>JAVHNS010000014.1:0-1362601 GCA_036872755.1 Orbilia blumenaviensis
CCCTAACCCTAACCCTAACCCTAAACCCTAACCCTAAACCCTAACCCTAACCCTAACCCTAACCCTAACCCTAAACCCTAACCCTAACCCTAACCTAAACCCTAACCCTAAACCCTAAACCCTAACCCTAACCCTCTAACAAACCAAACCCTCAACTCCACTTTCTTTTCCATCCTTACAACTTTCTTTTCTTTCTTCCTTTTCTCTTTTTTCTTTCTCCCTTCCTTTTCTTTCTTTCCTTCTTATTTTATTTTCTTTCTTTCTTCTATTTTCTTCCCATTTTTTTATTCCTTTTTTAATTCTATCCTTTTTCCTTTTTTTTCTATCTTTTTACTTTATTTTTTTTAAATTTTTCTATTTTATTCCTTTTTTATTCTTTATTCTATTTATTTCGATTCTTTTTTAATTCACTTTCTCAATTTCTTCTTTTAAAACACTTTTTCAATTTTTCTTCAATATATTTCTTCAATTTCCTCCTTTCAAATTTCTTTTTCTTTCTTTCTTTTAATATTATTTCTTAATTTCACTATTAATCTTCTTAAATATATATTTTTCAATTTCTTCTTCTTATATTCTTCTTCATTTTCTTTTTTAATATATCCCTTTTATTTTTCTTAATACATTTTTTTTTATTTTTCTTTTAATACACCTCTCAACTTTTTTTTAATTTACTTTTCAATTTCTCTTTTCAATATATCTTCTCAATTTTTCTTTTTATACATTTTCTTCATTTTCATCTTCATTTTTTAATATCTTTTTAAATTCTTTTTTTTTAATATACTTTCTCAACTCTTTTTTTATTTTATTTTTTTAATTCTTTATTTAAATATATTTTTTTAATTTTTTTTTTTATATATTCTTTTTTATATAATTCCTTTTATATATTTCTTTTTATACACTTCTTTTTATACACTTCTATTTATATACTTCTTTTCATTTTTATTTTCATTTTTATTTAATATACTCTTTCAACTTTTTCTTTAATACATTTTCTCAATTCTTTTCTTAATATATTTTTCCCATTTTATTTTAATATACTTCTTATTTTCTTAATACACTTTTCCAATTCTTTTTTAACACACTTTTTTAATTTTTTTTTCTTTCAATATACTTTTTCAATTTTCTTTTAATATATTTTTTCAATTCCTTTTTTAAAACATTCTCTCAACTTTTTTCTTAATATACTTTTCCAATTTTTCCTTTCATACACTTTCTTATACTTTTTTTAATATACTTTCTTAATTCATTTTTTAATACTTTTTATTTTTTCTTTAATATACTTTCTCACTTTTTTTCAATATATTCTTTCAATTTTTTTTAATTATATCTTTTTAATTTCTTTATTTTTTTCCCCAAATATTTTTCTACTTTTTTTTAATACCTTTTCCTAATTTCTTTTCTTAATACACCTTTTTAATTTTTTTAATACTTTCTTTTTTCTTCTTTTAATACACCCTCTCAACTTTTTTTTAAAACTCATTTTTTCAATTCCTTTTATACATTTTTTTTTATTTTCATTCTCATTTCTTTAATATACTTTTCAATTTCTCTTCATATCATATACCTTTTTAACTTTTTTTTAATATATCTTCTCAATACACTTTTTTCTTCTAATTTATTTTTTTTACTTTTTTTTTCATATATTTTTCAATTCTTCTTTTATAATACTTTTTCAATTTTTTTAAAATATATTTTTCAATTTTTTTTTTTAATATATTTCTTCAAATCTTTTTTAATATATTTTTTTAATATTTCCTTTTATATACTTTTTCCCTTTTTTCTTCAATATACTTTCTCAATTCTCTTATACATTTTCTCAATTCTTCTCAATATACTTTTTTAATTCTTTTCCATTAACTTCTTCACTTTTTTCCTCAAATATCTCTTTAAATTTTCTTTTCATACACCCTCTTAACTTTTCTCTTAATACACTTTCTCAATTTCCTTTTTTTTAATACACCTTTTCAATTCTTTTTTTAATACATTTTCTCAATTTCTTATTTAATATATTTTTTCATCTTTTTTCTTAATACACTTTCTTACCTTTTCTTTTACTACATCTTCTTCACTTCTTTCTTAATATATTTTTTCAATTTTCCTTTTTACACACATTTTTAATTTTTTTCCTAATATACTTTTTAATTTTTTATTTTCATTTTTTTATTTTTTCTTTTAATATACTTACTCAATTTTCTTTTTAATATACCCTCCATTCCTTTTTCAATATACTTTTTTAACTTTTCTCAAATATATCTTTTTATATATATATTTTTTTAATCCACTTTCTTTATTCTTTTTTTCAATTTTTTATACATATTTTTTTAATTTCTTCATTACATTTTCTTTTTTACTTTTTTTATTATATTTCTTAATTTATTTTATTATTATTCTTTTTTTTTTTTTACTTCTTTTTTTAACTTTTTATTTCTTTATTCTTTTTTTAATTTTCTTTCCTCAATACTCTTTCTTAATCATTTTTAATTTAACATTCTTTTTAATAATCTTTCTTAAATACTCTCTCAATTTTCTCTTCTTAATACTCCTTCTCAATTATTTTTAATTTAACATTCTTCTCTTTTTTATTTATTCTTTCCTTACTATTTTCTTTTAATCATCTTTTTTTTTTACATTTTTTTAACTATATTTTTCCCTCATTTTTTTCACATTTCTTTTTACATTTTCTTCCACATTTCTTTTTATATTTTTCCCTTTTATTTTCATATCTTTCCCCTTTATTTCTTTTTCATATTTTTTCTCATATTCTTTTATATTTTTTAAATTATCTTTTCAAAATATTTCTCTTTTTCAATATTTCCTTTCAATTACATTTTTTAATAATCCTTCTCAACTTTTTCTTTTCTTCTTCCTAATAAATTTTCTCAAATATTTTTTAACCATTTTTTCTATTCTTTTTTTAACATCATTTTTTCATTATCCTCTTTCTAATAATATTCTTTAATTTTTTTCTCTTAATATACTTCTTCTATTTTCTTAAATACACCTTTCTACCATTTCTTTTTCCACAATCTCCTTAAATCTTTTTTTTTTATATTTTTTTATTATTATTTTCTTTTAATATTCTTTTTAATTATTTTTTAAAACTATCTTTTTACCAACTATCTTTTTTTATACTAATTATTTCTCATTACTTCTCTCATATTTTTTAATTTTTTTTTCTTCTAATTTCTTTTTTTATTTTTTATTTTTAATTCTTTCTTTAAACAATTTCTTTTTAATATTTATTCTTCTTTTTTTAATTCTTTTTTAAAAATCTTATTTATTTCCTCTCTTTCTACTTTTTTTTAATTATTTTTTTTTTAAATTATTTATTTTCTTTTCAATCTTCTTTTTTTTCATTATCTTCTTAATAATACTTTCTCTTAATTTTCTTTTTTAATACACTTTCTATTTTATTTTTCTTTTAATATTTTTTAATTATATTTTAATACTTTTTCTCCATTATTTTTTAATCATTTTTTTTAATTCATTTTCCAAACTTCTTTTTCAATCTTTTTCATTTTAATTCTTCTTCTCTTTTTATATTTTTCTCTTAATATTTCTTTTTACTTCCAATTTCTTTTTATATTTCTTTTTAATTACTTTATTTTTTCAATTTTTTCTTCAACATTTCTCTTTAATATTTTTTTTTAAAAATTCTTTTATTTATTTTTTATATCTTCTTCAATCTTTTTTTCAATTATTTTTAATATAATTTTTACCATTTCATATAACTTTTACTATTTAACATTTTTATTATTATTTTATTCTCATTTTTTTTTTAAAAAATTTCCTCTTTATATTTTTTTCTTAATTTCCCTTTTTCTTTTAATTTCTATTTTCTTTTTAATTATCTTTTCTAAATTTTTTTTTCCAAAATCTTTTCATTATCTTTCTTCAAACTCCTTTCATTTTCTATTCATCCCGCAACATCTCTCTCTTATCTTTTTTACTTTCTATTCTTCTCTTTAATCTTTTAATTCATACTTTTTCATTCTCATCCTTTCTTCTAATCATTTTCTTATTTCTTTATATTTTTCAACAATTTTTTCAAAACATTTTCCATTCTTTATTCCTTTAACATCTTTCTTTTTTTTTTACTTTCTCAACCTTTTACTCTTTCCAAACTTTTTTATATTTCTCCTTTTTATATTACTTTACACCTTTTCAATTTTAAATTTTTTATATATTTTTCCTTTTTTTTTACATATTATTTCTTATTTTTACTCCTTACCAAAAACAATTATACATAAATATTTTTATCCAAATTTCTATATTTATTTTTTATTTTATTTTATTTTTTTTAATTTACATTTCCATTTTCACTTTTTTAAATTCCTTTTATCATTTATTTTTTTAAACTTTTTTTTTTTAAATTTTATTTTTTCCCCCATTTTTTTTAATATATATATTTTTTTTATTTTCCTTTTATATCCGCTACTTTTAACTTCTCTTTTCATAATCCTAATATATTTATTATATATTTTACATTCTCTTTTCTTATTTTATTTTATTTCTCTTCTTTCTTATTTTATTTATATATACATATTCTCTTTTATTTTTTTATTACATAATTTATATTTTTTATTTTATATTTCAATTTTTAATTTTAAAACCCCATATCATATTTTCTCTTTAATTTTTTTTTTAAATAAAATTTTAAATTCGCTCCGCTTCCACTCCGCGTTTTTCGTTAAACTACACAAATTTACCTCTTCATCATTTCACGCATTTTTTTTCCCCTTTCTATTCTTTCATTTTTACATCTTTTTTAATAACCTCTACGTTTACTCCGCTTCCACTCCCCTCTCTTCGTTAATACATAAAAACATTTTTTTTTTAAAATAACACTTACGTTTACTCCGTTTCCACTCCGCTCTCCTCGTTAATACATATTTCTATTGCCCGTCATTATTTCATCTTTTCTATCCCACCATTTTTTTAAATTTTTTTCTTATTTCATTTTTCTTTAAAAAAAAATCCGCTTATCCCCTCCGCTCTTTTCGTTTAATAACCTCCAACGTTCGCTCCGCTTCTACTTCGCTCTCTCCGCCGACACACGAATACACCGTTTTCTTTCTTTCTCTTATTTCTATTTGTTCAACTTCATATGCATTTTTTTCTTACTCGTTTACTTTTACGCGTTTACCCCTTTTTTTTATCTGTACCAACAATCTTTTTTTTTTTTTTTAATAATCTGTCACGGTTGCTCCGCTTCCGTTTCGCTCTAATCATCCGCTAACAGCCATGCGACAAATCCCATTTACCGTGCATCAATTTACAATTGCGATAACTGCACGGTTATTCCCTAACGCTTGCAATAAGTTTCACGGCTTTCGTTTTCCACGCCCATCTGATAACTATTATTCCCAGGACACATATTTGGTTTTAGCAGTGCTAGTAAGTCTACCTTTTCTTTTGCGATATACATATTTTGCTTTACGTTGTGTTTCATGATCTCATACACTGCGATTAATGTGAGCGGTTGAACTATTGGACCTCGCTTTCGATTTCACACCCGCGATACCTTCAACGGTTTCTTGTGCTCGAAACACATCTAGTGAATATTTTCGTTAGCATCTTTCGTTGATGCCTTTTGACCAATGTATGGATTCAATTCATTTAGCGTGTCCTAATTATGGAGTTACTTAGTGTGTTAATCAGACTTAATTTTTTGCTGCTCTCGTTCTTTTGATCTCATGTTGGTTCTTTTCGCTTCTCTTAGCTAATTTGAACCTTTCCCCGCCTGCAATCCCGTTCGTGGTTCAAGTTACACTGTTTATGTTTCCCCGTTTCAACCAAACGCGACCTATTATTTTCACACATACATACGTACTGCCGTTGATTATGATTATTTATTTAAAATTTTTAAATATGGTTGCATTGAGCCTATTGATCTGTTATCGAATGGCTTGGATGCTGCTATTGACTTTTGTTTCTCGTCCACAGCTGCTTAGAGGAATAAGATTTGTTGACGGCCTTCATTTCGTTGTTGTACTCGCGCTGGTTTCTTGACGATCTCACATATGCTACTCTGTCCCACTTTTCGTTGCCACTGTTCAAGAGCATCTACTGGTTATAATCTTATTCATCTAGCTTTACTAATTCGTGATGCGTATACGTGGTAATGCAATCGGCTGACGCCTCTCTATCGCCGGATGTGGAACTTTTCCATGTCAACCATTCAAAAGCGTTTTCAGATTCTATCAACTCCCCGACGAGAAATTACTGTTATCGGATCTACCGCATTCTCTGCACTGTCGTACCAATACATTGGTGGCCGACCGGTGCCTCGGGCTGGGCCTGGTCCTGGGCACTAATCATCAATTTACATTTGATTGGAGTAGTCTCTAATATATCTTTCTATATCTCTGATCCCTCTTGGTTCTGGAACGACTTCGTTCGTTCGTTAAGGTCTTCCAACCGTTGGTTTATTTATTCGCCGCAAATATGGGAAACACACACCGCTTGTTCGATGACATGTTCCAGAGCGATTGCTTTCGCTCGCAAAAGCTCTTTTGATCTCTAGCTTTAAACTGCATCGTTCGAATCGCTTGTCATTTCTATATGTTGCAGGCTTCATGATTTCGTCGGTGACTTGATTCAAGTGTCCTTCTGTAAACGCTGCGAGTATGTGGCAGGCAAGCTGGCATTTCAATCCATCATGACAATGCACAGCGGACATCCTTCAACAACGTGCGCTGCGCTCCCTACGACAAATACATTTACAAGGAGCGCGGCGAAGATCAATATTATCTTACATTCGCGTCCTTTTCAGATGGTGAGGAAGGATCTATGTGCCCGAACGGTCAGCGAAATGCACTCACAAAAACCTCCCGTATTCAACAACAAACTATATGGATGTCTTCGGTCCGGAAACAGTAATCCATCCACTACTCCACACCTTACTTGTAGCTTTAGCCGATTTTTGCCCGTATCGAAGACTATTTCGCTCGGTCGGCATGCATCATCATCTCTATTTTGCCTGTATTTTTCCAATTCTGCAGTATCGGTCCAGCGCTTGCCTTGCCATGGTGTAGGTGTGTTGCGTTCATGGTTCAAGTTTTTCCAGCTCGTGCATCAACCCCTGACCAAAAAGGCTGACTGCTAGCGAGCCAGATTCACCACACCACGGCAGCTGTTTGGCTTGTTCACGCAACCACGAGTTGCCGTCAGTCTGTGCACAATCAGCTGCAGCCCCAACATCATTTAACTGATGTATATATTTCCGCTGCGAAAACTTTCAAACATATATATTGGAACAGAAGTAGCACTTCGCTCTAAATCATTCGTTCCACTACTTTGGATAACTTTCCTAAGGTGCTATGAATGGATCTTCTGATGCTACATCAAATATTTCAGTCGGCTGAAGGCAACACGTAAGCGGAGTATGAACTGCCTAGTGCAGCATTTCAATGCCCACGTGCGGCTCCAACTAAAACCGACTAGAAAGCGTACACATTCGAAACCTTCTAGCATCACGGAGGGATCTCAAACTAATTGCGTGCCGGCAACGAATACCTATGATATCATTATTGTTCTTAGGTTCGCTTTGTAAACGAACAGATGCTGAAAAGATGGCCCAGAGGCTGGTCACCTTTCGCTCTATTAGAGGATTGGTGCCATCTTGCCAACACCTACCGCGCAAGACTGGACCTTGTATATCCGACTGCTTTGTAACGGACAACAGTTAAATCAGGTAGACGATTTATGTAGGGAGGATTGCACGGTCGCCGAGTTGATGTCTAACTGCTCTGCGAAAGGCATTGGGACTAAAGTAATCTTGCGAGTGAGGGGCGATGGGTTCTTTCATCCCGGTACCTTATGAGTGTTATTGGGTTCCCTTACACCCAAGGTAGATGCTACCATCAACCTCTGTCGCATACATGCACTACCTTTGACTGACCTCTCCGGTGGCGGTGGCTTCGTCTGTTGTATTGTACTATACTATACGGCAGTTCAACCTTAGATGTAGCAGCATTAAACCTACACTCTGTGAGGTGTTTCCATTGCTCGCATCGTTTTATGGACTCCCATCGTCCTATGCATACCTGCAGCTCATCCCGGTCGTGGTCTGCATGGAACTCGGCTGCATTTGATGAACTCAGACCAACTCACTCGTGTTCCCACAATACTACTTTTGTAAGATGAACATTGCTCTTCTCTCAGGCAATCTTCGGTATAATGGCCTAGTGGCAGGCGGGTTGTTTCGTCCGTTTTTACCCTCGAAGCTCGCATGTTCTGAGCCACCCCTATTGCTCCGTGGTCGGGCTTCAATTGCCAACACAGCGATATTACCCAGCGCACCAGACGGCACCCGCCGGCATATTACCTGGCGTTTCACCTGATTCCGCTAACATGAGCGTCCGTAACTTGCCCCTCTATACAGACTCCCCCGACCGGGCTTATTCCTAGAACACATTGACTCCGTCATTTTAGCATAATCATTGCTCATGATGCCTTCGATAGATGATGGGTGTTGGGGCAGGAGAATGGTACAGTTAGAACTACACATAACGACCAAACGTTTTTTTCGTGTAGTCTACGCTCTGCCATGCATTCTTCATAGCTACTAACTTTCCGCGGGGCTACAGAAGTGTTATATATCGATTCTGCTCTGTATTCATATACTCTGAAAAATTCGTTATGGACTCACCAGCCGCCACAATACATGTGTATGATATCTATGATACGTCGTCAGGAATTGCTCAAAGCAGTTCGGTTACTTAGTATGCCTGATACTGACGCCATCTTGCATGTTATATGGACAACTCCAGTTCGTCGTTATAGATATCATGCGATGGACAAGAGAACAGAAGAAAAGGGTCCATCACGCGGATCCCGCTACCAATTTAGACACTATCAACAGAAAGCTGCCCACAAACCTCCCGGTAAGGTGTCTTATTGCGACAAATGCTCTCTAGATACTAAGAAGCATCAGTAAAGGCACGACGCTGGAGTCTGCTGCATCCGACGAAAACACGCATCGCAAACCAATCCCCACGGAACATGAACAGAGAGATAACTATTTCAACTCGCAGTCTCTGTCTACAAACGGATGTAAATTGTGCATAAAAATAGGTGGAATGGTTGCATATAGGTGCTACAAAGAAAGAATATCCAATAACATCCCGGGAACGGCACTAAGGGTGTCACCAGTCCCCATGACGGCGTCTCAATCCAAACCCATAGGGTGGCTGTATACCAATTCTTTCACGGAAGGTGAGCTACATAAGCCGTTGGATAATCTAGGACAGCACCTTCCATTACTGTAAAAGACATAGGTGCGCGGTCGTATTATAACTATACCGAGTTCAATGATACTAAGTTGTTTTGGTTATTAAGTATGAAAATAACTCAATTTCGCGGGTCACAGTACTCCTTGTTGAGAACCATACAAAGAAGTAGGTCGCAACTGAACATATATTCGGGCGTACATTCAGAGCCTTACGATCGCTCTGACGAGACACCTTAACAACTCTCCGGAATGCACCGGCTAGGTACGGAAACAACCAACTAGTTTATGGAACCAACTAGTTCATCATTCCCGCACAAACTAAGTAGTAATGCATACAACCACGTACCGGCCGTACGCGCCGGATTCGTTCTATACATATACATGAGAGCCCGGCGGCGATAGGTTTTGGCAATTGAGGTACGGGTCTGGGTGATCGTTCTCACAACGGTTACTATCCGGCGTTAGAATCAGGTGGAGGATGGGTCGTACCTTACCTGAATTCAATAGAACCGGCCCAGTATTAGACATTGAACTCACTGTAGGCTTTGATCCTATATTAACAGATGTATTAATAACCGAGACGGGAGAAGCGATACCGGGATTACGAAAGCTTGACGATGTCATAGCTAAATATACCGACATGGGAGATATAATAGCCGTACCCGTACATACATGTGAGGAACTATTACAAGATTCAAGCACAGTTGCTAGTTTCGGTTTCATTTGTTCCATACCCTAGTAAATGAACCACTGCTACGTGATACTATATCACCTATATCGGGTACTCGCGTGTGCGCTTAGAATGAGGCCAGCAACCAACATATTGAGATATCGTGTTTATTAACATACCAATGACATTGCGTTGGATCAGTGATTCCGAAGTCAGCGATAAGGTAGTTGTCTTGTTGTCTAGACATGTATGAAAGACAGTTTCTTGACTGTGATGACGCCTATGTATTACAATACTTTACCTTCGCTACACAATGCCAGAGCTACTATTTATTGCTTCTGATGTGCCATTCTACAGCCTTATGAAAAGCCCTGGAAGCGGAAATTGGCTTCATAGTGCCAGAAGTGGACAAGGAAGCTTTGATAGTTTTGGGTAGATGGCTAGATTATTATCATCAGTACTCAGCACACATACCTATCATGCATGGCTATAGTGTGATGAGAATATGAGCGTCTTACGTATGTCTAGAACTTTGAAAAGACCAGAAGAGACTACGAAGGTGACGGGTATACTAGACGTATTTCAAAACATTCGAGTTATAGCCATGAGACAAGAAGGGCCCGATAATAATATAAACATACCAGTCAGACAGAAAGACGCAGATGAAACCCCAAGATTTTCATACTGCGGACATACTGCTCTACAGAGGCTGGGTAAGCTCGTCGTGTACATAAAGTGGGAGTACGATTATCAATAAAAATATGCCCACGAGGTTATGGGATATAGCAGAGTATTGCATCGTACAGCTCCCACAGCTTGCCCGCACTCACTCACGAGGTTACACGCCTGTATATTACACCACTGAATTCAGGATTGGATTCCGCCTTTTCAGGGTACAAACATATGGTACTGAGGTTGGTGGTATCCGTACCCCAAATAGTCGAAACGCTACTGTATTATCAAACCATCGGAAAGGCGATATGTAACCCTTGGTGGTACATATGTCGAACTCTGCGGGAATGGAAGCCACATACTTGCAGCTTTTAAAACCCCCCGTAGGAGAAATTGCCCTTAAATTTCCGACAGTTAATGAGCCACACAGCATAAAGCTTTGGAAATACGCAACCTCTCCGCCCACACCTAATTGCGGTCCTATGTTAGAGGCATGTATGACAACAATGTCCACAGACTCTCTATGATTGTTGTTGTTAACTTACCCGTTGTCGTTAGCTTACCCCAAGTACAAGCTACCATCATATCTTGTATCCATGGCGTTTCCTTCTGTCGTGATACTCCGTGGAGCGTTGTATAATATGATAGGCTATGGACGTGGAACCTAAAATAGAAAAATTCGTGCAATCGGTGATGTCATGCACCCACAAAGTCGACAATAACGCTTCTGCCGCACCTACATCCATAAACTTCTCTACCGGCCACTTGCCATACACAACATACCCATGGAATCTTCAGCTGTTATCCAAAAAAGAGGGAATAGGGTTCCGGACACTATATCAGGGAGATCAGCCTGGGATGATTCCACCAAGAATTTGTTTTTGGACATTGCTTCCATAGGAACTAGTATTAGGTTCCTATTTTTTCATCCTAGCAGAGTATGGATACATGTACAAAGGTATAACGGTAGAAGCAATACATAGCAAGTTCACGACGCCCGATGGTGCCATAGCGTACTGAATGCCACACGACAAAGCGTACTCTGGACCCCAAGTGCACGTGTACTATGGAAAGAAGGACGTAGCGTCTGTGCTGGTGGACAGTACTAATCCGGCTGCGTTCCTGTGGCCAGTCAATACAGGTGGTACCGCCCTCGCGTTTTGTCACGACCATACTATCAAAGCTTACAACGACTTTTTGAGCATGGTTTTAAATCGGCGCCATCCGGTCCATGTCGTGTACAAATACCTCTCCAATATCATCAAAAGGTGGGAGTATCCCATGCAGATACGTTTACGCAACTTTTAGTCACCCTCGATCACAAAAGACTCGGGCCATAGGTCGTGGGGATATAATTTTCTATGGTAGGCACATAGCAGGTCAATATAGCGGGTAGGTTGAACCACCATACAAAAGCCACCGGAACCTCCAGACATACGTCCAGTCAATGTTACGATTGCAAAATGATGAGTAGAACCAGGATATTCGTGTACGCGTCGCCACACTCTACGCCCAGGATAGGGTTTGACGTCAGGTTCGAGGGCACTTTCATAGATACCATAGGTAAACTGGTAAAGACGAGACAACTACAACTACTTCGACCTTTGCACCGGGCCAAAAACTGACGACCGCCATAATAGGAAATAGAAAAGAGTCCTTTAAAATATACAATAACAGAAGCATGCTATTGTCTAGTGGAGGTTCTTCGGATGGATCCCAACGTACGAACGCACCATATATTCCGACCCTACGAAGAAACAAATAGTGAGTTGGACCGGATCCGTACCAATGAAATGTATATCACTACAGCGAAGTCCATACCTCAACAATACGTTTTCCATATACAGCTACACTTATGTCATGCGACGAATATTTGTACATGGCTAACGCAAAGCGTATGGTACAGCCAAAAGTGGAGATATTAACTAACGATTTGTACGTACACACACTATCCGCCCAGAAGATCACTATGGCGATAGTATGTGATGGTTGGATGTCGGTTGATCAAGGTATACTTTTGATCAACAAGTGTGTGTTTCGTTCCAACAACAGCGTGGGTGCCCAAAAGGAAAAGGCACATTAATTTCGGATGCTCATTAGACAATTACGCGAGTCCGAGAAGCTGGTAGTCAAATCAGGGAAAGTCTTTGCCATGAGAGAGCCAACCGAAAGATGGCGCCCGATTTGTGTTCCTGGTTTAAGCCTGATACCCTGAAGCTAACTGACGAAGAGAACTTGCACGGATCCTTCTGCTCTCTCAAAGAGGTTGATTATTTCTCAAATAAAAGACTGCTATGCATATGAGAGAACTCTTTCTTTTTCTGAGGCTGGAGCTCGAATATTGGGTACTAACGTCGCAACGAAGCACGCGATGTCGACGAAAACAGAATTGATGACCAGGCTCCAAATACGGACCCTTAGTCTAAGCAGTTTCTCCAACTAATTCTCGCCGCTCCAGCACGCAGTACATTGCTGGCGTCGAGCCAGTCTATGGCATCTCGGGGCCGCTAAAGACATCTCAAATGTCCGACAAAGACGTACGTAATATAGTAAACGCAATGACGAATGACACGTATTGGGCATTGAAGAGGTTGCACTGTCATTCAGTCATATTAGCCGCTCAGTTGAGTATATTGTCGTATACAACTAGCTCAAGCAATCAAAGCCCCGGGCCTGTCACCAGTCACTCGTCAAAATTGTTTCCATCCCTTACAACCGTAGATCCGGTGGATAGATTCGATAACATAGCAGACGCGTCAACAATGGAAACCACTACAACCCTAGCTGAATTTCTGCCCAGGAAAAAAAGCGTCCACCGCATCCAATACACCTATGTCTGAAAGCGCCGACTCTCCTAGAGTTACACCAATGTCACCCATCCAAATCCTGCCGACACGGGTCAACCGTGGTAAGGCAAGCAGTTACGTTTGGCAGGACATGCCTGTGGGCGAGGGTCGGAAGGGTATCCGAAATTAGCTTATAATTCACCAACCGTTTCCTAAACACATACGCCCCATTTACACCCGCTATTAGTTTAGTTTAGTCACCATCCTTAATACAAGCCACAGCCACTCTTTGGTTATTTTGTACAGTACAAGCCACGTCGTAACCGACCTATGTTTGGTATATAAGTTGGGTGACCTGGAGAGTGTGTATACGGTTTGGGTCCGTGTACAAACCCTCGGTACACAATGCCCCAAGCAAGCTGACACAAAGAAACCAACCCACAAGACAACCACAGAACCGAAAGCAGGCTCCAAACAACCTTCATTATCGGCTTTACAGGACACGCAGCCACTTGTATACCCGAAAAGGAGAGCAAAAACCCACTAGCGCGCAACAAATCTTGCTCTCCTTTTCATGTCACCCGGCTGACAACCCACTCCCACTAAAGAGCCCGCTGAAACGTCTCCAATAGTCTTGAAGTTAGGACAAGACAAGGTATTATCGAACTCATTTACCATCTCATATCCGCAATGGAGAATGACATCCTTCCCTTCGTTATTTTCCTTATCGTTCCCGTTCTTGGGCGCATGAGTGACTCGGATAATGATATTCGACGCCTGTTATGGTCGACAACCAACAACACGCGAAGAGAAACAAAAATAAGTTCCAAGAAACCGGAGTCTATCAAGGGAAGCATTGTCGATCATGGGGGCAAAGGAAACCCAAAATGCGTACGAACTGACAGATGAACAGATGTATATGATGTTCTGCATAGAAGCCATAGTAATAGAACTACTCAGTCGAGATGTCGGTAACGTACCCAAGGAGGCGCACGACTTGATTGCTAATGTAGATCACGATGTAACGGTGAAGAAAGCATATAACGATCCGGTGCAGATTCTGCTCAACGCCATGACCGAAGATCGTGTGACATTGGAGAACTTTCTACCTGTCTATTTGAATCTAGGGGCATTTGATTGTAAGAGCCTTAAAATATTTATACAGGTCTTCAATGCACCCAGGCTAGTATAATGCATATTCCCATCATACATATTTACCGAATCGTTAACATTAAACACGGAAATAACACAGAATGGACATTTTTCCTTCGATCGAACATCATCATGAAATTGACTTGGATATTTGCTCTTGTTTCCGCGTACCTTTTCCATTCTGTTTTTCGAAATGTAGCAGGATGTTCTGTAAGGTTCAAGTTATTATTTCCTAATGTTCCGAAGTGTGCTCGTTGTTCTCTCTGTTGGTGCCCGTAATCATTGTATGTTATTCACCGCCCCATGTTCAAACCATGTATACCCTATAGGCACCCCATCCGTGCCCACTCACTAGACAGCCACCGTCCTTCGTTCAATAGACAAGAGAATAAATCCCTTCAGTTTCGTTCACTGGCAGTTCGTTCACAGCCAGAGTTTGGTGTGTTAGTTGGCGGTTTTGAGATCCATGCAACGGATTTTGCTCACAATGATGCGCATACAACGGCTGTCACAGCCACTCGCACGGGCGAGACTCTGCATACGAGTCCTATAATGCGCATCTCTATCCGGCGCTTTGGCAGTGATGGTTGTTTTCTCTTCCAGACCCTTTTCACGTGGATTCGACTTCAGCCAGTCGCATATCATATTCTAGTCTTCAGAGAAGTATGTGAACCTAACGCTTTTGAGGAATCACACTTTTCGTGGTGTATTGAGACACTTACATAAGGAAAATGTTCCATCACATCGCGCACTACGTTTATAAATACAGTAAAGTTCACGTCTTCGCATAATTGACGAAACGTCTCCGACGTTGTAACGGGATTGTTGGCATTGGTGCGTCCTGTCCTGCTTACTATGTACGTGACCGCAGAATCGTTACCCTTAGGCAGACTGATAGAGTGCCTAGAAAGGAAACCGTTTACAGATGTAAGCTTGCATAATGTCTTCCTACTTTGAGAGAGGTTGACTGTGGCGAGGTATCTGGTAGTCCTACATCTCAAGTTTTTATCCGCCAGCCTCAATTTCAGAACTTTAATATGAATTCCGCGATGACAGGCTGAGCTTTTGTGAGTCCATATTTCTTAAGATGAGAGAGATGCGCCCGTTCTAATGGATTCTGTCGGAACGAGGGTTGTCGGCGACGCTCTACTGACGGCAGTATTTCTGACTACAGTGACAGGTACTTTCGTTTGCTTTTCTTGCTCTCAGTAGATATTCCCCATTCTCAAGGGTATTTCATCAGGTACATCCAATCTAGAATTTCCGTCAGTAATGAGGCAACATGGGTTTTGCAACAGACCGGCTGTACCGTAGTTGGGAGCAGCCGTCATGTCCTTGGAACTAAATTGAGAAAAATTAGAGTAAAGAGACCGGTTGAGCGATACGTAGTTCGTTGGGCTTGTTGCTATCGTCACTCGGGCTGGATGATTTCTCTGAGTCTGCAATGTGGTTGGGACGATGCGTGGGCAGGGAGCGGTTGTTATTCACCTTCATAGATTTTAGTGCCGCCCCCAGTTCACCGATGTCCCTGTAACTCTTGCTGTTGTCGCAAGTCTGTAATCAGGAAACTGTAAGTTGCTAATGGTAATATAAGGATGGACAAGCCTCTCCAGAGATAGTAGTTGGGCTTGCCGCGGACGAAGTCAAAACATACTCAAGTAATCAGTAGCAATAAATCCGCCGACCCTAAGAGGCTTGTACTAATAGGAATAGACATTGCCAGTACCACAGTCGAAGACTTCAATGAGGACGCTACTTCTGAACTTTCTCGAACTCTATTCAAGTTGTCAGGTATACATATTAACGCGCTCAAAGAAATACCGGTGGGATATGGACTTGATCGCACGACAAGTGTAGACCCTTGGCAGAGGCTGGTATGAAATCTATGGTTGCCCGTTGGAAGCAATGTGTTTATATCTGTGTCACATGTCCAGCCCAATACATCCCATATGTGGGCCACGGTGACAAATTACGATATGTTCAAGGTCGTACACGTGTTAGATAGGTTGTTGACACCCAAGCCACCCAAGCCCAGTTGCGCCCCCGTAGGCTTCAATAACGAAGTACGATTGAAGGGCAGATGGGTACCACATCTATTGGATATAGTACTAGCCGAATACCTTGTAGACGGTCACAGCATCACCGGTCGTCGGTCGGTATGTGCCACTCCGGACTGGTTTTTCGGATGGTGTTTGCCGGCGGGTCTAAATGCTACCGTATCATAAGCGAATTTCTTTCGACTTATTTTCTCTACGTGCATCCTATGTTTAAATATGGCCTTGGAATAATATTTGTGCTCATCTTTTTCTATTTGGTGGGGTGTTTCCAGAGACAGGCTGTACCCCGGTATCGTCAGGATTATGATGCCTCAGGATCGCGATCGACTATATCTTCTTGGTATAACACACCTATTTGTATAGCTGCATTTGATCCCAGTACCGTAGCAATGCTTTTTAGTACCCACGTATTACTCTGCGGTATTAGGAGAGTTCGTTTCTCTTCTTACGGGACGAAATGATGCTATGATGTTTGTTTTGGCTTCCGTGTAGACTTTCATCAGACATGCCGCAATAGCGAGCTGTGGGTGGTAATTTATCATACACGAATTGTTCACCTCGCGAATTATCTGGATCTTATGTCCCATAATATAGGGTGCCATCACATACCATCTGTTGTCATGGGTCCATTCAATATTCACAAAGTACAATCTGGATGTATGTGCACACAAACCCACCCAACTGCACCACAACTAAGGTTCTAAATCCCTAATAGCTTGGGAAAATATAGGTATAGCTTCTTCCCGCGCACTAGTTACTGTAATAACTAACGCTGTGCTGGCACATACGATTACATCAACCATAGTTTCACGTTAGTTTAAAGCTATACTTTACGTGTTGACTTTTGACCCCGTGTTGGACGATCTGTGACAATCTACCTGCTCCTAGCATGATAAGTCTCTGTAAGACATCCAGGAAAGTGCATCAAGCTGTACAAAGTTGTGGACCGAAAGTTTGTCCACGGTACCAAACCGTATACCAAGCTCTCCAGGTTCACCCGACCAATACACCAAATAGAGGTCGGTTACGACGTGGCTTGTACAAAGACTTATTCAACTAAAGAGTGACCGTGATTGTATTAAACAAGGTGAACTGACTAAGACTAATTTACACTAAGGATGGAAGTATTTGAGGGATGGTGGGTTGTGGCATAAATATGCACACGTTACCGAAGGCACATGGGGTGTGTTTAAACGTTTGGGCGGAAACTTCTCACAACTCGCCGGAGAAGAGAAATTAACGTAGGCTCTGCCTACGAGATATAGGAATACCAAAATAGTTACCGTGACACATAGATGTTTAAGTCGTTGAGGGAGAACCTGCCTTTCTTGATACCTAACGAGTCAACTAGCCACGCGGAGCGTCCCCGCGCGCCAATTTCGAGGCTCGGAACGGCCCTAGTGTTCGGCTTGCCAACTTAGATAGGTGCCTTCTTTTATCCATACCTGAGGTTCCGTGTATCCATATCCAACAAACTGCACGTAGGACTCCACGAACATTCAATGCTGCTGAAATTATTGAAACTACTTGGCGTCATATTGTGTGATGCTGGCTGCCTGAAAAATGCTTCTTCGGCGTTCACAGTTCGCGGGTTATTGGCATGCATGGACCTTCAGTTATATACGGTACACCAGCCCTACCGACAATAGTGATAAGAGAAGAAAGCGGTGATCTGGAGCACATATTAACTTACCCACAGCACAGCCTCCATAAGATTCGCTACCCCACACTCAGAAACACTGGCACTGGCCCTGTCCGGTAGGAACATAAGTTACACACCTGACGATAGGACAGTTATGGTACTTACACCGTGGACGGCCGATTGTGTCCACTGCAGTTCTGCAGTACGTGGCAGAGAACCTAGACTCTATCAAAGGGCTGTACATGTGATTTATTTGAAAACTATACGATGGACAACTGCTACCATAGTATCTTGGATGTGATATCGCTGAATGAATCCCTAATAACGTGCTTGGTTACCATGACTTCGTTTTCTCCTATGAAACCGCCGTTATTATCGTCTATTATTACTGTAGCCTGTGGTGTAGACCAGTCGCGAGGCTTACCGTATCCGTGTTCATGCAGCCTATAAAAAAAGAAAAAGTAAAGGTTATTTTAGGGTATCACCGTCTTCTATTTGGATATCACTCTCTCCATCTTTGGTCTCGTCTCGTTGGAGTGATATGTACTGTAGCCCTGCTGGGATCTAGTTACCGTGCATATGCGAGCTTAGCCACTTACGACTGTTTCATACGCCAGATATCTTTCTTATGGCTTCCTTGGAATTTTCATACGATTCCTTACCACTATGGCATGCATTCCTGCTTCATAAGATACTATTTGGCTCATACGCGTGAATCTAATTCAAATTGGAATCTGTTAACACCCACACACCTACAGCCGTCATCCCAAATACAGTACAGTATATATCATCCGTAGTTAGTGCCACTGTAAAAAGATAGTTCTATCCGGTGTTGGAAGTTTCTAAAAAGCATCGCCAAAATGGATTCTTAGCGTGTCATTGATACTTTGACATCATTACCGTAATTGGTAGAATAATCAAAAGTAACGTTAACAAACCAAATTGCAATGGACCGTTGCTTGAATGACCCAGTATAAACATAACTTTGTAACAAAAATTACTGAATGATAGCGGGCTCGTGGTGTATAGGATCGAATGGTATGAGAAAGAGAAGTAAAGGAATGATGGTTTGAGGACTAGACATGGACATGTCCGAAGAGATTATAGCGCCCCATACTCATGCATCTCATAGCGTATTCAATGGTCTCAGCGTCCGCTACATTGAGGCTTCCGTTGGCCATGACTTCCGTGTTACACCTGACGAGGGTATTGGCAAGCGGGTCATTGACGTTACTCTTACCGAGCACGTGAACCTCCGTAGACTTCGCACCAATACTGAACTTACCGTTGGCGAAATCTAGCTGTATCTTGTCATCGGAACAGATCATGGATACGCTAATTATATCCATGATATTACTCTGAACGTTAGCTTTCGTGTCGGATAGTACCTCCGTAAGTGGAATAGGGACCGCTTCAATGTCACCGATTTTGGTTGCGCTCGTGATTATATAAATCGTACCGGCACTGAGCTTGTCGGTTCTACAATCGAGCTAGTAATGTTTGCTGGAGCGCTTCTTGTGATCCTTGGAACCTAGAGCTTGGAGAATTATGTATAGTTTCATCTATGACGTGGTATGGTATAGCATAACTAGACAGAAATATGACACTTCGTACGCATTGGCGGTCTGGGTTTGGTACAGGTCACTTCACAAAATTGGATAATGCAGTCAGGTATGAACACGGAAGGTGAGGTTTGTTGTCAGAATAGGCGCATGCGGCTGAAATGTAGAGTTTCCTGTATGGCTTGCCGAAGGTAGTAGACTTATTACCGTTCCCCTTGTTCATGTTATTGGTAGTATTCGCTGGGGCGTCGGGGTCGGATCGGACCTTAGGCATGAGAGTTTTGTTCAGAATGCTGCTGGTGTCAGCTCAATTATAATGTTGTCATCGTCGTCTTGGTATGAACATACATAGACCACTTGAAGCCTTGAAGACGAGGCCGCAGAGGGGAAGGAGGATTCCATTGCGACTAGTACGAAACCACTCAAGCAAGCGGGGTGGGGCCGTATTCGGTCCGAGTACAAGGATTTCACTGATCACCGACGACGAATGGCGGTGCTTGAGGTTAAAGGCTAAACGGTACGGAACCAGGGCAAAGCTCAAGACTGCCAGCTGGAGTTCCTAGAATCCAGTGGCACAGGGAGTGAGTGTGTACTACCCGACGACCTTGTAGCAATTTGTCGTTTCGATTGCTCCCCATTGTTGCTCGCTAAATGCATACATATTCGTTACCATGTTCAAACCGCCGACACCCCATGTACGCCCCAAGCATGCTCGCTCTTTACATAGTCTCCTTAGCTTTAGTTTTAGCCCCTATCCTTATTAGTACAGCCAATACAAGTCGTTCATTGGATCCTATTGTTCATACATCGTAACCAGCTAGTATTTAGTGTATTAGCTGGGTGACCTAGAGACTCCTGTACAAAGCTTGTGTCCGAGTACAAGGACTTTGTTAAGGATCAGTCGTACATCCCTCTGGTCCCTATTTATATCATGCCAGAGGTCTCCAGCCTCTCTTCTCTCTTCAATCATTGTCCTTGTTCTATCGGATTTTGGTGCAGTATTGTTTGTCGAGGCGGACTATTAAACGACCAAATTGCGCTAGGTTGAATGCATTGTTTAGACGAAAGTGAATTATACATGGTCGCTAGTCTACGGTATTGGATGTAAATTGTTCCGTCGGTCATATTAATGCCAACGATGTACACGGCGCCCGCTACTGGCACATTGATTAAGGTCCGCGATTGTTTTTATGTTCTCGAGTATGTTTATGTTTCCTATGTTTGTATCTGCCCCCAGAGTTTCGAGGCTCGCGCAGTGCCTAGGCTATACAGGGGTATCCCCAGGTACACTTCTATAGCCGTATTTGCATCTATGCGATCTTGCGTTGTAGCCGTATCATATATTTCTATGCTGTTTAACACAATTTACTATATACTACCTAGGGGTGTGTAAAAGACACACATAGTGGATATGGATACGTGCTCGTTTTGAATTCTAGTGTATACACAAGTCATAAGGAAAGCTAGTCTCCCGTAGCCGGATCCGGTCTGGATTTTGTTGGGTATGGTACTCGTGTTCATGTTCATCACCATAACCACTAATCTCCTGGATGGGGCTGGGCTAATCTAGAAAGGCCGAATAGTTGGTGACGGCAAGTTATTGTAAGCCTCCACTACTGAGCAGCTGGCGACTATGCTCATGGAGGTACTGAGATGCCGCCGTGTTCTGTCAACTGTTTGGGGATGGCCGTATCTATGTTTAGTTGCTCTGTATCCAGGTTTATATCATCCACACATAGCACCTTGTTGGATGCGAGCGCCGCCGCTGTGCTCATATCCATCCCTTTCCAGTCGGTTAGTTGACTAGCATTTATACTACTGCAACAACCGTTTAACGTACTTTCCACTGCTTTAACGATTGTACCCTAAGCTTCCCAATGCCACCCGAGCCGTACAGAAGTATGAATTTACCCGTGACAATTAATTGAACCTACGACTGCATTACCGACCAGCTATTTCAGGGTTCCAAACTCTATTCGGTCTTCAAACAGGATAGAGAAGAAAAATTCCAGCCTAGCGTCGCTAGATGGCCACAATCAGACTAGGATTTTGGTAAAAATAGACGGCATAATATAAAACGCACCTAATTTCTGTCCAGCGGTTCTAAATTTCCACCGTCTCCCATGGTTCCCATAGTTTTTATTATCGGTGGCAATTCCGCCAACTCTAGTCCATCATCATCGCCCGTTCCCATGTGTATGGTGGGGCGTCTTGTACAATTGTACCTGTGCATATGGAAGCAGTTATGGATCCTGCATCTGTAGCGTTCGTCCGTAAGTAGTTTAGGGATGGTTTGATGGCCTTAGACAATTGACGACACGCGAAAGGTTACGTTACATAACCTACCAGATTACATATTTGTATCTTTGTCTCTTCGTTGACCACCGCCCCAACAATTGATAACCGACAAATATACATATGTATGTTGGCCGTAGACATAGTAATCAGGCCATGGTGTACAAATTGGTTGTGAAAATCCCCAAAGGTCCTAGGACACCCACGTGGAGTCGCAGATACGTTCCCATTCTCGAGATCTCATGATGGCACCATCTACTATTTCGATTATCAAGACACATTATATCTACTGAAGGCAATGTTAAATTGCCTCGGAATGAGAAATAGATCACATAGAAATACGGAAGGTAGACAGGCTTTCATATAGCATAGATTGGTTCCGTATCTGACGACATAGTATGCATACTTATGCAACGAAACAACGAATCCGTTTCATACCTCCTCCGCGTGAACGAACTACCTTCGGCACCTAATCCAGGAGTATTGATGCACAGTTAAGCTACCGATGATGTTGTTCCCGTTACAGGTGTCAGCTGGCAGACTACAGGCTGGTTGAGAGACATACGCGTAGCATCTATGTACGGAATCAACATAGGACCCTAATATATGTGTCTCTGGTTGGGTGTAGTACCCACATCCACCTTCAGCGGATCGCATACTATGGGTTACGATATCGAGACTAGTCAAATCCTGGTAAAAACGGGTGGGTTTCCGCTTTGCTTTTCTGGGATAACATCCATAGCTCTATAGTGTACGTTTGGACCCTGTGACACTTCTACGAACCCCAATGATTGGTCAGTTATAATTGCTACCAATCCGACAATCTTTATATGGCTTAGCACTGCCCTGATGACATGGCTACTGTTCTCAGGGTAATACATAGCGATAGTAAATCCACATCCAAGCATACTTTCTACATTGATATTGAAGGTGTTAACAGTGCAGATTTATGCATGTATTTGAACAAGTGATTTAGGCTACAGTACAAACCACTCAGCGTGGTTTGGTAGCTGCTGAACATCACAAACTGGGTGGAAAGTTGGATATGCCAACAAACGAGAGCGAAGGTGGCGTATACGAACCCTCAGATACAACTTACAAGGTTCGAAGCCAACCGGACAGTTATGGCGCATAAAGGGTACACGCGAATAGGTGGTGGGAATGTTAGTAGCTTCCTGTGCACCTGTTTCGGATTATGTACGGTATATAACCGGGACCACAGTGTCTCGTGCATTGTCATCATACTGCGTGTCTACGGTTCGAATCACGGATTGGCTACAACGCAGCCCCCAGATAAACTATCAGGGTGGCATTGTACTAGAACCTATGCAAAATATATTCAAAGATGTGACTGTCCGCGATTTATCATCCATGTATCATACCGCAATCATGGACTTAAGCATACTTCCCAAGAATATACACATTTTATTTGCATGTAAGAAAGAATATGATGACAAGATATATCGATACTGACATGGACCTATCTATAGCTGTATGGGGGCGTGTGTACAGAGCAAGACAGTCAGGTGCAATGGAAACTCCAAATGCATGGCACGTGGTATATTGATATCCGTTACGGATCTCAGAAGTCATTATAAAAAGACCAGCGTAACTGTCGCATGGCACAACTAGATCTATAGAGCTAACTACTACACTAAGATGTCTTGTTGTGATGATATGACCACCACGCCATCTATGTCCCAAGACGATACGGAATGAATTACGATCTAAACATGTACATGCGCACAACCCTCTATTGAAATTTTATCCCGGGTAATCAACCCCAAAAGATAAAAAGTAAAATATGAAATGGACGGAGAATATGCGGGTAGTCTTTCGGCCGAATATAATAAAGTTCAGACTTTCCAAAGTTGGAACTTTCCAAAGCTCAGACTTTCCAAGGTTCGGACTTTCCAAAGCTTAGACTTTCCAAGGTTCAGACTTTCCAAAGCTCAGACTTTCCAAGGTTCAGACTTTCCAAAGCTCAGACTTCCTAAAGTTCAGACTTCTCCCTAATATCCTTGGGAGAATTAGACAGTTGTTTGTATGACCAGGAGTGTTGGCTGTCTGGCGATTCTCTTAAAGCCCCTTGGAATCAATGGCACCCGAATACTGGTACAACTTTTCGAATTTGTAGGGCTTTCTGAACCGCATTACTCTGCTTAGAGGGCTTTAGGGCTGGGGTTCATACGAAGCCATGCCACTCCGTGAAGACCGGCCCACGGGGTTAGAGAACAGCCGGGATGTACGGCCGGGCAACCATTAGTGCGGCGGTATGGTGGTCTAGGTAACTCTTTAGTGACTTGCAACGTAGCCCTTTGTAGTAACCTTTTTCTAAATCAGTTAAGTAGCTGTTCTGCGTTGTGAATATACAAACTGGGTGCCGTCGTACCTGTGGCGAAGTTCTGTTCTGACCTCTCCCCATGGTTACTCGCAAATTAGTGCATAAATGCCCTACCCATTGTCTACCTATACCCACCCCAAGTACTCCCCATCGTAAATTAGTTAGTTAGCCAGTCACTATCCTTAATATATACAGTCACTCTTTAGCTATTATGTTCAAACCATGTCGTAACCAATCTATATGAGGTGTGTAGGTTGGGTGACCTGAAGGGTTTGATATGCGGTTCGGGCCCGTGTTCAAGCTTTCGGCTCACCGTACCTTCTGGAGTTGGGTGTATTTCTTCAATCTGATGGCTTCCATGATACTGGGTTTATATCTTAACAGGAACCTCAAGACTGAAGTCTTTGTTTCAACTCCTTGTCGCCAATGTTATTTGATCAATGGATGTATTTTGTATGTGTGGGCGTATTTATATATACTTGTTATCCAACATTGTTCACTAAGTTATAGCATTATTTCGTTTGAAGGAAGGTCTGTTTAGCGAGACAAGAGCTCTGAACTGGAAATGGCGTCTACCACTACACATTCACCAAACTACTAGCCCAATGGTCAGAATCTAGTCTATAAGTAGACAATTTCCCACCCACAACCCCAATAGTATCGAGCACTTACCACATTATACCCAGCCTAAGCCAGGAGTCGACTGTTCTGTGTCTAAATGAACTAGCTGTTTCCCTGTGTATCAGCTAGCAGTAATCGGTGGACCAGCTACTATCCTATGAACCAGCTCGTAGCCTGCGAACCAACTGCTGTATTTGCCCGCCCACTACCAGCTTGCGAACCAGCTACCGGCCTGCGAACCAGCTGCCGTATTCGCCCATCCACTAAGAGTGTAAGGATCAGCGAGTAGCAACCAGCATAAGTTACAACATACAACGCTGAGCCAAATCCACTATCTTTAGTGCAAGTACATTACGCCCCTTTGCCGTAATTCGATGAGTGGTGGCATACACAACAAAGTTGTAAAGATACACACACAATTTGGCGCGCTTGTATCGTAGGCCCCTTTTCCTTATATTGGGGTTAGGATTCGTGGCCGATCCCGACTAATAAATCATCAGTCTTACTTAATTGCTTTATTCGCGGCAATCCCGTTACCAGTTTCTCTCCCTGTGAGTGAGAGTGGCCGCCATCTTTGCAATCAAATTATAAACAAATATTCGTATTAAAATAAATGACCCGGCTAATGACTCTGTTGCGCGTGATATTCTGTCGGTCTCAATGTCGGAGGGCATACGTTGATGTCGGAAGCCAAGTTGGTTGCAACTTGAATACAGAACTGACTGCTTGAAGCCGTCCGTACTTAAGACGCGGTTTACACTCATGCGCAATTAATAGCATTCGCGCACGCGACTGACTTCGATAATCTGTAGGTTAGCTACTTGAGTATGTGATAGTCGCAGCGGTGTTAATTGCGTGACATCTGTAATTCAACTGTCTCGTAATTGTTGTTGCCTCAACTTAGGTTCTTGGATATCGTCGGATGATATCGCCATGGTGTATCGATGTTCAATTTCTCGACTAGGCCGAAATGATCTGCTCGTGTATTAACGTAATATCAACTACTGCTGCCCTGCCCAAAGCTTCAAGCTAGCGCAATCCTCCAATCAACTTGATATATACCATGTCCCTAAATCAGTAAACAGTTGTATGTAACATAATGAAAACTGAATAGCCAAAACGTGTGCTGCTTTAGTATGATCGAAACATTGAAACGTCTAGACCTCGTATCCACCAAAATCAACTGTTGTGGCTAGCCGAAATATGATAATAACAACGGTACAGAGATGGGTAACCGATTCATTCAAATACAGAACTAGAGAAGTCGATCCCGGGCCTGGATCGAGGACAACGCGATTTGCGCAATTGCATCAAGTACCAACCACAATTGTACAAACGGGCATTGCATATATTGTGAGCGGGGGATTGACTGCTTCAACTCTGGCCATCGAGCCGACGGTTAGTTGGATGTGCGGCAGGATACACCGTCTCCCGCTTGACCTGTCTAGCATCAGGATTACCTACTGAAACTGAGACTGGCTGCCCTTACTAGGTGGATCTTCGGGACTACGCCTTGATACGTGTGCATGTACGCGCCTAGCAAGTATTGTGTACACGATAAGGTTTCTCTAGGCCATAGAAAAAGCTGTCACCGATATACTTGTTGATTTGCAAGATTGGATCAAGTCCTGAAACGGTAACGCATCTTGGTTTTCGAACAATGGTTATCTGCTGCAATCCATAGGATCCGCATACCTATGACTAGACCCAAGCTAAGCGCGGTCAGCCAGTCGATTCCGGTACCCTTTTTACTATATCACGGTCTGCTCCTTACCCATGGCAATTCAAGATCTATTAAACCCAGTGTGCCACTTACCAGGCTCCAACCTACCACATACCACATAACCACCTGAACTACCGCCTACCATGGTGGCCGCGACAGTATTCTTGGGGCAGTAGGCGAGACTCCATCAATGTGGAATACTTTATGTACATGGCTTATCACGCAATGACGTATAATCAAGCATATTTACAAGTAAACTTTTACTGTTGTGTCGATAGTCTAAACAGGGCATGTAGACAGGGTATCAGTGGGGCATTTACAACTTTAGGACTCTATCAGGTTCCTGGCATGTTAGGCACCTATTATGATGTCCTAAACCATTCTCCACCAATATGTGCCTATCTGAACTCGTGACCCCCGATTGCAAGAAAAGGATATGCAATAACTTGCCTATTCGGTATGCTAGTTTGCCTGGGTGATTGTATAAAATTCCGGCTAATATTATAGCCTTGGTAATACCATAGCCTCAAACATCACACGGTGCTGAAGGACTTGGTCAGAGAATAACAATAATAACCTTTAGGCCCTTGACACAGGCATCATCTAGTTAATAGGCCTCGAGCCCCGGATTGACGGCCCAAAGTTAATCCAGGGCACATATTATCCCAATTAGTTATCAGCCCACCAAAGTTTTGAATATCTGGGGACCATGCGGCGTACATGGTTCGAAAGTTCGGGTTCTGGCGTCATAAAATTGACTACAAGTAATCCGCGTATTCGGATTTCGTGAATATCGGTACATACGCCATTATTCTGAAAAGAATCTTCAAGCTTGGCCCCGTATATACAGGCTTTCGTAGCGCTTTAAAGCTAGTAACAGCAACCAGCGATGATTTTGGTACATACCGTTTTGAAGCATGGTCCTCCAAAGGCAAATATCTCTTCATGTACCCTGATAACTAAGATTTCAGCTTATCCCGCTCACTTCGAGAGGGAATTCGGTGAACTAGTTATATTTCATTTGCTGGCAATTCCATTCGCACAGGTTCTCGGCTCGTTATAATGAATATCAACTTTTCGAAAATATCAGCTGGCGGCCAAAAACACTAGTAAGAGCATGCCAACCGATAACACGTGTGAGGCGTTGCCCGGCTTTATATCTAAACTAAGCTATGGGAAATAGGCGAGTGGTTTATGCAAGCCGCCGATACCATTCTTCTTTCTTGCCGACTCTCCAATTTATATCTTCAATACCATTTCTGAGCGCAGTCATCAAGTTTAGTTGGCCCCCCCGACACGGTAGTTAACAAAATAACGAAAGTTCAACATATGCGTTGAACTAACTAACACCGACTGGAGCTCAAAGTTGGTCGAAACGTTAATAGTGTATCATAACTAGGTAGTGGAATTCTTGATATTCTGCGCGTATTTTGACTGTGTAAATGTCATTGCTTTGCATTTTTTTCGTCCCGATTTTGTGAAATCTTCCATAGCTCTCCTATTCGAATGCCAGAAAAGTAATCCCTAAACGGATGTACAACCTTATGTGCGAATTCAGTATTAGACGGATGTAATACTAGAGGCTAGTAGACTACAGGCTGGAGTTAGAGAGGTAATGGGCTGGAGTTAGGGAGGTCATGGGCTGAGGTCAGATGATAGGTATCAAGCGAAAGGCTTTTCGCGCTACTCTTGATCTAAACTAATTTACTACAAGGCCGACGGTAGGATGGGCTCTAGTTGCTGGAACCCGATAGATTTGCATTAAATACGCAGTGACTAACAGCCTAATAGGTGGTAAGCCGGAGGCCTTTGACCGGTGAGCGATAGTCTGGTAGACGGTCGGCTGCAGGTAAATGGGGTTGGTAGATTGATATATAAGAAATCAATCAAATGGGTGGTAAACAAATGAATGATAGGCTCGACTGTGGTAAACAAATGAATGATAGGAAGTGTTTTCGGAACCCTTCGGAGACATTATTGAGTACTTTATACAAACTGCGCGGCCTCGGGTTCCCTTCATCTACAGCTAAACCGACCCAAGTGTAGGTATGGCCCCGCTCGGATAGAATAATTCTCAGCGTAGTGACTGCTCCGAATTCGCGAACAAGAGCGGAAGGCGGCCCGCGATGGTTATACTGACTGCTACATACAACCAGGACAGGCTGCCATTAGGGAGAATTTGGTTCAGATGGTCACTAAACGGGAGAAACACAATGCACAAAGCACTATGAACAGCCAAGATAACCTTTGTATAAGCCTACCGCTTTCCAACCTATCCATCTCCCATCTATAAACCACAAGCTCCTCAAGTACTGCCGACAAACGTAGAATACATATCTACTGTTTACCAGGATTCGCTCTGTCAACCCACCGAACCCAGCCCGATATCTCCCAAATCTCCACCTTACCATCAAGCGAGTTATAACCTACTCTCCTTTAGATTTTGACTTGATTTTTACCACATGTCAACATATCATTCATTTGTTTAGCACGACTAACCCTGTTCAATATCATTCTATCACTCCCCGTATAAGACCCGAATCCACTCGATGACATAGGATTACATCTACTGGGATTACTCTATAGGCTATAATATATATAGTTCGATAAGCCACATCAAAATTGACTTCCAAACATTTTCTGGTTAGAATCTGTTAGGTTTGAGGGTCAACGAGCATGTAGATGTGCATGTGTCTAGCTTGCGACTAATTATGTGATTAATTCTAAACGATATTCTGTGGTAATTTTATAGTTTGTATACAATCGACGAATAATTTCAGTCGGGCAACCACCCAGCCTGTTGACTAATCAATTTCATACCTAGCCCCAAAGTACATGCACACCACTAAAACTAATTACGAATATGACAAAGGCCAAACTGCGCGAGATAACACAACGAGGTTGCATCTGAAT
This sequence comes from Orbilia blumenaviensis, assembly GCA_036872755.1. NCBI lineage: Eukaryota > Fungi > Ascomycota > Orbiliomycetes > Orbiliales > Orbiliaceae > Orbilia > Orbilia blumenaviensis. Next base: position 29,673 of record JAVHNS010000014.1, read on the forward strand.
AGATTCTAAACAACTAGTAGCACTAGAAAGTCTAAGAAGAAGAGACCAAGAAGCCGGCATTCAACAAACACTCCAGGATTTCTGACATCCCGTTCCTTCCGCTCTCTGAGGTCTTCAAGATCCATTCTGTGGTGGGAGAAAAGGGGAGACCTTCGATAGAAACCATCTTAGCCCAAATCTCTGGGTCGTGAATAGCAGAGCAGGCTATGACCGCTGGTGTACTCCCTAGTTTACACCTTTCCGAACAATAAACACCCCGGGGCAAACCGCAGTTGCAGGCACCGTTAGCGTTGGCACCACTCAGGCACTCTACGATGAGACTAGCGAGCGCCGGAATAGCCTTGATAGCACTGCATTCTCCGTGTTTGATGATGCTGGTGGTGTGGAGGTAGCAGAATGGGCAAGCAGACAGACCCTGAAGGCGACGAAGCACCGTTTCGAGATTGGTTGGGAGATCCTCACAATACCTACACTTCTTTATTCTGACCCTTGTGCTCGCCAGTTGGTGGCAGGTAACATGGGGGACTCCGAGGGCCAAGAAAAGATCCAGTTTATGGCACTGGGAGCCGTCCAACCACCTCTTCACCCCCCATTCCTTCTCGTCGTAAGCAACCCTCCTATATCGGTCTTCAATATAGACCCCCAAACCGACCGAAGCCAGCATACAGTCGTCAATAGCATCATTAATATCCCAGCAGCACCCGAGGTGAACAACCCAACTGATAGGAACCTCTTTGAGGCTAGAGCGGTCGAAGCCAAAGGGAACAAAAAGAATATGCTGTTCGGGATCAGCCTTCCACTTTTCAACGGTGGCGCTATCCTCACCGGCAGTATTCAAGCGAACGGCGTAACTTTTATTGCCAGCGGCAAGAATTATTCCCATGGAAGCGGTGCGAACGACAACCAGAACTTTATTTTTGGACTGGCCAGCTTTAGCGTTAAGGTCCTCCATTCTATTCCTGAATCGTTCTGCAACGTTGGTCACCCTGTACACGCAGAGATCCATCTTCCTGATATGGCTAAACTTTACCTTGCCCTCAGGCGAGAGCGTTATCCTCTCCGGGGGTTTTTGGAGCGAACTGCTGGACAAGAAGGTGTGCCAAGTTTTATCCTCCGTGACGAATGAATCAGCAGAAAGATTCTTAACCAGCGCTGGGGGCAAAGTCAGGAGAGCTGGACTTCCGGCGTCGGTAACCCATTCCCGGGCCAGAGTTAGACCCATTTCCTTCCTCAAGCACCGAATAACGGCCTTCAGCACAGCTGGCTTCAAGTCAAAGCCTAGTACCTCCTTCGCCTGGGCCCGAAGCATGTTGGAGAGCGATGATGCGGGGTATGAACGTCCCGTATAAGAGGTAAACATGGTAGCGGGGTCCAGCGGTTTGTGCCAGGAGAAAGGTATCTCCGAAATCTGGGCAGAAGATAGCCTCCTCAAATGCTCCCAAAACGGCAGAATGAAGATAATGAACTTGGCCAGAATGAGACCCACACGGTCCGGGAGCTGCTTTACTAGGACCTATAGATTATTAGCTTCCTCTACAGCTTTGATGCTCTATATACATACATACATATATATATGTACATATAGGTATATATATGTACATATAGGTATATATATATATATATAGGTATGTATATCGGCTACGAGAATACTATTGGGTACAACTTACATCGCCAGATCGGTTTACGGCCACGAACATCTCACCGCCTACGACAAAGAAATTACGGCATCCCTTGCTTAGCCAGGCATTGCGGTAGCTCAGATGGGCAATATCTTGGGCACTCAGAACGTCTCCGGCGCAAAGGAATATAATGGTGGCGAGAGCGCGAAACGCGGAGTCGATGTATGTAGAATAAGCCTTGATGAAGGCGATGTCGACAGACCCATCCAGACGGAATATCTTCTTTCCACCCTTGTCCCCATGCACCTTGTGTAGCAACCAGTCACTAGCATAGCCAGCCTCCATGTAGTACCCCGGTTCAGTAGAGCTTACAGAATCCCGGATATCTTTGAGATCGAGCTTGAGGACCTGATGGAAGCAGAGTTTACCCATGATGTTTGCCAGCTCCGTCAGCGAGAAGTGGTACAAACGGGAGAGAGATTGCAGGCTTATATCCTGCTTATCAATGGTAACGACGTTCTCACTGTAACTAGGCACTAGGTCTCCTTCGGCCCAATCTCTCCAGTACTCAATGCTTCGGACGAAGGCCCCAAACGCAAAAGGACTATCAGTTGACAGAAACTCATAGTACTGCTTGCTATCTATATCGAACGGCGTCCTGACATTGCTCTTATAGCCCCCAGCAGCCTTGTTACGATCGAAAACGGCGTAGGTAGTCCAGACCGACGAAGCTCTGATAGCAGCCTCCAACTCCATCATCGGAACAACCAGATCACTCAATTTATAAAACCACCGTCCTTCGGGACTCCAAGCGAGCAGACTTACAAAATTGAGGAAGGCATTTTTTTGGAAGTCATCTGGAGAATGAACCTGCCCGAACAAACTCTGCCAGAGAAGGCAAGCAACTAGGTAGTCGAGATCTGCGGCGTTGGAATCATCAACACCCCGAGCTAGCAGATCCATGATCAAGGTACGAAGGCGCCACTCTTCATGGGAGGATCGGATCTTACAGGCCTTAAGGTCTTCAATCGGAAAGCCGGGTTGGAGGATGCGCAACTGGAAAAGAATAAAGCGAACGAGTAGATCTCGCCCCTGCTGCGAGCCGACAGCCTCAAACGCATCCACAGACAGACAACCGACCGACGTCAGCAGCTTCTTTTGGAACTCGAGAGGCGAGTTCTGGATCTGCTTGAAGGCATCTTCGATGTTGGCACTTGTCCGGCGCCTAACGATATCAAAGGCTGGGGGGTCCTCATAGTCCATCTTCGTCAAAGCTGCCATCCTGTCAATCAAGTTAAGGTCTTGACTATAGATACTCCAGGTAGAGGATATGGATGGCAACCACAGTGGATTGTATCGCAGGAGACTTGCAGCCGAAGAAGAGGTAACTACAGGCGCTTGGGGGAGAGTTTCTGCGTTCGAAGAGGTTCGGGATATAAGACCAGAAGGGATGATGTTTGCCGGCGGCTCTTTAGCACTTTGAGATGTCCGAGATGGGCCTGGGGTGATTTCCTGAAATTCAGGCTTTTGAACAAGGATTGCAGCCCGTGTGAAAGCTTGAAAAAGACTCTGGCCGCTGCTAACGGCAAACTGGAAGGGGATTGTGCGCGCGGGTTCGGGGGCAGCCGTGCGTGCAGGCCGAGGAGCTAGAGGTTTGGCAGGCTCTGGGACTACGGTGCGCGCAGGCGAGGGAGCTTCAGTTTTGATAGACTCGGGAGCTACGGCGCGGGCGGGTGGAGGGGCTTCAGTACTTACGGCCTGAGGGGCTTCAGTACTTACGGTCTGGGGGGCTACGGGGCGAGCAGGCTCAGTAGCAAGCATGGGTGATGGAGGGAGCTTATCGACTGGTGATGGGGGGGTCATAGGCGGATCCAAAAGCTCAATAGGCTCTCTAATATCTATTGAGCCAGCTTCACCAACGTAACCGGCACCCAAAGGGGGATCATCGCTGGTGGCGGTGGGGTGAGGAATATCAAGCATCTCCTGGAACTCCATTGCGAAGCTGGCCTCCATTTCGACCTCCATTTCGGCCTCTTGTTCAATCTCTCTTTCAGCTTCCATGTCGTACTCAAGTGGTTCTTCCAACAGATCCTTCCGCGGTTGTTCAGCAGTGGGCTCAGGAGGGGGTGGTGTAAAGCGCAGCATTTCGGGAGCATGTGGCGTAGCGTCACGAGCACCAGAATCAAGTGGGACAGCTGCTGCAGCTGGAGCCGGAACAGTCGGAGCAGTTGAGGCAGTTAGAACACTGCTACTTCCGTGCCTGCTGGCGTGGGTGGAGATATTTTTGGGATTCGAATGAGAGAACCCGCCGCAAGGACAACGAAAGAGTCCATCCTGGCCTCGCCCTAAGAGCAGCTTGACACCGTCGTTGAAGCTAAGGTTAACTTCGGACTGGTGGATTATTCTTCGATGGTTGTCTTGTTCTTTCCGTGAATCGAATACAGCGGTGCAGCCTTGTATGGGGCAAGGATATTTGCGTGGTGGCATCTTGAAGTCAATATATCCGTTGAGGATATAATGCCTTATAACAGGAGCGGGTCAGATCTGGGCTATTTTGGAGTCCGTAGTTGCGCTACTAGGGCGAGAGCAATTAGGGATGGGAGGGGTTGGGATTGGCTATGAGATGGGCTATGGGAGCCTATGATGCTTCGAATTCCGGGAAGCTGGTATCTACGCGTGATTCAATATTATATTAGCTATATTCGAACTAAGTCAAGTCTACAAAGCTATATATTCGTGAAAAAGAATTGTTCAAGGGCAAAATAGATAGTAATCATACCTGTATCTCAGATGGACTGGAGGTTTTCAGAACTTATCTAGGATGAACCTATTATGGGCGGATGATGGGTAGCAGGACCAATGGCTAATGATGGTGGTGATGATGTTGGGGTCTACGGGTCTGGGGAATGGTACTTGGTGTGTGCAAACATGTTTACGCGTTCTTTAAATAGAAGGGTTTTACTTTAGTACTTATTGAAATCTTGTTGAAGCTATAGCGCTCTAAGATCGTGAAGTAGGGCAAGCTTTCGCTCGCCCAGGGCTAGGGAATATACGTATATATTGCACACAACACGGCCATGGCCAACCTAACTACTCCCCAATCAATCCCCAATCCAACTACTCATCAATCCCCAATCCAACTACTCCCTAACTATCAACTGTATACCAACCTTCCTCCATCCATCCATCCATCCATCTATCCATCGCTAGCCCGACCATCTTCCATCGGACTACCATCTATTTGTTCATCTCTAACCCTAAGACCTTTCTCCGGCGTCCAAAATGGCGGAAACGGGAATCTACGTGCCGGTATGTCGATATATATGTAGATATACTGCTCGAAATGCAACATCGCTAATATAGAGTATACATATACGTATGTGTAATGTAGATTGTGAAGGAAACGACGCGTCCACTATTCCAGCAGCTGAACCTCATTGAATACGAAGTAGAAGGCCTCCTGGCGGTCGTCTGCAGCAGCTGCAAATACCTTTTCCCAGCATCCCATGTCCAAAGCCATTTGGAGGGGCATAAGCACAAGTTTGAACAAAAGACCCTGAGGAGCCTCGGAATCCTACCTCTTCTTGAACAAGGCCGCTGGGCAACCTACGAACAGCTTAGAGAGCTGCGCGAGACCTTTGCCCGGAGGAAAATTCGTCCGTTGCCTCACCTTGAGGTAAGGAAGGGGTTTCAATGCCGATTCTGCCACCGCTGCTACTCGACCGACAACTCTTTGGCGACCCATCGTGGCCGCTGCCCAAGTGATACCAGACCAAAGCCTCGCAGGTACGACAAAATAACTGAAGCAGACAAGATTGACTGCCAGGTTTGGTTCTTCGCTATGGGCCAGACATTTCATCCAGTCTACCCGGAAGCAGCAGCCGCGCTTGTAGAGAAAGATGAGAACGTAGCTGCGCTCCTCAAACTTCGGGAGGATATATCCAAGATCCCAGATGGATCCAGCGACCAAGTTACTCCTGTCCCCTGGCTCCTGCGCACTGGGTGGCCCGATTTCTGCGGTGGAGATAGAGCCTTCATTGCAGAAAAGCTAGCACCCCTTGCAAAGCAGAGCGGCAGAGGCCCAGTCACCCATCGTATCATTCAAGCCACCCAAGCTCTCTTCAAGTCGTTTATTCCATACATCAAGGAGACCACCGTCTATTTCCGTCGCGTCCTCAAGGCGCCACACAATGAAATAGATAACCGTCCCTTCGATCGTAAACAGGGCGAAGCAACAGAGGCTGAATACATGGCAATGATGGTTCGGATGGTGATTTACGTCTGTAGCGTTTACGAACTGAGCCCCACCGACACCGCCAAAACAGGTATCGATCTCGAGCCCTACGAAGACCTACTTCGTGACATCATGGGATATGCATCCACCAACAGAACCGATGAAGAGATTGCCGATGAGGATGGTGAAGCTGCCTTTCAATCTGCCTTCCAATCCAGCATCCGCAACTTCATAATCAAATGCATCTCAACTGAACTCCCAGCTGCCTCCAGGAGCCGATTTGAGCACCCGATTTTCAATTTTTTGGCCGTAATTGGGTTCAACGAGCAGAAGGGAACTTGGAGACCAGCGAATCTCTGCACCAAGCCGTTTGCCTGCATGTCCTTTTCAACTAGGCTCTGCGTACTTGGGGAATCGTGGCTTCGTGCAAAGGTGGATGCTGCCAGCAACGTTGACATCTACTCTACCAGCGTAGCTGAGGAGGAGAATAAGTTGGCTAATCTTTACTTCGCAAGGCACTTTGACATATTGGTAAAAGTTACCAAGGATACCAACCGCTACCCCATGTCCGAATGGCTTGGTCTGCACGCTTACGCTAAAGCTATTACCGAGTCTGACTTCATGCCGGGAGACCTCGATTGGACCAAGGAAGGGGATGGCATCATCTATGGTGGTGAAATTTTCAAGATCCGACCATACCGCTCTTTTATTAGAAGCCTAAATCCAGACATTCGGGGCCGTTTGAAGAATCTTATGTTTTTGAAGCCTGAGGATGATCTACCGTCTATAGATCTGAATACTCTCAGCGACGATAACCCTGACCCAGCCTTGGGCTATTCTTTTGTAAACGATCCGAAGAATGCCGTTCACTTTGAACCCGACTTTGTCTTCAACAAAATCAAGGATTCCGAGGACTTGATCAAGGAGTTCTACTCCCAGCCTGGCGTTCTCTCCCACCGAGCCATCAGGGGCTACTTGAAAAAGGATGCAGAGCTCAGGGCTACCTTCGCAATCGCTGTTCTTCTTACTGCTGGTGGCCCCCCTCGCGGCACTGAACTTCTCTCCCTCCGCAAGCATAATACCCTTAATAACATCCGTAACTTCTATGTCAACAACGGCGATCTCATGGTTTTTACGGACTACAACAAAGTCAACAGCATGGTTGGCTACTCTAAAGGCATATGCAGGTACCTACCTCCCAACATCGCCGAGGCTTTCGTTATCTACATGTTCAAGGTAGATCCCGTCGTCGACTATTTTCGCAGTAAAGTTGGCCGCAAGGTTAGCCCGATTCTCTTCTGTGATGACAACGGTGAGGCCCTGGAGACGGACTTCATCTCCAACTTTTTGAAGCTCAGAGCTATGGAGGGTATAGGATATCCTCTTAAAATCAAGAGCTACCGCCAGATCATTGTTGCCATCACCCGTGAACATGTCGCCGAAATGGCTGATATCATCGAACGACACGTTGAGAAGATGAAGAGCAAGCATGCTGAACAAACTGGACACACCGACAAAGTCGACCTGCAGTGCTACGGTGTTACCAAGAGCAGATTGAAGGATAGCGACGAAATATCCACTATGGCTTTCCGCAAAGCTACCGTTCGGCTTCAATTCTTTATTGGAGCTATAGACCGTCTGCCAGACTGGATGCTTTTGCCCTCCAAAATTTGGTGGCCCGGCTCAGAAGGTAAGTCCGCCTGTAATCCAGCACCTGACGTATGGCTTGTACATGCACGCACCTGTACAAACACAAGAGTCCGCACGTATATCCCTTTGTAAAAGCGTATTGTTGAGCTATTCAGCATGCCTTCCATCCCTAACGTATATTTTAGTCTTGTAACTGCGGCGTGCGTAATTTGTAGTAGATCTGATCGTAACTGACTAGTGTAGCTTCCGACCAACATCCTAGGTTCCTCCACCCGGCGTACCCCGAACAGTTTCTTATCGAGAGTGTTCCGGAGCAGGTGCAGCCTTCTAGACAGGCACAGATTGTCGTTCAGCCGTCTGGCCCAGCTCCGCTAGGCATATTGAACAACCTACCGTTCACCCATATGCTCCCGCAGGACTCCCCGGATATACCCCAACTCCCTTCGACTATGGTACCGTTCCCCTGCCCCAGACTATTGTATCCTCCAGCTTCTACAACCCAGACCCCGTATTTCCTCGTAGACTGCACCAACAGTTGATCAAGGAGTACCAAAGATTTGGGTTGCCGGCTTGGAAGCTACCAGAACAGGCCGCCGCTGCTAAAGCTATTTACCAGCGCAATGTATCCCCGCTGTTGATTACACTGGCCTGCGCTGCAGGTAAAACAACGGCTGCGCTTCTCGCGATAGCTGCTGGAAACGGTGTTAGCATCATCATCGAGCCATACATCTCCACATGCAAAGACGTTGCGAAGAGGGCCAAGGCAATGGGTATCCACACCAGCTACTGGGGTGATCTTGAGGACGGTGAGGTCGTCGGTAAATCTTTCCCCAAGAATACACCTGGGGTTGTAATTGCTACACCAGAGGCTGCTATCACTTGGAGGTTTTTGAGCCAGGTTGGGAAGTTTATAAGTGAACGGCGCCTTGACGTCGTTATCATTGATGAAATCCACCAGCCTCTCCTTGATCAAGGCTTCCGTGACCTTGCTGCTCTCGCCAAGTACACCAATCTTGGCCTCCCGTTTATCTGCATGACTGCTACTATGCCCCCTTTGATGGTTGCTGCGCTGCAGGCCTTTTGTTCAGTCCCATCTTTTCTAGAGATTAGGTCAACTACCAACATCAAGAACATCAGTTACAAGGTCCACATCGCCAAACATCTAAGTACTGACGCTGTGAATGCTGCCAAAGTTGCCCTGAAGACTGTTAGCAAGCGGAAGGACAAGAAGGACGCGAAGATTATTGTGTACTGCCGGTCCATCTACCTAACCGACGTTGTTTCCAAAGGCCTAGGCTGCCCCAAGTATAATGGTGAAATGAAACCCGAGGAGAGGGATAAGAATAAATTGAAATGGGAAGAAGAAGGTGGTGTCCTTGCTGCAACCTGTTGTCTTGGGCCTGGCGTCGATACAAAGGGGGTTATAGCTGTTATCCACGCCGGAATTCCGTATTCGCTCGTTGAATTTGTACAACAGACTGCTAGAGCAGGAAGGGAGGGCCAGCCAATGGCTTTCAGTACTCTCATCACCGGAAAGATCCAATTCGACCCCGCCGATTACTACGGCCAGCCACAATGGCGTGTAGAATCCTACAAGGCTTTGTGTGATCTCGTCAGCACCACCAACTGTCGCCGCCTCGCTATATCCCAATTCATGGACGGTAAAGGGAAGGGTGTAGATTGTTTCATGATTGGAGGTGTTCTGTGTGATAACTGCACTGGGATTTCGAACATGGAAGCAGAACCGGATCTCGAACAGCCCCGGGGTCCACAGCTCAACTTCAACCAAGCCAAGGCTAGGCAGGCTGAACGTATCTTCAGGTTCCTCAAAGCCAGCGAAACCCTCTGCTCCTACTGCTTTTTTCTTGAGGGATCACTTAGTGATCACAGCTATTCCCACTGTACAAAGAAAAGTGTTCCTCTCAAGCCGGCCTCCTTCCCAAAGGATAAAGTCTGCGCTTACTGCGGTATTCCCACCGAATACTGTATGATGGCTTCCGGCGGTGAGTCTTGCAAGCAGTTTCGCTCCTGCTGGTCGATTTATTCTGCTGTGTTCGCAGACGTTGACATCAAAGAACGACTGTTCGTTGAGCTTGGGATCCAGGGTCTGGGTATCTCTACCTGGGCAAAATGGGAGAAGTGGTTGACCACCACGAGTTTGGAGAGCAGGAAGTACTACAGCAATGCCTGGCTACTGCTGCGTAAACTGGAGGAACTACTGTACTTTTCCGTTTTTTCTAGATAGGCGTCTACGTCGGCAGCGCTTTGTTCATCCTTCTTCCCCCCCTCCCCCCTTCCCCTTTTCCTTCTTCATACATACGTTAGATAATATTAGCTAGAGCCGAAGCCCAACAATGAATTACACTTTACCAGGGTCTGTTTAGATGTATTATCTAGCTATGGGAATCATGGCTGGCGTAGTTTGTACATAAGTAGTTAACTTAGCAAAAGCTTGATCAGAGCCCAACCGTTGTGTAACCACCACCACCACCATCACCATCACCACAAGTATATGTTGACTTCACCTACGCCATTAGTTCTCCATTACCCTCCCATCAATTAACCATTGCCTTCCGAACCCATCATCCAACCACTAGCTCTCCATCATCATCAAGTCGAAACATATACGTCCCTCATTCTTTCTCAGTATCAATAGCCCGTAAGTCTATTTTCACCTTCCAACTCCGTTGCTCCGAGTTCCAGCTTTCGAAAGCTCGAAGTTCGCATCCAAGTTAACCGTCCCTGAACCATTCATTATCCGCTAGTCCTTCCAAATGGCAGACAACAGCACCCAGCAAGGTATGAACAATATCTAATCCTTCAGATTTGATGTTTCCAGGCTAAATTAAATGAATGAATGAATGAGTGAAGGTATCGGCAAAAGAGACCGAAGCTCCAGCGGCGCCAGCCCCGGCGAATTTCTCTCTCCTCCATCGAAAAAGGCTGCATTTATCGAGGATCCCGGTAAGGCGTTTGTACATTGCTCATGCTGCAGGACTTATGGGCTAACTTTAGGATAGATGACGATGATGATGATACTATAATCGCCAGAAACATCTCCAGCATCCAATCCAACCCACTGCACGGCTTCACCACCTCCAGTTTCAGTTCAGACCCTGTTCAACCACCTCAGATCTCCGCCATCAGTTCAGACCCTGTTCAACCAGCTCATATCTCTGACATCGGTTCCGACCTTGTTCAACCAGCTCAGATATCTGGCATCAGCTCAGACCTTGTACAAGCAGCCCAGCCCTCTAGCGACATCGTTCTCTTGGACCACCTCCCTTCGTCTCCCCCATTCACGCCCGACCTAACCCAAGCAGGCGCCTTTCAACCATCACCCAAGTCATCCCCTCCAGACCGCGCCCCAGGCTTCAACGAAGCCACTATAGAGCTCCCGTTGACTGTCAAAGGTGATTTAGCTGTCGAGGCTGGTCCCGAGGTCATTCATGAGAAGAGATCTGGAATACTTGCCTGCCATGAGAAGCATGCCAGCGCCGGCTCAATCCTCCTATTCGAGAATCCCAACGAGCTTGACCCATCAGCCATCCAGTCCCTAGCCTTTGACCGCCAATACCAGGTGGAAGAAAGGTTTTCAGATAAGCTGGACGGCTTCACCGAATTCCTTCGACATCGCGTTGCCAACTGCGCTGTTTGCCAGCTGACCGGTGATGATGCATACCATCACCTACCAGACTGCCCTAAGGCCGGAAGCTTGGGTACCTTCATCTGGAAGCATGAAGCAATCAGTGACTATATGGACGAAGCCGTTGCAGCCATCTGCGCTCTAATTCGTATCCTAGCCCCAAGCCACCTTCAGGAAGTCGCTCTTTGGATGGATGAAGACATCCCCGGGTCTTATCTCGACTACCGCCGCTGGTGCCTCCTCCCCGACACTTTCCTAGGCGTCCCAGCACTAAAAGGATACAATGTTGTTCTGGCTTTGAAGACTTTGTGGGAAGATGGCTTGATCGAGGTTCCTTGGGCTTTCCCAGAATAGCTTTTGTTGATATATAATATGAACGAACGAACGAACGAACGAACGAACGAACGAACGAACGAACGAACGAATGAATGAATGAATGACTGGCCGCACTAGCCGTAAATTGTCAGCAGTAGTAGTAATATCGTAGTCGCTCAGTTGTTAACTTCATTGCAGTAAATCTGACATAATTAAATAGGTGCCGTAGTTTCAAAACTACGGTCGGTCGTTCAAACTGCATAGCGTATATCGCACGAAATAAGAAAGAACTATAGTACTAGCAAAACGACATAATGGAATTACCTTAATACGTAATGTACCTAATATGTAATAGAACACCGAACAAACAGAAATAAAACTATGAACGAATGAACAAATGAAGAGAAACGCACGCGGAGACAGTATTACTTGTCGAGAGAACACCAGCGTTATTCGTTGAAAGAACACCACCAGCGTTATTGGTCGAAAGAACACCGGCGTTATTCGTTGAAAGAACACCAGCGTTATTGGTCGAAAGAACACCGGCGTTATTCGTTGAAAGAACACCGGCGTTATTGATCGAAAGAACACCAGCGTTATTGGTCGAAAGAACACCGGCGTTATTCGTTGAAAGAACACCGGCGTTATTGATCGAAAGAACACCAGCGTTATTGGTCGAAAGAACATCCACGGTCGCAAGCGGAAGTTGTAGGCTGGGAATATTCCAGTCTATTATGCGGCTAGGGGCCGTGTATACTGACTCGGATTGGTGGTTTTGTAAAATGAAAACATTAAATCTCTTCTGACGCAACTGACCTTTGCCGTCTTGGTGAGATCTTGCAACCTCTTGATCTCAGCATCCTTTCTGAAATCGTCGTCCTCATAGAGCTCTAGCACTACCACCACCACCACTACCACCACCACCACCTCGAGCTCCTTGATTTTTTTGGTCGTTGACTCTATGGACGATCGTAAGCGGATATTGTGGACTAGATATATTTCGGTCCATCGTGTAGCCGGAGACCGTATCCTGACTCGAATTAGTGATTTTGTAAATGAAAACATTAAGTCTACGGCACAACTAACCTTTGCCAACCCCGTTGAGATCTTGCGACCTCTTGATCTCATCATCCTTTTGGAATAGTCCTCACGGAGCGCTAGCACCGCCACCTCGAGCTCCTTTATTTTTTGGTCCCTTACCCTACATGCTTCTTTCAGCTGGGCATGTAGGTCGGGGACCTGAGCTTGAGAACCCGCCAGTGTCGCTATCAAAGCCAAAATTAGCATCACCCATCTAGCTTATTTGGACGATTGCAGAGACCGACCTACCGGCACCAAATATTGAGATTCCCGATCAAAGTCATTAGGAACGACTCAAATCACCAACCGTCTAGCTGGACTTAGGCTAATAGGAATGAAAGCAGTCTTCTTCGAGCCGTGCCGTGAACCGTCGTAACAGTTTCTGCAGATTGACCGCAAACACAACAAAACCCGAATCCAACCGCCTTAATCTATTAAGCCTCGCGAAGCAACCACCCACCGACATGGTGGTTCGGTGACGATGGGACGGCCCAGAAAGCCGACCGTATATATATTCGGGCTTGGTAATGGGATCAAGTCGTCCGACACCCAAATCCTGTGTCGGATAGAATAGGGTGGTTGAAGCCGCCACCTAGAGGTCTATCGAGTTAATAGGAGTGGAAGCCTTCTTCAGCAACAGCCCTATTGTGAACCGTAGTTTCTGCAGATAAACCGCAAACACAAAGAGAGGCCGGCTGACTGAGTCCGACTGACCAGATCTATTAACTCTCAGACTCTTTGCAGCAGCAGGAGGAGGATTTCATGGCACCAATACCTATTATGACGCGTTAGTTTGCATTCTCAGATCGGTTCCCTTGTATTCAGCCTGGCTGGCCGGCTTGAACTTACTGGTGATGAGTCTCACGGCTAGTATCTATCTCATTGATCCGACATCACTTGGGTGAATTCGAATTGAGTATACCGTCCGTCCGCTAGTCATGATTTATGGAGAAGGGAGTGGTTCCGGTGGATGGATAGATAGATGGTGGAGATGGTGGATGGAAGGAAGGAAGGAAGAATGAAAGAAGGAAGGAAGGAAGGAAGGAAGGAAGGAAGGAGAGAGAGAGAAGGGGAAAGATAATACGTAATTACGCGTCAATTTGGTGTGTCGAGCCCCTGACAACAGAGTCCTCAGTACCAGGCGCCATCGGTACTAGGAATTTCGGAAATTCCGACATAACCGAAATATTCGGCTGTGTCCCTAGTATCTTGGTTAGCTGTGTCGCTAGGATTTTTGGCTGTGTCGCTAACATTTTTGGCTGCGTGTCGCTAGTATTTTGGCTGTGTCGCTAGTATTTTGGCTGTGTCGCTAACATTTCAAGGCCTTCCAAGATCGAGACTTCAAGGCCTCACGTGACAACATTGAAGCCTCAAAGATAAGACAATCCTGCTATCCCTCCAGAGCCGTAGTGAAAACAATAGACAGATACCCACTTCGAAGGTAGAACGTATATGATATTGTCTCTAAAGCCTGCTTACACCCAGCTGCCGCACCGCGGTGGTGGTGATGGAGGAGATTTTTGCTTCGTCGCTGCCAAAATGCTTCACAACACTGCTATCACGTGACGGTTTTTGCCCTCAGAACAAGCATTTGTGTCATCTAGCCGTCTGCTTAGGGGCGGTAAGTGGAAAAAGCATCAGTACTAACAAAATTGGCTGTGTCTTTAACAAACTAGCTGTGTCCTTACCTTAACAAATCTGCTGTGTCTCTAACAAATTGGCTCAGTCGTGTCGCTAATAGATTTGCTTGTGTCGCTAACAAATCTCCTGAACACACCCAACGCACGTGACATCTTTGGGCCTCGAAACTCAGCATCACCACGAAAACATAGATTACAAAGCCAGGACTCGTATTTTCGACGGTACAGCAGCTTCAGACAGTCATAATAAGTCTTCATCATCATTATTTTTACCAGCTACTGCTGTTGGGCGAGTATCACCGGCTTCATAGATTTTGGTGGTGGGTGGTGGTGTTGGTGCTGCTGGTGCTAACACTACCAAAACTTGTCACCAACCACCCATCACGATAGTCTTGGCACTAACACCAGCCCAAATCCTTCCTAAACCCCTCCCAAACCCTCCCGATACACAAGTCTGACAGTGCCTCAGCCATTTTGTACGGACTAACATCATATATACTGCTGTTAGACATCAGCTACATACGTGCGACCTCAGGATTTTGTATGTATGTATGTATGTATGTATGTATGTATGTATGTATGTATGTATGTATGTATGTATGTATGTATGTATGTATGTATGTATGTACCTAATGTATGTATGTATGTACATATACGGCCTCAGGATTTTGTGTGCGACAGCTAAGGACACACTCGGACAGGGGGGGTACTGTTACAAGAGGGGGTGTGGTGTTAGAAAAATCGCTTTTCTTAGCGACACACGCAAAATTTTGGTGGTGTCGCATACAAACCGGGCCTGGCAGCTTTGGGTGGGACAGGATCCCTTGGCGCCAAGCCGTCGATCGCCGTTTCCGTTTTTGCGTGGGACACGGTCCAACAGGTGGGGTGGTGTTATCCCCCGAATACATGTTAGTATTAATTTTTTTATTTATAATTTATTATAAAATAATATAAAGTATATAAATTTAATTAACTTATTTATTATTATTTAAATTATATTAAATTTTGGGTTTGTGTTTTTTAGTATAAAATTTTATAACAAAAATAATTTAATAATAAAATTTATAGAAATATTGTATTACAATATATTTAATATCAAAAATAATAATAATTTTTTTTTTTTTAATTTTTTAATTATTTTATTTTATTAACAAATATTATATTTTATAATATATTTATAAATAAATCTAATATATTTTAAAAAGTAATAATTTTTAAAAAATAATTTTTATATTTTACAATAACTAAAATAATTTATTAAAAAAATATTATATATATAATATATTATATTTTTATATAATTTTAAAATATTAAATATATATAATTTGTTTTTAAATTATAATATATTATTTTTTTTTAATATATAATTTATTATATATATTATATTATTTTATTATATAATATTAATAATATATTTTATTTTTTTATTTTTGAAATATATTTTTTTAATATTATTAATATTTTATAAAAATTTAATAAATATTAATATTAAAATATTAAATAATTTATTATATATTACTATAATTAATTATTTTATTTTTAATAATAAAAATAATAATAATTTATTATATTTTTTTATATATTTTATTTAATAAAATAATATATTTATTATTATATTATTTTTTTTTAAATAATATTAAATAATAAAATTATAATTTATTAATTTTTTAAATTATTTAATTTATTTTATATTAAATTATTTTAAAATTATAAAATAAATTAAATTTTAATAATTATTATAAATAATAATTTAAAATTAAATTTTTTTTAAATATATTATTTAATATTATAATATTTTAATTATTATTAATATTTTTTAATTAAATATTTTATAATTTTTTTTTATTTTTAATATTTTTTTATTTTAAAAATAAATAAAATATTAATAATTTTTTTTATTTTATTATAAAAAATAAACTTTAATTTTAAATTTAAAAATATTAATTTTAACTGTAATATATTATTTTTAATTATAATATAATAATATTATTTTAATTATAAATTTTTTTTTAATATATTTAAATATAGTTTATTATTTTTTATTTTATTTTTATATTTTTTTTTTAATAAAAATTTTATAATTAATTTTGTTATAATATTGTATTTTATAAAGAATTAATAATAAAAATTTATAAAATTTAAAAAAAATTATAATTATTTTATATTTTAAAAAATTTTTTATTGGTGTATAATTTTTATTTTATTTTTATTTATTAAGATGTTGTAAATTAATATAATAAAATTTAAAAAGTTTATTTTTTTTTTATAAAATTTATATTTTTTTATTTTAATATATAATAATATTGTTTTAAATTATTATAATATAATATATATATATTTTATATAAAATTTATAATTTTTAAAAAAAATTAGGATGTTATTTAAATAAATAATAATGAAAATATTTAATAAATTATAAAATAATATATTTAATAATGATTAAAAAATTATTAATATATTTATTAATTTAAATAATATTATTAAATATTTATAAAAATTATATTTTATTTTAAATGTTATTTTTTATTTTTTTTTTATTATGATATATATTAAATTATAAGTTTTTTTTAAATTTAATTTAATAAATATTTTAATATTTTATAATTAATTAAAAAATTTATTTATTAAAAATAATAAATATTAATTTTTTATTATTATATTATTAAATATTTAATAATTTATATAAAATTATAATAAATTATTTTTTTTTTTTATAAAAAGAATAAATGTTTTTGTTGGTAAAAAAAATTTATAAATAAAATTTTTTGATTTTATTTTTTTATATATAATTTTAATATTTTATTTTTAATTAAAGAAAATTTATAAATTAATTTAAAAAAAAGTATAATATTTTATATTAGTAAAATTTTATAATTTTAAAATTAATATTTTAATAATTTATTTATTATTTTTTTTTTTTTTAGATTTATAAAATTGGTATATTTTTTTAATATATGTTATATTGATTTATTTTAAAAAATAATTTTTTTTAAAATTATTATTTTTATTAATATAAAGTTTTTTAATAAAGAGTTAAATTATTTTATTTTAATTAATTTTATAATAATAATGTAAAATTTTATAATTTATTATATTAGAAAATGGTTTATATTTTAATTAATATTTAAATTATTTTTATATAATTATATAAATTTTAGTATAAAATTAAATAATTTAATTTTTATAATATTAAAAAAAATAAATTTTTTAAAATTATTTATTTTTATTTTTAAATTTTTTGTTTTATATATAATATTATAGTTTAATAAAGTATTATTTATTTTTTTAAATAAAATAATTTTATTTTTTTTTATTAAAGATATATTATATTTTGTTATAAATTATATTATTATAAAATTGTTAAGTATATTATAATTTATTAATATTTTAATTTATATTATTTTATTATTTTATAATAATATTATTTTTATTATTAAATAATTAAAATATTTTTTTAATAATTTTGTTTTATATATTATAGTTAATATAATATTATATATAATATAAATATTTTTTTTTTTAAATAATAAAAATTTTATTATTTTTATTATTTTTTTAATTTTTTATATTATATATTATTATAATATTATTTTATTATATAATTAGATTTTTTATATTTAAAATAAAAATTATTTATTTTGTAATGTTTATGTTACACCTGTCCCGGGTATTTCCCAAATAGGAAATTCCTAAAACAGCCTAGCGTTCTTTGGCTAATCGTATTCTCAATCTAAAGTATTCAGATTATTCTCTCAAGGTAAGCTGGGTTGAATATAGAGATATCAAATAGTGTAACTCCTAGTAAGGGGATACTAGGTTCAATGGGTAAAGGTAGTAAACAGAGTGTATTGAGTATTGATAAGTTGACCGATGGAGTCTAAGAAAGAATCCTGAGACTGCCATCGTTCAAAGGTCCTTATATACATGAGCGTCGTCCATACAAATGTGAATCGTCTATAGACTTGGGCGTTATGTGCCCCGGAGGGCGTTATGTGCACATAACGCGCCAAGCCACACATAACGCTTTCTGCATGGTTTGTTCTGGGAGTTGTGTTGTCGGCACAACACAGTCCAATCCGTCTCTTTTCTGGTATGGTTTTCTCCCGCCGGATATTTATAATAAAAATCATCTCGGTGTGAGAAACAGCCTGCGAAAACGGACTCATGTTTGACACGCCAAGACATACCTAGTATGGCTGGCCGTGACACTATCTCCTCCTTCAAGGGAAACTCCCAAAAGGGAAATTCCCATGCGGGATCTTCTCGCACATAGGAGATGCAACAAAACTGGGTAAAGGGCCTTTGTACAAAATTCGTCTACAAAATTCTACCGTACGGGAAAACCGTCTGGGAGAAATTTGTGTACAAGAATTCTCGTGTCCGAAGGCTTAGCCTTCATGATCACGTTACATGATTATGTAATCAAAATCAAACATAAATAACTGCAATTCGCACCATAACTAAATTTCAAAACTTAAACCACAAAATATTCTTTCATACATACAAAATAATATCAAATCTTTCATTCTGATCATGCAACGGAGCGCCATTCAAAAACCTAAAAAAAGATCAGAGAATCGCGTCCAAGCAAAACGAAGAAGGGCCATCTTTCTTGAGCGGTTCAAGTCAGAAGGTTTAGAGGCTGCAGTTCCGTGTTCACACTGCGTCGCGAACGGTCATATTTGCGTCATGTTGGAAAAGAGCATCAAGTGCGAAGTCTGTCATAGACAGGGCAGAGTAGGAAAATGCAATGCAATTCCTTGTAAGTGATTTTTGTTTTTCTCCGCTTTGTGGGGTGTTTCTAATCCAAAATCTTTAGTGGATCGTATTGCGGAAATTCGAGACAAGAAGTTCAAAGAATTGGAAGAAACTTCTGCTCGGTATGAAATAGCACATCAAAAAGTCATCGAAGGTCAGACAAAGCTCACAGAGCTTCTGGCTGAGTTCAACACTGTTGCGGCTGAATTAAAACGTCAATCCACTGAGGCTTCAGTAATCGCGCGGAAGTATCGAGAATCTCTTCTTCATGAAGAACAGAGAGTCATAGAAAATGATATGATATTCGGAGATGATCCGATCGTTGAAGAAGGGGCTGGTGAAGGTTCGTCAGCGCCTGATGAGGTGCTTGACTTCTTCTGCGACATCCCAGCGGATGCGGTGGATTTTTCTGCTGGGTGGGATGAGAGTTATCTCGCGTTTTCCATGGAGGATTTCCTTCAGAGTACTATCTGAAACTTTGGCTGGTTTCCTGTCATGTATTCGTAACTTCTCATTTTCAAATCAAATCATGCCTTGTTATCTTGCTATGATTCGCGCTGAGTCGTTGACTCCAATAATTCGTGGTATCGCTCTATCGATACAGCTTCTGCGCAGTCGCTCGTTAGCGCGGCCAGAGTACAGGGTTCTGCTGGTTGAGGAAATAAGGTATCTGGAGAGGGTCGAAGAGTGGTTGGACGATCAACACCGTAGGTGTCTGTTCAGACCGTGTGTCTGTGGAGGTGGATGTTTGTAAAGAAAATTCGTAAGTGTAGGAACTGGTTGGGTAGAGAGGCCATATCCTTGTAGGTCGAAAATCTACAAAGTATGCTAATCTCTATTTTTCTTAGGTCTTCCTCGTCCTCGTTTAGGTGCAGGGGCATCAGGTTGATGGGGTGGGTCCCTGTTCCTAAGGTAATCCTGTATAGTTTGTGGCGAAATATTTTCTTCTGGTTGCCAAGAATCGTCTTCTGGTCCGTAGGGAGCAGCCCAACGAATAAGGTATTCGTTGTCGCCGTTAGGTCCGTCAAGGATTCTTTCAACTTCGTATTCCGCGTAGTCGTCGTATTCGATTTCAATCTCGTTCGGGTCTTCTCTGAGTCCTGGAGGGGCTCTTTCTAAGACTGAGACATGAAATGTCTTGTGTATCCGTGTTGGTCCAGGTATGTCAAGTTCAAAATGGTGCTTTCCAAGTTTCTTCTTGATTACGTATGGGCCAAATTTCTGAAAATCAAGTTTTTTATTAGGTCGCTTGGTTTTCAAGTTTCGTGCAAGCAGATATGCTTTATCTCCTTCTTTAAAATCTGGGGCTTCCTCCCGTCGTTTGTCGTAGTAATGGCTCATTCTTTCTTGTGAGAACTGAAGGTCTTTTACGAGAATATTATGAGCATTCTTCATTGATTTCATATGTTCTTCAGCTTCGGGGACAACTTCTTTCGGCGTGAGAGGGGGAAGAATAGCCTTAGGCGTCCATCCTCTCAGTACTTCGTACGGGGTGTACTTAGTAGTTGAATGTTGAGAAGTGTTGTAGGTGAATTCTGCCATGGGTAGAAGGGGTATCCAATTATTTTGAGCGTAGTTGAGGAAGTTTCGAAGGTAGATTTCAAGGGTTTGGATGAGTCTCTCGGAGGCTCCGTCCGTTTGAGCGTGACCTTTGGTTGCAATGTTCAATTTAGTACCAGTTTGGTTCATAATTGACTGCCAATATTTGCTCGTAAAAAGAGGGTCGCGATCAGAAATGTGTTTTCGTTGGATTCCATATTTAGAGAAAACATGGTTGTGGTAGACTTGTTGTAATTCTTTGGCTCCCCATTGGCTATCCCATGGGACAAAAATAGCAACTTTTGTCAACTTGTCCGTGATAACCAATATTTCGTCGTACAGCTTGTTGGTGAGGGGGTCTCGTGCTGGAGGCATTCCTTGTACAAAGTCGTAAGTAATAACTTCGAAGGGTGCACTTGGTACGTCGTGTGGTTGAAGGGTTCCGTAAGGTTTGTGTCGGTTAGGCTTGTTTCTGCAGCAAAGATCGCAAGTTTTGATGTATTCTTCGATCTGCTTTCTCATCTGAGGCCAGAAATAAGTCTTTGTGATAAGTTCCTGAGTACGGTCAATTCCAAGATGACCATGAGCTGGGTGATCGTGGTGTAAAGAGATGATTTCTTCTTGAAGTTTCTTAGTTGGGATGTAGAACGAGTCTCGAAACATAATAATTCCGTCGACTAATTCAAAGTGAGGGGGTGTATCTTCTTTCTTCAAGATCCGTTGTGCAACAGGGTCTTGTTCATAGGCTTTGAGGACTTTCTGTCGAAGATCATCTTCGATATTGTGTTCTGTCAGATTCAGGGATTTATTGATGAGAATCTGGTCCTTAGTATCGCCATATTTGAGAATTGCTCCTTTGTCAGGTTCAACGCCTTTGACAAGGTCTGGTCTCCTGCTTATCGCATCTGCGAGAGCATTCTCTTTTCCTTTAAAGTGTATTATCTTCATGCTATATTCGCTGAGGAGTTCCCACCATCGAACTTGCCGTCTGCTAAGTTCCTTCGTGGTTAGGAAGTAAGTGAGGTTCTTGTGATCGGATAGAACTGTGAAAGGTTCTTTGCTTTGGAGGTAAACGCGCCATTTTCGACATGCTTCTACAATAGCCATCAATTCCTTGTCATGAATAGCGTATCGCAGTTGCGTAGCATCGAATTTGTGAGAGATGTAGGCAATGGGGTACCATTGTTTGTCCTTATGGAGTTGGAGTAAGCAGGCTCCTAGCGCTGCTGTAGAGGCGTCGGTTTCAATCTTGATAGGTAATTTCGGATCGTAAAGTTTGAGAATGGGGGCGGAGGTAAATGATTTTTTCAGAGTTTCAAAGGCTTGAACTCTTTCGGGCGTCATTTCAAACTTCAGTTGTTTCTTGGTGAGTTCGGAAAGCGCTGCTGACATGAAGCTGTATTTCCGAATAAATCGTCGATAATAATTGCAAAGTCCAAGAAATGACTGCACTTCTTTGACATTCTCAGGGAGAGGCCAATCTTGAATGGCTTGAACCTTCTTTGGGTCCATCTTAATTCCATTCGAGGTGACTATGGCTCCTAAGAATTCGCATTCAGTAACAGCAAATTCTGACTTGTCTAGCGCCACACGTAGGTCGTAGTCCCGGAGGGATTTCAACACTGCGTTGACGTTTTCCTTGTGTTTTCCCAGCGTCTTGCTGAAAATCAAAATGTCATCTAGGTAGACAACACAAATGACATCTATGTGCTCTCGAAGCACATGGTTCATAAAAGCTTGGAAAGAAGCTGGTGCATTGGTTAGCCCAAATGGCATAACCAAGTATTCAAATAGACCGTAGCGGCATCGAAAAGCCGTTTTCCATTCTTCTCCTGGATTTATCCTGATATTGTAGTAGGCATTGATAATATCCAATTTGGTGAAGTAATTTGCTCCTGTTAAGCGATCGAAAGACTCGCTTATCAGTGGTAGGGGTCCAGTGTCTTTGATCGTAATGTCGTTCAAGCTTCTGTAATCGATACATATTCGCAGTTTTCCATTAGGTTTTGGTACGAATAGTATAGGGTGTCCTGCGGGTGAGTTAGAAGGTCGTATGAATCCATTGCGAAGGTTTTCGTCAATGTATTCGCGTAGAGCCGCAGTTTCTTCTTCTGTACATGCGTATATAGGTAGAGATTTTGGTTGGGTTCCTTCCTTTAGAGGGATATGATGTGTGAATTGATTGATTTTCGGTAGGGGGTCCCTTTCGTCTGGGGGCTGAAAGACCAATTTATTATCTTCGAGAATCCAATCTGGAATCTCCTTCTTTTCTTTGTTAATTTCTCGTATTTTGAGAAAAACATGTCTTATGGAATGAGGTTTGTTTCGGAGACGGTTGTTAACTTCTTTTTGTGACATATGTTGGGTGAGTCGGTGATGAGCTTCTTTTGGGGGTCGATTGTCCGGTCGGATCTTGGAATAGATCTTTCTACAATCGCATCTCGAGAATTCAAGGTGTCGAGTTTTCCAGTTAATACTTGGGTTATGTTCTTCCAACCAAGGGAATCCGAGAACCAATTCGTGGGGGGTCTCTAGGATATCCATCGTGATTGTTTCCAAGTGTCCATTTATAAGAAGTGTGAAAGTGGTTTCGTGAGTGATTGTTCCAAGAGGGCTATTATCGAAGGCGGTAACATGTGTTTTCTGAAGTTTCTGAATGTAAGGTAGTTTAAGTTGTTTGACAACTTCGGGGTGAATGAATGAATCTTCTGCTCCACAGTCTAATAAAGACGTGCTGGAGTTTCCGTTAATGTTGACTGGTAGAAAGAAATGATTTTTGGTTGACTGTAAGGAAAGTTGTTTGGATGGTCCATTTTTAACGATGCGTAACTTGGACCCTTCAGGCGGCATCGAGTCCTGAAGTTTTCTTAGTTTTTTCCTTCCATGTTCATTCTTCCATAGACGTCGGCAAATTCAATCTTGTTGATGTGGAGGAATCTGTTGGGTCTTGGTTCAAGGTGACCTCGTTTAAGATCGGTGATTTTAAGTCGGTAGTAAGGTGAGGCAGGGTCATCCTGTCCGTGGTTGGGGTGATCTTCCTGGAAATGATGTCTGAAGTCAAGCCAGGTGTCAAAGGTGAGGTCTCGGCAGTACATGCATCGCCATCCTACGTTTCGAGCATTTGGTTTGATTTCTAGGACATGAGGATTTCCAGTGAAGGTGACATATTTTCGGGTGTGGTTGATACAGAGGTCGTATCCTCCATAAAACGAGTAGACAGCTGGTTTTCTGCAGAGTCGGCATCGGCGATTCTCCTTCTTGATCAAGCCGTGCTTGGTGATATGTTTGGTACCGGCTGTACAATAGTGTTTGTCCTTTCTGTGGTATTCTGTGGTTTCTTCCTCGTAGTCGGTGTCGAATTGAGTGATGCAAGTATCTTGGTGAGTTAAGAGTTGAATGATGGTTCGAAAGGGATATTGACAGGGGCATTTCCTGCAATTAAAAGGGGTATTGGGATCGTAGGGGGTAAGTTGGACGAAGTTGAAATATCCAGTGTATAAGCTCCATCCATCGTGGCAGAGATCGCAAAGATAGAGAGCGTGGTCGTAGAGTCTCACATCTGAGGGTCGGGTCTCGCACAGGTGGCAATCGGGAGCAACTTCCCAATATTCCGAAGCAATGCATCCAATCTCATCGGTTTGTTCGTAGGTAGGAGGGGAATCGACGTCTTCGATTCCTTTATGGTAGGTTTCCCAATCTTCTGCAAAGTCGACTCCATAAAGGTCGCTATTAGCATAGAAGAGGGCATCTTGGTATTTCTTAGAGGAGGGCCATTTCCGGTTTTCAGCATATCTGTATCCGGCACATCCAGCAGTGAAAGTAGTGTAGCAGTCTAGACATCTGCGGTCCGATCGACTTTGAGTTGTACGGTTGTAACTTTCGCGCCAGTTGTGGGTTCCTTTCTGACAATCCATACATCGGACTTGTCCTTCTTCGAGTTCCATAGGGATTATGTCGTCAACGTAGGTCTCAGGGGCAAAGGCTTCGTCGTCATCCCAGCTCCTGTAGGACGTAGTTGAAGGGCTAGAGGGAACTTCTTTGTAGGCTTCCTCTTCATCACTTGAGTGTTCCATAGGAAGATCTTCCCATCTGTGGGAGATTTGGTCGTAAGCGAGTGATAAATCCATTTTGGTGAGGGGGTCCTCTACTACATTAGTGGATCGTAGATGAACCTTAGGATTTCGTGGTATGGGGTCAATATGAACTAGGCGGGTATAGTGAATCCCTTCAGACATGTACTCCTGGAAGAGTTCTCCGTTAGGGCGCCTCTCGTAGTTCAAATGAACTCCAGGCGTCGGATTGTTCCAAAGCCAATGATATTCTTGAGGAGTTGGATCATGGGTGACTGGGGCAACTTCAAGTCCAGTTTCTTCTTCTTGGGTGGTAGACTCGGGGGTGTTCATAGGTTGATCGGAGGTGGTTGAGCAGTTTGAGGCTTGCTCAAGAATTCGCTGCTGAAGTTGTTCGATCTCCTGAGGAGTAGACTGGTGTGTCATTTGAACTTTCTTCGTAGTAGGTGGTGGTGGAGAGTTGGTGTTCGCGAATCTGACATTTCTGCGTTGTTGAAATGTGTTATTTTGTCGTGGCTCGTCGCAATTTCTAGCAATATGCCCAGATTTGTTGCAATTGTAGCAAATAGGGCTGTTAGATTTTGGTCCCTTGGGCTCCTTGTTGTGCGGGTAATTGTGTCGAGTTGTGTTGAGATCCATGGGGGCTGGGCCAAAAGTTTTATTTGGAGTAAAACTTCCATCCTTATTCTTACGCCAGTTCCCATTTCCTTTATTATTCTGGTTCTGGGGTGCCTTCCCCTTGTTCTTGTCCTTCTTAGGACCATGGTCGTGGAAATTCTTCTTTCCCTGACCGTGCTTATTTCGCCAGTAGATGTCGTCGATTTCGATGACCATCTTCTGCATTTCCATGCGTTCGAGGGGTTTTCCGAGTTGTTGTTCTCTGAGAAGGACTTGAACCTTCAGCTCTGGTTTCAATCCTTCTCGGGCTCGGTAGGTGATGTTGGATTCGTCCCATTCGGTGAGAAGGGCGATTTGGTTGAACTTGTGGAAGTATCCACGAGCTGAGTTAGTCTGTTTGAGTCCTTCAAGGTCCCTACGGGCCTTGTTAACCTTATCGTCTTCTCCGCATTGTTGTTTAAGGAACGTGAC
This sequence comes from Orbilia blumenaviensis, assembly GCA_036872755.1. Lineage (NCBI taxonomy): Eukaryota > Fungi > Ascomycota > Orbiliomycetes > Orbiliales > Orbiliaceae > Orbilia > Orbilia blumenaviensis. The sequence goes on from JAVHNS010000014.1 coordinate 55,313, forward strand.
GAATTCCTCGAAATTCGTCATGATCTTGAGGATGTGGGCGTCAGAGGCGGTTCCATTCTTGACATAATGATTATTGTAGTTGATGAATGCTTGGAGGATCGGGTCTTCCAAGTACATTCCTGCAAAGATGACCTTGAGTCTGTCATTTGGAAATCTGTCACCCTGTACTTCAAAATGGGTTGAGAGTTGGTGGAGAAAGTGATCAATTTTCTCGGGTTTGCCAGAGTACTTTATTGGGTCTCCGATTTTAGGTGCCTTGTTAGTACCGGTTCTGACTTTTTCCTTGTCGTAATCCGTTTTGAGGGTTTCATATTCCAATTGTTTCTGTAAGAGCGCTTCTTCCTTGTCTGCGACAGCTTGCTTGTATTCTACTTCCAAAGTGGCTATTCTCGTCATGAGATCTTCCACAGTTGGTGGAATCTGTCCACTTGAGGGTCCTCCTACGCTGGCCATTGCGTTGAGTAAGTCTGATGCTGTGCTAAGTAGTCGTTCGTGTCTTCGAAAATGATCTAGCGTCGGCTGTATCCTAGTCGTAACGCTGATGTATTCAGTGTCTCTATATTGTCCGGACGGAACACTGATTCGTACTAATTCTAAATCTTCACTGTCAGTGGTTAGCTCTAGAGGGGGTAATTCAACCTGTTCTGCAGATGATTCTTCTGTCTGCGTCTGTTGATCTTGAGTTGCAACTGGTAGACGTATTACTCTATCAAAGAGATTGTCTCCTATTCCGTAAGTAGTGCCGTGGAAGTCGTGATATTCGGCGTCACTGCTATTGCTTGACATACGATTCTCGCCTTACCGTTGAGAGTCGGATCGGTCAAAGTGTTACACCTGTCCCGGGTATTTCCCAAATAGGAAATTCCTAAAACAGCCTAGCGTTCTTTGGCTAATCGTATTCTCAATCTAAAGTATTCAGATTATTCTCTCAAGGTAAGCTGGGTTGAATATAGAGATATCAAATAGTGTAACTCCTAGTAAGGGGATACTAGGTTCAATGGGTAAAGGTAGTAAACAGAGTGTATTGAGTATTGATAAGTTGACCGATGGAGTCTAAGAAAGAATCCTGAGACTGCCATCGTTCAAAGGTCCTTATATACATGAGCGTCGTCCATACAAATGTGAATCGTCTATAGACTTGGGCGTTATGTGCCCCGGAGGGCGTTATGTGCACATAACGCGCCAAGCCACACATAACGCTTTCTGCATGGTTTGTTCTGGGAGTTGTGTTGTCGGCACAACACAGTCCAATCCGTCTCTTTTCTGGTATGGTTTTCTCCCGCCGGATATTTATAATAAAAATCATCTCGGTGTGAGAAACAGCCTGCGAAAACGGACTCATGTTTGACACGCCAAGACATACCTAGTATGGCTGGCCGTGACAGTTTATATTTATTAAAAGATAATTTTTTTTGTTGAAAAATATTTATTTTTATAAGATTTAATTAATTTAATATTAGTGTAATTTATTATAATATAATTTGAGTTTATAAGTTATAAAGTAAATTATTTTGGATTTAATAATTTTTAATATGTAGGTTTTGTAATTTTTTAATGTAAATTGTTAATTATATGAATTTTTATAAATTTTTAAATTTTTTTAATATATTATTAATTATAGTAAAGATAATTTTTTGAATTTTTTTTTTAAAATTTTTATAATAAAAAGTATATAAAATATTTTTATATTATAAAAATAATTTAATTTATAATATATTAAAATAAATTATATAATTAATAATTTTATTTTTTTATTATATTTTTAAAATAATAAATTTAATTATTTTTTTTTTATTTAAATTTTTAAAATAAGTTATAATGGTTTATTTAAATATTTTTTATATTACTAATTTTAAAAAAATTTTATTTATATTTATTAAAATTATTAAAAATTTAGATTATTTAACCATAATATTTTATAATTAATTAAAAGTAAAATTAATTTTATATTTTTTGTTATTTTTAAATATTTAATAATTAAAATTAAAAAATAATTTTATTTAATAAATAAAAACTTATATTTTATTATAATTATTTATAAATTTATTTAGCTTATTAACTAATTTTACAAATTAGATAATTATAGCTAAATTATTATTTTTAAGTTATAAAATAAATTACTATATTCTATTACTTCCTGAAAATTCAAAATTTAAAAATTTAAAATTTGTTAGATTTTGTAAAATATTTTATATTAATTTGTTTTTTTTAGTAGATACTGTGGGTATTTGCAAGGCGTTTATGGTAGTAAGTTGAAAGATGGTTTTTTAATATATAAAATTATATATACAAAAATGTATATATTACAATAATTAAAAATATAATTTTAATTATAATTATAAATTAAAAAATAAAAAACTATATATATAATTATTATTTATGCTTTATATATTAAAAAATATGCGTATTATAATGTTAAATTATAGTTTTTTATTATTTTTGGATTAAGGGAATTGATTTGATGTTAGCTTGAGGATTGAAGTTGCTTAGGTGGGTTTCCAGGTGGGTCGCCGTGTGTTTGTGTTGTTTGGACTGGATAGTTCTAGCTGTTGTGTTAACCTTGTTGTATTTTGCGCACCACCGCGTGGGTGCGCGGCCTGACAACTAACAACCCTGCATATGACTATTATATATAACAATTCTAATCACTGACACATATAGGGTGAGTCTTTATAAAACTAACCACCCTATATATAATTATTATATATAAGAATTTATTATTTTATTTTTAGTTATTGGTATATATAGAATAAATATTTAAAAATTAATTATTTTACATATAATATTATATAATAATTAATTATTTTATTTTTAGTTACTAGTATATATAAAGTAAATATTTAAAAGCTTATTATTTTGTATATGATTTTATATAATAATTAGTTATTTTATTTTTAATTATTAGTATATATAGGGTGAGTATTGATAAAGTAGTTATTTTATATATGATTATTATATATAATAATTTATTATTTTATTTTTAATTATTGGCACATATAGAATAAGTATTTAAAAATTAATTACCTTGTATATGACTTTATATAATAATTGGTTATTTTATTTTTAATCACTGGTATATATAGGGTGAATATTTATAAAACAGTCATTTTGTATATGACTATTATATATAAGAATTTATTATTTTATTTTTAGCTACTGGTATATATAGGATGAGTATTTATAAAGCAGCCACTCTGCATATGACTATTATATACAATAATTTATTATTTCATTTCTAGTCAGTAGCACATACAGGATAAGTTTTTATAAAGCAGTTACCTTATATATAACTACTATATACAATAATTTATTATTTTATTTCTAATCATTGGTATATATAAAGTAAGTCTTTATAAAGTAATTATTTTATATATGATTATTATATACAATAATTTATTATTTTATTTCTAATTATTGGTATATATAAAATGAGTTTTTATAAAACTAATTATCTTGCATATGACTATTATATATAAAAATTTATTATTTTATTTTTAATTATTGGTATATATAGGGTGAATTTTTATAAAATAGTTATCTTGTATATGACTACTATATATAAGAATTTATTATTTCATTTCAAATCATTGACATATATAGGATAAATCTTTATAAAATAATTATTTTATATATGATTATTATATATAAAAATTTATTATTTTATTTTTAATTATATATAGGGTGAGTTGTTGTGAATATATTATTTATATAATAATTAATTATTTTGTGTGTGATTATATATAAAAATTAATTATTTTATTTTTAATTATATATAGGGTGAGTTTTTATTAATGATAAGTTAATTTGTAAGTTGGTTCATAGGTTGATTTATAAGCTGGTTATTAGCTGGTATATAGGTTGGTTTATGAGCTAGTTTACAAGTTGGTTTACAAATTGATTACTAGTTAATTTATAGATTGATTTATAAACTGGTTTATAAGTTAGTTATTAACTGGTTTATAAATTGGTTTATAGGTTGGTTTATAAACTAGTTTATAAGCTAATTATTAATTAATTTATAGGCTGGTTTATAGGCTAGTTTACAAACTGGTTATTAACTGATTTGCAGGCTGGTTTATAAGTTGATTCATAAATTGATTCACAAACTAGCTACTAGCTGATTTGTAAATTGGTTCATAAGCTAATTCACAAATTAGTTTACAGACTGGTTGCTAGTTAATTCACAGGCTGGTTCACAGACTAATTCATAGGCTAATTCAGAAGCTGGCTGCTAACTGATTCGCAAACTGGTTCACAGGTTGATTCGCAAATTGGTTCACAAGCTTGCTACTAGCTGGTTCATAAGCTGGTTCACAAACTGATTCGCAAGTTGGTTTATAGGCTGGCTACTAGCTAATTCACAAGTTAGTTCATAAGATGGTTCATAAATTAATTACTAACTAGTTCACAAACTGGTTTATAAGCTAATTCGTAAGCTGGTTCACAGGCTGATTACTAGCTAATTCATAGGCTAATTCACAAATTAATTTATAAACTAATTATTAGCTAATTTACAAACTAGTTTACAAACTAGTTCATAAACTGATTTAAAAATTAATTATTAGCTAATTCACAAACTGGTTCATAAGCTAATTTGTAAGTTGGTTTATAAATTTATTATTAACTGGTTCGCAAACTAGTTTACAAGTTGGTTCATAAATTGGTTTATAGGTTGGTTATTAGTTAGTTTATAAGCTGGTTTATAGACTGGTTTATAAGTTAATTATTAGCTAATTTATAAGCTAGTTTATAAACTAGTTCACAAATTAGTTTATAAACTGGTTTACAAACTAATTTACAAATTAATTCACAAATTAATTCATAAATTAATTCCCAAACTAATTTATAAATTAATTATTAATTAATTTATAAATTAGTTTAGTATAGTTTAATTGTGTTTAATTAATTTTAAATATAATAAAATGTAGTAGAATTGTTTTAATAATATATATAAATTAATTATTTTATTTTTAATTATATATAAAGTGAATTTAAATTTTTAATAAAAAACTATAATAATTAATTATCTTGTATATAATTATATATAACAATTAATTATTTTACTTTTAATCATATATAAAGTAATTTTTTATTAAATAATTTTTTATATAATAATTAATTATCCTATATATAATTATATATAATAATTAATTATTTTATTTTTAATTATATATAAAATAAATTTTTATTAAAAAATTATTTATATAATTATTAATTATTTTATTTTTAATTATATATAAAATAACTTATTTCCTTATTTTTTTTTTAAATCTTCTTAATATTAATTTTTATTTTTTTATTTAAAATATATAATTATAATTATATTTATTTATCACACTAATAAAAATAATATAATTAAATTAGTAAATTTAATAAATATATTACATTTAATATTTTAAATAATATATAAGATTATAAAATACATAAAAAAAAAATAATTAAAAACTATTTTTATTATAAAATAATTGAAAATAATTATAATTTAATACTAAAATCTTATAAATTAAACTAAAATTAAAAAATAAAAAAAGAAAATTTGTGATAACAAATATCATAAATAAGTTAGTGGAGTAGAATTATTAATAAAAATATAATTAAATTATAATTAATAATATATTATTAATTATAAATTATTATATAATTTATAATAATTAAATCTTATTTGAAATAACTTATGTTTTAATGTGGTGGGTAAATTTAATAATTATATAAAAATACAAAAAAGCTAAAATAAATTATATAAATTTTAATTAAAATCTAAACTTAGTTAGTTAAATAACAAATTTATTGTTGGTTTGGTTGGTTATATTAATTAATTTAATTGAATTTATTAATTAATATAATAAATAGATGTTTGCTTGTTGTATTTTCACTTAGAATAATTTGTGCTTTAATATAGTAAATAAGTTTAATAATTGTCTATAAGATAGTAAAATTAAAACAAATTGTAGTTAATAAATAAAGAATTTAAATATTAAAAGGTTTAATAATAAAATTAGTAAAATTATATAAATTAAAATTTTTATAATAAGGAAAGTAATATTAGTATAAATAGAATTTTTATAAAAACAAAATTTTTATTTAAATAAAATATAATTACTTATTTAACTACTTCCATATTACTCCCAAATTATAAAATAAAATATATAAAAAATTTTTAATTAATATTTTATTATTAATTATCTATTTACTAAATTACCCAAAAAATTAATTTTAATATATAAATTAAAATTAAATAATTAAATTTTTTATAATTTATTATTTATTTTAAATATATTATAAAATGTTTGTAAGTTTGATTTTGAGTTGGTAACAATTTAAATAATTTAATTATTAATAAGCATAATTATTTATTTAATTATTTTTATATTGTTCTTAAATTGTAAAATAAAATATATAAAAGATTTTTAATTGGTACTCCATTACTAATTATTTATTTATTAGATTATTTAAGGAATTAATCTTAATATGTAGACTAGAATTAAATAATTAAATTTTTTATAATTTATTATTTATTTTAAATATATTATAAAATATTTATAAATTTAATTTTAAATTAATAATAGTTTAAATAATTTAATTATTGGTGGATGCAATTATTTATTTAATTATTTTTGTATTATTTTTGGATTGTAGGATAAAATATATAAAAAATTTTTAATTAATATTCTGTTGTTAATTATTTGTTTGTTGGGTTATTTAAGGAATTAATTTTGATGTGTAGGCTAAAGCTGAATAATTAGACTTTTTATGGTTTATTATTTATTTTAAATGTATTATGAGGTGTTTATAAATTTGATTTTGAGTTAATAATAGTTTAAATAATTTAATTATTAATAAATATAGTTATTTATTTAATTGTTTTTGTATTATTTTTAAATTGTAAGATAAAATATATAAGAAGCTTTTAATTAATATTTTATTATTAATTATTTGTTTATTAGGTTATTTGGGGAATTAATTTTGATGTGTGGGTTAAAGCTAAATAATTGGATTTTTTATAGTTTATTGTTTATTTTAAATGTATTATAAGGTGTTTATAAGTTTGATTTTAAGTTGGTAATAATTTAAATGGTTTAATTACTGGTAAATATAGTTATTTATTTAACTACTTCTGCATTATTTTTAGATTGTAAAATAAAATATATAAAAGGTTTTTGGCTAATATTTTATTATTAGTTATTTGTTTATTAAATTATTTGGGAAATTAATTTTAATATATAAACCAGAGTTAAACAGTTAAATTTCTTATGGTTTACTATTTATTTTAAATATATTACAAGATAGTTTGTATTATTTATCTTAAATTAATTATGATTTAAAAAAGTATATAATTAATTAATATTAATTTATTGTTTTATAATATAATTATTTTTAGTTATTTTGAAAAAGAGGGTATTTAGTGTAAAAAATTTTTAATTAATATTTATTTATTAATTATAATTTAATATAAATTTAGGGAATTAATCTTAATTTTTTTTTTAAAAAAATTATTTATATTAAAAATTTAGATTAATTTTTAAATTTAAAAATTTGTGTTATTAATTATTATAATTAAATATTGATTATATTTTATTAATTTAATTTAAAATATAATTAATTAGGTTAATATATTAATTTAATTAAATTTATTATTAAAATTAAAATTATAAAAAAATAATAAAATAAAGTTAATAAAGATATAATTTATTAAAATTATTAAATAAAATTATTAAAATTATATTATTTTATTTTTATAAATAAAAAAATTTTTAAAAGTTTTATATATTTTAAATATATAATTATAATAATATATAATTAAATTATTATTAAAACCTATTTAATAATTTTTAAATTATTAAATATACTTTTATAAATTAAAAAATTTTTGTTTTAATAATTAAATTTAATTATTTATTAACTTATTATTAATATAATTAAATTAAAATTATAATTAAAAATAATTTTATATTTTATATATTTTAATAAATAAATAAAATTATAATAATATATAATAAAATTAATATTTTATATATTTTAATAAGTAAATAAAATTATAATAATATATAATAAAATTAATATTTTATATATTCTAATAAATAAACAAAATTATAATAATATGTAACAAAATCAATATTTTACATATTTTAATAAATAAACAAAGTTATAATAATATATAACAAAATTAATATTTTATATATTTTAACAAATAAACAAAATTATAATAATATATAATAAAATTAGTATTATTAAAAATTAAAAATTTTTAAAGATTTTAAAAATCAAAAAAAAATTTTTTTTTTTAGATTTTTTAATTACTAATTATTTTAATTAATTAATAAAAAGAAAAAGGAAAAAAAAAAAAAAAAAAAAATTAATTAAAATAATTGTTATAATTTTATTTAATTAATTAATTTTTAGTTTTTTAAATTAATATTATATTGTAAAATATAATAAATATTGAATTTAATTAAGAAATATTTGAATAAAAAATTAATTGTATTTTATATAAATAAATAAGTTAGTTTAAAAAATATAATTTTTTAAAATGAATATAAATAAATTAATAATTTGTAAATTAATTGAAATTTATTAATTTTATAATATATTAAGGTATTATAAATTATAATAAAGTTTTTTTTTTAATGAATTTATATTTTAATATAGTAAATAGATTTAATAATTATTAAATAATAAAATTAAAATAAATTTATTAAATAATTAATATATAAATTATAATTTTTATATTTATATTAATTAGTTTTTAATATATAAAGTTTTTTATAGAAAAAAAATTAGGAAAATATTAATTATTATATTTTTAAATTATATTATAAAATTAATATAAGTTTTAATAATAAATCTATTTATTTACAATATTTAATTTAATTTATAAAATAAATATATTAATATTTTATATTTTTGAAATTTAAAATTTTAAATAAATCAATATTATAAAAATTATTAATCATTTTTTATATAAAGTAAATATTTATATTAATAATTAATATAGTAATTATTAAATATTTTATTTATTTATTTAAATTTTTTTTTTAATAATTTTTTGTTTTATTATAACTAAAATAATAATAATTAAATAATATAAGTATTTAAAATTTTAATTTTTAAGTTAAAATATATTTAATATTAATTTTTTTAAATAAAAATTAGAATTGTAATTTTTAAAAATTTATTTTAAATTATTATAAATTAAGTATTATAATTAAATAATAATAAAATTATTAAAATAAATTTATTAAAATATTTAATATATTTTAATTTAATAAAACACACATTAATAATTGGGTTTATATATTAATAAAATTAATAAAAATTTTAGTTTAAAACTCCACTAATACAAATTATATTTATTACTTATAAACTATTTATACCAATATTATATTTATAATATTTTTAAATTTAATAATTTACAAAATAATAAATTTAAAATTAACTAATTCATATTCAATATAATTTCTTTTTAAAAATATTAATTTTTTTTAAAATTAAGATACTATAACATTTTTATTTGAAAAATTTATATTTTAATATAATAGGTAAATTTAATAATTGTATAACAATAAAACTAAAACAAATTCATTAAATAATATACAAAAAATATTTATACTAATAATTAAAATAATAATTATCAAAAAATTTTTTATACCAATTTAATAATTAAACAATACATATAAAATATTTATATTAATAACTAAAATAATAATTATTAAAAAGTTTTTTATATTAATTTAATAATTAAATAATATATATAAAATATTCATACTAATAACTAAAATAACAATTATCAAAAAACTTTTTATATTAATTTAATAATTAAATAATATATATAAAACATTTATATTAATAACCAAATAATAATTATTAAAAAATTTTTTATATTAATTTAAAAATATAATTAAAATAATATTAATAATATAATTTTTATTTTATTTAAAATAATTTTTAAAAAAATAATATAAAATTTAAATTAATATAATTATATATATTTTTATATTTTAAATAAAAGTTAAAAAAATTAAATAATTAAATAATTATAAAATTATTACATTTTAATATATAATAAATAATAAATTAAATATTAATATTAATAAAAAAAAATTATTTTAAATAAAATAAAAATTTAAATTAAAAAAAAATTAAAATATTTTAATTATTAATTAAATATTAAATTGTTTTTATTAATACATATATATTTATTATATTTATTATAAATTAAATAATATTATAATTATATATTTTTTTAAAAATATAATTTTTATTATATCAATCTATAAATTTTTTAAAATTTTTAATTTAAATTATTATAAAAATTAATATATAATATTTATTTAAATAAAAAATAATTTAGTAAAATAATATTATTATATATTTATATTTTTTATTATAAAAAATTTTAATTTTTATTTTTTTATAAATTCAATTTAATAAAAAATAATAATAATAAAAATTACTATTTTTTAATTTTATTTTTAAATTATTAACTTATTATTTTTAAAAATAATTATAAAAAAAATATGTTTACTACATTACAATAAATTATTTTAATAAAAATATATTTAAATAATATATAAAATATATTTATAAAAATATTAGTATATTAATTTTTAATTTATTTAATTGATTTTATTTAGTTATTATTTGTAAATATATTTATTTTTTATTATAATAAAACTAAGTTTAAATAATTAATTTTAAAATTGGAGTTTTTTGATTTATAATAATTTTATATTTAGTTTTTATTATAATAAATAAGTTATTTATTTTAATAAATAATAAATTTTTTATAAATTATAAAAAAATTTTTTTAATATAATTAATAAATTTAATATAATTATTATAATTAATTTAATTAAAATTATTATAATTATAAAATTTAATTATATTATTTATACTATAATTTAATATTAATTATTTATAATTTTAAATAATTAAAAACTTTTTTATAAATATTTTAAAAATAGTTACTTTAAAAAAAAACTTTAATTATTAATTACTAAAAATTATAATTATAATAAAAATAATATTGTTATTTTTATTATTTTTACCCATAACTTAAATAAGATAATAAATTAAATTAAATAATTTTAATATAATTATTAAATTTATATTATTAAAATTAATATTTTAATATAAAATTATAATTATTATAATAATTTTTTTAAATAATTTTTTTATTAAATATTATTTATTAAATATTTTAATTTTATTATTTATATTTATATAATAATATAAAATTTTAAATTTTATATTAAATTATTTAATTAATTTTTTAAAATTAATAAAATAAATTATTTATTTATATTTAAATTTATTATTTTTATTTTATTTATATAATAGGTTATATATAATTTTTTAATTATTTTTATAATTAATTTTAATTATATATTAAATTTTAAGTTTAAATTAAATAATAAATATTTAAATAATTTTAAATATAATTTTTTTAAAATTTATTAATTAATAAAATTGTAATTTTTTAAATATTAGTAAAATAATAATTAAATATATAATTTAAATATTATAAATATGTAATTAATTTAAATTTAAAAGTATAAATTAATAATTAATATTATTTATTAAAATAAGATAATATTTATTTAAAATTATTTAATTAAAAAATTATTCCATTTATAATTTTTGTAAAAAAATATGAAAATTAAAATTTTAAATATATTTTAAATTAGTAAAAATTAAATTAAATATTAATTAATTTTTATTAATATTATTTTAATAATAATTTAGAATTCTTAATTTTATTATTTTTTTAATAATGTTATTTTGTAATATTTTAAATAAAATTATAATAATTATATGTTTTATATTTATTAAATAAGTTAATAATTAAAAGAATAATAATTTATTTTTACCAATTAATAAAATTATTAAAATTTGAGTTATTTTTATAATAATATATTTTAATACTTTTTTTTACTTAAAATATTAATATTTAGAAATTTTAATTTTAAATAAATAATATAAAATTTTATTAATTATATTTATAATCCAATAAAATTAAATAAATATAATTTTAAGTAATCTTTTAAATTAATTATTTATTAAAAAAATTAAATTATTTTAAATATATTTAGAATTAATATTTAAAATAAAAATTTTATTGGTAAACAATAATTAATAATATTAATTAATTTTTAATTATTTTTATTAAATTTTATAAATTCTAATATATTTTATTAATAATTTTTTATTTTTAATATAACCTATATTTAATTATATATTATAATAATTTTAAATTATTTTAATTAAATGGAAAATAAACTGATTTTAAAAATCTAATATTTTAAAATTTAATATTTTATTTTTATTATTAAATTTATTATTTTTAAGATTTATAACCTTATTGTAAATTTTGAATAAATAATTGGTAATAAATATATTTATTTATTATTAATTTTAAAAAAATAATTTAAATAAATTGTATTTTATAATTTTTTTATATAGTAAATTATTTAATTTTAAATTATATTATTTATTTTTTTGTTTTATTTATAAGTATATTAAAAATAAAGCTTGATTAATTTTAATTGTTATTTTTTTTTATAATATTTATAAATTTTAAATATTTAATATTAATTAAAGAGTAAAATATCAGATTAATATAATAAAAACTAAATAATTAATTATTATTTAATTTAATTATAAGGATAAATTATAATATATATATTTATAATTAATTAATTTTATAAATTAAATTTATATTATAAAATTTTTAAAATTTTATCTTTATTATTAAATTATATTTTAATTTTTATAATAATAAATATTAATTAAAATGGTATTTTTATAAATAAATAAATTATAAAAATTTTAAATATTTAAATAATAAATATTTAAAATTTTTATATTATAAATTAATTAATTAATATAAATATAAATTAAAAATAATATTAAATTTAAAAATTTTTTAATTATTTTTTTATATAAAATAAATTAGATTATTATGAAAATATTTTTAAAATTTTTTTTTTTATTAAAATTTGGATTATATAATTTTATAAAAAAGGTTTTTAGAAATTGATTTCTAATTTCCATCACTTAACTGTATATATTAGTTAAATTGTTATAAGTTGTATTTTTATTTATTATATTCTTAAATATTATTATATAATTTTTAAAATTAAAATTAAAAATGATTATATTAAATATCAATTGATTTTAAATTTTAATTGTTTTTTTAATTAAAAATTTAATAAAATTTTTTAATTTGTTAATATCCAATTTTATATTTTAGTATATAATCATATTATTATTTATTTAATATATAATTAATATAAAAAGTTTGTTTTTATTAATATATATAATTAAAGCTTATTAACTTTACAATTTATTTAATAATGTTTTAATATAATTTTACATATAATTCTTTTAAAATTTTTTTAATTTTTCTAATATTATTTTATTATTAAAATAAATTAATTAAAGATAATTAATAACCACCAATTAGTAATAATAAATTATTTTATTAAGAAAAATTAAAATCTTGTTAAATATTATAATTAAATTATAAAATTTGAAATTTTTAAACACACTAAAAGAGAGTAATATATATTTTAAAAAATTGAATTTATATTTTTTTTTAATAAAAATTGTAATTATGATGAAATACATTTTGATTATTATATTATTATATATAAAAATTATAACTTTGATTAGATTTCGCAAGAATTGTTTAAAATTATTAAATTTATTTTTATATAATCAATAATTTAATTTTTTAATTAGATTGTTAATCCGCAAAATTTAATTAATAGTTAAAATAAACAATAATTTAATATAATTTTTAAATAAAAAACTATTTTTAATTTAACAAATATAATATAAGAATTAAGTTTAAATATTAAAATATTTTTTAATAAATTTAATTTAAATATGCTAAAGTAGTTTTAAATTTAATATATTTGTTTTAATGTTGATTAGTAAATAAAAAGTATGATTATTAAAAGTTTAATATTTTTATTATATAAATTTACTATATGTAATTAATTGTTTGGTTATTTTTATACATATATAACTTAAATTACAAAACTGAAATAATATTAATTTACTCTCATCAAAATTATGTTTAAAATTGAAAATTTGTAAAACAATAGTTATTTTTAATCAATTTAAACCAACCATATATGTAAGATAATCAATTTTGTTATTTCAAGGATTGGTATTTTATACAAAAGAATTATAAATTATTAATTATTAACATTTAATATAACTAATAGTAAGTAATTCAATAGCTACATTTAACCATTTTTGTGAAAATTGATTAAAAGCAGTAATTGTTAAATTATTTAAACTAATTATTTAATTAACAATTATAATTTAATTGATTTGCTACCAAATTAGAGAAATATTTTACGCACAAATTGTTTAAATTTGATATAAATTAAAATAATTTTAAATAATATAAAATTAACCTGTGGTTTATCTTTCACTATAAAAAAAATATAAATGAAATTTAGTTTATTTATAACTATATCTTTTATATTAATATTTTTTACTTTTGCAAGTATATTCAATATTAATTTTAAATTATGATTAAAAAAAAAATACTATCTTTCAATTAAATGATTTAAATAATTTAAATATATTAAGAAAATTTATATTTTATAATATTTCTTTTAATTATTATCAATTAATTCAATTTATTATTAATTTATAATTACAATAATAATGTTTAATTATATTAATAATTATATAAATGTATTAATATTCTTTACAAAACAAAACTTTCCATTATAAAATATAAAAAAATTTATTAATTATTAATAACAATTAAAAAATTAAAATTATTATTATGAATATAAATTATAATATAATATATTTTATCTAATTAAAAATATAATTTTTATCGAGAATGTGATTTCTATCAGAACAAAAGTATTCAAAAATTAATTAAATATTAAGATTACCCCTTTTATAAAAGTTTTCAAATTTCCTATTTAAATAATAAAACCAGTGTTTGATTCTATCTTACTTAAATTTCCATTTATGATTTTGAAAATTTCTCACTTATTTTACTTAATCTAATAACAGAACCAGTAGTAGAATCAGTAGTCATTTTTTTGTTAAAACCATAACTCGCTTATATGGCGCAGATTGGAACCAGTGACCGGTTCCAACAACGAATAACCCGTAGTCTTTATTTAATTTATATATAAAAAATATAATATAATAATAAAATATAAAATAAATATAATATAATATATTATAATATAATATATAATAAATCCAATAATATATTAATAATAAAATAAAATAAAATAAAATATAATAAAATAAAATAAAAAAATAAAATAAAATAATTTATTTAAAAAATATATATTATATTATTATACTTTACAAAATCTTTGTTTAATTTATATATAAAAAATACAATATAATAATAAAATATGAAATAAATATAATATAATATATTATAATATAATATATAATGAATTCAATAGTATATTAATAATAAAATAAAATAAAATAAAATATAATAAAATAAAATAAAAAAATAAAATAAAATAATTTATTTAAAAAATATATATTATATTATTATGTTTTGTAAAGTTTTTGTTTAATTTATATATAAAAAATGTAGTATAATATTATAAAATTTTAATAATAATATTATAATATAATATTTAAAAATAATAAATATTTTAAAATAATAATTTTATTTAAATTTAATTTTAATTTTTAATTTTAATTATTTTATAATATTTATTTAAATAAATATTAATATTTATTTAAACTTCAATTTTAAAAATATAATTATTAAAAGTAAAATAATTTGAAAAAGGTAAAATAATTAAAATATTTTTTAATAATATTTTTAATAAATTTATATAAATATTAATAAAATAAAAAATGTTTATTTAAAAAATTAATGTTTTAGGACACTATGGGATATAAAATCATTCCACCCCAAAATAACAATGTAAATAGCTAATAACATCACATAATTATTTTCAACTTCAAAACTATTTTTTTTTAATAAAAAATTGTAATTTAACTACAACATCCATACAAAATATTTTTTTTTAATTTTTTTTATTTATTTTAATTATTTTATTAATATCATGTAATGATTTTAAACTTCAAAACTATTTTTTTTTAATAAAAAATTGTAATTTAACTACAACATCTATACAAAATATTTTTTTTTAATTTTTTTTATTTATTTTAATTATTTTATTAATATTATATAATAATTTTAAACTTCAAAACTATTTTTTTCAACAAAAAAACAAAATTTGGTTGTGATATCTGCGACATTTATATAAATTGGTCACAAGGAGGTCAGTATAATCAGTTTAATTTGTATAGTGTCCCTAATAAACACCATATTCGGGCATGATCAGCGGGTCAGAAGTCGCATACAAAAACGGTCAAAGCAGGGGTGGTGTGACCGCGCATTAGATGTTAGGGTTTGGTTGTGGGTATTTATGGCGCTGTGTCCTTTAATAAAGGGCACAAGATACTGCTGGGAGATGTGGTGATTAGCCGTGGAATTATTCAGTACGACTTAGGAAAGCAGTATTCAAACGAGTTTGTAAGAAAAGACAACCTTCTGGATTGTCTAGGCAGGCATAACCCAGAAATACAAGCGCTTTTAGCTAAGTTACAAGGTCGGCGGGGTAGAACTAAGCTTCAAGATAAGACTTTTGAGTATCTTTCCGCTTTATGTGAGGAGCTTGGTCAGGAAGCCTCATATCCAGGGCCGATCGAGGATAGGCTCTTCGAATCAGATTATCGTCATAAACATGAGATTTCAGCAGGTTGTGTGATCTGTGCAGCCTGTAAATCAGCAAGCGACCCTGTTTGTGAGACGGCCACAAATTCAAGTTGTGATAAACTTGGGTGCGATAAAACAAAATTAATATCCCGAAGTCGGCTAAACCAATCTTTCGAGCATACAATAGATGGACAAACTAGTACCCACAGGCCAGCGATACACTTTGGATTAATTGCGTCAGGAGATACAGTGATGAAATCCGGTGAAGTTCGAGATAATATTGGAGCGAAAGAAAACACAATTGCGTTCGAGATGGAGGGTGCTGGTGTCTGGGATAATTTTCCGTGTTTAATTATTAAGGGTGTTTGCGATTATGCTGACAGCCATAAAAATAAGGTCTGGCAGAACTATGCCGCGGCGACGGCTGCGGCTTGCATGAAGGCTTTTTTAGAGTATTGGCCCAAGTCTAGCCGGGAGGACACTTATTCATGAGTTTTAAAAATACACAAGAGTAAAGACTAAAAGTTTTTATTATTCTTGTAAATCATAATATGACAAGCGAATGGCCAGATCCATTCAAATAAAGGGTATAATGTGTTATTATCTAAAGCAATTTAATAGAAATTTGAAGTCTATGGAGTAGGGTATAGATTCGATTTCTTAAGTCTATGGTCCATGTACTTTGGGCTGACAGAGGTATCGAACCGCTCCAATCCGCTTCATCCCCTTGCTATGATAATTAATAGTATACAAGACAAAACTATTTATTATATTATAATTATTACATCCCATGTCGAACCTGGCCAGCAGTGCAGAGGATAGAAATAAGCTTGGTTATTATTATTAGTCATGTTATGGACCCTTAGTACTGTCGCGGATTGAGCGTTTCCCTGGCTAAAGCGCTGGACAGGCCTCTGGCACTGGCTATCTAGCAGTAGGATTGCTGCAGTGTTTGATCACCTTAGTGAAATATGTGATTGTTACATGAAAAATATCAAAAGTTAAGCATTCTGTTGATTTTAAGATCTTGGGTCTTAAGATCTTAGGAAGAATTATGCCTGAGCCCAAGTGACTGACTCCCATTAGTAATATACAGCAGTAAAGTCGGACTAACTAAGAAGCTACCAATTTCCGGAATGGTCTGTACCTTGATTGATAAGGTATCTATAAAAAGAAGGCAAAAGTGCTAATTATGCTTAGGTATATGCCGCCAAATGGTAGTAGAGCGGATGTCGCCCCTGAACTAGTTGCCGCTGATGCGCCTGTCCTAGTCGGATTGCCTTCCCCTCTTTCGGTTTCCGTAGGTCCGTTGGCACCAGTAGCGTAAGCTTTGCAATAGCCCTGATTCAGAGCTGAAAGAGCAGAAGCGACAGTGGGTTGAGCGGTTCCTAAATAGTTGAGACAGGCCCCGATTCCGTTTTCGATACCCGCTCCGCATAAACAATTCGCGGCGCGAGGAGCGGTTAAAGCAGGTAAGTCGGTTACACTGCATGATACCAGTGCGCTATCTAGGGGTAAGCATACTTCGGCAGCCGGATCAGAAGTTCCCGTAGCAGGCGGAGTTGTTGTAGGAGATGAGCCGCTACCGCTGCTGCCCCCGTTGGCAAGAAGTTGTGCGACCGAAACACAAAACTGCTCGGTTGACTGGATGCCAGAAGCCGTCGATCTCGCAAATGGGTCGTTAGGGCTAAGCTGATTGAGACATTCTTGGGCGACGACGGGGTAACTCGGATCCAAACAGAAGCATTTGTTGAAAGATTCAAAATCTTCCCTTTTGGAGTTTTCAGAAAGGGTAGACCCGCCGCAATCCGCGAATGATTCGAGAACCACATTGCAAGGGATTGGTGGTGCGGACTGCGCTACCGTGCTAGATATCAAGAGAAGTGTTGCGGCGAAAACGGCGAATGGCATTATAGTGGATTGCGTGGTATTTGTTATATAGTTGCAGTCTCGAAGCTCGACGCAATGTAAACCCGTTGAATATGGCGTACGATTTTTATTTGGAATTCCTCCAGTAGCACCCCTTTTATAAGACGGAAACTCAGTTATCTTCCATCTTTTTGACTTCAGGACCTATCTCTGAGGCTCTTGCTTTTCCGAAGGATTTCACTCTCACAGCCGCTCGCCAACGACCTTGGCCTGCTTTCCACATCAATCTTGGCAACTCTGGTTTTCGATAACACTCCAATCTCCTACCAGGAAATCGAGAGGGAAGACAAGTTCTAATGTTGGCAGATGGCAAAGCGAAGTCTCTAGAAGCTTGGCAAACAATATATATGTGTATGTCATAATCCTTCGGTTTTGACTTGGTCGCTGGGCTAGTCTTAGCATCAGGAACACCAAGATCAGCCCCCAAAGAACGCCAACTGATAACATATAATCGGTTCAAGGGACAGAATTACTAGCGTTGAGAAGTGTTGAGAGTGTTGGATTCCCGCTTTGGTTCTGAGCCTTCCTTGCTGAACCTTGTGGGATTCTTGATGTATCACATGTTCTAGCCCTGATGAAATCCTCACCCTGATATTAAACTGGTGACGGGCCTATAATGGTTTCTATACATAGGGCCGCAGACAAAAAGAACAGGATTGTCCACTATGTAAAAAAATATCACAACTCTCCAGATGTAAAATCCATGGGGTATCGGTGCGGTTCCACGGCCCGCCAAGCTGGGTTTTGTTCCGGTCCCACAGATCGGAGTCAAGGTTGCCGAACCATTGTGGGGAATATCCCCCGCAAAAAGTTCCCACTCCAGGAACTCTCTAACGACTACTCACTTACCCGTCGCCCTTCTGCAAATATCTTTTTACATTTCGGTGTGATGAAAGGAGAGGGAAAATTTTTTATTTTTTTTCTTAGATCCCTTTATTCCACAATGAGGCGCGAAAGGTATAAAGGCCTGGCTGGCCTGCCTCCGGGTCCCGATACAAGTAATATACAATACTCTTATACTGGCCATAAGGATGAAAGGACTGAAGTTTTTGATTGCGAGTGGCCTTATCGCCGGTTCACAGGCCCAGCAGACCGCATATGGCCAATGTGGAGGAAATGGGTGGACCGGCCCAACGACCTGCGCGCAAGGGTACAACTGCGTCTATCAGAATGATTGGTATTCGCAATGTATACCCGGTTCTGTGACGACAACGAGTCGAACCACCACATCGGCAGCTACCAGCAAGACGACGACTCCACAAACGACATCTAGTGCGCGGACTACGACGGCCCCAACGACATCGTTAACTAGAAGTCCAACGACGAGTTCGAGCTCTAGAACAACGACTAGTACCGGGCCGACTACATCTTCAGGCTCATCCCTCCAGCATTGGTTTGTTTTGTATGTGTATTCTCTAACATCGAAACACGCCACTTGCCATTTAAGAGGCTGTTTTGGTACCCCATAAGCTAATAACGATTATTTAGTGGCGACTCGTACACATACAACGGATTCAACCCATGGGGGACTCAACCGTCAACAGCCAACCCCCTCGGAAACCCAGCCTTCCCTGGTGATACCACTTCGGGAGGGGCGAACTATATTGGCCTTGCGGTTACAACATATAAAAAAAGTGATCTATTTGCGTATGGTTTTGGAATCAGCGGTAAGTTTAGAACAACGAGCCTGGTTTCACTTCTCTTGTTGCTAAAAAAAATCCTTCTAGGGGCTACGATTGATCCAGCGCTAGCCTATCCGACTCAAGGACGCGCTCTTGATGTTGAGATTAACATGTGGATTCAGCAGTACTCCAATCGCGCAACCGTTGGTGTTCCGTGGACGAGCGATAATACACTTTTTTCGCTATTCTTCGGTGTCAATGATATAACCGTCACGATGGCGAGAACGGATATGGAAACGTACACCGACAAGATTATCGCCTCGCTGATGAACCAGACGAATACCTTGTACAGTTACGGCGCCAGAAAGTTCATGTTCATCAATGCTCCCCCAGTTGATAGGTTACCAGCTGTGTACGGTAACATAGCGATTAAGACAAATGTGGCGCGTTGGAACTCGAGGCTGTTGGCTTTCGCTGCTGATTTCAAAAACACACACCCAGGGGTAAGTTGTCCATTTCCGGCTCAATATCCCAGATGAACCAGACCTAACCAGGTTTTCATATGCCTAGTCATCCTATGTTGTATACGACACTTGGACTGACTATAATAGAGTCCTTGATAATCCAACAGCTTATGGATTGAAAACAGATGTTCAGGGTTCTGGGGCCGACCAAACATATTTTTGGAGGGATGCATATCATCCTAACGTTAAGATGCATGATGTCATGGCGCAGGCCATCTCCGCGTTGTGGCGATCTGTTGGGTGGTGGTAGCTTCCCGAACAATTATTACAATAGATGGGTTGAGCTAAACGTTTGTAAATATTATATGTAGATTTTTCATAAGAAGTAAAGTAATTAAGTATTCAATTGAGAATTCGAAGCTTCCACCGTTTTCGTAGTGACAGATACAACAACAGGCCCTGCGAACCACAACAGGGGTTGGTTTCCCGTGTTTTATGGTTGAGTGGTCCCAAAACGCAGCTTCCCCTATCGTTAGTAACCAACTTCTTTCTCCCTCTCCGCTGCAAAGAAAATCAAACCTTTTCCCCCATTCTTTGTATAGCAAGCAGTTCATAGCAACAGAAAGTTGGTGTTAGTTTCAGCCAGAAAGACCCCGCTGCCCCGCTTTGAGAGCTATTTGCATATATTCGAAGTACAGCGCACCGCTTCCACATCGTTCACCAATCGTGTTATAAAGAATTGGAGCTGATCCCCCTTGCCAACACAACAACACCACCTGTTCGCGGATCAAACCCATTTTCGAAAAGAGGGCGGCTCCACGGAGCCCTCTGACAGCAAATGTCGCTGCGACATACTATCAAGACTCTTCTTTCCGGCCCTCAGACTCAGGCTGCGCCGCCCGGTGGGTATGGATACAATCAGGTTCCGTCTCCCAATCAACCACAACAGCAGCAGTATGGGACACCGACGCCGTATGGATACCAAGCGGGGGCCCCGGTTGCCCAAGGAGGACCGATTGGGCAGGCTGGGCCATATGGCCCGCAGCAGGGACAGCCGATGATGTCTCCAACTCCTCAAGCGTATGGATATGCCCCTCCGCCATCGCAGATCCAGCAGACATTCGCCCCACCTCCTCAACAGCAGCCTTATCAATACCACTGCCCTCAGGCCCCTCTGAATTCGGCGCCGGTTTACCAACATAACGTCAGTGCCTTCACGTCCCAAAATACATCATCTTATGGACACCCCTCTGGTACCAGCCCTCCGCAACTCCAGCAAACATTTCAGCACTCAAACCCACATTTACACCAGTACAGCCCGACTCCACCTGCTACTGCGACCTTTCCGCCACATGCGCAAGCCCAAGGGCAGTACCTGCTGCCAGTCCAGCAGTACACCCCCCCTCCCATCCCTTCAGCAAGCCATCCCAACTATCAACCTGCAACCGCCCCGGTATTTCAGCAGCAACAGCAGCAACCGTCAAGTAACCCAGCTGTCCAATATGCCCAAACCCCGCTGGCGCATCGCCAGGACCAACAGCAGCCCCCGCCGACACCTCTTTCACCCCCGCCTCCTTATATGCGATTCGAGCAGCCTTCTCTGTCGCAATCGATTGCACCTACCGGTCAAACGCCATCATATACACAGAATCCGGCCTTGGACTATGCACCACCGCAACAGAGCGGCTCAAAAGCCCCATCCCCAGGCCCCCAGATTGGACAACAACAGCAGCAGCAACAGCCGGCGAGTCCCTACCTAGAGGGTCCGCCAAAACGGAAATCGTCCACTAGCAAAGGCGCTAATGAATATATGTTCACTCTTGCGCTGCAAGGGACAAAGCAGGCACCGACACCATTCGCACCCCATAGTTTATCTACAGAACCTGCTTCGGTCAAGCCGGAGTCTGAAGAGTCCGAAAACTTTGAAGGGACGCCGCCAACACGGACTAATACAGACGGTCTAATACATCCATCGATGTTAGCGCAGTGGAGTGCTGCAACCGCAATCAAGACAGGGCCAATTCCAATCCTTCCTTCTGCACAAGCTCAACTGCCCCCGAAATCTGCAAGTCCGGGGCCTTCCGTAGCCGTGGGTCAGAATAATGCGAGTTCTGCGCCTCCGCAACCGACCTATCCAGGGGGCAAAGGTCATAGACCAACGGGCAGTGTAAACAGATCGTTTACCTTTTCTAAGAAGAACGCGGATGGAAGCCCCAATTGGAATGGTACTCTCCTGACAATCGATGGCATGTCCTCAGAAACTTTCACTCGCTTTGTAAACGGGGTATACAATTTTGCGGGACAGGATGAAGACCCGCTCGGCCTTACGCCTGATCAGGTACGGGTTTTACTCGAGCGACTTGATATGCCTGATGAGCGGAACTATCGTATGTCCTTGGCTTCCTATAGCTGGTTTTGTGGGGCGTGTGCTAACTTTGAGATTAGCAAAAAGATATTCTTCAGCCGCCCTTATAAACGGCGCTTCGGACCCAACTGCTTTCGTTAATACAAGCCTGATCCAATATTATAGTATCTTTGATGTTACCTATATTACTGAAAGCGGTCTTATGCCAATTGTTACCCGCGACGGGTTCCAACAATACATGACGACAGAGGTGTTGATCAACCCTTCCGCCATGCATGGCAGGTTCCTTCGTTTGCTCACCAATTTTGGGCACCAAATAATTGACCCTTTCACAAAGAGGCCTTTCGGAAACGTACAATTCGAACGCGGATGTCTTCCACCCGTTCCCAACGACCAATATGTTGCGCGTGACAAAAAACAACAGGAAGCTTTGCAGGCACGGGAAGAAGCTAACAGTTCACAACAATACTACGGGGGTGAACAACAACATCAAACTAACGCGTACCCCCAATCTAGTTCCTGGGGTATATAAAGATTGCATGTGAGGTTGTTCCAAAAATTTCATAATTTCCAGGTAGTAATTTAGGAGTTAAAGGGTAGAAGGCCCACGGAAAGAAAAGTGTACCTATATAAGCACGTCGAATTTTATAATATCAAAGCTCATAGATATATCGCTAACTCGCTACCATATAACATTCGTGTGAGAAACATGCAAAAAAGATCGAAATCCTTCGAATCCAAAACATTCGATGCGACTTATGGCTAATACTAGTGTAATAGTTTTCCTAGCGACAATAATCCTGAACGTTCCAAAACATTGCTAGTCCGTACTTCGACCGACACGTACCTCAACCACCGGGAATTCATCAGAATAGCTATAGACCAATTTACCTATAGGAGGCGGTCGTGCTTCCCCAGTGGCCGAGCTCTCTTTGAAATATCGCCAGCAGCTCTTTGCTTGAGTTTTGCCAACCGCGCCCTAAATATCAAACGGGTTAACCATGAATCAGCGAAATTTATAATAGAACGAAAGATAAAGGCCCTACTCTTCCTTAGCCTCTAATTCAAGGGACTTGACGTGATCGCGAGCATCTTTCACGGCAGCTCTTGCAGCCATCAGCGCACGATCCGCATCTCTCTCTGCAACTTCGGCGTCGATAACTCTCTGGCGCGCTCCAGATATCGAGGCATCCTCGTTCCCGTGCCCTCGGTGAAAAAAACCAGATCCCGATGCACGAGTGGAACCAGTTCGATTTGTGCCAATGCTATCCGGCGAAGAGTCGCGGTCCCGGTGTCGACTAAAAATGCTCCCATGCCGCCGAGGGCTCCGACTCGACGTCCTTGAGTTCATTGTTGACGATCTTCTTGGAGGGACATCTTGTTGAACTGGCTCTGGCTCTTTGGTAGTACTGAAAAGTCCCATTTCGAAAACGCTATTGCTCTACGGCCTGCAAATAAAGTAAAATATGTATAGTATGATACGCCGATAATCGAAATATTGGAATTTTCGGACATAAAACACCTTTGAATAGACCAGACAGAACTCTCCTTTTTATATTCCTCCCAGCAATTCTCAAAATAACATTAGACGTCACACAAGGACCCTTACCACAGCAAGAGACCTTTTCAGATATACGGATTTCAGCTCTATGACGTCGTTATGCCATACGCACGCCCCCGTGATTCATTGGCAAGGATCAAACTCCCATAATGTCATGGTAAAAGCGTCTCGGCTCCTGTAATTTAAAGGTATTTCCCAGTCCACGATCGTGGCGCAGTCATGACGATCAACATAAACCGAAAATTAGTATGGAACGGGGAAAACAACATGCATCACTTTGCATATTCCAACAATGTCAAAGTCGCGAGATATATGGGAAAAGAAGCTTTTGATCAAGATTCTTGTTTAAATTTAACGAGCGGAGCATGACTGGGTGGGCCAACAACAAAAGAAAGTAGGCTTGACGTCATACGTTTAATCCCTGCGCAATGTCGATTCATCAACGTCGCATCCAACAATTCCAAGCCAATGAGATATTGCGGCCCATTATATAGAATCGGGCGTAGAAAATAACAAGTTATATTTTAAATCCAATGAATTAAATGATTGATGGCAAAGGTCGCTTGATATGACCGATGTTATATCCATGAAATCAACCACATAGATATATGTATGTAGAACCCCAAGGTGCTAAGGGAAAGTCCGACTTTGGGGCTACTTAACACCCTCCGCCCTGTTTTTTTTTTTTTTTTTTTTTTTTTATTAGACGATTTACAAGCACATTTCCCGCTATTGCGGTCTCCTCAAAAAGAGACACGGGATTCAAAAGGGGAGAAAAGCCCGCGGGTCAGGCACGCCGACATACCTCAGACCCTGCGTCGTTATCGCTAGCGCTTCACTTTATGCTATCTAGCGCTAGTTACACACTTTAACTAGCCAGGGCTTCAGCGCAAGCCACACGCTCCGGTATCGCTACTAGATTGCTACAAAATTATGCAAGACTCGACACATATGTCAGATATTTGGCTATGCTCTCGAACCACATATCTACTGATACAAATGGCCTCATGAAGGCCCCCAATATCGCTCTTTGGATTCTGAGTCCGGGGTATGAATGTGTAAGTCCGTATTCTAAGAACCTTTTGTATTCTAAAGTATTACGATACAATTCGGCCTTTTAGACTATTTTATGTGGTTAGGTTAACATTCTATCCAGCAGCCCTTAAGCCCTTGCTCTTGTTGATCTTATTGTATTTATCAATCTAATCGGATGTACGAATACGAGAGTTAGCACAAGGATGCATCACCGCTTGGAAATGCCCCGTCGACTTAATATCTGAATACACGTAAAAGCCCCCGCTAAAATATTGACGTATGTATATTATTTTATACAATTATGGCCGCCCGACGCGACGGCGCAACTAGTGTTGTGATTTTGATTAGCAGTCTGTAATAATGCATGTAAATATATTACGCAGATAGATTATTCCGATAAAATCATCAGTTTATCAATATTAGGGCGCCAAGGTGTGACGCGGAGTCTAGACTCGAGGTTTTGAATGACCGCCAAAGTTCAGTAACTCAGATAGAATGAAGAACAGAAACGCTTGCTAATTTAATTATAGACGAGTTATATCCGCTTTGCCAATATAACAATGAGTTCAACTATGTTGAATCATTCTGATTGCGAATCCGGGTATACAACATGCGCTCGACATTTGTGAGGGTGTATAATACCCACTACAATAGATTTTTAGAATTGAGATATCCGTTCGCCATCCTTTCTTTCTGTAAAAAAGCCCCTGGATCCATATATGTCTTGCCCAGCCGGTCCCAAAGGCTTGAAAACTGGCCGAAGTTAAAATTCATATTTTTGTGATGAATAGTGTGGGCCTGTTCCCTGCTGTCATCTTTAAATTTCCATATTTAGCACGCTATCGAAAGGCCTGCTTTCGACTATTCTAGTATTTGTTCGGGGGTACTTACGTAGGATAAAAGCCCATAAATTAGAGCACACTAAAATTGCCAACTGTACATAGTCTGAAATAGGAAGAATGAAGCTCTGGGTATAAACCGGCAAACTCATTACCCACCCTTCTACCGGGTGAAACGAGTATGCCCCAAAAGGGGTCGGTATAATGTATCTAGTGTGTTCCCAATCTTAATATTAGCGGATAGTTGGTAAATACGTAGATTATTAAGGGATTCAGCAGGGGTTTCTACTTGTGATGCTTCTTGTGCATTGTTTTAAATAAAAAAGAACTTTTGTGAAACAATCGATGTAGCCAATACACACACGTATCGCTGAGGAGCGCGAAGAGTAAGATCTGAGCAAATTCGTACCACCAACTAGCGGTTCCAAATGGGTAGATCTTGCAGAACCCATGCGAGTTTAACTGGAGAATGAAAATCGGCGTGGTCATTATGTTCATGTAGAACAAAGCATGCAACGAATCTGAGATTTCCCTTCTAATTTGATTTTTCCCAAACTTCGGGTTCCGTTCTAGCGATCGGTCGAAAACCCAGTAGTAGCATGCCGTAGCGGTTATCAAGTAAATCGCAACGCTCAAGGGCCTTAAACACAATTGTACAACAATGTTAGCGTTGTTTGAGCGTTGAGGTTAGACAGCCAGGATTATGCTACTTGTCCTATAGTTAGTCTATAGTAAATCGTACCAT
Organism: Orbilia blumenaviensis; assembly: GCA_036872755.1. Lineage (NCBI taxonomy): Eukaryota > Fungi > Ascomycota > Orbiliomycetes > Orbiliales > Orbiliaceae > Orbilia > Orbilia blumenaviensis. Next base: position 82,605 of record JAVHNS010000014.1, read on the forward strand.
ATAGAAAAGAAGAGACTGATACTCTGGCGGGGAATGCTTGTCCTCTTCCATACGGCCTCGTCTTTTGCAATGGCGCATGATAGCTGAAGAATCGTTTTCGGGACAACCAAATTCGATGCAATATTGTTGCCCAATTGAGTGTTTGGGCATGCGGCAAGCTCGAGGCCGCTTCGGATTGATTCATATGTAGAATCGAGGATGGACGCATCCAAAAGGTTAAGAAATAAGTCCATTCTTACCCGTGGGGCAGTTTTAAATACGGAATGAAGGCGTCGTGGATAGCTTTTCAACCAAGTATCCTAAACCAATGGCGGCACCAACGAAAAGATTACCTCGATTTTGTGATACGGAACGAACGCGACGCACAATATGCAATTAACAGCTTCGATACGGATATCCGCATCTCCATATATAGAGAACTGGCACATTCAAAGTAACTTAGACTGATACTCATACGATATTCTCCGGTTGATATCGCCTACAAAAAATGGAGATTTTTTTCGGAATATCAAGTAAAAGCCGGTAGATACCCAGCGAACAGGAAGTGATCGGCGAACGTGGGGCTAGCCAACCAACACAACTCAAAAGTTAACCTGGAATTAGTTAGTGCTGCCAACAGGGAATGCAGGGGTTTACTGAGGCCTCGCTACCAGAGACGAGCAAGATTAGATTTCCCAATTTATGTGGCTATCTGTAGTAGCGCAGCTAGACCAAATGACTGGGCATCATTCTAAGTTTCTAATGTTGTGCAGTAACGTATAGCCTATAAGATCGCCGTTTTATAATAGTTTATGCATGCAGATATGAACTCTTTTTATACATACGATTCCTTGCGAACTCCGTGATCCGGCTGCTTCTATACATCGATTATACCCAAGAAATACGTGGGCAGAATTTCATGGTTATACCGAGTGGTCGCTACCTGTTTACATCGATTCCTAGAATTATTCTTGTCAATGACCCTACAATTAATTGTTTTGACGTTGCCATGCTGTGGGAAGTAATATACGTATGGGTAATTATTGCCGTCCTCCCGATGGCTTTTACTCTGATCTATGTAATCCCGCGGCCCTCTTTTTGATTGAGAGCAGTGTCAAATCCTGAGCCAACAGGTCCCTTACATGTGCGTCTGGATAACAGTTCACTTAACTTCACGAGATCAGATTTGTTTCCAGCACGAGATAATAGCAGTATTCAGATCTGTAGAAAATTTTGATTTCTGCTGTTTGATTTCCGCAATTAGAAATATTTTCCGCAAATCTGAATACTCCTAATATAGATCGGTTTTATAAAATGATCGGGTTATATTGAAGTTAACAGCCTCAAAGACACATTATATTATAATTACTTCTACTTCAAACGAAAAATGATTTCCTTGCTTTAAGCGGAAAATATCGGTATACCCTGATACATACTCTACATTTTTGACAACGATTTACGTTATTGACGTTACTTGTTCAGTAAAAAAGCCGGCCAACGCACGAGCCACAACCTAGTTAGTGGCCACGGTTCTATTCCGCTTAATAAAGTTACAAGTTGTATTCTTATTACAGCTTGCCCCATTGCAGTGTTGTTTTACTGGATCATGTATCGTGATTTTGAAGCATCGATCTGCCTAAGTACCAACGCTCTTTCTATCGAAGGGCCTGCTTTCTTCAAGCCTACCACTTTCACGAAAACTTTCGTTGCCACTTACGCCACATGTCTTTCACTACGAGCACTAGTATACGTAGACCTACCCAGCCCTCTCCGGATCTCCACATGGCACCACGAACCCATGGTGGCAGATGGCTTTAATAGAAGCTCAACGGTTTGGCTGCTTGGCTTATCACAGTCTTTATGGCAGGCACCCTATCTTCAAAATCATAGATTTGGAATTCATCGCAAAGCTGCAGTATTGGGAGAGGTTCTCGTCGCTGCCAATGTCTATTGCATATTACCAATCTTTGCATTTTATATAACAGCCCGTGTGCATCCGAGTTTCGGGAGTGAATCACTAATCACAGGTTGTTTTTGATACGATCTCTTACGGGCGATTAACTTCACCCCCGAACTGGTGAGCTATTTGATTGGAAACATTTGAATGCAAGTCGCACAGGTGGCCTCCTGCTCTGGACTCTAAGAGTACACCGCCACAACCCGGTAACTGCTCCTAGAGTCATATTCCGAATATTAATAATTATTTATCCGAGAACAGATATCTGTCCTTTGCAGGGTTGCAGGATAACTATCATGGGGTTGTAACAAACTCCATGATGTTAACTGTTACTTTTCGAATGATTATTACTGTGGAATATTACTATTAAGAGACTTAGTGACGTAAAAACCTGCTCACAACGGGGCGAGGGCCAAAGATTTTCATAATATAGGTTTTTCGAAATTCTAGATGGTGTACAGGATCTCTTCTCTCTTTACAGCATTTATGGACTTGCAGCAATCGTGCCGCAGATACGGACACTACAAATCCAATACCTCGTCTTCTACCCCATAACTCTTTCCCGGATCAAGTCTATCATTGCTGTACTAGCTTTGTAGCGGGCTGCCACATTGCTAATTGTCAAAAGACTTATACCTGGAAACCGGCAGATCCTGCATCATCTGGGGCAACAAGCGAAATACATGAAGGCAACCTACCACACCGCTGACGGCAAAACTCACAAGACATTGCTATTATGCCCAGGTATTTTTGCTTTGTATTAAATTTCCCGCTTCATTTGCCGTCTATCTGCTGAGCTGATCAAGCTAATAATCGTATTTTGTGATCAAAGGCTGGTGGTGTGTCATGCGTCATACCAATTATGAAGTCCTATTTATAGCTGGGTTCTTCTTGTTTTACTTGTCCGACCCATCATCTTTTTCACTTACATAGAAGCCATCATGGAGATGCTTACCGCCGTGCATCGTTGTTGGCTTGGTGAGGCAAGATGTAGAGAGATATATGGCTGGATTTGGGACGAATGTTGCCAAGTTGTGAGATGGATGATGGTACCTGGAATATCTTGATTGAACTAGTTTATTGCATGCTTTAGTTTCGATAAACTAAAAATAAACCTCAAATGGCCTGATGCGCGCTAGTGCGTCGACATAGGTCTATAAAGTTATATAGTTTATCACTCCTTGTTCGCATACATGTATCTGTTTGTATAATTTACCTATAGATATCTTTATACCTTTATTCGACATATTAACCTAGTGGTCCAGCTAAATTGAACAAAAAACGCACTTGCTTTGCATTCATTTACATTAATTTGCACTCATCGAGTAACCAATCGCAGCCGGTTATGATGGTTCTAGATTATCAGAAGTCAATTCTCATTAGCCGGGTCATGTATAATCAAGCACTAAGGCCATACTACATCGCTGCCATAGGCCAATTGCATAACGTACTAAGATTGCGTAATGCAATAGACTCCGATGCGACAATGCATACCCTCCCAACAGCTGATTTCTAAGCTTTAGGGGTGGTCATTAGAATCGGTTCTATCTCAACCAATCATTCTAATTTAACTCGAAGCGGTCTTAGCGTCGCGGTTTCCACGACATCGTTCAAAGTTCTGTACCAAAGCTTTGCAGTTCCACGGAGCACTAGATTTTAACAGTGAACTGGCTAACCTTGCGGCCTGTGCCAACCTGCGACTTTGATTTTCTCCAGTCGTCAGCAAGGGATCCAAATCCTGTAGTCAACGAACGGCGCAGGTGAAATAAATATAAGGGTTAAATATGAGCAATCCTTGGGTTGGATCAGTCACCCGCCCTCCGGCAGAAAACCATGCTACAGATATATCCTTGTCTAACAAACCGAGAGGAGCAAGGCTGACGAAACTAAGACATCGCTTATGCCAAACAAGCTTTTGGTTGGCGATATGGAGATGGGTTGGATATTTATCCTATTGGCAGCTAGGAGTAATAGGCTATACATAGATAATGGAAACAAATCGGTTAAGTCATCGAGCCTTAGCCCTCGGGCTCAGTAGCCGTTGAAACCGATCAGGAATCCAATATCTGGAAAAATGGATTGAGTTAACACCAATTCCATGCTATATTTAGCTTTCTCCTCAAAATTCTGTTTTAGTCTATCCTGAATTGTCATGTTACATTGTACGTTATGAGCATTATTGGTATATCAGTGCAATAGATAAACTCACGATAGCCACCCACGTTTGTATGTCCATTCACTCGGCGTTTGCTCACCCAGTTTACTGAAATGTGTTGAGCTAGCTAGTCATACGGCCTTACCTTGCTGCAACTCCTTGTGGAGAATCACAGTCCAAGTCCAAATCTTCAAAACGATCTTATCTATATATCGATAGTCAGTTCTTGGGACAAGTCATAACGCCTCGAAAGCCATGCAGCCGCTTTTTCTTGGGCACATTTTTATAATCTTAAGGTCAGAATACTTAATTACAACTGCTGCAATGCGGCTCGGAATCCTGCTTCTAGATTGAGCTAAAATTTACATTAACCTTAGCTGCGGAGCATCTCTCGTAGCAACCGTTTCTTGTCCTCCTTCCGTTACTCTTACAGCGACCCAGAGGCTCTTCTGCCCACTTATCCGCTGCGAAACACCCACCACTCCATGTCAGCCAACGACTTCCACAGTTAGTGTCCCTTGTGCCTGCCAAACGCGGCCGCCTACCACCACTTCCCTCCAACCATCCTGCCCCACCAATGGTTGTGCTTGCCCTACGGCTACTCGAACCAAGTCAGCCCACCACTGTCAAAGAACCTATTATTCCACCACAAAAGCAACCCTTTGTACGTCCTGCCCCTTTTCGGAAACCGTTTCGACTGGGTTTCCGATATGTAATGACCTTCGTTGCGCCTCGCCGCCGATTGCTTGCCCAGAAATCGTCCGTCTGGTGGATATCCCGTGCTGCTGTCAGAAACTACCACCATCTACCACCACGGTCAAAGCCCAATGTCCACCAAACGGTTGCACTTGTGTAATACCAACAGTAACGAAGACTGAGGAATGTAACACTCCCACATGGTATACTTAAACATCTGCAATTACCTTCTATTCTCTATTTTTCTACATTAGCACGGGGCGTCTTGTAAAAGCTTCCACTTATTATCTGGATTGTATCGCCAAATGTTAAATATCAGGTCCCACACCTCCTCGCTTTGTTCATATGCCTAGTGTATTAGTCTCGTAGTATCTAGTGTATATAGTTAATCTGTTGGACTTCATATTCCGGGAGAGAATCTTTAGACAAAAATATTATAGCGATATATCGGTAGGGAGACGAAATTTACAGCCCAGTTTGTTCAATCCAAGAGTGATCGCAATATACTATGTCGTTAGGACCTACACCTACTATCACCCTGGACCAAGTACCAAGGCCTCACTATATGATAACATATAATATATAAATCGATTATTTCATATTATACTAGCCTATGGGGAACCCGTTCTTCGTATTTCTCGTTGTGTCCCACAACTTCCTCGTCTGACGCTGGGAGTTGTTCTACTTCCCCACTCGATGACGAATCTTCCGCAATTTGCGCCGAGGTTACAAAATCCAATCCATCAGAATCATACTCAGTGTACTCTGTAATAGGCCTTATATGAACCGCCATTGAGATTCTCCTCGGGCTTCCTGGCCTTGCTCGCCGAATGTGCTCCTCATTCGTTTGCTGAACTCCAGGCTGCGAGCTTGTTGTTATTGGGGTACCTCTGCCATTTCTACTAACAATACATCCCCCATTATTACTTCGCCCACCTTCCGCATCCGTAATGATAGATTTTTCCGGGGGGGAATTAAATATGTCATGTTCGTGGGCTATGCCTAGCTGAGAGTTGACGAAGACAGAGTTTGCTACGGAGGCTCCATGAGTTTTGGCTATCGACGATCTTCGAGTTCCAAGGTTTATATGGTTATCGATGGCTGTATTATTCTGGGAATTGCGGTCGTTTGTCGCGTGTGTCGTGCCTGTGCTCCCTTGGTGGTCCTTGTTCGTGATTGCATGGAGAACAACGACGCTGAATAAGACTATTACTACTTAGTAGCTTCCTATGACTTAATTTAAATATAAACATACCATCAACATTACAGAGTAGTAAGCAAACCCATCCTGGCTCCCCTTTCAGCAGCATAAGTGTTGTCAAATTTCTTAATTCATTGAGAGTATTTTGGTTAGCTAGCCTCTAGATAAATAACTATATATTATGTCAACTCGGATGGGGTCTAGTTATACGTACGCAACACTTGATGTTAAAGTTGCACAAGATCCAAAGAATGTCTTGACGGCCATCCTTCTTAACGCTTGGTGAGACTCCTGAGCTCTCCCTCGTGAAATTTCTGTGGCAAGATTTAGGAACTACCTGAAGTTTGGACGTTACTTAGAGCTAAACCACTTACTGATAACGGGAATCAGAAATAGTGTTGTTAGGTAGACCTGCGTGGGAGGTTAGCGTCTGGCTTAATCAAGATATTTCAAGAGCCTGAATAGCCTCAGGCTCCTTCTGGACCTGGAAATTTGTCCTAACTCACGTTAACAACGACATCGAAAGTTATGAGTGGCAGTAGCGCGACTTTTTTCATGCCGATACGACACACTCCATTTTGGAAATAAGAAAATCGACTAGACGATCGTACGAAGGTTTGTCTGTTTAGTCAGGGCTTTGATATGTGAAGGCCAGTAGCTTGGGATTGGGGGGCGACTCACTACGCTAACGTCAAAAAGCAGACAGACATATATGGTACTGGTCGTCGCTAGTCAGCCCCACATATTCATGAATTCAGACCTATCGACAATACAGGAACACAAACCGAGCAGCCCGAAACTGTTGAATAAATATAGTTTATCCTTTCTGCGGGGTAGCCATGCGTTTTTGACAAGCCTGACTTTCTCAACTAGGAGGATATATATTAACTGCAAAATTTGTAATTGATGCTGTTAGCTCCCGAAAGTATTGGTGAGACCCTTTGAACCCAGTTTTACGCACCACCTATGGTATTCTCCTGTCAGCCAGCGTTTACCAAATGGATTAATGGTGTTGTAACTACTTACTTTAGTAGTTTCATAAAAGATGATGCACATTATTATTGCTGCTGAACAACTCCCAGTGGTCTTATTCACGCCGAAACCAAGGCTAATAACCCCTACAGAGAAAACAAAAAGGAACGAGTCTATGTATACAAGTAAAATAACTATCCAAGAAAATTAGTCTGGACACCTTGCGAATTGGGAAGACTACTCGGCTCTTACACCAGCGCACCGGTGTTAACTTTTTCCAGGAGGTAATGATTATTATTCGCTGAGCTATTTCGTTCGATACTATTAGCTAAAGGGCCTGAGTTAACCCTCTCAAGATAAATTTACCTACTCAGACAAACCGAAAGGACAGCTATTGTAATCATGATCAAAGCTGCACTAATCGCCTTCCCCGCCGGGGGATACGCTGCACCGGCCTCGACATGCGTGACAGTCGTGGGCGACATTCTAATTCGAGATTGCTCTGGCCGGCGGTGTCGATGAGAATATCGGCAGGTAATTTAGAATCCAGACATGTGTAGGGTTCGGACATATGAGGCCGCGAAACTCACATCTGCAGGTGCTAAGCCCGGGATAGGAACTTTCATAGCTTTATATCCCCGCATAGTTTCAAGATAAGTTTTAGCATTTCCCATCTGTAGATCGGCACCTCCGGCCACCCGTAGGGAGCATGAGTCTTACCCTAGAAAGGTAAGTAGATAACCATGAAAGGTTAGTAACATACTAGTTCCAGTGCAGAATGATCGGCGGCCCTGAAGTTTCAAGTGCAGATCGCAGAAGCTACACGACGGATTTGGGTTCGACTCAATTGGATGGTCCGGATGGGGAAATCATGAAAGTTCATTTACGATGAAACTTTGTCGAGACTCTGCCTTCGCAAATCCGATAGATCTTAACCAAGGTGTTAAAGATTTTCGAACCTAGGATAATAACTAGATTTGGCTAAGTTATCTTTTCGGCATCATAGCCAATACTATATATTTGAAATATTGTTGTTAAACGGCTAGGCATCTATGCCTATATAGCTCTGACTTCTGCTAATATGAACACAAACCACCGATTGTGTTGTACGTTTTAAGGTTACGATCAGTTGTAAGTGCTTAGGTTGCCCATTAAATTAATGAAATGAGCTCATAAACTCCCGAGCATAGGTAGTGGGCCTTAATCTAGATCGCAGGAGCCACGAAGAAAATCCCATGAGACACTTTGGCTACCTTGTACTTGCGATGAGCTCATGAGGAGACTCTGCGCTGCAGATCTGGCGGCAAATTTTGCAAGTCGACGATATAACAGCAGCTACATTGCAGAATATATCTTCTCGAATTTTCTAGTTCTCCACCGCAGTAACGGCATGAATGGCAACGGGATTTCCCGTAACTTTGATAAATATTACGTACATTGACGCTAATTAATAACAATATGCGACTTCAGTGTCGGAGCGCCAATGGGCCAATGGGGCAAATTGAACGGAATGTCTCCCTACTCGCTAAATCAAGGATTATTCCACGTGCCTTGTAAATCTCGCGGGTCTATCCGTCTGCTCAAATATTATATTTTATGAGAAGCTGTAAGTATGTTGCAAGCCGGAATATGCCGCCAAGTGCTACTCAGAGGGGGAGGGTTTCAATATAACTGCCTTCCTACACTCTGTCCAACTCTATCCTTTGCCAATACTACCCTTTCACTTGACTCTACAGTTTAATTGATCAAGGTTCTCTGATTTCGCAAGCAATTTGCGGATTATACGTATATCTAGCAAGGCGAATTCGCGGATAGGCGAAATGAAATATTTTAAGGCAACACGTTTCGGAAACCACCATCTCCGCCAGTATATGAGTGTGCATGTGCCATCCTGCCTTAAAACACCACTATTGATGGTGAAGGAAGAACCAATATAGCTCGGTCGGCGATACGCTTCGTTGATAATTCTCCCTCGATATTGCACCTCGCACTGAGCCCAAGGAGTGGAGTTGTGTTGATAATGTTGCAGTTTTCTGCGGCGCCGAAATTCGAAATCGGGGGAGAGCATCGCGTCCCTGACTTAGCCGAGTCTCATAGACCGGCATGGCTGGCGCGAAATCTATATCAATTTTCAAGGCAGAAAGTCGGGCAAACCCCATAGATCTAATCCATCCTGAAATGAGACACACAGATCAGACTCGAAGCGTCTATCACGACGCCGAGCCAATGTCTAGGATCTTGGCTGATCAGCTGGTAATCACATTCCTCTTCCTCTAAATCTGTAAACCGCGCCCGGCGGCCGTGGTTCCCGAATCTCCTGAGTCAAGCTTGTCATTCCAATTAGGCAAAGTGGTCCAAAAGGCACCGATGTCAGCGCGTCGATCTGCCGGACGCGAACCTTAGAACATCTGCAGGCTGGAAGTATGCTCTCCAACCCTCCACTTGAATTGATCCCTCGAGAAAACTATGAGCTATGAGTCAATGCAAGTATACATAGCAATTTTAGACAGTTTGTCGCATAGAAGGCCTAGACATAATTTGGCGACCAAGCCTCATATCAAGAAAAGAGGATTGAGTGCCACGAACCAACGAACATGGGACGAAATCACGAAAATCATCTCCCCCATGGGCTGATCCTCGTTCGGCAAGCTAGTAAGTGGGATTCCGGGAGAGCTACCTAGAACCAAAACCCAAATCGGCTAATGCTCCAATTTGTACCTACTAACTAGCGAGGATCGAGAACTACTTTTATATGCTCACTTTGACCGGAAGCCAGGCTCCTGTCGTCGTTTCGGCTACATACTCTGCCCATGACCCCTCCAAGAGGCTCTCTCGCAACCTTGTAATCAGGGCTATCGAAAGAGTAGTCGCCAAGCAACCTGCCCTCGGCCAGGTCTTCGTGCGGCAACCGTCGAAGCAAGGCAAAGATCACTTATGGATTGCCAGGCTTCCAAGCCTCGATGTCAAAGACTGTGTGTCGTTCGTCGATATGGACGAAAGCGAAGCTTCAAGTCGACGGATGCTGGAGCATATTATGGACCAGTGGTTCGACCTATTAGACAGTTCGAGGCCCTACTGGAGGGCGACTGTTGTCAACATGAAAACGATATACTTTTCCTTTAACCATATTGTCTGCGATGGGAGATCCGGGGTGTACTTCCACCGGCAACTTCTAACAAGCCTCAACGATATCGAAGGAGGCATCGATATTCTGCCCCCTGAAAAATATACAACCTCCTCCGACCCCTTTCCCGATCACTGTGAAAACACGATCGGCCGCCATAACCTACTTCACATAATTTGGTTTATAATAAAGTACCTCTTGCAATTAGTCGCCGAGCTCTTATTTTGGCCGAAATACATCACATTCAACGATATGAAGAAGTACCCTATGAGGCCCAATATCCATCGAATGGCACCAATGGAAGAAAGGATCAAAAATAAGATAATATCATTACGTATCACGCCAGCACTAATGCAAAAGATTTTGACTGAATGCCGAACCCAGTCAACAACCTTCACGGCCTTTTTAGACACCGCGTTGAATACCAGTCTATGCGCTGACATCTACCCGCGGTCGCTTTTCGTCCGCGCCAGTACCGTTGTTGACATCCGGGGTTTCTGCAAGTGGCCATATGGAGAGGTTATGTGCAATATGGCTGCTTCTTGGACGAAACTACGATATGCAGGGTCTTTCTCTGCAATTGGAAAGCCACCAGAAACCAGGAATTCAGCAGAAAATGGGGTATATACTCGCATACCCGCTTTCTGGACCATGACCAAATATCGAAAGGATTACATGAATAAATACTTGGCTACGGCTTCTATTCAAGAATTTCTGGGCCTCGGAATCACGCCGGCACATATCGACGACTTCGTTAGCCAGGTCTGGGGAAAGTCGCTTTCCACAACCCGAAACTACGGCAGTTTGATATCAAACTTGGGGCCACTAGCTCCTGACGAACGGGATAAAGGGCGGACGTGGCGTTTTACGGACGCAGATTGGGCGTCTAGTACTCATCGAAGTTGCATCGGCCCCTCGTTGAATATTACGGTTATATCAGCGCCAGGAGCAGATTGTGTTATTAATTTTATCTACCACGAAGGATCATACGACCCTACAGTAATACCGAGAATTGTAGAAGTAGTTAGAACAAGGATAGGGCAGGTCATGGGTGTCACAAGCGACAGCCTCGCTCTTATAGTGTAATTACCTAGATACCTTAGCTAGCTTGGGTATCCCATGTGCACATTAAGTATATAAATATCTAGGTATATACAAGTTTCAATATTAATCAAGGGCCAACAGCACACCTGGCATGAAGTGAAGCTTTTTAGGGCATATGCAGATGTCGTCTCTAGTCTCGTAGCCAGACTTCTCGCGGGCCCATTGGCATACACGAATTCAAATCAACTAATAACCCGTCTAGACAAAGGCCAGCACTATGATAATCTACCATACTAAGGAAATCTTCTAAGCGGGTCATTCATATCTTAAATCTTCCGGATATGCAGCTATGGCCAAGAGAACCCCCTAACTCTGGTTTGTATACTTAGAGCCGATTAAGGGAGCAATGTCATAATCATAAGATATGTACATGTACATGTATACTACCGCCAAAAAGGGATTTATTTAGCGCTAATTAGTCGAGAAGGTAGAAGAAACTAGTGGTGCATGTATGCCCACTCTGGCAGGCACCAGACCACCTCTATTTTGTATAGAGCAGATATAGATAGACAGTGTCTCTCTTACTCTATTTCTTCTTCACTCGTCAGCTTTGCCATATTCTGACACCTAAATCGCTGTAGTCACTGGGGACAGAGCCGGCTGGGCATAGGGTATTGACACAACGCAGAAAAATATCAAATTTGAGATTCGGACTTTGCATTGGACTTCTGATAATGATGCCCCAACCCATGGTACCGATACGGCCACCATAATTAAGGAAAGGTAGGTATATCTACACCATTATCTCGATAAATCTATTCCTCCAGTGAGGATTAGACGTTGGGCATCTGTATTTATACACGCTGTTAGTTTATGAATTAACATAACCAGGCGTAACATATCTGATTTACGATATTTCCCCCATTTTAGCTTCCACGAATAGTCTGCTAACTTGTGACCGTGTGCAGGTACAGGCCCGAACTGTCGTTTGGTAAAAGTCTAGATCTAAGTCTCGTCGCCATGGCACCTTATGTCAAAGCTATTCACACCTGATACCCCTACCCTGTTCTGGAGGGAGGCATGAGGATGCTACCGTTTGTAATAACGTAGATCCAGGGATTCTTACCTCCCTTGAAGTCATGGTGAATGCATTAAGCTCTTTTGGTAAGTTGAAATCTCGGTCAAATGATAGCATCAATCCGTTGATGATACATGCGCCAAATCAAAACAGCCAATAAGGCTCGCAAAGAGGGACCCAACAACGTAGAACATATTGGGGAGCTTATAAAACTAACTGTCAACTCCATACTCTTCTATCACCCTGCTGAATCCAGGTTGCAAGTCTATATGAATATTGGAACTTCCCGGCCACCTGCAATCTCAACAGACTCAAATTTCACATAAGAGCCGATTCAATGGATAACTTAGATAAAATCTAGAATATAGATATAGCCGACTGAGAGACGACCTCAAAAATTTCCCACCCATGAATATCGTCTTAGTTATCATGCATGAAAACAGGCGTAAATCACCTGTTAAAACCATCGGCTGCACATATTTCGTTCAATCCTCAAGCCCGACACTATGATCTCCTCGGCTATGGCTAGTGATCATCAACGAAGAAACCGCTAGGGCCGCTGGGGCGCAAAAGATGGGCTGTACACAGTATTCTGGGGTGGCAGGGCTCCTTTGCAAGGCTGTCAGGGTCTTTGCTACAAATTATTGAGCTCAGATAAATACATTCAAAAAGGAAGTCGACAATTTACTTTAAAGGAGTGCCTCAAATTTTGTTTATCGACCCCACCGTGGTATATCGAAAAATTCAGGAGCGGGGGACGGGATAACGGGTGGTTTATACACCACGTGCACGCATGCGACAGATAATCAAAATATGTATCACCCACTATGACCCGGCTGATTAAATCCAATAACTAAGAAAGTAAGTAAATAAGTAAATGTTGTTGATTGTAGAAAATATACTTGGTTGGGTGATGCTTACGTCGAACCCCGATTCCACCGCATGGCCGCATGGCCGCATATCAATGCTGAGAAATCACCTTCAGTAGCTTTATATCAATTCGGCCGAGTGCTGCAATAGTACTTGTAACCAACGGCTGGCCAGCAGCTAGCAGAACGCCGCCATGGACTCGAAGATTCGAAATGAAGATTACTAAACCTATAGCTACAGGTCCAAACTTAGCTAATTAATGTGCATGTAACACTGCGGAGGTAATGGGGCTTACGTGCACTGCACTGGATATCCATGGGTTAATCGATTACAAAGCGCTGCTCACCTGTTTTGACAAAGATTGGTACGTACGCGCAGGTAATTGGTCCGCCTGTTCCGGATCCGTCCACCCCAAAATTGCATCATCGCTTTACCTCCAGCCAGCTTAGACTGCAATCAACATTTGATGACCTGGTTAGTAGGTACCTCAGTAAATAGCTAGGTAATTAAGTGCTTAGAAGTAAGCTTAGACCGGGAACCCGAGAGACCGAGGGATTCGATTTGGGCGCGGTATGCATATATATAAAACCCCTCACATTGCCCCGCATTTGGGAAAGAACAGTCTCCGACACCCGCACTCCATCTATATGAGAGTCCCAATCCAGCTACGATTTCAATTGGCTCGTCGATTCTCGAACTCGGACTTCAAGTTTCTCCAGCAGAGCAGGCACTACACCATTACCAGTCACAGGACCAGTACCAGTACCTTTAATATACATATCAACAGAACCCCAAATTTAAAAACCGCACGGTTTGCTTCTGCTGCACGAACGCCGCCTGCTACCTACAACACACACAACACACACAGCACAAAAAACCCAACATTACAGTTCCGAAGCCATTTGCACAATATCTTACGATCCCGTCTACGTCATATTCGAGTTTCAACCCCTCCTCAGCTTTGTAACCTCTCTAGTACGTCTAAAATGGCATCGAATCTTTACACAGACGAAACACCAGAGCCTATCAGATCCTCTAAGGTATATATTGTTGGCGTTACTATCCCACTACCCTGATGCCCCTAAAATAAGCGGCTAACACATGGAGGCAGGGTCTCCATCTGATCACTCAAAGCACCCCAAACGGCCAAAAGGTGCAGATTCTCCTCGAGGAGTTAAAAGCTATCTATGGCACAGAATGGGGTACATCCATCATCAATATTGGTACCAATGAACAGAAGAAAGACTGGTTCCTCCGATTGAATCCAAATGGCAGGATCCCAGTCATCATCGATAACGATAAATCATTCTCCGTAATGGAGACCTCCGCCGAACTGCTTTACCTTGTCGACCGTGAAGACAGGGACCACCATTTCGATTTCACAGATCCCTTAGAAAAGAGCCAATTGTTGCAGTGGCTGTACTTTTGGCATGGTAGCGGGGCCCCGTATCAAGGACAAGGTGCTTCCCTCCAAAACCCAAGGGGCCACGATATTAAGACTAACAAGTTCTTCAAAAGTCAACCATTTCTTCAAATTCGCTCCAGCACCACCAGATCAACTACAATGTACGTAATCAATGTCGAAATCTTTATCACACAAGCTAACTGTTAGTAGATGCCCAGACCCGCTTCAGAAATGAGACTCTCCGTGTGTTTGGCGTTATTGAAATCCATCTCTCCGGAAAATACACTGGTCAACCACGTGAATACCTCGCTGGTAATGGTGCTGGAAAGTATTCCGTCGCCGACATTGGTACCTGGCCATGGATCAAGGGGTGGAATTTTAGCGGGGCGATTACCAATGAGGATATGGAAACGTTTCCACATTTGTTGAAGTGGATCGATCGTATCTCCGAAAGGCCAGCCGTCAAACTTGGTACTGGTGATAACTATAACGCAGCAAAACGACCAGAACTCTATGTGGGAGAGAAGAGGTAGATTCCTCTATTTCCTTCTATCTGTTCAACTGTATCGCCACACAAGGAAACGGAGACCATTAACAGAGAGAGACATCGCGCTAGGGATCGCCCCATCAAGCTATAATTGTAAAATACAGCAATGTCATCCGTATAGGCCAATCACAAGATGTTAGGCAACATATATTGAAGGACGATAAAGTAAATCCCAAGCTCAGGTTCACCTTCACCGGCTAGGGAGGACCCACTTTGGGTATAAAACCCACAATATGCCCTTTTTTTTCGTAGAATCCTTGCTCAGTAGACGCAGCAATGGCACAACCAGACAGGGATCGGGGTTAACTACGGAATTTGCAGGATCCGTTGCGATTAGAACACCACCAGTATCTAGTGACCCCGCTAACCGGCCTCGCGCCTCAGGACATGTTATTATGCGGGATGAACATTTGTGTTGCTAGGAATCTATTAGAATATAAAAGCTGGGTAAGATCAGTCTCGTTGGGGTAAGATGTAAATGTCACTGATACGCGTCAACACCTTGATTCCAACCCGGGTTAATCCTCGCTGGTGTATGCTTATCCGGCATTGAAACGTTCCAACCAGCAACCAGCAAATTCCCATCAAGAATACCCCTCGAAAAGTTCTCAATATTTTATTTTTTAGGACACAATCTATCAGTACATGCGGAACATGGCAAACGACGAAGAGATTACGACCACAACTTCCGCCGAAGCCCATGATAGAAGCAGATCCCACGCCTGGTACAAACCAGGTGAGCAACTCAAACTATCGCCATACACCTTAGAGATATTCGAAAATTATAGCCAAATACCAACCGGTCAAATTGCTGCTCATATCGTCAAAATAGTAAGCCTAGCTGGCCCCGAACCGAAGCCTCCATATGTAATTTAATATAATTTGGCATTTACTAATACACCGGCTATCGGGTTGAGTAGAGAGAGAAAGCCTGGGGAATATATCCTTACCCTTGCATCGGAAGCTTCCGCTTCCTCGACTTCGCAATAACTGAGTCTCCAACCTTCAACACTGCTCTCGCGAAACTTAAATCTGGGGGCAAGTACCTCGACCTGGGATGTTGCTTCGCTCAGGATCTTCGTGCCCTAGCTTATGCTGGTATCCCAAGTGAAAACCTCTACGGCGCAGATCTACAATCCGGGTTTATCGATCTAAGCTACGAACTATTCAAGGATGGTGAAACTCTCAAATCAACTTTCTTTAAGGGTGACATATTTGACCTGGCTACGTTTACCCCGATTCGAGGAGATACCTCCGACCCAGCCCTTTTTGAAAAAATAAAGGGAGAAATAGATATTATCAGCGCTCGTAGTTTCCTCCACCTCTTCAGCCCAGGACAGGAGTTCAAAGCCGCTTGCCAGATTGTTGAGATTCTTAAAAACGAACCGGGATCCATCATCATGGGCCGCCAAGTTGGTAGCTTTACTCCAGGTGTAGAATCCATCTCCCTAGGAAAACGAGAAGTTTTCCGCCATAATGCTGAAACTTGGACAGAGTTCTGGACCCGGGTGGGAGAAAAGACGGGGACGAGATGGAACGTACAAGCAAGCCTTCTGGAGTTAGCACCCGATGTCAAGAAATCGGTCGAAGCTGCTGAACTGGCCAATATTCAAACTAGAGGGTGGCTAGAATTTGTAATCACAAGGCTTTAAACGTTTCATAGTACCTTGCGGTAGAAAATTTTGTATTTGATGTTATGATTATCTTTATTTTTTGTTTTTTGATGATTACATACAGTTGTGCCTCAATACATACTTCCCCTAGGCGTAACCGTCAAAATAACGCCCAATACAATTGCAAATGCCAAAGAAATAGCAATGTTCTGCATAACAATCAATCTTTGTACTCTCCTCACCTCTGGATCAATCCCTCCGAGTGTTGACCATCCAAACAGCATGTGCGAAATTACATTCCTTTTCTCAAATTTCGAAATAATTGCTTCCCTATCCTCGTCCCGCGGTATAGGTCCATCAAAGATGTCAAAGCTAATCGTCGACGCCTTTTCAATGTCACATTCAACCACTTGACTATCACACATACAATCGGTGTCTTTCTCCCATGCAAATCGATCTCGGAGTCCTAAAGTTAATAAGACTAGGCAAACGGACCGTTGCCCGTCCAGGAGAGAGCATATCCCGAAGAATAACGCGGACGTTGGTACCACCACTCTGACAGCTTTCGATACCTTCCCTAATGATAAACCAACCGCCAAAGCCAAAGCCACTAAAATTAGGACGAACCCACCCCATCGCATAGCCGCAACACGGCCAGAATTCGCCGTCGATAAGGCATAGCGGACAAAATTTGGATGTGACTGCTGTCGCAAAGACGTCTCTACCTGTGGGAGAACGGATTTGAAAGCTGATGGGTGGGTGGTCGTAGAAAGAGCCGTCAGGACTTCTTTCCGGTCACGGCCGGAAAGATTTAATTCGAAAGGAGAGAGTGGGGCGAGGAACATCTGGGTGATACGGTCGACTTCTCCTCGGAAGGGTTGAGTTGACGCTAGATTACGATTTTAGTTTTAGTCTAGAAAGATTATCTGAAAATTCTTACTCACGATCGACCTCTTTTATCTTCTTCTCATCGGCCAGCCCCGTCACTTGGGGTTCTGATTTGCCTTTCATGAGGGGGCACTCCCATATTGGAGATAAAGATTTCTCGCCTTCACTAAGCGCGTCGAAATTTTGAATATATTTCCGAAACCATAGATAAAACCTCAAATTCTCCGAGTTCCTCTCCACGTAAGTCAAATAATTCATGAAGTCATCGAGGCGGCAGGGCTGATTGGAGACAACACACATTAGCTTGTTGCATTTTCAATACAGAATCAAACAATAAAAAGAATAACCAAGGCTTACAAAACACGTTTCCCGATTAATTACTCTGGAAAACGATAGTTTCTCTGGAATTCCAGATGTTGAAGCTCCTGATGGTCCAGCCGTATCCGATGATTTCGATTTTAAAGTCAGAGCTCCAACTTTCTCCGGTCGCTGGTAAGATAGAAATTCCCTGAGTGCTTCCCACATGTTGAATTAGCGAGGCGTCTTCAAACCTACGCAATGACTGGTATCGATATATCTCCGCGACATCTATCAAGTGAATTCGAAGAACATAAGACATACAGAAACAAGAAGAAATACTCTGGGACCCCAAGCCTAGGGGGGACGCAGCAACTTATCACTTACACTCCCTCCCTCCCTCGAAACTTCTCTTCTCCCACGTGCGTCCGTCTGCCCGGCCGCCCTGACAGAAATCTCACACTCGAATCCCCCAAGCTTCCATATTTGATACCCCGGGCTACCACGTTGTTTAGCATGCACCACAACCACTAATTTAGGTAGCTGACAACAGCACGTCCCCCGCCCTGTTCCATACAACACCGTCAGAAAACCGGTTTAGCACGAGCACGACCAGCCTATTTTTTGGTAAATTTCTCGTTGCTTCTGCCGCATGAGGTATCTACTCGCGGTTGTCCCCTGCCTCGATCAGCTTGGTGCTAACTAGGGCGGAGCCACATCGAGGTAGATAAAAAAGGAATCTGAAACGGTTATAGGTCCCATCACCAAGCTTCTGATTGAACTGTCTCTCGCTTAAGGGAGATCTTGGGTGGGGCTTCCACATACGCGATAACTCTCCTGGGTTCTGTTCCTGACCTTCCTTTCCCCTGCATTCGGGCTTTATTATGCCATTGCGCGGAGTTAGTGAGGTCTTCCATAAAAGTCAGAAACTCGCGGCAGGCCACAGAAGAACACTCATCACTGGGTCGACACACAGTTGCTGCCAAAAAAAAAAAATCTTGCTCACCAAATGCATGTTTTTCCAACAATAGCACGTATTCCCCCAAACTACATGATGCGTTGACGATCTTTCGCGGGCCGTTTAATTCGCAAAGGACCTACCGAATGGCTGTGGTATTCAGACAGTCCTGCCGTTCGCTATTACTATGTTCTAATACAGCTAGAGTGATCAGAATTTTCTACGAAATTAAGCCAAAGGAAAACAAAGCGTTGGAGAAAACTGATAAGCAATTATTAATTATGATATCAGTGTTTGAATGCATTTGACTCTACTGAGACACGCCTCAAAAAGAGCCCACCAAGAACCCTTGTGTCCAACCGTAACAAAAAGCATTAATCTTTTGCCAAGTTGTACCTAGAAGCTAAGATAAGGTGACCAGCGTTATGCATGCTTACAACCCCGCCTTGTCAAAGGAATACATATAACAATGCAACAGCAGGCCGTGCAAGGATTGATAGGAACCTCAAACCTGCCGTCATACGTCCCGTAATTCCCCAACACGAGCAACAATGAAAAAATTTTGACGCTTAGATTTAGAATTGAATATCTGGAAGAAAAAAGCCTTTTCGGTGCGCCTAGCGATATCGAATGGCGCTTTGTTCCGGAACGCCCCCAGTTCTGTCTGTGCCATGGACAGCTATGCTTCGTTCCGCCCGATTTCAACTTAACTATCTCTACTACCCGAGAATACAGATGGATTACTAGTGTCTCGTGGAAGACCAGCCCATTCCGAAGGTTTGGTACATAGATCTAAAATTGCCTCTTCCCAGGTTGAGCGTTTGACAAGGTTGACGTCTCCTTGGGCCTCGGTTCCTCGGCCGTCATGATGGGCACTCGACGGGATTCCGGTGGTGAAGCAGCTTGCGAGCCGGGATACTCGTTGGCATGGCTTTCTCTATAATCAAGAGAGTTACTATATCTAGGATTCTTAAAGTATGGTGGCTCAGGGCTAGATTACCCGAGTTCTCCCTCTGGAACCAGCGAGTGAAGTAGTATAATACCTTGGATCGTAGCCAGGCACATCACGATCATTATGAATCCCATACTTCCCAGGGACACACTGTTTCCTACCCCCCCTACTCACAGACCCTGAGCCCTTCGTCGAAGCAGAGTCTTTTAGCGCTTTCTCTGGCGGTGGTGCATGCTTGGTGCTTGTCGTACCCAAGTTTCTGAATTGGCTGGGAATATCCCGATCCGCTGTCGCGCAGTCACGACACCTGATTGATTCGTCTCGTTGTAGAGTATGTGGATTATAATATGGGCACATTCGTCCCGCTCTATGGGGCCTGAACACGGCCCAGTCGCACACTTTCATCCTTGTGTAGTGGTGGCCGCAATAAAAGTTCACTGTTATCATTTGGCACATGGTTTAAACTGGGCCAGCCGTTGGTTTGATAGGCTCCAGCGCAAGGATACCTAGATAGAGCTACCAGACCACGCCGCTTGTTGGAAGGGTCAAGGAATATGGCCTTTTAGCTTATTAGTCGAAAGTGTGTCTAGCCGTTATTCGATTAAAAATAACACACAGGGGACGGCGGCAGCTATGAAAAAGTAAATCCGTGACTCAGTCAAAGATCTAAGACTGTTCCAAAGGCCAATTGACCAAGGAATGAAATTTATAGATGAGGCAGCGTAAGAAGCCTCTTGTAGAAGTGTCAAAAGATGACGAATACTCGAATTTGATTGCAATTTCAAATTGTTAGAGGACTCGAGCTGTATACACATAACCGAGTGTGGATTCAATATCTGATTGTAATACAATGTCATCTAGCGGTAATCATGTTAAGTTTAGTTAATTTAGCTAAATTTCATAAATCCCAAATCTTTTAAAATCTAAGTCATTTGTTAATTTTATGTGCGTAAATCGATCGACACTCAAGGTCAAGCTTCCATAATTCAAACATCCAGCCCAATAACTAGCTTGTGAAACGGTTCTAGTAAGAAATTTAAGATAATCCCAGACTCTATGCCTCATCAGCCAATCGATATTCAAACAGGCTTGTAGTAGTACAGAAGTCAAATATTCAAAGACGTGAAAACTTTTGAAGAGTTTAATTTCTTCGGTCTCGAAAACGTCCTATCCCCCCCAAACGGGAAAGAGTAGTATTATACCGTCCATGGATATGTCGATAACAAGACGTACAGAATTTCAACAAGTTTTAATTTTCAAAGGCCTCACGAGAGTTGACACGATCAATATCAAAAGGGTTACTCGCCCACCTCCTTAGTCCGTGTGTCTGCTGGCATTTGTAGGCAGTGTCCTGTGTACGTTGTCGCTTAAGGTCGTTACGTAAATCAAGCTCTTGGCTTTGGCTTCCAGCTTTTTCATCTTGACATTCAGAATGTGAAGTCAAGACCTCTCCCGTAACACGATCTTCTTGACGTTCCGCAATCCCACTATGTTGAAACCTTCCCCTCGCGGCACCTCCCACCCCAGTAGTGCCATCATCACTATCGCCAGATTGCTCCTGTAGCCTCTTTGCAAACTCTGCAGCCTTGCCAGCATATTTGCACTTCAACCTGAGCCGTTCGCCATACTTATAGAAGAGAAATGGCGCCGGAACGCATACCAGGGCCAAGAAAGCCGGGACACTGGATGCCCAGTGGATTCCAAGTTTGTGATACATTGCCCCTGTGAAAAGTGGAAATACCGCTCCGAATGTGCTACGAAGAATAGCATTCGCTGCGAGCACACTGGCTGCGAAAACAGTATACTATGGTACCAAGTTAGTAACGTTGTAACCTTAGGACCAAAATCCCTTCATCAGTTTCCCCACAAATTATAGAAGGGATGCTCACCGAATCTATTAGATAATTAAACACACTAAGAAAAATCATTACCATTCCAAACCCAAATGGTGCCCCAGCAGCGACGCTCGCAAACCAATGGACATCTGGTGAATTCGACCAAGCGAACCAGAACAAACCGATAGGTATACAGACACAGCCAACTAAAGCAGGCGGAAGCCGTTGTTCGGGTGGGGCAAACCCATCATACTTTTCTTCAGCAATCCGATTGTATCGCTTATTTTCTGGAATCGAGTACACAACAGCTAACAGCATTCCGACAGCTACACCAAGAAACGGTAACCCGCCAATACCTTGCGACCACCCTCGAGTTTGCTGGTATACAATAGGATATGCAGCAAATAGCATATACAGGGTCCCATATACTATCGACATGTATATAGAAAGCATTGCAACTGTTACACAGTTAAGCTATCAGCAGGTGCAGGCGCAGGTGCAGGTACCAAACCGAAACGGGGCAGCATATAACAAACCTATCGGCTCGCGGAATAACAATATCCATGGACGAGATAGGGCTGTGCGGTAAGCTTCCTTGAGCTGTAACTTCCCGTTCTCAGCTTCAAGCTTGCTTACGTAGACATTGCCAGTCAACTTGCTCAAACTTTCGGCTCGTTTCTGCAGTAAGAGTGGCGAATAAGTCTCAGGGACCCCAAATGCCATGAGCAGCCAAGTTGCTCCTGAAAAGGCTGCCAAAAACCCTTGCACCCATCTCCAGCCAGCAGATTGACCAAGAAAACCGCCCGCTATCGGCCCAAGGACAGGTCCCATGAATGGCGCAGCGGCGAAAACAGCCATAGCAAGGCCGCGCTGACTTACTGGGAACATATCAGCAATAACGCCGCCAGCATTTGTTAACGGGCTGCTTCCAAATGCCCCGGCAAAAAATCGACAGACCAGAAGCTGGGGGATAGTCCTGGCACCAGCTGCGCCGGCATTAAACGCGGTAAGTGCCGCATAAGTCCCTACAAGGATCAGAATTACATATGGCCATCAGTAATCAAAAGCCTGATTAATCAGAAATGTATGGTGGTAGATCTCGCGAGTATATGCTTACCAAAGAACAATTTTTGCCGGCCATAGATCTCACTCATGGGAGCCCAAAACAATGGACCTACTGTGAAACCCAGAACAAATAACGAAATCCCCAAAATTGCAACAATGCTACTACAGTCAAATTCATCCATTATTTGCTGCACGCCGCCCGAATACGCGGATGAGACAAATGCAATAGCAAGTGTCGCAAATGCAACAACCATTGTGATTGTCCACTTGACCCATGGCGCAAAAAGCATGGGATTCCTCGGATCATCTGGAATGTATTCTACACGGTATGGATCCGCACTAGTTCCTGATCCAGGGAATTTGTGCGATATTATCCTGCCTGTAAGAACACCCTGATCTAGAATAAAGCTGTAGTAAGATATCACATTATGATTGGATATTTGAGATTCCAGGTCTCCTCTTAGAACTTGGCCTTGACTGTCGTCGAATTCGTATTGTTCTTCGGCCTTAAGTCTCTCTCGCTTGCAATCGGTGTTGTCCAATTTGGGGTGTGCTTCCTTTTCCAGCTCGTTTCCGGCGATTGGTTCATCATACACGGCAGGCTGGTGTAATACATGTTGCCCACCGTCTGCGGGATTCATGTTCTTCCGGTTTCAGGCTGCAAGGTTTGCACTGTTAAATTAGAAAAGATGGCGAAAACGAAACAGCTGCAATTCTCTGACCCCAATTATCAGTGGTACCATCATGATCCCATCGAAAATACTTTTCAATCCGAGGTTCAAGCAGCTTGCGGAAAACAGACTTGGCATTCGGCCGAGGCAACTTGAACGGTTGAATTTGGCGAAGACCCATGGCTGAATAATCATGATGTCACATGTATGCTTCGGCCTTTAGGTTCGGCTATCCAGAATGGCCTTTTGAACACCCAGAAGAAGCTTTATAATGTCTCAGTTAAGCATTTGCGCGATTCCGACTTGCGATGCTATTCACAACAGCAGCTACCTGTCACCCACTCCGAATCCCACGCTGAGAAACGGTAAAGAATTCCAAACAGGAAAGCTATCATTTGATTGGATAACAAACCCATTCTATTCTCCAAGCCGCGAAATGGCGAACGGTTGCCCAACCCAGCCGCCTAGTGGTGTTTGTGACAAACGGCACGCTTTAACTGGATGCCCAAGATTTCAGCCCCAACAACAAACGTGTTCGAGTCGCCAGCCCTTTGACGTATTGAGATTCAATGCAATTCGTCGCAGCCCTGATGCCGTTTACTGCTTTCCCTCGCCAACTTACACCAGAACGACAGATCCTCATTACAAACTGAATATTTTCCACATAGAGTCAGAATGAAGATGGATACGAAGGCTTTGATTGGGCGATCGATTGAGATCCATAGAGCAACAATCAAGCAGGTCAACGATATCGTCAGTGTAGTGGACACCCTAATATATCATGAAATTTCAAGTACCGTTGGCACGTGCATGTGGCTAACTACATAGCCATCTAGAACTAATCAGATCTAAAAAGTAGATTTGGAGCCACCCAGAGCCTGCTTGGAAAGAGAAAACGGCCCACGATTGCGTATGCGACTACTTCGAATTTTTGGGGCCAGACTACAAGGTCACAAGGCACGCATATGATATCGATACCAGTTTCCTCATCCAGGCGACAAACATACCGACTTTAGCTTCTGGCTCGACCCAGGAGTCTCATTTGAATCCACCAACAATCGCATTTAACGCTGAGTACGACGCTCTTTCAAAGATACTTGTCGAAGGCTCCAGCCCACCTGAATACAAGGCTGGTCACGCATGCGGACACAATTTGATATGTTCAGCATCCGTCGCCGCATTCATCGCCACTTGGGAAACTCTTAAAGCATGGAACCTCCCGGGCACCGTGAAACTTATCGGAACGCCTGCTGAAGAAGGAGGTGGGGGGAAAGTCAAGTTACTAAGGGCAGGGGCGTATGTTGGCGTCGATGCCTGTCTAATGGCCCACCCCGGGCCGCCATTCTCCGATCCAAACATATTTTCTGTGGCGTTTACTCGCAGCACCGCTTCCCAGAAAGTAATTGCAGAATTCGCAGGACAATCTGCACATGCAGGAATGGCACCCTGGCTCGGTCACAACGCTCTTGATGCTTGTGTCATGTCATACATGAATATTGCAGCACTCCGCCAACAGCTACACCCATCGATCAGAGTCGCAGGAATCATAACGCATGGTGGAACAGCAGCAAACGTGATTCCAGATTACGCCCGCGCTGAATACACGATTCGAACCACAAAGAAAAAGGACTTAGAAGACCTTCGCAAGAAAATAGTGAGATGCTTCCAGGCCGGAGCAGATGTAATCGGTTGCTCCGTCAAGACTGATGAGTATGTTATTATGCCCCTGCAGAATTTTCGACGTGCCCCCCCCCATTCGCGCCATAGCCCAATTGATTTTTGTGTCAATAATAGTAAGCGGTTTGCCTATTGGGATATTATTTCAAATGAAATTCTTTGCAAACGGTTTACAGACTGGATGAACAACTTCTCAATTAAAACAGTCTACCATCTTCCTGAGATATCTGATGAACCCGGCGCCGCCTCGGACCAAGGTAAGAGCTCCATCCTGAGGCCCTAGGGACTAGCAAAATCGCATCGTTGATCACGACGATGATAATCTCGTATTAGGTAATGTCTCCTATTCGGTACCAGCGATGCAAGCCGCATTTCAAATTGATAGCGGCGCCGCAGTTAATCACACCCCGGGGTTCATGAAAGCCGCCGGAACGGAAGACGCTTTTAACCGTGCTCTGGACGTCGCGAAAGGTTTAGCAGGCGCAGGGTTTGATATTCTATCCAGCGCAGAGATACGCAAAGAAGCGAAGAATGCCTACGATCACGATATAACCCAGAAAGCAGAAGCACACATCCGCGATTATGCCGCCGACTTGCCTAGTAGAAACGACATTGTGCAGATGTTGGACTCTTCGATGCCACATCTCCGATCCGCGTATGAAGCTGGAACAATGAGTACACATAAAGCTATCGGCGCACTTATGGGTGCAGACGCTTTTCTCTTATAAAGAGTAGGATAACTCTTTTTTGACCTCAGGTCAAGTGCTCGCGTTTAAGCCAAACGGTATATACTTAGGAACATACGTATGTGAAAAGATATCATTCGGCAATTCAAACGGCATTGCAAGGCAAGGTTCACCCCAAAGAATAAGCCTGAAGGTGGGCCAAAACTCAAATCGGATTCCCATTCAATTTACCAGAATAACTGCCAGCGCAAATGCTGGTAATTGTAGCCTTGGAACGAGTTAACTGTATTAAGCCTAGATGCAGCGTATGTGGGTATGTATACATATGCATTCTGTGTTACCCTGGACCTCTAAAATCGTAAGACCCTAGGCTTTTATTCTAACACGAAATTCACCGTCCCATTTGAGTAGATATTAAATGCGAGTAAAATCAAGAAGTATTGAGCAAGGGCATTAGTAGCCTTGGGAATTTCCTGAGGCTTTACCGCCCTGATAATTAACCTAGCCATAGGCCAGTCCAAATGCCGCGCTAGTTTGCAAACTTTGGTGTTGCATTACCTAGCTTGAACCCCACTTTCAGCTGAGCCGGTTGGCCGCGTTCCCACGACCTTCTCAAAGTGATAGCTCTACGTAAGCTTAAGCCGCCCTTGTCACCATTATTATAAGGTTTCGCGGTGGTATCCCTTCGCGGGCCGCGAAGGACGTCTGACACGATCGCACAAATGACTGCCCGGCGGGGTGGCACTATACGATAGGTATCATGCAATAAATGCCCTGCCTGAGCACGAACTCGTGCGGGCACAGCTATTCGTTCGGCTGAAAAGCCGAGCTGCAGCTGCAGACGACGGATCCTGTCAGCTTCAGTCCAGATCTAGCCCACGTCTAGTTATCCCACGCAATTGTCAGATTTATAAATACTGCATTTCTATCACCGATTTCATAAAGCGGGATTCCTTTCTCTCCATACTCGGCCCAGTCTTTCTTACTATCTGAGTTAAATTGCCTCATTACCTAAAAAATTATCGTTACTTTTCATTTTATTTTCAAAAGGCTCTGAAGCTTGAAGACATTCTATCATGCCTGCCCGACCAGCCGTGGGTCGCCAAGGAACCCGAGCTAAGGCGACAGGCCGTCAAACTACAGTGCCGGCAGGTAGAAGGGCTACCCGTGGTGATGCTGATGAAGAACCTTCCATCAATGTTGAAGAACCTACAACTGAAGAAGCGGAGGCTGCAGCTGAGGAGACCACACCAGAGCCCGAAGGTTCAAAGCCGGTTCCCCAGATTAGCAAAAAAGTCCCCGCAGGCTCTGCACAGAAACAGTTAAACAAATTCTGGAAAAAGTTCCGCACTAATAGAGCTGGTCGGCCAACAATCGTCCTGCCGTACAACCCCGTTGCGGCGGCTGCAAAGGCGACCTACGGCCCTACCCTTCCGACGGTCGCGACCGCACAGTTCGATGAAGCTGCGGCAAGTTGCAAGGCCAAGGTTGAAAAGATCGCACGGGAATGTCGCAAGTTGAACCAGAAATATAGGTAGGCCATCGATTTGGCTACGCACAAAATACGGGACCGAATGCAGACTAAGTGCCGGGTGTCAATTCAGAGACTACTACTTCGATCTTTCGGGCGATGACCCTCGCGTCTCCTACCCAAGGTATTGTATTGATGGGTTCGAACATAACGAAGATGCGACACCGAAAGGTGTTAGAAGGATTGAGGTAAAGCCTAATATCCGTCCCTCTAATCCGCACTTGTTGAATTCCAAACCGAACATCTTAGAATGCTGACCGTAGCCGCGAACGTAGGATATCTTTGATACTCCCTCTTTCTTTAAGGATGGTGTGGCTCCAGGGGATATTAGACAGGGTTCAACTGTATGAAATGCGATCGCCACTCTTCTTCTTTCTTCAACGATTTAACAGAATTGCTGTCGAAATTTAGGGTGACTGTTGGTTCCTAGCGGCCGTAGCTACAATTACCAATATTCCAGGTCTCATCGAAAAAGTTTGTGTTGCGAGAGACGAGGAAGTCGGGGTCTATGGCTTCGTCTTTTTCAGAGGTAACCTCAAACCCTTCGAGTGATTCTGAATATATATTCAATCGTGGATATAGTCATTAACGTAATGTTAATATTGCGGCATAGATGGCGAATGGATTTCAAGCATTGTCGACGACCAACTTTATTTATCCCAAGAGGACTTTCATGAGGCGACGTCAGAGCTCAAATATGCATTGTGGGGAAAGACGGCAAAGGAATCGGTTTATAACGAAACTTATTTGAAAGGCTCCGATGCGTTATATTTCGCAAGCTGCGAAGATAAAAATGAAACTTGGCTACCTCTTCTCGAGAAAGCTTATGCAAAAGCCCATGGAGACTATAGTTCTATCGAAGGTGGATTTACAGGGTAGGTCCCTGACCATAACCTCAAAATTCTAAGCTACGAGGCAACCAAAATTGTGCTTCACAACCTTTCTAACTCGATTATATATAGTGAGGCAGTTGAGGATCTCACTGGAGGTGTTACCTCGGAAGTGTTTTCCCAGGATATCCTAAGTAAAGACAAATTCTGGAAGGACGAGTTGATGAAAGTTAACGAAGAATTCCTGTTTGCTGGTGCAATTGACTCGATCACTGGGTCCGACCGTGACGGGGTATACGCGGGACACGCATATTCTGTGCTCAAGGCTCGCGAAATTGATGGCCAACGATTTGTGCTAGTTAGGTCAGTAAATCAGTTGATAACGTGGAGTGACAAATATGCACGTGGACACGCCGTTCTAAATTGACATTGGCGTAGGAACCCATGGGGAAAGTCGGAGTGGAAGGGTGCTTGGAGCGACGGTAGCAAAGAATGGACCCCATACTGGATTGAACAATTGGATCATAAATTCGGAGATGACGGCAGCTTCGTAAGTAGTACCTTCCAATATCTCATATCTACTTTGTTTGGTCTAACTCCGGCTATTTAAATTATAGTGGATGTCTTGTAAGGGATTCCGGAAAAACTCCCAGCTCTCTGTCAAATAGTCTATAACTAACACTGATTTTCACCACAGATAAGGACTTTTTGCGAACCTTTTCAGTTCTCGAACGTACCCGCCTTTTCGACGCAAGTTGGTCCGTCGCGGCTGCATGGGTCTCGGAAAGTGTAGAATGGGAAAACGCCTATTCTAAAAACTGTTTCCAAATCGACCTACCTGAGGCTTCCAAGGTTGTTATTGTCCTGCAGCAGCTCGATACAAGATATTTCCGGGGACTAGAAGGCGAATACGACTTCAGACTCCACTTTCGCATTCATCGTCCAGAAGACCCTGAATACCTTGTGCGCAGCCGCGCCAATTGTGACATGTCACGCAGTGTCAGCTGCGAGGTCGAACTAGAGGCTGGTACCTGGGATATTGCCTACAAAATTACTGCTACCAAAGTCGACGATAGGAAGAGCGTCGAGGAGGCCGTCCCAGAACTTAGTGTTAATAACCGCAAGAAGTTTTTGCAGGCTGGCATGTCATACGATCTTGCATTTGCGAAGGGCAGAACCATCGTTGTTGATCCAGAAGAAGATTCCGAAGAATCTGACGACGACGAATCAAAAGATGGCAACGAAGAAAGTCAGAAGAAGGAGCCCAAAGATCCTAAAGGTACCACGGAGTCGAAGCCTCCGAAGGTCTTAGTGGATAAACCGCTAAAGCCTGAGAGCACCCCTGAAGCACCACCAGCAGCTCCTGAGCCCCCAACCTCGGATGTGACGGAGCCCCCAGGTGCGAAGAAGGATTCCCCAGGCACCGCCCAAGCACAAGGTGATAAATCAGACAAGAAGAGTGCAGGTGAGCCCGCCAAGGAGACTGAAGGAAAAGACAAAGAAACCCCGCCAGAAAAAGATGAGGAGAAACCGTCTGGGCCTGTGGCATACATGCTCGTGCCCATTACTGCCGAGGAGGACAGCGACAGTGAGGATGAAGAGAATCTATGGAATGCAGTCGCTGTGGTTGGTTTGAGGGTATATAGCCAGCAGAAGGATATCGGTGTCCAAGTCATTCGGCCAAAAGGCGCTACGAAGCTCTTGCTAGACCCTGATGATAAAAACCAGGATGTCGCAAAAGACGAGAAAGATCGCGCAGAGTCAGGAGAGAAGCCAGCAGATAAAAAGGAAGACGATGAATGGGAGGACGTTGAAGACGAAGCCAGTGGAGAAACAGATGAAAGTAAAGAAGGTAAAAAGGATAAAGATAATGTCAAAGAAGCAAGCCCCGAACCCGGGGCTGAAGGCAAGAAAGATGCGACTTCTCAAGATCAAACGGAGGATGCACCTGAAAGCACAAGGAGTGAGGGTAGTGGAACGTTTGTGGAAGCCCCTGCCGCTGAAAAGGTAGCAGAAAAGGAAGCTGTCGCCGCGCAGGAAATTCCTATCTTATCTTCAGATCTAGACGACGTCCCTCCCAAGGAGAACACAAAAGCGGAGGAACCCGAGAAGAATGTAGCTTCGTCATCGGTGGATTAATATCACCTAATGACGAGGCGACATGGCCCAAAGCACATTATAAGTGTAGCTAATGAACTCCACTCCTAAGATAAAGCGAAACTATACCTAATTATGAATCGGCTCTTTGAATTATGGCTGTCTTTTTGTATGTATTGAAACTGTTGGAATTATAACCAAGTCGCATCGTTGAGGCACGGACTCTCTATGTGAACCCTTGTTTATGCACAAAATGCAACAAAATGTGAGCGACCCCGCTCAGAACCGTTCTGATACAGCCCTTTGCAGCTTGCATAAAGATCATTTGATTTTCAAACTGGGGAACTTTCAATGTGGCACCACCATAATATGTGTCTAGATCTGCAGGTCTTTCTTGGCATCACCGAATTCAATACCGCCACATACATATCCACGGCAGATATAGCCGGATATGGCGGCGATGTACGAAATGCACAGGAACATTTTAAACCCAAAAATAGTTAGATTTCTGACTGTAAGGGAGCCATATGCGCAATGCACGCCCAGGGCAAATAATTCAATTTGATTATTCAACGACGTATCGACGGAGAATTACAAAAAGATTCTGGCTCTGGAAGTCTCCCATGGCCTGCACTGAAGATTTTTATATAGACAAAAAGGTATAAAGTGTCCCGTCGAAGGAATTAATAATAAAAAACATGAACGTGAAAGTGATCCTGACAGTGCGTAGAGATCAACAATCATACAACAGCGTAATGAAAAAAAACCAACTCCTTTGCAGCCCAACTTTTCAAGGAAAAAATATTAGGGTATTAAAATTGAACTATACATTCTAAAGGCGGCGTTCAAGCGATTGGCTTGATTCCTTCACTGTGGTGCGGGCGCTGGAGCAGCAGGGGCTTGGTATGTCATGCCCTCAGCTGGCTTGACCTCCTGTGTAACAGCTGGGATATTTCCCTGCGCAATTTGATGAGCGACTTCCTTGTCGGTCTGGATCAAGTCGCAGCACAGGCAGCAGCATGCCTTCAAGGCATCAATGGGGAAGTCTCCTTGGATGTTGTATCGTTCACGGACCTCACCCTTCTGGATGAGCTGGAAGAGCCATGGCAAGCAGATACAGCCGGAAAGCCAGAAGCCCAAGCACTGTGTTAAATAGTTAGTACAATTGATAGAGACAAGTTTATAGTATCTTTTGATCATAACATACAGTCGTATTGACTGGGGAAAACCCAGCGAGGTTAGGGTCCTTGCGCAACCTATGGTGGGTCTTGCTGAAGGTGATGCATGGGCAGCAGCAAGTAATTAAGCCTATTGTAGTTAAGTATTAGTCAAAGAACTAGATAGATCAATGTATTCGAAAAAAGAACGTACAGGTATCAACTGGAGCGAAGCAGGAAAGGAAGCTGCTGGTCCAAGTATTGGGGCCAGTGGTTGGCTTTGTGATGGTTTCTGGCTTGTTCAAGGTGTCCTTGAATCGACCAATCCAAGCGTTGATATCTATTCGCCAATTAGTCAGTTTCTTTGCCCAAAGAATGTGATCATGAGGCTGTTAGATTTTGCGGGGCATACCATCAGCATCGACGGCGGTCGAAACAGTGTTCTGTTGTGGGGCGGCCATTTTTTAAAAAAATATTGAAGTAGTTTCTTAGGTTGTCAAAAGAGTGAAGAGAATGGAAATGGCGAGGATAGTGACTATATGCCCAAGAGGATGAAAGAGATGATTCAAGTGATATGTGGAATTGACTCCGCTTGCGAGTGAAGGAGACAGCCAAGCTTATATACAATGAGAGCCTTCGAGCATGTATGAAGGAGAAAAAAACAAAACCTTACACAAAGAGCGCCTCGCTGCACAGTTGTCCTTGCATGTTGGATCGAGCCTGCCCTCGAATTTGCGCTTGGTCACTTTTTTTTTTTAAACCTGAGATGCACTAAGAGCATTCAAACGATACAATTGTGCCTCAGTTGGGCACCCACTGCAGGTCTCCACTCTCTCGAAAATTCGCTTCATGGTGGGGATCCCCTGCTCGATAAGCCAAAACCGTACTAGCACAGCTGCATCTTTGGTCATATCGCACTTATTGGCCAACCACGGCTCGCAACCTGGAAATGAAAGGAGGGCTGCGAAAACCACTTTGCAAATGGAATGCAAGCGGTTGCTGCGCGTACGATACACACATACAGAAGTACATATATAGCTATAGCATACATTACACATACAGAGACAGCAAGCAAGCCCCTTTCGTTCCCTTTTCAAAATTGATGGTCCTGCCTCGGGAAAAAAATAAATAAAAAAATTTGTGTAGGTTGCAGGTTGTATGTTGGAGGGTCGGGAATCGAATAAAGGGAGAGAGAGAGAAAGAGGGCGACAAAGCCACGGGTTCTGCGTTGCTTTGTTTGCTTCCAACATCAATTCGCTTCCGGCCATCTAAGCGAAGAACTTTGAGAGAGGCAGGGTTGGCTGTTCCATAAACTTGCTTCTTGACTGGACGGAAGCCCGTAAAGTCCCCGAAGAACTCATCCCGTCTCTGCTTGGCCTTCCTCTAATATATGTAACACCCGATATTTGATATTTGATATTGTCTTGCATCGCGGAACCAGAGACTGCCACGACAAAGAAGTTTCAGGGCAGGGACTCCGATAATTCTCAACGTTAGTGGCCTCGAACATGAATCTAAAGTGTTCTTTCGGGATGATACCCTAAGTGCATGGCTAAGCCAGCGAAGGGAGATCTCGAGAAGGATGGCAAGGCTGACGAAATAATCGAACGGGTCATATCTACTAAGTCAGTCTGGTAGATGCGATGTACCTTATAGCTCGTAGAGGTCTGTTTAATTGAGTACTTCATTGGCTGTTGTATTCACGTACCAAGGCCCGCCGTAGACACCTCATGACCCTTCGTCTCCACGATCTCACCTAAAACCACCTAGCTGAAGAGTTCCTGAGCATGTAGCTATTCGCGCCCTCCACCCGATTTACACGTGCA
Source organism: Orbilia blumenaviensis (assembly GCA_036872755.1). Classification (NCBI taxonomy): domain Eukaryota; kingdom Fungi; phylum Ascomycota; class Orbiliomycetes; order Orbiliales; family Orbiliaceae; genus Orbilia; species Orbilia blumenaviensis. The sequence continues at coordinate 115,716 of JAVHNS010000014.1, forward strand.
TCAGAACATGCATACATACCAACAAATCAATGCACCGCCGGCACGGTGGGACCTGGTACAGGGAAACTGGTACAGGGAAACTTTTGCTGTACAGAGTTCTGCGCGTTTGGTCCCATAATGGCCCGTTTGGCCCAGATTACCGTTTCAGAAACCCTTTCATCGATGAGTCTGAAGGGATAAAAGGATGCGCCATAACGAGAGACCATGAAGAGCCTCCTTATGCGGTGCAGATCGTAATCAGAGATTGCAAGGGGAGGTTTATTCCGAGGCGTTTTCCTAACGTTAGTCAGCGCAGAGTTCTCTCCTTCTCAGGCCGAATTCCGGATTATTTCAGGGGATATGTCTGATCGTTTCGAAGCCCGTTCAGACTCATTTCCCGATTCCTTGTTGAAGTTCAAAGTCAAAGCCAAAGCCAAAACCGGATCTTTCCATGTGGACGTCACAACTTCGAACCTAACTTTTAGGTTTTTTCAGCCGCCAGTTAGTAATAACAGCAACACAACAAAGATTAATATGCTATTTTCAGGAAGCTCCACTTCCTGCCGCTCATACAGATATCAAGTGACAAAATTTCAAGAAGCTAAATTGCTTCGGGATGGTATTTCCTTGAATCATCTAATGCAGATAGGCGTATCAAGGCAGAGGAGAGCTCAGCCTTGTAGACACTACAAGAAATTGGAGAATGAATAGGTATACATATGTATCTACCCCGGCGACGCGAGTAATATATGACATGTGCTAAGCCAAAAATGGCGACCACTTGCGCAATGCCTCTCTAGACATAATTCAGAGACCGAGGGGTAGCCGGATTACAGTGGAATTGGCGAATAGGGTTTCTACGGTACTTCCACAAGAAGTCGGTGTTCTTCAATAGATCTAGAGGCCAAGATATATATCCTCTTACATACAAGAAAAGAAAGAGCAGCCTGCAATAAGGTACATGAGCATGCACTTAGTACGCTCTGTACAAAGTGGAACAATAGCCAACACCAGTTTCGTAAGCATACTTCGACAGGTGAAAGTCGGAATAAACCGAACATGCGATGAGTAAGCACCATTCGAGTTTTAAAATTCTTGCGCATCGGTCGCATCGTCAGATTTGTGATGACCCTAACTTGAAACTTGGTCCCTGCTTCAACGCCTCTACATTGCCGGGTGGTTGTTCGGACAAAATAACAGCCCTGCCATTACCTATTTGCCTTGGCCGATTGTACCAAGAGACCTCTGCTTCCGCGCGAGATAGGCCTGCATGAATGCCTGCATCATATCCCTCGAAGTAAGTATCCCTGAGTAAACATATATCAACATCCTGTCGGGTCAGCGAGCCTACAGCCCTTGAGTTTGAATTTCGCCTCCTGCCAAATAATGTCTCGACACCGTCCTCAAATACTTCGGCGCTCTTTTGAGCGCCTTTTTTGTCGCCGATAATCATACGACCAAGCTCCCCGACAGCACCGAAAAGTATATCTTCGACTCCCTACTTGGTTCCCATTAGCAGCCTTAGCATCAAGCTCCCCAAATAGAAAAGAAAGGATTTAGCAATAAAACACTGACTTGTAGCCTTCCTACTACACCGGCATTGCTATGTTTCGGACGAGTAGTAAAAAAGTCCCTACCCTCATCTCGACTTTCGAAGGTTGGGGGCAGGGAAGACCTCCGACTTTTCTTGGTTGCTCTCGATCTCGACCTCGATGACATTTTACCGCCGGTTCCTCAACTAAGATATGGTTTCCAGAATAAGAGTCTAGCAATATCGAGAAAGCATTCGTATATAACCTATACCTCAGTACCACTTCTAAGTTTTGTCCCTATCCTTAAAATCCGGATGTTCAATAGTAATATTAATTTATATCGGGTAATGAATTTTCTCGCTCTCGCGTTCAAGCTTGGAATATCAATTTTCAATTACGCTATGCAACCGTTTAGGAATTTATACCCCCGCCGAAGGGTTTCCAGAAATAACCCATAGTCTTATCCTGAATTGCACGACTCGCTCTCCTGGAACAACAAAAAAAAAAACCCCTATCGGCCCGATCAATGGATAGCCGCGCAGGCGATCCCCTCATCTCAGCGATAAACCCCCACTCCAGACGAGCTCACGGCGCGTTGAAGCCTGACATCATGGTGTGTTGATCCGGCCGCTTCATTCGCTGGTTCAAAGATCTTCGGTGTATGCCAACACAGACATCCTGCCTCAAAGCAAGTTCCATTACACCAAAACACCTTTCGGCCCTAAAAAGTTTTTTCGAACACCCCAATCGCATCGTTAATTCTTGATCGAGAACCCGATGGACGAGCCAGCCAGGTAAACCATACACTTACTACTTCCATACCCCCAGACAGGATTCGACTTCACCACAGTGGTTAGTGATCTTGCAGTTGTCCTACATTCACAACCAATGCAATGCAATGACGATGTGACGTGTGTCAGCGCGCATTTCCTGGCCTAAAGCACTACCTGCCTTCGCACAATTGACAACCGGCACCCTGTTTTTCTATGAACTTTTTTGGATATGAGGTTATCACACTATCCCGGGATTACAGATTCGTCATCAGTATGAATAAGGATACCCAATTAGGAACCTTGTCGCACAGAAATGACGACTTTTCCAGACGGCACCCGTGGGGACTAGATATATTATACTAAACTCACTAGACTGCGATATTGATTCGGGATACTACAGATTATCCAGACCTCGTGATAAGCCTTAGGAAATATAAGCGAACCGTTCAAGACCTTACAGATGACAAACCTTGGATCCAAATATTTTCGAGAAACCATGTTAATCTCGTCTTCCCCGCTTCAAACGATTGCGTCAGGTATCTTTATCTACTCAACCAAACATTAATCGATACGGCGAGTAGTCAAGCATGTTGGCTTATACCCCCGAAACACCGCATACGGCGACTGTTCCTTCATCTCGATGCTTTGGCTAGCTTGCACAGTTATGAAAAATTTTTCAATGGCACCAACTATTTCAAAACTAACCTCGGAGCTGTAATTATGAGAGTGTTTATATATACATAAGTATTTCAGTGCATATCTTGCTTGCATACAACGATTGGGAATTTTTATACGTATAGAAGCTAGTTAAAGGGCAGACTGCACATATGATATCTGTTCAGCGACCCGAAAACAGCCCTTAGATTTAGACAGTAGGCCACCCCCCAGACCAGCCAATAACATTCCAACCGAAATAGGTCGCAGCTTGATTGGTTCCCTGATTGTTGTTGACTGCGGAATTCCCCAACTCAAATTATCAGCAAAATCCAACAATTATTAGATGGATTTCAGGAGGTCCAACAGATCTGCAGAACGTACCGTAATGATAGTAGAGGACAGAGCCTACTCCAGGGACATCAATAACACCCCCATGGCCTGGTGCATAAACATATCCATGGCTTTCAAGAACTACCGTCCCACCGCTTTGCTTACAGTCGACGCCGTTCTTATCTTTCTATGTAATTAGGTTATCATTAGTACACGCACGCAACATCCCAAGGATACAAGAAAAGTTGACTCACATATCCACCCGTAGCGGAAGTCGACCTGCACACTCTCATATGATACTCTGTACCTGCTGCTGGGCGTGGCACGAGTTGGCAGCAATTGCCCCATGAGGTGAAAAGGTAATAATACCCTTGTCGGTAATATATAAATGCACCTTCCATTGCACCATTTCCAAAGGATGTCCAGGCAATTTGCGATGAGCTCCCCGTCTTCTTCAGGAGATTACTCTCCATTTTGACCTGATAAATGTCGCCCCAGAAGCTACCAAAGCTCATATAAAACTCACTTCCAACTTTAATAATGTTTGAATCAATCGCGTTGTAAGCGGCTCCATTACTAGAAGAAACGCCCGTAGATCCTTGATCTGTCCAGCTCCCTGGGTCCATTGTTGGAGATGTTGCGACACCAATGGCAGACTTTTGAGAACCAAAAGAGCTGACGGAGTAATAGAGATAGTAGAGGCCATTGTTATATTGAATATCTGGAGCCTGACCAAGCCAGCAAGTTGTCAGTTTTGTCGCCAGGTTTCTTCAAACTTTGTCTTACCCAAAGGTCGACCCCTGCGAACCCACTAATCTTTGAGCCACCCGGCAAAGCTTGCCCGAGGTACGTCCAGGGTCCAGCAATATTAGTCGCAGATGTAATCGAAATAAAGTTATTCGTAGAGAATCTATAAAATTTCCCATCTGATGCGCGACGAATTACTGCTGGATCATGGACACCACAGTCGCCGCTGCATGCTCCAGGGTTGCCGTATGCATAGACAAATCCTGTAAAAGAAAGGATAGCCGTAACAAATTTGAAAAGCATTTTGGAAATTGTGCAGATCCCAAGTATACCGGAAACACCTTATTGCTTTGTCGAATGGGGAATTTTGAATGTAAGACCCTTCATTCTCTGTGTGCTAGGCCCATATTATAGTCAGTACCGTATCAACACATGAAGTTCAAACATCAGCCCAACCCTAGTGTGATTCGCAATCGCCCCATATGCGGTCCGGGCTGCCGGGTGATACGCCTATGCAACTGCTCGGGGCCCCACATGTCGAGTAAGTTTGGCTCAGGTTCTCGCTACCAAGAAATCGATCGAAAAGATCATGTTCTTTATTTTCCATATCAGTAACGGCTGGAATTTTCTATATGGACGGTAAAATTAAGTCCGTCGGGGCTATGGAAGCAGTTTGACGCCCCGGCTTCCAACTTGGCACCTTATGGCTCTAAACTTTCTCTTACTATGTCGAGCTACTGGATAAAGTGTTTCGAATACACGAGGGTATCATTAATTTTCCTGCTCAGCTGCAGGGATCGCCTTGTAAGTCAGAATAGTGTTGAGTTGTGCGGAGCTTCTTCACCCGTGTTGTCGTTGAAGTTCTCCCCGCCCTTGCATTCAATTCAGACTCTATCAAAGACTCTATCAACGGCCTAAATTTCGAGGCGAGGCAGTATCTCAGACTTAGCCCCAGTCGGTGTGCCAGTAAACTAACCGTCCCCCCGCGGTTGTGATTGTAATTGTGAGATTTAACCCGCATTGAGAAGGCAGACAGTCGACAATCCTATGCAGAGTACCTAGGTATATATGTGGTCATTAAAATGCCATTGTCCACCCTTAGGAGAAAGAAACCATGAGCTTCGGCTCGCAAGCTTGAGACTGAATACAATGAAGTCAAGTCATCAGTGTCAAGATTAATATGTAGGATATTGTACAAGCTGGGCTGGCACATAAATCCCACAGATACTTGAGTACCTTTCCCAGTACCTATAATTTTTAGCCAACTGCCGAAGTAACCGCAAAACTCGCTTCCCAATTCGATCCCACCTGCCACAGAGACCCATCAATATAAGAATCAATTCTTCAAAAGCCTGGTTGATTTAGTGTATTAATATATATTTGGGGGATCAATTAAACCCCACATGTAGGTTTATTGTGTTAACGAAGTACTAGTACTGGTCTGGGGCATGGCCTGTCGCACATATGTCTAGTTGACAGGTCGTCGTATTTGATACCCCATAATTGCTTAAGTATATATGATGTGGAATTTCGAGAAGCTACTGGTGGGCGTGTACATATAAAGATTTGGTACATGCTCAGATACATATCTGATCTTCGCAGCATATATATTTCTATATCACGTAGTAAAGTCAGTTGGTACTTGGGAGAGAAGCCTCGAGGGGCTTCTGTGGAAGGAGGGCTTTAACCCAGATGCTCATATGGCTTATTCTGGCATGGTCGCAGTCTTCGAGTATGCCCGTATGCGTGCTTACTAAGTATGTGCCTGGTACTAAAGCAGCCACTGCCTCGCTACGCTATATCTGTATATCGGCATGTAGAAATATATTTCATGTCATTGGGTATTGTTGCAACAAATATGGGTGCGAGCACAGTAGCAATGAGCTGAGCAACGGGGTTTGTGCCGGGCCTGGATTCAAGGGTTGGCTGGAGTACTGAATCTTGGTTTTGCATAAACGCAAGAAGTCGTTGTTCTTTTAGTCCATCAAGTCGGTGATGGAGAAATGGTAACTTCGATTGCGGGTAGGTACCTAGGTAGTAACTGCACATACCGTCTAGGATTTTTTTTTTTTAATATTGTACAGTGTTGGGTCCAGTTAACAGTAGCTCTATGTATCACGTGGGGCGAATGAATCCCTTGGTAGACACAACACAATTTGGGGATCGTGCTGTTAATTAATTGGGCCAAATGCATCGGGCATAGCTATTATACGCCTCCCCAGGCGCGTTTTTCACGTTTAAAACATACGCAAACGGCATACGCTGAGCGGTGATTCATGATTTTTGGTCGGCAGTCGAGGTGCCCTCGAGCCTCTTTTCTTGAGTTGTTTTGTGGGCATCGGTGCATTCGCATGTATGATCTGCAGTTTATATTCATAACTCGAAGCACTGATGTTATAACCATACTGGTGTTAGAGTATATCGAAGGTTCAAAAATAAAAGCTGGCTCACTTCAAATATACAGTGATCTAGACGTGTGTTTTTATTCAGGATATTGTTATCCTCTGGACCTGTCTGCAATGTCGTAGACCTACAGCTGCCAGTGAGCTGCCACTAAAACAAGTGTCGGGAATATATATCTCCTTGGTTTCAGACGACGAGATCGGCTCGTCTCGCCGACGCTATATCAGAAGGGTATCCAGGCACTTACCTTTATGAGGATCCGTGTTCTGGGGCCATCCTAACCGCAATTTTTCAGAGTTGGGGTATGCTGGGATGTTACCTGCGTTTGCGAGATATTTTCCTAATGAAGTACCACGGCCTTCGCCTGGCATCCTTGCAAACCTTCCCACGTTTCCGTAGATTTTATTGTAAAATTCAGCTATAAATATATCGACATGATTCCAAGAATTTGTCTAGCTAGTCAATCTGAGGAATTAGCTTCAAGTGTACATACCCCGTAGCTTTTGCGGATATGAGGATATGAGCGATTTGTCAGTTTTCGATAATAGTTGCCTATGGCTGTTCCACAATCTGGTTATTTAAATCGTCGGCCCGTAGACTAAACAGATTACTCCTTTCTCTAGGACAACCAAGAATGTTGGAAGTTTGGCACTACATTTCCTAATGTGGTTGGCGGAGAATCAAAAGATCATTGAATGTTTCCAAGGTCTAGGATAGTTGAGCTGACCCGTCAGCCACTAAAATTCGGGAATTTTGCCCGCAGAGCCGAATTCGCGTGCACCAGTTTCGCTTCTGCATTACACGAGGTAACGGGGTAGTCCCACTGCCGCACCGCACAGGCATATCACGCTGGCCGTTGGATCCATGAATCAAATCGATACGGCTACTCCACAGATGACACAATTGAAGGCCGGGGAAATAGTAACGGGTTCCGGCGTCGTATTGTAGGATTTTCCTCGTTAGCTAAGTGCACAGGGCGTATATCTAGTGCTCGTAGTTTATATAAAGTTGACGCATCACGCCTGTTTTAGATGCGAGGTTTGGGTAGGATACCAAGGATAACTACACTTGAATACCGACATTTGCTGGACTAGACTACAGCCATCTAGGCACAAAATCAACACAAAGATGTTGTCCGGAAGCCTTTTCGTCGTTGCGTCGTTGCTGAGTGCAACATTCACAAGTGCCCTGAATTACAAAGGTGCTGATATCTCATCGCTCCTTATGCTTGAGAGTCAGGGTAAGACCTTTAAGTGGACCGATGGAAGCACACAGCCCCTCGAGAGGATTTTGAAAAACTCGGGTGCCAACTCCGCCCGACAGCGTGTCTGGGTCAACCCTTCTGGCGGTACCTACAACCTTGACTACAATATCAGGCTCGCGAAAAGAGTCAAGGCGGCCGGAATGAGCGTTTACCTTACGCTCCACTATAGCGATACCTGGGCTGATCCGGGGAATCAGGTGTGTATATCAGGTAACTGCAGGGGATCCACAAACTGAAAGATACCTAATCCGAGTTGGAATGTAGAATGCTCCTTCCGGCTGGCCAACTTCCAACATAAACGACCTGACGTGGAAGACATATAACTACACTAAGGATCTCTGCAATAGATTCAATAGTGAAGGGGTTAACCCTGCTATCATATCTATTGGCAACGAAATCAGAACTGGATTGCTATGGCCTCTTGGGGGAACATCCAGCTGGAATAATATTGCATCTCTCCTCCATTCTGCTGCCTGGGGTATCAAGGATTCTAATCTAAACCCAAAGCCGAAGATCATGATTCACATTGATAATGGCTGGGATTGGGGTCTCCAGGAATGGTGGTATGACACCGCTCTTAAGCAGGGTCCTCTCCTCAAGAGCGACTTCGATATGATCGGAGTTTCATACTATCCGTTTTACAACTCAAATGCATATCTGGGAAGTTTGAAATACTCGTTAGAGCAGCTGAGCAACAAGTATGGCAAAGAGCTCGTTGTTGCGGAAACAAACTGGCCAGCTTCATGCCCAAGCCCTTCATATTCCTTCCCATCGGACACTAACTACATACCTAAGTCTGTTGCTGGACAGCGAACTTGGATTCAAGACGTCGGGAAGATTGTGCAAAATGTCAACCGGGGAGTTGGTCTGTACTACTGGGAGCCTGCTTGGTTAGGCAATGAATGGCTTGGATCTAGTTGTGCCAATAACCTGCTCGTTGACAGCAATGGCAAAGTTCGAGATAGCTTTTTGGCTTTCCAGAATATCTAAATGAAGGATTAAATTTACCCTATACTGTAAATAGTAGGAGAGATTCGGTTAATCTCTTGCGTCCCTGGAGGGAAAAAGACGAAAATCTCGTGTATATAGGAAAGCATGAATTAGTATACTTTAAAATGGAATAAGAAGGGTTATTAACAAGTGCTGAGAGTTTTGCCCTTTCGGGAAATCATCTTCGAGCGGGTAGAAATAAAGAGTAGCATCGAGATGAACTCGTGGATTGGCTTTAGGCCGAGCGGTCTGTCTGCGGCATCGATTGGGAAATCTCTCCGATCTGTTTGCGCTGCCGGCCGCTGCCGGCCAGCAAACGCATTTAGGAAGTTTAACGAAGGGGGCACTGCGTACCTCTGCCGCGCAACAAACAAATAGACTTTTAGAAAATAGGCTTTATAGGGAATAATAGACGAGGGGGGTCGACATTGATACTCCTATTGTTAAACTATGGGTCTCGTGATCGGTACTGAAAGGATGTCGGGCATTCTAAAAACACACCGCCATGTGGGACTTAAATATAGAAAAGTTTTTACCTCATCGCAGGTGGCCGGTTTTTGCCTATGGAAGTTAATTTGTGAAGTATGTAGTATTGACTCGGCTCGGCCTGAACAGGATTCCACTAACGTTCAATTGCATACCTCCATAGTTTAAGCAATTTGGTTTATAAATTTGACTAAAAATGATTTGTTCATTGTGGAGTATGTTATACGTATATATGACCTGTGGGTGCACCCGGTGAAGAAGTGTGTCAAAAACATCGGCTTGTTCCGTGGGTTGATATGAACGTGCTCTATCATGAGGTCTCGTGATTGCGCAAAGTTGCTGCTCGGACTCTGCAATGCTTCCTGTAGCAATCAGTTAATTAATGGCTACAAGTTAGTACCATAAGCCCAAGCCTTTAATTACGAAACGAATGGAAAGAAATTAGAACTCTCATACGAGGTAAGCTTAGGCCCAAATCTTGCTTCACCTAACCGACGTGTTAACATGTGTTGGAATTGTGGCCTGTTTGCCGAGTCAACTGGTCTCGTGGAGGAACCGATTCTTGGCAACACATATCGACCACAAAATGCAACACAGTCGTTCTTCTTAGGTCCAGCGAATTGAACCTGACATTCACCGACATCAGCACTGTTGGATGGTATTGATTACGGTGGGATGCCCTTGCTCTTAAGATCTTGGTATATAGTAGTGATATCTCAATCCTGGATACTCAGATTGTAGATAATTAAAGATCATAAACTTAATACTCGCAGATGCATATGTACACATAAGCTTGTCTATGTATAATAAGATTATAAAATCTGATACAAATCTTGCAAATCTGAATCCTATGATATTTCAACTTGCTTCGAGTTTCAGTCCTGGAGTTTTTCGAGCGGCATATTCCAGCGGCAGTCGAACATCTGGGCTTTTTGATTATTATGTTGGTAAGTCTAAACGAAGGCGATAGAGCATCTTAGCCTCCTTCGCTAAATAAAGTTAACATTCTAGCTGGTCAGGGACCGCGGAGATACGTTCCTTATCCGGCGACAAATAACTCAGATTCGTTGAAAAAACCCACTGGAACGAAGTTCAGAACTTTGATGGTCTTCTGGTGGATTCCATTGGCCACAGGAGGGCCGAGCTAGAACTTTGAAGAGTCCATTTCGTGCAGGTCGTTGCAACCCGTCCTAAACCTTAGCTTGCCACGAGGCCTGTGGAAGTTAATATATAAGCTGCCCTGAAGATCATTTTCCATTCACATAATCATCATCATCATAATCATCATTGTATTTCTCAACGTCATCCAATTTCAACTTACTCTGCTTCCATAAATAATTCTGAAGACCTCGACAGCAAACATTTGAAGAAGCCTTATAAATAGCAGCTATTAGTGGGCTAGTGGCAATGTTGCAAAAATACGCACCACATCTTACGGAAAGGCGGAAGCCATCGGCAGTGAAGCCTCCGGCGGCCCCACACCATTTCGATTTGTCGATTCCGGAGCCTGAGATGCCTCGATTTACCTTTCGGCGGGAATCTCTATGCTCAACCTGCCAGAAATCATATCCGAGTCGATTTTCAGACCTGTGCGCAGATTGTGAAGCCGAGGAGGTAAATACAGTGCAACATCATGAGCTTGTCGTCGTATGATTCTAATCCAGTGGCCGCTTTCAGAACCCCATGTTCCTATACACAATTTACGAGTCAGATGAAGAAAACGAAGATGCATCCTCTATCTCGCCACCGGCTTCACCTATCCCGGATTTCCGGCTTGATTTCTCGAGCCTAGCCCCACCCGAGTTTAGCTTCAAATATTCCAGCTCTGTGGAGTCGGCGTCAACCGTGCTCACTGACAGTATGGTTTTCACACCTAACTTCGAGCACCTCGGTGCCTTAACGCCGATATCAACCCCTGGTAGTTTTACAACGATGATGAAGGAGCGGAAGGGTTATATCTTTGAAGGCCCTAAGGAGCCCCAGGACTACTTTCCGGCATTCCTATCACCACAGTCCGTTGATCCTGAAATCAAACGATCCGGGCCCGTTAAAATCCCACAAAGCCCAAATTCGGACCCGCGCTCTTTTTACGTGGATGGAGATTCGATCGCAGGCGGGGAGAGTACCCCAGCCAGCCCTCATCTTTCTCGGGTAATAGGCTTCAGGAGCCCATTGACTCCCAAGTAGTAAGCAGTAACACTTAAGCTTAGTGATCTACGTTAGCTTTAGCAGAGGTCCGTTCACTTCTTGTATATATATTATGTTCCCATCGGCGCAGGCAAGGCGTCTTGGCGTATCGGTGCACAGGGGTCGTATTCACTGTTTAAGGGAAAATCATTTGAATTGTATATATAAATTTTTTGTTGCATTATAGACTTAGATTTGAATCAGATGGTTCATCAGATACCCTGGCATACTGGAAATTACATGCCTCAAGCCACTTTCAATGTATACATGTCGTCCTAAGGCCCTAGGGCTATCGATATATCCCCGAGATCGACTGATGTGTTTGCGTATGGCTCCCAGAATCCTCTGGATAGGAGCTATCGCGTACAGTGGTTATTTTCGGGTTATGTCACACCAAGTTGAAACTCGTCTCTGGAAAATCCTGTCGTATTCTAAAGCTATGGGTATTGCGAAGTGTTTGGTCCTAATGCGACGTTGCGATGCATCGACGATGTAAGAGAGTTATGCAGAAGGCCAAGAATATCCGTTCTATGTGAGAGCGAAGGGGCTGACTACGTTGGTAAACTGGTCCAAAAAGTGGAAGCCAAGAAAGCCAACGACGCATATTGAACTCTGGGGCATGTGAATTTCTCGGTTGGTGGTCGAAATTCCATTGGAAAGGACCTTTTCCACGGTCGGGGAGGTTCACGGCGAGTCAGGCCAGCCGCTGAAGTGCCCTCGAACGGCCACCAGGCCGTGGGAGTAGGGCATTTCAAAGGTTTGGAAGTATACACCGTGAGTCTTTCCTGCCTTGGTGAGGAACTGAGGCTAGCGTCTTCAATAGGCCGGCTCCCCGAATTTCAACAGCTTATCGCTCGCCGCAACAGAAACATCGACCTCTCGCGTCTGGTTTACAAGACAACTCCGACATCGCCCGCTGGAAGGTTTGGTATGTAAAGGGTATGTACGGTGGTGATGGTAAGAAGTGAAAATGATCAAAGGATGTAAGGGGGTCTCTCTCGTCGTTCATTTGCTCCGCCCGTGTTTAGTACGCCGAACTCTCGATATCCTGAAGTTAAAAACGCCCATTATCAACTTACTCTGAGGCACGAAACATTGCAATATATTAAGTTCCCAAAGAGTGAAGTTCCACCAGAAATATAAGATAGGGAATGAATTGGTGGAGTGGTATCCCCGAGCCTGAAGCTCGAGGCTCATGTGTATACAAGTTTAAGGGGTTGATAGGATGAGGATTCCTGGATATTGGAATCGGGGGAGTGGAACAACAATGTTAATAATCGCAAAGGAACAATACCCGGTATACTTAGTCTCGAACAAGCTTTACAATCGTATGTGAATATATTTCTATATTGTGCTTCTTCTCCAATCCTTTAACCGTAAGTATGTCTATCGATACTGCTTCCTCCGATCGACGTAGAGCGTTGTGTTGCTTAAATTATTGGATTGGAATACTGTAACCTCAGCCTAATAGGCAATGTCTGCCACCGGGATAATGCTTTAATGTGGATGGTGATTAGATCCGAAGAGAGGGCCTTAACCTGAGGCATAATCTATCAATATTTGGAAGTTGCAGCGTTGGCAGTGCTGTGTCCATGTGATTCCCAGATGTTCCCAGAGATAATGAATTATTTCGAAACCTCCAGGAAGTAAACGTTGTCGTTCGGAGATTTCCTCGTTAAATTTCTCTGCCAAATAGTGTCCGAGAATTCACCTTCCAGTTGCACTTGGTCTAGCTCTCGAATTTTCACTAGAGTTGGTCGGTACAAGCGGAGGAATTCCAGTCCTTCACAGTATCTCCATCTATTTTCGAATTCCGTAAATCCTACCAATACGAGGAAGCTACCGTTTCCAATACCAAATAATTTTCGTCCTCGTGGGGTGGGAAAGTTGGGGGGAGAAGGCAAAAGAAATAAGAAAGACGAAGATATATTTCTTTGTCTCGTTGGTACATTGAAACAGACTGGCGAGAGGGGGATATGTCATGAGACTTGGATTTTATTCCAGCGGCAGATGGGGGAAGTCTAATGTCTTGGGGCTATCCATGCTGACAATTAAACGTCACGAGCTGGTGTTTGTGGCCTGTTTGGGTCTGGTCTCTGGCGCAGACCTGTTGGGGGGGTTATTTTGAGCTGAGAGACTGAACGAATTAGGGTCGAAGGAATAATATAGCTTCGAAACCCGGGATTCCACAAAGTTTATTGATTGATCAGCTTCCTCGCTCGCATGATCACAAAGCCAGGAGATACTTGGGAGCCCCACGTTGCTGTCGAGATGTCAGTTCGATCGAGATAACTCCAAAGACTTTAGCTGCATGCGTCGTTCTAGATGAGCTCAAGTTCTAGTGCCAGGCAAAACAGTGAGGAAAATTTTGACGTCTGCTAAAAGCCTATGACAAATCGTCACGCGTGCTACTTACGTACGTTTTGTGAATACTTCTCTAGAAGCTGAACAGCCCCCAAAGGTGGGCGGTTGAGATCGTGGGGTTTTCTGGAGCAAAAATTTCCTTCCATCCCCAGCGAGTTCTCTGCACTTTTTTCCAAACTTTCGAAGGGCAAGGCTTTCCACTCAGCCAACAAATCCAACAAGGAGGGACCGGAAGGAAACAACAAGCACTGAGCGGACGAAATGAGGTAGCAGTCGGAACTTTGGCTGTCGGAGCTATTCTGTTCTGGGAAAGGTCGGCTGTGATCTGAGACGAAATGAGGCTCCACTTTCCAAGGAAACTTTTCCCTGATAGGCCGTGGCTGATTCTTCCACCTAAATTGTTCACTCGAGTAGTTGCTTGAACGGGGTTCAACGGAAGAACCGATATTTGGCGATGGTAACGACGAGAAGACGCGATGGTGTCGCTGTTTACGTCTGAACGAGCCTAGAAACCATCCTAGAATATCAGTTGCAGGTGTGGCTAAAATATTTGGCTGATCGCTACATGGAATGGAAGCTAGGTCGGCAGACCTGCGGGAGGGTGCCACACGAAAAAGACTTTGGACAGGGGGCCTGCATTCTAGTAAGCTCTGCTGCAAAACCCCAAAATACGAATGCGAAATTTCCCAAAATGTCAATGCAGGATAGGATGTGTTCGATATATTCAGATTCAAGAATTTCAGATCTTCGAGTAATATCCAGGGAACAACGCAAATGCACTGTTGCAAGATGCGGAGACTATGCTCAGCGTGAATGTCAAAGCGTTTAGCCCTCGTCACCTCCCAATAAGGCACTAAATCTCTGCACGAAGCTGTAGACGGAAAGTCGGTTTCACATGGTCTCGCAAAGCGGGGGCATAGGCTCTTGTCCGACATGATGTTGGCTATCACTGCTAAGGAAAATCCCACAGACCACCACTCGCTTGAAGGTTCGATTACTGCCAATTATCCTCGTATCGTAGCGTTATGCATGCATGTTTGAGCTTCTGTTTTATCTCTCCTGCAATGTTTCTGCCGTGTTATCATTGCATAAGACTTGCTATTGCTAGCCTAGTAGTATAGTGCCTCGAGGCAAAAGCCAAATAAGGGTGCCTCCCAGCTGGCTATGACAGCTTTTCAATGAACGACGCCGCCGCCGCCGCATTCCATTTCAGCTTCTTTGCTCCCAGCGCTTACCAAAGAAGGCATGCTAAGAATATACCAGGGATGGAAGTACCTCGTGCTGTGACTAACGGTGCCCCCACCTGCAAGTACCACATGGGATGCCCCGCCGGATGACATGAAGATCTCAACGCTAGCTATTAGCCCTTTTTAGCAATAATTGTTAACTAAGAGCTTCAAACCTTCACATGTGTTTTTTCCGTTAATCGCTGCTGCCGATGGGATAAATGGCTCACCCAGACACGGGTGAAGGTTTCCAACCAAAGTGCGGTTACACGAAGCAAGGTTGGTTGACGTGTCGGCACCCTCTACAGCTTCAGTTTATGTGTTGATGTAGAGAGTTGGATGAATATCTGAAGGCATCCTTTCTGTAGAGTAACGATAAGGTGGGTTGGGTTGCTTTTGATAATCAGTCCATTCTCGGAACTCTACGCTTCTACACAATTTTAAAGTGAACGCCACTAACAAAATGGACAGAGCTCAAGTCGACTTGCCGGTTCCGCGGCACCGGGATCATAATCAGTTATGTGCACAACAGTAGTTGTTTTGCCTCGTAAATATCCCTTAATATCAATAGTCATCTGCAAGGCCAGTCTTGTAGCATTTTACCTATGGCCTCGGGAGTCATACATGATCTTTTACTTTTTTTAATTTTTTATTTTTTTCCCTTAAAGAAAAAACAGTCTGGTAAGCGCTGCCGACAGAACCATTTGCGAAAGGATGCTATTCGCTCCCGGCCTAACCGGTACCGCCAATCTCCGAAACCCCATCTGCATGTATCGGACTTTGAACCCTTGACTAGCAGGCGCGGGGGCTATTCCCATCCATCTCATGTTAATAACCCCACAATCGATCTAGTCATGCGACGTCAAAACAGAAGGTACCTTAGCTTGGGAGTCAACCCTCCACGTATATCGATCGACAGTTATAGGCACCTGGGCATGCAGTATATGCAAGAGTTGATTGGAAGCTAGGCTGCCAAGGGAGAACGCCTGTCATGTAAGTTCATGGATGGAGTTTTTTTCGGCTCTCATCGAAAGAAGGAAAAATGCACGAACGGCACAAGAACTTTGATACCCCGCACTAGCCAGGACTAAAGTATCTTGATCGAGAAGTTACCAAGCGGTATCGGTGTTGGTGGTGTTGAACGAGCACCGTTAATTGGGCTTCGGCGTATGGAAAAGTTGCCGTCGTGTACTGATAGGAGATTCGCACGGGGAAAAAAGGATCACGGAAGGGGCAAGAACAAGAACATCTCAACAGGAATGAAAGTCAATGATCATATGGGCGGAGAAGACCGACTCTTTTATCTATAAAAGGGCGGTGGAATTCCAGACTAGATGCTCTTTTCTTTCTTCATCAGACAGATCACAAACTGCCTAAGAATATCAACCGCCTCAAATCTCAAACTATATTCTAAATCTTAAAGCTTTTCAAGCTCAATCTTCACCCTTTATCTAAAATGGATCCATGCACTTGTAACTGCTGCGGTGGAGACTGTGGTTCCTGCTCTTGCACTGGCTGCTCTGTAAGTCAAACTAACTCGATATTTCCCTTAGTACCATGAGCCAAACAGGTACTGACATCGAATCCGTAGCACTAAATCGCTTCGAGCTATCTACATGCCGCCATCGACAAGCCCCTACGGCAAAGGCCCCTGCCATCTTTCTGTGCGCCCCTGATGCATATCCCAGCAACGGATAAATAAGTCTCGATTTCCTTGCCTCCGCCTCTTCATCTATTTCAATTCGACTTCACACGGTTTCGGCTTCAGTCTTCCATTTTCGACAAAATGATCTACCGATTATTGGGTTTGTCAGAGAGGTTATGATAGGACCTTGGGTTTTAGTTGGACAGAACTGGTTATGTATTAATTATCTTTGGATTATTCAAATAAATACGTCTACCATAACGCATTTCCCATAGTAGCTTGTGACTTCCGATAGCTCGTAACTACAGTCCTGTAGATCATGTTCCTTATTCTAGAGGGTCTAATCTCCAAAGACTGTAGAAATTTTGCGGTGATTCTGGCATCTAGATAACTGATATAAGCGTGCCTTTGTGAATGCGTGTAGACTCCTGCCTACCACGCAAACGTTAAACGTAGTTTTGTCAGGAGGTAGTGTTCAAACTTCTTACCAAGTAAGAAAGGGCAAAGATAACACCGAGGAAATGATTGTTGGACCCAGAGAATTCATTCCCGAGATGTTATCCTCGGTCTGCGAGGAACGGCTGTTGAGCTGCAGAGGAAATATGCCGAATCTTTGCATTGTAAAATTTCCATAACAAGGTCTTGATTTTGCGTATTAGTTGTTTTGATACAAATCCATCGATCACAGAGTGATTTGCGTTCGGTTTTAGTCTTGGCTTCGATGAAAATCTGGTGGGCGACATCGATCATACTATCAAATATTTGGCCACCTCTCCCTGCAGTTTTCATCTCGAAGAGTTCCGGAAGATTGATGTAAAACACTGGCAATTGAGAGTCTTTACCGTCGTCTCTCATTCGAATGTGGTATGGCACATTAGAAAGCTTGTCTCCGGTATACCACTTGATGGATCCTAAGAGTTGCATGACCCTGTTTCGGGAAGGTTCTATGTTGCATTGCGGTACTGGGACTTGGTGCAACAGGCCGAGTTCAATACCATCCGGAAGGAGCTGGAAGTTCAGAGAAAGACTGAAACTGGCCTCAGCTGAAGCTGGCACGATGCGTGTCCAGTTTTGGACTCTGGGTTCCCAGTAGAACGCAATAACACTGCTAATTGAAGTCCCCAGGTCTGTAAAGATAGTATCTGATGCTGCGACTACTTCAGAGGCTTTAGGTGCAACATCACTCTTCTCGCTTTTCCAAATAGCTTCTAGCGGAGCCGCTTCAAAGTGGGG
Source organism: Orbilia blumenaviensis (assembly GCA_036872755.1). NCBI lineage: Eukaryota > Fungi > Ascomycota > Orbiliomycetes > Orbiliales > Orbiliaceae > Orbilia > Orbilia blumenaviensis. The sequence continues at coordinate 133,532 of JAVHNS010000014.1, forward strand.
TCCAAAGCCTGCTGGTTGCTGTTTTCCCAGAATAGGGCTTTTGGCGAATTCAAGGGGAGGAAATAACACCTGGAAGTTTCTCGGACTAGTCAGTGGATCTTCTGTGCTGGAGCTGAGGTCAAATTTCGTACCTGGTGGTTTGGTGTACTTGTCAAGGAATTTGAAGGACTTTCGTCAGCTAGTCTGCCAATTACCCCAAGGTCTCCACTATCTGCCCATGGCAAAACGCGTTCGTTAACTCCTAGCCACATATTCTTGCTTGACCATAGTATCGTCAAAGGGTCATCATCAGGCCCAAAGAGCTGGGAAGTCTCCAGTCTTAACCAAATGGACCCTTCCTTATTTTGGGACGCAAGAATTTGGGTCCTAACATTGAGCAGCTCATCCAACGCTAGTCTCGCATCACTGGCGAGTGCTCGGGTGGTAGAAGCTTCAGCTTCTGGAATTTCGACACCAAAAACAAGACCGCCATCCAATGTTCGGAAGTCTAATCTCAAGCATCGGCCTTCAGCAGGGCGGCGCGGGTCAATCGCAACCTTTTTGGCATTGTAAAGAATGGGGCCAGCGTCGGGTGGTTTCCCAAAAACAAGAGAGGAGATTCTCCCAAATTGCGGTTTCAAGGGCTTCTCCGAATATTTTCGATCAGGGTGGTCTAGTTTTCGGATAGCCATAATATGGATCCCACTATTCCTGATGGCATATCGGAACCTGACTGACGGGTTCAGGTCCTGATCGAGAACGGGAAACCAACACCTCGGTTGCTCTTTCCATAGACTTAATTTTGCTGGAGGAAGCCCGCCATATTCGCTGGATATGACGAAAGGCAGGACTTTGTGGTTACCCTTACCTCCGCCGATATCTCCTGGAGTCGCCATAATAACGAAGCTATGTTCTAAGAGGATTGTGTCAGCAATATTTTCTTTACTTTGAATATTGTGGAAAGAAGAGGAATCTCGAGTAGTAGGTATCAAAGATAGATTTCCAAGGCGATGCAAGCGGCGAGACTTGATGTTGTTCCTAGGATATAGGGTCGAGGTATTCCATCGTTCGCAGCGCTATTATTGTGGGTTTCTAGGCGGGACGCATTGAAACTGGGACCGAGATAACGTTGAAGTAGGTTACCTTCTTAGGCGGAGCTGAAAAAGTGATGTGGTTAATGTGAGGAGAGGGGGGCGATGCTAAGGCTGAACGTGCGAGATGATGATGCTAAGGGCGTAGATATGGAGTTGTGGCAGTACGGCGAGGAAGTCGGAGGGAGCTGACATGTAAATATGCACTTATGCAATTGTGTGGTTTTGTAGGAGAAGTGAATTTTATGGTGGCTCCTTTAAATAACAGTGCCGTGCTGACTTAGGTAAGTCAATACCTAGACCGGGTGAGCAGTGCAACTAACTGATCCTTAGGCGCCCTCATCTGCAAAGCTACATATCCCCGATGCCTCTGGGCGAATAGTATCTGAGCCCATCTCAGCTCATTTTTACTGCAAAAAAAGGCCCCGTATGATGTCTCTTCTAGCTACTGCTAGCATAGGTATCACCGACAGTCTGTAGACTCTTTAGCTGATCCGAATAACCTATCTATACCTTAAATTTTAGGCAGGCCCCTAGCTTGCCCAAATAAACGTCATAAGTTCACTACTAAAGGAAATGGGTACTTTTATATAAAGCATATGAAACGGCCAGTTTGTTGACCTGGCTGAGTAGTCCTGCGCCTTAGAGGATGATATCTGCCTGCTCCTAGATCATCATTCCTAGTAACTACGGTTGAAAACATGCGTCTTGATATATTGGGGTTCGATTATATTAAGTCAGTTAAGTATTCACAATAGCGTATTGATCCACTACTTCCGACAGCTTCCCTAGCGCTGTAGATTTCGCGAATAAGAACCGGTTCGCGAGAGAAGGCGATACTCAGGCTACGCAGCTGCGTACCTCGCGAGTAAGATTGGGTATACGTAACCGTTAACCTCTTGTCAAATAATTTTCCTACGCAGAGAAAGGATTTCACGATTAGTAATCCTGTCCTCATTTCTACAACCTTGAGGAAAGAGGGAGCTCCTTAAGATGCTGTCACCAAGTTGGATGCGTCGGGTTTGTTGCAATTGTCGTCAGTATAAGCGTTGACGGACAATAATACAATACCACACGTGCCCTCGTTCCTGCAGCCCTGCGCAATTTTCGTATTTTCGGTTATTCCCGTTGAGCGCTTTGTTTGGGTACGACCAGTTGAACCAGTTTAATTTGTTAGGATATATTAGTTACTGAAAACCCAGCTTCCAGAACCAAAGACTTGACTTGCAGTATCCACATAGGATAACCCGGTCTCGATTAACAGAGAACCATGTAAGCTAGCTGCGCCTTGCAATGGTATTCCAGCCATATGTCTTTAAAAATACGGCTGCTTTTAATGGCTCTTACTTAAACAAGCTAATAGTATCTTTACGGAAAGATTTATGATAGAGATGTGAGGATTCGAGCTCGAAAGTGAGAAACTGTATCTCAACCCGCCCCTTCCCCTTCTCAAGTCGCAGCTATACTGCTATAGACATGCCCATCAAGTGACAAGCCAAATTAAATCCATCAATTGAAAATGTATGTTGCGGCCTGGTAGGCCAGTGGGCTCGGGGTTGCTTCGTCAGCTCGAATTCCCCAGCAATGTGCAAGTAGGAGAGTGAGGTACCTCTTTTCCTGGTAACCACATACATAAGTAGGTACCTAGGTATCTACCTGGGTAAGTGCGATCAACCTCTGCAGACCTGCAGGCCCGAGTGAGCATCAGATTGTTTCGTGAATTCGATCTTCAATGTTAATATTGGAAAGCATGACTCGAGTTTCCAAGCCCTGTGACCACTCTGTAACTCGCGAGTAGGCGAGTCCTAGCCACAGGAGAAACGAACTTGGGTGAGCTTGGATGAACCGTTCTAACGACGGCATATTACCTAGGTAGTTAAGAGTTATTAGCGGGGTTGGCCACGATAATTGATTCTTGATGTCATGTCAGACACCTATCCAGAGCCGCCATGCCAAACTCCCGTATTCGATATTCCAATATATCTTGTAATATATTAATACGAAATCACAGGTCAGAGGAAACGTTATTGTTGCATGCCTCGCTGGGGATGTGGGTGCTGGAGTGCCAAGAGGCCAATACGAGCTGTCGGTCGGGGTCAAAGCGGCCGATTTGGATGACACCCCGCATCAAAAGTCCGGCAAATTGGTTTTCACGCGTAGCGGACAATACACACTGGTGGCAATTATGAAATGGATATGGATAAGCTTTTGAAGCTAGGAATCTGGGGAATCCTTTCTGCTGACCAATATTAGATAATTGGCCTACGCAATTGGCTAGGGAAGGTTCGTTACTCAGCAGTATATTGTATTACGATATTTCCCGTGGCAGGCCCACCGACCCCACCGTTGGAACCACATGTTTAAAGCGGAGAAGTCAGATATCAACACGCATATCTTCAGAATTTAACCTCCTGTAATCCTTAACCGACTTTAGCATTGACTAAGCGCTATATTGCTTGCTCAGTAACTACTCTGTATTTTCGAACTCTGGATTCAGACTATTCTGTTAGGCCTAAAATCCCACAGACTAAACCACGGGGAAAGGCCGGCGACCCCCACGGGTCCGTCGGCCAAGTGTCTGGCCAAGCAAATCTTTTCCGATTTATTACGCCTTCGATGACCTTCAACCGATGACATTCCGAAGTTTCTACGAAATTTCTATGATTTACTCCATGAACATGAGGGTGCTTTGACCTAAGGGTAACTTCCTCACAATGTGCTAGGTCAAATGTTTTTCCACTACTAAGATTCTAGTGACAATCATCAAGAACAGATATTTTGGATCATTTTCTAAATTTCTGTGGTTTAGTTAGACGTGGCTGCGGGAATGCTTCGTTGCCCATGGGCAATAGCCGTTTAGGCGGAGGCGCCACACCTTGAATATTATATAACTAGGGATATGGTAGACGAATAGCTTGTTAGCTCAGTGTATATTGCCTGCCCGTCTCATTATAAATTCTAGGTCCCGTGAGAACGAGCACAATAATATGCGGATATGGGCACGGCAGATGGCAAATGTCAAGATAGATTAAACCTGGGGGCATGGCCTGGGCGATCCTAGTCTTTTCCTACGTCTACGGTATGCAGATTGTATGGCCTTCCAACCACCCATCATCTTCAGAGAGAATGAGGGTTTTTTTGTAGGTCGCACGAGTCAAGATCAGCATATACATCTTGGTGGATACGGTTTTTCGGCCCTTCGGCCGAATAAGGAAAAGCAGCGATTTCCTCGGTCTGACCGGTTAAAAACCCCTACCCAGGCTGCATCTGACAAGCATTCTCCCGAGAAAGCCAACCTTCTCGCTTGCTGTATTGATACCCGGAAAATTGACTGCATCTTGTTGTATTCTGTGTGTTCGTCTCAAGGGTATGCCGAATATCGCTACCTCTCTTAGTCATTTAGGCGCTTCTTTGCGGGGAAACCCCTCGTATGTAACGTTTCCACTTGAATGTTATTGTGGCACGCCTGCAGTTGATATCGCAATTGGGCTCGTCTTTTAACCGGGGAGGGCTGTCTGACATTAGATTGTCGAATATTAATGTATTACAATATTTGCCATTGCATTGGGGGCCTGGGGAATACTTATCCAACCTTGATTTCTGATATTTGAAACAGGTTGGCCGCCCGAAACGTGGTTCATTACTCATAGGAATACTCGTACCTCTTCTCGAATCAAGTTACAGCATGGATCAACTGTGAGGCCAATACTTGAATATCCAGGTCTTGACAACGCCCTTCTCCGTCTTGGCCAATGTTGTGATACTCGGATCAATTGAGAGCTTGTCGGTCAAGTGGTCGGATGACATGGGCCTTCTGGATTCACTCGACTGCGTCCGACCTATCGGCTTTTGATCAAACCCTGTTAGCTATAGCATGACCTAAACTTTTATTGGCAAGGCGAAGATTATAATGATAGTTGATCAGAAATCTTTGAGGTTCGTGGGCCGCTGTGGAGAGTGAATTCTCTTAGATGCCCCCATGATCAAACCTGCATGGGGAAACCATTTGAATTTCTGGGGTAGCTTTCGAGCTCTCCTCTAAAAAGCGACGTTTATATAAAGACCGGGAGGGTAACTCATCTTTGGAATTGGTTTTTTATCTCGCGATAAGCGTGTCGATAAGGCCAGCACTCTCCCGCCTAAGGTTGATACCTCCTTCCTATATATACCGGAGATCGTAGATTGATAGATACAATCGGACGACAAGATGGCCCCAGTGGGTGCGCACATCGGTAACCCAGCCGATCCAGTTGTGACGGCTCTGGTTGAGCAGGACAAAATACCATGGTACAAGAAAAAAAACCTCAGGTCTTTGTACTTTATCATGTTTCCAACATGTATTGGTATTGAAATGACGTCTGGTTTTGACTCCTCTATGATGAACGGTAAGCAGCCTAGCCCCTCCCGCTGCGACAACGGGTACTTTGGTAGTCGAATTTGCAGCTAATAAGTTTTCATAACGTAGGTCTTCAAGCTGTCCAGAATTGGGATGAGTACTTTGGGTTCCCACGTGGCTCGAGACTTGGTATCTTCAGTGCTTCATACAGCTTGGGCGCTATCCTCGGTTTGCCCTTCATCCCGATGATTTCTCATCGATGGGGAAGAAGGTGGACTATCATCTTTGGGTCCGTGATCATGATCATCGGTGCCATTATCCAAGGTGCTAGCCAAAACTGTAAGTTTGCGCTGTAGCGCCACCTAGCCGCTCGTTTTGCAAAGTCATGAAGCTAAAATCTTTTGCCATTTAGTCGCCATGTTCACTATGTCTCGCATCATCCTCGGTTTTGGTATTCCCTACGGCATCGTTGGTGCCTCGGCACTTATTGGTGAAACAGCATATCCAAAGGAAAGACCGACGTTAACAGCCGTATTCAACGCTTCTTGGTTTATTGGTGCCATCGTTGCCGCTTCTATTACACTTGGTACCTTTGCAATGCCGAATACCTGGAGTTGGAGAATTCCAAGTTTTTTGCAGGTCGTTCCATCCTTGTTGCAAATTATTTTCATGCCGTGGATGCCCGAAAGCCCTCGTTTTGTAAGCATATATTGCCCCATAAAAAGCATACAGAGGTACCTGCTCTTGGAGTTTGATCCTAACATCATCATTCCGCCTTGTAGTTGATCCAAAAGGACCGTATCGAGGAGGCACGAGACTTTTTCATTAAGTACCACGCCGAAGGTGATGCCAATAGCGAATTGGTTAAAGCAGAGATTGTTCAAGTCCAAACTGCTATCAAGCTCGAGCTTGAGCATGCTAGCCTCGGATGGCGAGAACTTTTCAAAACACCTGGTAACCGTCGCAGAGCCACCATCACTGGTTTCCTTGGTCTTTTCACGCAGTGGTCTGGAAACACCCTCATCAGTTACTACCTTGTTCAGATCCTTAACCAAGCTGGTATCACCAACAAGGGCACACAAACTAGAATCAATCTTGGTCGAACATGTTGGGACTTTTTGAACGGTACCATCATCGCACTTAACGTCCCAAGACTGTTGAAGCGAAGAACCGGGTACTTCATTTGTACATGCGGTTTGTTGTGTGTGTATATTTCTTGGACTATCGCTGCCTCTCAGTATGCGCAGACGAAGCGTGAATCCGCTGGTTATGCCGTATTAGTTATGATTTTCTTGTACAGCCCGTTCTATAACGTTGGTTACAACTCTTTGACATACAGTAAGTTCTCCCACATTACCCTTCCGTTAACTTTGGAGGGAATCTTTCAGAACATACTAACTTAGTGCTTCACAGCCTACCTTGTCGAGCTCTTCCCATACCACATTCGAGCAAACGGAATTGTAAGTGCAATTTATGAGCAGATTAATACATATCACATATCCTAACATATTTCTATTCTAGGCTTTCTTCCAAGTTTGGGGCAGAGCTGCCGGTTTCTTCAACAACTTCGTTAACCCAATTGCTCTTCAAGCTATCGCATGGAAATATTATATCACCTACTGCGTTTGGCTTGGATTTGAAATTGCGTTCGTCTACTTCATGTTCCCAGAAACCTCGGGACGTACACTCGAAGAATTGGCCTTCTTGTTTGAAGGCTCTGAGAACAACGAGCTTCTCAACAAGACTACTGAGAAGCAACTCGGTGATAACATCCACCTTGATGATGTTCCCATTGTTGGAGGTGGGAAGGACGAGGAGAGGCCAACCGCTCAGGAGATCGAAGCCGCTAAATAAGATGAGAAAGGTATCGGCCGGCCGGTGACCTTTCATGATACGAATCTTACGAATTATAAGCATATGTGTATTTAGTACTAGTATGTATGCTGTATACAGAGTCCAAGGGATAGCCAAGGACCCTTTGTCAATGGTGCGCGACATTGAATCGATGCATATGGAATTGGTATTTCGTCAGTTTCAAAAGCTCCCTCCCTATCCAGTGGCCAGGCAACGCGAGGGTTTGTTGTATTTTATATCCGTACCCTACACGGCCAGAGCTTATAGTGTGCGCTCTGCGGCTCTGCAGATATTCATTATTGACCCTAAGGTCACGGATTTTTGTAAAGTATTGTATTTTAGCAATATTTTAAAATACTCAAACGTGCATCTTCCCGGAAATATCGCGAGGAATACCTGTTTACGGGGGCGAGACTTCATACAAGTCAGGTTATCAACACCCCCTTTACAATACACTGTTAACATACATGTTATGTAGACGGCTTTTAAATTATTTCATAGACGCTAAAACTTAAGCATAGGTGCAATGTACTGGTATATATGGTATACTTGACAACATGTAACTCCACGCCCAATTTAATTTCGCTATATACACAACAAAGCGTTTTAGTCCTGGGTATCGTTCTAGTGTGCCCTTTGTCATAGATACATGTATAAATCTGCTCTGGGTTTTTCCTTCTTCAAATCGCAACTGAGGTGGCATTGTCGATTTATTGATCTAACTCCAGAGCCCTGTTACCCTTCGAAGCTTTCCCGGCTATGCTGCCCTCCACTCTGTCACGGCGCCTTCCCAGACCTCATCCTCGCTCTTTGGTACGTCGAAATCTCCGATAGCCTTAAGTCCCTGCCCATCGTAGTATCCTACCAATTTTCTGCCATTTCCTCTCCAGCAGTCCCCGCACAGTCTTGCCAATCCCAGTTTGGTTACCTCTTGTTTGGCGATGGTAAGCAGCGCGGAGCCAGATCCCTTAGCAAGCCCGCCAGCTCTGTGATCCGTCATCAAAAAAACCAAATATACGAAAGGCTCCCTTTCATCCTGTTCCGGTATCACAGTGCGAGTATATTGCGGTGACGTAGCTTGAAGCACCATGGCCCCAACCGGGATAGTAACAGTGTCTCCTTCTGTTGATAGGTATTTGTCCCTTAGTGCATTAGGGACATCCTCTTTGCTAATTTCGACTGATGCCACATACGCCTTGGTCCAATCTAGCGGTGGCTGTCCGTTTTTTAGTATATCTGGAGATGAAACAGGATACTTCGCAGCTGATATATCGCTGTCCGCTATCAACTTTTTAACTTTGTCGACAGCGCCGGGTAGTTGGCTGGGGATATACCGCCATTGGCTTGTACTACCAATAGAAGCGAGGTAAGGGAGTGTGGAATCCCACGCCTCGACAAACCAACTGTCGTCGTTGGCCGCTAACGTAGCGGGGCGGAATTTGAAGCTTGCTTGGGCCATATATATTGTCTTGGTTTATATATAGTCGCCGCTGAATTGGGTTGGAGGGGTTCCAGGTCTGGAGCTAATGTTGATGCAAAGTTGTGAGCGGGATAAGCCATCGACCCACGTCCCACATTGTAAGAGAATCCCAGCTGTTGTAAAAAGGATTCCTTGTCCCGATGTCGTTAGGCCGGGGTATTCTTCGGCATTCGCAGCTTGCCGACAGGCTTTACAATTCATTGGGTGGACGGATTTTGAGGGGAAATTAGTTTTGTGTTGCGAGTTTTTCTGGTTTGGTCGGATTTGCTCGCCTCGCAGCAAATTTAGGTGCATGGTTTGGTGCATCTGCGGTAAACCGGGTTCGCTACGAACTTTGGGCTACAAACCACCGCGCAGGACCTTTGGGATGGCTAGTGAAAAAACTGAAAATCGCACGCGACTTGGCAGATCAATGGCGCCCAACTTAGGACATGTCACCAGCATTAGATATCCAATTCTGCCCCAATGCACTCGGATTTTAATGCTTTTATCATATTTCATTCTTCACGATCTTGATATCATGATAGTACTACTCGCGCTTGAGTGATTGGGTCTTTATATTCACTAGAAGGATAGCTAAAGGCATGTGCATGTTTCCATACAGATGCATTCGCATGCAGCTGGGGACAACGCAGCAAGATTCCTGTCTTTAAGACAATGGTCATGCTGTTTAGGTCAGCTCAGTTCTCATGATCTCAGATTCGATCTGCATATTCAGGCCAGCCTCGAGGACACCTCTGCGGAGGTGAGTTCTTGATTCGACAGGAATTAAGTAGAGGGACGCAGAAAGAGGGTAGTAATTAGTTACCGGTAGTAACGTTACGTGATGCCCATGCGGTGCTGCGTTATGGCGAAGGGATAATTGAAGCTGTCTCCCATCGTGCCTCGAACGAGTATTCAACAGTGCCATGGTGTTCTCTTCGCGAAGCGGTCATGTCATCCGACATTAGTTGTGCGACAATCCCCAGGCGGGCAAGGACATGCCTGAGGCGTGCCATTGGGGATATGGGAGCTCGAAGCCAGGGGTCGCATGCCCAGATCGGTGGGTTCTGCCAAAAGGAAAACTCGCTGGGCCGCCCTAAAAATCTCGGTGGTGGGTGTAGAAAATGAGAATTATGGGCCTGCCGAATCAAACTGTGCTGGCCCGGCCCCTGAATAGGCAAACATCATGAGACTTGTCTCTTCGCGTGAACGGGGCTAGGAATGACCCGGCGATGAAAGCGGAATATAAATGTAGAGGCCCCTAATTTTTCATAGCTTCTCATCGAAACTTCCGCCTGCTGCCAGCTCCAATTGCTTCCTCAGAGTCAGAATTTTCTCGCTAGTATTGGTATCCCGTACTAGCGCTGTTGTAGGCACTTTGCCAGCAGCGCACCGCAAGAAGGGAGGCCAGGAACCGCAACAAAATTGCAAAATTTGACGAAAAGCGCAACACTTTAGGATCCCTTCACTATTGACCAAATCGATGCTTCAGCCTGGTCTCGTTGGAACCAGACAACACAAAGTTGAAACTTCAGCCGGCCGACTAGTTAAAATCCGTCAACCCTACATCTTTGCTGGAGAATTAGTATTTTACATCGCTTTCGAGCCTATCAATTTTTCCTGTATCCTGTAAACTTCCCTTTCAAAACCTGAAAACCGGTCTGCAGTAGTAGCTGTCCAACTCTTGGAACTATAACATCATATCATGCCTGGCGTTGCAGCTTCTCCAGGCAGAATTTTGTGGAGCGAATATGCTTTTTCGCCTGAGAGGGAGCAGTCACTGAAGAGATTTCTTCTCCCGGGTGAAAAATTTAAACGATATGGGTACCGCGCTGAAAAATTCAGCCAGGAGGAGCTTTTCTTTAGGCACCAATCATATTGTCGGCGATGCGACGGTCAGTATTGGGCATACTGGACAGGAGTTGATCGGGTCCAGCCTGCAGCTAACATACGGTCCTTTCCTCCATAGCGTTTGCTCTCATGCCCGATGGCTCAGACGGGTACAAAGAACGGCTGAAATGTCGGATACATCCTGGACAAAAACTGCCATCGCAAAAGGTATTTCGATTTAGTCAATAATTTCGCCCATGATTACCCTAATAAGGTGTTTGAATCTTGGAGCTAACGAGGTGCTTCGTCGGTATAGATATGGAGCTGTTGTCGGATGACAACTGTTGACTTCCCTGGCGAGCCCAGCGGCTGCCGCGTGTACCCACGCCATGACTGGACTAATGATTCTATAGTACCGCAAAGGTTCTGGGATTTGCATCATACGCCGCCATTCAAGCCGTCAAGCCGATGCAAGCAGCCTCGAAAAGCAGTATCATTAGACTGCGAGATGGCCACTAACAAATTCGACTACCCAGAGCTAATCAAACTAACGCTTGTGGACGTCTTCACACAAGAAGTTCTTATCGACTCCCTGGTAAAGCCGATGGTGAATATTAAGAATATGGTTACACACATTCATGGAATCACCTATAAGAACATCATCTCAGCTTCGAACGCTTCGGCAGCAATCCTAGGCCGAGATGCGGCGAGGGAAAGGATCTTTGATTTCGTAGGACCTGGGACCATGGTTCTCGTTCATGGGGGTGCGAACGATTTCATGTGCTTAAGGTGGTTGCACACACATATCGTTGACACGCAGGAGATAGAGAGTAGGGTGAAGAGGATAGGAGATGACGAACTGGACGACTGGCTGGATGACGAAGGCACAGGCTTAGAAGCCATGTGCAGGTTGAGAACGGGTATACAAATCAGAACCGGAAGGACCAAGTATGGAGACGGAGTTCATGATAGCGTGGAGGATGCAATGGCCTGCAGAGAGCTGGGGGTATGGTATTCGAACAATCTGAAGGGTGAGATTGAAGTAGAGGAAGTGTCGCCTAGTGTGCCTTGTACACCTTTCTCGAGGCTACAGGCGGAGGAAGGGGTAGAACAAGTGCCGCCTACGGTGCCCGCGGATGAAATCGCATCAAAGGCCAAGGCAGCGAGCAAATTGCAACCCACAGCACCAAGTTTCGTGCCAACCAATACATGGTTCGCAGGGAACACTTTCGTACCGGTAACACCATTAGCACCAATACCAATGATTCCAATAGTGTACCAAACGCCTGTAATGCCAGGCACCGCGGTTCAATTTTTCTCCTCCCCGTACGGTCCGTGGGTCGCCCAGCAAAGACCAAATATCAGCCTTCAGGTACCACTAACAACGCCTAGCCAACAGTTTTGGGACTGCAAAGTTTGCAATCTAAAGGTCCCCAAAGATGTTGAACAACAGCACAGGAAAGAGCAGTCTCACATCAACAGTCTCCTTACGCTCATACAACAGAAGGGAGGCTAGTCGGATGAGAACACATAGGGAGTTGCAATGCCTTCTGGGGGGTTATGGGCGTTCAAAATTTTTTTTAGCGTTTTGCATCTTTTTTCGAACCTATAGTGTAACAATATACCAGTACGTTAAGATTCAGCTTTGAATTGATGTCTCGAATTAATCCGAACCCATATGATTATTGCTGTCGTTTGTTTCGCATAGGAGTTTTGGTACAGTGCTAGTGTACATGTTAGTTTATAAATTTAGCCTGGTTAGAGTCTGAAGATAAATTTAATTTTTGAATTTAATATACCGTCTCATTGTTGGCACGTCCTTTGAAACGACTTTGCGTGTCGTAGTTAAAGATCTATAGAAATATTTGAAATACAAGTGAGATCGTCATAAATTCTTTGAATCAATCAGTCGTATTGCCCGCTGATTATAGCAATGATCAGGAATAAAGAGCTTAGCTTGTAGTCAAACCTATTATATATTCTGATAGCCGTATATCTGACTGGGCCTATAGGTACTTAGGTAATATATACCTACGTAATATATGGCCATTATATACCTATACAGTGTAATTGCAAGCTATATGTGCATCGACAGCTGTAGCTAGGGGCTCGTGGCGGTGGCGGTGGCGGTGAGGGCATTTTGCGTTGTGTGTGGTTGTTTGGTTGTTGTCGTTGGAGACGTGCCGGACCATCCCTAAAGAATTTGTTTTGGTTTGCCATCCACCAAATCCCACCAACAACATCACAACAACCATCATCGCCACCTTTCTCTCTTACCACTTATCAACCATCGCCGACACCTCGGAAGACTTCAATCCCTTTCAGCCCCTTCTTCTAAATGTCATTCACCCTTAACCGTTACCATGGTCGGACGTCAAAAAACAAGACGCGGTCGCGGAACCGCTAGAAGAACCATTTCTCGGTCGCCTGCAACGGATGACACTGCAAAACTCATCGAAAATATAAACAACAATGCTAACAATATTACCCCTCTCGCCCAATCTCCTGCTCCTCTTGAGACACGACCTCGAGTAGCACCAAGCACGATCCCAAAACCCTCCTCCTCTGGTGGTAGTTCAAAACGAAAATTCGACGATATCGCAGAAGTTTCCTGGGACAGTACCGACGACAAGCCATTGCCCGAAGTTTCCATTTCCGCCAATGCATCTATTGCTACTGCTTCGGAGCGCCCACCTAGAAGGGTCCGGACTACCTACACACTTGCTGCTAGTATCGCCTCAATCGAAAAAACCACCGCTACACGCTCGCGACGAGCCACGGCTACCCTTGAGAGATCTGTGACTAGGAATCCATTATCCTCAGGCTTTTCGAAGCCAAATGACAGCGAAAAGTTGGTTGTAAAGGCTCGTGATGGCCGGGAGTGCTGGCTTTGTTCGCAGGCGAATACTGTGATGCTAGAGACAGCCCACAATGTTGTCGCCTCTAATCGTGATCTCGTATGACAACCCACATCATTTCTGTACCTCTGTGACTGCTTTTGACTCACACCTTTGATTTAGTTCCTAAACTATCGTGATACCGTTGGAATATTTCCTCCAAACCTCCGCCATCTCGCATCTCCCCACAACCTTGTCACCCTCTGCAGGAATTGCCACTGCGTATATGATTGCCAACAACCTCGCTGGATTATTCTTCCTACAAATCTTCAATACTTCATCGACCACGAGACTGTAGACTACGAGTCACGAATCACGGCAGCTTCTGAAGGTCTTGTAAAACCTCGCAGCGTGCCAACGGCAATGCAGTACGCTACAGCTTCGCCAACAAATTTATACATGCCATATTTCTTTGAGGAATCCGTGATGCCGAGGATGGATCCTGAAGATGCAGCAGCCAGATTTCCAAGGGCTTATGGAGGTGCACCAACGACAATGATTCTCAAGGCAGGTCTAGGCATCAACCAACCAAAGATTAAAGGGTCGAAGAACTCGTCCCTCCCATTTGCCCCTGGGATCCCTGCTGCTGTCCGACAGCAGGTCACGGCTCTTTTCGAACTTTGGGACCGAGACCCGCCATCGCCAAAGAAACGACAAAACCCTGCAGCTAAGGCTTGTTGCAAAGAAGAAGATCGACAGGCGGGGTCGGAAGAGGACGAAAATAATAGTCAGAATGGCACAAAGAAGAAGAGAGCCCGATCTAACCCTACATCGAAGAAGAGAAAGTCTCCATCACAGGCCTCAGAGGATCATCAGGACGAACTAGCTGATATATGTGCGCCCACGAAGAAGAAGGCCAGAATCGCGACGGCGAATGAGATAGATGATTCTCCTGCCTCACAGGCCACTACTGCCACTACACTTACTGCAAAATCGACCGGCCAAGACCGGCAAGATTCTCAGGGTTCATCGTTTGAGAGAAGATATAACCTTCGCTCACAATACCGAACTCCACCTACCTCCCCCGAATTCACAATCGCTGCTGTTGCTAAGAAAGGGTCTGGCAAACAGAAGGTGGGGACCTCTTCGAAAGGTGTCACGAAGAATAATCGGGCTAGCATGTCTAGTGGGGAGAGTGTTCTCGGGAAACAAACGAAGAAGAAGATCACAAAGGCTAAATTAGTCAAGAAGGTTTCTAAGAAAGATGAAAAGAAGACGCGGGCCAAACAATCGAAGAAAAAGATTCCTGTGGGACCACTAACTCCCAAATCACATCCCAGCCCTAATGACCCGATACAAAGTGGGCGCATATCGAGTATTGCACCAGGCGGAGCCGAGAGGCGAGCGCTTGGGGAATCACCATTGCAACAAAGCGTTAAGCGTAATGCCGCTTCCCTCTTTGCGGATGTCGCTGGCCTAGCCTCTAGCTCTAGGGCTAACCCTACTCAGGGTACTGAAGGGGCCAGGAGAAGGACGGGAAGAGATGTCCCGCACCTTACCCAGCGTCTGCCACCCGCCCAGTTTGACGAGAGTCTTCCGGGCGAGGAAATGGGTGATTTTGATAGTGGTGTAAGCAATGTCGATTCGCTTGATCCACAATTGGGTGATCATGACCAGGAATATGATGGTGATCACGATGATCGCTCTGCTTCTGACAGCGGGAGCGAGCGGCCAGACAAGCCACATTGGTCATGGGGCCCTGATAATACAGCCAACGATGTGGTCGAAACCTGCGTCGGGTGGTTTGGGGTCGGGACCGTTGGGGTGATAGCTGACTAAACGTCCTCCTTAGACGGGACATTCACTTTGATTTTTTGTTATATTATGGTAGGCTCTACGCCACCTTGTATGGATACACCGGGTGTAGCTTTCACGCATTCTTTTGCAGGGTTTAAAAACAAAAGCTTGGTTTTTTTTAAAATAAAAGGATAACAGGGTCATAGTTATGGAGTTTTTATGCGATAAGGTTTTATGTATGCATGGCAATATGGGGAATGGCATATCTTACTGGCGTTTTATTCATCTTGGGATTGCATAGGGCGGAAATGTATATTAATACGCATTACTTCTGGAGTTTTTGATTTTGGGTTAGTCATTGCAAAGTTGTCTGGGTCAGTTTCATTGGGGTCTGCAGCATGGCGTTTTTTGTACTATCTTCGGCGTATCCCTTCTTTCATCCTTTCAAATATATACCATCATACCTAGGCTCCTACAAGCCTGCCCCCAAAGAACTTGATCCGCTATCGATGGACCTTGGCCCCGCAAAATCTAGAGAAACTCATTACCCTGTAGAGTCGAATGCTACCTCAACGTTGCAACCGCAGATACTGCTACCTCACCCTATTACCTGATCGCTGAGACGATGAAATACCAGTTGGACCGTGCTTTTCGATTAGAATTATAAATTAGGCGACGGGCTCGGCCTCTTGTCATAGCACGGCCA
Organism: Orbilia blumenaviensis; assembly: GCA_036872755.1. Classification (NCBI taxonomy): domain Eukaryota; kingdom Fungi; phylum Ascomycota; class Orbiliomycetes; order Orbiliales; family Orbiliaceae; genus Orbilia; species Orbilia blumenaviensis. The sequence continues at coordinate 149,424 of JAVHNS010000014.1, forward strand.
AGGCTTCGAGGTTATATGGAAGCATTGGCACCGAGCGCGAGTGCACATCTACGAGTCGAGCCCAGGTGCTGAGCCAGCGTCGGGGTGGCCCCACCGACACCCTTTTATGATATGATATTATAAGATTGCAGGCATCTTGTAAATAGCCCGAGGTTTATATGAATACTCCAGGATGCATGTGAGGTTGAGTAGATAAGATGAGTGTGGAATCGGCGTAATGGTCTCCCTCGAAGGCAAAAATCCAGGGTTCGAAGTATGTACCGTCGAACTCTGCATCTGTGGACCATAAAAACATTGGAGGTTGATAAGACCCTGGATCTAAATTCTACTATAGGCAGGCCTCGGGGACGTAATATAATTTCTCCGATGGTTGATATGAATATGTGCATCGTATTCGTCTACGCATGTTTCTAACTCCAGGAGGTCTAGAGTGCTTAAAGTAGGCGTCCACGAGCTAATATTATTTGCACATATGGCTATATGATTACATGGGTTAAGGATATATTGATATCTAGTGATCTATACATGTATAATGAGAACCAGGAGCTGAGAGCGTTGCAGCTTCCAGCTCGTACGGTCATAGTGGTGGGGGCTCAACGTCTTTACGAGTCTGACTAGCTAGCTTCAGAATCGATTTGAATAGATTAATTATAAGGGGGAGCTGCTCCTCTTTCGCGTGCAGAGTTTAATTTCCTGTTTCAAAATCCCCATTGCAAAAGCTGGTATCACCATCACGCGATAGTCGATATTATTCTTTTTGTTTGTTTTAGTGCTGGCTCTGATATCGGGTAAACTGTGGACCCCGGAAAATCTCCCTGGACAAAAAATATACATTCAAATAGATCAAAATAGACATCGAAAGTATCGTCGATAGGAAACAATCAATTGAACTTGGATGAGCTATGATTAAAACCAAAATTAAAAGTGCATGCATAGTATACTGGCCCAACTCAATGCATAAATGTCAAGCCGTTGGGTGGCTGACACGTCTTGATTTGCCAATATTTCCGTATAGATCTATTTCTCCTACCGCGATGACTCCGTCCGAAGCCCCCTTTGAGGCTATTCTCTGTAGATTTTATATTCTGCAAGGGTGAAGACTGCAGCTAGGTGTTTTAATCGATTAAAAATATACCTTATAAATCTGCAAGTGTTATAACGTTAAAAATGCCGGTGTAACCGGCACTGGCGAATGGGGTGTAAAGAGAGAAAGAGATCTGTTTTTCTTTCCTCGATTTCGTCCAATGTGAACAGTAACTCAGGATAAGTCATCCGAAGTTCCTGGTAGGCCAACATCGGTATCGATGTCAGTCCCACGGACAATGTGGGGCCGAACATTCGAATTAGATCTGTATTTTGGTCAGTGCAACCATGTTTGTTATAGGTACCGTTTTTTGTCAGTTCAAAAGGTCCAGCAGTTGTATGTTTATATCAAGGGCAATGCTAGTCTATTCCAGGTCTAGGCGCCCGGGTCCATTGATATCGATCAATTAAGCGTGTTCACTGGACAAACTCTACATGTATATGAGTGCGTGCTCTTTGTGTGTATTCAGGAATATTGATCCTTTGAATGTGAACGGGCACGCCTTACCGAGAATTTTGCCTAATATATGGCAATCGACAAAGAGTGGATCTGGACACGCATTTCCATGGGTCCCTTGCATGATTTCCACGGAATGAGATTGCCCGAGGAAAGTTATTAATATAAATTCATCTATCCCTCATCCTGAAAGCTTAAGAGAGCTTATTTTGAAATTTGCTTCCCGTGGTTCCGTAGACGGTCTTCAATCGAGAAAAGGACTTAGGGCACGGTGGTTTCAAGAGCCTTCCAGGGAAGGGATGGACCAGCCTCCTAGCTAGCTTGCTACTAGCTTCGGACGGTTGACCTGGCGTGGCGTGGTGGTTGGAGGCAGGATGGATCAAACTGGAGCAAACTTACGCACCTTTCGTCAGCGATATTTCGGCCTCTGAAACGAAACTGTCCAATCCACTCCCTGGTAGAAAATGATGTCGAGGACCACATGACAAGCACAGAAGGCCCATGGAATGTTCCGTACGTCCATATTAGGAGGACGACCATGGGTCCGCGCCCACGAATGGTTAGGCGGCCTCGTGAGAGCTTGGAAGCCTTGGTTTGGGCGGTGGAGTTTGGTTCGGAACATGTTCCCGCTTGAAACAGGCTATGGGCCAAAACGGCCCTGGCGCTGTGGTGCAAGACCTCCCCTCAACACTTTTGTTCGCCGCACCACTTGAGTGTTAGACGGCTGGCAATGGTTATGGAAGCCGATAGAGGACGCTATCTCGGTGACCAGGAGTGGAGATTGGAAAGGAATGCACGATGAAGCGTCATGAGACCACTGTCAGGGTGTCTATCGCGATCTCTTCGGAGTACTGATTGTGGGGCGACAGTGGTATATAACGAGAACATCTTCTCGTCCTTCGATACGGAATTTTTTCTCTATCATCATCAACATCTTACACTTTCTTTCGTAGAAGTGCTGAAAAGGGTGCAATTTCTGGTATTTCTCTTGTTCGCACAGAATAGAATTCAGTTGCGACTGTCCAAACCATCATGAAGGTCGAAATTGCTGCTTTGATTGCCGGCGGCGCCGCGCTCGCTTCTGCCCAACAGTCCGTCTGGGGACAATGTATGCATATAATCTCCTCCTAGGTTGATACCATGATATCATGACGAGAAGAAGAGGAAGAAGAAGCAGATGCTAATATGAAATGACTAAATCTAGGCGGTGGTATTGGCTGGACTGGTCCAACTACCTGTCAATCAGGAAACTACTGTTCAGTGTACGTACCCACATCCTAACCGGATGATATATAATGATATCGTCTATAATATATGCATTGATGGGCATCAAAATATCGCAGTTGCGTCACTCGAATCATGTGCTAACTTGAGATATCATGCAGTCTGAACCCTTACTATAGCCAGTGCTTGCCCGGAGGCCCAGCTACTACTGCTTCTACCACTGCTGTCAGGACTACTACTACTACAACATCGGCTGTCAGGACGACTACCCCGTCTACAACAATCAGGACAACCACCACCACCACTCGCACTACTACCCCAAGTGCTTCCCCAACCACTGGAACTAAGAAGTTCGAGTATGTTGGTGTCAATGAGTCCGGTGCTGAGTTCGGCGAGAACTACGTCCCCGGTGTCTTGGGTACCCATTACACATGGCCATCCCCATCCTCGATCGACTACTTCGTCGCTAGAGGACTTAACACCTTCCGTATTAACACTAAGAGTAAGCACCGTTTTCATATATCTATATCGGATATATAAAAGCATCTATGAACCTCGACCTAACATATTTAATCATAGTGGAGCGTATCAGCCCCCCATCGTCTGGTGGCCTTACTGGCCCCTTCGACAGCGCCTATATCTCTGGCCTAGACACCATTGTCAACTACGTCACTAACAAGGGTGCTTATGCTGTCATCGACCCCCATAACTATGGTCGATTCAACGGCGCAGTCATCACCGACACCAATGCCTTCAAGACCTGGTGGACTAACATCGCCAACCGATACAAGAACAACCCGCGTGTCATCTTCGACACCAACAACGAGTATCACACCATGGACCAGAGCAATGTTGTTGCTCTCAACCAGGCTGCCATCGATGGTATCCGTGCTTCCGGTGCTACCAACACCATCTTCGTTGAAGGTAACCAGTGGTCTGGTGCTTGGTCTTGGGTTTCCGTCAACGCTGCTACTATGATCACCCTCAAGGATCCACTTAACAAACTCGTCTTCCAGATGCACCAGTACCTCGACAGCGATTCCTCTGGTACCAGCGAGACCTGCGTCTCTGCTACTATCTTGAAGGAACGTCTTACCGAAGCCACCAACTGGTGTCTCCAGAACAACGTCAAGTGTATCCTCGGTGAAGTCGGTGCCGGCAACAACAACCAGTGCAAGCAGGCTGTTCAGGATGGTCTCACATACGCCTTGAACTCCGGCGCCTGGGTTGGTGTTCTCTGGTGGGCTGCTGGTCCATGGTGGGGAACCTACTTCCAGAGCATCGAGCCACCAAATGGTTTGGCCGTCAACACCTACGTTCCTATCCTCCAGTCCTTCACTTAAGTCACAAGTGGACCCAAGGCGGAAAAGGAAATTTTAGGCGAGATTTTGTAAATATTTGTCAAGATAGGAATGGCGATTTTGTAGATAAGATTTTGCCGCTGCCTTTTTTGTTCAAAAGGCTGTACATAACTATTGAACGGGGAAGGATTCGGTTTTATTGTACATACTTCAACAATATTTTATCGATTGGTTATCATCTTCGTCTGATCCCTCATTGGTTTCCCTCTATATTGGCGATGGGTTTCACCCGATACATAGTGTAAGGTATACCGTTAGTAAGCTTAATCGGATTGCAAGGATGGGTATAATACACCTAAATCTAATTTATGGGATCGGAGCATTTAGATCGGGGATATATACGCAGAACTTGCGTCTGAGCCCGACCTAGTCTTAGCTAAGAATAGCAGAGGTCCGGAAGAGCTAGGAACAAAGCTGGTACAAAGGCCTCTAGTAACTCGGAAATATTAGGAGCACATAAACAGGTTGGAGAATAGTACCAAGTGTACCGGAATGATATGGCTTGAATCCTCGGCAGTAGAGTCAAGATGTATCATGAGCTTATGTACCAAGTGGGGCTCAATGGTGTCAGCGAGTCAGGGCAAACCACAAAGAGAGCACGCTAAATTTTAAAATTTATAAGTCATATTTCAACATTCCGGAGTTGGCGGAGGAAAGCAAGCTTATGAGCTGAAAAAGGATATCAACTAGCCCAACCCAACCAACGCGGGGTATATTTAGATGTTCCACAATGGTGATAGGCTCGGATCGCTAAACCCTGCTGTTAGGTGGGGACTGGCCATTTCGATTTCATGTTGGGACCCCAGCTTGATTCGATTGCTAATCAATTGTAAAGAAGGGCTGGGCGGATCCTGGAGCTTGATCTCGGTGCCTAAGGTTTAGGGCGACTAGTAATGATAAAAAATAAAGTGTTCATTGGAATATTGATTCCTTAGCTTTCGAAGTACTACTGACCTGTAGTTAGTTGGGAAACTGTATCCTGTAGGCCAGATTTGCAAAGTTTCTTTTTGTCCAGCGGCCAGGACCATGCAATTGATTTTGTAATTGGTCGTGATTGTGGGTCGCCGCCAATACAACGTAGAAAGCTTCGAAAGCCCTTAGATGCAGGGCGGCTGCGCCTGGCTATGGCCATGTGGCATTCGAGCTGATTGGAATCAAACAACCTGATGCAATGCAAGCACGAGCAAGGTAGGTGCAGGGGCTCTTCGAATAGCCGGGTGGAAGTCATGGCACATAATCCGGGTTTTCACTTACAGTACATGTGCAGGCGTTAGTCACTAGTAGATTTCATGGACCCTGATTGCTTTTTTTTTACCAGGAAAAAAGAGCAATGGACTCGAGAAACTGCTTTTGTAAATGTGTAGATGCCTATATGAAGTATCGGATAAAAGGTTGTTGTTGATGTTAACAAGTTGGGCGATAACCTTAACAGTGCCGGTCCGGGTTATGTGGACCCTTGATTATTATTATACCTTGCCGACGGCAAGATGGACAGCCGGAACAGCCGTCAAAATTATACTGGCCCTGGTATGTCTCGCGGTGGAGTAGTTAACTATTTGTGTTAGCTGACGCAAAAATGACACGATCCAGGACGCCAGAACGAATAGTATCCGGCAAAGTGGAACCGTCGGAGTAGCAATCCACGATAACGCCTCTAAATATGGCGTTGAAATTGCTCCTTCAACAACGTCGGCGTCATCCAAAAGTGATATAATTTGCATTTAAGTCCACCAGACGTCAAGCAAACTATCGCTGGGGGTCTTCCACCAATCACCCGCGTGGAAAGGGTGTCAGTAAAACGGCCCCACCTTCCAAAACTTGCCTAGTATCCACATTGAAAACGTCAACCTTTCCGCCCGATCCGCCTGTTTGTTGCGAAAGTGCCATCAAGCAAACTCGTTTATCACTTCGCATATGCGAAAAGCCTGCCAGTAAATTTATGCAATCGATGCACGTAGACGCAAAGGTTTTGTTCGAATGCCGCAGGTTGGTGGGTATAGATGTCGGCAGCAAGGATACAACGTTCCCCGTATCCGTTTATTGGCTGCACGAATTTATACGGAGTAGACGCCAAGATGCATTTTAACGCCGGCCTGAATCGACCAGCAGTTGGTATCGAGAAATATGAGCATGTTAATAGCATTATGGTGTATTGACTGGGTCTTCGGGGCCTCAGTTTATTGGTGATGCCCCTAATCTGAGTTAATATTATTGCTATATATTTAAGTACCTAGTTAAGTATGAACATGTAGAGTTGGGTTTGAGGGTTGCGTCTGCGGCTTTTTTGAGTTCGGTGGCCAGGCTGGTGGTTAAATTAGCGTGAAAACCGAGGTCGCAGCCAGCTTGACCCCTGTAAAAGTTTAGGTGCAAAAGCTCATGGTGGGAGCAGTTAGCTCCGGTTTCCGTTTTTCTGGGAGCTTTTGGATTCGAATGCCTCGTGGAGATTGTCGGTCCCAATTACCAAGCGGGTGGGTACTTAGTGCACAACCTAGCTTCAGCTGGGAAAAGTTGGCAATCAGAGTTCGGATCTGGACGTCGATGTCGATGCAGAAGGATAGCCACCAAACTTGGCGATGAACGACTAGTAGCTATAGCTAGCAGGTTTCCCTGCCCTTCAATTTCCCATTCGAATCCTGAAGAGGGAGCCGAGCCCTTTCGTCAATTCCCGTCTACCCTTCGCAATTTGCAGTGTCATTCTTCCCATTTAAATCTTTGTGCTACCCACCATCTCACCAGTTTCGCCCTGCAACTTGCAACGCACTTTTCAACTTTTGGAATTTTGACCTGGGACTGAATATATTATAAGCAGCAGGTACACGGACATTTTCACAATCAACATTTTCAGCTATTCCATATCCGGCGAGGTTTCTATTTCGAATATTTCCGCACTATTTTATGGAGAGAGCCATGGACTGGCCCAAATTACTTTCGCGGATCCCGCTGGCGGGTGTCATCTTTGTTTTCGCCCTTCTACTCAGAAATCATCTTCGACTGCGACGGATTCCTGGCCCTTTCCTAGCCGGGTTGACGAATCTATGGAGGGTTTACTACGTCAAGAGGGGAGATGCGCAGGATACATATGTCAGACTACATAAGAAGTATGGCAACGTTGTGAGAGTCGGGCCGAATTGTGTTAGCGTGTCAGGATTAGATGCCATTCAGGCTATCTACAATGTTCAGGACAAGTTTCCTAAGGTATTGTTGTTCCAAAATACACCTCACGAATCTTTTTTTTTTTTTTTTTTTTTTTTCAGTCTTGCCATCAGCATGTTCGCTAACTTGCCATCTTCCAGTCTGAATTTTATACTCCCCAGCAGTTTATCGTTCGCGGGAAACCATACGAAAATATGTTCAACACAACAAACGAAGATTTCCACCAAATGCTTAGGAAGCCTGTCGCAAAAGCATATTCTATGACGACGATAGTTGAATATGAGCCTTTTGTAGACGATACAACGTCCCTATTTCTTAAAAAGCTTACCGAACTCTCTGGCCAAACTATTGACTTTGCGATATGGTTACAATATTACGCCTTCGACGTAATCGGTGAGATGACTTTTTCCAAGAAATTCGGTTTCTTGGAGAAAGGCGAGGATGTGGGTGGCATTATACATACCCTTCACAGCCTTTCTCGCATTCAGATACTAGGCCAGATTCCCTGGGTGGATAGATGGTTCGTAAAGACGTATCATAAGCATAAGTCTCGACCCTCGACCTCCCCGGTGGTGCAGTTTACTATGGCGCAAATGCAGCAGAGGCTTAAGACCGTCAGGTATGACGATAAAGAGTTTCTTTCTGAGAACGGAAGGAGGGATTTTCTGTCCAGATTCCTCGCTGCTCGGGGCCAGTACCCGGATGTTGTAGATGACTTCCGAGTGCTGGCGTATACCAATACAAATGTAAGACTTTGGCGTCACCTTAGTATTTTTCAGCCAACCAGGACCTATATTAACCCATCTTAATAGATTGTTGCTGGCAGTGACAGTACAGCAATAACCCTCAGAGCCATCTTCTACCATCTTCTTCGGAATCCAGTTACAATGGAACGACTAGTCAGAGAAATCGATACTGCTGCACAGCTAGGCCAAATTTCCTCAATAGTGACCTGGCCTGAATCTCAAACCCTGGAATACTTGGATGCTGTCATAAAGGAAGGTCTTAGAATACACGCTGCGATAGGACTTCCTCTTGAGCGCGTCAATAATCGACCTATAACATTATATGGACATGAGTTTCCCGCCGGTACAACAATTGGTGTAAACGCCTGGGCCATGCACCGTGACACTACAGTATTTGGCGAAGATGCAGACCACTGGCGGCCCGAGCGGTGGATCCAGGCGAATGAAGAAGAGAGGAAGCTCATGAATAGGGGACTGTTTTCATTCGGCGGTGGAACAAGACAATGCATTGGACGCAATATCAGCCTGCTAGAAATATACAAGTTGATACCAACACTTCTGCTACGATTTCACTTTGAACTTGCGGACCCCGCCGAAGACTGGTCGCTGTTCAACTCGGTCTTTGTGCATCAATCCAACCTCAACCTAGTTGTCGAACAACGGGGTGGCCACTGGACAGGTGGGAACCAGCAGAGGGTATGATGATATGTGATGGACTTTTTTTTAGTCGCACCTCTGTTTTTTAGCATACCCCCCCGGGGGGGTCTTTCCTGTCAAATAATGTTTCATTCGGTAACTTGAGCTCACTTCCATCACTATCAATACCGTCATCCCCGTCGTTATCATAGTTATCATGGCGTCTCCATCTGGCAATATAGGTGCAAACTTTTCCATAGCGTGCAATCATTCCAATTCTTGAATTTTTATCGTCTTGCTTGACTCTGGTTCTTATTTTTATTCCCTTTAGAAAGAAGATTATAATTCTTTTCTATATGTGTAGTAATACGCTCCGGCGTGCATCTCCTAGGCCCTAGTCCGAGGTGCCCCTATGACCCTAGCGGACCTTTTCAAACAGAGGGCTGATAAAAAGACGAGAATTGCAATCGGCTGGAATCACTGTGAGTATCTATTTGAAGCAAAATTACTCTCGTATCATCTGCAGAAACTCACCTAGAGCATGTTTTGTCATCGGCCATGACTCGAGAGATATTTCAGGATGAAGATTTGCTTCACAATGCTCATCTAAAGACCCTGAGACATCTTTTGAGCTGTCTCTAGGTTTTGAATCTAATAACGACGAACCCGATCCTGGAAATGCGGCTCAAGATGCTTGCTTGGATTTAGGTAAGGAAAGTAGTTGATCAATAGCAATGCAGTGTACTGGCGTGGAAGCATCTATATTAAATACATGGGTTCCAGAACCAGGGATAAACTGTTGAAGACTAGGATATGTTTTCTCTCAACCTTCCAAAGTGGCGAAATTTTTTTTCCGGGTATAGATGTGAACATACATAAGACGGTGGCTTTATTTCTATAAGGCAGGTAGATCTAGTTTCTGAGTATAAGGTTTTAGGCACAATTTCACCTATGTTCTCTTTCTCCTATGCTATCTACCTAGCAGCTAGCTTGTGCTTAACCTTCCTTGTGCACCGGAACGAAACTCGCGGCTTGTGGAGAAATTGACTGGGGAGACTTTCTCGATGTTCTCAATAAAAACGATCTTCATTAACTAACATAGGCTATGGTGGATGACATATGGGAAGTGGGGAAAACTGGAAAAAAAAAGTTATTACTAAAATAATAAGCAAGCTTTAATATTTCTTATATATCCTTATAATTCGGAGGGCATTATATGGGGATAGATGACTAGCCAAAGAAGTCGTTCCACTTATACACGCCCTGAATCTTCTCGTATGTTCTGGTTGAGAAGATCTGGTCGAAGGGTTGGCAGACACTGGTCATGTTGCCCCACAAAGCATACAAAGTTTGCAAACAATCAACACCGTAGTCTGCGCGCTCAAATATATACCCTTCGAGTTGTCTTCTCTCAAGAGCAGCGTCCACAGGCGACCTCGGAGCGGCTAAAGATCCATGAGCGGGCCCTGATAGTTTCGCAAACTTCTCGAACTCGCGTTCGGCGATCTCACGAGCATCACGCATATCAAGCGTTTCGAAATGGATAGGCTCTTCAGGTATCCAGCTGCTGTCGCGTTTATTGGTTCCACTTGGCGTTGGCCTAGGGGGGCCATCATCGTCTGGCGGGAGGCCCCTGACTGGCCAGCTCCACGGCATATTCCCAGTCCAACGGATGGGATTTTGTGGAGAAGCGCGGTTCTCGACACCGTCAGGGAATCTCGAGAAGATAACGTGTGGGTTTCCACCTTCCAGATCAATGGCAATAATACGCTGGACCCAGTCTCGACCACCCTCGGCCAAAGTTCTATATTCAGCATTAAGCCAAATGTTTGTCATCATGATTCTTCGAGGGTCTTCTGTCATAACCCAGACGGTGCCTTCGGCTTGCTGGGCAAAAATCGTGGACATGGTTGTGAAGTAAAAGTGTCTGCCGTTTACATGAGGTGGCGGATTGGCTGGGATGTTTCGTAGGAAGCCGTCAAGGTCATAGAAGTCGTTATCACGAGCGTGTTGGCCGTCATAGCGAACGGATGGCCATCCTTCCTACTCCCAAGTTAGCAAAGTCTACAAAACGACAATTATTAGAGGGTAATAAATCTTACCCAGATAGTGTATAACCCAACGCGGGCAGCGAGATGCCTAGCCCTTTCAGAAAGTCCGGGTCTTCCATCCCAATGATTCTCTGGTCGCCTTTGAGTATAAAACAGCTGTCTGTTCGGCTGGTAAAATGGTCGATTGGGATCCAGGGCATTTCTTCTCATCCATCTTCTAAAGAATTCCAAGGTAATATCTGCCGGTGCTAAGTAATTCTTGTTTCTCGGTTCGAGAGTTCTGTACCCGACCAGATCACACTTAACATCTTCAATGAACCAAAAGTTCGAACTACAGTAGGTGTCGGGTTGGCGAGGGACCTGTCCACCAATCTTGACGCAATCGAACTTCTTTGAAAAGCCTTCGCATGCAAGCTCACCATACTTCTCTCCTTCGTTAGCGAATAGCCACTCGGTGCTGGAAGTAGATTCATAAACACATTTGTTTCCATAAACAACGATGGTACCCTTTGCTGGGGGTCCAATATAAGAACCAAAGACTCCAGATGGCTTAGGGGATTCGACCTTTCCGATGTTTTCACGAGCTTCGTAGTAAGTGCAGGATTCTCTCAGAGTGTCACCTGGCTCACCGAGGTAAGCTTCCCAGAAGTACTTTTGGTTCGAACGATCAGGCTCGAGGTCTTCTCCGGGTGGGACACGAGAGGTAGAGATTATTCGAACGTGTAACTCGTCAGCACCACCATTTGTTCCGTCGTACCCAACGCTTGTACCACCATCGTCGCCGAAACTTCCACCGCTACCGGTTACAGATGCAAAAGCTAGGGCAGAAGAAGCGAAGCCATTCCTATTTTTATCAGCAAAAATTGCGAGGTTCTGGGGATTATTGAGCATGACTGATGCCCCAACAGTGGCAAAGTTTTGCATCCTAAGCCTTTTGGTAGCGCCATCGACTTGAGCTACGTTCCATTGGCAGCCGGAGCTTCTGAGGCAGCCTTGGTCATAGTTTTGGAACCAGCTGTAAAGTCCTGCGCCATAAAGATGGACATCCTCAGATTGGATGATTCGGAGAGCCCAGGAAACGGGACAGGTAATTGAAGTTGGGTCACAGTCTCTAAAACCTGGATCAAGGGTGAAGGCCGATATACCTGAAGTCTGGCGCTTTTCGAAGAGGGAGTCCGTAGAGACACTAGCATTACCTTCAAAGGCGCTTTGCAAGTCTCTTCGGGTAGCAGTAGAGCTTCCAGCTTGATACGGGAATGGTGCTGGCGCTCCTGGCGCAGTCTGGAAATAAGGAGATTCGGTTTGTATCAGTGACATGAATACGTTTTTCGCCCCTTGAAGTTGGTATTGGTATAAAACGTTATGCTCTGAAGCAGTGCCGTACAGCCATGTCGGGCCTTGGGACTCGATGAGAATACCACGCCCAACGTAGATATCGATTTGGTCTTGGGTTATAACATCGAGATCGTGGTCGCTAGTCCAAGCCCAGAGATTTTCGAAGTAACCAGTTGCATCACGGGTAATATGGAATAGCATGGAGCCAGCTAAGTTACTCCTTCGTTAGATTTTTCACTCATAGTAGGTCTATATTGGAGTTTTGGAGTTAATAACACTTACCCATACAGTTAGGGTTGATTTGTCCGGTGAGTTTGGGACACTGGCCCGCCTGAAGGTTGCTACTAATTGAACCACCAACTCTCCAATGGGTATCTATGGGGGCACATGTTAGCCGCCTACTCCTGTTGTTGCAGTGATATTTCGCACTCGTTCCGAATTGGGCGATTGCCTATTTCGCTAACAATGCGCATATGTATATGCTGAAAAGTTTGATGCAATGCAAAGACCTACCCCAAATTCCTGCACTTCCTTTCTCACTAGCTTTGATATTCCACTCCATCAAAATAGCACCAGCTGTTGGCGCCTTGACACCGAATATAAGGTCCTGAATCTCAATGGTACCAACATCACCCGGATTACCAACCCGCAACATAACTCTCGGGTTTGCAGCGTCATTAAATCTGGCACCGGAGGCCTGAATCTGGGACCAAACTTCTCCGACAATCTTTGCTCCTGGAGGGATGAAGACCGTATCGGTGACTAAATAGGTCCCGTGTGGGAAATATGCAATCTGGCTAGCGGCTGTTGCAGCAGCGAGAGCACTGTTCAAAGCGGCAGTGTCATCACTTCGACCATTACCCCGGGCGCCACCTCTGGCTTTAACGTCGTAGAATCCACTAGCAGGTACGTCTGCATACTGTGGTTTCGACCTTTCGAACCAGTTTCCATTCTCATCCAACAGCTCTGGTGGTTTGGGGATGTCGCCAAATAACACACCGCCGCCTTGTTGAGCTTTGCCCTTGTAGCCAATGGCGTCTGTATCGTCATAGGCAATACCAGCACCCCAAGAGTCTATAACTGTCGTGCCTCCCGGCAAAATGGTGGCTCCATTGTTTGTAATTGCGATTGGAACATTGATGAGCTTTAGGTTGTCGACGATAAGGGAGGTACGGTTTGTGCCACTAAGAAAAGCGGAAATTCCCTTCGGTGTGTTGAGGATTATTGTATCCATAATCGTAATGGAGCCAGTCCCCTGGCCATTACCAGCACCCGCTAGTCGAAGGTTAGTCCTCTTTCCATATTTTCATTCTAAACACCCGAATCTAGATATATCAACATACCGGATATATTGAACCCAAGTTGGCAATTATTGATCAGGAACGACTTGGCACTGAATACCCAATTCCAGTGCGTTTCAACAGCAATCTTACATCCGGTGAAACTAAACTTTCGGATAGTGTACTGTTGATTTCCAAGGTACGCACTTTTCGACGTCATTAGCTTCTTGAATCAGGCGAACAGGGCGGGCGTTACTACATACCCAATAGCACCACCGCTAAAGCTCACATCGCTCATGAAACCACCAGATCCATTCTCCATGAAGATACCAAGATGTGTAGTGTCAGCACGACTTGACATTATGATCTGAATATTTTGCAAGGAAGTAGCCTAATAGCGCATGGGTTAGCATGCGTGATGGGTTTTGCATAGGGTTAAACATCATCGGCATACTTGTGCAACCTGCCAGTGAATACCAGCTGGTCTAACTCCCTGTCCCTCCATAACGTTGGGGATTGCTCTCATATCGATAATGAAGTTTCGGACTTGTCTCATAAAGTTATTTTGATTGATATACCATTGGCCACCGTCTGCCCCTTCAACATAGACGTTAGAGGAGATGACTCCGAGCCCGACAAAGGAGCTCGCAGCACGAATGATGGGAGGGCTTGCTGCCTATAACCAAAATATGTTGGTAAGTTTTTATACACTATTGTGTTCTTGAAGATCAAAATCTTACATTTCCAACCATTTGAGTATTGTAATAACCGACAAGAGACTTTGAAACTAAGTAAGTTCCACTGGGGAAGTACACCAATGCTGGTTTCACCGTACTGGAGCCGCAATTATCGCCACACCGATCACCGGTTGAGATAGCAAGATTGATAGCAGCAGTGTCGTCCGTCCGTCCGTCTCCAACAGCACCAAAGTCCTTGACGTTTCGGAAAACTTGGTAGCCGGAGCTGCCACCAATTGCAACAGCGCCATGAGCTACGCCTTCCATCCAAAAACTACCACCCTGGCGTTTCTCGAGCTTTGGGAAGTCGGGACCAAGGTCTGGTAGAGTCTCATTATATGTGGGGGCTTCGAATTCCGCGATGAGCTTTGCAGCATTTGTAATTGCTTCTGAGATACTTGGATCGCCAGCACTTGAACTTGCTAGTCTCTGAGAACTCTTCTGGGCTTTTCGAGGCGGCCTCAACTCGAAAGTTGGGCGTATTGGGTTTCTGAATCTGTCACGATTCTTTTTGGCCTGGGAGACTTGTGCTTGTTTGATAATGGCTCGGGCTGCCTCTACTTCGGGGGGAACATCGCGCTTATCCTTGAGATGGTTGTAAGCGTCATCTCTTGGGTAAAGTCTGTCGTGGCCTTCCGGGAAGTGGTCATCATGGGCCCCGAATGTTCGTTTATTAAGGTGGGCTTCGAGATCCGCATTGTTTTCGATGACGACACGCTTGTCATAGGTAGCTGCACTATTAACAGTAGAAATAAGAGAAAGAAGAAGGGGAATATAGGACAGGCCCCTCATCTCGACCACTTAGCGCAGAGATGCGCAACGTTGTAGCCAGAAGACTTAAGGGGAGAAGTGTATTTTTTTGCGCGATGCAGGATAGCAATCGAGCTAGATCAAGAGTTCGAACCTTGGGGTCGAGAAGATGGCTTATAAACAGGCATGGTAGCTTCGTCCCTAGATGACCTCCTACCCCTGCCCAAAGAGCTTACCTGAGCTTGTCTGCTAACTGAGTATCTGATAGCAGGGCGGCTCTAAATTACGACTGTTTCGAAGGTTATTGCCGAAGTTCCATGACCATGCATCATCTTCGAAGTTTCCCTATTAGCACTCGCAGTGCAATGACATGGCCGAGGTACCAGTACATTCCAGGGACCAGGCTACACAAACTAAATTCCCATGCCCCTCCTTCGGAATTTCGACCGCCGACTAGCTAGACCCTGACCTAGCCGATTGTTCCGCGCCAGAAATTTTCGAAAACATTTTATCACCACATCATCTGACGATTGTGACACGCTATTCGACTCCTCGACTGCGGCAGCCGTAAGCCGGAAGTCGGTTAATTGTGAGGGTCGATGTCAATATTATAGTAAAATGCTGCGCAAATGCTCAGATGATGCTGACAACTTTTCTTTGTTGCTTGCTGCGAAAATGTGTATGTTGAATTGGGCACACCGACAAACGTCGCAAACGATAAGTCCGATTTCTGAACGATATTCCCCCGAATTGCGGTTGGACTCCTATTGGTTGGGGCCTCTGGCAAGGTGCATCATGCAATGGCGATCGATACCTCGTTTGACATGCAGGGGTTAGCTCATGAGAAAATAAGCTTAACCTAAGGGTCCTCCCGGCCGAAAGTCATCCGGCCGGCCTTCAGGTATAGGCTGGGCGAAAAGCCTTGATGACAACTGCCGAAGGTCTTGGAAAAGCTGTTACTTTGAGATTTTACTGCAGGCACCCCTGGAATTCGATAGAGAAAACTCCCATGTCCATATGAGGCAAAAAGATAGCTTTGGAAGGCAGGAGAGCATCTACCCCTCCAAACAATGAAAATTTTCTAGAGCTATTGAATCGCTTCTATGTATTTACCCGTCACCTGGTCCTTGCTGCATCAAAGACAGCGTAATACGATACATGGCTATATATTCTTTATTAAGTTTGTCAGATTTTAAACCATTTTCAACTTGTCGCCATCTTTGAAATGCAACCCAATAGCCTCAAGTCGGTTATCACATGCTGAAACCGTCTTAGTCCATAGGCTACAATGTATGATATCTTACCTTCTGAATCTGGTGGTGTGGTCCTGCCGGACTGTTCCGATGGAATGGATATATTTTCGTCTACAACAACCGTGCAGAATATTCGAATCCATGGTGAATGCAGGTGCATATGTTGGTGCAAACGTATACCCGTCGTGGCGTGAGCCTCATTCGCAAGCGCCCGAATCATGGTGTTCCTGACCGACCCACCACGGTTGAAAATCAAGCCGGCTAATATCCCCGATCAAGCCCACATCGTCTAGTCGGAACCCCCGCAACCCCCCATTTATCAAAGGATGTTCGTTTAATTTGTGACTAATGTCAAATACGTATTCTCGGGAATTGCAAGCCGAGATAAAGCTTTTGCTTATAGCTACCATAAGCATCAACAACTTGTGATCGCGTCTAAGCTTTTTCTCGGCAAAATTATGATCCGACATTGAGTAGAAACCGATGTCCGAGTTTCGAAGCGGTTCTTCATCATTATCATCATCATCATCATATTATTATTATTATTGTTGTTGTTCGGGACTACGCAGCCGCTATCAATCGTTGACGCTGTAATTCATGAGCTCCATCAGGCAGCAGCAAGCCTGCAAAAGTTGTTGGAAAGTTTTTATGTGTTTGTAAATTGCCGTGGGCAAGGATCCCTTGCTTACCCACCATACCTGGCCCAGGCGTATCGATATGACTTCACCAGGAATGTGAAGTATCGATACCTTGCTGGAGGAAGGAATGGGTAAAGCTCCAATAGACCTAATCCTAGCAAGCTATGAACAACGCCCCAAGCCCCAATACGTACCACAATGGGCCGGTGGGATTCACTTTGTGCAGCTATCGGAACCAGAAAGTGCAAGAACGGCAATTGATCCTCGCACATTCTTTGTGCGACGCGGTTTGCAGTTTGCATTTAAGCCAGTAGACCTGCCCAGTTCGAGCTCAGCTTGATAGAATTTAGGTAGCAAGTTTCGTGGTAGTATCAAGAGTTCCAAAGGAGCCCCGTCAGCTGCAGTCCTTAGGGTATTATATCGGTCTCAGTTCTCTCTCATAGTTCTTCCTTCTCAAAATGAAGCTTCAGGCACTACTTGCAGTTGCTGCATTAATTCAACAGAGCATTGCTAGCTCTGAGTATAGACGACGTGACACAAGTAAGACTTATAGCCTCCAGGCAGTCATTAATCTTATCCATCCCCTTTGTTACAAACCCAATGCTAACTAAGACACCGCTATGGATAGGTCCATGGCCAACTGAACCCGATATTATTGCAACATGCTCTCGATGGATTGAAGCACTGCCAGGCGATGATTGCAATACCCTTGCAGAGATTGATGGTGTTCCACTCGCAGACTTTCTCGCATGGGTGAGTTCGACATGCCCTCCGGCTACGTCCCATTTTAAAATAGAGGCTGATACGAGATCTTTAGAATCCTGCGCTCGCTAGAAATTGCCAAGGCATTGTTGTCGGCTATGGCTACTGTACCGAAAACAAGGGTACTGCGCCCACCACTACAAGTTCACGAACGACTTCAGGCCTTACGTGCCCTACAGTCTCTTGCCCTGTGACTTTAACCGTCACAACAACTGTATACATTGGGACTACGACTTCCAGGACAACCACTACCACGGCTAGAACCACTACACCGTCGACTACTACTACTACAACTAGGACGACTACCGCGACTACAACCAAAGCGTCTCTAGCTCCATCCCAGTTCCCCAGCGCCAGTGGAACCGTCCAATGCGTCAAGTCCAACTCTCCAATTCCCCAGCCTACCCAAATTGCCGGTGGCGCTACCCTTGACACTGTTATTGCCAGTGCCTGCGACTCACTTGTTACCACAAGCAGCAAGTACCTTGAAATTGGAGATCCATACACCGTTGTTCTCCCGGTTAGCGGAAAGTCCACTACTTTCCTTCTTAACATCAAGCTTGGTGGCTTCCCTGTTCAAAATTCTTTGTGCCAGAGCCAGTTGAAGCTCATCAGTTCTGGATGCACGACTAGTGGAAATACCTACGGTGGATGTAGCTACACATCTGACTTTAATCTGTTGTCCTGTGTTTTCCCAAATGTTTAATAACTAGGGCACTGGCAGTCTTCAGGGCTCCAGTAATATATTGCATTACGATAGAATAAAGTGGGGTTTAATTATAGAGTATAGGTTAACTTTGCATGAGAGACGGGTTTAAATGGGCAGGTGCACTAGGTGGAGGTTTAATGACATCAATTTATCAACTTTACAAATGCTTAAAAACTATGACTTAGGTCGCAATACGCACTATATTTGCTTCCGATTCGTCTCGAAATACAATCACTGGAAGTGACCTGCGGTTCTTATGGCATTTTTCCATTCTGTAAAAATTGTCAATCGATCAAGGATCTTCTATAATATGCAGATTGGCCAATGGAGATCAAGCTTTAGCCAAGCCAGCCTCAAAACACGTTATCCTGTAACTAGCTTTGGATGTGTTGTGCTGTATTTCCTAAATAGGTAAGGTGCTCTTTCCGAGGTTCATATGAGCGGTTTGGCAGGAGCCTTAAAACCGGATGGATGTAGTGGCTATGCGGTTTCGATTGCCCCCAAACGGAATCACCTTAGAGCAGAATTGAATAACACGGGCTGGTTTTGTAGAGCTCGGCATTGGGAATATCGATTGATCCCGCTGTTACAGCAGAACGTGTTGGATTGAGCCTATGTTTCTCAAACTCGGGATCAAAGTTTCATTGCAGGATTGGCTCTTCGTCAACAAAAGGGCTTGCAGATTTGACTTTCGATCTATGCGCTGTAACACAATGGCGGAATAACTAATCACCAGAAGCTCCACTGGTCAATTGGCATATGTATTCGAATATCATTTTCTGTCGTTTTCGCTGCATGCGCGTGGGCACTGTTATTCAAAGATTCGAGAGTCGACCCCGAGAAAAACGCAAATATGTTGCAAAGATGCAAACGCCTAATTAAGCTCGCCAACAGGCCTCTATGTAGGTATATCTGAATATCTTGCCACTCGTTGTTCCCAAACCGATGCTAAAGAGTTTAAATGTTAGAAAATCCTATCTGGGTACTAGATGTCTCCTCGCAATACATGCAATAGATGAACGTTAAGTTCACAATCAACGCCTCGAATTCGAAGCCCCGATATCAATCAATCCAAGCCCCAACTCTTAGTCTTTATCCATTTAGCCTTACGACCCACGACTGAACATCAACCCTGACTTGAAGTTTTAACTTTCGGACAACTATTCTCCCTCGAATCAGCGGCGAGAATTTTAAGCCGTCATCGGGCCATTTTGTGAAAGCCGCCCGTCGAAACGTCTTTCCTACAGATACTGCGTGGCACATACTATAATATTTTCGCTCAACTGTTATCACACCCCTATCTAACTAAAACTATCAAATTCGATTCTCACTAAGAAAAGCTTAGTTCATTCACCCCTTCGTCCGAAGGAAAACCGGACCGTAGAAGTGTTATGACACTACGCTTTCGCTCTGGAATCCCGGTCATTTATAACTTTAGTACAATCGAATGGCTTAGACACGCGGACCGTTTCGTTCGCAATCCCGGGAGTTTTTCACTCCACATTTCATTGGTACCATGGTTCGGAATAAACGGTACATCTGCACGGTCGACGGGCGGGATATATTTTAACCAAAAAGCGGAGATCTAGATATATGTGCATAATTGATTTAGAACACTTGAACAAGTCAAGAGCTTAGCCAGTGTGTGTGTGTATTCATATATTTATACATCGATTATACCCAGTCTTAAGTATGCGGCAGTACTGCGGTAGCATCGTGGGTATATAATACAAAGACAGTACTTACTGTCTAGATTAGATCCTCATATTTCTATCAATAGACAGAAGTCTTCCAGAACTACATCCTCCCTTAAGGCATTAATCCGACGTCTCTGCTACCTCAAAATAAAGGACCAAAATGAAAAAATTAGCCACCGCCTTTTCTGTTGTCGCTGTGATAGGAGGAGTGGCAGCACAATCTCCCGCTTGGGGACAATGTAAGCGACCATCCCGATACAAGATATGCACGCATTCTACGCGTCCCGTTTTATCTATATACTAATTTCACCTATCTACCAGGCGGTGGAAGCGGATGGTAATACTATACAATGTATTTTAATTGCTCAATTTGCTCCGGCAGCGCTGACAAAAAGGGCTTTAAACTTTAGGACGGGGCCAACCACATGTGTATCGGGAAGTTCCTGCGTCTATTCGAATGAGTGTAAGTTCCAGCCAGATAAATCAATGGAAATATCTAGATATACGCTCAATAATACCGATGAAGCCCTTCGGGAGCTATGATTCTGACAACTCGGATAGGGTACAGTCAATGCATCCCAGGCACCCAGGTCACTACCGCCCTAGCCACCACCACCGTAAAAACCACAACGAAAACCACAACGACATCTACAAAGACAACAACAGCCGCCTCCACAGCTTCCACAGCTGCTTCTTTCGTTCTGGCAGGCGACTCGACAGTCACAAACGACAAAGGTTGGGGCGGTGCATTCTGTTCTCAAGTTTCTGCTGTCACCTGCACAAACTTTGCTCATTCAGGAACAACAACCGTCACTTTTAAATCCCTGGGCGATTGGGCCAAACTCATCACCGCTGTCAAAGCCGCAAGCAAGCCATGCTACGTACTTATCCAGTTTGGACATAACGACCAAAAGGTCCTAACCCAATCAGAATTCCAAACTAATCTTCAAAACATGGGCAACGAGATCAAGGCTATCTCTGGCGCCATCCCGGTCTTTGTTACTAGCCTTTCCCGCCGAGGATTCAGCAGCGGGAAGGTTTCAGATGCGCTAGAGCCCTGGATGGTGTATACCCGTAACGCAGCGAATGCGATTGGTGCCAAATACATTGAGTTATTACAGACGAGTATTGGATATCTTAATGGGATCGGGGAGACCGCGGCACACAAGATGGACTACGAGAGTGGTGATAGTACTCATTTGAACTCTTGTGGTGCTAAAGTATTCGCAAGAATGGTTGGAGATCTGTTGGTTAGAAAGCCAGTGGTCGCCCAAGTTAGCATCAAGACCGACAGCACGACGACCGGGAAGATCGATGCTAAACAGTCAGTTTGTTAAAGGGGTTGTAGCATCTGACTGGAGCTTAAGTTTGTATGTATATATTCACTCTTATGAATGCATACATAGATATCTATGCACATTGGGGCTGAAAGGAGAGCTGAGGAGAGGACTGAAAAGGTCCTATTCGAGTAGTGTAAATACGAAGGCCTCGCAAATTGTCCATTGCAGATCAGCACAGCCAAATAAAAGTAATTTGCCTCGTTCTGGAGCTATAGTGGTAGTTCGGGTATGAAAACTCTAAAAAAATACATGACGGGGAAGTCCGTCCTCCAGGTCCAAGCGGTGCTAATTGCATGAGGCTCAAAGACCCTGTTGACGATAACGTTAAGTACTATCGCCAGAAACAAGCTTTCAACTTGTGTCCAAGATTTTCTTAGCAAATGGTCTAACCACCTGAACATTTGTCAGTTCTCCAATTTGGTGGCTTTTTATTGCAGTATGTCCGCATGAATAGCTGTCCTTTGATTTGCTGCTCAAAGTCTGGGCATGGAGCGGCTGAACCTTTGAATCGAATTCCAACATATTGTCGAAGCGACGAGCGCGGCTCGCAGCTGCTAGGCCGGACTGCGATATATAAAATTCAGGGGCTGAAGCGGCATGCCATTGAAGGTATATATTAAGCCAGCCCTGGGTTAGATAAAGATGATTGGACTTTGCATCAACTTAAACTGTTCAATACTGTACTCGTGCATGCTTCAAGCGTGGCCAACGTGCAATCCCGTTTGCAAACTGACGATATAACATTCGACCCTTCCGGTTACCATCGTATACCACGAAAATGGCAGACTTCACCGTCGACGGCATTGTCTTAGTGCCAGCGCGATATACGGACCCAAACTACCAAGGCGGAGCCGAACAATGTGGCCAGAATAAATGGTGTCTCAACGCCCCCAGCCTAACGATCAAAATGTGTGGAACATGGCTGGGCCAGAGCGATTACTGCTGCTGGGCTATTGTTCATAATACAACGAATAGCATTTTGCAACCGTGCGACCATATCCCCGAGCTCCAGGGGGAAACATATGACACGGTCGGCACGGCGGCCAAGAATGCTACTTCAGAGTGTCCGAAGGGTACCAGATTGCTCACTGAATACGACGATAGAACGTTAGCATGCTGTTCGAGGGAGACCACCAATGCCCTAACGTATAATGTCCCTACGGATGACTTTTATGAATATGCATTCGAGGGATATAGATGCGGAAAGTTTACTATTACAGAGATTGTGCCAGAGCAAGCAGCGGGGCAGAATGGAGGTGGGAACGGAGATACTAGCGGCTCACCGACCTCTCAGGCGCCCGGGTTCAGTAGCACTTCTGGCAGTACCGGTGGGTCCGCAAGCGGGCAGTCAAAGCCAAATTCTGGGTCCAGAATGTGGTCATCATCATCAAAAATAGCATCTTTAGTTATCGGGTCAACAATCATGGCGGTGGTTCTGGGTGCACAACTGTAACGCTTCGACTTCACAATTCACGAATCACCGTGTTGGCCATGGTGCCACATCAGCTTCAAATCGGAACTCCAACCTCCCATTGTTATTTTCCTTCCCTCTTTTTCATTCTTGTATATTACCAGCGTATTCTATATTAATAAAGCACCGTCATTTTATGTGCTACCCCAAAATAAAACCTCAATCAGTGAGGCCCGTCGGTCACACATGGGTGAAAAGCCAGCTATGATATCAATTGTGTTGGAATGTGGTACCTGCCGCCATCCTCCCGAATTCAAGGGCGCCAGGCCCAACGTTACACCGTACTTGTGACTACTCCTTGCGTAAAGACTGCATGGGATCAAGATAGATTCGGCTAGCGGCAGTCGGAAGGCACGGCAAAAGCCCATCGATGACGACATCGACCCTCTCGCTCAAGCTCTGCGTATTGCACCTCTGATCACAGATATGCAGATATCTGCAGATTCGTTTTCCGTTCTGTGATTGTAAGCTGCGCTGCCGGCATACCATGGTAGTTAGAACTAAGTTGAAAGTTTGTCCGGTCTATGAATTCATCGCGCATCGGCAGCCCTGAGCTGAACTTGCTATATATCTATAGCTAGTACCTATACACCCTTGATCACTAACGAATTACTGAGGTGAGCTACGTAAGTGCTTACTTGAGGATCAAATCTACCTACCACGTGCCTACCTAGGTACTTAGGTACATGTAAATCCTTAGCTTACTGACGTCTAGTTAGCTTAGTTTAGCAATGCATGCAAAAAACTACATGGATAGGTATCTTTGATATCGATTCGCAATAGCCAATCGCCAAGGGTCGGATAGCTACCTAGGGAGCTAGCCCAGTTTACCTGCCGGAGAAAGAGCTTGAGAGGGGCAAGCTTATACTTTATTTTGATTAGATTACCTTGGTAGGTTTCCAAGATGGGACGAAGCGGCTGAAAGTGTGCGAGCTGAATTAGCTCACGATCATGGGACTACGAAGTTTATAAGGCCAAGTTAGTCCTAGGCTCTTGCTGAGTAGTTATCTATCCTGAACCCCAGTTAAGCGTTGAATTACATTCAGCCTCCCGACTTGATCGAGATTAATTTCTACAAAAGGATCCACCAAACCCCTTCATCGCCATCGCCATAATCATCAAAAGTCAACAGTGCCATCAAATAAGCAAGACTTTGAGTCTACAGTTGAATACAGTCTATTCCTTTGATTCATGAATTACATCAGCAGCCTATCCGAAGCTAATTAATCAAGCACCGATCCCACCAAAGGCTCCATGTCCGTTTGAATAAAATACACAGGGTCACACGAACAATATGTCGAATCCTGAGGGAAGCCCTCCCGGCCCTACCAACGTCGCACAGGCAGAAGTCCCGGGCCTCGTATTGGATGCGGATGCAGGCCCCGCATCCCCACCTCCTGCAGTCCACGCCAGTGGCGCTATCCCTAACGCAGGTCCATCGGGCACACCGATCCTGGACTCCGTTAGTTCTCAAATCAAAGGGCGGATTCTACCGGCATCTAGACCGTCTAAGATCCATCTAGGCGCTCGAAGGAAGCCAACCGCTCACAGAACAAGCTACTCCTGGGAAGTCGCTGAGCGGAGCGCCTATCACGAATACGTTCACAATCTCGTCCTAGCCGGATGGGACAACCTCAAAAGTTTGGATGATTACATGGAAAAGGATATCCAGGACACAAATCTAGCAGTCTCAGTCATCGATATCAAGTCCGATCACCAACCGGAACGGGTCCAAGACTTGTGTTCCCTAGCAGAGGTCGACACGTTCCTCCAAAAAGATGTCAGAGGGGAAGCCAAGGTTCGAATTTATCTTGTCGAACATGGCGGCTCCATCCAAAGCAGCATGATCGATTGCTTAGGGCAGCATCTTCAGATGGACCCAAGATTCTTTGCTTCCAACCTATTCGGTCCCTACTTGGTCATCGCGCCGGCAGACAGGCATAGAGCTCCATTCTCAGGCTTGGGTTTCACAGTCCTCAGGCCGACCCGGTCGCGAATCACGGAAACCAAGTTCTTTCGGGTCTCCATCTATGTTAAGAATGATCTCGATGGAAAAGGATGGTGCGGCGTAATCCCCTTCAACTCGCACGCCAAATTACAACTATCTCCTCGAACACTCTGTGCCCCTCCTCCATTCGGCCATCCCATACCTGGTTTATCCTCGCGATCAATTCCTACCGTCTCCAAAGTATCCCCCTTCAACCAACCCCGGTCTTTGCGTGAACTGTACATAGATGCCCTCAGTCTCGCAGATCTCACCGAAGCAGCCGCTTCCCCTTTCTATGCATTTTGTCCCCTCCTAAAACTGAACTTCCATTGCTGGAACGAGGTCATCAACACCATTCGCACCGAAGACCGTCGCCTATCTGACATTTCCGAGGCATCTCTTGGTCATGTTGAGGAGATCCAACATACTCTAGCCATGATTGAACGCTACGGCACTTCAGGCTGGCAGGACCTATCTTCAACATCTACAAACCCTCTTTCACAAACAGTTCAGAACACCCAAGCCGAACTGGTAGAAGACTTCAAGCACCTTCTTAACCAAACTGATCTATTATGGGAAGAACGTCGCAATATGGCCTCAATTCGTGATCGCCAGCGACAAGCCCGCTGGAGCACCCTCACTAACAGTTTCACCTTTATTTTCGTCCCCATCTCATTAATCTCTAGCATCTATGGTATGAATGTGACAGAAATCAGCGGGTCAGGCGAAAATCCCAAAATCTGGCAATTCTTTGTCGCATGCGTCGGGCTGAACGTCGTGATACTATTATTGATGGCCGCAAGCCACTGGGTTGGTGAGATGCGAAAGTATAGAAGGCTGGTCGGCGTTAAAGAGGCGTGGGCGTTCGCAACAAATATGGACGGGCGCTAAAAAAACTTGTATCGACGTTCGCCACGAGGGAAGACTCATGCATCAGGATCAGGAAATACGTTCATCCCAAGAAACCCGCTAGTCCGAAAGCATATTCGCAACTGAGCGACTAACCACCTACTGTGGGGAAACTATTGTATGCATACAACAAGCTATGCGTCGACCGTCGACGCAGGACCCAAAATAGGTTTCCCACAATCGGAATTTTTAGAAACCCAGGAGAAATTCAGCCAACCTTGACACCCAAAACATCACTCCATCACGCAAATCCATGCATCCCCCAGCGGAAACAAGGAACCAAAAAGCTAAGTTATCGGCTAAACTACCTTATGTTTAGCGAAACGAAGAGCGAACCCTAGATCTAGATCCGCTTCGGCTGGAAAGCTATCGTTTCGTCTGCAGGCAGCTAGTGAAAACACAACCCTCCGTCTACAAGCGGTACGGCACCTCGGATAGCCCTTCTAAATATCGACCATTGCATCAGGAGCCGGTCTTAACGATTTTATTCCATGGTTTTATGTCGACAGGAACAGCGGATTAAAAGGGCTGGTCTTTGTCCCCAGTTATACCATCTTCTCTTCTTGTAAATTAATTCAAGGTTCCTGTTCGTTTGAAGCATATCATCCGGCGTCCCTTTTTGCATCTGATCCTGCAGTAGCTCGGATCACTATCACAATCACAAGACCCTATATGATACCCACATTATAACGGAGTTCCCACTTTGCCCTCAACACATAGAACGCGGGGTATACCTTTAAATTCCACCCCTGAAGAAGCCTGTACATACAAGGTTGGGGATCTAGTCGATATCCTACTATCAACCACAGCTACATACCAAGGACACAAGACCTCTTCTTGACCACCGGCACCATGCCTCCTCCAGCAGGTAAGACCATACGATTTTATAGCGTACGCCACAGCTCAAACACTAACAGAATATGAATCAAGGCCTCCATACCTCTTTCGCAGTAATTCTCCACAACCACACTAGCCGCATAATGCGTCGCTATCGCTACGATGTCCGCGGTGGAATCTCAGTTCCTCCAGAGATAATAAACCCCCCCAAGGACATTTCCGGCAAGTCGCCAGGAACCGTATTAGTCACCTCCGACAACAAAGAAGACAGCACGGACTCCGATGACGACTTGGACTTTTTAAAAGTTGGCCCCAAGGCGAAATTGGTCTATCACTGGAACGACGAGGATGGAACTTATAAGGTCGAAATGAATTATAATGAAAAAGATGGGTTCAATGCCGACTTGAGTGGGCCGGATGCGAGAAAGTTTAAGATCAGGGTGAATCAGACTGGGGCAGAACATACACATCTTGAACGGAATGATACACACCCCACAAAGCCGATGCATCATAGATCACAAAGCAATGGGAGCAGCCACGATAACAAGGCCGGAAACAGGAGCAGTAGATCATTCGGCAAGAACGGAGTTAAATTCGGAAAGGCACTGACAGACAGGTTCAAGGGGCCAGATACCAGTAAAGCCAGTGGGGTAGCCTTTCTATCGGTAACAGTGGAGAGGACAAGTGAAGAGGATCTAAGACGGCTGCAAGCTGAAGACGAAGACAAACTGGAGGGCTTTCCAACAGTTATAGAAGTCGATTAACGGCTTCTTTGGCATCTCCCCCCTGTTTGATAGCATGCGCATCCGCGCATCGGTCTTGTATATGATGTTATTGGGTTTCCTTTTATTATACGCATACGGTTTGGGTTCAGATATCCATTTACTTTCGCTGGGATTTTCTTTTGAGCTTCGCATTTACCCATAGTATGTCTTTCGTTTACGAGTTCACGCACGGTATCATAGCTAGTTACTATAGTCTTTACTCTTTAATCCATGAATACAGGGACTGTTAATCCCGGCTCCGATAAAAGTACAAACTTAACACAGAAACCAATAACAGGCACACTCCAAACCATATCGTGGATTTCGGGGGCTACTACTGCGCAATTCATCACTTCATGAAAAAGTCAACTGATCCGGGCGCATTAATCGCCCAATAAGTCGCCAGATCCCAATAAAACGCATAAGCATGATTCCACCACTTTCCTGCTTTGGGATCACACTTTAAACACCTGATCATGCCCTGACACTCAAACAGCTGCAACATCAACCAAAACGGCGCGATTTGAACAAATCTTCTCGGCCTTTGCCTCAATGTCATCCCTGGATGTCGGTCTTTCCAGCAGCAAGGAAGCTGTATTGGGCGGGTATGAGTGTTCCAGAGCTTGTTCATAAAAATCATTTCGATCGTCCCTGCTGTGGAGCGAAATTCCGCATCATATTTTGGATTTATGGATGTAGTCTTTGGGGAGATGAGGCCGAGCGATGACATCGACGCTTTTTCTCGGAGGGCACCATGCACGGGTGCCGTCAGAACACTCCGTTCATCACACGGATTCGGAAGCGCAGAGGTGGTTCCAGTGGGTCCATAGAGCCCCTTCTGCGCAAAGTCGATAAGAACGGAGTATGTTCTGCCGCACTGATAGTTGTTCTCCCGACTTAGCGGACAGGAATTTGTCTGTTGGTCTATCCCCTTTTTAGGCTTTTCGTGAGGATCCGATATAGAAGAATTACCCCAATGAATCCAATGTGACACTTTGAAGAGATCCCTTTCGATATCGAGCAGCATTCCCAGATGGTAGAGATGCCTCTTCCATGGCGTGAAAGGCAGAGAGTCTTTGTTCTTGCGTTCGAACCAGCAGCCAGGGTAGTCTATCGGAAAGTATTTTCCAAATTCTCTATCGTAGCGAAAAGAATTCCTTCCAACTTTCTCGGCAATTATATCTGGGGAACTTATGTATGCCGTATAGAAGTCCCAAGAAACAGAGAGAAGACTTTGAAGGTCTGTAAAATTTAGGAGTTCAAGAATTCGAAGGCGGACCCTGATAGGGAACTTTTCGGCTTGGATGACGGTTGGTATAGTCCGAGTACTTCTATCGTAGCTTTGCCTTCGGATGCCCGTCAGCGATACTAGCGATGGCCGCTTGAGATAATTTGGTTTTAGTGCAGGACCAGACGTAGACGATCTAAGAGGGCGAGGGCATTGAACTGCAGGTTGCGCGATGACTCGTGGACAGTGCACGCTGTCTTTAGTCCGTTCTGTGATAATGCTCCGCTTGTAGGTCATTCTGGATACTTAATTTTGCGGTGCTCTGCTTTCACTTATGTTATATCCGAATTTCGAAGTTTGATCGATTAAGCTACCATGGGTTTAATTACTATAAGTACTTAGGTGGTAACGTGGGACCAGAGGAAGTATATGCGAGAGAAAGCACTAGAGATAATAATATTTCGGTGGGAGAATTTGATACGTGACAAATATTTTCGGCCGCATTACCGCGAGTCTTGACCCTGTTATGTGCATTTTTCACGGATATACCGTCGACCGTCGAATGTCTATCAGAGCAGCGCAGCGCGAGAGCGGCAACGCACAAAATACCACGATCAGGTAGTGTGCAGTTGTTAAACGCAATGAGACAAGTCGGAAACCTATTCATAATATTTACCAGTAGACATGATAGGAATCAATTCTACACCATCAATGTCATGAGCCCCACTGAGCAAATTGCTAGAATATGAGCTGCAGAACTAGCATGTGAATATCATAATCATGCATATCAGTAAACCTTCGAAGGATATTCTAGAACATCCAATCGCACCGATCTCAGCCATATGTATAAAGACTCGCCTTGCCGATACTAGCTAGCCACCCAAAGTACGGGTCACCTGAAGAGGCTCTATGAGGCCAGACGCCACCCAAAGATAGCCATTTAGTTCTTGTCCCAGGTCGATTGTGAGTGACAGGCCGCGACCATGGTTCCTATCAAATCTAACGCTAGTGTGACGATGCCAATAAAAATTATTGCTGTTATCTTGAGTAATAATATTCGCCGAACTGTGGCAAAGAATATGAATCTTGTAGATCTAGGGTTTCCGCCAGGCCCCGGGTCGCTCTGATCGACTGGGCGCATGCCGTGTGACAAGCTTAAATATGTATGTGGAACATCTGTTCAAGTTGCTCTGAAACCCATTGATCCACAGATGGTACCTAAGCTATGGTAATAACAAAATACCCACCAAACGATGTAATCCCATTGCCTAGCCGATCGATCAACTTGGTATTTCCTCGGAGTCTTCGGAGTCTGTTCGCATTTGCCCCATCCCGCCCACTATTACCAAACTCCATGACACTATCGACGACAACACATAAAATACCACACACCTCAATCGGTTAATCCTTCCACTAGCATCAGGAACATACCACCCTTCCATGAAAACAATTTCCATACCCCGGATTTGCAACTAGTGCCCTCGCCTACCGGCATCTTTGCGAAAGGGGATCATAAGATCATCCCGTCAAGAAGTTGTTTTAGTGTGGGAACAAGAACACCTCCGGATCCGTGTACACACACTCACAATGATTCGATCGCGCCCAGGCGCCTTAGCCCCCCGTTTGCCCCATATGTGAACATGTGGTGACAATGCGCAGATATGCGAACGGTCTTTTTCCCCCGCTGAATTGCCGCTCCATGGTGTTTGGTACAAAAGCCTATTTCTTGCGTCATGGCCATTGAACAGCTGCATGTCTTTTTAGAAAATATGGTCAGGCGGTCAAACTCGGTGGTGGTCTACTGTTGACATGATTAGAGTTTTCGGGATGATATAAAAGTCTCTCTGTCTGCTATTCGCAGGAGAGGGAACTATTAATTCGTCCATCAAAGACAACAGTTAACGAGTCACATATATACCGTCACCAGAAACTGTTATAGCTATACCCCAAACGTACGAAACATAATACCGTCAAGATGGTCAATAATTCCTCGAAGTCCTCGAAAGTAACCTCAGCAATCCGCGAGACCTTAGGCGGAGGCTCCTCGCTTTCACCACAAGTAGAGCCTACAAACCTGTCGCAGTCAAGTGGTAGAATCCTCGGTGACGATCTCACTCGTCAGGAAGACATCCGTGACGGCACCCGTACCCCCTTAGCATGGAAGGAGGCCAAGCGAGCTGCGGATAGCAAGATCATCACTGAAATGTCAGTTTTTACCATGGTGCAACACCGCAGTCATAATCGGCGAATGTGCTAACAGTCTAAGAAATAGGCCCCAATTCAAAAAATGAACCTTCAATGACAAGAAATATACTGTCAACCCTCAAAAGTTTTCTACCGACAAAAGTTTTGTTTTTACGTAATGAGTTCAGGATGGCGGGAGTCTAGTAGGGATGGTTGCTTTAATTGGTGCTTGATAAAGTTTTTCAATCTTGGGTTAATTATGCGACGTCTTTCAAAGTTTCTAAAAGTCACTTCTACAACGCTATCACTACATTACTACACGACAACAATATATCAAAAGGCTTCAGGTACTTATTCACCAAGCCAAAATACATGACAAAAGTTTCTCCCACTAAACATATAAACTCCCTTAAGTACATATGAAACTTAGACGAGGAGAAGCCCTACAATTCCTAAAGCCGCCCCTAGAACCGTCAATCCGCCCTCTCTTGCTGCCGCCGCATTAGGAGTGGTGGTAGCACCTGCTGAAGTTTGCGTTGTTGACCCACTAGTTTTGGTAGATGTCTCAGTAGGTTGAGAGCCACCAGATGTACTCGTGACCTGAGCATTCAGCACCAACTTCTCATTCGTGAACTCGGCCGTGACTTTCGATCCGTTCTTGCAATTACCGGGTGCTGCAGCGGCTCCTCCGACGAATTTGACAGCGGCACACTGGATAGAGGGAGTAATTAGTAGATGTCATTGAAGATATGTCAATGCATATTAGACTTTAAAAGTCTTCAGCTTTATGATCTGAAAGATTCACCTGGAAAAGGAACCCATCAGGCGCGCTAGCCACGATTTGTACAACACCATCTTCTCCCTCCCATGCAGCAGGGCCTGCCACAATTGGGTTACAAAAGTCACCAGTGCCCTGCTGCAATATCGCGGGCAATAGATCCACCCAATTCTCGGTATCGTTCAGTAGAGCCGCCCGAAAGAACCATGTATCCTCTGGATGTGTAGATGTAACAGAAATGGGAATTCCCGCGATCGGGAAATCGGTTACAGTTTTACGATTTGTAGCATCAAAGCTGCCACAAGGGTAAACACCTTCATCATCGTCTGAGAAACCAATAGTTGGGGGTGTATTCAAGAGAAAGTGGGAGCTGGCAAACGGAAGAAGCAGCAATCCAAGAGTAGGTGTCAAGAGCATTTTGATTGATTAATTATGTGTTGTTTGGAGAGAAATGCAACAAGATGTATGTGCTCTGACGGGAAAAGTAGCCAAGAATGACAAGAAAAGGACAAGAAACGAGGCGAACGTCATTAAAGTCTGGGCGCGACAGGTCCAATTTATATGTGGGCAAGATCTTGCAAGAAAGCTCCACCTGCATTATTGTTTCGGTTGCTGATGGGCGAGGGGAACTCATCAACCTGGAAATTTTACGCTAGTTTGCGTATCATAAATTGACATGCTTAGGCACATAGCATATATGTGGCGCGAAATATGCGCAGTGGGAATGGTCGGTGACGGTCCCTTGCCCATTAGACCTATTACGAAAATATCGAAGTCCATATGCATGTTACAAATCTGGATCTGAATTCATGGACTATCGATCCCGGGCTCGTGGAACATCGCCAATGGATCACAGGCATCATCCGGTAGTATCCGTCAGCGTCCTTCTCACTTTCCAAAAATTTTCTAACAGTCAAGGAGCTCGAGGTTAGGACAAGAAACACAAGACAAAGGCGGAGCAAGTCCCCCCCTCGATTTATTCTCAAATCTGCTCACTTATACGTAAGATGTTATAAGTAAGTGCCTTCCGAGTTCCGAATCTCGCGAAGCAATCACGATAACTTGCAAGCACTTGGTGATATCGTCTTCGTTTCATGAATGGGCTCATGCTTAGGACCGTGTTGTCGGTGTGGGTTTGATCCAGCAGGGTGGGTCCTCCGCTGTGAGCAGGGCATGGCAAACGGCGTCCGATTGGCTGAAGACTGCCACTTTTGCCATAAACGGCCTAGACGAATCCTGCAGGTTGGCCGCTGCGCGGGGTTTTGAGCTGAATTTTCTTTTTCCATATGCAAATTGTTGGTTTTCTCACCAGCTCAGCTACAGAGCTCGAAGCCTTTTGAGGAAGAAACGAAACTATCATCGCAGATGTCCACATTAGACGGTGCTGCGCGCTGGCAATGGGACGGCGGCGTGCATTGAAAAATCCAGGGCATTTGATTGCCACGGCTAGCCAAGATCAGTGGGCATGTGGCCCTCCTGGCTCTAGGCATTCCAGATTTTCAAAGCGGCCAACTGTTGAAGGGATATTTCAATTCGAAGTTCCTCCTTCCTTTCTTTTTGAATTTGCAGAATTATTCCATGTCGGGAGGCGGATGAAGCGTCAGGGTAACACGGATCTATCAGCTGCACATGCTACACAATTGCCAGATCGATAGACAGATATATCACGAGTGACGATTCCGTGATATAGTAACATTCTCCTTCCTCGGCGAACGGCGACCAACAATCAGATTTCAACTTCCTTGGGTTTCCAGCAGGACTAGCATAGCTGGGGTTGCACCACCACCACCACCACCACCACTACCAACGAATACAATATCACTTACATTGCATCATATTGAAGACCAGCACAGGTCAAATACATCCCGATCCAGCTGGTTTTGAGAGAAATCCAAGAGCCACCTGAAAAGCTTGTCAGAGTGGAGCAGAGTTCGGACGATATTGATAGTTCGTAAGGTCTGGAACCGAGGGCGGAAATAATCAGAAACGTTGGAAAGTTAGACTCTGGGTCGGACGCCATGGTTTATTAATTGATAAGCAGATCAGCCAAAACCTCAACCTCGTCGACAACACAGCGCACTTTCTTCCTTCCAATTCACTGAGGTGCCGTCGGGCTCTCTTCAACCGCCAAAATGCCCAGTGATATGAGCGATAACTTGTTCAGCAGAACGAATCGTGATATCGCTCGTACGTACTGGATCATAGTCGGTGTGGTCATAGGCTTCCTCACCGCCCTCAACATTATCGACAGAATCCTCGTTCGTTCGCGACTAAAAGCCGCTGCGAATAACAATCCTCATCCTACGCGGGTGAAAGGGCGAATAGGTCAGATATGGGCAACTTCAACTGCCTTGGTGCGGGAGGCCGCCCTTCCCTCCGTTCGTTCTTTCACAAATAAGAACACGCTGTTGGCGATGTTCACTCCCCTCCCTCTCGGTCGATCTGTTGTCGTCTTTATATACATGGCCATGGTTGCTATCATGCTCTCGATAAACGTCTATACTTCAGGCTACTGGTACTACGAAAAGATCGCATACCGTGCGGCTTGGGTTTCTGTGACCCAAATTCCGTTTGTCCTGTTGATTAGTGGTCGGCTTTCCCTTTTTACGCTTCTCACGAACATTGCCGGCGAACGAATCAACTGGCTACATCGTTGGGTTGGTAGAGTCATCTTGGTCTCTGTTTTGGTGCACATGTCGCTGTTCTGGCGTGGGTGGGATCTTTCAGACTTTCTTCAAACAGAGTTGGAGATCATGCCTATGGTCCGGTATGGATTCGGTGGGTTTGGTGTCCTCGGATGGATTACCTTTACCTCAATCGCTCCCGTTCGATGGTTCACATACGAATTATTCTACCTTAACCACCTGGCTAGTGTCGGCGCCCTCTTATGGTGCTTATACATGCACGTTCCAAAGTCCGCGATTTACAACGTCTGGCTCGGGATCGCATTCATCGCATTCGATAGATTACTTCGGGGTCTCCTCCTTCTATATAATAATATCCATACCTCCTCAGCTCCTGGTGCCAAGTCATCCTATTCCCTTAAATTTGGCCATACTGCGGAAATTGAGATCTTGGACCGGAAAGAAAACTTGACAAGAGTAGTTATCAAGGACGTTAAGATGAAGTGGCGAGCAGGACAGCATATCTACCTCTCTATACCCTCTCTCCGACCCTTCGAATCCCATCCATTCTCGATTTCCAATACTTACGAAGCCCCTCCCCCGCCAGGGAAGGAATACAAGGAGCTCGGAAACCCAGTTGTCAACCACAACGGCAGTCGAGATCTCCACCTTCTCATTAGCTCAAGAGCCGGTTTCTCGAAGCAACTACACCGAAAATGTGGACCCGCCGATAACGCACCCGTTGTTCTTAAAGCTTTCGTTGAGGGTCCCTACGGTTCACCGCCGGCCTGGAACACCTTCGAGACGGTTGTCTTAATAGCGACGTCGACTGGTGTAACTTTCACCCTCCCGGTTCTCGAAGAGATTGCATCGAATCCGGCATGTGTACGACGGGTACATTTCCACTGGACGGTTAGGCACGTCAGCGATCTCAAGCTTCTCACAAAGAGATTAGCGAGGTTGGGTAACAAGGCCAGGGGCAAGGGTGTCGATGTTCTTATTAATATTGCGGTTACATGTGGAACAATGAAGACCGCTAAGGACGGAACTTTTGCAATTGGTAGTGACGACGGGGAGTCAGTGGCAAGGAGCGGGTCGATCGCGAGCAAAGGGAGCCATAATCTCTTGCTTCAGGCCAAGGAGAAGGAAGAAGCTATAGATGAGATCACACCGGTGAATGCAAATGGTGATTCTACCCCTTCGTGTTGTGCGGGTAAAACGCCAACTCCTACGCCGCCATCCAATCCGTCAGCGGGATCGTGCTGCGCGAAGCCAGCTGAATCAGAGACATCAGCCTCGTCTCCAGCGACACAAACGCATAACCGTACAATCTCTACCTCGTCTAGCGACTCATCAGCCTCGGATGATGAAGTTTCACCTTGCTGCTGCGCTGCTAACACTGGTAATTCCTGTTGCGAGACTGTCTGCACCTGCGGCTTCTCGTCCGAGGATATCAATTTTACCTGCGGGCGACCACTGATTTCTAAGATGGTTCTGCTGCCGATTGAGATTGCCGAGGGGGAGACTGTGGTTGCTTGCTGTGCAAATAGGCGGTTGATGGACGATGTTAGGAACTACGTTGGAAGAGTTTGTGATGAGAGGGCGGTGCATAAGGGAAGCGGCGCACAGGGTGTACTCTGTTGGACCGAAGGCTTTTACTAACTAGTAGACTATTGCATTGCGTGGGTCATTTACAGGAGTAACAGCTGTCGTTCTGTTCTGTTGAGCCCTTGGAATTCCACAAATATAGCCAAGCTGCTAATGTATATTGTTAATTTGCGTTTGCTTTTGTTCTTGAATACACGTTGTCATGATACCTACAGGTCGTTTTGGCCTCATACCCGGATCTCGACTTGAATAAATTGTGGGATTTCAGTTATTCTAGCTATCTACAAAGCATAAAAGTCTGAATCAAACTTGTAAAAGGCAGGTTTTTTTATATATCTCAAATTAGAAGCGGAGTAGCAGGGTTCTTCTATAAGCTTGCTATAATTACAGAGCTATATACGATATCGCTCCAACTCGTCGACAACGAAAGACAATCAAGTAGACTGAATCTATTGAATTGAATTCTAGTACACGTAGGTACTAATCCTAGATATCTACTTCGTAAACAGGTATGCATTGCACCTATCCCTTTCTAGTAGGAGATCAAGGTTGTGTAACGCGTGCCGAATTCAGCTAAGCTGATCAGGAAGCTCAACCTGTCTACCGGCTACCACAGGTATTTGTCTTAGATTGGCATCCCGTTTCCCGACCGAAACAAAACACTGCAAAGCTCGCCGTTTAGGTAATAAAAACACCCAGCTATAGGCCGGCCACCCGCATGCACAGATATATACGCAAGTGCTTAAGTACTAGCCTCGGAGAGGTGATGTTGTGCAACAAATGGCGAATTGGGAGTAAGAGGCTATTTTAATATATGGGTCGAATGGGGGCCGCATGGTCTAGTTCAGCAGCCTCTACGGAGTGGCTCCGGGGAAAATTTACATGATACGCTTGTAACTCTCCTTACTGACCCAGACGTCTAGGCGAGGCTGCTGTGACACTTCTCTCCTCCCAAAGGCCTGGTAGTGGGGAAAGATACGTAGACCATATCGATGTTAATGTTAACCTTACATACCAGGTATTAGGATACCAGGCCGGGCATTCGTATCGTGAGGCTCGAATTGTTTCCATCGGCTCGAGGACTATCGACCTGAAGCACGACTAACATCGACAACGTTTGTAATGTTTCTAACAAATAAAAGCTTACCACCCAGTTTGGCCAACTGCCGTCGATCTGAGCTCTTTGGGGAAGCTTCTCCTTATCGATTGCACACGGTTTGTGTGTCATCTCTCAACTTCAGCTGATAAAATTATGTGCAAATTGAGCTGGAGCGACCACGTGCTTACTTACTCCTTTGCCTGGGCACCAGCTGATGTGGCGCCTAGATGTGTTCGGGATCGAAACCAAGTGGTCGGATTCGAGTCGCTGGGCTGCGGACAAGATGTGATCGATTGATGCATGGACCTTTCGTGCTGCTGAGCTCGAGTGCTCGATCGATGCAGCTATTTCCAATTGATAGCAGCTCTGCAGACGAACTATCCTCTCGAGAGCTACAAATAAACTGTTAGCGGCATAGGAGGCGCTGCAGCCCGGGCGCTATGTCGGCCAAACCTGTCAAAGCCAAGCTAGTTGCTGCAGTTTGGAAGCGGCTAGCACTTGACGAGGCTTTGGTCGTCTTAGGCGTTGTTTCTAAGAGTATGTACTGTATGTAAACTTATCATATCTTTCATGAGTTGGTTGTCTCGAACGAGCCTCTTATAAGCTTATTAGCTTACTAGTGATGGCTAGAATTGTAAGGCTGCGAAACAAAATGCGTGATTGTGACCGTGAACTTAAATCGCAATATTGAAGCTGTGGCCATATGGAGGATCCAAACTGACACAAAGCTGTAACCAATATCTTCTGCTATATACATGGTATACGCACTATATTGCTGTGTTGGAATCGCGCTCCCCCTTTTTTGAGTTGTTTCTCGAACGGCACTTTTTCGAATCGCCGTTCCCCGATTCAGTATCTGACCCGGAGATCAAATTGCACTTGGCAGGGTGTCGGGTTCTAGGTGCAGGCAAGCTGCAATTGCAAGGCGGGATCAGTTAATCGAATATCGAATTGAACATGCGGCATTGCATTACATCGATGAGTAAACAAGGCACTCCCATGATCATATACGAGACCGACTTGGCTTTGGGGCTGGAGGGACCCATTTTTCACATCGTGGGAAACTACAGAACCAAGATATTCTCGAGATGCGGCTCAAGAGCCTCATCATTGCCACCTGCGGGGTATCTCAGTACTAAGTATGCAAGGACTCGCTAACGATTGGGGGCCAGGGAACCAAAATGTCGACAAGAAAAAACTCGTTGGTTGTGGGACCGAAAATAGTTCTTTTTCGGCAGTGCGTCTGCAACTATTCCTTCGCTGTCTGCGAGTGTGGGAGGTCCTTCTCATTTTATTTGGAAATTCCTTGTTGAAAATTGCGACGGCTAGGTCGAAAAGATCCAATCAGACTCCATGGTGTTAGCCGGATTTTACACCCATGAACCATGGGTGGAGCCGCTGGCCATTCAAATGCCAGCAGCCTGGCTAACCTCCTTCTGCATGAACTTCTTCTTGAATTTTTTGCATACATGCACGAAAACACTGGAAAAGTTGGAACGAGCCAAGGCTAGGAAAGGCTGCCCTGGGGCGACATATGCACTCTCGATGAAGTTATTATCTAGATGCATGCTCGGATGAGTGCCTATTCCTGTCGACGCCGATAGGAGAAATGTGGGTCCGTCGACGTCTCCAAGGCGTTGCAGAAATGTTTCTAAATTTTGTCAACCTAATATGTATTGGAGAGAGGACAGCACTAACAGCGGTCTAAAATTGACGAAAAGAGTGTGCAGAAAACCCACGAAAGGGGAAGAACAGCAGGGGCATTACCGTGCTGGCGTGATCAGATAAAAGGGCCGGGGCGGCAAATCAGACTGGTAAAGGCAGGCTCCACCCAGATCCTCACGATGAAAAAAAGGCCTCCGAAGCAAGGGTTGAGGCTGAAAAAATCATTTGAATATGGCTTAGTCCTGGTTTCGTCCTCGTATTCCAAAGTAATTGGTGGGAAGCATTTCGAACCCCGTCCAACCGGCCCAAACTAGCCAGGTTTGGGTGTGAATCTGACAATCTGACAGATGGGGATGTTCCCAGTCGAGTATAATATCAACAAATGCCCCCAACCAGCAGGAGAAACTCTTTCGTGGATTTTCTGTCTAAAGCTTTGTTGTTTGGCCATTCTTGTTTGTTTCGATAACTTCCGACCCTCGATATCCCCTAGGGCTATTTTGGGGCCGCTTCTGTACGAATATAATTCTTGGGATCGAAGACCTCGATTTGGCGTTTAGGATTCGAATATTCGGTTGTTAGAATATCATGGCGAATCGATACTCGGTGAGATATGAACCTGTCCACACGACGGTAAGGGGCCAAGAAACATGATGCTTTGACGAACGAAATATATCTCGTCATAAGATTGCGATCCATCTGCTTTCTTCGTTTCTCCTGCCATTCCGTCATGGAATATCGCATTCTAACGCTTTTTTTCCGGATGCAAAGGAACAAGCGGGCCTGGAAGTTGTCGACACGCCGCAGGCACCGCCAGAGAAATTAA
Source organism: Orbilia blumenaviensis (assembly GCA_036872755.1). Classification (NCBI taxonomy): domain Eukaryota; kingdom Fungi; phylum Ascomycota; class Orbiliomycetes; order Orbiliales; family Orbiliaceae; genus Orbilia; species Orbilia blumenaviensis. Next base: position 188,613 of record JAVHNS010000014.1, read on the forward strand.
TACAACAACTTCAACACCCAAGCAATGACCCTGCCTATTCTTCACCAATACCCGTAGCAAGCTTAGGAGGAACCTACCCTGGTCCGCCACCGCCACCGCCAGTCGATTCCTATGGACAGCAAGGCTTTGCAGCAGGGTCGCCAGGAGGTTATGGCGGACATCCGCAATTTAATGGAGCCCCTCCTCTACCAGAACCAGAACCAGAGAGTCGGATATGCGGTCTGAAGAGATGGGTCTTTTTCGTTTTAATCTTGGGAGCTGTTGTGGTTGTTGCCGCAGCAGTCGGTGGTGGTGTCGGTGGCGCTCTTGCTGGGAGGAGCAATAATAATAACAACAACAACAGTAGTGCTGGTTCAAGCGATGGCCAGTCAACTACGGCAACGACGACGACGACTGGAGGGGTGGCGACGACCACCAGTGCAGGCCCGACGAGGTACGCATATGGGTCTCAATATAATTTTCATTTTTTCTGTGACCGAAATCTAACTTATTGGCATCAATCAGCACGACAAGCGCTCCGCCTCAGCTTCCGACACCAGGGACATTTGCGGCTGTCAAGTCCTCGGATCCCAACCAAGACAACTTTAATAGCCTGACGTATTTCTTCCAAGATATAAATACTCCAGATATCTGGATGTGGACACATATCAGGGGCCGGGACTGGGTTCAAATCGGAAAACTAGAGGGCCTAAATCCTGCACCCCGTGCAAACTCTTCTATTGCTGCTGTCCAGGCGCCAGATGCCGATACTGTATGGCAGCCCAGTCCCAACTTCACTGAGACGTTAGTGCTAACATGCGGTCCTTGATTAGATCTCCCTTTTCTATACTGCTGAAAATGGCACACTCTTCGATGTTACCGGCAGCCCACAGAATACCGATTGGAGTATGGGTACATTAGCACCGCTCACCAATTACGGCGTTCTTGTATCTGAAGGCTCCGGCATGGGTGCTTCATGGTGGGGTAATAAAGACGACAACGGACCTGGTTATCGAATCCGTATCTACTACGTCGACAGTGCCGCAAGCCGTGTCCGCGAACTCGCATATGATGCCAACAAGACTCCTAGATGGTTTGTCACCGACCAACAGCTGGAGACCTGTGCACCGCAAGCCAAGATTACTATCGCCCATCTTCCTCCAGAAAATTCGACAAGCACAAGGCGAGAGACTGCGCATTTATTTTATCAGAATAGAGACGGTGACCTGAGACACTTCCCTGGTTATGATGGAACCTGGGATAGCTCTTATGGTAAGCATAGGCGCTTCTCACCCACTCGTTTTCATTCTTGGTCGGATTAAGATGCTAACTATTTTAAAAACAATTAGCTGAAACTATTCGAGAAACATCGATTCCACCCAATGCGTACATCACCGCTAGTCTTTATGTTAACGCCGCACGAAACCATACCATCCGCCTATGGTACCTGGACTCTTCCTCCCGCCTAGGCGTTATTACTGGTCTGGGACAATCTAAAAAGGCATTCCCTGACTTTGACAGCCTTGGAACCTTTGATGATAGAGAACTAGTTAGCGGATTTTCCACAAACTACATCAGTTTAGGTCAAGTCGACGGAGGTTCCATAGCGGTCGTAGGTTGGGGTGATGGTAACGAACAAGTCCGCGTATACTACCGGGCCAACATTAGGGGCAATGGTGGTAAAAATGGTGCCGTGGAAATTGCAGGAACACCTCAATGGCAATCGAAGGTCCTGGAAATTGAAGAGTTGTAGAGGACAAAACCCATGACATAGAGGTTGGACCGAATAGAGTGTCGAGAAAAAAAGGAGTTCGACGGTGAGGCGCAGGTATCAACGACTGGGCCTCTCTTACCTTTTCTGCATTGTTTCCCTTTGATTCTTGTTTGTATTATATACCCTTTTGTGTTTTTCCTTTTCTTCCCTTCACGTCGTTCCTTTCTGACCTCCGTATGCGTGCGTCATACAACTTACCGGCTATATGCCTTTGTAATGCTCTTTTGTTTATCACGGAGTTTTGGGAAGCTACCTGTATTTATGCTCTACTTACTAAATCAACAAAAGAACTACGCAAAATTGATAGATTTATAAATGATAATCGGTTTTCGTCGCAATATGCTAGAACTGGGTAGAGCGGTGTGTGCTTAGCGCTTTGAGATCGAAAGCTTGCCTGCACAGCTTTCGTTTATTCACAATTATCGAACCAACGATCAATGATCCAAACCAATTTATATCGTAATAGAAACTGGTCGATAAAAAAAAAGTGCTGCCAGGTATATCCATGTCAGTTTCTGGAATCCTGTGGGTTCTATTTCATATATGTAGGGCATGTTTCTGAAATTCTCCGGAAGTAACGTTATAACGTAATCGCCTAGCAGATCGCTAGGTTTCCATGGCTGATGCAGGACTGGCGTGAGATTATATGCATGCATGCGGTTACTGAAGTGAACATACCTAGATACCTTACTTAACCCTGAGTAATAGCTGTCCGATAGGAGGTAGACCTTGGGCAATATATTGCAGTATATGGGATTCTTTGTATCGTTGTCGCATAAAACTGGCTTCGAAGTCTATAATCTTGAGCGCTGGAGCCTGAAACGCACAACCTGTGCAACTCCGTATCCATTCCTAGCCAACGCAAATTCTATGACTGTTTAATATCAATTTACCACCTCAATATTTTGTGACAGTCTGGCGTCCGGGGCCGAGACCAATTACGATATACAAACTTCCTAACTTTCCGAACCTTCTTTGAGTTTGCATCTTGTAAATCATCTAGTGGGAAATTCAAATTGTAATTCAACGCCACTTCGAAACCAAGCAATAATTATCTCGAAATCTGATCGAGCAGACGCTGAAAACCCGCCGGCGCTGGGTGAGCAAATGAAACAGGTATCAAGCGGATTTACATGCTCAACAGAGAGCCATAAACTGGGTCCTTGCAACAGTGTATATATAACTACATGTAAACACTAAAATATAAGATATATATCTTCACGTATGGAAATAATAGCACTAGCAATTGCGAAAATGTGGGAATGGCGCTTCACTCTGTCTCCTCGACCCCCCACCTGGTGGTTCTGGAATGATCCCTACGGGGCCGCCGCGTAGGGCATCCACAAGGTCCATCTTAGCATTCATGTTCCCCGTTTTGAAACTCTCGAGGTCCATTCCGTCCTTTGCCATACTGATCTCTTTGTCAATCCATCCCATATCGCTAGATCTTTGACCGATCCGTGGCACCGGCGGCTGGTCGACAAATCCCATTCCGGGGTGAGAACTTTCAGGTGTCGACGGGCCCGCAGGTGCGTGGTCATCCCAATTAGTTGGTGGCGGGCCATATTTACCGTCGAACCCGTCTGGAAAACCGAGGTCTTCGTCGCTGAGCTCCCTCCTGCTCCGACCGATATTACTGCTAACTACCGTCGTACTATCGCTATCAAACGGTGGGCTCAAGTCGGTGGCGTCGATTTTGGCCACAAACTTTTCATTATCATCTCTCAAGATGCCCGTGCCGTCGCTTCCTTCGTTATTGGGGCTGCGGCTAAATCTGCCATAGGTCCCTTCACCGCTGTCCTGGATGGTCTTGAAAAACTTTGATTGTGGGAAAAGCCTGATTATCAAAGGTTTTACGGCTGGGGCGCTTGAAGTTATTATGGCGACGTTGGCTTCGAGCGAAGACATCACGGAGACGTTGAAGGCGACCCATGTTGGATCTGAGGAGTTCCAGTAGTCGCGAAGGTAGTAGAAACGGAGGCCGGAGAAAATGCACACAAGAGCTCCGACGGAGAAGATAATAAGAACCACGATTTTCTGTCCAGTGGAAACCTTGAGATCTAGTTGCCCACGAAATTCGCGAGTCGGCTGTTAGCTAGTTCCTGGAATTATCTGAAATAATTTTAGATCTTCGGTCTTGAGGACTTACGGCGAACCATGACCCAGCTGAGTAAGTATACAAAAACATCTGTTGTAATATTCAAACTTGCAATCGTGTAGTTTAGCGCAATAAAATTAACGCATGATCCGGTCGGATCTCCAAGCCTGGTGTTGAACGGCCAGCATTGGAATAGAATCGCCAAGGAAGACGCAACGGTGTATACGGTCATGAAACCGAGGGTAATATATACAACGAGCCTAAATGGTGGTGAGACCGAAAGTCGTAGATAGAAAAGTAAAATCGATATCTTCACGAAGCCGAGAATCCAGGGATATAACGATTGAATCGATAGCCCGATCTAACAGGGGTCCGTTAGTTTTAAAGTTTATTAACTGTACGCAATTACCCCAGTTAGGCAACGTGCCTTTTTTGTGATAACGAATTTCTCATAGGGCACATCCCAGATATGGTGATACCAGCCCGCATTCATAGCAGCGATTTGGAGTCCATATAGGCCAAATGATGCAGCCTAGAAGACGTCACAACAACATCAATATTAGCCGATGTTTATATTGCAATTCTGGATGTAAAAGTTGGGCGTGAACTTACCATTGCCAACATAATAAACCAATCGTCCCATCCCATATATCTTGTAATCCTAGCCCGTGTATAGATTCGCAAGGTCACAGTAATCAGTGCTAAAGTCGTGAAAACCGTTGTTATCGACAACAAGCGAGGTCCACGGCTCTTCGGGTCCTATAATATTATAATATTAAGGCTGAATTAGCTCCAATCCCACCGACTGGCTAAAGTGGGATGTATATGCAGGAACAAAGCTGGTGGATCTGTGGATATATCTAAATATCTTACCACGAGATCTGCGGCAGGCCACCAAGTGGGCCGGGACCAACTGTAGTTGCCTGCGGTATTCAGGTGCACATGGCCCGAGAACCAGGTGGTATCGATATCCGCCATCTCTCTTATTATTGCATAAGTGCCACAGTTCCCGAATCTTCCGAAATACAGAAGTGCAGAAAAAGCTCTAAGATGTCAATGGGTCTGTCAAACCGACGGTATGCTAGGGTACGTAGTGGAATTGCGCAACAAGAAGGAAGAAGAAAGCGCGCACGGACAGAATTGGATAGGAGGTTTAGCTATATAACAGAGGGCTGTACTAGCAGAAGAGATGGTAGAATGTTTGGATTTTCCGTCGTTACGGTGTGGAGAGGAAGGTTTTTTAAAAATACAATGGGTGTGTCTTGTAGCTTTAGGCTTAAGTTATCTCCTATGAAGCATGACTAACAGGTCCCCAGGAACCAAACCTAGAAGGAAACAGTGATCGTGTGAGTAGTAATTGCAGAAATCAGGGCCTTAGGCCTCCTGGTAGTACTATAGTGGTGGCGATGAAGCCGAAATTATACTTTAGGAAGTGGTTTTCGAAATATCCTTCTAGAAATTCTAAAGTTAGAGAAGCTTGCGAGATTGATCCAAGCTTCCAAACTTAAACCAATTAATTCCTCTGACGCATTAACGTTATTATCGAGGCCTGGAACAGTGCCCATGGACCGAGAAAGCCGACTAAGATCTCAGGACGAATGGAAAGCTAAAAAAACTGCGCCGGTAATGATATAAAGTTCTCAAATGGGGATACCCTCCCACTACCGGATCCGGCCATGTCTGTTGGACTCGGATGGGATATGTGTTGATGGAAAGGTACCCGCGGAAACCTTCGAAATCAGCTACAAATCCGGAAAGGAGGGTGAACTCTATGTTACCTTATTTCGAGGAATGGTTGGTCTATAGGCCAACTGCTGCTTTTGTAAATGAGTGTGGAGCATCTCGTATCGACATTCCTGTATGTACGGCCCGTACTTACGGCAGTGTGCAAAGGTCGAATTCTTAATATTCGAAGCTGGCTTCAAAATTTCGTGTAACATTACAATCGTGATATTAATTATTATCCCTATAGTATTATAACTACCTACTAGATCGTCGGCGTGCGCGCTATTTCGCGGGTCGTTGAGTTATATCGTACTCCAATTCTAATTATCAAGATAGGTGAAACCAAGGCCCAGGACATCACACTGTTCAATCTCGCTCAGGCCGCTTTGGTAGCCATCCCACTGCAACACCCTCATTGTTGGATTCCTCCATTTCGAAGCTTCCCACTCTCCACCTCTTTGTACCTGGCCCAAGGTATTCCAGTAGCCCCGGGCCTCAAGATACTTCTTCTTTGGGTTGGGATTGTGGTTCCAGGCGAAGGTGCTCCAGTAGTCGACTAACAACTGCGAGAATGGAATATCCTGCGCATCCCTAGGCATTGCTCCGCTCCAAATCAACACTCCAGCGATAGTGTCCACTATCCCCGAGTGGCATTTGAAGTATTCGTCGGCAGGGGTTCCGCCAACTGGAGGCTCACATTCTGAGACAGTAAACCTAGCTGGTTGATAGGCCCTACGAGCTTCGTATAAGAAGATCTTTGGAACTCTATTGTTCTTGGAAAGGAGGTACGCTTGGGACCACGCCTTGCATCTTGTGAATGCATTACCGAGAACGCGGACGGTCAAGTTGAACGCTGCGTGGTCTGGGTTACCACCAGTGTATAGTGGGAAGGCAGGGTGGTTGGCGAAATCGGTAAGATTCCTATTCTTAACCTCGCCAAATATTGCTTGGTCGGTACTAGCAAATTGCAGATAGTCATAAACTGATGAAGTATTACCGGAGTATCCGGAGAACTCAGAAGAAAGAAAGACGGCCCATTCATCGCGGTTTACGCCCATCATGATGGGTACATCTGCGAGATAATCTCTGTTCGCGACAGGAAAGTCACGAGAATGGACGATTATGTTGTCCTTGACGGGTCGCCAGGTGAGGGGCAGGTCAGCTGCAACCAAGTCGGCGGCGGGGATAGTCTTGATGCATTGAATAGGATTAGCCGCAGATGCGCATCCTGCGGCGGTAAGGACACTCTGGAACAAGGTATTAGATTCCGATAGCGTTCGTGAGTTATTTTCGATCTGATCAGCATCGTAGCCCCCCACTGGACTCTCCATAATAGCAGCTTTGAATAAACCTTTTGCTGCTTTAGAAGCCATCAACGTCTGTGTCGCTCCGGCGCCGGCGGACTCTCCACCAATAGTAACCCTCCTTGGATCTCCACCAAAGGCTGCAATGTTGGCCTCCACCCACTTCAAGGCAGTGATCATATCACCGATACCGAAATTTCCAGTGATGCCAGAGCCAGGCGTATCGGTCGCGAGGAAGCCAAAAACTCCCAATCTATAATGGAGATTGACAACAACGACATCTCCTCTACTGGCAAGATTGACACCGTCGTAGTTATTTATACTACCGCTGCCATGTGTGAAACCGCCTCCATGAATGACGAATACTACAGGTTTTAGATCCTTTGAGCGGCCAGAGAATGCTGGTGGGAGGTATGGAGTGGCAACATTCAGAAATAAACAATCTTCACTGCCACCGCTTGGTTGCGTACATTGATCACCGAAAGCTAGGGCGTTAAAAGTACCTGGGCTATCGAAGACGATGGAGTGTTTGAATCTCTGAGCGGGGTGGGCATATCGGATACCGTCGAACCGGAACCCGGCGGAGTCTCTGAATCCGGTTATCTTGTTCCTCCCAGTGTTTACAGTGATCTGGTACTGCGGCGACGTATCACTTGATGTTGCATTGCTCACTGGGGCGGAGTGAGTACAAAGAGTGGGTAGCCTGTACTGGCGATGGCAGTCAAGCGACTTGATTTCCCCGGTTCCGCTTATGGCTCGACATGGCTTACCAGCGGCGGGAGCGATCCAGTAAAGTTCATTTTTAGAGAACTTCCCAAGATGGTGCTGATAAGATAGGGTATTATTGAGACCAGCAGAGAAAGCTTGACCTTGAGCTTCAGGAGCCCATAGACTTTCTGATAGGGTTGCACAAGATGATTGTCCATCGGCCAGAGTTTTGGCGGCTTCTACTAGGATTGCCGCCGCGGTTCTTGTAGAATATTGCTCTTTTTCAAGTTAGCACAGCAGTATATAAGTGGGAATAGCAGCGAGTGTGGCTTACCCCAAAGGTCATTGTCCTTGAGGATTGTAAGGCCTGACTGAAGGGAAGAAACTTCAGGCACGGCTTGGACAAACCCCGCTTGCCCGAGGCAGCACACAGCCGACAAAAGTACGATAGACTTGGAGGCCATATTCTCGTGGATTATGACTAAAGAACCCGGTTGAACCTGCGTAGTACCAAAGTTGGGTTCTCTGGTCTGCTATTTATAATCGTAGTCTAATATAGGTATCCATCTGTGTTCCATCACTTAGGGGCTAGATGTTCCTCGGGCTCATATGATCATGTAGAACGCCAGAATCGCCACCATGTGTGGTTTTTTTTTTTTTTTTTATTCTTAAGGCTTAGTTTGCGAGACAGAATAGTTTCTTTGGCGCATATGGCTCCATGATGCTAGAAATGTGTATTCTTACTCGACGAAGGAGCTGCATGCCATGCAACTAGGAAGTTCGGCTGCCTTAGCTTGGTTCCAACGCTAGGTCTGGCCGTGCCGACCCACAAACTCTGCCGTTAAATCTGCACCTGCATTCTCGTCTTGAAGGGCGTACTTGCGTCGTGTTGCAATCGCGGGTAAGAATTGGCTGCAACTTCGGCCCTGCAGCCACTTTTTGCGTATCAAGAGCTCGCGGGGCCTGCACTAGCGTTCAGTTCAACGTGGAAGCGGTGTTTCAATTGGGAAACTGGCGAATACCCTAACTTGATCTATTCCAGTGTGCATAGGCGTCGGTGGCAGGTCCCCAAATTTACGTAAACGGTAAAGGGAATCTGCGAACTGAACAGACAAAAGCTGCCCACAAGGTGCGCATTGATACTTGCTAGTTAAGCGAGATCGTCAAGTCGGCCTAGGCCAGTCCGCCGGTCCCGCCCGAGAGAAAGGCGAAGGAGGTTGGAGACATGGGATTGGGTTCTCCTGCCCTCTACGATACCTAACGAAATCTCCCCGTATATTAAAATCACTTTACAAGGAAGGCCAACAGTACTCTAAAAGTCTAAATGAAAATGCATCCGATCGGTCGGGACAGAACCTGGCCAGGTCAAGCCGGAGGTGTGGTATTTTTAGCGTTATTTGTGTTGCGCAAACTGGGAGCTAATTCCATTCCGATGCGTTAAGCTCATTAAGGTTTGCAATGTAGGGTGGTATCGCTATATGGCGTGGCTGTGACGGCTTTGGGCTTTGTATTGGCTCTCTGGCTGCTGTTCTCTTACCATCGTGTAGTACTTGGGACCCGGCTCTTTTCAATGCCTTTCTTTTTAATGAACGGGTTAGATCTTGTACCTTTGAGCCTTTCGACAAACAAAAACCGCGCAGTACTCCCAAAGACGGGATAAAATAGTAGTAGTAGTAGTAGTAGTAGTAGTAGTAGTAGTAGTAGTAGTAGTAGTAGTAGTAGTAGTAGTAGTAGTAGTAGTAGTAGTAGTAATAATAATAATAGTAATAAATGCTGGAATGCAGGAATGCAGGAATGTAGAGGTGCGGAAGTGGCCGGGTAGTCACAAACGGAACTTCGTTGACTTCAAGATGGTAAACCGGCCATGGGAATATACCTAACATCGGATTGTTAAATTCTAGGTCGCCCTCTTCAATAGAGATGTGGTTAGATCTATAGAAGGTACCTACCATATAAGCCAGGAAAGAAATAGAAATAAGTTAAGTTAAATGCGGCAATATCAGACCGTAGACCTCACTCACACGATCATCATCCTTATTCTATCAACTAATTTTTGTCATTGTTTTATTATGAACAGGTGGGGGTGATTATGCCTATGGGACTATTCATGGTAAATCTATATTATTTTAATCTTTGAGTATCATGTATCAACAACTCAATACTAGTTTTTTCAATTATACTAGACGGTGGTCCATGTCAGGCATATAGTGGAGACCAGTTCGGGTATAGCATTTGGCTTCATAGTTCAAGCGTACAATTCGTCGAGTCACAGGATCGAGAAGGTGGGTGGCAGGATTTAGGACACTAACGACAGGATAGATCAGGTAAATACGTATATGTCGGATATTAAGGTATCATTAGCGGCGTCGCAGGCTGGTCAGGGACGTCATTGGTGATAGGCTGATTTGCTTATGGGCATATGAGGATTTTGGCTGCATATGTAAACGAGGAGGGGTGAGGCTGTTAGGGACATGCACAGGCGGTGTACAGGCGGTCATGGGGAGATGTGTTTCTGCCTGCTTCTATGCGTTGTGTTGCCCGTGGCCCGGATGGATGGATTTATTAGATAGGTTTCTTCTTCCTCCAGAGCAATGAAACCTATCATCATCCATCATCTCTCTTCATCGGCTGCTTAGCTGACCTATCAGGGGTCTCGTTTTATTTTTTGTTCGGTTTTTTTTGTCTGTCGTTTCCGACAGTGACACGCAAGACCTTTTCTACACAGTACTTTTTCTTCTACACAAGTCGTTTTTCTAGATAGAGCATAGGCAGGTGTTGGGCTGCGTACGAGAGAGGGAAGGAAAGGGGCCCCATTTTGGCATAACAAAATAAAGGGAATAATCTAATCGACGGTGCTACGATGCACAGAGTATGAGCGTAAAGTTGATGTCTTGATGATGGTGAAGAAGAGGGGGTTGTATAGGTAGTCGTAGGCTAGTTATAACAGAATAGAGATGGGTGTCAAGCTCCAGCACATGTTTGATCATAAGGAAATTGGAGCTTAAGCTTTGCTGTGACCTGCTACTAGAGTATTGAGTAGTCTCGTTAGTGGTATTGAGGTGGCTAGATCAGAGTAGCCGGATCTGGAGTTTGAATGAATCTACCTAAGCTGGGTCAGCAGCCAGGTAAGTGCCTAGCCAGCGCTGGTTATAGTGGAACCCTCATCGCGCACGTATGACGTCATGGACTCAACACCACGCTTCGGCACATGCATCCTGGCCATGGACGGCCATGTCACTGCACTGCCCCAGACGGTTCCTAGATGGCATTTGCGGTAATTTTATTATGAAGTTATATATTCTAGTCAAGTTTGATTAGAAGTCTAGTCACGGTATGATAAAAGCCGCTCAAATCCTAGCTATCGATCATGGTGGTGCACTCAATTCCATTGTCGTCAAGTATTGAGAAGATATAGACACATAAGCGGTGTGCGACCGACGGAGCAAGTTGTAGGTACCAACTGGAGATCTAGAGATACGCCAATTCACCTTGTTATACGCTTCAGCATATTTCAATTTGCAGTCACTTCATATTTTGTATCAACAGACGACTACATACCTGAGCTTGCGCTTGCAGCCAATTGGAGATGCCAGCCAAAATATTCCCATGGATGAAGCAGGGTCGTCGCGAGCATACCCGCAGCAATCCCAATGCTCGCGACACCCTCCCTAAATCTCGTCCTCCCAAGTCCCGCCCTCCAAGAAGTGCGCGAGACGTCCTGTTGCACAGTCTTCCCCAGTACTCTGGCCCTTACAATGTCGGAGTGATGGAATTGGAGTTACCAGTCTCCTCACCACGTTCCTTCGGGCCCGTTAAACGAAACGGCCGACACGCCTTGACCCTGGAAACCGTCCTTTTTAATATATATTATCCCGCCGCGATAGGGACTGGAAGTGGAAGGGATCCTTCAGGGGAACATCGCACGTGGTCACGAACAACGTGGTTACCACGTCCTCGGAGCTTGACCGCCAAAGGTTACGCAAAGTTTAGCAACATTCCCGCTCCTGCCATGTTAGCCTTTTTCGGGGTAACCGCGTGGTTTACTAAGATCCCCGCGTTTCGGAATGCTCGATTGGCAGATCATTGGCCACCACCTCATTCTGCCCGCAAAGGGGGTGATAAGATGAAGAACACGGCGGGGAAGGTACCTGAAAATTTACCTGAAGATTCAAAACCCGAGTTCCCACTTCTTATCTTCTCGCATGGTCTGGGCGGTAGCCGGTCGGTATATTCCTCCGTTTGTGGCGAGTTTGCTAGCTACGGTTTTGTAGTGGTTGCGCCTGAACATCGTGATGGCAGCGGTGCTCGTAGCGTAGTCAACTATGGGCCAGAGACAAGTTTCCTTTGGGAGGATATACTTCCAGCAACCCGGACAAAAACGCCAACATCGCCTGCAAATCCTAACTTCTGGTCTGCTGAGACTGAGAAGGCAAAACTTTTAGGGCGTAAGCCGGCCCGGGCCACTACAGAGGCTATAAACAATAGTATGAGGAGCGGTCCCGTGGAGGAATCATCGCCCAGACGAAAATATATTCACCGCAGAAAACGAGCTTTCACAGCTACGGCCTCAAAGCGACGGAAATATCGGACGGTTGACTATCTTTGGCCAAAGGATAATCCATACGATACAAATCCAACAAATACGATTGACGCAGACCTTCGCACTGCCCAGATTAATATGCGGAAAGCCGAGCTCGCTGAAATATACAAAGCGATTCAAGTTATAAACGCAGGAGATGGTGAATTACTGTCCCAAATGAATCTACGGAAGAAAGGCGCAGCAGGTGCGTCTAGTCGCGGGCTGGAGGGCGTAAGCTGGATGGAATGGGAAAACCGAGTTCAAATCAGCAATGTTACCGTCGCAGGTCATTCATTTGGTGCCGCATCAACGATAGAGGTCTTGCGCAATCCAGAGGATGTGTTTGGTTATGAGTTAGATTCTTTACAAGGAATAATTTACGATCCTTGGGGCGCAGCAATCCAAGAGCCGGAGTCGAGAAACACAACAATCCGAGCTCCGTTGTTGGGAATCAACAGCGAAGCGTTTATGCACTGGGCTGATAACTTTGAGATGGTAATGAAGGTATTTGAAGAGGCTTCAAGGAGTAACGAAAACTGTTGGATGATGACCGTTAAAGGCACAGTCCATATCTCTCAGAGCGACTTTACCGTTGTATACCCCCGCCTTTGCGCTCTACTTTTGAAGGCTAGCGCGGACCCGGAGCGAGCGATTGACATTAACATCAACGCAAGTTTGGAGTTTTTAAAACGGGTTATGCCTGCCAATGTCGCGCAGTGGAACCGAGTAGACGATGAAGGCCTTCTGGATGTTAGGGTGATCGGCTGGGAAGATGAGGATAGGTTTGAGAGAAGGCCTACTGCGAACGGAATCGCAAAAACGCTCAAAGCGCAAAAGGATCTACGGAGTAGAATTCAACCCCAACTTCCAAGTCTTCTTAGACGCAGGTGGAATCAGAAGCGCAAAGGCGGCATGGAAGAGGAGGTGTGGATGCATTTGAAGCCGGGGGATATGGAGGGATTAGAGACTGGGGAACCATTAAAAATTATTAAAGGAGTCGCGGAGCTCCGAGATGCAGACGTTGGTAAAGTTAATAGCAAACCCTCCGATCCTTTAGATTCGCAAAATACCAAAACCCAAAGGCAATAATGAACAAAATTCAAATTTACCAAATGCAATCTCTCGACGCGTTTACGGTGTATAGCCGAGTACAGCTAGACTTTTTTGTGCACATGTGTGTGTTTGTGCGGGTAAATGAAATCGGTGTTCAGAGCTACGGCTAGTAATTTGAACGCAGCAGCTAGTTAAATCCGAACTCTAGAATTAACTTTACACGCATCTATTTGCGCGCCTATATACGCTTACATGTAGCTTGAGGCACTAGTCCCATGTATATATCAGGATTTGAGATCCAGCTTGAACAAACCTAAACCCATTGTGTCGTAGATGAAGCAAAGTTAATAGGTGAGTGTTCAGCCTCTTAAGGGGGTTTGGAATATGGAAGTAACCTATAGCTAGCTCGAATGCTCTGGGCTATAAGAATAATATGAATGCGGCGCATACCATTTAGAGGTTCTTCCAGGATTGATATGACATCAGAATGAAATGCAAGATAAGTTTTGCCTCATAAATTAGATAGTTTATCTTAAAATCAATTCAAATACGCTACCACAGACCTCATCCGGATTATTTCCGTATATACGTAGTTTAGTTTCAATCTGGGCCGATTGAGCTAAAAATACAGCCTTTGAACGTTATCCCAGATCTATAAGCCAGCCCCTTTGGCACAAAACATCGATTTGTTTCCAATTTCATGTTCAGATCTGGCATCCTAGTTTTCGAAGCATTTTGTTTTCCCGAACTATTAACATGTTATGCAATTTTCCTTGAAATTGTGAGGGATTTATCGCTTTGAGAGCGATGCTAGCCTCGAGACCCTGTGCATATGAAACTGCAATGAGTGGCACAGGGCAGTGCTGTAGCGCTATCCTTTCCTGCTGCTGGTATACTTTTGACATTGGATCGCGTGGTCCGTCACATATAGCTCTTTGCAAGACCTTAAAAATAGCTGAGATTGATATATAAATGGTTATCATGATTATGGTCGGTAGTACTTACTAACCGATATTCTTAACGCTTCTCTCTCTCTTCTTATACAAACGCCCCTGTATATATATACGTATCTATCTTTCTAGCTCTGTAGTTTCTTCTTGCCGTTAAATAGGGGGCCGAGTAACAGATCCCTACCCTCAGCGACTTATATACGCGCAATAATTTATTTATAATCTAACGCCTATGCGATGTTCTTTTCCAGTGGTCTCAAATTCCGAGCTAGGTCTGGTCGTGACGGGACTGATACAGTGGGATTGGCTTTCTATTTGTCCCGCCTCATCACTACCATGCTATTTATTGGATGGCTAGCCACAGTTGATGGAGTCAGCCTCGGAGAAAGTGCTAACGTTGTACCTGGAGCCTCGTCACCACCGAAAGGCACTAGCCTGAACATACGCACTGTACCATCGGACACCGGCGGTTTCCACGACGAGCTGGTAATTACCTGCGCGAACGCCAGAACAGCATTTGTACAAATACTCCAAGATCCAGACGACCGTAGTGAATTCGATAATCCAGTGCACAGACTTTTGTGGTCTTTTTTCAGACAAGAGACGGTTTCGGAGTCGACTAGGCTGGATAGGTTTAGGAGTATGCAAACTGACTGCATATACGGCTGTCGATGTGATAGGGAAAGAGGATTGCTCATACCAAATCCTGGCAACCGCGTCAGGCTGGTTAATGGTGTTCCTAGGGGGGATTGTATTACTTACGAGGCGGCGCTTGCTTGTAGGATATTCTTTAGTAAGTAATGAGCCCCAAACTTCTCGTGGTTAGTTTATTCAAAACCCAGAAGTGTAATACCCACAACGCTCTTCATCTGAGCTAGATACGTCTAGTGGCATCATATAAAACGACTTTTGAATATACTGATATCAGTTATATTAATCAAACTGAATTTACTTGTATCGTCTCGCTAATATCAATTAATTTTACCGCGTACATTTAATTAAATGTTAGAATGCTCATGCGCAGCAACCATGGTCGTGAAACCACACAAAGAAATTCCTGCTTATACTTTTCAGGATCGATTCAATGAGGTTTACAAAGGCCCCAGTAATATGATTGATACAACCCCACTGGACGTTTTCGCAGGAGACCCTGTAAACGCCCCTGGCGGGGCCCCCGTAAACGCGTTTGGGAGAACTCTAAAAGTTAAATGGGGTAATGCCGGTTGGAAAGGCGATGAACCATTCTATTTATATGGCCCAGACGGTGTGTACTCTGACTCGGACGCCATGGGTGCGCGGTCTGGGAGCGACTATGCTGCAGGATGGGACCGTTTCAGGAACAGTAAACACCGCCGTGTGTACCGCTCCTCAATGCCTTGAGATCTTCAGTAGCCAATGCGCAATTATAAATGCTAGGCGCATGGGGGTTTGAAGTTATTAGAATGTTAATTATAGAATATCCTGTGGCAGCGAATTGTTTGGGTTTAGATAAATATGTATATTTGGTGGAAGCTAGTCATTATGATGATCCAACTAGACTTAGAAACCCAATGTATCAAATGAGTGGCTTATTTCGAGTATTAGGATATAATTATAGTTAACTAGTGCTTAAAATTTGCCTGAATTAAAAGGAGGGTCTATAACTATCTATCATCTGGAGCCGCTGAGGCCTTATCAATTGAAAATATATTTTGATAAGCTACTACATCTTGAATTACTCGGTTAGATCTAAAGATTCGAAGCTGGTATAAGACGGAGAGAGTTTCAATTCACATGATGGGATCTAGGGGGCTGAATAAATATCTTCTATGGCAGCACTATATGGCTCTGTAGCTGTGAATCTATGGTCATGGACTATAGCCTAGTGGTCGAAATGAAAGGGGCTTAAATCAGGGACTAGAAACTCTATAAACACGCCACGTGTGTATGTATGTATACCACAAAGCTGTTATCTAATGGCTGGAGCGTTTAATGCCTAGGCCTAAGGGGTCCGGATAGTGGCCGGTCGACAGCACCGGCAGTTGGTGTTCCTGGCATCATAGTAATATCGTGATCCCAGTTTTCTGCAAAGACCAAGCATGGTCCCTGTGGGTGCTCGTTCCTAATTTGGTCGTCGTGATAGATTCTGAGCTCGCGAGCTCGTGTGCAATTAGTACTAATACCTTACTAATTTCTACGGAATTGGCCAAGCATGCATGCGATGGATTCAAGCCTATAAATATCCTTACTTTTATTTCCGTCATGTATCGTAGCCCATGTCGATATCTCTAGTCTAACGCACTCTAATAGGTATTGGTTGTGATGCTTAACTAGTCACTTGCCTCCAAACCCAGGCACTTTCCGCACAAGGGTTGTGGTGGAACAATCGTTAAGGACCGTAATTGTACAGTAATTTCAAATTTAAGGCATCTTGTAAGGTGGTCCGATGCGTCAATGGTATATCAGGTTAGCGACCTTTGGACAGTTAAAGGTTGATTTAAACTCCGGATTTGCCAACCTACTACGAGTTCGAACGTAGCTCTTTGTATAGGGCTATATATATATACATATCGAGGAACTAGCATTTACGTAACAGTTCTTTTCAACTCTTCTCTTTTTTTTTAATTAACAGTGAAACGGATAAACCGGCGATGTTGCACGGCAAATACAAGCCTGGGGTACGCATAGTAAAACACATAATTCGCTATATTATATCCAAGCTACCTAGGTAGCTGCAAGAGTCGTCATATCGTCAATGGAAGAACTAGTTAATTTACCCGATTGATGAGGCGGCTCAACTGAACCCTGCCGTCTCCCCCGCAGTTCCACAAATTATAATCAGAAGGGTTAAATACAGCCCCACGATCGGGTCTATTAAAATCTGACGAGAGGCAACCCATTTTCGTTTCGGCCGACATGAAAAAAAAAAAAAAACGTGGCATGACTAGTACACACAAGCTTCCGCCTCCATGCTTGATCATTGCACAATTCTCGTTCGCCTATATCCTAGAGCTGCTAATGGTAGTCAGAGCTTACCAATTTTCGTACTCGCGTATTGAACAGGGTCGCGGGAAGGCTTCGGTTCGGAGTCCGGGACGTTTATCCTGATCCCTACCTTATTCAGCGTCGAATGTTTTCCTCGACGCGCAAGACGTGATATTTAAAGCTTCGTTCTCGCATGCTAGCTTGCTACCGTAAACGTAGAACCCTATAGACTTGCGGCCCAGGGTAAGCCTAAACTTGAGTCCTACAATTAAATCTGTTAAACCCAACAAGAGAAAAACGCTCCAGCTCGTCGGAAATCTTCGAAAATGTTGGGAATCTCAAAGATAATTGCGGCGGCCTTATTCGTTACAAACGTGCTGGGAAAGACGACTCCAGTGCCTTTATGTCCACAGCCTACTCAGACCACTGTCACACGCTGGCTCGCCACTGAAACCACCACTACGACGCTTTCGACTACGACACTTACCAATGGAATCTCTTCATTGGGGAGTGTTACCTCTACGCAGTCTTTGACTGAGACACGCACGATTACTACTCAGAAGACGGTTTATTCTCCGTCCGTGATCACAATCCCAGGTATGCATGCATATCTATGATGCATGATCGAACATTTTATAGAACTATTAAATTGACGCTAATTTCCGATACTTCTGGATAGAAACTACAATCACCTCAACTGTAACTGGACCAACTACCACTCTTGTTTGGTTTACTTCCAGGTCGACCGTCGTGCTACCGGGTACTCCCCCTGCATCTCTCTGCCTCACCAAGACGTGCACGTCGACAATCCAAAAGACCCTGACCACAACTTGGACAAACCGTCTATTCTACGAGACCACCTGGACAAGCACTGTTGGCCACGTTCTGACCCAGACTAAAGTCATCCTTACAACCACAACACGCACTGTTACAACCCCCGGTAGCACGACGGCACTTACAACCGTAATTCGTACAGCCACCAATTATCCCGTTGATATCACAGATACAACGGAGTGGACCACACAGTATGCAACTGCTGCGCCTACTACTTGTATTTGGTAAAATTAGAAAAGTTGGTTTGAAGGGGTCAGGGGTACGGGTTGTATTGTGGCCTAAGTACTTCTGGCTTTGATGAGGATCTTGCGGGTTCCTGCTTCTTAGTGTCTTGTATATATTTCAGTCTACACAATGCTCAAGATATTATAGTGTAGTCCGAGCCTGAGTCCTAGTCCGGTAGCTCTAGGAAGTATATAATTATAAACTCCGTACTGAGGCCTCGAGGCACGATACGAACATCTGAAATATCTATTATCTTAGGCTACCTCGCTATCGATAGCTATCCTTGTACTTATATCTGACATTTGGGCAAGGTGATCCTTACCCACAAATATATTAGCACTTTCCGCAAAGAAAAGCATATGAATGAAACGCGTACCACATACCCAGGGAAATGGTACTTTGACAGGATTACCACGCTACTAGGCATAATACGAGGGGCCTTTTGACAACGATGAATTCGTATTGTATACTTATATTTATTACTGTAAATACGAAATATTCGACTATCCAGGGTCTTGTGGTCCGTTTGCAATGTCTTCCCCCGCTCGAGCTCGTGCCGCCTCCGCCTCAGCAATAGCCTCCATCCTCTCAAAGCTGTCCACCCTTAAAATCGCACTCTCCCTATCCAATACAGACCCCCTTCTGCCGGATCCAGAATACTGCGCGCTCATACCTGTCCCGCTCCCCGAACTTGAACCCCTAAAGTCCAACGATTTGCCCTCTTTATAGCTACTCCCCATATCCTTCCCATATCCAGAGCCAGTGTTGAAGGAGGTGCCTAACAGCTCAGCTCTAGTACTCCTGCTAGCAGTGAATTTACTCCATCTCCGGCGAACCAGCGCTTTGAACGCCGGAAGGCAGCAGATTATGATTCCCATTCCCTGCTCGAGGGCGCCCCAGGCATTAACTATACTGATTATGGGTGTATAGTGGGTTGTGAGAACATATGCCACACGGCTAAGGGATATTACTACACCAATAAATCCAACGGCAAACATTCCGGCTGCTGCATAGAATCTTTGTTTGCTACTACGTTTGATGATGTGGAGGAATGAAAATGGGAAGGAGAAAACTGTCCAAGTATATATATGGTCAGTTACAGATTTAGTTCTTGATCGATAAAGGAGATTGAGTGACTGTCCGGTAGGTATCGATATATCCGACGGCTAGAATTTTCTGATGGTTTAAAGATGAACTTACTCAGTACTTCCGTGGTAACATGCAGCGAAACCGTTCCAATAAATGCTTCTCTTGAGAAATAGGCCAAACAGCTTCTTTCATGTGTAGGGTGGATGTCCCAGTTCATCCATATCGGGTTACAACAAAAAATCGTAATGCAGACCATTGCAATGCATGAAGCAAAAGTAATCACTGCCAAACAGTGAAGCACAATCCGGTGTTTTGGTAGTGCTGCCTGGGGTACTAGTTTATAGTACAACACCACTAAATAAAACTTTACTGCCCACCAGGTTCCATAGTATGGGAGCAAGGACGCAAACATAACTTTTAGCAATGCTTTAAGCCTTTCTGGGGGTAGAATGTGATAGGCCGATAGAGGTTCATGCACATCGGGAATAACGTTCATTTTGTCAAATCCGTCCTCGAGTATTACGGTCGCTGTATCGGCGAGATTTGATAGATAGTAGAGAAATAGCGCGAATGAGATGATCCAGTCGCTGAATGTGAAGCGGCAGTTCCTTATCTTCCAGCCTTCAAATCTGAGGTTCCGATTGCGCATGTAGAAACGCAGGCCAACAAATACACCGGCGATAGCGCCGAAAAGCCATTCTAGAACCTGGTTAAAAAGCTTTGATTAGTGTGGATCTGCCTGTAACTGTATTTGAAATTGAGTGGATATATATAGCACAAGGGATTGTGGGGCACGGCTTGCTTATAACAGATGGGAAACCTACATTGACCACGAGTGGCTTGACATACCACATGGCATCCACATATAGCTTTCTAAGATCTAGCAATTACGTTGGATCCTAGAAGACCTCGAGTCCCGGATTGGGTGAGCTGAATATCCGAGGTCAATAGATTAATAGATTCCCACTCGCCGGACTTATTAGCACCTCGATACGTTAATAAAAAGGGCCTTTGGTTGATACGCAGCCAGTATCTCGGGGATAGGTTTATAAAAACAGATTGATATCTTAGTTATCATTCCGGTCTGTTGGAATAAATTAATGTTTGTTGCATAGACAGCATTTAGAGGAGGGCCAAGAACTATAGATGAAGAAGCTACAGAAAATAACTCAGGGGCTACTGCCATATATCAACGTTAGGAACTCGCTTGGGGTAATGGGGATTGATATTGGGTTATTAATGCCTCTAATCCCCGCAAACGGGTAACGAGACCACCATAAAGCATGCGTCGTAAAGGGACTACTAAAGAAAGGTTTAGAGTCATGGTTTTATGTATGGTTCGGAATCCACAAGGTTCGAGATAAGATTAAGTTTGGAGCTCGATACGATGACACTAGTACATACCTAGGTAGTTATTTGCCCCTGTGATTAATTATTCATGCAGAACACCGGAGATATATGGGAGTTGTAGGTATACGTCACAGATAAACAATACGGTTATGTCTTCACGGCTGAGGTATTGTCACGAAACGGGAGGGGAATGCTTCAAAGAACAACGAAAAACAACAGGACTCAACCCAGCTCGCCCCGCCCAACCCGCACCGGATACTTGATAAGCGTGGGTTCCCGTTAATGTGCCGGGTCGGGAGGGATCTGCCGGGCCTGTCCTTTTCCATTCAAAGCAGTTATCTATATAAAATAATAAAAACAACAAAAAAAAAAAACGAAAACAAAAGACAAAAAAGAACCCCCCCCCCACCCCAACGCCCTACCAGAGGTTGACTCTCCTCACCCCCTCCATCTGGTAGTCGTCCAGCATCCACACCAACCCCCCCTTCTCGCGCTTCTGCGTCAGCAACGAGAACACCTTCGACCTCGCCACCCCACTCCTCACCCCCTCCCAAATCCCCTCCTGCCCCTCCATAAACTCCTTCTCCCCCATCCACAACTCCCCTCTCAGCGACACCCACCTCTCCAGGCCCCCACTTCCTCTCCCTTCCACATCCACCATGCTCTCCTGACCCCCCCAGGCCAGTCTGAGCCTCACCCACGGCAACTTCTTCTCCACCAACCTCCTAACCTCCTCCTCTTCCACCGCTGGCTGGTGCCTCAAGACCACCTCCCTAAGGCTGCATCCTTGCCAGGCATATCGGATGCCCTGTAATGGGCGCGACGAAATCTTCCCCGGAGTGGAAGGCTGGCCGGAAATTTCGATGCCGCAGATCATCCGGCACGAGGTGAGCACGCACAGCATGCTCACGTCGGTCAGATTGACCCCGCCTCGAACGGCCACCCCCACGAGATCCGGGCAAAGCTTAACCAGCTGGCAGAAATCGTCATCTTCAATGTCAAGCTGGCCCCCTCTCACCTCCACGTACACCAGCTGTCTGCACAAACCCACGTTCTTTCTCACCCGCTCCAGGATCCCCGCTGCAGCGCCGGTCTCCGTTGCAACGACAATTAGTTGCGTCGTATCGTCTGGAATAGGAACCAGGGGCTCCCACTCCGAGACAACCGCAACCCTCTTGTCGCTGCCGCCGTCCTCAGCTGGCAGAACCTCCTCGAGGTCAGAGGGATCGTCGAACTTAATGAGATCGACATCCTCTTCCCCAAGAAGGTCCCGCTGGCCTCGGGCTGGATCCCATTGCCCTAGCTCCTGAGCCTCCTCCCCCTCCTCCACCCAGTATGAGAATGCCCCCTCCCACTCCTGCATCCTCACCCGATCCCTCAACATCTCTACCTCTCTCTCCAAGTGACTAACCCTCTCCGTCAACCGGATCAATTCCACCCCCTGATCCGCGATGACTCGCCTGTCCTCTTCCCTCTCCTGTCCCAACCGACGTAGCTCATCCCTCATGCTGGATACCGCCTCCAGCAGCTCCCTTGTGACCTTGGTTTCTTGTTCTGAGGAGTTTTCCTTCTCCCCACCCAAGAGCGCTTTAACGTCACTCTTAGGTGTGACGAGTTTTTTAACGAGGTTTTCTTTCCTCTCGAGGGGTTTAGCGTCGCCCAGGCAGACGGGTTTGCAGAGGGGGTTTCCCTTCCCCCGAACGTCCTCTTCTTCCACCCACTTCCACTCCCCTTCACTCCTCACTCTCTCCTTCTCTAGCGGCTTAGACACTGGCTCCTCGAAGGAGCAAAATCCCGCCACCACCTCACTCCATTCCTCCGCACTGTAAACACGATCTCCCCCGCCTCTCTCCACGCTGGGCGTTTCAGCTCTCCTTCTGGGGGCTGGACGCCTAATCTCCCTCACTAGGGGACTCATCGGCTCTGGGAGCGATATCTCGGTCCCCGAAAAGTAACTCGACGAGCTGGCCGTCGGATCTGGGCCGAATTCCCAGATGCTCGACAGGGCCTGCTCAACGACCTCGCGCATCTCCGGTACCCTCAGAAGCTTTTTCATCACGGGGGGCATCTGCTGCCCCTCCGGCACACAGAGCTCTCCGATCACATCTTCTACGTGCGGAAATGTATTGAAGGGATAGTGAAACTTTCTCCCCCCAGCACGAACGTGAACGAACCCAAACTCTCCGGAGATTTCAATCATGTCCCCGTCTATCTTAAAGCTTCGGCAGAAAAACCCTTCTGTGGGTTGCTGAGCGGTAAGCTCTTCAATCAGCGGAAACCGGCGAGGTCTTGGTGACGAAGGTGCGGATCCACAGTTCCCTCCGTGAATCGTTGGGATGTGCGTAGTCTCTGGTTCGAAAGGTGCCTTACCATTAGATGGCCCATCGAAACCGCCATGAAGACCGTCACTAGAACCGACACGAAGCGAGGTAGGTTTCTTAGCTTTAGTATTTGGTGTAGCAGCCGGAGGGTTGAATTTTCCTTCTCGAATCAAAAAATCCATTCGCTGTTGCAAGTTGTCATATGCAAGATGGAGCCTTGCCTTGAGATCCCCTAACTTGACCGTGGGACAATCAATCATGATGCTGTCCACATCTAAACCCTCTTCCCTACTGCGAGCGAGAGTATCTCGTGCGTAACGGTAACGCTCATCCTCTTCCTGGACATGGTCGACAAGGTAGACGCGGTCATTTGTATCTGGATCTCGAGCAGCATAGATAACGCGAATGCCAGTATACTGCGAACGTTCAAAAACGGGGAGCTTCCGGATATCCTCTTCTGGAATCTTGGTGGATGAAGAAAACAGTTGGCGTGACTTGAGGGACTTTTCGTCGTCTGGGCCATCGTAGTTTGTAAAACGAGTGTATGAACTAGGGGGTTCACGTAGAGCGACAGCTGGAACATCGGAGTCTTTCTAGAGCTCCACGTCCGAAGCCGCATCTCCAGTGAGTTCATCATACTCGTATGACTTGACCTCGTATTCAATATCATCCTGGTTGCTGTGTTGGCTAGGGGTATCAACGGGCTTTGCAACTGTAAATTCGTGGTCGGGAGTAAGAGATGAATTGCCATGGAGGGAACAACTGATACCGAGATCCATTCCATCTGCAGGGCGGGAGCAGTTCAGAACCATTAGATCGGCGCCTATGTTTTTTCCTGGATGGTTGTGGATCTTGCGTTGGACCAAAATAGAAGCAGCTGAGCGCTGAGAATCGTGACAGAGGTAGTTGGGAACGACCGGAAAGAACTTATCAGCGACAGGAGAGTGAGAGCTATAGTGATAGACGGTTCTTTGATTGGGCGTAAATGAGACCCACTTCGTGGGATTGAGAGTACTCCCGTGGTGTTCGTCGGTCCACACAGCACTCTCTGGGGGGACCCCTCTAGTCACCTCGAGAAAGACGAAACAGTCCTTATCGGCAGAGGAAAATTTCCAGCTATTTGGGGAGCATTTAAATGGTCGAGGGGTGCTATCGATCTTCTCGGTTTTGGTCTGTGATTCGAGAGGTCCGTAGACATCAGATAGGGGGGCGCTATCGTTGTTCCCGAAAACGCGTAGGGAACCGCCTTCCTTAATAGAATTGAGCTTCCAGGAAGGAAACTTGTAATCCTTGGCAAGGTCCTCGAGCAGTCCTGTTGTGATGGAGCTTGAAGGATTTGAGCTGTTGAAAGACATCTCGGTGTTGTTACAAAAGACGCGAGATTGCAAATGACTCCGAACATATTTCGTTGCATTTGTGATATGAGGGATTCCATGGACCTTCCCTAGTGCCGGGCCTGCGGACTTCTCTTGCCCTTCATTAAGCGATAGAGTCGAGCAGCTTGAATCAGAGCTATCCACGCTCGACATCGTGTTTTCGATACCTATGTTATGCTCAAGCTCAGAGAAAATGATACGTTTTGACCGAGGCATCTCAACCGAGTTAATCGAGGGATGGGAAATTGAGTTCTCGCGAGCACTTTGCTCGGACTCAGAAGTAGAATAAGTTGATTGGCACGACATTTTGGATGAACTTGGACGGAAACAGGAGGGAAGCTATACAGCGACGCGTCAAACTTGTATCTTGAGATGAAAATCGACTTTTTAGGGTAAAGTGAAGGGAAAAAAACTGCTACGTACCGTTTTTTGATGAAAAGCTTTATGGTTCTCAGTTGAATTCAGGTGCAGGCTATCTATTCCAAGCTCTGAGTGATATCAAGACAGAAACAAGTCAACAAGCAGAGAACGGGGCTTGAAACGGAGAACGGTGTGCTGAGAGGCGATTCTTAAGACAAGAAGAGTCTAAAGATAGTGATATGAAGCTTTGAGCTGATGATGATGGGAGTTTGTTAGAGCTTGAAGGTGAAACGACTTTTATTCGTTGAAGATGCTTTAGTGATTCTACTGAAGCTTGAGTGAAGAGGATGAAGAGAAGGAAAGAAAAATATGTTGTTGCTGAGCTGAGGGGGCCTTTTTATAGTCTGGGGGGCTCACTGTGAGGGATGTGATAGTGCGAGTTTGCTGTACCCGTCTCGGCAGTAGCACGGCTGTCGAAAATACTTATTACCCCTTTGAGCCGTCGACGGTCCCCGGAAGGGAATTATTCCTGGTTGGGTATTGTCACCATAGCAATCCAGGCGCTTCTTTATTTCCATTTCTACTATCGAGATCGCTGCGGCCATCGCTTTCTTACATCGACATCACATCAATCTCTTCTGCATACGCCACCCACCTCCTACACACCTTACTACACTCAGATCAACAGACCTATTCGCCCTATAGATATGTCATCACAAAACGCTGACAACCAACTGGGAGGGGCCCCCAAGCTCAGCCCATATCACTGCAAGTATTATGCAAAAGGAAAATGCATGCGCGGTAGCGACTGCCGCTTCTTTCACGACGCTACCCTCATCGAGGACTTTGACCAGTTGGAGATAGTTGAGTTCGATCTTTGTGACCTAGAATCTCTCGATTCGGAAGCCTACGGTGACTACGAGGGCCCCATTAGTATATCTGAAGCCACGCCTGAGGCTATAGCTTACAGAAAGTACAAGCATCCACCGACGCCTTCCCCTCAGATCCTATCCTTCAAAGACTTGAAATCCTACAGCAAGTCACGTCTAACGCCAACTTACACCCACCTTCAATTTGGATCCGGCTTCCCGGTTACGAATGCTCATATCCAAGACCTTTTGACTTGCCCATCGATGCTAGCCTCTTTGGAGGTTTTCATCATTAAGGGTATCGATGGTACGACCACGACAACGGGAAGGGGCAAGAGGAGAAGAGCTACAATAACAGATCCAAAGCCGATCGAAATCTCGAACGAACCGTTCATAACTATGATTCGCAAATGTCAAAGTCTTCGCGTCCTCCACCTTATCGGATGCACTAAGCTTGACGACTTCGTCTTCAGAGCTATCGCAGAGAGCTGCCCAGATCTCATGGAACTCAAGCTTACTGGTAAGCCAGACCTTACTTCCATTGCATGCATCGAACCTCAACTCAACACACCAAAATCCAACAACCTCGCTTCCTAATTGGGACCGAGAATCCCTGCAGATGATATCCCTATTCGGTTATCCAACATTCAATTGTCTAACGTTACACAGGTATCCCAACAAAAACAGGGTGTCTCACAAACGCTAGTTCAGTTTATGTCGTTACAAAAGGCCACAGCTGCCTCACTAAGATCCGAGAAATACACCTCACGAACCAATCGATCGGTCCGGAAGGCGTAACCCTTCTCTCAGACGCCCGACCGGTCGCCAACATTCTCGAAGGCGTCCAATCCGCCCTCCCAAGTAAGGGAGCCGGTCTCACCCTCACAAGCTTGGAGGGCACCAGAGTCCACCACAGCAGTTACATTGTCGCTATCGAGGCTCAAAAGCTCAGGTTCAAGGAATGCTTCGCTCCATTATGGGATATTAATAAGGGAGAACAGCCGAGTCCAGAAACGGTGGAACGTCTAGTGGAAGGAGCTTATAAGATCCCAGGCTTCTGGACCGAGCCTGGAGAGGCTGATGAGCCAGGTGAAGAAGAATGGGAAACGGGGACTGAACACTCTGCAGAAGCGGACGAAGGCATTCATCGCGTGGAGCTAGTTAATCCCGCGTACCCCGATAGCCAGAAGCTCTCGGACGACCTACTTCTTAGTTTGACTGAGGCCATTCGAAAGTTACATCGTGGCATCGCGGGCGCCGGTATCGACTATAAAGGGGAAACTCAAGATACGGAGTAGCCCGACTTGAGCAATGCCATTCAAAGAAAGTTATCTCCACTGTTTCATTTCTTCATTTTCTTTTTACTCTTTTTTTCTTTCTTTTTGTTTTCTTTTTTTTGCTAAGCTTCTATTGTATCGTATTACTGCTGTGTTTTACGAGTTAAGAACACTGGCTCGCCGAATGGTGAGGCCCATGTCTCGCGCTGGTAAATCTATCGTCAATTAACCTGTTAAGCCGATACGAAGTAGCCCGTACGAAGTTGCCAGTCGTAAATCAAGTATCCAGTATCAGTTCGACTTGGGTGCGTCTAGCCCCCGAGACCTAGTATCAGAAATTAGTGTGAAGTTTAGAATCTTAACTTAATCACAGTACTTGTGGCTGGTCTCGTCTTGTGGCCGACTGTTGTCTAGGACCGAAACTAATCACATTGCATCAAACCAAAACTTTCTGGCTCTGGCATACATACTCATTCACGAAGAAACAAGTATCTATATCATAAATTTCGGAGCGATGGAAGTATAGCCATGCACACAAATGGAATATAGGAGAGCATGCTCGATACACTGTAGAGACACTATTAATGCAAATTTGCAATGGCAAACTGTCCTTTTATGGAAACCCTGATTCTGTGCTATTATGTGTCTGGTCTACAAGACAAGACAGTATGTAAACAGTTTGAACAGTTACTGATGTAATTTAGATATGGTCTTGTAACCAGTTGCAGCCTGGATAATAATTTTTGATAAACCAAACATACTAAAGGCTTACTGGCAATGTGCGTATATACGCAAGCCTTAAGTTCATCGATAATACGATCACAAGACGTATGTGAGATGCATACCTGAGTTCCAATGGAAAAGAGGTATACAGAAAAGACAAAGTATATCCTACAGACACCGCAATCCAACCCAAAAACAAATGAAAATATAAAACCGAAAAAAAAGGGTATGACCAGGCCAAAAACGAAGAGAAACAGAAACCGGGAAAGAGACAAATGTGGCCGGAAGGCAAATACAAAGCATCCTTAACATTGAAAATAGGTAACCCGATAACAAATAACAAAGGTTAATAAAATCCAGGTATCGTGGCGAATATAAAGGCAGCCGAAGAAAAGTATAAAAAATCCAAAAGATCGAATGTCATCGTCGATAGGCGATCGAGCCCGAGGATGCTGGTAATGAAGAGAAAAAAAGAAGAAAAAAGTACTTGTACAGAGAGCGAAGGGGATCGACCCGAGACACTAGAGAGAGCGCACGCGGACTAAGGAAACTATAGCATCAAGCTTCTCCTAGCCAAAGCTGATTGTTTGGACTGAACAGAAGAAGCAAGAACAGGATATTAGCGGTTATTCTCTCCTACATCTATGATATCTTCCCCGAGGCGTTTGTGGTGGTGTGTAGGTGTGAATATATATATATGGTGGAGTGAGTGTGTGTGAAGGTGAAGGTAAATGTGAGGGTGGATGGATGGATTGGGTGGGAGCTGGGAGGTCACACTTGGAATGTTGTGTTGCCGTTAGATGAGCACCGGTCAATAGTATAATGAAAAGCTGACAGTTCGCCAGCTTTGAGAGATTCCGCTGGCTTCTCATGATAAAAACTGAAAAATACGACTATTTCATTGTCCCAATATCGTCAGCCATGATCTTTCGCTTCAGTTGTAGTGGGTCTTTGAATCCTGCCCGATAGCTATCGGGCTCGATCAATCCCGTGTTGAGGACGCAATTGATAAGCCTCGGCAACACCTCAGAGGGTAGACTTACTGCTCTCTGTATTCTCTTTCCGAGTGCTCCTAAAAGCAAGAGACTTCTTTTCAACCACAGTGTCCAGGCCAAATCTGTCGAGTATCTCAGTAGCGACTTCGGCAGACCTCTTAGCAACATAGAAGTTTAGTCGCGGGTAGAGTTCCGAGTAGCATAAGTATTGGTATGAAAATGGATCTCGACTGCTGCTTGTGGACCACTCTCCATCGTATAGCAGAAAGTTGCAGTATTGGTTTGAGCTGAGGACCTTATCAAGGTCGTTGACACTATATTTCGAAATTTAAAACATTAATAAATTTCATCCGGTGCTAAAAAGGTGGCGGCCGCCCAAGCCCACATCCGACCAATCGGCTGGATAATGGTTTAAAATCCCCAAAAAGACCCACTCAAAAACATAGACACCTTACCTGCTGACTTCAACGAGCATTTTGTTATAGAATTAATGAAGTGATCTTAAGATCCTTTTTGTTGTATTTTTTGGCGAGCTTTTGCTGGGATATAGGATATAACAATCGGTCGGTGGGTTGCCGGGAGTACTAGGGTAACTGACGTTTTCTGCAGATAATAGTAGAAATGGGGCACAATGAAAGACCGGTAGCCAACGGTTTATATAAATCCTTGGACATTTTTAGCTCACTATGATTACTTGCAGCTTGGTATACATATACCAATGCCGCATACAAACCCCTCTTTGAAGCTATACCTCACTCAAGTTAGTCAAAGCCAACAGTTTCCCTTACGAACAGCACACTAAACTCGACTGGTACCCCTTCTAGAAAATGGGCGAATGCAAAAATTCATGATTATAGTGATCATGTAACGCTATCTTTGCAGCACTGTTTAGTCACAAAGCCGCTTTTTTCACCGGTGTGCGTAAGTTGAAGCCGGTATACGGCATTCCCTGGTTGGTTTCCCTCTAACCTTTTTCGCCCGATTCAATAATCTCGATCCGAAAGGTTTCCATTTTTGTCATGGGCGAATGATATAGTGCCGGGTGTTCGACCTTGAAGCGTATTTGGTGCTTGCAGCGCTCAGCCACGTGGCCCGTTCACGAACGGAGGTTATAGAGGTAGTATAATAGCAGGCTGGGAGGACTGTCAGTGGCCCGGTTTCACTTTTTTTTCTTTCCCCAGGTAAAAGCAACGTTGAAACAAGAGAAAATCTTTTCGGTGGCGTTTATTTAGGATTTGTGAAGTGCGGCTTTGATCTGTGGCTTGCATATGTCGAGTGAATATGAGCATGAAGCAAACCGTTGAACCATGGGTTAACTGACCCGGAAATCCTCCGATTTGGTGCTAAATTCCGTTGGTGATAGTACGTTTTGCTTTTCAACGTGAAACTAGACATCCTAACAGCCTAGATTTGTCCATTTCCTCGTCTCCTTTTACCGGGAATGACATCACTACAGTATTGTCTCAATCGTGTCTTAATGCACTACGGGTAGATTAGTGTGTATCGTATCCCGTAGCTCCAGGGCGCCTAGGGCTCTCCGCAATGGAGAGATCCGGGGATTTACATCCATGTGAAATTAAACAATGTGGAGGCACCCTGTTCGATAAGCTATTGCTGTAAATATTGCCAACGTCCACCAACCACGTAAGCGCCTAAGGGTCCTAAAATTATATCTGTGAATTATCATTGCATTGTGCACTTTATGCTAATCCATGCTTTCATGCAGGGCACTAAAAAATATTGTCTTGGCACTCTATATTGAAATAAGCATCAGTAACGTATTTAACCGGGCTGCGAAACAAACCGGCAACACAAAACGCTAACCTCAAGTGGGTTGAGTGATTCTTCTTGCTAACTCCTAAATACCTTCAATATTTCTATTTTTTTTCTATAAATTTTAACCTTCTATCTTTATATTATAAAATTCATTATATTTAGTTTTAAACTATAAAGAGGATTCTTTAAATTTATTAATAATACTATAAATTAAATATAATTTAATAAATTTAAAAAAAAAAATAAAAATTTAATTTATATTAAAATTATTAAAAAATAAAATTTCAAAATTTTTTAAAAATACAATTAATAAATATAATATATTATTATTAATATTATATTATTAATTTATAAAATATATAATTTAAAAAAATTACTAATTTAAATTTTAAAAATAATTATTTATTTTAATTAAAAAATATATTTTAATAATTTATATAATAAAATTATAAAAAATTAATTTTTTTTTTAATTATAATTTTTTTTAATTAATAATAAAAAAAATAATAAACCAAAAAATTAATATTAATTAAATTTATAAATTCTTTAAACAACATTTTAAATTAATTATAATTTATAACTATTTATTAAAATTTAAATAAAAAAAAATAAATAATATTAAAATTATATTAAATTAGTTTAAATTATATTATTAAATTATTAAAAAATATAAAATTTTAATTAAAAACATATAAAATATAAATAAAAAAAAATTTATAATTAATTTTAAAAAATTTAAAATTATTATTATTTTTATAATTTATAAATAATAAAAATTTTATACTCATAATACTAACAAGAAAAATATAATTATAATTAAATATATATTTATTATTAAAAAATTTTATTTTTTGTTAATTATATATTTTAAAAAAATTTATATTTTTAATTAATATTAAAATTATAAAAAAAAAAAAATTGGTTATAAAAAATTAATATA
Source organism: Orbilia blumenaviensis (assembly GCA_036872755.1). NCBI lineage: Eukaryota > Fungi > Ascomycota > Orbiliomycetes > Orbiliales > Orbiliaceae > Orbilia > Orbilia blumenaviensis. The sequence goes on from JAVHNS010000014.1 coordinate 219,882, forward strand.
AAAAATATTATTAATGAATATTTTTTTTTAGTTTAATTAAAATATTATTTTAAATTTATAATAATTTTAATTATTAAATTTTAAATTTTATAATTAAAATAATTATTTATTTTTAATAACTATAAATTTTATATTATTATAAATTTTATTAATTTTTATTAAAATAATAAAATTATACTTTTTTATTTTTTATTATATTTAATATACTATTTATAATTTTTCAATATTAAACTCTTCAATTATTATACTATAACTTATAAAAAAAAAATTAATAAATTTTTAAAATATAAAAATATTATAATTAAAAAATTAAAATTTAAAAAATTTATTAATATTATTTATATAATTATATTTATAAAAAATTATATTATTAAAAAATAAAAAAATATTAAATTAAAATTATTTAATATATTATAAATTTTTAAAAAATTATTTAATTTTAAAAAAAAAAATTATATAAATTTATTATGTGAAATAATTTTAAAACACAAATTATAATTTTTATAAAAAAAAATAATTTAGTAATTTTAAATTTTAATATATTCTTATATTTTATAAATATATATTAAAAAAATAATAAAATTAGTAATTTTTTATTTTAATTTTATTTTTAAAAATTAATTAAATAAAATTATTAAAATAATAATTAAATTTTTTATTAAATAAAAAATATTTTAAATAATAAATCAAAAATTAGAAAATATATTTAAAATTTAAAAAAAAAAAAAAAAGAAAAGTAAATCTTATTTATTAAAAACAAAAATGTTTACAAATATTAATATTAAAAAAATTATTAAAATTATTAAAACCCAAATAATTACTTATTTAAAAAATAATATTATAATTACCTATATATATAATTTTAAAAATAAACAATTTATATATATTTAAAATTTTTAAATTTAAGTAGTATTAATTTAAAAAAAGGTATAAGATAAATTATATTATATTATATTGTTACTTTTTTTTTTTTTATTTATTTTATATAAAATATATATATTTTATTTAAATTTATTAATATATTATATAATTTAATATAATTTAATATATATTTTTATTTTTAAATATTATTTTATTAATTTATATTTATAAATATGTTAAATTTTGAGGTTTTGGTAAAATTTAGTGTTTCGTGTTGCCGGTTTGTTTCGCCGCCCGGTTAAATACGTTAAGCCCTTGAAGTTGCAACGAAGATCATAATTAAGCTTTTATCCGGATACCCGGTCACGACCGTGGTTATTAAGTGCATAAAAAAAAGTGATTTCCCTACTTTGATCTTAATCTTAGTCAAGGTCGGGTAATGTATTTCGCCTAGCAACCACTCGATACTACGATAAGCCAATATAGCCCGGCCAGCGCCATATTATTGGTTAGTAAGCACACCGCTCAGAGCACGATCGCGCGACTAGGCTATTGCAACTTAACTATGCGCTACAAGTCGGTTAAGAAGTCGGCACGCGTCGTATCCACAAAACGAACTCGTCGATGTATGCCAGCCTGGCTACGGGACTACGTGTGTGCTGAATATCTGTCTAAGTATTTATAACCTAGTGGCTATAAACCCCTATTTACGAGATAAACCTTAATTGATTATGTGTAACTGAAGCTAATTGAAATCCGGTTGAATATAATCTTGGAAATCCACACATTTTGACCTAGTCTCGGCATCTCATCACTCATACATGAGACACGTCGGATCCAATAACCAGGCGGTATATATATACAATTATTCTGGACATCCCTAACCTAGAAATATATCGGACCGCCATTTGTTATGGGGCAGTTCCACACCGTATGACCGAATTAAACGATCGAAACCGCAATTCAAGCCTAACTTCGACGGTATTAACGAATATGTAACTTTACAGTCTGATCTAAAGGTCAGACTTGTCTAGAAAACAATCCGATAGTTATGTTATGGTTTTTGGGATTAGAATTCCGGCTGAGTTTCATATGTATATATGGAACCGCAGATTTCGGAGTGACGTACACTGTGATAGCGGAGTAGGGCTGAAGGGCTTGGGCGCAGCGGTTTCGAGTTGTTTGGCGGTGGCTTTCAATGCCGTTTTGATTCAGAACCGCATTCCCAACCGAGTTGTCGCTTGCGATCAGCGACGCGAAGGCTGGTCTAGATGTCTTGGCAGATTGAGATCGATTTCGCCCTTGATATTGATGGCGCTGTATTCGAAATTGGAGCTAGAAGTACCGCAATCATTCACAATCATCAATTGCTAGGCGTCGTGGAAGCGCCTGAAGTTTCGGTGGACCAGTGTCGGCCTAACAGCACCGTTGCTCGGGCGTATGGGTGCTTATACCTATGGAATTGCGCCCAGCAATTGAACTTGTTAACTCTTTGTTGCATTATCATTATGCCAGTGAATGAGTTTGTCGTCTCTGACAGGGGTTATTTACTGGTCCCAAAAGACTGCTAAATTGAAAGAGTCGATAAGCCAGAGCTAAATAGGTATGTTTTCTGATGATAGCTAATTGGTAGCAGTTGAATCGCTAGCGCGCTAACTTCCGTACTTGTAACGCAAAATTAATCCGGATACCAATTGTCATAAGAACAGGTTTCGAAGACGTTTGTCTACTGTTTAATATCGCCCTCATGTGTTACAAAGTTGGTTTGGTACATCACAGACCCGCTTCCATATACTATAAAGTTGTCTCACAAATCCGGGCCAAAAACCGTTGTCTCGTACCCAAACCTGCCGCACAAAGTCTTTAAACCCCTTTCAATATCCACCACAATCTATAGTCAGCTTCGCAGGTTTATATAACATCTAATTGCACTTCAAAGGCTGCATTTATTACAAAATGCAGATGAGATATTATTATGTTGTGACTAGTTATTGTAACTATTCTGTGTAGAAAAAATTTGATATAAATAAAAGTATATTTAAGGTTCGGTTAAGTGCCTCGCCGAATTAGGAAAGTTTTCTGTCTGCCTGGGGTTTAGTTAAGGCACTTTAAGCGAGATCTTGATAGGACATAAATCTGGCATAAGTATGTTAATTTAGCACAATTGTGGTCAACAGCGTCTGGGACCGAGACTATTAATTTAGAATATTTATCACCATCAGACAAAAAATGATTTTTTTTGACTTTTGTTAGGGGAATTGTTAGTGAGTCTCAGTCAGCTTGCTAGCTTGCTAGTTTGCCAGTCTCCCTGCACAGCTACTGGCACGATTATTAACCTATGTATCAACGAGGCCGGCTGCCGGACCACCTGCCAGCTTAGAGCTAGTAGGCAAGTTGCAAGCTGGCAAGCTGGCTGAGACCCACTAACAATTCTCTTAACAAAAGTCAAAAAAACATTTTTTTGTCTGATGGTAATAAATATGCTAAATTAACATACTTATGCCAGATTTCTATTACGCTAAGATCTCGCTTAAAAGTTCAGTGTGTGTTTGCGTGTTTCAAAGGCCGAAAATCACACAGGCCTGATTAAATAGAGCACGGCTTATATACCTAATTGATTAAGTGCAACACTTGTAACCAGATTAACTGTTCAATATCGTTAAGCAGATCTAGATGTTAACTAAATAGATCCTATTCCGAGCTGTGGAGCTGACTAGGTTAAAGGCCGTCCACACGGTTTATATCAGGCTTACCGCCGGTACCGAGTTTCCTTTTTGATGCTAAGCTAGCTGAAGATAATGTCCTAAGTACGGCGTCAAGTATAGCACCCAACGGAACTAATATTAGCTAATGTGTGTGCCAACCCGATTAGGCTCGGGTAACTACTCCAAGGTTCCCTATATCTATATTTTAAGTAACTTTGCTTTGCATACAAGCCACAGCGTCTTTAAATTTAGCACTCAGTAGCTCCACGACTGCAAACAGCCAGGCTACATAGCAACATATTGAACTGATAGAAATCATCGTCTGAGTTTGAGGTAGGCTGACATAGCCCAACTAGCCATTGCTGAGGCTTAAAACAAATATATGTCCACCCAGGGCATAGCAAGTCGCCGGCATAAGTACCGCCACCGGCCGACTCCCAATCAAAATTGTCTGGGGCTCTCCAAGTGCAATCACTGCTACCGTCTTTAGGGTAGAGATGTTGTTGTGGCGACTTTGCACCAGGCCATGCTGAAGCCTCGTAGGGAATCGTTCCAAAACCAATCATCTCGCGTTGACAGGTTGCGAAGGTATCCGTCCCACTAGGATTTGACGTCCATTGCTCAATCCAACGGCTATTTCCTGGGGCTGGGTTGGAAGTTCGGGCCCAAAGTTCAAATCTATAATACCCAGGGTTAGAAGTGGATATTGGCCCTCCAGGTCCAGTTGTTGTAGATCCACCGCCATTGTTTACATCTGGTGGGGACTTCCAACCACCCCCTCCTCCTCCAGGTGGATTGATTTCATAGGTTGAGTCTCCGTTACTAGTACCAGTAGTGGGAGGAAAGGCTATGAGTGGGCATGCTGCTTCCTCGTCCTCCTCATCTTCATCCTCCTCATCCTCTTCCCCCTCTTCAATAATTGGAGGAATACAGTTATAACAGGGACACGGCCCCGGAATACAAACCTCATTCGGACCAGGGAAGCAATTGGGTCCAACACAAAACCCATTGACGCACTGAGGTCCGAGGCAGGTATCCAGGCTCCCCCCGAAATCCGTACGCCCAAAGTTAGTCCCGCCGCACGAAAGCGCCAGACACCCACAGAATATGGATGTACAGGACTTGCCACAGTTTTTATCCCCGCATCCAGATCCGCAGTTTGCGCCTTTACAGCCTCCACTGGTCCGGCTGATGTCACAATTAGAGACACATCCGAGAACTTTGCCACAGTTCGGACCGTGACAAACCCCACACCCGGCACCAGTGCAGCCGCAGCCGGCTCCGGAACAACCCCGGCCATTATCACTGCCAAGTAATCCATCGCCATAGATTGACGTTCGATTAGTACTATTCCCAGAATTTTCAAATTCGGGTGGCACGACAACTAATTGGTATTCCGGGCTGGCCAGTTGTTTCAATGATGTAAGCTTGACTGTGTTTAGTTTGTTTCATAAACCACCTAAATGGAATTCAAATCGGGTTTATCTTTTAATGAAAGGGACTTACAAGGAAGTAGCTTCTGGGCTGCAAAAAATGCTACAATCTCCATATTCACTTGCAGCCGTAAACGGTATGGAAAGTGGCGGTGGGACAATAGTATGTCTGACACCCTGAGTTGTGAAAGTAATTGGGGGGACGGGTATAGTTGTCTCCGCTAGAGTTGGAGTCAAGGTTATTTCATCTGTTGGTGTGGAGTTTATGATAAATGGCGAGAATGATAGAACTTCTGAGCGGATAAGGGGAGGGGTGATAGTTTTCGTAGCTCCGTTGGACGTTAGAGTAATTGGGGTTGGCTGAATGGGGGCTGAAACAGTCAGAGCAGGGAGCGACAATGTACATGGATATGTGGGACATGAATTATAGAAATTTTCTTCACGGTAGGGGTTCCAAAATTTTGCACCAAGAGTTTGAGTATAGCTGCCACCGTCACCAAGAGCCCCGCTATTGTCTATAGGCGAGTTTTGGTTAAGGAACCATGCAGCAATTGTAGAGCCATAGGCGTTGTGGTTATCGACAGCCCAAGCAGGACGCCCGTTCCACCTTGTAATCATGGTTAAAGAAGCTTTGGTCATTAAGTTGAAGATGTGGACCCCTGTGCTTTGGTGTATCTGAAAAACTCTGGATTGGCAACTTTCTGTTTCAAGGCAGACCTAGATTGTATATATAGAGATTAGCAACGGTGCGCACATATCTTTTACGCGTCGATCAAAAATAGCATTTCTTCGGATATAATCTGTGGAAGCGTTTTCGTACCTGAGAATATTGCTGAAACCAAGAATATAAACCAGCTCCATAGACATAAACGTTTGTACTACCAAGGATACGAACAGCCCAGGAAAAACCACATGTATACCAATCCCCAGCCCCATTACACTGGTTGAATGGTGGGTCCATGGGAAACTTGCCCAACGAGTCCTCAAAGGGGGTTGGGGCAGCGGGGATACCTTGGTAATAGGGACTTTCAGTCTGTATCATTCCCATCCAAATATTCCTTGCATTGTGGAATTGATATTGATAGAGGACGTTATGTTCAGATGCGGTACCGTACAGCCATGTTGGGCCAGGCCCCTCGATCAAAAAACCTAACCGCGACCATCTTAGAGCTACCTAAAGCAGTAAAATGTAAAATACACATCAGGGTCAGATTAACATACCTCGCGCAGCATATACATCAATTTGGGTTTGATCTGGGCCACTATCTATGTCATGATCCGCAGTCCAACTGTATTTTACACCGGAAAGGAGGTTAGCATCTACATTATAAAACGAATTCTGCTAGGTCAGCTACTACGCTAGCTTTGTTAATTTGTGATTTAAATCATCCCCCCAGTTAGTACTTGTGCGGGATGTTTTGAAAGAAAAAAGACCTACCCCCAAACGTTCTCAAAATATCCGTTGGCTTGATTAGTAACCCGAAGGAGTAAAGAAGCGGCAATACAGTTGTTATTCACCGATGTTGTCAATTTAGGGCAATTTCCGGCTTGCAGGTTAGTTCCATGGGCTCCACCAATCCTAATAACGCAGTCCCACATTCCTGCAGAACCTTGGGTCGCCGCTTTGACATTCCACTCAACCAAAACGGCACCAGCTGTAGGTCCTCGAGTTGTAAACATAATATCAGTAATTTCAACGTCTCCGACATCTCCAACCTGACCAACACGAACAGCCACGTAGGGTTTTTTCATATCTTGGAAGTTAGGTCCTGTAGCCATGATTTGAGGCCACGCTTCGCCTACAATTATACATCCAACTGGGACCTTCAAGGTTTTCGTGATCAGATAAGTACCAGCTGGGATGAAGACTTTGTCTATACCACAGTTTACATTGAGAACTCTTTGGAGAGCCGTGGTATCATCGTGTACTCCGTCCCCTAAATAGGTTGTATAGTATTGTTAGAAGATTAGTTCAGGCGATATAACATAGTAGACTTTCTAGGAACCAGAAGAGAGTATGACGCTTACCATAGACACCGTAGCTTTTCGCGTTGGCAAAGCTTCCAGCGTTATTTAATACGTATTGTGGTTTGGTTCGCTCAAAGATACCCCCTGTTACGCCTGTTGGGCTTCCCGGCCCTAAAAGAGAGCTGTCGATTTTTCGAAGTGGAGTAAGGTCCATACCGGCAGTTGATAATAGTCCATCGGGGTTAGCATCATTATATATTCTACCACGGCCCCATGAAGAGATTGTTCGAGATCCACCACTAAGGAGAGTAGATCCGGAAGCCTTGACACCAATGCCGCAATTTTGCATGACAACGTTATCAAGGACAACCATAGTTGTACCATTGATGCTAGCTGTGCTTTCTAGAAGCACAACTGTCCCTACATCTCTAAATATTGAATCGAGTACCAAATTAGAACCAGGATTTATTCCACCCGGGTCCTTAGTCATGTTTAGTCCAACAGTGACCCCACTCATGTATATTGATTTCCAAGTCCATCCCCTGCCGGCAGAGTATTTAGCCCCGAATGATCAAAGTCTCAATATTTTGCGACTCACCAGTCCCAATGAGACCATATTCCAGTCCTACAGCCTGAAAAAACAAGATTTTTCGTAGTAAATTGTTGATTTCCAGCGTAGAAGCCGATGTTACCCCTAGAAAAGACGATATCACCTAGATAGCCCCCACTTCCGTTTTCCATAACTATATTCAGTAGTAGTGTGAGTTGATCGGTCTGAGTGCTCGTCTGGCATACTGGTCCCACTTACATATCCCCATATGATTATTTGTGGAATCCCTTGCCATTAGAATAGCAATATTGTGTAAGCTAGTTGCCTGGGCCACTTGCCAGTGAATGGCGCAGGAAGTAGATGTTGATGGCATCTGTGAAATATCGAGAATGAAGTTGTTGATCTGACGGTAAAAGTTATTTTGGTTGATATACCTATCAAAGATTAGAAAGGATCGTTAGAGAATAGAGGCTTGAGATTTGGATTTAATATGCTGCCTACCATTCGTGACTATCAGGACCACCATCATAGAAATCAGAAGCGAAAATCCCTAGCAAGAAGCTCGGTATTAGCTCGAAGCTTTAGATATCTATATCCAATCTGGATTTCAACGTACCAAATCCGACAAAGGAGTTACTGGCTTGCAGGATAGGCCGGTTAACTGGATCACCAATAAACACAGTGTAGTAGTCTGAGAGTAAACTCCCGCTGACCAGGTAAGTGCCTGCAGGAAAGTAAACAACCGCTCCGAGAACAGAAGTAGCTCCGCAGTTTTCTTCGCAACGGTTTCCTTCCCGGATTGCGTTGTTTATAGCTGCGGTATCGTCCGTTACACCATCACCTGTAATCTTAAGGGTTAGAAAATATTTGGATATAAAATGATACATAACTCATTTTTGGTGTCCTAACCTTTAGCGCCATAATCTTTAACATTCCTATAAACCTATTTTCCGGCGCTCGGTGACATTGTCAGAATTAATCGAAATAGATTAATGTGCATGGCTAAAGCTGCGGCTATACCGCTACGATTCTAAAAAATAAGGATTCTTTTGCAATTTTCTAACCTTGTATCCAGCTGGAGCTCCGACAAATTGCCCGTTATGTTCAATGCCTTCGTACCACCACAAGGACGCGTTTGGGGGAGGTGCTCGAGGCTTCAGCATTGGCACTCCCTCGGTAGTATTTGCCGCCTTTGCATCGACCTCAGCTATAAGGGCCGCAGCATTTGCTATAGTGCTATTTACGGAGATTTTGTAACGGCTTAATTGGACACGACGCTTTGTCTTTCTTCGGGCATCCCCTTTAGGTCCGTTTGGCGAGTTACGCCGTGGGTTAGCTACGACATAGGCATTTCTTACCTCGGTCTCTCTTTGCGCAGCTCTGACTAGTTTTCGAGCATTCTTTACTACACTTGACTCTCGCGACGTGGCGTATTTTGCAGAATCCGATAGTCTCCTAAGTCTTGCAATCCGGGATGCTTCTTCTTTGCTGAACCAAGTACTCTTGTCATCTCCATTGAGCCCCTTCCGTTCTCTTCTATCGCCGCCAGCCCTTTTAACTTTGCCTTCCGGGGAAAGAAGTTGTGGGTCAATTATTGACAGATATTCGTCCGTTTGAAACAGGCTAGGGTCAAACTTGGGCGCCTCTGACTCGATATCTCGACTTTCAAGCTCTATTTGATCCAAAAGTCTCCGATCTTCCTCTTCTCTGCGCTCCTTCTGCTCTTGCTTGAGTCTCCTAAGAGCCTGGATCTCGTCATTTAGAAACTCATCCTCACTCGAAAGCCGTTTATTGCCTTCCGCAGCTCGTTCGTGCATTTTTGGTATGTCGCTCCCCTCCTGAACATTAGTCTCCTGCGGGTGATTCGTTTTCAGGGGCTTACTTGGAACAGAGCTGGCTGTAAACTGCTTTCCACTGGCATCAAAATATTGATCCTTCCCATCCCACCTCCGGACTATTGTTGTGGGGTTTGGGACTGCCCCACCAGTATCATAGACGATATATGCACGAGTCGCAGAGCTTGCGAGGGGGAGCGTGGTCGTGGCAAAAATAAACGCCGCTGCACTTAAGGGGGCTGGGTACACCCTCCTCAAAGCTTGTCGAAGGGCGTTGTTTCCGTTGCCCTGCCAGTTTTGCTCCCCTCGTCTTCTTTCGTAACCGAATATATTGCTATAACGTTGTGCATAGACGGCATTGCAACGAGCATCCTGTGGTGCGCCTCTGATTGTCCCCCGATTAGGATAACCAGGCCCCCCCAGGTTCGCCAACTCCTCCTTGAATCCAGCTAAATAAAAAACCTCGTTAGCCACAAAAATCTGTTTAGGCCCCCGAATTTGAATGTTGCTCCATCGAGTTCTGGGCACCTGATTTGGTATTCAAACATGGATATACAGATGTCCGTTTGGAATTCTAACATACGCAGCACAGGGAAACTCATCACACGTACTATAAACATTTAAACATTAAGATTAGCTTATATAACCTTCTGTCGTGAAATTATCTTAGCCGAATTGGAATTTTTAAGACCCCAAGGCTGCTTCAGATATCATAATTTTATACATACTATTGAAGACCAGATGCTGGGTTTGTAGAGCCTAGTGTGTTTGATATGAATGGGCTGCCAGGGATAAGTTGTTGCCCGTCCAAAGTTCCTATCACACCAGCCGCGGCGTGACCAGGCGCATTTATATACCAAATTGTCTGAGGCAAGTTAGCAGCTCCGGGGGCTGCGATTAGACCAGCCCTCATAACCCTCCAGTCTGTTTTTTCACACATTTCTTCACGCCTTTTTTCAGTCCTTGTGCCACTGCCGGCAATATCGAAAACAAATTCTTGCGGCAGCACATTCGTGGCAGGATTTTGTTGCCGCCACGCAGCGACATTTGCACAAATTGCCGGCATCATTTGACAGTTCCAATACAAGGTTGGCATCGCAGGCCCCGTGGTACTCGCGACAAGAACCTGGACTGCAGGGGTAGCTGCATTTGGGATCCACCATTTATTAGTCACTATGAGACCATTGTTTAGTTGCATTATGCTCGATGTCGTTGCTTGGTTATACTGGCCATTGGCCGCTGGCAACAGAAACAACTGGAGCCAAAGGGTCACCAAAAAAGCGGTAACCTTGCATAAGGTCGCCATTTTTGGCATAAACCCTTTGATATGGCCGATGTATAGACTCCAAAAGATCAGAGATGGTAATCCTGAGATAGATATGGGTAAAATATAGAAATGATTAATTAGAATGAAATATAACTTCAGTGCCGGCGCTCTGTCGCTTTGGCTAGATACTTAAGCAATACAAGTATGGAGGTATATTGTTAAGTTTGAGTATTGGGGAACTTTATCCCTAAATACTCGCTGTAAAGCTCTAGTCCATGATAAAACAATACAATATGATCACAGATACGAGCTTTTTGTCTGCTTCTATTATTCTCTCGAAGAGAGTAAGTACCACGCGGCCTTGATGGTCCTCATAAAAATCCACGATATCTGCATATGCTGTTACCGATGTTATTTTGTGGACCATGTTGACAAGAGCTCTCCAATGACCCTAGTAAGTATTCTCCCTGGTTTTTCGATATTAATATATTAATATTGTATCATTGATACGACGCCTAAGATTTGTATAGATACCCCTGATGAATCTTTTCCCGAGTCTGATGCGTCTGAATACCCTGAGCTGAACACTGCAGGGTAGCATCCTGGAATTTTTACCTTAGTAGAGCTGATATCATGATGCTTGCGTATATATGGAAAATATTTTGATTCATACACGGCGGCACCCGCGGTATCGATGTATTAATATCAGAAAGCAACCATTCGCAATTAAGATCGGATATATGAGCATGAAAATCAGATAGTTGTTAGCAGGAGCGCTATCTCATCATCTTTCGGGCGATAAAGAATGTATTCGAATAGCACAATGCAATATATATCGGATGGCTTGCTCCCGCAGATATGCCTGGAGCACCTAGAACTAACCCACACCATGCTGGATATATGGTGCTTGCCGGTGCTATGCGTTAGTGAGACACGGTACAGGTTGGGACTTGGGGACTAGGCTAGCTCGGTAAACTGACGGCCAGATATATGCTCAATGCCTCGTCATCAAGTAACCTTCGCTAGTCGACTTGGAGCTATATTGCGTCCGTGGGTCCACTTACTGAAAGATATGTATCTGCATATTACCAGATTGCTACCCGCGGTAAGCAGGGCAATAAAAGAGAATTGGGGGTAACACTATATAACTATAGCCATTATAACACCCTGGGATTAATAATACGGCCCGGGATCTGCGCAGCTGCATAGAAAAACAAATTTGGGTTTACTTTTTTACTAGACACCCCGACATAGGGGCCTGTTCAGTGGGTAGGTATCGAGCTATCGATTACCATCTGCAGATTTGCCAACAAGAAGTTGGTAAAGCAAATCTCTAGTTAAATTACTATAGGCCCTGCTGTAACCCATGTCGGGAGAATTCCCAAGCTGTATAGGGCATGTTAAATCCTCGGCCAAAGCCGCTAAAACCCTGTGCCCACATGTGGCACAGCGACTGGGTCGTAAGAAGGGTTCTTCTGCCCCAGTCTCGTAACTAGGAGGAATCATTAATTTGCAGCGCGACGACTTCGGGAAATGGTACTACTCTATTCATGTTAACAGGTTTGGCCACTTCGTTATGAGTTTGTTAAGTGGCACGCCAATACGCAAAACAAACTCACAAAGCCATAGACTACTGTTAGCTTTCGGCGGATACATATTTGCATGCATGAGGCTTTGATTTTTTTTTAGTGGGTTAAGTAGCCCTGTGAATTTATATCTTTTACCACAATTGAGACAACGTACAAGTGGCTTTGTGGGGCTACCATGTAGTTATCCACGCAAATATACATATATGCATATCGATCAGCCGTTCGACATTCGTGCTAAGTTGGCTATAGGCCTAGGTCAAGCCCGGTACCAGTGCCAGGGCTTTTAATTAATGCTTGTTCCATATAAGACATCTTGGCTGTGCTTATATAGCGACCCTGGCACCTTTGTCTGCGTGCATATCCTGTTGTAAGTACATGCATACCACAATTGTTCAATCAATTTTGCTGCGGTTTTGTATCCCCACGCTGTCGTTATCTGGGTGAGTGATTTGACTTTTTTCCCAATGCCTCGACGCTTTTCCCTGCCCAAATTTTGCCCCTATGGCGCCTGCTCGTATTGCAGGGTTAGGGGCATAATTATCCGCTGTTTGCTAGTTTAGCCATCCCGAAGCTCGCCTGTGCGATAAGGCGCAAGTATCACGCCCAAAACTGTGCCCAAATATTTACTTTGCGCCCTTCCACCGCACAACACTTTACATGGGGGAGGTTGGGGAACAGCTTCATGAAACAAGTTAAACCTATATGGATCCAATTCCCTCTCCACTTCCGCAGAGCTCATGATACTGGAAGTCTTAGGTCAAAGCCATTATAGGTCCTGATATCATCTTTGCCACTTTTTTAGTTGTAATTGTAATTCATCAATCATAATTAAAAGTTTAAAGCTCGAAGTTGCAGTTAGCTATAGTTAGCTATCGCTGGTATCGCCCTGCCCCGATCGATGCCGAGAAGTATTTGAAGACGTGTCTATATATCTGCCGATATTATGCATTTGAAGGAATTCTGGTACTAAAATGTTTGATGAATCACATATATATGCCTCGGTAGAGTTCGTCAGCATTAATTCTCTTCTTACCTGCCGGGCGCCCGGCTGCTCGTTTACTCCACCCTACCCCCACGATACTTTCTAGTCATTTCGCTAGCGCATTTTAAACTTCAATTAACTATATATGACATAAAACCGGGTTTTATCTATATATATATATCTGGCATAATCATGTCACTACCGGATTTTGAGACGCAACTGCAACTTTAAGAACGAATCATATTTTTGCTAGAGGAGTCGCACGCCCAAGTATAACTTTCATTTATCACACATCTACAAGGCTATAAAAAATATGAACGAATTGTTCTTTTTCAAACTTCTTATTCTTAGTTTTGTATGTAATATCTTTGCTGCAGGTTAGTCTCCTTTGTAACTTTGATGTTTTCAGCCACCTCTCATCTCCTTAAGCTCACCATCTGATACTTACTTTAGTAACTGGACCGTGGCCAAACGATCCAAATACAGGTATGTGGATTATCGGCTGAGTCATTATTCATTCAATGTCCGGTTGGTATATTAGCGAGACCAATATTTACATTGCGACGTTTTCACAGTTTCGGATTGTTATTCGTGGCTGCGGGCTATTGAGGGAGATGATTGTATTTCACTAGCAAGTAGGGCCCATGTCGCGGTTAATAGATTCATTATTTGGGTATGTAAACACCCAGAAGTATCTGGTGGATTAGCCACGGCTTCTATCGGATAGTGACAAAGTGTGCCTTCGAACATTGCTGAGAGTACGGAAATATATGTTAACATATAAATCAGAACCCTAGGTAATTTTAAATTTTACTTCCCTCTGTGAAGCTTAATTGCTAACATCCTATACGAACTTCCACTAGTCTCTATGCAGACTGCGATAATGTTATCGTCGGAAATGGATACTGCATGGGTAGTTATGTAACTGCCTTATCTGCTAGCAGTACGACAAGTTCCAGTCGGACGACAACAACCAGCAGCACTACAACGACAGCAACTAGTAGAACAACTACGGGGACCACATCTTCAACGACCTCCTCTTGGCCTACACCGTCATCTGGAACCGCACCTAATTGTATGACGTTCGCGTACTTTCGTGCCGCCGATACTTGTGATACTTTCGTCGCCCGTTATGCATCCACCGGGCTTACTAAAGCAAATCTGATATTATGGAATACGTTGCTACTAAGTGATTGCTCCGGGCTAAGCGATATAAGGGGACACAATGTCTGTATCGCTGTATCAGTGGTAACCACAACCACCACGACTAGTACCAAATCAACAACGCCATTCAATTATCCAACCCCATCTTCCGGGACCGCGGGGAACTGCATCACACTTGCATATTTCAGGGCTGCTGACACCTGTGACATCTTTGTGGCTCGATACGCATCCACTGGACTTACAAAAGCAAATCTTATCTTATGGAATACGTTGCTCCTAAGCGATTGCTCGGGCCTAAGTGATATACGAGGACATAATGTTTGTATTGCGATAGACCCGACGATTACTACTACTACACGCACGACGTCCCGTACAACGAGCTCTACTTCAACCGTGTTAACTCCATCCCCTTTGATGCCAGGTGGCTGCGTCAGTAACTGCGACATGTGGTATCAGACACCAGTTGGCGGTTATGATTGCGGGACCACGATTACAATAGTGGGGAACTTTCGAGGTGTCGTGCCGGGACTTACCGTTGCCGACTTGAAAGTTTTTAACCCAGGGATTGCTCCATACTGCGATGCCAACTCGGTCTTGCCATACGAGACATACATTTGTATCCATACGCCGGGATGGCAGCCCCAGTCTGGTACATCTACTAGCATTTCCAGCGCTTCTACTTCTACCATTGTTACCCCGCTACCTACGCAATCGGGTATGATTGCAGGCTGTACTTGGTTTCATCGTGTTGAATTCGGCGAGTTCTGCGATATTGTAGTTCAGGATTTAATTTCTGACTTCCCTGGTCTGACTGTCGCTAAACTCATATATTGGAACCCAGGTGTCGGCCCTGATTGTGATTTAATTCAGCAGGGCTCGTACCTTTGCGTCCAAGGGCCGAATCCCCCAAGTACCACTACAACTAGTAGAGTTGCCACCACTAGCGCTAGCCAGACCACGAGTTCCAGAGTCCCAACTACTACCAGTATTTCAAGAACGACAACCACTTCGTAGGTTCTACCCTTCGCTTCCGATTTCCTCACAAACTAACAAAAATTATGGCCAAGTTCTCGCACCACAACTACATCGGTCACGTTCACTGGGAACCCAGCATCATTCCCCTCAGCTTCTACCCCTGTCTGCGTACCAACGACGACTACTCCGGTACCAGGTAAAGTTACAGGCGGCGCAACTTTAAATACCGCCATTACTACAGCTTGCCAACAGCTCCTAGGTCCATCCGGCTCCTTCTTCATGGACATCGGCAATCCGTACAAGACAACGGTGACAGTTGGCGGACACCTCACTCAATTCCTTATTCAAATTCGGCTCGGTGGTTTCTCGGTCACACAGAGCCTGTGTGTCACCCAGTTCCAGTCTATCAATACGAAGTGTACAACTGGTAGTCCTGCGTTGACACCTGGCGGTTGTTTTTATACTACGGATGCGAACATGGAATGTTGCATTTTTACATAGCTAATTCAGTAGTAACAGTCCCAGGTCTATTTATATATATAATATTTATGAAGCAATGACCTATTTCGGCAATATGGATTCAGTCCCAATATTGCCATTATGATTGTCGAACACTCTCTACGTATTCATGGCTGTTATATCCCAGTAACATCCTTATCCAATTGCCCCATTCTAGAGATATGAAGCTATATTTAGTTTATCACACTGCTCTGCTCTTGTGTGTGCTCTGTTCTTGAACCCATCAGTGGCAAGTAGATCTATAGATCCAGAATGGAATGTACGTGATTTCACATTGCGCAAGTAATGAGACTGTTCTTCAGCGACGATGTGGTATACCGGTACGTTTGGGCTTCGATGCGTTGCAGATTTAATCCCAGCAATCCTAACAGGCGGCTGGACCCGATACGAGATCTCGCGAGAAAGAGACTTGGCATGCAACCTGCCGGGGAATAATGGACCAACGTCCTGGAATACGAGGTGGAGCCGACAGTTCTGATATCTAATAAATGTCGCTAGCAATTGTGATGTGTCTGAAGAAGCGAATCGCGTCGTCTCGCTGCATGGCCGACCAGAGGGCAGCAGCCATGGCCACCCTAGTCACTATAGTTAAACCTTGTAATACACAGCTTAATGCGGGTATTATATGCAGGTCAAGGGCCCTTAATCCATCTTTTGTCTTAGATTAGCTCACTATTGTGAGGATTCATCCTTCACTGCGCCGCATTGCTACATACACCCAAAACATCATTACCTCGACCGCCATTACTATAGGTTGAATACATGCTACAATGCTAACTTTCCAATTGGCTTAAAATTCATTCTCAGAACATTACATCCGAAAAGTCTTCTTGCTGGCAAGCCTGAGATATATAGCCAGGGGCTCTACTGACCTGATATCAAAACGGGCTAAGTCAGCACCGCGTGCCGATACAAGTGTCTCATGATTTAACGAGTAGCAACCGATGCATTCAATTTAATGCTTTTAGCTTTGAAGTACACTCAAATCAAATCATGCACAATAGGAGCTGAATTTTGGCATCTGAATATTCCCCCCCAAAACATCTCGTAACACTGACAGTTTAAAAATTTCATGCATGTCCCTCATATGATCATGACCTCAGCTCCCGTATATCGCATCATCCTCAAACCAGTGATACATTCGTCTGAGAACGAATAATGGATACTCTCTACTGTTAAAAAGCTTAAGGTTTGATCCGTTCCTGATTAGCGCGGTCGCGGATGGTACCTGTTGAAATGCATTGATGCGTGCCTTCTTCCAGCCGTCTGGTGCTGGGTCAGACGAAGGTTGGAAACCACCGTCGCTAAAGTCGCCGATGTGAGACTTTTCCGGATCTATTATATTTCCCAGACCACTCCAAACGCCGCTTAGATGCAATCTCTCGATCTTTGAAGGGTTTATAACATCGCTAAAGAGCTTCTCCCAGTTGTAGGCGCGAGCGTACATATATACCTGGAATAAACACAAACACCGGAGATTTTTGTGCGATTTTATCAACCGCTCCACGTCCGTGGCTGGAATCATCGCATTCATGACCAATAGCTCTTCCAGTTTGGGGAATATAATGGGCTTTACTTTGTCCCCTCCCAAGATGCAATTGAGATCCTTAATTCCAGAATTGGGAAAGGGCCCAACAACCACAAAGTCAAGCACCAGGGCTTTCAGAGTATCCTTGCATCGATCTAACAGCTCATAGAGAGTTCCGGCGGCTGGATTACCATTCATCGAACTCAGCAATTTTGCCCCGTGCGTAAAGTTTAGCCTTAGTCGCTGGAGACTACCCATCACGTACTTGCTGCTCGTTAACAACGCGGGAGGCATATTAGTCCCTAGAAATGGGTATGCAGGGAATATGTCGAGGCATATTTCCGAAGGCTGTTGCTTTGCATCTTGAAGGATTGGAATTAATGTTTGGTAATGTCTCCAGGCGTCGCGCTCACCCCTCCTCATCATCGTCGTATAGCTTTCTCGAAGCTTGCCACTATCAATTGATCAATAATTCAGCAAACAAAACGCAGGAGTTCGCCATAGGCTCTAGACCCTACGTTGGAGAGCCCTTTACACACCTGATAAAATCGACTTTTTTCAGGCGATGACAGCGGGACCGCCACCAGCCGATCGTAACCCTTCGTAGGGGTGGTAAAGCCAGAATTATTGCCTTAAGAGCTTCCATCGAATCTTTGAAATTCGCATCTTGCTCCGCAACAAGCTGTGCGAGAGCAGCGGCGGCTTCAACCCTATCGACATTAGTAGTATATCGACTTGGCGCAACATATGGCTTGTCAACCCAGATATCTGCTTCCGGAATCCCGGAAAACCCCTCATTTTGTCCTCCAGTTTCGCTCTCATTTTGGTCATCGTCGTCGTCATCTTCCCCTGTGTCACTCTCCAATTCAAAATCAGAATTAAACCCATTCTCTACCTGCCAGTCCCTAAGTGTATACGGGAACGAGTATGAAAATCCTTCGTTCTCTTCGCCCGAATGATTTCCAATACGAACACTCAAGAGGTCTAGCAAATTGTGAATTAGCCAATATGCTACCGCTAAGAGATAAATATATCATATAAGATACTAGCCAGTTGTTCTTACCTTTGTCCCATAAAATTGGGGCATATTCAAGAACGGTAAAGTAGTGAGCGATCGGGAGAAGAGATGAAAGATAAGTATTCAATCGGCAGAACTCGACAGGTTTACGGTGCAGAAACTCGCGCCCATTGTATTCGGGGCCGCAGTCAAACCCGCGCTCATCATCCCGCCCACCTCCCAGAACCAGGGTGCTTCGTTTTCCAAAAAGTTCGCGGGAAGCTGAGCACCGAAATTCCCTCGATGCGATGCGCAGAGTCTTGAGGTCTCTACTCGAAAGACGAGATGTAATTCTGTCTTTTAGCTCTGCTGGGAGATAAATCATTTCGATGAATTTTTGGTTATTTGGTCCTTTATTCCGGATATACTCAGACCGTGAGATAAAACCAAAATAGTTTGTACGGTGAAGATAGTTAGGAGCCGGAGGGGCTGAGAACGAGAAGCGTAACCGTAATCTTGCGGCTTTTCATTCATCAATGCTGGCTGGTGTTGCACGGCTAAGTGACAGAAGAGATTCAGTTGGGCTGTGTATAGTAGTTTCAAACGACAGTCGTACTCCTTATAAACCTAGCGGGGCTGTGGCATCTGAAAGCGGGGCACCGGGCTGATTTTTCTAAATCCCAATGTTTCCTGTAGAGCTGTGCCGCATGCCTGCGCGGAGTGCAATCGGTAATCAATGCGTGTCCGCTTGAAGTCGACTGAGTCTGCCAGCTGTTTAAATCACAATGCAATGGCAGAGCTCATGCAACCCAATGGATAAAATAACCTATATTTCCAGGCTGGTTTAATGGTCAGGCTCACCTTTGTGCGGATAAAACCTTTCGACGGGCCGGCGCTAGCTATAGCCAGCTGACTCGAGCTTGTAGTTACGCTATAGTTTTAGCTTGGTAAACACAATCAAAATACAACAACATGCACAACTGACGAAAAAGTTCGGACTGTCGGGTTGACTTGGTCTCAAGGGTCGACTCAACTTCTATATAATGGTGCGAACTTGGCTACTTTACTTAATTTGCAGAGATAAGTAAGCTCCAAATAGCCCCGAACGTTACGTGACAGGCTCTTACAATTCGTCAAACGCACTGCGGATCTATCTAGGTACATTAATTTATTGCAGGAAACAGACTTTTCACTAAACCATATGAGAAGAAACTATTATAAATTGACCCAGCCACCAATGGCAATTATCAGGGCTATATGTACAATAGCGATAATTTGTTTCCCTCACTCTGCATTCGTCGCCTCCATTATAGCAAAATGTGATAGAACAAGCACGATGAGTGAAGAGAGAAGCGAGGCTGGAGACCTCCGGCATAATATGAACAGGAATCGGAGGGATGTACGGCTGATCCCTAAAAAAATTTAAACGTTCATTCCGCCAGATTCTAAAGTATAGAAAGAATTAAACAATATTGAATATGAATTACTAATTACACCAATAATGGGGTTACCAACAAGATCAAAAGCAGAAAAAAGACTAACACCTTAACAGCACAATACATTACATTACACCCCAAAACTAACCATGTTTTTGGAAAGGTTTCCTGACCAAGGCTAGTTCCTGCTAGCCAACATTTTTCCTATGCGATTTCTAAGACTATACTACCAACATCAACAATTTGTATCGTCCGTGAGGCACCTTCTTTCAGATTTGCGACAGGCACCAACTATCGTATAGCTTTCTTCTGACTGCTTTAGAGTAACAAGGATTTACAGCCCTATCAACACCCCTACGAACAATCGTAGAGTTGTGGGCTATATTATTGGTAACACCTCCCGCCTGAACTGTACCGCCGAACTTCCTGGTGATAATTTATGGAGAAGTAGAGCTCGTAGGAACAGATGGGAGAGGAATAGAAGTCGTGGAAATGGCCGGGATACCCAGAAGAGAAGTGGTGGGAACGACAGGGATATCAACGGAATTCGTGGGAGCAACAGTTGAGGAAACAGAGACAGTATCCTTAGGGGTCCCGGGAGCCGGTAGTCCCGGGAACGGGATAGGAAATGGAATCTGCGCGGCCACTGTGGAAGTTTCAATATCCAAAGCACGAGAGAAACCACCCGCCAGACGACCAAGGATGTCAAAGCTGCCCCTGTCCTCCGACCCGGGTCCTTTTATGGCTTCAGCGGGAAGCGTGGTTGTCGTTTCTGGGATAATAGAAGTCGAAGACGCCGTAGTCGTATTCGAAGCCGCAGATGTGGTAACAGCAGTGTCGTCTCCACGCTCCATGGTATCTCTCAGGCCCTCGATTGCTTGGAATTCAAATTCCGGGGCTGTTCGGCCAAACGGTACTTCGGAAGCGGTAGAGGTGATAGAAGATGTTGTATTAACTGGTTTGAGATACAGGGCACTGACGAATGGAGAGGCCATCAACAAGACAACAAGTGCAGTCCCCAATGCCAACATCTTAGTGGATATCATTTGGACTTCTTAGCAATTTGTAGGAGACAATTAGAAGCAGCTTTCAAACGAAGTCCCCAAGGAACAACAAATCGGTTTTGGCGATCCCGAATTTCGTAAGTATACCGAAGTAGCTGATGTTTGAGTTGTATACAAAGGCTTGCGTCTCCGAATCAGCGTCCTGGATAACTGAGCTCTCTGGTATCTAGCTATTCTGCCCGCCGTATTGACTTTATGTTGGACCAGAGTTTTGAGGGCTTCATAGCGGCTCTCATATAGAATCAGATCTATAGCTACCCGCTGTAAGCAATTGAGCTTTGATTTCCGTCGAGCGCTCGAGCGCAAAGCGAATGTTGATCGATATCACAATCTCAATACCGTTTCAGACTCAAAGAGATCCCTGGCACTACTACAGACCTTTTAAAGTTTTGCAAGGAGTTAGCCAACTGTAGCTATCACGATTGGAACCCCTCCCTCCCAAAAAAAAAACCCTCCCCTATATGGTGTTATTTGATTGTAACTCCGTCCTCCCTAGTGTCTTAAAGCCCACTCGAATTAGAAGTATTACGGCCGCGATGTGGAATATAGTAGTTGCGAATCGCAATCCATTTTGAGGTTATAGAGCGGTTAAATTATAATATTAGCGTGTGCCAGGTTAAGCTAACTCAAACATGACTCTCGCTTTCCGTTGACATTCCCATGCTAGTATAACAGAATCCGAGATTGTGGAGGGACTCGTGTCTTCTTGTTTTCGTTTTATAATTGGTCCATGTATATGTAGCTCTTCGTCGGGTGAAGATGGTATGTCACGGCATTCCAGAACCCTTGTGACATTTCCTGCGGGAATTTTGATCAGTTCGCGTACACGACCTCAAATTTTCTGCATTCCTTACTGACGTCAGGGTCACCAGCACCATAGCCATGCATGGACCCTAGGATTCATCACAAGTAATTGATATTCGATTTTAGGAAGTAAAAATTAAAACTTCCTATCAAGGGAGATAATCCTATTTTGTCCCTTGCTTTTACTATTCGCAGAACTCTGGACTTATAATATTTATAGAACATTTTTCACCAAACATCAAATATTAATCGGCATCAGTCTCAGCAGGGGATCGATATTTCGCAACCATTCCAACACAGCATCAACTGACAATATCCGAAATGGCTAGATCAAAACCAACTAGGGAAATCCAAAACTGAAACTTCGAAAATTACAGACAAACATTACCACGGAACTAAGAGCCATCCGACTATAAACTCCGATGTCTTCACACGAACTTATTTAGGCCTCTGCCATCAACAAACGCTCCACCTATACCGACTTCTTTTACCCGTTCGACTGTCGAATTCAAAGCCGCAGGGGCGATACTAGTCTCGTTGTTGGTATAATCAAAAACGACATAAGCAGCCCTATTTTTTACGAAGTGACGATGATATCATCATTAACCTATAGTTCATCCCAGATCTGAGATACAGCTATCCTAGGATTTTGCGATACTGACCTGAAGAATGGCATCCCGAGCCAAAATCTCGGAAATATTTCCTGGGCCTCCCAATCTAACCCATCATTCGAAGGCCCGACCATGAACAAATGGTAACACTTACCATTATACGTTACTCCGCTGGAAAATAGCTGCGAAGCATCTATCGGTATGATTATCCCCTCGAATGAAATGTGTAACGCCCCTTGAGGGATAGATTTCTCACACGGTATACCCCAAGAAATCGGGCGCTCGGCTTTCAATTCGATCAAGCCAGGTAGTCTTCTCTGAATCTCGTGTAATATAGAGGGTGGGACTAAAAGTTGACTTAGTATCCCAGTTAGTGATTAATATTCTATGATGTCGCATATTCCCTGATTTCGTTGGCCCTCTAGAGAAGAAAATGCAATAGTGTACTTACTGGTCGCCGAAAAATAGGTTCGCTCTCGCATGCGCGCGCCGATAACCCCTTTGATCCGTAACAACCATAGATAAACTCGAATTCCCACCTTTCCCGTCAACCCAAAACACACCCGTTACATTTAAACCGCCAGCGGCCATGGTGTCAAATCTCTTTAATTCTCCATAAAACTTTCCTTCGTCAATAGCACCAAAGTACACCCTCCCCTCACGGCTTCGGTAGTCGTTGGCCCAAACACTCCAAACTAAGGAATTTACTTTACCTTGTAGCCGTAGATTTTCAAGAAAGGTCGGAGGGAACTCATCGGGACTAATGTGTGGAACACCTAAACCAAGGGTTGGCGCGGTAACTGTAAATTTGTCGGCCAAGCCGATGGCTTGAGATACTGCTTGTATTCCATTGATAGAAATGGTATCGGTGATATATTGTCCTCGGTGCTGCCAAGTTACCCGCGCGGTGGTATTCCAAGAGTAATCCGGCTCGTCGAGGAAGAAACGGTATCGCGGCGCCTCTATTGTCAGATTGCGACATGTTTGAGAACTAAGTGGATCATCTGAAACGTCCTCTGGTTAGCATACCTCATGAACTAGGAACGAGGGTATCTTGACGAACCCTGTCGTTTTTTTTTTACATAGTAAGACTTACATATCCCTGATATCTCTGCTAAATCGCACAAATCCCCCGACCCGTAAACTGCCAAACAATCCTTTATACCAGAGATTTTACTCAAAAACGGCACCCAAGTTATTGGTCCGTCTGTCACCGCCAATGTCAGTGTCTGTGGTGGAGTGCCTATATTAGATATGAGTTAGCAAATAGGGTCCGTTCCCAGTGAACACTTGAACCATGCCTACCAATATCCACTTCCACATAAGGGTATACTGAAGGAATGGGCTGTATTATTATTTATTATTTTTTCCCAAGTTAGCCCTGCATAAAGTATCGTACTTGAGCAGACTTTCAAAGTTTATCCTTACAAACATAAGCCTAGCCCACCCATATCGCCCCTCCGTATCAGCTACGGGTTCAAGCTGAGATTTTTGGAAAACCACCTGCGATGACCACGCCGCAATAATTTTAAACGAGGACAGAAAGACGACGAAATTTACAGCGAGCCCTAGCCGCATATGGTCCATCCCGCCAATTCGCTGGTTGCACTGTTATGCTGCCCCTTCAACCTTTCTCTCGCCTCTTCCTTAGGCCTTTTTTTATCAGAATTACTTTTGTCTTGAGGTAAAGCCCCTTTACGCCTTCAACTTTAACATAGAGGAATATAATTCAGTCGATATAAACGGTTGGAGTATACCTGCAAATTGAGGCTATGGGAGACTCTTGAGGAAGGATGAATATTGCTTGAAGTGTAGAACGTCGCCTCCCTCAGAAATTCCGTTCTATATATATAGATATATTAGAAAACCTATTAGCATGGAAGTCTGACGAAGATTAACCATAAATTATGCTATAACCCGCAGCCCAGATAACTTTACAAGACCCCAGTAAACCGGTATTAGTTCCCTAATTAGGAAAAAAAAGATATGTATCTAATCCCTCATGCATAATGTGGAGTACACGAATCTGTGTTGCCTTTGTTGGATATATTCGTCTCTCTATTTGTCAACCAGCCAATCGTTAGCGAGATCTCGTACGAGGTAGACGCCAAGGTTGGCATGGCACTTGCGAGGAGGACGGCATCGGTGTATCTAGAGTATCCGGTAGACCCCAGCATCTCATAATAACGACATCAGGATATCCGCTGGTTTCCGGTTGAGAGGTACTTTACTATACCAGTAGCCCAGACATTCCACGTCTGAATATAAATAGCAAAATAGCGCGTGGGAATCCCAATCTTTTACATTGCGTGAATTGTAAACCTTGTAAACGGGCTCATCCTTCCTAATTTAAATACGGACGCTATGGATCGTACATACTCACCAGAATATCGCACGTAGCTTAGAAGCATTACAAAGATAGACATCAAGTCGTTGGTTGATCGGTTAATATCATAAATTTCTTGGTTTCACTATTTACACTAGAATGATAACCCCCAAATGCCTACCATAAATAACAGAAAATGGAATAATAATGACAAATGTTACCAGAAAACTTCAGGAATCCTTAAATCACGAAAGCGAGTAGGGAATTGTATCAACCAGGCACCGGCTGTTCGCAAACAAAAAAAAGGAGAAAGGAAGGAAAGACGAGTAGTATCCACGCAAAACAGATTACCGCAACCACCTACCAGTAGAAACAATACCATAAGGGAAGAAAAGAAAGGAGAAGGAAGGGAGGGAGGGAGGGAGGGAGGGGGGGCTTGGAAAAATCATTTCAATCTGGGGCTAATAAGCACATGTTCATCAGAAATCAAACGCGATGTGGGGAATATTGTATAATGTAATGCAAGTCGAACCCAGAAAAACCGAGTTGAAAAGGAAAAGGAAAAGGAAGGAAAAGACAATTCAAGTAGATGATATGAACGTAACCTAAAGGCAGAATAGCGGGACTATTATTGTAGACGCGAATCTGACAAAATTTGTACCGTGGGTATGTACTTCCCGTATCTGTACAGAATAAACTTGATAATCCTCTAGCAGCGGAAGACTTTGATTTTTTTTTCAACGCGTGCACGACACACTGGACAATTGCTACGGGGAGCAACTATCCCCTCTGGGCGGTTCGGGGCAGCAGGCGCAACGGTATCCGCGCACCATTGACAAAGGACAAGGTGAGCACATGGGAGCAGAACTAAATTTCGTTAGTTAGCTCGGAAGCAGTCCCTTTGGATCAAGGATGGTCACTTACCCATATCAGCAATCTGCCCGTAACAAACCTTACAGTCAACCATAATCTTCAAATCCTCTTCTTTCATATTATCAGGTCTCTCGGGGTGATCCAAGCTTCTTGTAGTCTGAGAACTGTTGTTGTTTGCGCCTCGGCCTACTGGAGTTGGCCCAGAACCCCCTTCACGGCTCCACCGGTGAGGAAAGTCCATGATGCCGCTTTCTCTAGCGCTCGTTACAAAGCTGGCAATGTTACGAATCGCTGCCTCAGAATGACGGAACTGGCTCTCTGCATCGCGATCGCGGAAACGACGAACCCTATCGATTCTTGTTGGAAAGCGCTCCCGTACATCGTTGTCTGATGCCCGATTTCCCGCCTGAGATGACCCCGGCAATTGACCAGCGTCATCGGTGGAAAGCCCAAATTGACCTCGAAAACGTGCTCGTCGACGATTTGCACTCTCTAATGGTACCCTTGACAAGTAGCCATCAACAAGGGTCGCAAAAAGCTGATCATCATCACCCATTGGATTATCCAAGGGTATAAGATCCTCATAATCGCCTTCGGAGTTCGAAGATGGATCATCTTCTGTAGTGATTCCAAATGGGAGGGCATGGTCCGGAGAGCGCGTATGGATATTACTATGGGGTGATGGTTGATTGTGGCTCGGCCAGTTAACATACCATCCCTGTGAAGGGCCAGGGTGGGGTCGATGGCCGCTGGACATATCTGGTTGATTTTGCTGCACTTGGCGTTGAAGACCAGAACGTTGAAGTAACTCGTAGTTTCGCTGAGCTCTGTGTTGTTGTAGTCGATTCATATTGCCCTCGTTGTTGCTTACAGACGTAGGAGGGGATCTTAACAGCTCGCGTTGTTCTGCTTCCATTTCTCGATAGCGACGCCTGGTTTCTTCGGCTCGCTGATATTCTTCGTAATTTTGATGGAACCTGATGATTTGAGCAGAGGGAAATACCATACTGGTTAGCTAGCTGGCCATACACGTTGGGATTTCTCGGCATGGTAGGGAGGTTCCAACACGCTAGCTATAACACTACTTTCTAGCAGAGGATCTGTCGTAGGGATTCAAAGAGATACGGGTTGAGACAGTTATGGGGAGATAAGTAGATGTGTCATAGTGCTGTTTGGTGGGAGCTGCGGGGGGTGATAGCTAGATGACGATCGTAGCGCATGGAGAGGTGGTTGAAATCCATAACATGCGGCGCGAGGAGCTACCAAACCCAACCACAAAAATAGATAAAGAAAAACTTACATTGTACGAATAGGGCTTTCATAGTCTTCACGTTCAACGTCTGCCCTTGTGCCCAGAGCCTGCGCTAAAGGATTTGTTCGCTCCCTCCTTCTAGCGGGAAACCCATCGCTTCCATTCGAATTTTGGCGATTATGGTTTGCATTACTATTTGATATGGATCCGCCTCGCGGTCTATTGAGAGTTCGGGGTGGGGAGAACCTTGGAACTGGAAGATGAGGGATACTGGGCAGGAAATTTGGAGGCAGTCGGTGCGCCGGGGACGTCAAACCACTTCTAGGCGTTGACGACTCCGTCGAACCCTGAGTGGGAGGGCTCGTAGTCTGATCTAATAGATTAGGGCGTAGGCTTCGTCTATTTGCTGGAGAAACAAAGGGGGCCATTCCCGCGATAGGCGACCCAGACATCGTGTTTTGGGGAGTGCTTGTCGAAAAGCTACTGGAAACATCACGTCTGGGTGTTCCCATGGCTGGAGGTTCATTCAGTTGATTTCGGCTAGACTCTCCAGGAAGCAGCGAGGTGCTCCAAGGTTCGCTAGTCGGTGGGTTAGGGAGGTAAATCCGGTGCCTGAGAGAACTATGTACGGGTGGTTCGGTTTCGACCGCTCTCCCAGGCTCACTAGAAGAGCTGTTCGTCCTGTTGGAGCTGTCGGAGTTCTGACTACTTGGAAGGTCGCTCATTACCGCATCGACGATCGTGCTATCCACGCTCGTCCTGTTTGTATTGGCATGATTTGAGGAGCTGGCAGACAAGGGCCGCTGGCTTTCCCATTCGGATTCATTTCTTTCACGGAGCTGGCGACGACGATCTGCTGCAACACGATCTGTCTCAATATCTGGCGTTACAGACGAAATAGGGCGAGCCCGATGACGAGAACGAAAGAAAGATAATACATGAGCACCAGAATGAGAGTGGTAGCGGGAGGTTTCAGAAACTTCAACAGGGGAGGCAGGATGACGTGGCAATGGAATGGAATGAAAAGAAGAAGAAGATGGAGAAGACGAAGCAGCAGTGGTGCTACCAACAAGTAGAGGCCAGCCCTCCGAGGTGGTAGAACCAGCAGCGTAAGGAGACGTACCGGCAGTGATACGGCCTGCTTCTCGATCACGATCCCGTTCACGTTCACCGTCGATAACAGGCGCCGGTCGACCAGTGTTGTCCGCTGAAGCATTTGGGCGAGTGTTCGGCATGTTTTCGGAAGGCGTACCCCCTCGACGCCTATTCATTCGGTGAGGGGATACTTGAGCTGATGGGTTAGCAATCGTATTCGTAATCAGAGATACACCTCCTGTTGTGGACCGACTTTCGTCTGATGATGTGTGATGATGGGAAATATTGTTGTTGCCTTGACCATGGATGTTGTTATTATTGCCAGCCGTTCCAGATGCCTGAGAATTCGATGCTGAATGAAGAAAATTGCCAAAGCTGGCAACCCTTCCAAAACTGATCCCTATGTGCCCCAGATTTGGATGAGCGGCCGAGCTTCCACCTCCATGACCACCACTATTGTTATTATTGTTATTGTTGCTGCCGTTGCTGCCGTTGCTGCCGGTCCCACTGTTGTTCCCAGTACTACTACCGCTGCTGCTGCTGCTACTGCTTCCAGTGCCAGATAACATTGGCATATCGAAAGGCCCTGGTGTGCTCAACAGCTGAAAATATTCATCCCTTGCCTGCATGGTAAGGGATCCACCCCTGGACTGCCTATCCAACTCTGTCATCCTTTTGGCCTTATAACGAGCGGTGTAGTACTGCCTGCGCAAAGTTTCGAACTCCGGCGAGTACCTCGGCTCATCTGCAATTCTGGTTTCCAATTCTCCCCATGAACGAATATGCTGAGCGACGACCGGATGGTATTCGTTGGAGAAATTGGGGCTCATCAGTCGGAAAACAGCGTACGAAGGTGGAAACCCATCCTCAGGGGCAATCGGAGCCGGATGAGCTGAAGGTGGAAGAGGATGTCGGGATGAGCCGGGGTGGGTAGGAGTTTGGATCGAGGTCGCAGTATTCGGTGGAGTGGCGAGATGGAAAAGATCCCACGCCGTGAGCCGGGGCTGACTATTATCACGATATGAGGGGGCTCTTGTGTTCAGTCTATCCCAATAATCTAAATTGGACGCCAGAATCATGCACCCGCCGGCCAGAGCAGGCGGGGAGAAAGACACCAAGTTAGCAGACGGAACCTCCAATCAAAGGCTCCTCGACAAAGGCAATGCAAGGCGAAATTACAGTTCAAACAGGTAAGATTAAGTGCAATCGCAGTCAAGCTGGTGATGGTGTTGTTGCAGCAGGACAAGAAAGGGCAAGACACTCAGGCAAGCAAGCAGGGTTGGCTGTTCTGTTTGTTCAGCCGAAGGTTTACAAGAAAGAGAGGCGGCCCGACTCCGAAAACAACGAACTCGAAGCAGAAGGGAAACCACCCAGTTCTTATGCTTTCGTGCCCAAAACTGTAGCGTCCCACTAGCACTGCGGGATGTGCTCATGAAGGTTTTTGCAAGCCGCTCAATTGGTGGCAGGTCACAGACTGGGTAGGCCATTAACAGCGCAAACGATCAACGCAAATGCGGCAGACATGGCACGTACAGCACGATCATGGTATATATGAGCAGAGCTTAGGGGTATTGGGCCAGTTATAAGCAAGCAAGTAGGCAAGCAAATGGAGAGCGAGCGAGCAGCACTTGAGTGGTGGCGGCCAAATGGTAGGAGTTATCCGGAGCACACACATTGGGTTTCTTTCTTTCTTTTTTTTTTTTAATCGATCAAAGATGAAAACGCTCGTAAAAAAATATATATCAGGAGGGGCGGGGGGTAAGGTACCTCTACAGTATGAGCAATAATGAGCCCATCTGGGTGCATCAAGAACTACACCGCCGCCGTCGACGTATCTGAAGTTTGAGTTATGCCAATTTTAGCTTTCTGTTCAGTTCCTGTTGTATTTCACTCTGCCGACCCTGGCGCAGCAATTCGCTCTTCGAAACAGCCCCGTAGGTGGTACAAAATAACAGGAAGAAAAATCAATTTTTTTTAAGAAAAAAAAAAAAAAAAAAAACAGGTAAGTGGGTAAGAGGAACACTTGATTCGGCTGCCAGGATTGTAGTGGTGTTTTCGTCACTTTAGATCCGGAGGATTGAGCATCGAAGGGGAGCCAAAGGGACGAGAACAGGTGAACCGATCGGGTCTATCAGGGACTAAGAAAACTCAAAGAGAATTTGGCGGGAGGATAGCGGTGGATATAAGTACCTTTCGTAATATTGTTCATGGGGCCTGTTGTCGCCACAGGAGCAGCATTCTCCTCGGTGAAGGGAACACCTTGTAACGTCTTTGTGTGCGCATTTCTCGGACAGGACAGTCGGAGCTGGAGGGGCACTCCCCAAAGCCGAAGTCGATGTTCGAACTGTGGGTTGAATGCGGGACCCGGTCTGGCCTCCGAGAGTACCAGTTAAAGAAGAAGAGTTGTGGTCGGCCGCGGTGCCTGTTGACAGTGATAAGAAGTGTGCTGCTGACGACGATGATACTGATACTGCAGGCGGCAAGTCCATGCCCGACAGATTCCTTTGTGGGGTAGAAACTCAGGTTTGTTTTGTCCTTGAGCAGGTTTGAAGGAGGGAACCGTAGACCAGCTCACAACAACCTCTTTGTGTTCCTCGAATATTCGATACAATGGCAGAAAGCGGCGGGGATGGCGAAAACCTTCTGTGCGAACATGAGAAGACCAATATTCGGACGGCTCGATTTCGAGATATCGATTTTTGTCACAAGCGGTGGAAAACGAACTTAATTCAATCACATACAAGCACAGAATGGGTCCCGTGGCAAGATTGGTGGCAGCAAGTTAGGCCTATAGGTTGATAGTCTGGTTAAGCAGGACTGCTGTGGCGTATCGATATCCTGTGGTTGCAAATCTCCAAAATGTCTGACGATATCCTTAGCCTGGAATGTTGGGGAGACCGATGAATGGGGGGATGAATACGGAAAGACGACTCGTTGAAGGAGATAAATGTAACTTCGAGAGAGGCTAAATGCCTCGGGAGTTCAGCAACCAGTCGAGCTGGTGGACCTAACAACTTGGAGTGATCTGGATACTCAAAGGAGTACTCTCATGTTTAGTTTGACTGAGGCTTCGGGGCATTTCCTGAGGTGCCGTCATGCCTCGAGTGCCTTCTCCCTTTGGCTGGATAGATACAACCCTTCGAACTGTGAGCGTCTAGCTTTGCAGGTGACACTGGGGCTCGACGAAAAAGGGAGCCTGTGGACTTCACCAGAAGTTCGATGTTCGCATTTGTCAGAGAAATATTGCAGCTAGTGATACTACTAGGCCCCTTCGCTTTTTTTTTTTTTTTTTTTTTTTTTTTTTTTTTTTTCTCACACCCGTGGATTCCCTCTATTCCTTTTTTTTTTTTTTTTTTTTTTCGTTTCTGATTATTAGGTCGGGCCAGGTCGGTTGTTGGTGGATCACATTGGAGTTGGCCAGGATCTCGTAGGTTTCTACTTGAATGGTTATGTCTTAGTTTTGTCTGGTGCACTCTCTCAAATATGCATGGAACCCATGGGGATGCCAGCTTGAGAGGCCAGGTCCGAGACGAGACTCGCAGCTTCATATGTATGAACGAACGGACCCATCCCGCATGAACAGAACGAACAAAGCGTTGTTGGATGGAGCCTGAATCCACGGCCAGTGACCTAGACTCGGTCGATTCCAAGCATAGAAAGGGCCCCGGATGCAAGGGTATATTAAGTATTCGAGTACCAACTTTTTTTTTCTTTTCGTATTCCCTTTTAACCCTTTGCAGAGCGCATCTGTCCTACGGGACAAAGACATCTCGTCAGTGAACCACATTGCAATTGCAAACGCAAGTTATGCCTGAATTCTGCCTCTCACATTCATTATCCACTGGGGAACGGCACTTGGCTCGTTTAAAGCAACTTGCGTTCATGCTAGGCAGTTTATCAGCTCTTCGTATTGACGAGGGTTCTCGACATCCTAGACGGGAAGGCAAAGGAGTTCCTCAGTTTCTCGCGGCACGCAAGGACTTCGGTGATTGCAAAGGAGACCGCTGATGCCGGCCATGGCTGTAGAGTTTCTGATGTTGCACCACCCTGCTTAGAAAAGCCCAGCTCCAATGGCAATTTGCAATTATCAGTCCATCAATCACGACCTTATCCTGTTCGCTCTGCCGACAAGTACTTGCGAGAAAGTATCTTAGAACGGAAATTGATCTCTTTTCAGGCAAACGGCCACTGCTAGCTGCCAGGATCACTGAATCATGACCATTTACAAAACCAAGAACCAGTGGAGAATTTTGGCGGCACAGTTCAGTTTGGTCCTAGGTGGGCGCAAGAGGTGTCCAACTCTCTTTTTCTTCTCTCCTTCACTTTCGTCACGATGGACGGAACCAGCAAATGAACTGAATTCATTAGCAAAAGATTGAGCCTTCTCTCGATCAACGCGTAAAGTGGACTTAGCTCTACACCACCATTGAAAGTTTTACCGGCCGGGGAAGTTAAATGCGAGGCCCGGGGTTTCAAACTGATAAGGACGAGCTTTCTTCGATGAATCGGCTGATTCCAATAAATGTTTGCCGCCTCCAGCCTTAGCAAGGTCACAATTGCCTGGCTTCGAAGCATAAAAAATCGAAAAGTGGAAGAAAAAGGCGAAAACGAAACCCTCCATTTTCCCATTAATTGCTCAAGCCCAACGCCGAAGGAATCGTTATTCCCAGCTGCAAACATCCTCGTTGGAAGATTTTTTTTTTTGGCTCCTTCGAAATGTTTCAATTCCCCAATGCCGAGGGGTAAGCTGAGGTGGATCGATCGTGGCAATCGGCCGCCCCAAATGCTTTTGGCTGCCATCGAGCGAGACAGTTATCGGCTGACGGGGCCAACTCGACAAACCCGAGTGTCGGCTTTAGATTCTCTTGCTTGTCATGTCAATGCAAAGGGCGGATTTGTCTCGCCAGAGCGCTGGCCCTTGAATCGGGTGCTGCTGCTGATGCTGCACTGTTGGCTTCAGTCTCAACAGCATTGCTTTCTCTCAATAAAGTCTATTTCGAGGTCCTAATCGGCTTCCGTAATGCATTCGACCCAATACATGCAGGTATAAACCTGTCCTTTGACATGGATCCGCTGTCAACTATAAGCGATGGAGCAATTGTCCAAGTGACCCTTTCAAGCATAATCATGTGAACGTTAGGACTTTGACCCAAGCTTCCATGTATCGACGGTCAAATATCCAGGCCTTGCTAAGGACAGGGGCTTACCTTTTCAAAGATGACCCCTCGTAAAAACCGGCTGTTCTGGAAGCCTTGCGTGCAGGCCGTTATCGATAGGGTGAATGCGGCACACCTGGTTGAGGTGATGCTCATATGCCGCATATACTTGGCGTATACCTTGGCGCTTTTGCCTTGTTGTGGTTGAACTGCGGCAACGCATTTTCCAGATCTTGAGCTTCTCCCTTGATCCTTGCACACCTTCCAGACGATTCCGGGCTAAATCTAATGCACATACGCTCTCGAACAACATCCACTGTACTGGGTGAGCCAGAAAATCCCATGTAGTCGCTATAATATTGCGTGTAGGTATCATTGAACGCCGAAATGCATGTACACACCTGCACCAATTTTGGATATCTATTCAAATAGCTGCTATATATGCTGTATGCAATCACACTGCCCCGCAGCTCCATATCCAGGGACGGAGCGAGACGTAGAAATTTTGGAGAACGGGGAAAAAAAAGGATTTTACGAAATCCTTCGAATTCATATCTCCTCCTGATAAGCTTCGAATAAACCGCGCTCCGCCTGCTATAGCTATACTTATCGCCCCCGGTGTGGTTAGTTCCAGACTCGAACCACCCCCATTGACAGACGCCCGTTGAACCTTTTTCGGAACTATTGTGCGGCTGAGATCCAATCCCATTTCTGATTGGTCAAATAACGAGCTTAGTGGCAATCATTCCCTGTTGAAATCTCAAAGCGGATATAGAGAGATCCCACATATGCAGGGCGTTTTTTTTTCTGTGCATACACACTCTTCTCAAAGTAATGGGATTCTGCCACGAGGTCGTCCCTTAAGGCCTTTCGCATGAGTGATTTGTAAACCAAAAGGGGGGGAACTTTCAAGTCTAGCTGGGGTCGCGCATAATAAATCCGTTATACAAATCATATATTTATAACGGTCGCCGTCGCATCCCGACATTGACTAACCCGTTTGCTCTCACACTACATTCGCGTTCGCGGTCGAAATTACGATCAAATACGTAACTTGCTCTTGGGCACCTCGAACCCGACATTTTCGAGCCGCCGAAAAAATGGTCGCAGCTCAACTGTTTACATCCTTTCTGGTGGCTCTTTCAGTAGTGCCAAAGGCTCTGTGCGCTACGCTACCCGCTCAGAATCCCCATACTGAACTGGATTTTGGCCCGATATTTGATCCTCTAAGTTTCAACGATACTTCATTCGAGTCCGGCAGCACTGCGCTCGACGCTTTATTCAATGACCCCGAAATACCACTCACAGAAACGCCGGACCAAAGTATAGACCCTACCAACGGCAACCCCCTCGAAAAGCGAGCCCTTAAAAGATACAACTATCTTAAGTGGAAAGTAACCTTAACCGGTTACATCAACAGCGTCAACTACGTCGGTGATGTCGGTTCACCCGTCCGATTCAGGGTTACTTCAGCAGATGTCTACGTCTTCGACAAACTCCGAAAGAACGCGAAAGACATTATCATCAAGTGGCGAAACCCCAACGGGGGAGATGCTCTCCCCGGTTGTATCTACTGGATGACAAACCGAAGGCTTTACAAATTCCTCGCACCTGGTGACAGAACTGAGCCAACTTTATATGACGACACGGTCCCTACAATTTTAGAAAAGAAGAATCAGTTATATGCTTGGGAGACCTATAGGGCAGGCAAAACTTATAATCGTTGGAACCAATTCTCGGCAAGGTACCAATGGTTTGTTGGGTGGGGCCTACCAGATACAATCAGAAGCGGTGGGGTGAGATTTAACTGGGCGGCGACAGGTGTGCAGAAGATGTCTGGGGAGATTTATGTCCAATCCCTTGGGTATCCTTATCGACATACTTTCTACTATGCGACTATCTCTGGGCAATTTCAATTGAAGGGCTACGCCAATTTGTAGTGTTTGATGAGGCAATGACTGTAAATTACAGCTATACCTTATACTTGTTTTCGTCGAAATATAGTCTACAGTATTAACATATATGCACATGCATCCGGATGTTCAGCGCATATGGATGCATCATTTTGACACCTCAGTAGATAATTTAATAACTAATAGCCTTTCCTATAGATACATAAAAAGTTTTTTGAGTCACCGCTGCTTAATATAACCCTAAGATAATCCCGTGGTCTCCAGGTCGATGAGGCACCAAATTAGTGTAGAGTGTACCGACCACCCGCCAGGCGCAGAAGTACTCCAAAATCGAGGTTTAAAGTTCCCCGCATCGCTGGCTGTTGCGTTGGCAGCACCAAAATACCACACAGAATACCACACAGTCAACTCATACCGACGTCATTTGATCCGCGTACCACGGCCCGCAGCCCTCTCACAGACAACCAGATCCTTCGTTATCCACCTCGCAGATTCATCCAATTTCGTCACAAACGCGAGTAAATGAGACATCTCTACTTACCACTCGCTCGTTCTAGTGTTAACGTACCGCGCTGCACTTTTCCTACCTCCAAACCCCTGATATATCGTCCCCACTTTCGTATACACGTACCCCACTACTCCCAATTTATCAGAATGGCGTCGACCATAACCCTCCCATCCATCTATGGATCGGTCCCAGTGAATATTCCCCCACACATATCGCTGACTCTAACGGAGTTGACTGAATTCCCTGCATTCAAATCTTGGATATCGCGCTTGACATCCTCTCTCGGTTCCCAAAATAACCCAGATGGCTATAGCCTTCGTCATCTTGAGGTTACTAATGTTGTACGATTTGGCACGAAAAAGATCGGCTTCTTAATGCTAAATGCGGTGGTTAAAGATGCTGAAGACAAAACTTCATTACCTGGAGCGGTGCTACTTAGGGGTCCTAGTGGTAAGTTTGCCGCTTCTTTA
The DNA here is from genome assembly GCA_036872755.1 of Orbilia blumenaviensis. Lineage (NCBI taxonomy): Eukaryota > Fungi > Ascomycota > Orbiliomycetes > Orbiliales > Orbiliaceae > Orbilia > Orbilia blumenaviensis. The sequence goes on from JAVHNS010000014.1 coordinate 255,763, forward strand.
AGGGCTTTCACGGAGTTCTGGTGGCCAAACAAGTGGTAAAAATGAAGTGGGGTGGTTTCTGATTTTCTCTTCTTCTTCCTTTCTCGCTACGAATAGTTGGCATTCTTGCCCTCCTCCATCCAGCCAATACCCCGAAGGATAATCTCTATGCAATCCTGACGCTTCAGCCGCGTATTGCGGGCGCAACGACATCAATGGCCGAAATTCCGGCCGGGATGCTAGACGATCATGGTAGTTTTGCTGGTGCTGCTGCAAAAGAACTCGAAGAGGAAGTTGGTATTACAATATCCGAAGATAAGCTTATAAACCTATCAGAATTGGCTATACAAGCTTCCCCTCTTCTTGACAAGGATGACACCAAAGAGAGCATCGGATTGGCAAATGCGTCCCCTGTTTCTGATAGTCCTAGTGAAGAAGTCAAGAAACAGAACCTGGATGGCCTGTTCAGTTCGGCTGGGCTGCTCGATGAGGTCGTGACCTATCACGCTTTTGTCCATGAAATTCCGGAGGGTGAGCTAGAGGAATGGCAGGGTCGGCTAACGGGCCTAAGAGACAAGGGCGAGAGAATTACGCTCAAACTCGTCAGATTTGACGACTTGTGGAAAGCTACAAGAGATACGAAAGCGTTGTGCGCGTGGGGACTTTGGAAAGGGTTACAGGAGGCGGGGAAGCTACCATACTAAAGTTTTTGTGGTGGCACTGACCCGTTACATCGCCCTATAATGCATGGTTTATCTAAAAGCATCATATCAAAGTAGTTAGAGCTTCTACAAAACCCGGGTGTATATCACCACGTTGGTGAATGTTGAACGGATGCAAACCCGGACCGCGAAAAAATTGCACCAGTACTTCCGCGTGTTTGGGATATACACAATATAAAAAGCTCCTAGCCCCTTGCAGCCTTGCACTAGTATATCAGGAGCCTCCGTTCTATTATTGGGACTATTCTATATCTGCTTTACGCGATAGTTACTATCATAAATGTGATTGAACCATGTTAACACCATTTTGATAGTTAACTGCATCATATAGGGCGATCCACCGAACCAAATTTCAAAACTCACTCACACAACTAGATTGAGTGTGATAGATGCTATTTACCGCAGAATTGCGGTGGGTTCCATTACGCTATCATACCATCCTTCTATGAAAAATACTTAACAATGCATTTGCAATAGGTAAAATCACCTAGCATGTCAACACTGCCTAACTTGCTGCTTGCTGGGAGGTTCGTAACCTGCATAACGTACACATGCCCACTAAATTGCAATTAGCGAATGGCCCTCCTAATTTGAATAGATATCCATTATTATATATCTAGCGCTATTAGGTATTGATGCGTACCGATAAATGCTTGGATTTTGTAGATATTCCTTAGTTTTGTACACACGTAGATACGCATACTAACTTATCTAAATGGACGTAAATGGATGGGTGGGTTATATTTCAAACAAATCCCGCAATTTGACTAGGAAGGCAATCAATTGCTATACTTTTCACTGCTGCAGAGCTGCCGCTGCGCGAAGACATGCAGCAGCAATCGAGGAGGCCCACGAGATCATATCTGGTCCTAGAATCCTGAGATAATACCCAAACGGAGTGGAGGGCCACTGACAACACAAACATATTCCGAGCCTCACAATGCGTCAATTATCTGCGGGGCACTGCACTGCACTGTTTGTATTCTGATACGATACACTAGCTACTTAGGTGCACCTGTTGCTATACGTATTGCACATCGAAATTAATCCACACGCGCACTCACTAGCTGGTCCAATAGTCCCAGTATAGATATCTCACCGGTTGACGGGCAGCTAGCCATCACTAGCTATTTGGCTATCCTACACCGTTTCAGCAGCTGGTATGCAGCGACATTAGCTCCAACTACATCGACAAGATTGAGTTCCTAATGTTCCTAATTGTATCAGCTGTACTGGCCAGTTCTTAGGATCAAACGCTGTGCTGCGAGATCAGAGAAGGATCCAGAGCCTCGGAGATCCCTGGATACTCCGAAAAGACCAAACCACCCACCACGATTACTACGTGCGCGACTTCACAACCACAGCGATTTCACAATGGACTTCTTTTCTACAATTCCACCCGAAATTCTGCGGGATATCCTTCAGTGCATACCTGTAAGCCTACATAATTGCCTTTTCTCTCACAGATACAAAAGACTAGCCTTAAAACGTTTCGGGCAATGGGATCCCTGCAAACCGAGGCAACGTATCGAAGCTAGGCGTCCGCCTGAAGTAACCTATATCTGAGCTGAGTGCCTTGACTTATATGCATTGATATCAAGGTGCATCACTCAAAATTCGGTGGACTCACAGCCTGCTGTCTGGTGAGCAGGCGGTTCCAAGCAGAAGCCTATCCTCTGATGTACAATCATATCAACTTGGAATACAGTCATAATTCTGGCTTCGTGCCTCGCAGCACAAAGTTACTACTACAGCCAAACCATCAAGGGCTTGCATATGTCCGCAAGATATCAATTAGGGCGGTCAGAAACTTTGACAACTACCAGGTCCATCTGGCTCGCTTTGCCAATTCCGAAACTTTGGGAGCGATGAAAGCCCTTTTCGGCAAGTTTCTATGTAGAATTGATATAGATCGCCTGTGCGCCCTGGAGTAAGCATTGTATACCATATTCCTGAATGATGGATCAATTGTATATCCTAAAAATCTACGTAACATATGTATAGAATCGATTCTCCGGACCTACTCGACTTTCTCCTGCCCGAAATGGAATGCAAACTAACAGTGTTGAGATGCTTTCTCTTTTACCGACACTATCAAGATGGAGGGGGATATCGACGCCTCGATCCTAGATACGATCTATCACTAACAAAACTACGGACAGTTTCCGAAAATGCATCCCGAGTTGAGAAATTGTCAATAAGTAATATTAACTTTAAAACTATCGAAAACTTTGAGAACGCATGGAAGCTATGCCTAGCGAGTCGCTCAAAACTTAAGTCTCTATACCTCTGTAAATCGATCAATTTCGCTGACGAGTATGGCGAGGAGGCTCTCCGAATAATCGATGAAGGGTTTTACAGCCGCCTTCAAGAAATTCAACAACTGAACTGCCTTGAAAGTTTATACTTCGAGGGATTTGAAGACTTGAAAAAATTGATCGAAGCAGTCAGACCTCACAACGGCAAAAGTTTCAGAATCAAAACACTGGGGTTGAAATACTGCGATAGACCCCTATTATTATCTGGGGGCTTTGGGAAAATGGACCCGGGGATTGAAATTACGTCACTAACCAGGTCTTTGGTAGAACGGATGAATGATCTTACGGAGCTCGACGTTCGTGCCGGAGGAACCGGTTTTCATCTTGAGGATCTTCTATCACATCTTCCTCGTGGTCTATCCTCTCTTTACTGGGCCCGCATACGCTACACTTTCACAGATCCATACCCGAATAAAAAGGTTTTAGGAAAACATTTTTTCACACTCAGGAGGCTTTGGCTTGAAATTAAGGGTGACAGGGAACCAGTTGGAATTACAGTATGGCCTGACAACTCGCCCTGTGAAATCTTTACCTCTGCCCCTGCCTCAGGCGACGGCGACGGCATTTTAACCCTAGAAACATTATCCCAACTCCCACTCTTAGAGCATTTGGCTGTTCCGATTGATAAATCAATTTCGTGGGACCGATTATCGCCGATGGTAGGACAGGCAGTTGATACTTGTTTAAAGCTGCTAGTGGGCGGCTTGGAAATATAGATTGTGCTGACTCGATTTGTGCTGCACGCTAGTTTAAATCCCTGAAATCGCTCCATCTGATCGGTCCGAGCCGGCCAACCTTCAAACATTGGAAAATAGACCTCAGAACTGAGCAGATTTTGAACTTACGGGCCTGGCTGCGCTGGCTGTTAGCACCATATAGGGATCAACAGCAAATCCACAGCTCAGGCCAACTTAAACCAGCGGATTTTAAGCTCCAGGCGCTCTCCACACGTATGTTCATCAATCGGTCAGATCACCATGGGAGGGTTGTGTGCTTGTATCCACAACCGGATGCTCGTGATGATATTGACGGCAAAGTTCGCGATCCGGCCCGATGTTGGTCCCTGACGAATCCAAATGATCCATCAGAGTTGAGCTATCTGTCCCCTTTAGTTTGGGAGTTTGTTGAAAAGGGAGTTTACTCTAAATGGGATTCTTGAATATTTCCTTAGTGTTGTCTTCTCGGGTAGTATTGGGAGGCTCATGGGCCTAGAGACTACATCAAGACGACGTGAATGGGAAACATATACCGCTGGGTCTCGTGACAAGACCATATCCACCAAGCAATTTTAAAACAAATACGCGTATACGAAACTTAGAAGACAGCTAGCCGGGGATAAATCAGTTCTCAGGTCGATTACGATATATCCACTCGGCAGTATTGCTTGTACACGCTCGCCGGTTCACAAGTTTGTGAAAACGTTCAAGAATTTGAGAATAGATAATTACAATTACTTTACTACTTTTGTACATATACATCTTTGAAACTTTGTTTTTGCTTCCGGCCGAGAAGTATTACTTTACTAGCCCATTAAGTCTTCTATAGATAGATTTCCGAGGGAGTTTTCTTCGAAGATTAGGTCTATCCTAGAATACTATATATATAGATATGAAGTTGGTTGTTTCAGGTGTATGTGTTGGATAGATACCGGAAAATCCGATCCATTAAAGATAACCTAACCCGATCAATAGGTTGTGATTCGATGAACCGTGCATTCGTCGTAGGGTTATGACCATCATACAATATACGAAAGAGGACTCGTATTATCGTAAAATAAGTTATTGACTGGTGCATGGGGCCGCTGTAGTCTGGCACCAAAGCCCCCAAATCGGCGACTGTGTATGAAAAATAGAGTTAGCGTACGTTTTGACCACATATACACACCCACCCCATAGGATTTCGCAAGTTGGGAACTTACCAAAATGGTCACTAAGCAACAAACTTCGATTTCGACGGATGTGCATGTTGCGCTTTTGTGGCCTGTTGAGATATTGAATGAGCACACATTTTCGGCGATGTGATCATAATTATAATGATATCTGAAAAGGGGTTCGGAGTTACGTACAGAGATACCCGTTCAGTGTATTTGCTGGCATCTTATAACCACCCAGTCCTGTCAATTTTTGAACGAGCGGGAATCCGCCACTGACAGCTGCAGCACAACATAGACGCTCTCCTTTGTTGATATTTTGACATTCCGGGCTGGGATTTTTGGTCCACAGCTTTTCTGGAGGAGGAGCCTCACCGAGTCCGAGAGGAAGCGACCAAGGAGGAATAATCGTGCTGTTTGCCTGTGAGAGGAGAAAAAGGAGGAACACAAAGATATTTAGGATTGATCGTGCCATTTTAATTAAGGTGTTGTGGGTTTGTAGATGAACTATATCTGAAAATGAATTGAGGAACACGATGCAATGGAGAGCTCGAGAGGTATCTACCGCAAAAGGATTCGAAAGTGAACAGACCTGACGAACTAAAAAATAACGGGATTTAGGAAAGGGGGGCGATCTTATACGAACACAGAGCCAGTTGATGGCTAACGGCTTGAGGGATAACTGTGCGCACGGTGACTGTTATTCACTGCATCCAATAACTTCCAGTCGTGGCTGCATGAAGTAGTATCCCGCCCGTCCAAGGTTGGGAATTGTTGCGCTGCTCAAATCTTGATCCAACCCTGCTGAGGTGGGTCCAGAGATTACCGAGACTCACTATCCTCGCCAATGATCTGGGGGTAAGCCGCCTATTCAAGCCCATCATTGGCTGGCGGGAGCAGCCGAGAAAACGGGCCAGAAGGATATGACGTCGAGCTAGATTGGATTTGGCCCGTCGAAATTAAGGATACAGAAGGACGATGCGAGGTGTGGGTCGGGCAGTCTTGATACTTCATGGAGCTTGGGTTCATATCTAAGGAAGGAATGAGTCGTGGCTGCATAGTTAGACCGTGAGCACGGCTCCGAGTTTCGCGTTGTCGAGGCTGCATCAGATATCGACCGCTAACAACGCAACGAGACCTTCGCCAGTCAATTATGGGGGTTGAAAACTCCTCGTGAGATATTCTGAATACGGGCTATGAGATTCAAAGTTATCAGCCTCATATTTTGGTTGTAATGGAAGCCTCATTAGCCTAAGGATCAAACCAAAACCTACACGGAGATGTCGGTGCCCATCTGTTTGGAAAAGGGGAGTCCTTTCGCCAAGCTAATGTATTATAGCTATAGCAGCAGATATTAAAATGCCGGATGTAGGCCAAAAAATCCGAGCTGGAGAACATGCAGGCAAATTGTCAAGAGCGGCCGACAACCAATAATCAAGACTGATATAAACTTATAAGTTTTATGATATATGGACTCAACTTAACAATGCTTGGTTGAGCGACTTGTGTTTCGGGATTCTTGGCTCGGTTATAATTGCCAGGCTGCTGAAACGGGATATTCCGTATGCATATTTAGAAGTGCACAAGCGAACAGAGTGAAGTCAGCTTTTTCCCCAGGCTGGCTATAATAATTGATCCGGTAAACTGTTAGACCTGACGGCATCTGCTACTTAAGTTCTTTATACACAAGCCAATGTTCCCGGAGTAATACAGGTATCTCGACAAAAAAAGTCTGCGCTTACCGTACGTCCTTCGCTCGCCTTTCACAAATTAAGAGGCTGGCAAGGGAAGAAAAAAGAATACTTTAGAGTCGGAAATATTGTACTCATAGTTACGTCAAAAATTTAACACCTCTGCATGATTTCGCGTTGTCGGCAAAATTTCCAACATCGATCCAACCCTAGCGATAACTGACCAATGAACGCTATAATTAGGAATGATCTACACACATGAGCACTCGGTCCTAAGCTGGTTTACGGCCGAATTGCAAAGCTAAGGCGTAACTAGAACAAATCGATAGTACGGTATAAGACTTCATATATGAGCTAGGTCAATATGTATATTTTTGTCATTCAAATATTATTCGACAATCCCAGGTGATTGCTTCACATCCTACTATAACCCCAATTGATAATAGAGTATTAGTTCCCGTGTACTTGTTTGAGATATTGCAAAAGCCTTTCTAGAGATAATATTATAACGCCGAGACTCGAATATTACACTCTAAGCTCCGGCCGTAGATGTCACCTGTGTCATGCTAGAGACCAATTAAATGATTATAAAAACAAAGTGGTACCAAGTGAAGACAATGAAGTATATTTAGGCCTTTGATCTACCCCAAGAATAAAATGTATCAGCCAGCAGGTTTTCTCCGATAGGAGATCGGCTGGTTCCGTTCTAGAAGTACTGTAGAAAATAGGATATTGTTACACCTTTCACAAGTCTCAGAGCGTGGCCTGAGCGGTATCATCCGGAGAGAACTTTAGCCCAGGAACAAAGTACGTACGTTCCAGATGCTGCATATGCATATGCGAGGACCAACAAGGCAGATGCGCATTCGGAAAGTTGTTTTTCATCCAGCGCCTGGTTAAATACGGCCCTGCATTGGTCGCCTGAGTTGGATGCGGGACCGCGACGTGGACTCTGATAGAGATGCTTTGAGGGGTTAATCGTGAAATTACAAGATTGAGTCTATTTTACGAGACCAGGTCTATTCATATTTGTATACCCCGCAGACTACCTGCACCCCCACCTCTTGCCGCCATAATATACCATGAAAATGGTTCATTCAGCCCTTCGCGAATTCCAGTTTCTGCTCAACACGAAAGTGTTGTAAACGTTATATTCCGAATTTGGAAGGTTCCAATTGCAGGGCATGCGGCATCGCCAGCCTGGCGATTGATCGTCGAAGACCACTATATTACCAAGATTCTTGGGCGAAGATCCGAGTCCCGTGTCCATGTCTTTGTATTTCTTTGGCTTCTTAGATTAGTCTTTGTAGCGTGATAATAGCGCTGTTTCGTAGGTTTCTCATACCACCCAGCACTGTGCTGGCCAGGCCGTCGGACGAAGATGTGTTGTATTAATGCCAACGTTGGGTTGGTTTTTGACTTCAATGCCCAACGTTAATCCCCCACGGTCGAAGATCAGGCAGCTAGTGAAAACCATATGCATAGGTTACTCGAAATGAAAACCTGTAAACTTCGCCGAAGGGTTTCTCTCTTTACCCGGAAAACCGACCTCATCCGCGGTGAATCTCTAACTTCAAAGCTTCCACGAGGTCCGTTCTATTGGTCCTCCTCCCCTTATCAACCTAACTTTTCCACGTCCCTTGCAGTTGGGACATTTGGGTCCTTCTGGTGGGTCAAGGCAGCCCCCCGCTACCATGCAAGACATCAAATCAACGCCACTAAGCCTGACGAAGAAGGAGCCTCCCGTCAGACGTTTCTGATATCGGAACGACGTATTGTTTCTATCTATAAACTATTCCTCATCCGCTAATACGGGGACTTCATTATCGCATTATACAGCTTTCTATAGCAATCTTGGTTGTTTTGTGGCGTTTGCTGTTGACAGTGACCGCTGCAGCTATCCCACAAACGTGCTAAGAAACTGGACTGTGCGTGCAGCTGAGACCGTGCTACTCCATGACAGGCTTTTCGGCTACCGATGTACGAGTAGCAAAGGAAGATGGTGTGAATGACTTCAGTCTCTGAATGGCCATTGTGAGAAGGTGCTGTTGTGCGGCTGAAAGAGATTGGATCATGCGGTGCCATAGTGTATTCTCGTACTACACACACAGATGCAAACACAAGCATTTGATCCTTCAGAAATGCAATTGTTTGGGTGAAGGCGAGCTGAGAACGCCACCGCGAGCAGAGAATCTATCGGCAGCCCCTTCGCCAGGAACCTTACGTCCAACGGATACGTACCGCCCAAGAAACTTGGTACTGTGGGATTTCCACCAAAGTCTCTGCTATCGATAGGGTGTGGATCCCTGCGCCTTCGCCTATGATTGGCTATAACAGCTCTATTTCATGAGCCTCCCGCAATACAATAGCCACTGGGATTTTAATATACATGTGGCCAGTCGATCAGTCCGAGGCATAAAGCGAGACAACTTCTAATCCAAAGAATCAATCACCAGGACTAGGCTACAATAACTTTTCTCTGGATAATTCGATTGACGAAAGAAGCGCCGCTTGACGGATCTGCATATGTGCTTTTTCCTCGAGGTTGGTTCCTGGGGAATGCTTGCCACTTGCCACATCGGGCTTTTGCCCAATGATAACCTCGGATTCGAACCATGCGACCAAGCACCAGATATCGTTTCAACGATTGAAATATACCTATGGAAGATATGTATTTTTATTTCTTATTTCTTATTCTTCAACAGGATCTTTCGGTTGGCCCAGGTCAAGCTCCTGCTATAATACCCCCAGAATTACGTACTAGTACACCTGCTCTAAACTCAACGTATTCTCCATTACCTATCGCCCGACCTATCACCTACCCTAGATAGACATTCTTTCTAATCTCGGAAGGATCAACTCTTTGCTGCGCTCACGCAGGTCCCAGTCCAAGTCGGCCTGAAAGCAACCTGAACCCAGCCATTTCAATGCCAGTCAATGCCCCTACTAAACCTTTTTTCACTAAAAAGCTTGATTGCATGTGCAGCTTCTCGAATGGTGATAGGTCGAACTGACCTGGTCTCTATTTCGGAATTCACGATGGGACGAAGATACTTCTCTGAATTGAAATAAGCGTATACTGCCAAGACAGGGGTGTGGAGAGGGGTCATAGGTATACAGAAATTGTAGGGATCATGGATACTCCGGTAACGTTGGTACAGCATGACAAGCAGGGGGGCACACCCGAAAGATATGACAAGGTTTCCTTATTCTTCCTCCTCCTCTTCTACTTCTTCTTACATTTGTGTCCTATCGCATGAGTATTGGCAGCTCGTGCTCTAACTTCTTGGGAATTTTGACCGAGATCCATTGGGTTAGAGTGATCTCCTGTCCGTTGTCCATTTTCTATTATGGCTTCTAGACGGTGTATGACCTTTCAGCCCTTTCGGGATACCCGGATCAGAGCCCGCCTTGTGGCATGAGGCCTCTAGGGGTGTTCCGACAACTGGTATATATTGGGGCTTGTACCCCGCGATTATTCGATTTGTTTTACTTCCAAGCAAGCAGGCTGCCTAAGTAACTACCAAGCTTTCGAGTCCCCAAGCCGGTTTCCTAATTCAATTCTTCAACCTTCTAAATTTCTATATATACCTCCCTACTTCATATACACCTTTCTCCCCACCGGTACCAAGGTTCAATCTCAGACAATACACTATTATGCATTCGAAACTCCTTGTCCCGTTTTTGGCGACTTTGTCGTTCGCGGCCGCCAGTCCATTGAATATCTTTTGTCAAAGGGCTCCAGTTGTCGGCCCCACATGTAGCAAGGACGAGAGCTCGCAGCTCAGTATGTTTTGCTGTCATCGTATCTACGTGGAGGGTACCTGTCTCTAACAATTGTGAATTAGGCTGTCATAATACTGCTCCAGTCAACAACCTATGTTGCTTCAACTCACCCGGCGGCCAGATCCTGTTGACCCAATTCTGGAACGCCAGACCAGATTTCGGTCCTAAGGAATCTTGTACGATCATATTTCCGCTTATACAAAGCAAATAGTTTGATTTGGAAACGCTAATAAGTTCACTAGGGACCATCCATGGCCTGTGGCCAGATAACTGTGATGGAACATGGGAGCAATTTTGCGACAAGTCCCGAGAAACCACTGATGTCACAGCTGTGATGAAGAAGTTCGGAAAGACAGAGACTCTAGACTATATGAACACATACTGGAAGAGCAATGATAACGACGACGATGGCTTCTGGCAACACGGTACGCTGGCTATGTATTTGAAACTAGCAATTCCTGGGTATCTTGTACTGATGGAGAAATATAGAATGGAACAAACACGGCACTTGCATGTCAACCTACGAACCTACTTGCTACACCAACTACCAAAAGGACCAAGCAATCGCAGATTACATGGATAAGACCGTTGAACTCTTCAAGGGACTCGATACATACAAGATCCTCGCCGCGGCTGGCATCCTCCCATCGGAGACCGCATCTTATACCCTCGAGGCTCTCCAAGCCGCTGTCAAGCGCACTCACAACCAGGAGGTTGTCTTCAATTGCAAGAGTGGAAGCTTGAGGGAGGTTTGGTACCACTTTAACGTCTATGGAAGCGCACAGAGTGGAAAGTACGTTCCAGCTCCAGTCGTCGGATCGCCAAGCAACTGCCCAAAGACTGGGATTAAGTACTATCCTAAGAATGGAGGCAACGGAAGCCCAACTACCACGAAAACTACTACTTCTGGCCCAACCTCGACCCCCACTGGAACTCCTGGTGAGCCGTTCAGCGGACGAGGATACTTGAATGTTGACAAGGGTGGATGTTTGATCTCTGCTGGAAAGTGGTATACTAAGGGAACATGTGCCACTTTCACTGCCACTGCATCGGGCAGCGGGTTTACATTGAAGAGCAGCAAGGGTAGCTGTGGTATCGTATCCGACGAGTTCCGGTGCGGTACTGATGTTACCTCAACTGTATTCACCACATCTGGCGGAAAGCTCGCCAATGGAAACTCGAGCAACTACTATGCTGCCGGTGACGCCAATGACGGAAGCCAGGTCTCCGTTTTCACAACCTCTGGCGGCAGACAGACAACATTGACCATCACTTGGCAATCGTTGTGAGAAGTTGGTTCGAAGACAGAGATGAGCGCCAAAATGTACGATGATACCCAGTTTTTATGTCTTTTTAAAGGAAGGTGTGTTTAGAATGCCACTAGATGTGGCTGGATAAGAGGATGGATACCCCTAGGAAATATTTCGATGTTATGAAACATGTTTGTAAATTAGTACACTTAGGCGGCTTAGAATAGGTCGCCTATTTTTTATAGTTGATAATCATACACTTCTCGTTCTGAGACTCCTATTATACTTCCTCCGTTTGAAGTCTCGTAAGTTCATGCTCACTAGAAAAAGATCGAAAGGGTCAGAGAAATAGATACTTTAGCGGTTTGATGCGATGCTAGGGCCACTTACTCAGACGTTCCCTCCCCATACGTTTCCTGATACGTGCTCCAACCAAGTAGTAAAAATGCAACAATTATGGCAAAGCCTCCTCCCAAAGTCGCGTTGGTAAGGCTGTGACCAGTGAACAGCCAGTCATACAGTGCCACGAAGAAGATACCCAACATAGCCGCAACAGACGATAGGACAGGACTTGTCAGTGCTGTTAACGAGAGGAAGGAGGATGTGAATACTATATTTTATCTTTAGCGTTGTTCACAGCTGCGGCAGGGTTTCCAATCTGGAGAACTCACAAACGCTACATCCTGCGCCAAATGCCGTCCAAAATGCCGCGGAACCGCTAGGCCATTCGAAAACTTCTAATCCTGTGAAGTGCAAAATCGGGAGTGGCAGCCAGAAGACCAGGGTCGTGAACACACCAATGCTAGTCCCTACTACAATGGAAAACGTAATGTTCATCTCCGCCGTAGCCTCGGCCGGTAGACAGGCCTTAAGCTTGTAGAGTACCCGGTATAACCCGAAAAGTACCGCCCCTGCCGCAGTTATAACATTTCCAAATAAGCGTTTCTGATTACTGACAGCAGCGTCTGTCCCGCCGTCTGTTGGATTTCCGTAGGCGATTACCAGAACCCCAGCGACGGCGAGGACGACGGCCACATTTTTGGCCATATGCATTGATTCCTTAAGCAGCCAAACGCTAAACACATAAGTGAAAATTGCGGATGTATTATTGATAGCTGTCAAGTCGCTGGGAGTCGTCATATTCTACCGTATAGTTTAGCGCATCATTTCTAGAGAGTATGGAGAACGGCAACCTACCGCGGCGACAAACCACGTTACGGCAGCGATATTCAAAGCGCAACATTGTATAAAGCATGTCTTTAGCATGTACGGCAAAGGCGACTGAAGCGTTTGCGAGGATGTCAAATCCAAGGTCCGGTGCTCAACGTACTGTGCCGTCCGTCGTAGTACGAAGAAGTGATCCTCAAAAAATCGGCCCCAGGGTTTTTCTGACTGTTGGAACCGTTCGAACAGCAAGAGACCAGGCCACATTATGAAGTAAAAGCCATGAGTCAAGTATCTGGCGCCCAATTAATATCGATCGCGTTCGTTCCTCTTCCAAAACCATTATGGAATTGTAAACTTACAAAATCAAATACGGCTTATCCCATCCTAAATTTCTTTGAACATGGACGGTCGCCTCAGTTTGACCCACCAAACTCACAACAGCAATGGTCATCAATACCACCGCAGTAATAATTCGCCTGCTCCCACCGGGTCCATCGTGAGTATGCCGGAATAGTGCTGTCGGGCTTCCAGGTTCCGATTCGTCGGCCTCGGATGATGCCGGGTCGGAATAAACATCCCATTCGACTTCCCAAGAGTCTTCTGGAAAGGATTCCGCGGCTGTTTTGTCCTGAGAAGATGCAGGGGTGGCATCGCCAGCTTTCTGGGATACCTCAGGCATCTCGGCGGGAAAGAAACGTGAGACAGGTTACGTAATGTACCTTTGTCCCCATGCGTTTTAGTCGGAGGCACCGTGGGCTGGGGGATGGAATCTTTTAACCGTTTTCTGGTATATTAAGAAGCCATTGTCGGGTGTCTGAACGCCTCGGAGCTCAGTAGCATGCAGCAGATATATAGGCCTGACGGGTACAAGTCTGCACGAGAAGTAGCTAAGCTGTCATGTTCGTTTTCGACGTTTTGGGACAGCCGGGCGAATTCAAACGTCACCTCGCTCGTTCCAACACATTTCGAATATTTCGGGTTGTGCCGTTTCCAACATTGTCATTCTGCTGTGCTGTCGCCGGCATTTTGAATAGGCATAAATTTCGAAATGCCAAAGTGTAAATGTATTGACGAAACTGGTTGGTCTTATGACCTGATCACTATAATGACTGCACGAGGCCATGTCACATTAAGGAAATGAAGATTGGGGCTTTTTAGGACCCTATGCTTTGGTGAATTTGTGAAGCATTGCAAGTTCCTCCCTTGAATACATTGACAGACTTAATTAATCGATACGCAACTGCTCTCAAAACTTAGGTACGCGATCGAGAATGCTACCGCTGTGGTAATCCTCTAGGATACAAGAGACTTGTTACACTTTTCAAATATAGCGTTTTATAATTAGGGCAACTGATACATTATAATGCATAACTATGCATGATGCCTAGCCTCCAATGGAGACAATATAGACAAAGGATAATTTTTAAAATAAGGGGAGCAAGAGTTTCGGTGCCAGGGAGATGTTGAAAAAAATGTACATACCATTAATGCATTTTGGGACTTTGCCCTGTACTAGGCGGTGTATCTAGTCGTTTTGTAGCACATGTGCTCGCAGAATTCATAGGTAATTAGGAGCTGACAGCAAGGCCCGCTTGATATTAAACCCGCTTTGGTGTCCTGTATTAAGTTCAAACGAGCAACCACCGAAGTACTTAAGTACCTAGGAGCGAGACGATTAAGTAGATTGGCTACAAATCGTAGCGTTGAAATGCTTCTACTCGTGCGGGTAGTGGGCAATGTGAAAAATATGCATAATAGTTCTAATATTATGCGCAGTCGAAGTCGGGGCACAAGAAAAGGTTCTGGCATATGATTTTCACATCAGAAGAATCTAGCGTGCGCAGTATAAAATATCGTATTTGGGGAGGTTGTAAGGATTATTGTATTAGATCCATAGAGCTAAATTATGGATCTCTGTGCTGCAGTCTGTTATAGTACCCATGGCTAGCAATTTCTAGGAGATTCTGGACAGAAGGCAGTGTATGTGATCGGGGGCCTCTGGGTGCTTCCACCGCAATCTCGCCATCGTTAATTACCTCTGGAGACTGGGCTCCGGTGTTCTGGCTAATCTTCGACGCTGAATGATTCAACCAGGGCGAGAAATCTCGGGATATAGACAATGGAGACTCCTCCCTGATAATATCGAAAGTTTTCGACTCATCCATCGTCTTAATCATCCCCAGGTCGGCTTTTTCTCCTGGTGTAAATCCCGTGTCATTGAAAAGGGTTGGGGCCGAGCCACTAGAATGACTGACAGGAAGTTGTTTGCGTTCGCGCTCGCCGGTGGGATATAATTCATGGAGATATAAGCTACGGTGAACCGAGCCTGGATCAAGTGTTTTTTCGAAGTGTCTGAATAGTCCGCCAGGGTTGGTATCGTAGTGATGCAAGTATGCATCAGAGTTAATGTATTGGTTCAACAACTGAAGCTTGGATGACAGTTCACCAGAATCCGACAAGCATTTATACAAAGTGCCGTCCCAGGCCCAGCGTGATGGAATCTCTAATTCTGCAGGCCATGACGGGAAAAATAGTTTGAAAATTTCATCCCAGTAGTCGGAATACAGTTTTAACTTCGGTGGTGTGAACAAATGTAGTTTTGCATGCTCGAGAATGTCATAATCTGCTGCGGGAAGTGACGGCATGGAACGGCATTTGAGGTTTGGATGGCCTATTCTCGCCAAAGGACAACAAAAGGGTCCGGGTATAGACGCTCCGGGATTACCGACCTTAAAGTCCGATGGCAATGGTGGTGTTGCCGCTCGGAAACTAGAATGAGTTTGTGCAGCACTGGGAGTTGCCCCTTCAACCCCTCTCCACGACAATAGCTTCTCGTCATGTTCGTCTTCACCCGATATCTTGACAATACTATCTAGCGGTATTTTATGTCTTACAATTGGGGCATCGCTTTCCCGAAGCGCGGGTGGTCTATCGTCGAAAACTAGGCCTATTGGATTTAGACGAGGTGGTATAGGCATGTGGGACTCAGAGGAGATTAGAATGCTTACTTTCACTAGGACGTTCTTTCAGACCCCAGTCAGGTATGCAAATAGCAAGAACGACCTCCCACGATTTGGTTTTTTTGAAACGCGGCGAGTCCACTATAGTTTCGGGGTGAAAACCAAGAATATGTTGCCTGTAAAAGCGAGTCAGCGGAAAGAATGATAAAACAAAGGCCGATTTGTAGTATCTCAACATACTTGATTGCGTCAATCCCAAATTGGGGTGTCTTGCAACATTCGTAGGAGATTTTACCCGCGACGAAAAAAGGACAGCGAAATGAAACGACTTCCGACTCTGAAAATTGGTCGATATCTGTAGTTTTAGCTATGTATACTGATTTGTCAAACATATACACCCCATTAGTTTTGATGGAGTTTGAGTCCCTATTATCCATGTCGTCGATTTTGGCCGGGGGGGTTTCGACTTCATCATGGCTACTATTATTTGAATTGATATCTGAGCCAGAATCCTGGTCATTGCTTTCGCCATCTCTATCATCTAGTTGAGAGAGTATCGGCAATGCAAAATCTTCTAAGTGTCTGCCGATATGTGAGGCAATACGAGATACCCTATTCGGCAGTTTCTTTTGACAGATCTTACAGAACGATAAATCTGGGTCAAGTTCTGCAGTTCTCGCGGATTTAACCAAATCTCGGATATTGAAACTATTAGAGATATTGTGGTGTGAGATAATATGATTGAGAAGACTTGACTCTGTGTTAAAATTTGATTCTTCCTTGGCGCACGCATCAAATTTGCATTTCCACAGTGTTCGGAGGCGATGGGAGTTAACCTCGTGCATCATCCAATCCGCTTTCGAGCTGTATCTTACGGCCGCTTGGTCGCAATTTGGGAATGTGCAAAAGTACGGGCGTATGTCGCTCAGCACATGCTTCCTATAGTCAATGAGGTCAATATTGTAACGTGCTTCTTATGTTGCATTATATGCAGTAGATGGCGAGGGAATACCTCCACTTTCGCGTGGTGTCGATATTCGATAACTGTTGGAGACAGAATTGACACTGAAACGCTTCAATTTGTCCGATCTTAACACCCTCTGGGGGCGGAGGGACCTGTGGTCTATCCTTTGTTTGCGCAGAGCTGGTGGAGAAGTCGGTGGCGATATCGCTTAAGGCGATTTCGAGCTTCCGAGGGGCCGGTCGAATCATCGATGCCGCCAAACTCTGCATGGACTCGTATGTCGAGTCGTGTTCGATAACACTCTTCCCCTTTACGGCCTGCGAAATAACCACCCCAGATTCGCCTGGGATGTCAGTGCTCCCACTTGTGATAGTGTTTTGTTGAAATAATGTAACTTTGACATTCCGATAAAGCTCCCAAAGCTCCCTTGCAATTATTTCTGAAACTTCGTCATCGACTGTGACAAATTTCTCCCGTATGTTGTTCCGATACCAATCCTGTGGTCTAAGGTCTTTCAAGATTTTGAGCCGTTCTTCGTGAATTACTCTCCACTCGTTATCTAATTCTGTATCTTCTTCGCTCAAGAAGCTTGTCTCTTCGTCCCTCTCGCAGTCCCTTAATATATTCACTAGAAACGGTGCAATTTTGGAGAGCCGCTCTTGGAAATCTTGGAATTCCTGGATGAAATCCTGCACTTGCGCGTCTAGACCCGATTTTTTAGTGCCGAAATCGATATCTATAATGGGATCCGCAAATTCTTCAAGATATGCTTCACCGAGAGTGACTTGATGGGAAAAATTGATCTTCTCTGTCAGCGCGACGATCCGGAAAAGTTGGGCTTTCACGATTGTGTGATAGAATTCAGTGTTTTCTATATTGCCGAATCAAAATAAGATTGGCTAGGTTAGCAACCTCAGGGTCTTAATGGTTTAGCGCGAGCGACTAGGCTTAGAGCCTGTGTATAACGTCGTATGTTAAAGGAAAAGTCTTTCGAATACTTACTATCTTTCGTTAGATATCTAAAGAATGCAAGCCATATCATGAAGATTGGCTCCTTGAGCCCGGAAGCTTCTTTGATAGCTCTTTCTAGCCTCCCAGTGGCGGCGTCAACCCCGTCCGCCCATAGATCGAACCTAACTTGGATTTCTTCCAGCCTACCCAAGCTTTTGGTGTTGGGAATTTCCAACACGGCGTCAACAATCTCGCACACCAACTCGACGGCATCAGCCAGCACGCCACCAGTATTGGTATTTTCATTAGCAACCATAGTTTTCAGGCAATCTAACTGTGGAGTTTGGGGTTCGCCGTTACTACTATCCGTTAATGTTGATGCTTGTTTGGAGTTCGATTCCATCTCCCTACTGGCTGTTGTAGGCCGCCCGGTGTCCATTTTCTGCCCCTCGAGCGTAGTCTCACTCAGATCCTGGAAATAGCAACCAAGCAGACTGTGATAGTGCAGTGATACACCGGGCCCGAGCACTGAAGATGAGTGTTGTAGAGACCAGAACCTAGAAAATACGAGGCAAGATTATGCAGATTTGACGAACGAATATAGAGGATGTGAGACGGGTCCCAATCAGAGTTTATCGCAATGCCGACCGACTACCCAAAATTAATGTTTTTGACCAAACTCCATAAGCGGCACGAAATTCTATAGCCTTATATTTCTAAAGGGTTTTTTCAAGACTGTGCCTCAGTGATGCAGAACCGATAAACAACCCCAGATTCGCCAATCAAACAGAAGGCTAGCGGAGTCTGCATGCACGGTTTGCCCAGGGCTATGCATGCGTGCGGCAAATTGGCAGAGGGAGTGAATCTACACAGCCTCAAAGGAAGTATCTGGCCCTAGCGAGTACGTTTCCGCGACGGAAACGCGAAATTTAGATAGATATATGCAGTTGAAATTGGTTTTCCCTCAATCATCTCAATCGTCAACTTGACTTAAGAATAAGAATCTACCATTTTCTTAAATCTCTATACCGTCGAGTCCGGTAGCGAGCTCTACTCTTCCTATTGCTCTTGGAACCCCAATGACCTAAAGGCAGGCTAGCTAGGCGATCTTTCACACCTATCCCACATCTCTTGAAAATCCGATATAGTCCGCAGGGTGTCAATTAGAGTCATGGCAGGAATCGAGCTCGTCGGTCTCCTCCTTGGAGCGATAGCTCTAGTGGAACCCGTTGGCAAAGCTCTCAAATCAGCAAGTGGCGTGTTGAAGAGCTCTACTTCATTCCAGGAATACATACTATCAAACAGCTTAGAGTACCATTTCCAAGGACGAGCGTTCAGAAATGAATCCAGGAGGATATTCGGCGCATTTCTAACGGAGCCCGAGATCGACGACCTGTTTGGAGGAGGAGGTGATAGTGACCCTCGTTGGCAAGATCAAGCTTGGAGGGATAGTGTTAAAGTACACCTAGGACCGGTTTTCTACGATGAACTCTCGGCCGCTATGCTGCTTGTATTTCGGAAATTGTCCGCACTTAGTGACGGTATTGCTGAGTTAAAAGAGATTGTAAGTATGCTGCTTGATTGTAGGCTGGATGGTATCACTAGAGTACTAGTATTTTGTATATCGGTATTAACAAGTATCATGTCATTAGGGCGACCTACCACAGCCTGGCGACCAAATTAGGAGTGGCGGACCAAGCAACTATTCTCAGCCCGATTCGGTTTCCATCAAAACAAAATCGAAACTCGAAATCAAGAAGAAGGATATAAAACAACATTTTGATGACCTCACACGATATAACTTACTGTACCAGAACTCCATCAACAATTTTTTGGAAGAACAGCAATGGAGGGCGCAGGCAACAACTACAATAATGAAAGCCGACAATCGTCGATACCGCCTGGCTATGTCCTCAAGAGCAGCGCCGTGGAATTTAGTCTCACAAGTAATCGACGACCTTCACGAAGCGGCTAGGAGGCTATCCTCGACCTTACAAAAGGTTGCGAGTTGCTCCTGCCATACATTCCACCTCCGACTTGAAATGATCTCTTCGACCGATTTGTCTATACCATCGAAGACGCTGGCGTCAGCTCCATGCTTTAGCACCCGAGATCCTCGATATCAGACGATAAACTTCAATTTGATAACATTAGGATGTTCTTCCCCTCAACAGCCTGGGGACTGTCACCAGATGATCCTGGATAGTACAGGCCGGTCCTCGAATCGCCTCTCCTTACGCATTGAGCTCAAGCCATCCGCGATTCCCATGCCAAAATTGATACAGACAACCCCTATTATTTCCTCGCTCAAGAAACAAAAAATCATATCTTCCTGCCTAAGACGGCCAACGGTCAGTGCTGATTCCCAGACACTAAGTACACAAACGACTACAGTACTATCCTCGACTATATCGACCCCGAAAATGAAGTTTAAAAAGACCGTTGCATTTGCCCACAATTCAATAATGGCAGTCGTCCCCTCCTCCGAGAATAAGAAGAGGAAGCAGGTTGAGAGACCAGAAAATCCTCGGGTAAAACCAGCTGAAATATCAGAGACAGATCTAGAGCCGAAAATAGAGGTGCCTGTTGTACCCCAGGAAATCTCTGACCTCTGTGCTTGGCTCCGGCAGCTGGGGTTTTCCGGGGGCAGCTCAAACCAAGAATGTTGTCCCGGAGTTCTAAAAGGAGAGGGTGATGTCGAATATTTGATTTACGAGGACAAAACCGAAGAGCTTCTTAGAGATGAAGAGCAAAGCTCGCAGGATTATGGGTCTTTACTGCATTATCTTTCATCTGATAGGGATATCTTGTCTATCGCTCAGCGCATGGAACTAGCCCACACACTTGCCATATCTCTTCTACGACTCCATTCCTCTTCTTGGATCCAAAGGAGTTGGAGTAGCAAGGATGTGATGCTATTCCTCCCACCGGACGCTACCGATGCTGAGCGACGGTGGTCTCCATATGTAGCCGCGGCCTTTAACGATCTACGGGAAATACAGGAAATAGCGCAGGCGGAGAATGAACATGTTCCAGGCTACAAGCTCTCATATGTCGTTAGCCTTGGTATAATATTCCTAGAAATTGGGTTATCGAGATCCCTAAGACCTGAGCAGGGAGATGCTTTCACCGGAGATCCTCATTTCGATGCATATATGCAGGCCTGCGGGGAAGTTAAGATCCATTCCGTTAATATGTCCATGGGACCAACATATGACCGTGTTGTCGAAACCTGTATCAAGTGGATGGACGCAGACGAGCTTGATGACAAGGCTGTCCAACAAAAGTTTTATGAGGAAGTTGTTCTAGGACTGGAGAAATGTATCAAGGTCGCCAACTCGAGCCAAGAAAGGAGACGTCAGAGGAAGGCTGCCAAAGGCTGATTGTTCTGCCAAGTTTTCAGCCGTCCATTGGATTGATTTTCTTTCAATCTTTTACGATATTTGCGTTTTTATGTTCATGATTGCTTACAGGAATGGTCCTACATTTTAATATTTTAAAATCTCAATCACGGCAATATTAGTATCCCCTGATCACCCGTCAAAAAGAGTCTTTCGGACTCGGTCTTCTCTCCGAGCATAACACTTGGTTAGTGCTTAACTAGTTGGTTTTGGCCCTTTGAAAATACAACAAAGGGAATTTTGTTGTCGGATCCAGCTGCCTGACTCAAAGCCATCAACAAGCGAATGAATCCAACGAATCCGGATTGGAAGGATCCGAATCCATCATCAGCTGGCCCTGTTATTCAATGCATGATGCATGATGCATCGTGCGGCATACCAACCCAAAAATACGCCAACTGTCCAATATATAAAGTATCGAGATCCACGGTCTTAAGTGCTATTGTTCTTCACAAATCTTCATATCCCCGTCCTCATCAACGCTAAGCGCGAGCAAGCCGAGGCCCCGACCAAATTAATCCCCCGCATTCTCACAAACTCCTTGCTACATTATTAACATCGCCAGCCTGATAGCACCAACAACTGTAGCTGTCACGCTTCAAGTTTTAGAGCTTATACTATCCCGTCAGTGTGCATATTGGCGCCGCGCCGCCGGCAGGCACCGGCATAAACGTTATAAATTATAACCTTCTAGATTACACGCGAGTCAGGTTTCAATATATAAATATATTTACCGTAAGTCCCGCCTTATAATGCCTTAACTTCCCCCATGGCTCTATTGATATCAAACAAAAAGCCTAATTTCTAACATTTTATCCTCTAGACTGATATACTCCATATCTTGAATAACTTCCTTTCTATCCGCACTCTCAAATTTTATAGACAGCCATAATGCCCCTACCCAAAAAAACCCAGTCCTCCACTCTAGACCGTATCCCCTTGGAAGTACTCTTCCACGTCCTCCGCAACCTCGACATCCACTCCCTCCGCATCCTAATCCGCATCTACCGACGCAGTCGCATAATCTTCTCCAAATACCATAATCAAATAATCTCCCAAATCCTCTCTACTACCCTTCCAGACCCCAACTTTCCACTATACTTCCCGCTCACGCATAATAATGTCCCCTACCCTCTCCCTGCCAACCTTGCCCCTCTACAAACTTCGCATGCGGAAGCATACACCCATCTTCGCTATGCAAAATCCTTAGTAGAACTGTCAACTACAATATCTACTCTGACATCACATATATACTCCATCACTGCCCCAAAGATCCTAGATGGTATAACACCGGCACCGAGATCATCCGCTATCCCTCTAAACCACGCAGCGCTGTTCCCCTACGAAGAAGCTATAATCTCCACGATCCACCAGACTCTGATAGGAAATGCTCAAATACTGTTCTACACCCCAAACCTACACATGCATCCCAAATCACAACCGTTCACCCCTCCACCCCGTCCAACTCCACCACAGTTTCCTGAAAGCGTGGCAAGGAGACTACTTCCTAGGAATATTCTGCCGAAAAACGTATCGACGGATTACGTCACCTCCAGACTTTCGGATCCGGATCAGCCATGGACCCCGCTTGTTGGCCATACATTCCGCGCGCTTCGGAAGTGGATGCTGTCGAAGTTAATGGCTCATATAAAAAGGTATAAGATATTCAAGGATGTGTGTATCACCCCTTCATGGGACTACGTACGCGACCCGGCCTCGCTTCGGGATCAGACTTTCTTCTACTTTGGAATCCATCCGGCGTTGTTACTAAAAGTCTTAAATCAATGCGATCTTGAGGACAAAGAAGAGGGGGAAAAGAGATATAGAGACAAAGTCGACGCGGAGCATAATGCACGAAAGGTTCGAAAGTCAAGTTTCTTGGTGACGGTGGAACTTGGGAAGTTCTATTCTCATATATGCAAGATCACGCATGAGTATTTACAGCAAAAGGAAGCAGGCGGGACGGATATGGTGTCACAGTGGGAGGAGGCGGTTTCATCTGATCCTGACGGTAGCTTGACGTTAGATAGTCAGCTGCAGAGAGTCAAACTGAATCCCGAACCACGACACACCCAGGAACCCACTTCTATAATCCAGCGTCGGCAACGGCCGAGATCCCTTTCAGGCTAGTTACTTATGAACCTTAATGTCGATACCCTCTCAAACGCCTTGACATCATCCGCATTCTTATCACCACTGATTTTGTATCCAATATATATACCCCCAACTCAGTTCGCGAGAACACTGTCTATATTAGCCACATAGCGAATATCAAATTCTACTACTTTTTAGTAACCACTCGCCAAAACCCTCCCAATAACACCCCAACAAGTATATACTTAGAAACGAGAATTCTTTTAAGAGGTAAATCGAAAAAATGTGATAATTGCAAGCCATCACCCGAGTTCAAAAACCCATATGAAAGATTCATGAAGTCGTCACGGCCTGCCTCGCAAAGAATATATTATATTAAACACAGAAGTAAAGAAAAAACCTGGGCGGAGCTAAGTATGCCGCCAGAGGACATCCGGAAACCCCGTCAATGTCCGATAACACAAGGTTAGGTGCTCAAAAAACCATTAAAAGGAATATAAACCTGCCACATGGGCAAGGCCCTGAATGAGAAAAGCACATTCAAACCAAAAAAGAAACCCGCTGAATGGAAACATCCCACGCATGTATTCCCGCTGAAAAGAGGAGATAGAGTGAAAGGGAAGAAAGAAAATAAATGTCATAAGACCCATACAACCGAAAAAAAAGGAAAAGGAATCCTCTAGTTAGACAACCTATGTGGTAAGTTAAAAATGATAGAAAGGATCTGCAGCCCCCAAGAAAAAGACAAAACAAGGCGTCAAAGGAAGAGGGGCTACAGACAGCAAGCAAAAGTCCCGATTATGTATATACAATAGAGTCGTCGATAAGCCGCGTGAAAATAAAAGAAGTTAGAAGTTAGAAGTAAAAAGCAGTTTAACACACCGAATAAAACCCATTTTATAAAACAAAAAACGAAGTGAATGGAAGCCGATCGAAGAAAAAACAAGAAGAAAATGTACTTTTAAGCGTACGTGCAAGAAGGAAAATATAGAAATGGTCAATGAGTGCCTTGGAAAGAAAGACAAGGGCTAGGCGGCTACAATGCCTCCAGTCTCACCGTTAAGGGAAGCTATCTGCGGCATGCCGCGAAAGCAAAAAGCAAAATCCATCGAGAGCAAGGAGATCAGCTTGTCTCAGTAGGTTGTGTTCCACTAGGCCCTGCCTCAGCCGGGGGAGGTACGCTGCTGCCCTCATCACTGAGTGCCGACGAACTTCCATACATCTGCAGGACTTTCCGAAGTTCATTTTTCTTTACAGGTTTCGCCAAAAAGTAATCCATCCCCGCGTCGAAACACTCTTTTACGTTGCTCTGCTCTGCGAATGCTGTCAGTGCGCATATTGCAGATGTATATCCCATCTCTCTTATGGCCTTGGTGGCCTGTAGACCGTCCATATTGGGCATTTGGATGTCCATGAAGATAATATCGAATTTTTTGCCAATAGCTAGGGCTTCCGTTACCCTCGCCACCGCAAGAGCGCCGTCTTCTGCTAAGGTTATATCTGTATGCATTGTTAGAACATAGCTGCATGAATTTCGGACCCGTTCTCAATAGCTTACCTGAAACAGCTTCAAGTTTTAACATCTTTTTGATGACTTGGATGTTGACCCTATTGTCCTCAGCTACGAGAACTTTGATCGATGCTCGCTTATCCTTAAGGTCTTTCAATTCCTTCGAAGACCTTTTCTCTTTTTTGGCGGGTGCGGAGCTTGCCTCCCCAGCTTCGAGTCCCCGGTCCTTGCCGATTCTGACCGACTTACTCGGCGAAACCGTTGAAGTGGGCGGCGCTTTCGGTGGGGCAGGTTTTTGTGCCTCTTGCTTCGGTGGTTCCTGGACAGGTGGCGCGGCTATAGGCGGCGCAGTCCCGACACCATTTGTAGATAGTGGTGTAGACTGTGGCTTCCCACGGTCATCAGAAGGTTTCCGTAAGGCGGGAGAGAATCCTTCCAGGCTCCTTGGCGTTAACATAGCTGGGGAAGATGATGTCCTTTCTAAAGTTGGCCGCCGTTGGCTTATTATGATTTCAGTCTTTCCCGCAGGGGTGGGCGGCGTCTCTGAATACGACGGTATAGTAGGTAACGGCGGAGGTGAAGGCGAATGTTCTTTATGCCGTTTCTCTGGGTTCCGGCTGCCTCGCTTTTCTGTATATTCGTCCTCAACAACTTCTGGGGCGAAGAAAGGTTGACTTAGCCCAACAAGTCGAGTCGCATCCGCTTGGCCGCCGCCAGATATGGAGCTGAAAGCCGTTGACGCAGTCTTAGTGCTGATATTGTCAATATCCCCTCTTGGCCGTAGATTCGGTGGTAAGTTGCGTGTATACCTTGTGGTGGCCAGGCTTCCCGGTCTTGAATATCCAGTGGGCGGCTGTGTCGGAAATCCTCCAGCTCGGAGCGGTATCCGCAACGTAAACGAACTACCGGCTCCTTCGAACGACTTCAATTCGATAACACCGCCCATAAGTTCGGCGAGCTGCTTGCAGATGCTGAGTCCAAGTCCGGTCCCACCGTACTTTTTCGATAGGCCTAGGTCTCCTTGGACAAACGGTTCGAATATCTTCGTGTGCATATGGCTTGGTATTCCAGGTCCGGTATCAATCACGGAAAACTCAAACCACCGGACGGTAATTCTGGGATCCTCTATCGTCGACTTGCCCTCCTCGGACTGGAAATCTTCATCTTTGGACTTATTCGTCTCAGAGAAGTAAGCCTCCGTCGTAGAAGAGTTACTAACTTCGCCAGGGGTTGTTAGTGATGGTATGGTTAGTGATGTCGCCTCCTTCTTCGCCCTCAGAGCCTGGTTTGCTGGCGTGTTGGGATTGATAATCGCAGTCTGTGGGATATTGAGAAGCGGCATATCTTTTTGTGGGGTGTCCCCTGTGGTCAATGCGAGGCCTCTCGTGTCATGGAGCATAGCGATTCTTAGCTGCACCGATCCCTTTTCACTGTAACCGTCCATGTTAGCGCGTTGTTAGGAAATATTTTCTTCAGGTAGACTTACGGTGTGAACTTCAGCGCATTGCTCAACAAGTTGATAACGACCTGCAAAACTCGATTGAGGTCGCCCCTCAGAACCCCATTTATCGATGGTTCCCCAGCCCCAATGTCGCCTGTGTCATTTATAATTTCAACTCCTAGCTCAACGCCCTTGTCCCTCGCCGTTTTGACAAAGATTGCTTTAACTTGCGTGATGAGGTCCCTTATATAAAACTCCCCGTCTTCGAGAACGACATTTACACCAGCAACCTGGTTTCTGCTGAATGTCAGCAGATCCGTTAGCAAACAGAGAAGAAGATCTCCGCTCTTATAGATGGTGTTTAAACTGCGTTTGATTCCCGGCGCAAGATTCGGTTCGTTCATCATGACAGAGCACATCCCAAGGATGCCATTCAGTGGCGTCCGTAGTTCGTGTGTAACATTGGCGATGAACATAGACTTGGCATCATTTGCGGCGTTCGCCAACTGTGTCTGTTCTTTCAGTTCCGCTGTTCGAGTGGCGACTCGGTCCTCTAAGTGGCTATACTGTTTAACCAACTCATCTGTCATCTCGTTGAAGGTCCTCGTTAGATCGGTGAGTTCGTCGGTTACAACATGTTTCTTGTCCGGAACTTTTTCAGGCACCCTAAAGCTTCGTCCTTTACGGCCCCTGTGAGTGCTAGTTTCGATTTTCTCGCTGGTAAAGCCACGACGCCACCAGGGTTTCCGTCGCCGGATAGATTCTTCAATAGTGCTTTCGCCAGCGGCCCCAAAGACAGCGGGAGGCTCCTCTGTTTCGCTATCGTATGCTGTCGGACTGTATCCTGGGGGCCTTGTTGTCTTTTCCGTCGCATCTCGCAGCCTGGCAATCGGACGCACTACAATAAAATTACATTAGCATGATACAACGATACGAAAAAAGATGTAGGGAACCAACCAGCATATGTCGCAAGAATACATGTTACAATAACTACGCCGGCACCGGTCCCAAAGACAGTAGCCAACAGAAGATTCCTCAGATGTACAACGGGCTCGTTGACTTCACCGTGGCTCATCTGAACGACGAACAGCCAGTCGGCTAATGGGTAATTAACAGGAGCAAAACTATCAAGTATTAGTATTTGATCAATCCGACCATCACACAGCATAAATTTACATACCCAAGGGCCACTCTCTCACCGGTCGCTGGATTTCGCGCATCAATAACAGTTCCTTTATGAGCCGGGGCCCTTGCGATATCATTGAGAAAACCTCCTAGCTTCCCTTCGCCCTCCGGACTGATGACTGGTGGCAACACATATCTCCAGCTGACATTTCCGGGCCATCCGGAGTCCTTTTCTGCGAGATTCCCATTCGTAGGGCCGAGTAGGAGATAATTATAAGTTTGTCCGAGGTCGCCGTAATCACTGAGTGTGTTCTCTATATTAAAGACGGAACAGATCACAGTTATGTAGCCCAGAATAGCTTTATCGACAACGGCTGCAGTAGTGTTGTTGTATATTGGCGACGTAATACTCGCGATATGTGCCGAAGAATTAGTTAACGACTTTACGGGACCCAAAAGAAGTTTCCCATCCGATGGTGGTTGTGTCGGGAACAATTCATCGGGAAAGCCTGGATGTCCTAGCTGCGAATTATAACCAACGAGGTTCCCCGTGGCGTCCTGGATCTGCCTAAAACCAGGGGTCGTCGGTGGAAGGACGCCTTCACTTGTAACGTTCAAATATACGGTCTTGAAATCGGGGCTATAAACTGTAACATGCTGCAAAGCGAGTTGAGTCGATAGAACCAGAGAGTAATCGATCAAAGAGGTGTTCCAGTTGGCATAAGTCGTGTTCCGAACTCCCCCGATCTCGCCCGTATACCTTTTGATGGCATTTAGTATTTGTGCTCGTGAAGCAAGGCTCGCGACGGCTGTTTCGAGGAGATTGATATCGGATGCGATTTGGTCAGATTTGAGAGACGATATTAGGGTAAGTCGCGACTGCCGAAGGTCCGTAACGAGGCTAAAACGCGGTTAGCATGAGTTCGTTCCTTACCGTGCGTTTAGCATGGCATCGAGATGTTATGCCTAGCTGGATGATGGCTATGTAAAATACCTTTGGTTATTAAACCACTATCACAATCACTTTGATCAGTCATTGCTCCACACATAGTAAAATCAGATAAGATCTCAGAGTGGTGTCTTACTGTGACAATTGCTAGCACTCCCAACGAGGTGAGGGACACCACCAAGACGAATGCCTATTTTGACGTCAGGTCAGCGGGCGTTTGTCCAGCCAAGAAGACCATCGCGAATATCTCCCCATCGCTTCGTTTCGCGTAGCATGGGATAGATCTAGATAAGACAAGGCAAGACATGTCTTTGGTTTCGCAACGTACACTCAGCTGGTTTCTGATAGCGATATGCATTTTTTTATTGTATTTTTTATTTTTTTTTATCTGTTCACCCGGTTTTCCTCCCTGAGAACAATGTGTGTTCTCTCCCTCGACTCTCCTATTCCATTAATTATAGCTATCGCTACGGCCGCTTTGGCCGAGAGTTTTCTTGGCAAGCCTGTGAAAGGCCGCCTGTCGAGAAGGAGAGAGTCTTCCGTGGTTGCTGAGTGATGGATGGCTGGTAGAATGCCTGCCTGCCAACCTATGGGATCGTACGGAGCAGTGCCTTTCCCTTTCTCTTTCTTTCTTTTTGAAGCGACAGTTGTGGAACGAACGAACGAACGAACGAACAAACGTCGGACCGGAAGGATAGGGAAGGCTAGCCAGTCTTAAATCAATTAATCAATCCCTGGTTCCCAATGGCTAGCTCTCTCCCTGGCGGTGGGAAGAAGTCGTGACAGGTCGGTACTTCGAGTGGTTAAGCGGAGGGAAGAAGAGGGAAAGGGAGAGGAAGAGGATGGTAGAAATGCTGGTTGGTTTGGTTTGACCCGGCGTCCGAGGTCTGATGTAAGTGCAAGAAAGACCGGCTGACTGACCGACTGACCGACTGATTGACTGACTGACTGAGCAATTGATTGAATTCGATATGAGTCGATTAGTTAGGTATTCCTCTTAACTAGCTGGTTCGTCAACTAAGTAGGTAGTGTAAGTACTTAAGACACCTAGACAAGCAAGTACTTAAGCAAGTACCCCGTACTTAGGTCGATAGTATATAGAATTTTAGAACGGGTTTCCAACGGCCGTCGGGATGCAGCAGCGAAAGCCAGCAGTTGGGTTGGACTGGATTGCAATTGGCTTAGTGGCCAGGCTGTTAGGCTGTTAGGCGGTCCTCTCCCACCCCCCAAAAAAGTGCCGAAGAATACACTGCGAAAGGACCAAAACTGATGGCTGAACGCAACGTCACCCCGCCGGATCGAGCAGTATTCAGTATCACGGTCCCCCCCCGTTCAGGTTGCAGCTTCCAACTTCACGTCCTCCGCAATCTTCCGGCTTCGTTGCGAAATGTGACCAGGAAAGAAAGTTAACAAAACGAGATAAATTACAGACGTTTCAGAAAAGAATAGATGAAAAGACAGAAGATGACTAGGTAGGAAAACAATTTTGAATGACAAGCAAGAAGGAAAAAAAAAAAAAAAAAAAAAAAAAAAGAGGAATCCGTAAAAATTTCCCATCTCGTGCGGTGGGAAAAGCACAAATCGCGACCTGGCACGGGACAAGGGCTGCCCGTTCGCAAAATTGTTCGATCCTCACTCAAATCGGGGATATGCGTGAATGGGATCCACCTGCATGGCCTTGTCTGCATGGGGGAGGGGCTGGGCAAACAGCATCTCCCCCATCGACTTCATCCCCTCCAGGTGAGTCCCAGTGCTGAGCTAACCTAATGCCTGAGACTGGTGTTTTGGATACCAAGACAAGTGCCAGTTAAGTCCTATGCAAGTCACCATTAATTCAGCCGGTATGTATTCCAATATGCACAGATAATATGCTCGTCGAGATTCCACTATCAGAAAACTACTCAAGTATCACTGACATTAGCCCTATCCAGATCTAAACGGGTCTATCAAGGAGTATGTTGCACAAGAATCCTCGAATCGAGCCCGATGGCCTTTCTCCCTTGCGGGCCTGCACTTTACTTTTTCCCACCACATTTCTCTTTTCTAACCGAAAATGACGGAAATGCATGGGGAACTCGGGAGACACTTCCAGCTGTCTCAACCAATCGCTGCCTGGTCTCCAATACACACTCGACCCGTGGGAGACATTACAGATCTCAAGAGATAGCCTTCCGCCGGTGCGGGAAAAACATTCGGCCAGGTCGCTTCGTTTGTGGGTCGCTTCATTGTCACCTCATTCATCACATACATCCCTACATACTACATATATGTATTACATATGTATATTCATTCGTACATCTCTTCCCATCCGCTGGCCGTGAATTTTTCCGTTTTCATTGGGCGCTCCTCCTTTCTCGAAGTTTCATATGCTGTCAAAGAACAAAAATAGGTGGCCAATCTCTCCCTCCAACGGTTTGAAGCCATTTCAACGCCACAACCTTCCCCAAATAACGGCCCCCTGTCCCAATATCTGGGCATCGGGAAAGTACCTGAAGATCTGACAGGACGTACGGGAAATACCATGCCCTTAGCTACTTTAAGGTTTTCTAAGGGTTTGTTTTGCGTCTACTCCCGTCGTGGCGCGTGAGGCTAGTCCTCTAGTCGGCAGCCTATGAACGTTCAATTCGGTGATTGTATATGGTTTTTTTTTGGATCTCGAGACTTATACGAACCAGGCAATGGATCTGCTGGTCAACTGCTCTCCCTTGCTGCTGACAGCTTCAAGTCCCATGTGTTATATTTGCTTCAGGTAAGGTCTCTAAAAACCCTTCCGATAGTGGTACATAGAAAACCCATGATGTTCAGTGGAATGCCCGAGAGCCTAAATACAGTACTATAGCCCTCAAGGCTTGCAGATTTTAATATCATCCACTAGGGTTTTTTTTTTTTTTTTTTTTTTTTTTTTTTTCGATTTGAGACTACAATAAACCGTCGGCTTAATTTCCCCATCCCATGTTACCTGCCCCAACCTGCAGCCCAGAATTACGTCAAAGAATCGCCAACACAAAAAAAAAAAAAAAAGGGTGAAAAGGCACAAGCTAACTCGTGTCTGTAAAAGGAGTTAGAAATCACTTATACGTAGTTGTTCCTCCCTATATCTTGAAAACTTCGAATGGGTGACGAGACATACATGCATAGTTAGGCCTGTAGATATTAGAACATGGAACCGTGGTAAACTGCTATGGATACCTCAGCAAAAAATAGCCTATTTTTCGTGCCCAGATTTCCAACTCACAAGATCACACAGATCTGTATCCACATTAATGAGACCTAGGTGGGGGCCCGAGGTCGATCAGTCAGTCGTGACACTAGTTATCAGGCATCGCGTCGAATTTTGTCTGAGATCTCGCAAATTTTAATCCGGCATCTTAAGGCCCACTAAAGAAAAATAATAACACGTCCAACGCGAAATTATATATTTTGAAAGAACTATCTTAACCAAGACAATAAGACCCATAACACATATCTCGTAATTACGAAAATGATTTGCCACCAAATTACACCTAATTGGTGAGGAGATAAGCGCCCAGAAAAATGCATATGCAGGTATATATATATCGATCAGTCTACAGTGTTACTTGAGAGACAATCATGGTACTACAGACTCCAAACAAATGCCTAAAATGAAGAGAGTATCCTTGTATTTGAACAATAATGACCCCAAACATAGAAAGAAAGAAAGAAAGAAAGAAAAAACTCAAATAGAGAAATCAGAACACCAACGGCTATGCAAATACAGCTTCCTATGGTAATATCATAAGATAAATGCCTACCATCCACCCCAAATTCTTCGGCATCCATGCAAAGATAAACAGGTCGAGAGATATATATTCTCTGCTTCCAATCAGAGCCCTTTATATGTTTCCAAATTCCAGGTGGCAGTGCAGCTCAAACAGCGCTTAACAAGACCCATCGCGAACGAAAACGGTATAACCGTCAGTATCAGACCATTGGCCATCCACGTACTTGCCGAAGATAGTGAAGGTATTGTCTATACAGTCATCAGCAATCCTATCGGTGGCTTCACCGATTCGGTTGCATGGGACTACGAGAGGATAGTTATTCTGTAAAGTAATGGTATGAAAGTTAGAGACATGACGCTTCTAGTACCAACATATAATTTTTGGGGGGTGTTGACTTACGTTGTTGCATAAGAAGACGGCAGACCCATGTGAACAACTAACGCGGGAACAGTCGTGGGGTGCAGCGCCACAGCTACACAGGAACCAAATTGTCAAAAACCAAGTGTTCATTTCGTATTGAGCGTAATTTGACCTACCCTCTATTTCCAAGATTCTTAAGATGTGTCGCACCCTCCTTGATAGCATGATGGAGGGCACCCTTGCCCCCGATTCTCTCGCATTTTGGCGTATCCTTCCAGTAACGAGCCTGAAGAGGACGCTTCTAGATAAAGTGAGCTTAAGTTAGATCCAATTATGTCAAGCCACGAATGCCAACCAATAGACTCACCTCGCTGGGGGGTTGCTCATTCTGCCATCCAGGATGAAGCTTGTCGAGTTGTGCAATAACCTCCTATTGGTACATTGTTAGTCATATATTTCTGTAGCTTATGATACTTGAAGAGGAAAGTACCTCGGCAGTGCCACTTAGTTCGACATTGGTGCCACCTGGAACTATAGGTCCAGTGACTTTCATAGCAGTGCCAATTACAGGAGCTGGGACGGCAAGAGATGGAGCAATGAGAGCAGCGAGGCTCAAAACCATTGTAGTCGAGAACTTCATATTGATTGAATTTACTTAGGAAGATACTTAAAATTTGTTGAGCGGTAGGTGGATCTGTAGAGTCGAGGAGGAATTATTGCTTTACTGATTTGTCAAGATTGAAGTTTAAAAAAGTGGTGAATGTTAAAGATCCTTTGTTTGAAAAGCTGCTGTTCACAGGTATGCTTGTCGAATCTGATGATGGAATGAAAGGTGAATCGATTGACAGTCGAGCACAACGGG
Organism: Orbilia blumenaviensis; assembly: GCA_036872755.1. NCBI lineage: Eukaryota > Fungi > Ascomycota > Orbiliomycetes > Orbiliales > Orbiliaceae > Orbilia > Orbilia blumenaviensis. Next base: position 288,906 of record JAVHNS010000014.1, read on the forward strand.
CCGCTTATATAGCGTTTCTTGACACCAGATACCCTTAAGCTCCAAGCTACGACTTTGGATAACATTCAGGCACAATCGATATTACCAGCTAATCAGCCCTACTCTGATTGCAGCGAGACCAGCCCTACTCCAAAACCCCCAAAATAATTCACCCAGCTGCCCGTCTTGGCAACTAGTCAGATATACTGTCCCATATCCGAAATTCTGATGCCCAGGTGTACTAGTAGTTGCACAACCATTCACCGCATCGCAGGTACTCGTATCTCACTACCCTTTCCTAGCTTCGTGTGGGCCCGAGTTCACCGAATTCACTACTCGCAGCCACCAAACCCCACCACCTGGCTAGTCATAGCCATCAGCCCCGCCGGAATCTCTCGCTACCCATTGGTTACCAGTTTTATAAACCCCTGAGCAAATCGATCTAGGCGATTTTGAGTCTAATCTGAACAACAAAAGCGGGGGGGGGGGGGGGGGGTGTGGCCCTGCGGCTCCGCGGCACGGTCAAGATCGGATACATGAGCTTCAAGAAAAAAAAGCCTTACAAAACCCAACCCCCAAGCGCAAAAGCAGCTGCTTTGTGTTCCTGCCCTATCCGCCAAGCTAGGGCCAGCCGCAGCCGCTTCTAGATGCCTCGCTACTTTTAGGTATTATGCATGATACCACCTTCCATCTGGCGCTGCAATAGTTGTCAAGTTATAATTATGCAGGGACTGGACTGAATCCTGGTAACGAATGCTTTTTACATCGAATGGTTAGCGGGTTCAGGGTTTTATCCAAAAGCTGTGGGAATATCACAGTATCGACGGCATTAGATTCCTATGTCTTCACGATAGATCTCAAAGCTTTCCTACTACCTCCCCCCCATAACTAGACTATCTACAGAACAATTGTAGAAATATACATACCATGTCCTCAACTCTAGCCCCCACTACGGGCCGGCGAGGAAACAAATCACCACCTGCCAAATCCACAACCGTACCCGCGCACGTACCATGCTTATTTGTCAAAAACCTAAAAATTATTTATACCCTTCATAGCCTCCCAGCCAAAAGCGCCAATGACGCCAAGTTTCTTTCTTGGAAATAAGCCGTGTTGGCCGCGTGCACAGGCTGTGAAGTTCTCGAAGAAGTTAGAATGACCCTAAGTTGATTGATTTCAAGCATCCGCGCGGCACGGCAGCTTTGGCAGACTAACGAATACTAATACTGGGATTGTGCACATGCGCTAACGATAAACAAAAAAAAGGAACTTGACGGTTTATCTAGTAGAAAGCCGCTGCGATGTACGAAAGAAGAAATCTTTTTTCGGTACCAGCAATTGGTATTGGCCAGCTGGAAAAAAGCCAAAATATCTTCCTTAATTTGCACTCGGCTTGATGATAGTGCATGTGGTGTTGTAAAATCAGACGGTAAAGCTCCCCTCAAAAATACCACACGACGTCAACGATCTTCTCCAAAACCACCAGAGAAGCGGAGTAGCATTTACACGAAGTCAAGATCGCTACAGTTACTGCACTAGAATAATGGGGTTATGAATACCGTTACGATCTACTTTGGTTAAATGTATATTCAGATATAATCATAATGCTGTTGTAACCCCGACCCAAGCTACAATACTACACTGATACCATACTAATCCACGGGGCACGTAAGTCTTCACGCACCCAAATACAGCCCTCCCACCAAAAACCTCTTTACCTCCTCCCTAACCACCGCGCTGTCAACTCCCATCCTCTCAAAGGTCTCCTTCCTCCCGCTCAGCACTCTCAATCTACTCAACCCTCCAGTCGTAGGAATATCAACTCCATATTGCTCCTCCCAGAACTTCACCCCAGGTTTCAACCTGGCCTGTTTATCCATATTCTTCAACTTCTTTCCAAACTCCACAAGCTCCTTAGGTAGGGAAATCCTAAAAAGCATGTATTCAGCGTATTCCTCCAGGACTTCCCTAGGGCATGCAAGACCGCCTTCACTCCCTCGTCCCCCGGCGATATCATTCCATGCCTGCCAGCTACCAGGAACAACCAGCAATCCCATCTCTTCGATATTTTCCTTCGTGAACCCGTGAGACAGTAGAAAAATATTTAGATACCTCCTCGTCTGCACCTTCAGCGCATCAACGACCTTCACCAAAATATTCTTCACAAACAGTTTCTTCCATCTCAGCGACTCCGTTGTAACAGATCCCTTGTTTAGAACTGTATATAGCGGCACCTGTCGCGGGAGGTCCTCAATTGCAACGTTTAAGACTCCAACATCCCCTTTCTCCTCTGCTTCCCTCCACTTTTCTTCCGGAATCGGTGCTCTAGAGTTAAGATCTCCTGCAATAGGAATTATAAATTCCAATGCCTTAACGGTCCTCTCGGCGAGTCTTTCGTCCACACAGGCTGTTAAAATTGTAATCAAACTCTCCAGCACCGCCTGTCTTGCATCGTGGTGTTTGCACTTCCCAGCCAGCGACTCCAATATATCCACCGCAGTAGCAGGCTCCACCGCCGCCTGAGTAAGCAAGTTTGCAAGATGCTTAATAGTCGTGATTTTTACATACGGCTGCTGTTTCTGCTGTTGCTGTCCTCCAGATGTATTCTTCTCAACCGTGACATTTGCGGCATCAGCATCGGCTTTATCCTTTTCTTCAAGAATCTCAATGATCCGCCTGCCAAACTTTACAAGACACTCCGCTGCATCCGCTTTTCCTAAGATTCCGATATATGGCAACTGCAATAGCTGCCTATGCCACGAACTAGCCTCCGGATGCTCCAGTACCACGGCAATTGCAAACGGTGCCGCAAAAACAGGGGTATCGCTCTTCGCAAGTAGTTTTATCAGCTGTACAACCGGGGCTATATCCTTCGGGGCACAGATCGCGACCTCCACAAGCTGTTGAAGAAGAACAGGAGGGACATCGTTAATATGTGTCGTTAACGCGTTGATAGCAGCTGCAAAATTGGCGCTTGTCTTCGGTCTGAATGCCTTTTTGAGAGATACAGTGTACTCGCCCGTCGATAGTGCGGTTTCGTCGTCGAAGTACTGTTTCAGATAAGAAATCGCCGATAAAATCTGTCCGACCCTCATCTTTGGATTGTATCTCGCACGGGCGATTCTTGCGTCTGACCATATCTCATCTTGAACTGGTAGTCTAGGCGTGAACCTTTCAAGTTTAGTATGCATCGTTGCACCTTTCGTATTTCTCTCTGTAATGTTTAGCGAAAGATCTAGATAAGTTATCCCTAACTCTCGAGAAGGCGTTTTGAAATCTCCGTGAGGGTCCCACTCTTCGGTCTCCCCTTCTTCAATATTCTTGCTGGGGGGAAGAGGCCAAGCATCCCATTCTGCAAAGTCGTATACATCGTTGATAAGTGAAGTGTGCTTCACGCGATACCAGCTGTTCTCGCACATCTTCTGCAAGACATGGTGTTTCCAGAAAACCGCAGCTTCAGGTCCTGAAACCCGCTCACTGAGCGGAGTGACCAAGCGTTCGAGGATCATCTTGAGTCTATCCCTCTCTTCTGCCCTGGAAAGACCCTCGGGGACTAACATTCGTAAGGCCACCCCGAAGTTATCCACAAAGGGCCCAACTGCGGCCCAAGTCTCTTCATCGGTAGGGATAGCCCCGACTGCCACCTCTTCATCAAGATACACCGCCCCCACTGCCCGGGAATATAAATAGGGCACCGACTTCTCAAGCCTTGGATTCACAACCGTATAAGGCCCGATAAGCGCCTGTACTGGCAGCCCTCGTGGGAAGCTACTGGGAAGGAATGCAGCGTTATCGCTGGCCCGTCTAATCTCCCTCCACATTTCATCCCTCGCTCTGGCCAGTTCATCGAAAAATCTGTAGGTCGACCCGGCTGTAGACTTCTCCTCCAATTTCAACCACACTCCACTCCGTTCTTCATAGTTGAAAACCCCATAGATGGTACCCAGTCCTAACGCTTCGTACCCCGTTTGCACACCGAATTTTTCAATCTCCACAATATTCTGCACCATCCCCTTCCACAAAATTTCGTAAATAACCTCATCGTCAACAGTAACACCTAGTACTTTCGCAACTTTCTTCGTTCCTAGGATTCTTTGCCTGATAATATCCGGGATTAACTGTAATGTTGACTTCCATGTCTTGAGATTAAACGACGGTTCCTTTGCCGCCGCGAAGGCTGTTTCGTAAACTGTTTTCAACAACCTATCGCTCTGCGCGATTCGCTCGGTGAGATCCTGAGCTGTGTAGCCATCATAAATCCGTCCAGGAATACCCAAGAACAAAAGGTTGCTCTCAGCAGGATAAAACTCAAACACAAGAAACACCACAAAAGGATCCCTAATAAACCGTTGAAGAATCCACTCCATCCCCTGACGGTATACATCCGGCGACCCACTCGCAACAGTATAATAAACCGCCTCGCGGGCGCGTTTAGCACGAATCTGTGGTGTAGAACCCGCGGTAGCCAATGCCTTCCTGGCCGCAAAGCACTGTAATGCCAACTCATCCGCCTCCTGCTGACGGCCTGTGAGATGCAAAAGGTGTATTTGCCAGATATCGGCATCGGAGTGCGTGGCGTCTAGCGCTGTAAGGTAGAATATTGAACTCGAGCTGATTTCCTTGATGAATGTCATCGTCCCATCCGTTGCGGTTTCTAAGCGGTTATACAGCGTAAATGCAGTCTTTGGGGGGAACATGCTGAGGAATTGGTGGCCGACTACTATTCCGGATTTCTTTAGATCGTCGTCGATGTCGATATCCAGTTCTTTCACCTCTTGGATGTAAATTCTCAACAGCGCATATCGTACCGCAACAGGCACATTGGCGAGGACCTCCTTAAGCCATTCCACTCCCTGCTGGTGACTCCCACTTTTCTCGGAATAATAAATCTTCATCAACTTTCTGAGATATCCTTCAAACGTCTCAGGTTCGGTTTTCCATGCGACCAACGTCACATCCAATAAATCATTCACCCCTCTCCTGATACCATTTTTACGCTTCGTATCCTCTTCGAAAAATGACATGGAGAGGTCTAATAGGCGTTTAACCACGTCATTAGACGCCCTTATTTTGCGAATCCGTCGGGTAAGCGGGTATATCACCCCCTCCACAAACTTCCCTGGCAGCTTTTTATACTTTGTTTTATGAGTCTGTCGTATTTTCGACTCCCAGTCCTGTTTTAGAATCTCCTCTAGCGTTTCATTCGAGAAAGCGAGGCAAGCTGTACCACCGTCATCCGGCACGGTGGTTTGCAAACTGGGGTATAGCTGAAGATATAACGCACACCATTCCTCGGCGTTCAACACCTCTTCAAGATCATCCTGCAGCCGTCGATACTCCAGATATCCTCTGTAAACCTTCCAAACCAGTTTATCCCTGATATCGACCCACTCATAATCCTGTGCTCCGGAATCTCCGTTTTTTCCTGCTTGTTGTTCTATGAACTGCGCTGTACAGCTCTTAGCGATGAATAGGTATAAATGCTCCAGTCTTCTAGTGTCCGGGTTGATGTAGTGGGTATCCCCTGTTCCATCTATCTCTTTTCCCGGGTTAGGGGTAGATGAAGATAACAACGCTTTATAAAACTTGGTGAATTCGACTCTTTTCTCCAACGGGTCTGAAATACGGGTACTCTGCCCGATACGCCTACACAGCAATCGAACCTCCTCAACTGATGAAGTATTAAATATTTCCAACAAACCGGTGACACCACCGATACCATTCCATGTGTTAAACCATTTCGTAAGATTGTTGGAGCGTAGGAGCTTCCAGAGGACTTTGATGGTGATTCTCCGGGTCGATTGTGAGAAAGTTTGGGATAGGGCGGCGTTTACGGTCTGTGGGGTTGGGGAGATGCAGAGCCAGATTTTGAAGATTGAAGGGGGGATGGTGGATGTTGAGGTTTTGGAGAGGAGGTGGGTGGTTATGGTTTCATGGGAAGAGGTGGTTAGGAGGGATTTTAGATAGTTGGAGATTTCCTGGGGTGGCAGGAGGGAGATGTCTGGTCGAAGGTTGAGAAGGGGGTCGCCGGGTTGGGGCCCTAGGTTCTCGGCCGCCATTTTTGATATTGAGGTTTGGAGTATGTTCGGCGTCTGCGTAGATATATATACCTATACTTAGCCTCTCAATTGATCACGTAGAAGATAGGTTGGTAGAACTGGATATTGAGGGGTGGGGACAAAAATGAGATTGCAATCGAGGCTAGAGAAATACAAACGTGAACTACTGGGTGGCATGCATAGGTAAGTAAATTTATAAAAAAAATACTGGGAGGGGAGTTGGTTATAAGTTAAGAGTCAGCCGTAAACCTCCCAGTGCGACAGCGACCCACCTTCTATATGCATACCAAGAACATAAGAGGAAATAAGCAGCTAGTGGCTGGTAACTATACCTCCTAGGTATTCAATCAACTATCGTTTGCATACCCCGCCTTATGCTAATCCAAGCTAACTCCAAAGCTGCAGTCACACGAAACTAGCAAGGCAAACACTCCACTCCACTCCGCTTACAGGCGCAGCGAATGCGAGGGAACCAAGAACCAATCCGCGACCAAACTAGTTAAGAGTCACCGCAAATTTAAATCTGTAGAAGAAAAAGAGATGCATGCAGTAAGATGACAACGGCACCCACAATCCTAACTTCTTCAATTGGAAATTTTTAAGATACACTGGCGTCATCACACACGCAATCCTCCCCAGAAGCCTTACTGGGATCGGAATCGGGTCTCTCGTATTGATATTCGGTAGGGTTTAAATAACACATTTTCAACACAAGGCGTCTGACATGGCTGTCAGATCGAGATCTTCCAAGTACCTCTTATATATGTGACTGAGGTCTTAAGATCCCATTCACATGCAATATTCTCCAATGTAGCTGCAAGTTTTAAATGGGTTCCAGCATAGCCATATTACTAGGTTATTGTTGCGACTGGGAGCAGTCTCGGCGCCGACTGGGAGGTGTAAACCACCTACGACTACGAAACAACTAGCTTTTCAATTCAGAAACCATGCATGTATCTTATACTACCGGATAAGCTATAGCCCTGTATCTAAACCCTCACAAAGTTAAGTAAGTATACTGGTAATGTACATATCCCTCGATCCAAAAAAAAAAAAAGACACACAAGAAAAAGAGAACAAGAAAGAATAGTAATGGTGCTCCGTAAATCCAACAAACTCCCTTTTTTGGTAAGAAAAAAAAAAAAAAAAGAGAAGATAACCACCCATAATATCCCTTACCAAGGGCACCCATTAAAAAAGCCCGATGGGCTCCAAATAAAGCAGTTAGTTTTACAAGGCAATAAACTTCTTACTCGAACGTAATGATATCAGTCTCAAACCCAGAAAAATCCACATCCATCTTTAATCCATCCCCTCCACCGCCAAAATATTGCGGAAACTGAAGGCCGACCCCATCAAGGCCCTCACCGCTGTCCCACCCATCATGATGTCCATTAAACCCTGCCGGTCCGCTAAAACCCACGTAGCCAGCCTCCACAACCCTATCGACTGCCATCCGTTCTTGGAAGGCTCTTAAACTGTCACCGGCATCTCCAACTCCGTATTGAACCTTTAGCCTCCACCCAACGATTCTAACTAACTCCTCTAGCTCCCTCCCAGAATCTCCAAACTTCCCAAATGCATTCAAGGGCGGAAAATCGGCTGTATTGGCCTCCTCTTCCAAATGTCTAAGCCCGATCTTAATGGGTAGCGATGCAACCCCCATCTCGTTCGCTAGCATAGACAACCCTGGATATAGAGTCTCCATATCTCCCCGGATCTCAGAATACTCTCCTTCTTCCCTTAAAAATGGGATTTCAGTACACCTCCCCAATACTTTTTCATAAACTGCATACCGCAATGCTAGCACCAGAGCCGGTAAAAATGCGCAACTCTGGCCCTGACTAGGCCCGGCATCTCTCAAGAACCGAATTCCAGCTGATATAGCACCATCAATATCTTGATGTGAAACTTCGCCGCTCTCTTCCATCAAAACCTCGATGGATTGATATTCCTTCGCAAGTAAAGCAGAGAGCAGCACTACCAAGCTTCGGAGCATAATAACAAATGCGATTCTGAAGTGGCCAAATTTCGTCGGTCGCCGGCTAATGAACGTTATGGTGTCGATGCAGTGTTTCATTGTCATCTGTTGTACCGTCTGAGGTACTGCGTCGTATTGGGCGGCTATCGCGGTCAGCGCCCATTGATGCAAGAGCATTCCCTGGCACTGGAAGGAAAGGGTAACATAGATTGGCGCCCATAATTCGACTTCCCGCAAGGAGTTGTTGTCAGTCTTTGTTGGGTATCCAATTTTCAGGATTTCGAGGAGGTGGTTACGCGCTAATGCGTATTGGTCCATGCTAGCTTTTAACTGGGTGGCAGCGTCGCCAGGAGGAGGGTCAAGGCTATTTAAAGAGGTAAAGGCTACAGTTGATATGTTGTAAAGATTAGTGAGACAAGGAAGTAGAGATATCGTCGCCGATTCGGTATTATCCGTGCCAAGTTCATAAGAAGGTGGTGTCTGGTAAAAGTTAGCGACATGAGATTCCAGGTGAGGGAAAACGCTTGTGCAGTGCCTACCTCTAAATCAATACTCGCCTCCGGCATAGATGGAGGACGGTCATATATTAGATTGCTTGTGATGCGGTTCAAGCAGTAGGCGCTCCAAAACGCTCGTCGTTTAATTCGTTCAATCCTTTTTTCGCGGTCTGATTGCTGAATATTTTTCACTAGGCTAGGGACATTTCCATTTTTCCGACCAAGGTGAAATTCGCCTTCGATAGAGAGATGCAGGGCACGACGACTCAGCCGCCAGGCGTCCTGGGAAATCTTGGCATGCATGGAGAAGAGGCAAAGCAGAAGGATATTTTGGACATTAGATAATGTGGATGTTAGTGGCAGTCGCTCTTTGCATACAAGAGCCGCTTTGTAGTACCGGAGTGCATCTGTTTGAGGATTCTCGATCCCTGGAGGATGGGAAAGACATGCAATCGCAAAAATCATATAAAGAACAAAATAGTCATGGATATTTGTATGATCGATTTGATTGGGAGCGGAGTATATTTCTTTGTACACGCGAATGATATCATGACGAGAGAGAAACGGGAAACAAACCTGTTCGTTCTCTAGATATGACATGCTCAGGATATTCCCAATATGGTCTGAGGGTAGTCGATCAGAAGGGCTGATTAACTCGAAGGACACTGGTTTTTCATTGGCGATAAGGTGGGAAAGTTTGGAGATACAGGGTCCGTGATCTTTGAGATGCAATGTTTGGACCAGGAGGCGAGCAAGCGAGAGGTCTGCCTGCAGATCATCATCCTTGGAATGCATCAGGGTTGGTTCGAAGGCTGAAGGCGGAAGAGAAGTAGCAGAGGACCGTTTTCCAGGGGTAAATGGGTTGGATGGGGTGGGACTGTTGGTGAAAAAGGATGAAAAGGAGCCCTGACGGCTCTGAATCTCCTTGAGCTCGCGGTTTTTTGTGTCAATGAGCGACTGTAGCTCGGAAACGCGGTTCTCGAGTGCCTCGACGTGTCTATGGAGAGAGAGTGTTAGCGCCAGTTGTCCAACAAGTGTCTACATATTTGTATATACCTAATAACATAGGTAATATATAATATAGTAGGTAATATAGACGCAGAAGATAGACGGGGGTGGAGGAAGGGATATGTTTGGTACCAGTACGTACCCTCTAGCAAAACCCAGGTTGGATATGATATCGGGCACTTTGCAAGTCACCTTGGCCCGTCGGCAGGCCGAGCAGGACGGTTGCGCGCCATCACACTATAATTCGAACGAAACATTAGCCATTGCTCTAATAAATAAGCAATTAATTAGATAATTAACAGTATAATAGAATCACGTGGAATAGAATGTATTGGTATAGAATAAATCATAGTATTATTGTTATAGATTGATAGTGAATAGACATATATGTAGGTACCAATAGCCTGGGCAAGTACTTAAGTGTTTACCCGGCTAGGGAAGACAGTTTGAGAGTGTTAGCATATTGGGGTGATAACGAGGTATACGAACTTTGATCTTTTTCTGCTTGCATCTCTCGCAAGCAATGGTCGTTGGGATGGTCGCAGCCATTGCGCGTGGTTGCGACAACAGAGGTAGTGGGTTTGTCCCCGGTTGAGGTTGTTTATAGTTGTGATCAATAACCAACGGTGGTGACGATGACGAAGATAGAGATGATGGTGTTAATGAGGTCGATAGCGACGATACGGGACGGTTGTAAGGCATCTGGTGCCGGCGTGGGGTGCTGGGAGGCGTGTTTAGGTATGAAGCAGCGGTAACAGTAGCAGTAACAGTAGCGGCAGCGGCGGCGGCAACGGCGGCAGCAGAGTCACGGTTGAGAAGGGCATCGGCATCTGGCGCAAACACCAGATTGTCAGGCAGAGCTGCAGCTAGTCGAGAGTCGGCGTGCATTCCATCCCCCGACCCTCGAACAACCATGCCAGATGGCGTTCTCGATCTATCTTTCTTCTTGTTCGTGTCGAAGTGATGACTCCGAGACGATATAAAACTCGACGGTTTGTATCCGTATGTATGCCGATATCGAGACCGGACGGGGTCCAGAACGGCAGCTGGGCTGAACTGGGAACCGAGCTGAGCTGAAGACGTCCGATCCGTTAATTTCGACACGTCTGGACTGGACCCTGGAACGCAAGCCGGGTTGGGCTTGGGTTTAATTGAGGTTGGAGTTATTCGGGTTGCGGGTTGTGTTGACCAATTAGTTCTTTCGCGTTGAACACCCTTCCTTGGGCCACTGCTGGTACTCTCTCTCGTGCTCGCTACACTCTATGCACAATTGTACGGATGCAAGTAGGTAAGTACCTAGGTACTTAGGTGGGTACTTAGGTACCTATATATATATATATGAGTGCCGTGAATGCTGGGTCGAGTTGATCGGTTATTAACGTCGGTCAGTTCGGCTTTGTAATTCCGAGTGGAATCGAAAGAGGGTATATGCAATAAATATATCAGCCGTCATGTCCAACTTGGAGCCCGAGTTAAGGTTACTGCGATTAACGCATTGCAAGTTCGAAGCAGAAAGAAAAATACAGAATCCGGTCGTCGTCTGTGCTAGTAGTGTAAAACTTTTTAAATTTTTCCCAAACTGCTGTTAGACAATAAATATTCGGGACCTGCCAATAAACCGATACAATGTAGCAGGCTTGTGAAACTCAATCAATCATCAAATCAGTGCAGTGGGTAGGTCAGGTGTGTAGAATACAGCAGAGTCTAGGGCTGATAACTAGGTAGCTTGCACAGACATCTCTCAGTACCTAGGTATAAAGTTATACGATATAGCACAATTGCAGCCTTGAACAGTCGCAATTGACAAACTAGCCGACCGCCAACCCGCGCAAACTGATAAAAAAAACTAGAGCCGAAACCGATGACGTCACAGCACAGACCCTTTCCCCGCCTGCGTTATCCGGGCCAGATCCAAGCCGGGATCCATTTAAAGTCATATCCAGATCAGATTGGTATTGCATGCTGCAATGAACCTAAATATATGAAAACTGCAAGGCCAAGATGTACCCACCGACACACCATCCTATAACCTATCCCAGCTATGGTTTGCATACATTTTACAATTCCTCCTGCTACTAACCACATTCATCTCGCATCGATTCATCTCTGCTTCAGGTGCAGTACTCGTAAGCTTAAAGTGTTATTTTATGTGTGGCATGGTGAAAGTGGTAAGCTCTGGAATCTGCAGTTTGAACTCTATTCTCTGCCTTATTCCAGACAGATCCCCCGGCCAAATCAGCGCCAAGTTCGCTAGTTCGGCCCAGACCTGCAGGATTAAAAAGTCCACAGCAGGTTTGCTGGGGGGTTTCTACCGTTCGTTACTTGAATGCTTGCAGGTATGATATCATAGCACGCACGGAACTCGTCTGTTGTTGCATTTTTTACCCCATCTTCTGGGGAATTAATGATCATTTGCATTACTTGTATTCATTTAAGTAACTAGTAGAGTCAGGGCTTGCTAGTTAGCACCGATATTGGTCGATACACATGTATATTTGCACAACCAGATTCCAGGGAATTATTGCCAGTCTTTCCGGCCTTTGTAATTGGTCCTGATATAACATTAGCCACTTCGAAAAAACAGGTACTCAGTTAGATACATATTAGTAAGCACTTGGCTGGGCTCTACTCCAGGTACTGAAGTCTTCGATTGGCGGATTAAGTAAGTACCTCCTAACTTGCTGAGACACAAGCCACACAGATGTGTCGCCATGACGAAACATGTATTTCACTGACCCACAGCTAATATATTTCCCAGTCTAGCCCCAAAACCAAGCAACTGCTCAAGTGATTACCGGTCCTGGGGATACGATCTGGGATATCCGTTCCAGGAGAAGGGTCAAAACTGAATCAATTGAGACCGCATTGTATTGGCCACCGCCCTTCCCTAGCCATCCAGAGAATCTTTCGCCGCACACATTGGCCCCTCAAGCAACCAATTTATTGTCTGCTCTTTCTGCTTGATCTCTTATTAATATTTCTTCTGTTTCATTTTTCTTAAGGAGCCGGATGTTTGCAGCCGCTGGTCCTTTTTGCCTCTCATCTGATAAATTGTCGTTTTACCAATGTATGGGCTATCCACAATCCTTATAGATATGCTGCGAGGCCATATCAAAGCTCATATACGCTCTGAATAGCCTCCGAAGTATCGTCAAAATTCGACAAGCCTCCACTCCTTAAATCGGCTATTATATCAACACATAAACGGATTTCATCTTCCCGTATTACCTTTTACTTCGACAGATGTACTGGGATACCCTGCCAACATGGACGCGTCCCAAGAGCCCAATCTCCCCGCAATAGGTCCCTCGGAGCCTCCAAATGACCCTCCAGACCCGATGGACTTGACCGGGGGCTCTTCATCTACCCAACCTCAAAGGACAAGAATGCTTCTTGCCTGTGAACGGTGCCGTCAGCGAAAAACTAGAGTTCGTACCTACTCCCCTAGTGTTCTATATCAAGAATTTAGGACTCTAACTGAAATTAACGTTTTACTAGTGCGACAGCAATCTGCCATCTTGCAATTCGTGCCTTCAGGCCGGTGTTCCCTGTATGACGGCCGAACGCGACAAGCCTCTCCGGGCTTCTACAAGAACGCTGCCGCGCGAGTAAGTAATTCTCAATCTAATAAGCATACCTCTGCTGCTATTTAATCGGCACTGTGTATAAAAAGACTGACAAATGAGCAAAGTTATGTGGAAAGGCTGGAGAATCAGGTTCAAAACCTTGAGGCGCAGTATCAAGCCCTCTTGCAGGAGGAGGCCACCATTAACCCTCCGCATTTAATGGTTGGCCACCCTGTGGTGGGGATAGAGTCAGCACCGGGGTCATGGGGCCCTGAGCCAGTCGTTGTGGCAGATCAGCCTATCGTCTCAATGTCGATTTCAGATCTCGGCGTCCCAACTCACGATCCTTTATCATTCGAATCATCTTTATTCGAAGCCATAAAATTATCTGGATGTGATCCACTTCGTGCGGAATCCCCAAATCTTCTCTTCAGCAGCCTTTCGACTGCCCTCAACAATGTTAACGCCCTTGATCTACTCAAAAGTATGGACCTGCAGAGTTTGAACGCTGCTGTTAATAACTACATTCACTTCATACACGCCCATTATCCCCTCCTCATTGGGGAAGAAGTACGTATCAAGTTTAACCTTATGATGAGCCCTGACTACCGAGCGGGTCAAATAGCACCTGCTGAAGAACTAGTCATATACCTCGTTGTAATTCTTGGTATGACCACTGCCGCCCAATTTAGGTCTGTCCAACTATTCCCTCAGATGCTATACTATACCGCCTTGAGGACGCCCGGTCTTTTCGACAACCTCGATTCTATATCTATGACCCAGGCTTTGATTCTCATCGCCGTTTATTCCCTTTATGATCCTGCTGCTGGATCCAGCTGGCATATTCTTGACGTTGTTTCCTCTCATTGTTTGTCAATGGGTTGGCATCTCGTATCATCCACTTTAGGTAACGGTATTGAAGGAACTGCTCGAGCCTGGGCGTTTTGGACGCTATATTCCCTTGATCGGTATGCTCTTCCCAATATAATAACCGAGAAACTACTATTTACTGACAGAACTATAGCATGGCCGGAGCATCCATGGGCCGCCCTTTTACAATCGCTAATGACGATTTGATAACGGTTCCTGTCCCTGGCATGCGCACCCCTGGTCCATCCGATGATACTGGGTATCTCTCCGGCCCACTCATTAGCTACTATCGCCTCCTTTACCGAGCCCGTCGGAACCCAGAGGTTGGTTTCTCGTTCTGGAGCGCTCAATTTAATGACTGGTGCGAGAGCACCAAGAACGGAGTGACCGAATACCTGACCACCAATCCACGCCCGCACGAATGGACTAATTCGATGTATAAATACATCGACTTAGTCTACTACCAAGGGCTCCTCCTAATACCCCAATTCAACACTGAATACCCTACGATCACGACCGAAATCCGCGAGCTATACTCCAGCGAAACCATGTACCGTGCTGCGAAAATGGTAGGCCTGAGTTTCGGCGTGCACAGATACCCACTAGCTTGGACGGCGGGATATAAAGCGTTCGCGACGTGCATGAGCTATTTATTCTGCGTGGCGTTAAGGGATAGGAGCACGATTAACTTGCCGGAGGTGTATCACGTTTGCACGGCATGTATCAATGTGATTGAGGGTTTGGCGGCGAGGTTTGAAGGGTTGATTGGGTATGCAAGGTTTTTGGTGAGAGGGGTGGACATGATGCTGAGGTTGTATAATGTTGAGGGGAGGAATTCTGTATGTTCCCCCATTCCAATATCCGCTCTATAACCCGTATCAAAAGTGAAAACGGAAAGTATAATTTCTGACTAGCTATAATCATAGCCTATCGCAAACGACCCCCACTTCTTATACACGCCATACTCAGATGCCATACCGCGATCTCCGAATTCTGGCGTCCCTAGACCCCCTGATGTAGCCGACTTACACGTCAGACGGTTTAGATGTCTTTCAAGGCTCTATTTAAGGGCAATGGAAGATATCAGGTTAAAGCGTTTCCCCGATACGAAAGACGTTTATGAGGGTACTGGCGGCGGTAGTACCGGCGGAATCGGGACCGGGATTAGTGGGGTGAAGGTTGGAGTTGGTACTGCCAACTAACCCATTCGCTCTCAAATTTTTTCTCTTTTCTTTTCCTTGTTTACGGACGGTGTGCATATTATGGGGTGGTTAGTCTTGTTTTTAATCTGTATTTTTTGGTTTTATTATTATTATTATTATTATTATTTTGGAAAATAAACGCCAGCATGGTTCAAAGTTGGTTGGTGTACAATAAATTGAGAGGAAGTAGATGAAGGAAAAGGACTAAAGGGGCACTCGGTTCTGTTAAAGGCTTTTACGATTTGCAACTTTAAATTTGCTTAGTTGGGCGGCTTGGATGTCATCATGTATGAAGACTATAGTTACATTTATCGACAGGATTTTGAAATATAACAGTTGACTAGTACAGGGGTGTTGGGTCTTGTAATCCATTCCCGATAGCCTATGGAAGGTATGGGCAAATCATAAAGTGCGCTAACGGGACTTAGAGTCTGTATTGAGGTAGCCCATGATGACTGTAGATCTATTACTAGTTTCGCATAATTTCGAAGAGTTGCTGCATAAAAATGCTAATTTAGCTGTTTTATGCCGGTGAGTAGAACCCTGGCTTCACTACTTTGATATTCTATATATATTTATGCAGGGCCCAGCACACCCCAAAACGATAGCAATAAACTATTCTATATGACTGCCATTAGATGTCAAGCTGTTGGCCTTGCATGTTTGTGGTACTGCGAAAATTTGGAATCGCGATAGTTTAGAAATCTTTCTTTAGCAGGATAGTATGATATAGTATTACAGTAGACTTAGTTGACAGTTTTATATACACTCAGGCCCCTCCTACACTCTTGCGCAAGCACTTTCCACTCCTGACTCCACTCTTCACCTAGTATGCATCTATACGAGAGAAAAAAGAAATTTTTTTACAAAACCTCAGTAGCACCCCAATTCTCCGTCGCAACAATAACATCCCCTTCCTGTCCCAACATCAACGCCGCGGTCCTCTGCTCCGCGGTCTCCTTATCCATATTCAAAATAACCCTGTAGGCAAATACCTCCTCCCTCGAACCCTCCGGTCCATCGATGGTGACTTCAAACCTTTCACGTGCCATGAATGCAAGTCGTTTGGAGATACCCATGGGGAACATGGATTGGTTTATGGTGTTGTTGGAGCCGATGGAGAGGATTGTGGCGGAACCGGTGTTTTGGGCGAAGTTCCAGTCGTAGGAGAATTGGATGTTTAGGGGGAGGTAGGGGGGTAGGGCGCCTTCGAGGGCTTTTGTGAGAGTTAGGTTGAAGGTTTGGGTTGGTGGGGGGGTGGTTGCTAGTGCTGGCATTTTGATTTGTTTTAGTTTTTGTAAGTGGGTTATATATAGGTAGTTAACGTTTGAGGGATGTTGAATCTTTAGAGGTATGTACGGCTCTGATAGGTCTTGAGACTACCTGAATTTTTCTTTTATAGAATAGAAATTATGATGCGGGAGAAACGATATCTTCACCGACGACAACAGGGTATTTATAAACCCCTCTCACCGACGAGTACTGTGCGAGGTTCTATTCACACTTCCGAACTTCCGATCAAGAAGAAAACTGCCCGCAAGGGATCCAGAATCAACCTTCCACGAACAAGCTTCGCAGCTTCCCGCAATTGCCAACGATCCACCCCCAACAGAATCGACGGTC
Organism: Orbilia blumenaviensis; assembly: GCA_036872755.1. Classification (NCBI taxonomy): domain Eukaryota; kingdom Fungi; phylum Ascomycota; class Orbiliomycetes; order Orbiliales; family Orbiliaceae; genus Orbilia; species Orbilia blumenaviensis. The sequence goes on from JAVHNS010000014.1 coordinate 305,691, forward strand.
GTTTATGCAACAACGCCTGCAACCCTTGCATGCATGCATGGTGCATAATAAAATCCGGGGTAAAGGGCGGACGTTACGACGTTCCAGCCCATCCTTATCCTTGCTGACGCTATTGTAACTTCGACGAAGTTCCATCATGTTGACATCAACACGAGAAGGAAGCTTGGGGGGGGAAGGAAAGACATGCATGCACAAAAAAAGCTTAACCGGAGACTAAATACTAGTACTTTATCACACCATACCGTGGTATTACCCTATTAGTGTTTATCATTATCTCGTGATCCGTGGTTACAGTTTCTTAACTTGGTCTTGGCTTAGTACCATCATGGTATGTGAGTGTGGGATTTAAATGCCTCTTGATGGTTGAGATAGGGAGGTGGAATGCGAAGTTGAGGATGTTTAGCGAGCGTGGTATTTTGTGTGTTGGGATGCCTGATTAGGGAAGTCTGTGGACGGGAGGTTGCTGCCCCGATCCTCGGTCTCTGTTCGAATATGGAATAGTTCTTGGCACAGGAGGTATCTCGTTGCAAACTTTTTCTAAAAGCTCTGCTAGGTGTTCCTTGAGATTGATTCAAACATTCTTTCTGAACCTTGATAAACTTGTAGCCAAACAGCTATGAAAGCACTGATTAAAGGGGATCCGACACGAAGGGTATTATTTGGAGAGAGTGTTAGTGAATCCACTCGAAGGATTCCAGACGACAGCTTTGTATAATTTGGTATACGTATAAATACCTAGGTACTTATTTATACTACATTGCTAATAATAGCCAGCAATTGACTGGAAATCCGAAATTGCGATTGAGGATGCAGTGGATACCAACAAGGTAGATTATATTGTCATAGTATAATAAGTCTAATATCAACAGGAAACAAAATATTTTGGACGGGATGCTAACACCGGAGTACCGTACTTATATAGGGTCGGTGTGATGGCCATGATCATATATGGGCTCGAGGTGCTCAAGACTGAGCAGCAAACAATACTGAGCCTCTGAAGGATGTTTCGCAGGGTGCATAGGTACACTGGCTTGGGTATGGTCAGTTTGCGTTCGTTTCGGTTGCCTGGGCTAGGCTGGAAGCTTTCAACGGAATATTATGAGCTAGTGTGAACATCTAATCCATGGATATTTAAGAGGACCGGGGATTGCTCCAAAATTATATATTAATAATTATAAGGTTCATGTAGAGGAGAAATTTTAGAAAAAAGCAAGGACTTAATTGTGTAAAGCCTTAAAACAGTTCGAAACATACTTATATCATGGTGGGACTTAGTCAAAGATTTAGACGTTACCCTTTCGACCAGGCAACATTTTAGGAGTTTTAATTTAACGTAATGTGACGTCGAATCTTCAAGCTTGATTATAAAGGTTTATGAGCGCCCGGCTCAGTGACGTTCTGTGTGAGCTCAAGATAAAAGAGTGTTCCTTAAATGCTAGGAATGCCATTTTAGATACATCATCGATTTTTGTTTACGTTAACTTAGATGACTATGAAGCTAAGTTTTGGGTAAGAAGTAAAAATTATTAAGTAGATTTAATCTTATAAAATAGAGGTCCCCATTTACGAGACTAGTCCTAATCACAAATATTCTAATTAATGAACACCACAAAATGATACAAGCGCCATAATACTAACTATTACTTAGGTGTACATATCGATAACAGTACCATAGCCAATATAAAACACGTCTTGGTTCTATAGAAGCATTGTATTCCAAGAGAAGATATTAAATGATACTTTGATTGAAATATCTTAATACTAGTCTCGCCACTAGACCAGCCGTTGTTTATAAATAAATATGAAGATTAAGTAATTGACTATGCTATAAACATGAATCCACGCATCTCGAGCTCTTTGTGTACGATACGAAGGAATTTAAGATATAACGATATAGAAAGTACCCAAAATACGATGTGTTGGCCTATTTAGCCTTCTAATCTGCCCCTATAAAATATTCTGTAGTATATAGCAAAGGTTGGGCCTTAAAGATAAAAACCAGTTTTCCCTGTTTTTAGTTCTGCTTCTCGAAGTTTACGGTTAAACCAAGAGTACTCTTGAAATATGCACCTTCTGTTTTCTGTCGTCACCTGAAGCTTATGACAAGCAAACTTTTCTTTCGCCTCCGCAATTTCAGTACACAAATTACCGGAATTAGGGTCTTTTAACAGGGGCTCCAAATGTTCGAGTAAGTATTCGATTGATAACTGCCTGCCCCAGTATAGCAACGGCTGCATTAGACTAGAGAGCGATAGCCCTAGCTCTAAAATTGTCTTGGAGCCTGATGTTACCCACTCGAACACGATATCAAAGCCAACACCAAAAAAATTCCCATAGTATTCCCCGTTTTCTGGATGAAATATTTTTTTGATCCGTGTCAAATCTCCATCCGCACTAAAATCGTCGATGTTTGGGACCAAAGAAATCAACGATCGGACCAGATTTATCAATCTCAAGACGTCGTTCCGCTTCTGATCCCCCCATTCCAGACCTCGAGAGCTATCATCGAACCAAAGCGGCACAAGCGGAGTCCACTCATTTGATTTTGTTAGAAACTCTGACAGCAGGAAGACTCTGGCCTGCAATGGCAACTTTCGAAACTCTCTTATTTCTGAGGCGAAAAGGTCTGGAAAGTAAGCTAATATCGAAATATGTTTGATTATATTGATCCCTTCGAGGCCGGTCATGCCAATTTCTTTTGCGCTCGATAGAAATGATGTATATTTTGCTTGAATCCGTTTCAGTTGCTCATCTATCGAGTCTTTCATCGTATAAGGGAGGCGGGATGAAATAACGCCCTCTTCTAATTCTTGGGCTTCCTCTGCTACGACACCGGCACCGTCACTAGCCGAGTGTTCATCTCGCTTCTCTATTCTACAAGGAGGCAACTCCATTGTGCTAGCGTAAGGGATAAGGCCGGTTGCTAAGGCTCCGCAAGCGTCGCAAGTGACTCTGTTTCGAATATCTGTCATAGTAGTTTGAATGCAATCCAAACAGAAAACATGATTGCAAGAACGGAGTCTATTTATTGATATGGTTTCCTCGTTAGTCTTACTATTTAAAAATATTTTTCCACATCCAAGTTTGGAGTTAAAAGTTCTCACAGCTCAGGGCTATCTAACTAGTTAACTTACAGAGTATCAGAAAAGTTGACCTCACAGCACGCGCAACCAACATCAGCATTGTCTTGGTTGAGGTAAAGACCAATTTCAGTCGTAGCTTCGGCGTCGATTTGAGTTATTGTTTTGGGCGCTTGGGAATGTGCGTTACTGATATTCGCGCTTTCTGCGAGTATGATGCGCTTTGCAAGTTTCTTTTGGTCCAGCAGCCTCAATGGTACTCGTGACACTGCAGTGATTCCAGTAATATACTGGAAAAAAGCCGCATCGATAATTTGGATATTTACGAGATTGCAATTATTCCAATCCCAAATATTCGCACCGGCATCCTTCTCTATTTCTTGGTAAACAAGGCCGCGAATACCGAGGCAAAGCTCCGGAACTCTTTCATGGAGCCCGGGGCCTGCTAGTCTCCTGGCCCGTTCTCTCCTATTTGACATATTCTCCACACTAGAAATCCCGTATCCGCTCCTGTAGCGCGTGTTTAACTCTGCGTAATCAATGGGGTAAAATATAATGTTTATAGTCCCTCCTTGAGATATCAACGCGATATCTGTGATCGGGGTGTATTGCTGAGGGTTGTATGCTTCGAGAATACTATTGACGTGGAACCCATTAATTTCTAACACTGTGTCTTGGGTCCTTTTCGGGAATTTTAATCTCTTGGCTATCTCGAGGCTTTTCCCACACATGATCCCTACGAAATCCGAGATATCGAGGAACGGATGGAATATTTCACTTTCCAGTGATGTTGTTGTAAAACTTCCGTCGGCTTCGATTCTAGTGATTTTAATGTGGAACGAAATTTCCAGTATCGGTTTTAAAACTGTTGAGTCTCGGTAGTAGTGATCTCTGTCATTCGAATGGTGCCAGAGCAGATCGTTCACTAGTGTATCGTGGTATTTGGGTGCATTTTTGCCATTAAAGTTATAGCTTCGCATAAAAGTATAATCGTCTGGGTCGTAGCAGCCTCGTTCTGCCTCTCTATGCACCCGATCTAAAAATTCGCCGTAGCGCTGCATGCCCCCGGAGTATTTTGGCGATATAAACCATGAAGATATGCCATAGCGATTTGGTGGGCCAGGGTTAAAGTCTAATATTATCTGGGAATTCTCAAAGCCAAGCTCCGCTGGAGTTTTGGAGCAATCCAAAACAGTATTTTTATCAGATATGGCCCGGAAACCTCTGAATTTGCGGAAGCGTGGTTTTCCTAGTAGTGGTGAGGCAATCATAAGTTGTATCCCCCTGATAAATTCTGTTCCAGTCATTTGTTTTTCGAGGCTGTAGCCTCTCCTAGAAGGCATTGCTACTAGTTGACGAGCTATACAGTCTGAAATCTGGAACCCGTTCAATCGGCGCTGCTTTGGAACAATGATGTGATCTTGACCAGAACTGTTCGAGCCTGGCAATCCATTGACAATGTTGATGGAGCCAGCAAATACTTTTATTGCGAAATTCTCATCCGATTTATCTTCTTCTCTGAGGTGAACCGCAGTATCCTCAAAGTCCAGGGTGATAGCTTCTCTCTGGAATAGTGGAAAGAAATATCCACCTTTTCTCGCCATAGACTCTGGAATCCGTCCTTTGAAGTCGGGTATTTTAAATAACTGGATGGCGCCGAAATCTGTGTTTCCGTCATATACGGCCCCGTCGTCTGGAGTTCGAAGCGTTCTTTGAAATTTGATTGAGATCCGAGATCCAACTACTTGGTCTTTTGATGAAACTTCAAGACCACGAAGAAGCTCCCTCCTTTGCACCTTGGACTTTGCGGGAGTTATACCAAGCAGGCCTCGTGACGCTTGATGCTGAGTCAACTCTGCAAAGTAATCAATAAGTTTTTGATTGCTGTTTATTAAAAAACCCCGTTCTTCACTGTATGATGGTTGACCCGAGGTAACATTCAAAAATATCGGCCGGCGCCTTGGCATAATATCTCCGTATCTAACTCCTTCATTTTCCGCATAGAGTCCATAGACTTTATTATATCCTATAGAAGGTAGGGCTCATGTTAGCTAGTTTTGACAAATTTGCCTTGACCGGATCGTGTATAGGCTGGCGTGGGTATACGAACCAAGCCGACCGGTTGACCGATAACTAACCTTTCGAGTGCAGAGTTTTTATAAGCTCAGAAACAGGTGCATACCTATCTGCAATGATACTCTCTGTAACTTCCCGCCCATCTCCCCCCTTTAGGTCTTCAATATCAATACGGATCTGCCTCGGCGGCATAGAACCATGAGTTTTGCCGGCCGAGGCGCTCGGTTCCCCTTCTCGCTGCCGTTTTTTCTTCGCGCGGTATGCTTCCAATTCTGCTGCATCATCCGGGCCAGCAAAAGACTCAATCCATTCTTCGAAAGACTTTAAACCCCTATACTCTTCAGATTTATTGATTCCATCTTCTATATCCAAAATAGAGTTGGATATTTCTGATAAATCAGAAAGCTTATCCGAGATATCCTTTAGGGGCTTAGTGACCTCCCTACGAGAAACGGGAGCATCAGCAACTAGGCACAATAGAATCTATATCAGGGATCTTTAACCTACCGGCTTCGGGCTGTTAAATATATAGTTAAGGTGGTTTTAGATATCTCAAGGTCATTTCTGAGATTCTCTAGCTGTTTGACTTTTTCTTTGTAAGATACAGCGGAGAACAATTTTTGAATTCCTCTGCATTTGGCAGCTGTTTGCAAAAGTATCAGTTGGTCCCCAATTTTTTTGACGACTTCGTTGCAGCTGGTTATAAACGGCATAATGCCCATATCGTCGTTCGGCGGATCTGGGGTATCAGTATCATAGAATCTCGGTCCGCTTCGTCCCTCCTGCTCTTTCTGTGAGGCCTGTAAATGTGACAACACCGCACACAGCAGCTCGATTTCCTTAGAAATCTTGAGGACTAACTCCGCAGGTTCGTCCTTGAGGATACTTTGAACCTGGGTCGATAGTTTGAGTAGGCCCGTTGAAAGTGCTATTAGCCCTGCAATTGAGGCGGCGATTGAAAGAGGATCGGCCATATCTGCAGCACAGAGTATGAAATACTAATGTTAGGGTGGTTGTGGTTGTGGTGATGTATATAAATATTGGTCTATCTATCGAATCAAATCTTGCATGGAATCCTTGGTCGATTATATCTTAAGCTGCAGATAGCCGTCGTTTTATATCAAAGATACCCTACTTACACCTCACTCTATGGATCCACCCTGGTTCAGGCGCGCCATTAAGCCCGCCGTGCCTTAATATAAATGAGTATGCGTAATCCAGGAATTTAGTGAGGGGATAATAATATTTGAACAGGATCACCCGGCCGTGTTACGTTTGTGCAATTCGGCTGAGCCTGCAGCCAAACGGCACAGATGTGGCGGTGGCTGGGGTCCTCTGCACCTGTGTAGGTCCGTCCCACGAACCGACATGGATGAATACAGATTATGCCCCTTCTTGGGAGTAAGATGCATGGATGCTGAAAATAGTACGTTTTTTCCCGATAGCAGCAGCGATGGATTGCATATAAAAACATAGTAGAATGCTGTCTCGCAGGAGGGTCGGCTGGCCAAATTTTACCTTGAAATCGGGCAGCAGAATTAAGTTTAGATATATAAAGTAACGCTAGCTGGCGATGTAATTACAAAGCAATGTCAATGTGCCTGTCCGGTGTCCTGCCTCAAATTTAGTTGACTTTGTTGGAAAAAGTGCGTTGACCGCCAAGCCAGTTGCCCCAAAACAGATAGACCCGCGTAGAGTGCTTGCTTGTTGATACTCTCAACGCGCCTTGTCAACCTTTGATCGATCTGACTCAGCGACGTCGCCGCATCATGAACCACCATCCCTCGACGAAGCCGACATTCTTCCGAGAACCCGGCTGACGGCACGATGGACTTCACGTCGATTCCTCTCACCTCTCACTCAGCCCCTATCGATGAGTACATTGTTCTTTGGACAGCCGACAAACACAAGAAACTCAAGAAATGGCATGATGGATATATGCGGTATCATACCTTCAACAAGCGGCTGATGGTCTACGATCATTTGATGAATAAAGTAGTATGTTTGTTCGCAGGATTTGGCGCCTCATACTGTAATTGGATCATATCTAACAAACTGTGCTCTGTACAGTGCGATAAATTCTTGCCTGAGTCGGAACAGATGGATGTTGGGGATGAGTTGATATTCGATTCGCATCTTGTCACTATAGAGGATGTAAAGGGTAGACAGACTCAGGACTTAAGGCCTTTGTTCGAAAAGACAGTTGATAGGAGAAGGGAGCGAGGGGCGACGTCTACGCCAGTGAGAACCGTCGGGACCCCTGGCGCATCGACACAGTCGCCGACGCCCACCCTACTCCGGAGCATACCGTCTCGGCCAACAATGGGCCGTGGCCGCCCGATATATCCATCCCCGACCACAAAGTCTATTCCACAGAAATCGCCTGAACCGCCGGTCGCTGTTCCCCAAAAGAGAAACTCGCAAGGCGCACCGGTCGTCCAAAAGATCAATTACAAACCACTGAAAGTATCTAGGGTGGAAGATAACAGGCCGGTGCCTTCCTACACAAGGACTGATGTTCTTAGCAGTTCCATTTTGAAGAATAGAAACCCGAGGACCAGTGCTGAACCACCTGAGATTGGCTTGGCAACAAATCTAACGGATGCCGACGATGATATCGAAATGTTGGAACTCGATCTCGAGAGGGGCGATTTTGCTGCAAGGCCTAAACCCTCAGCTCGGGCACGCCCCAATGCGCCGCTCCCGTTCAAGCCCCCAAGACCACAAAAAATTCGAATATGTGCCGATACAGCGAGGCAGTCCGAGAGCAATGACAGGGCGCTACCCTTGGCCCATCCTCCTGAACCCACTGGTGTTCCAGTGAGCCAAGCCACACATCCTTTGTGCTCCTCCCCAAGGATTCCGCCCTCTACTATTACAAATTACTCCCAGGAGCTCTTTTCCTCTCCGTCAGCCAGGAAAAAATCAAAAGGTCCTCCATTTCGGGTTCAAGAGGATTCTAACGTACACGCGTCCTCACCAGTGAAAAGCCCCCCTCACATCCAAAGCCCAGATCCAACACCTAAGGAAAAGGTTAATGAGCCAGGACGATTGACCCTCCCTTCCGCAACTAGTAGGAATCGACGGAAGCTGTTATGTGGTCCGGCAGGTCGGGGGAATACTGGCAGCAAGATGGTGTCATTATCCCGGCCAGTGTCTACGCTCTCTATATTGAACACCTTTTCAAAGGATGATGGTCCACCCGCACCAGGGGGGCGAAGGGAACACGGCAAAGGGCCCTTGAATAAAGCCGGCTTAGGTGGATCTCCAAAGCCCAACGCTTTAGAGGAACACGAGAAACCAGCTATTCAAAAAACCAGCGCTGTGCGTGAGAATACTCCAAACCATTCCGGGCCTGGTAAACCAGGAATCAATAAACTGGATACGCACTGGAAACCGTTATGGGATTACAACGGTGACTCCGGGGGATCTCCAGGTTCTGGGAAACAGCGACAACTTGATACCGCAGAAATCCAATCTTCGGAAAGATACACTAAACCTAACGAGAAACAGGGGAAAGATTCAGCACTATGTATATTCTCATCGGATGAAGAGGATCTCGAGCCTATTGTGGCCAAACAGAATTCAAAGCGATTAAGACCGGTCTCCCCCGGATCAGATTCGTCCTTTGACGAGTTTGAGCCCATGAGATCCTCTGCAGTACCTAAACACCTTGTAGGGCAGTCGCGAAATGCAAAATTACAACTTCGTCAGCGTGTACCTGAGGCTTCCAGGATATGGAGAGAAGGGGATAGTGTTGATTGAGACCTGAAAACAGGATTGGTTCTGCCTTTGAATGCCATGTCAATAAATATATATACCCGACATTACGAATCAATTTATAAATTTACAAGCCCTTCAACCACGTTTACTATTTCGAATCCATTCCAACATATCTCAATTTAGTATGGAATGCTGTATTTGCACTACGTGAATCGCCAAACTCTGCCAGGTTCACTGCAACACCATCGGGTTTGCAAATCTCAGAAATATGAGGCTGGCAGGCCCAGAACCTCGCTTTCAGCTCCTCTTGGCGCAACGACGGGCCCCGCATTCGCCACGAGGCTGATTCGCAATGGATTATCCGAAGGGCTCTGAATGCAGGCTGGGGAAAGTTCGATGCCTGGCTCGCGTGCTGGCTCAACCCGAATTGCTGTTTGTTTTCGAGATACAGGATCCTTACACCATCCCCAAAATCCACCAGAACGGCTTTCCGAACCAAAAATAAAAATATTAAAAATTGCCCTGACGTTGCAACCATATGGATTTCCGGTTCACGGATTACCTAGTTCCATTTGCATTTCACCTTCAAATATACATGCACCTAATACGGGGGCGACAACAGCAATCAAGATACCCCTGGCCTGCGTTAAGCCTCAAATCTGTTGGCCATGGCATCGATACCGAGCTACTATCTGGGTAAGTCCTAGGCCTGTTACAAACTCTTTCTCAGGAGACTTTATATCTTTAAGACATAGCCCAATTCCGAATTGTGGGAGCTAAAAGTAGCTAGGGGTTACATCAATGGGATCCGGATCAGCCATAACCGCAATGGCTACCAGTGGTGCCTCTAGGACCGGGGTACGGCCCCAAGTTTAAATATCTTAAAGGAAAGTATTCCGGAACTCTAACAAGTATTTAATTTTATGAAGGGAGCCTCCAAAAATTCAATCGAAGATCCAGTGGAGACAGATGTCGAGTAAGGCTCTAGTTTCTGCTTGATCGCGTGGATCATGAAACTAAATTTTCTTTGTTAGCATTGTACTTCTCCCTGGACTTGTGTCAAACGATGAGCGACGCAATCAGAGCTATCGGTCAACAGGGAAATTCGGTTATTTAGCCCTCGACGGGTGGGCGGGCGATGTTCTTCCAGTTATCGCACCGGGAGCTCGGGTCATGGAATTCGAATATGATGATACATATGGATCAGAGCCTGTTCTCCCTGGAGGCACTATTATTTCAATGATACAAGGGCATGCGAAAGTATTTCTAAAGGATATGAAAGAGTTCCGGGGAGATGTAAGTAATTGATTGGATGTGAATCCATACATTAGTACAAGATTGATATCTCGCACATATATCAACACCCATATACTTTACAGTTCGGCGCTGACGCCTAGAAAACGCGCAGCCAGATAACCCCTCCTTTACAAACCGACGTTTAGTGATAATAGCACATTCTTATGGGGGCCTCGTTCTCAAGCAGGTGAGTCCATGTTGTTTATTACCTTTATCTCTTTATAATAAAACCCTGCAAATAAAATGCCAATTGACACTTAACACTGCTTTCAACTAGGCACTAGTGCTTGCCAATAGCGAACCGGCGACACGGAAATCCATCTTAGAGTGCATCCATGGCATCATATTCCTTGGGACACCTCACAGAGGGGCTGATATCGGCAAAGTTGTAGCCAACATTTTAACACAAGCATTTCCGGGATTTGACAAAAATTCAATTGCCTACGAATCAGTAGAGCTCCTTGCGATCATGGAAGCATTCTGTGGTATTCTCGGCAAGATCGAAATCGCAACATTTTACGAGGATAAGAAGACAAAGTTTGCCACTGGTGGTAAACATTGCAAAGAACTAGTAAGCAAGCAGATCAGTGCCATTCCGCGGAAATTTATTAGCCCAGGACCGAGACTAATATTACCATAGATTGTGCCGCCGTCTGCTACTATAATTGGTATCAAAAACGAACTCCCTACCGGGATCGCTTGCCAACACCATCTTCTAACAAGCCCAAACGACCTTGGAGATTTACGATTCTACCCTATATGGCGCCGCATAGTAGAGTTTACGGGCAAAACAGCTTCGGACCACAAGAAAGCGAGCCAACAACCGCTGCTCCAATGGTATCTCCCTTCCCCAGCAAAAGGGTTTTATGGGCGAGAAATTAAATTACACGAATTGAAAGACGCCCTACTGGATAGCGATGGACGGGTAATAACTGGGAAGTCCCTGGAAATACACGGTCTTAAGGGAATAGGGAAGTCAGAATTGGTCCTCCAATATATCAACGAGCCGACAAATTGCCTGATGTATTCAGCTGTCCTTTGGGTTCGATGCTCAAATGAGGACTTGGCTTTCGAGTCCCTAAGGCTGATATACAACGAATTATCTTTCCGGTGCCCACACATAAAGCATGAACCTCGCAGTCTTGGAAATCCGTCTGGTGAAATTACACGCAGAACTGTTCGAGCAGTTATAAAGGGCATTACGAAGCGACTAACTTCTTTATCACACCGCCCTTGGCTGGTCGTTCTCGACGATCTTCAATTCCAACTCCAAGCGCTCAAAAGCTTAGCAGAACCGAATGGTCAAACGATTATCACCACAACGAAACGCCTTAATACGACTTCAAAGGGTTCGCTTCATCTTCAGGGAGTTGACGATGATGCAGCGGCCGCCATCATTATGCAGGACCGACAGTTCAGGCAGGTGATAAGAAAATATACAGGGTATATAACTTCAGAAGAGATTCCTGCTCTAAACGAGAAAGTTGGGGGCAATTGTTTTGCTTTGAACTTACTCGGGGCATCAACATTTTCTTCCGGGGACGTTACCCGCCGCCGGGGAGAAGTACCACGCCTACCGGATTTATTCAATCAAACGCTGTTTAAGTGTGACGATTTCCTTGCTTATGCGAACAGCCGCGGGGAAGCACGCCATATCCTACACGTAGTAAAGCTTGCTTTTGGCACTATGAAACTTAGGGAGCCCGATACTGTCAGGGCTCTTAAGCTCCTCGGTCATCTAAGTCCTTTGGGAATAACGTCTACCCTAATGAAGAATTTTATGTCTACGCGCTACCCCGAAAGCTGGATACATTTGTACAACCGCAAGAGCGAAGAAATGGCCCAAACAAGTATTGATTCTGTTAATCTGAAAACGGAACTGGAGAATATATGGAACCTTTTTCGGGCTTTTGGGCTTCTCAATAATATTCGAGACACAGAAACAAATCAATTCAGGCTGCTACCACACCCGATTATTCACACCTGGCTTCAACGCAACTTGGACGATATCGGGACCACGAAATGCCTTTTATTTATCGGCGGGTGTCTGACACAAGATGAGATACATTCCCACGACTGGCCAAAAACATGGCCTCAGTTGTACAATGGAGAGTTGGCATCTCAACTAAGATGTTGGTTCAGACATATGGAACAATTCGGCCTCTTCACGCCGGGTCCCGAAAACCCGTTTGCGAAATACCCATTTGTTATAGGGATACCACAAGGGCTAGGTGTGGCTTTCAAGTTAGTTCAGGACCAGAAACGGTCTTTAAAATTATTCGAATTGGCGTTGGATTTGTTGAATAGCACTCCTGGTAGTGCTACCGCCTATGACATCTATGAACTTGCACGCAAACTAAGCATGGCATATTGGAAAACTGGAAATCTAGAAAGGGGGCTGGATATGGCACAGTTAGCTGTCAATCCAAAGATAAACGAAAATGATCTGGAATTACTAGATCAATACGTCGAAGAGGCCGTATATCAGAAGGATCAGATGCAATATAAAATTTTCAAGCTGAATGGAGGGCTTGACGAAGAAGAAGAGGAAGATGAAGATGACACGTACTATTTGACTGACTCCGAATACGAAACTTGCGACAATGAGACGTTGGACATCTTGGACATCCTCTCAGGGAACATACATAGTGGAAAACTTGCTGATATACTCCTAGAACCTCTCGATTGCCACCCACACGATTATGACCGCGACATTCTATTTCAGCTTCTTTCTTTTAACATAGATCTAAACACTCCCACGCCATCATCATTAGAAGCAGAATTTATTCTCAAAGTTTTCCAATCATTCATCCAAAACTATATCAACCTTGCGTGGAGCGATTATTATCAGAACACCATTCTTCATGCCGCAGCAAAGGAAGGCCATTCCTTAATCGTCGAACTTCTACTAAAATATGAATCTCGTTTCAATATAAACGCAATCGATTACACTGGGACAACACCCCTTGCATATGCAGTTTTGGAAGGATCAAAAATATCAGCAGAGCTCCTAATTGGAGCAGGCGCTAAACTTGACTTCCGTCCCTGGCGTACCTCTTCTCCGCTGCTGTTCAGAGTACTTTCCACTGACACTGAACCAGATTTCCTAAGATACTTACTGGAAGCTGGGCTAAAAGATACTATTAACGAGCCCCACTTGCACTATGGCACAATCTTGCATCATGCCGCGATCTCGCGCCCGGCATCTATTGTCAAATTACTATTGGAATATGGAGCTGACACGAATGCGGTTGATTACATGAGCCTTACGCCGCTTGCACTTGCTATCACTTTGGGTTACGCAGATGGCGTGCTTGAGCTATTACTTGAGCACACCGATACAAACATCCTCGATTACCGCGGTAGACATATAACTAATCTACGCTGTCGCGGTGCCGATATCGAAGCAATTAGGCGCTCCCATTCCTCACCGCAATCCAGCAGCCTCGAGATTCCCAATTCGCAGCTAAGAAAAGAGGCAGACAGAGCAGAAATTCTCGTCTACTATTGGCTTAGGTCGCAGAGCTACCGACCCTCGGGGTATATGCTGGAAGTCCCAAATCAGATGTATCATGTTCTTATGCATGCGGGCTTCAGGAAGTTTGCAGTGCTGGTACGAGGACACGAAAAGTCTCTGGCGGCTGGTTCGCAGGGGGAGATTCGGCCCGATATGTGTTCGAATTGTGGAGTAGAAATTGATTACGACTCTCCTGCATTTGTATGTCGGAGATGCTGCCCAACTTTGTTCTGTCGCGATTGTGCGCACTCACCAGAACATAGACACCCCCTCTGTCTTCCAGGGCACGATGTCAAATTAACCGACCTGGATTGCAGACCAATACTCAACGGCAAAGGGTTTCAGTTTCGGAGGGGTGCCCTCAATAGTATTTTCAAAGGTGCTGAGAAAAGGTTTAAATGTTCATTCCCTGCGAAGCACAGTCTTTGGGGCCTGGTGGAAACGGGGCAAATCGATCTAGTCCAGGAACATGTAGAGAGATTGTCGGAGCGGGCGAAAAAAATGATTGATATCGACGCAATGGATTTTACTGGCTACACAATCCTACACTTTGCTGCCGAAGAAGAACGGGACGATATTTTTATATATTTAGCCTCACAGGGCGCCTACCTAGGTGCCTCTGACATAGCAGGATGGTCTGTGGCTCACTCAGCAGCTACAGCAGCTCGTATGGACATTCTGAGATACATGGCAAAAAACGGCGCAAATTTGGACGCCCAGGATGCCTACGGCCGGACACCCCTCCACGTAGCGGCTCTCGAAGGAAATGTTGAGACTGTGAAGCTCCTACTACAATTGGGAGTGGATATTACCATTGTTGATGAAAATTGTCAACGCGCCTGCGATATACCATCAATTGATCCGGAGATAAAGACAATACTAGAAAACTTTAAGTACGGTATTAAGGCAGAGCTAGCTTCACGATATAAACAGGACCCCACATCCGAGTTTAGGAGGGAAGTTAGAGCAAAAAAGGAGGACCTAAGAGGGTACAAAATTTCAAGTTATAATGTTCTGGCGTATTCATGAACCGGTGAAAGCTAGTTCCGAAGTTCCGGCCCCAGAATTCTTCAGGCGATATAGCTATTAATTAGAAATTAGATGCATAACCATATTATTATGCGAAAATTGTCGAATCAATGCTTCTTAAGAGTCCGACCGTTGCTCTCTGGATACCTCAGGGGCGTATCCATGTCCAGGATTAAGGCATTCTATCTCCCTCACTTACTTGGCTTTATTTCTGAAGCTCTCATTAGCTGTATAGATCGTTATGAAACTCCCTCGATAAAGATAGACATTATACCACTCCTTGATCCTAATGTACAGTGCGTCGCCCTAAGAGAATAAGAATTAGGTTATCAATACATATGCATTCAACGACTAGTTCAGGCCATTTTCTCGAACGCTCTCGCTCTAGCATGTCTTGTGTCTTGCTCTCTGTATACCAAAATGCCAAATACCACCACTCCGAGCCCACAACATGAAAGTACAGAGCCATTATATGTTGCCGTCGAACCAAAGGAGATACGTGTGCACATTCGCACCCGAAGGCTTTGGGAATCAGCCACACGTGCACACTGCAGATTGAACGACGCCAACTCACCCGAACCCGTCCCTCCAGAAGGGTTTTGTATCACATTCGTATACATATATGCGTATTCGGACGCAATACACGTTTCATTTTACCGTAGCACTTAATTTATACCCTCGTTGCAAAAGAAGACTTTATACCATGGTATATATTAGGATCTGAATGCAAATTCGGGGCCCGCACAATTTACAAACCCTCTTACCATTACCACTCGTCGATGATCAAACCCGGGTGAGCGTAGACACAACATGTGCAATATTATAGTTTTTATACCGCATTCTATTCGGGATAAAAGAAAAAAGGGCGAATGTAACAGAAACGCCGTCAATACTCATTCAGGACGGCGATATTTTCGCAGTTAACGGAGCTAGTGTTCTAGCGGAATTAATATCACCAGCTTTTGATGCAAACCAAACGTTGACAAACTACAGGGCATATACTCGTATCCATAATCGGAGGGTCGGTAATGAGATAATTAAGTATATCGCAGTTGAGAAATTCTTTCGTTTTTTCCACCGTACTTGCGAATTGACAAGTACATACCTATGTGAGTAGTATATTAATATGTTGTATCGGTCAGACGTCAGAACTGGCTTGAGGCTTGAGGCTTTCATCGGCAACACGGTTTGACGGCCTTTTGAGCATGAATAACGTTGGAAAGACGTGGATGGCCACGCGGGTGCAGGTTCCACACGTACCATGGCAAACGAAGCTGAAACAATCGGGAGGACGGACATTACCAAACCGACATATCGATGGCATGATTCATGGCTACTATTTACCACCACTACATTATCGTTAAGATTAGATCGTTTTAGGCTCAACGTAATTATGTGACCACAGCCTTCTCCACAATCGTTAGTCAGCGGTATGCATGTATGGTCAACTGGTGAAGCCGAAAGCTGTGAATTCGGGCAAATAATCCCTCCGCAAGGTTTTATTTCGTTAGCTGCCCAATGAGCCCAGGCCACAGTCTCGGCCGATTAGTGACTAAGCATAAGCTTAATTGGGCTCTTAGCGGCTCGAACGGTGAATTAGCGAGTCAGTATTGTTCGACTCTCGATCAAACGTTCCACAGTAAATTTTGTATTTGATTTGCGGATTAATTGGCAGAATAGCTTGCCCTTGGGATCAATATTGCAAGACTCGTCGTCCGTAGCCAGGAAATCAAGTATCCCAGCCCAATGAAGATATCGGGTCATTTGATATCATGATGCAACGGAACACTTCTAGGTTGTTAAGTCCATCGCTGACAGCTAAACGTTATCCTTACAACGTAGTTAGGGTTTCTCCGACGCACAGGCCAAAATTGGGTTTTTTACACGATCGGATGTGAAGAGTCATGATGCAACTGGGCCGCTGGATCGGTATGATTGGTACGGAAAGCTAGCCTATGTAGGGCTGCCAAGGACGCTAGTTACCACCCCGCCCACAAAATTGGACCCGATTCGCCTGGTGCCAGGGGACCTAGCACCCTTTCAAGCAAAAGTTTGCATTGATTTGATAATCGGTGGGTCAAGAAGTCCGATGGCCGACACCAGGCCAGGAGGTTTTCCTGCATGTTCGTTTGAGCACGCATCCAGAGGGCCCACAAGACCCAGAAAACTTTTTGATTTTTTGATATTTTCTTCTGGCAGAATAGTGGAAGAAACATTGTAGTCTTTGCGAAGGAGGGAAGATCGTTCCCTCATGTCCTTCAAACCTCACCTTTGGCCGAAAAGTTAAAAGTAACGACGTCGGTTCCCCAGTTCAACTTTATACACATCATGTATATGTCCTAGGGCTTCAAATATATATACAACGGCCTCACCCGTTCACCGCTCTTTTTCTCAAATCCTGTCTCAGGCTTCTCTTTGTGTAAAGATACCACCAGTGCATTGCAGTACATAAAGGCTCCAGTTCTGTGGCCACTTACTTTAGTTCCTCTGTTAGTGCCGCTGCATACAGCCAGAGCTATTCGGTAACAAGCCACGGCCTGTCACCCCAGCGATCCAGCGGCCAGTGACCAGGGCCCAGCCCAGAATAAATACTGGCAGTGTCCTCTCCTCGATCGATATCATAATTCTCAGTTACACTCCCACAGATCTTCTATCGCTACCTCAAGTTCGGGTCCCAAATGGTCGCACATTCGACTGACGACGAGACTGTCGCGCCAAGCGTCAACGCGCCCGAGATGGATAGCAAGGAAAAAGTCGCCCCAGGTGTCGAGCAGACGGCTGATGACCCGGTGGAATTGGCAAAAATCATGTCGCGTGGAGGAAATCCCCCGGAAGAGGAAATCGTCTACCCCACTGGTCCGAAGGTTCTCTTGATCATTTGCGGTTTGATGTTGGCTGTGTTTTTGGTCGCCCTCGATCAAACAATTATCGCGTATGTATTCGACACTTCAAAATCCAACTGGCAACTACCTAGGCAGTTACTCAGTCGGGATCGGCTAGAGGGCACATGGAAGGCGTTCCGGTGCCAATCCCTGGATACGTGGTGGATCACATGGCCACACGCTATTCAACGACACCACGATGTTGGCGAGGAATGTACAAGAGTCGGCTAACCACTTGGCGATTGCTTGTGATGTTTTAGAACGGCCATTCCCAAGATCACGGATCGATTCAAGTCTATTGATGATATTGGCTGGTACGGCAGTGCCTACTTTTTGACTTCCACCGCATTGCAGCCTACGTAAGTTTTGTCAGCATTTCTCTCATCTTGTTCCTTCCTGGTGGGTTACAGGAGTATGGTGAATTGAATACTAAACTCTAACCTTTTTGGAGTACAGATTCGGTCGTATCTATAAAATCTTCAGCATCAAAGGCACATTCCTAGCAGCCATCTTCCTCTTTGAAGTTGGTTCCTTGGTTTGTGCTGTTGCACCAAACAGCACCTCCCTAATTATTGGACGTGCAATTGCCGGTAGGTCGACTATCTCCAGGTTTTTAGAGCTATGCCGTTCGAATAGGTCCAGGCTGCCCATTTTGAGAATCTGGCACTTTCGGCGTATACGGATTTAACAAAGTGCTAATCCGATTATCCCGATCTAGGTCTCGGTGTTGGCGGTATCTTTTCCGGTGGTATCGTTATTCTCGCCTATGTATTACCCCTTCAAAAGAGGCCATTGGCCTTCGCCTCCATCGCCTCCATGTGGGGTATTGCGAGTATTGTCGGTCCATTGCTCGGTGGTATGTTGACTCCTGTAACTCCTTTTTTTCTCTCTATATCTTCAAGGTTTGTTGAGATGGTTGACTGTTGAGTTGATGTCTAGGTGCGTTCACTGACCATGTCTCTTGGAGATGGTGCTTCTACATCAACCTTCCCCTGGGCGCTATTTCAGTTGCGGTTGTCCTACTGGTCCTCAAGATTCCGCGCGAGGCCAATCCCGAAGGGTTGACTGTTCTAGAACGTGTTCGCCAGCTTGACTTGATTGGTGCAGCCATTTTAATACCCGCCGTCGTTTCCCTCCTTCTGGCTCTCCAATGGGGGGGTGTGACGTACCCTTGGAACAACGCCAAAATAATTGGTCTTTTCGTGTGCTTTGGTGGCTTAATCATAATTTTCATCTTTTCCCAATGGAAACTCGGTGAAGCCGCGACACTTCCTCCCAGGATCTTGAAACAGCGTTCAGTTCTTGCGAGTTTGATCTTCGCGTGCTTCTTCGGGGCCGCTTTCTTCGTGGATGTTTACTATCTTCCCATTTACTTCCAATCAGTCAAGGGATCCAGCGCTACCAAATCCGGCATCCAAGTTCTCCCCATTCTTCTCAGTTGCGTACTGAGTAGCATGGTTTCAGGCGGACTAATTACAGCTCTCGGATATTATACGCCATTCCTAATTGGTGGCATGGTTCTATATGCTGTCGGCGCCGGTCTTATCACAACTTTCGACGTCGATACCAACTCCGCACACTGGATCGGATACCAGGTTCTTGCAGGTCTCGGTGTGGGTGTGGGTTTCCAGGTGCCGATTCTCGCCGTCCAGACCGTTCTGCACATCGATGATATCCCGGTTGGAACGGCTATCATTACTTTCTTCGTAAGTTCCTCCCCTTACCATCGATCGATAAAGTAGTCTACTGACATTGTATGCACTATAGCAATCGTTAGGTGGCGCTCTTTTCATCTCAGTCGGTCAAAATATTTTCTCAAACGGGCTCAAAGAAGGTCTTGGGCGCTTTATCCCTGAGGTTCCATCCAGCGTCTTTCTCTTTTCCGGGGCTACCGAGGTCAAGGATGTTCTCGCTGGGCTTGGGTTGCAGGATAGGCTTCCCGATGTGCGAAAGGCGTATATGGTCGGCTTAAAGGATACATATAGGCTCGACGTGGCGCTTGCATGCTGCGCGTTTGTCGCTGCATGCTTCCTTGAATGGAAGAATATCAAGGCCGAGAAGGATAAGAAGGAAGCGGAGGCAAAGGAGAGAGGTATCCACTTGGAACCAGCGATCGCTGTGTAGGTGCAGAATTTCTTCTCTCGTTTCATAATGTCAATGCTGCAAAAGTCGCCTGATATCAATGTTTGTACATTCTCTTTGGGATAAAAAGATAATAGACTAGGGGTTCATCCCGGGCAACCATGTTTATGCTAGTACTTAAGTAATCAGGTTATGTTTAACCCGCCGTACTCACGATGACGTACGAGACTAGTGTTGGTCTGTACGATTAGAGCGGCATATCATGCAATTCTTATCGATTCGAATGGGCCCTAAGCGTAATGGATGCCTACGTTCGTCTCCCGTACCTTTATTTGAGCCCAAGAACCGCAGAAATATCTGCAGTTGCGCCAGTGTGCGGTCCAGTTTGGGACTAGAGGTTCCATCGCCAGGTCATCACTGCATCTCTAATCGGGGTCGGGACTGCAGGCATTGCAGGCCGCACGTTTCAAGTCATTTCCAATCGGGATGGCCTAGACCCGATCGCCCACATTTTTGGTCACGCATGCAGATAGAATTGGTTAAGCTTATCCTCCTTTGTTTATTGGTGATATTGAAAAATATTTCCGGTTGATATATATGGCATGCAGAGTACTTTTCCGATCACCACAATCGACCGCAGAGGCCCATGTTTTACCCCCATCTCAACCATGTGCCCTTGCGTACCTGATACCTTTGGGGTATATCGTAATTGGTTTAAACCGCGTCGTTTAAAATTTCCCAGCCCGCCGCTTTTCTGTGGGATGATTCCACAAGGAGGAGAAAGAGGGCCCGGCTGGAGGTACACAGTGGTGGCGTATACACTCGTCCTGAGAAGGTACAAAACATTGTTATCATACAACAGTTCCGTAGGAACTCGGAAGTACTGAAGAATTTTACTTACTTTTTTCTCCCTCCATCGACGAAACTAATGATTACCGATTGACCAATTGACCGTCACGTTTTCCACCAACCGGAACCGGGTGAGCGAGCCGGAAGGTCCTTCCCGAGAACTTGCCCGTGCCCGCCCCCTCGGTAGGCCCGGACGTTGTTGCGCCATGTGGGAACTTTCCCCACATGGCAATTTTCCAAGATGCACTTAACCCCGGTGCGCTAACAAATTTCTTTCCAAGGTAGCAGGGCTTGGATCAATATTAAGCACGTTGATATACCACTGCCTAAAATTTAAAAGCCCCGGATATCAATTGCCGAACCATCGAGTGCGATTAGAATGGCAAACTATATTTATATTTTGCTATGCAATAGCAATACTGTTGTTATTTCCCAATTCTCAAATCGCATTAACGGATGGATATTTTGCATTTACCCACGAGACAAACGTTTCAACCTTAAAGTAACTCCCCAGGAATCCCAATTTAGCGATTGTAGTAGTTCGTTGCTGTCGTCTCGGGAAACTGACACAGGGATATCCCTTGGATCCGATGTCTTTATCCAGCGATTTTGCATTTTGTTGTTGGATTTTGGCCAAGACCACCTTAACCCTGCCAAAGTGCAACGCATTAGCAATAGTTTATCTCCAAACTTATGTTTTCAGCAATTTTATATATATAGAAGAGTTACGGCCGTATCTCTTTCTCCGAGGGATAAAGGCTTGAGCATAGACGAATTATGGAATGGCGTCATTAGCGGCTTGGACTATAGTTCATGCAAGAACCAAGACAGCCACGGGGCTTCCTGGCTCTGTAAACCTTTTGGGGGTAGCCTCAGCAGAACCGAAGGATGTGCACGCATAAAGGACATCCTTTAAGCTGCAGGGGAAAACGCAGGAGGCGAGGCAGTGGCATTAGCATTATAATCGAGTTTGGTAACCCGTAGGTAAGAAATACCATTAGTACAGGTAAGTATAGGCTTAGTCGGCAATTGGTAATAGCATAGGCGCTATTTAACGGAAAAAGGAAAGGGAACCCTGTGTTCGGATATCTTCTATGTATTATAGTAGTTATGTGAATTTACAAAATGAAATCGTTAACAGGCTAGCTAAATTAGACCCATCCAGTGTGATGTATGTACGGCGTCAAGCGAGATATGCAACGGCAGAAGGAAATTGAGGAATAAAATGTTCGAAAGGTAAAAGGAAAAATACCGTGTATTGCGTTGGCGCGCCTGGGTGAATATGGACAGCGAAAAAAAAAAAAAAAAAAAAAAAAAAAAAAGAATTGTAGCAGAGCTTAGAAGATTCGAAGAAGATAAAAAACTTTGTTATTTTGTTGTAAAAAAAAAAAAACTCCACAAAAGCCCTCCCTCATCTAGATTATTCCCGAATTATACAAAATGAACAATAAATATATGCCACCTTTTTCCCATTTAACAAAAGCCTATAGATAAACCGAGAAAGCCCTGAATAACGCATATCGTGAAAGATAGGAAAATATGATCGATATCGATAAGGTGCAGAAAGAGTCGTGAGGTCGTAATTCGTTATCATTGGTGTATTTGCGATGCTTTTTCAGCCTCCGTTTCTTTTAGTGGGAGGAAAGACTCCGGAATCATACGGCTGTGGCTTTACGTACGCCGGAAAACTTTCAGGGGAAACCAGGTTGAAATGGTCTCCTGGGATTGACGCACAACGTTTACCTAACAAAGATAATTCTAGAAGTCCACATGGTTTCGTATTCGGCGCGGCCCCGGGGGGTTCGTGGACGTTCTGCTGTTTCTAAGTTATTTGTCCGGACGGCGACTGAAATTTTTCGGGGATAATAAAGTTAGCACCAAGGATTACAGGCTAGAGTTAACCACAATTTGATTCGTAATGTACCTTGAATTCTCTCCCCAATCAGCATTAACATTCGGAAAGCTTCATTATCCAGTTTAATATCAGTGTAGCTTTGGGCGTCAGCAAGATTTTCTTTCCGGAGAAGAGCCCCTAGGGGCATTTCAAGTTTCTTGTGGTAGTACTCGAAGGCATCAACTAGATGGTTGCCTGACCAGGACCATAAGTTGCGATGGTGGTCCCAGTGGGCGAGAATTTTGTCACGGTAAAACTAGTAGCATTAAAAATTAGCAGTGTAGCGAATGAGGAAGCATTTGGAAACTGGGGCGTACAGTGGATCCAAGATATTCAACATATGCCTGTTGCTTCTTCAGAACAAACTCGACAGTGTTGAGGATGATGTAAACGGTGATCCATAGTTCCAACCAGTCCGTTTTTTTCTTCGCCTTGAATTTAGTCCAAATTGTTTTCAGCAAGTGGGCAGCACTTGACACCATCCCCTTGATGATCAAGTTATCTAGCTGGTTGTCCAGTTGCGGCGGGATAGGAACATATCCAAATAGGAACGATGACGCATCGTCGATTATGTTCGGCGGCATACCAAGTAGCTCATCGCCGCATAAGGAACGTTCAGACGCATTCAAGTGCGCTCCTACCCATATGTCTAGGGCGCAATGTATAATACCATTCGGCCTTAGCTTCTATAATCCAAATCAGTATGTCTAGGCGTTTCAAGGAAGGTATATGGCTGATTAGATTGAGATAAAGCAACATACCGAGAGATGATTAGCCAGGTCCATGATGCTAATAGTCACAGGAGAGGTGCCTTGTGACATCATATCGATCATGAAGGCGTTACGGTAGCATGTCATTCTCGTAAGTAGAGTTTTGTACATTTCATCCGAGGAGCTAGCGATAAACGGCTGCACCTCGATAAATGCATCTGGCTGCCTGCCTCCGGGACTCTTTTTGAGGTTATCTCCGGGCTGCGGCACAAATTTTCTGCAGGCAACAACGAGAGGCTCACAAAACTTGGAGACATTGAGTGGGACACAGTGGAATTTCAATTCTACAATCTCATCTGAGGCCCATACTTTTGTGCGCTCTGAGACTGGTACAATGTGTATTGGAGTGTCTTAAATCCTCGGTTAGCAAGTCTGTGCATTCAGCCGCAGTGGGGTATGTTCATTAAGTTTTCTTACTTGAACGAAAGAAAGAGCAGTCCTCAAGGTCCAGTCTAAAGCATAGATGTGGGGAGCCTCTACAAGGTGGGCAAATTCCTGTGTGGCTAGCATGGCACTATACTCACAAAGCATGTCAATTAGAAAATACGATGTACATTTAATTCTCCAACCTTATTTTAACGTCAAAGTTTAATGGGATAACGGACTTAGCTCACCTTCTTGTTCAACATTCGGCATCTGAAGCACCCACCTCCAAACTGTCTCACCAGGGCCTTGGATCTTTTCTCCTCTTCCGTCAATTCTTTGAGCGCACCATGTCCACCTTTTTTTGCCATTTCAGGTGGAACGATATTAAACTTTACTTCCCCGCTTGGAGTCGAAGTCGGTGTCGATTTAGGCTGCCTTTTCACTCTTTTTTCAGCAGGCTCGACGTCGTCAAGATCGTCGATCTTATGCTTCCTCGAGTTCGATTTCGGCGGGTTCGGCTTTGAAACAAGTTTTATCTGGTATCCTTTAAACTTTGACGAGTTTTTGTTATTTTTATATCCGGCCTGCGGTCGTTCCACCACCGCAGGTTGTGGACTAACCAACTGAGAGTGTACCCCATGCTGGTGATGGTGAAGAAGCTGATGGTGATATTGATATTGAGCCTGCATATTGCATTGCTCAACGAAGTCTTCGGGGACCAATGTGTTGCTGCTGTTGCTGTCTAAGGTTAACTCCGTTGCCAAGCTGCGGCCTCCTCTCAGACTTGAGGAAGGCCTCGGAATTGGATGTGGAGGAGAAAACGACAACGGTGAACATGTCCTCCCAAAGAAATTCACGAAGCCTAGGCCGTCTGTATCCCATTGCGAAAATTCTACACTGCTGTCGAAGTTGCAATTGCTGTTGTATAAGTTTTGATGAAAATGCGGATCCGGCCCCGCGGTGTAGTCAAGGAGGATGTCATCTGGATGAGGACTCATTGAACGGCGGCGAGGATTCGGAGAAACACCACTTGGAACACTTAGAAGATAGTCGGCAGTCTGCTGAGGACCCCAAAGATGAGGAGGACAACGATTGAGCTCCTCCATCGCTTAGTTAAAACGTTCGCGTTCAAACACTGCTCGACTCCGTGGGAGGCCGGAGGGTTCGTTCTTTGTCTTAGAATCCTCGATTCCCGCCAACCAGTCCAATCTTTTACGGCGGACGTGTTGGGCTGTTGTGTTTGGTTAAAGGGGCACAGAGTGAAAAGTAAAGGAAGGTAGGGAAGGCCCTGGATAAAATATAGTATCCAAAGCAGCTAACTAGGCTTGAGTGTATGCAGCAGAGATATAGAGATGCAGAAGAGGAATAAAGTTCAGTGGGATGGTCTGCTGTCTTAGAAATTAATGGCGGCGGGCTTGGACAAATTTAACACTTCCCGCTCCAATATTTTGAATTCGTTTTTCGTCTGGCCTTCGCTTGTATCCGGGGGGGCAAGCTGTACTCCAAAAACGAGGATGCTGCATAATCTGCCCTGAGCTGATGCATTTGGCAAAAAGGAAACACTGGCTTCATGACCCCACGCAGGATCTCGAACCGAGCCGGTGGGTACGTACTTTACCCTATTCGGGCGCTACCGTGGTCTGGGGCACGGTGGCTTGGCGTGGAGACGGGCAGCATCTTGTTCACCGGGCTGCATAAGGAGAATTCCAAGAATGATATCGACTATGCTATACCTTGTCGAGATTGCCGCTGCAATAGCTGCCGTCCGTAGCTTTTCCAAGGTTACTCAATATGTTAGTGCTAGGGAATTTCCTCCTGGAGCAGGTCAAAAGTGAGGCTGGCTACGTTGCCAATGTATATATAAAGGTCCCGCTATGAAATTCTCATTTTTTCCATACGCTATTGTCCATAGGCTTCGAGTATATACCTTCCTAACGGCCCGATCCTTTTTTCCTTTGTGCTTTTTTGTGCTTTTCCGTGTTTGAATTCTTTGCCTCTATCAGCTGAGACTGTCGTCATTCTCGAAACTTAAGACAAGGAAACACTATTCTGAAATTATTCAACGTCTTTTCACGGAATGAAACTCCGCGAAGCTTCCCCACGTGATCTTCCTCAGATCATGGAAGTCCTCCTGGAGGGTCTTGTCGATGATCCAATGTTCGACTGGACTTGGCGGTATAGACATCAGTATCCGTGGGATAACTATTACTACTGGAGCCTTAGGATCAACTCAATGATCAACAATGCTGGTGTAGTTTTCCTGGTTGTTGAGCTTGACGAGGCCGACAAATTTAGAGACAAAGGAGATCCAATTGGCACCCTGGTCAGTTTTGTGGTTTGGAAGAGAACTGGTGAGGATGAGCACGCTAAACGGCGGAGGAGCCTGAAGGCTGGTATTCTAAACATGCTTGACCGTAAGTAAATCGGTTTTGTATCTCATTTTCTGAAAAACAAAAGTTTTCCCACATATGTTTCCTCTGCTTTCTAACTGTTGTACTATCTTACATGCTGGTTGGAAGGCTCTGTGCGAGGTAGATGAAAAGCTAAAAACAGAGAGGGATTCTAACTCTTTTGGCATGAAATTAAAGGCACAGTCAATACTCTACAGGACTACTCGATGACACAGCACTATCCCGAAGGAAGACGAGATGCCGATTATCGGAGATGGGCAGTTCTCAAGAAGGGTGTTAAGGCTGTTGATGCAACATATTTCACACACTATCAAAATTTCTGGGAGTTGGAACTCCTTGCAACCCATAGAAAATACCGTCGACATGGAGCTGCTACTATGCTCGTCGAGTGGGGGATAGGACTGGCCGACGAAGAGGGAGTGCCTTGTTGTGTCATCTCAAGTCCAATGGGGAAGCCTGTTTACGAAAATAACGGGTTTGTTTTGGCTTCTGAGGAAAAATGGGTCTTCCAAGTCAAGGGGGAGGAGGAAAAAGTTGAATGCTTCGTTCTGATTCGGTCGTCAAAGAACGAGCGGGTCTTATCTGCAGAGACCGGCGATGGGTACATGATAGTCTCATCATTATAGGTTGCATATTCCTTTCGGGCATTCCGGCGTTTTCAATCCTTTCCCTTTCATTCGACCTTTCGTTTAGCAACAAGCATAAGGATGGTTTTATATGCTTTACAAGTCGTTTCCAGCCTATAGGGTTCCCTTTCAGATGTTCATTTTTGTCCCCCCGCAGCAGTCGGTCGCATGACCGCCGCAATTTTACTCATATTCTGGATGATAAACGCCTTAACGATTTATGCATGTATGTACGTAATATCTAATTCTGGTACGGGCGGTGTAGTCCGATCATGGAAGCACCATTCCGGACTCCCCGCATTCGCCTTACATGTCACAATAAAATAGTATCGCTTGCTTTTTCCCGCATCGGCGCATCCTGCATTAACTGCATGCGCATGCAGATGCTCATCGTATACGTATGATAAAGTAATTATTCTTACTCACAAATTCGACCTATGATACGAGATCAGATGCTGTCTGTTCAATTCAAAGCTTTCCTCATTGGTTATGGTGCCTTCGATTATGTACCTCAGTTAAAGAAAATATAAAATATGAACCCTGGGCGTATTGCTCGGTGGGACAGCTAGCACGAATTCAACCTGGACCTGGCCGAGCCCGCTTCCTTCCCGAATTTAAAAATCGAGACGACCTTACCTCTTAAACGGAATCAATACCCAATTTGCAAGTTCCCCGAGCGGGAACCAGCCTGGTGGGACCTGGTGGCCAGATAACAGAAAAAAAACCAATAATATTAGTGATATGCACGACATCCAGGCATCCTTCGCATGTATATGTCAGAATAGGCAAAGTGAAACGAGTAGGTGCTGCAGCTAGTTAGGGTATATGAGTTATCCCCTTCCTGCGTTTGGTGTCCTAATTTCTGTTTAGAAAGCTCAAAAGTCCAGATTTACTTTTCTCCTCGTACCAAGGATTGAAGCCGTCCGTACTTTTAGCTACGTATGCACTACTAAGAATCGTAAAAACGTGTATATGCAACCCGGCCTGACAAGGCCGACATTCGACATTCTATGTGACATATTACAACACCATCAACACATATTGTGCCCATGGCACCGAGTGGGCCTCATGGCCAGACATGACGATCACGAGCCACAAAGGACTAAACTGAGCATGAAGGCTATAGTATGACGAATTAAGCTATAAATATTCAAAGTAATAATCTAATACAAGTGGGAGCATTGCGGGTATGATTAAAAGGGAATAAGGCATAACGCTATAAGTTTGTTGTATATATGTATGTATGGGTGTGTGTATGGATGTATGTACGGCGGTAGAAAGGGAAATTCGTTTCGGATCGGAAGTATATCTAAGAATCTAGAACGAGGACGCTAGAAGTTTCGGACCACTAGGGGGATTAAGAAAAGATGAAAAGGCTAAAACAAGAACTTTTGATTGGTGGAACGGGGCTCCGGGATTATAAGGCGTAAAAGAAGAATATACAATGCCACCACATGGGCAAAGGCTGTTATATGGGGTTCCACATCCGGGAACCATTCGTGTCAGTTAACTTGATGCGTTGCTGACATAGCTGGAAAGGCCCAAAAGACGCGGACGAGCGGCGCATCCGATAAGGAAGGATTTGCCCTAACCGTTCGTTCCGGACGGGCTGGTTGCGGGTGGACCTTGAGATAAGGCCGCAAAGTTGAAGGGGTCGATTCGGAAGTTATACTCTGATGAGGGAATATCGTCTGGGTATATCTCGCTAAATGCGCCATCGAGGTGGTGGGGTAGTCGATATGCCCTTTCTTGGTTCTTGATGAAGGCACGGATGAGGTGACGTCGCTCGGCGCCCTCTCCAATAGATGCATCCCGAAACTCTTCCCGAGAATGAACGACAGCAAGGTTGTTCATAAATTGAATATCGCCTTTCTGAAGTTGGACTCGAATGGAATGACGTTCGGCTGTGAAGTGGACACTGTCGAGGGCCTCTGCTTGGAGAAGGGTGAGTGGTTGGGGGGTGTCTTCGGCGTTGGAACCAGTGAATGGGCGTCGGGCTACGAAAAGTATTGGCCTCCCGTCTTCGTACCAAAGGAGCGGACGGTCGTAGTAAGCCTCGGAATCGAAATCATGAGTCGAGAAGCTAGGATTAGTGGTTAGCCTAAAATATACCCTAATAGAACATCTTGGTGAAGATGAGTTTGAGGACTATACATACCTATTCAACTTCCAGTTTTCAGACAAAGTCTTGATTGTGTGTGGCTTAGTAGCTGCTAACTCATTGTAAACTTTTACAGAACTAGCAATCATGCTACCCCCGCCATTACCAGCGACCCCAGCAACGAAAAGTGCAATAATGTGGGCAGTGTCGTTGTGGAATGACTAAGTGTTGGGGATCAGTCAGCAAAATATTTTGTTGTGGACCAACATGTGTGTGGCTTGTAGATGTCTTACCATGTGGACGTTAGTGTAGCCTGGCGATTTAATCAACCCGTCGGCAAACAATGGGCGAAGGTTGGTTAAATGAGCTAAGATGGTTCATTTGTTAAGTTAGTCTACGGGAACTAGTAGGCATATAGTATATAGATATACACGTATACATATATATCCCAAGACAAAGTTTTTTTTTTTTTTTTTTTTTTTTTTTTGTGAAACAAAAGGGTCCTTACCAAGGCCAGTGCGACTTAATGTCTGCATACCAAGTTTACCGCCGACGTAACTGCTGAGTCCCATAAATATGACCACTCGTTCTATGGGTGTATATCGGGAGGAGTCTAATCCACGGACAACAGCAAATCCGCGTCTATCATAGAGATTGGATACGGTACGCTGCATCTTTTCCTTCAAGGCATCGCCGATTGGGAATGTCTCAGTAGAGACATTGTTTACGGTGTTATACTTGCCTAAATACGCCAGTCAGCTATGCGCGATTCGGGAAAGAATGTTTTTGGCATATGCCACGCGGTAGAAGCAGCACTGTTTGAGTAAATTTTCCAAGACTCGGATACTCGCTGCCGCTGCGAAAGAGTAAAAAAAAAAAAAAAAAACTAACCAAGATAGGACTTCATGGCGGCCTCGACCGCAATAATATCGTCGGAATCAAGTCGAACGAGCCAGTCTTCCTCGGTGAGATCAGACGCAGTCCAATTCAGCGGCCCCTCAACGGCCGACGGGAAACCTGCTGGGAGGCGTTCGTCCTTTGAGAGTATGGTATTAAGGTACGCCTCTCTTTTTTCAAAACCTTCCTGAGATGGGACATAGTTGATCTTGGCAATCTTTTCAACTAAATCTTCAGGCTGAGTTTTAAGATACTCTTTGAGCCCCAAAACTGGCGCACCTTGCCCGTACGGAGCTGGTGCCATCCTGATGATAGGTTTTGAGAAAGGATATCGATGTAGGAAAGAAGTGTCGAACGTCGAGTTACTTGGTGGGGATTGAGAACCTGAAGCAAAGGAAGGCTCTGCTGGATCAACAAGACTTAGGAGGGCGTTTGCAACTGAGCTATGAGGCATTGAAAGGGTTTAATAAAGAAATAAAATCCAACGAACAATTGACCACTATCGATGCTGAGGGTTCTAGAGAGAGCCAGCGAATTATCCAGAGTGGGTCCTGTTCTATGCCGGTATAGTTGTACGACGTGATGATACTCTGCGGCGACGAACGGAAGACCCGAAGTGCGACAGGATTGTTAAATGGCACTTTATAAGAAACTATAACGAAAGCTTTTATAACTACTCAGTGAGAGCAGACATTTGATGAGTGTTCTGAGCAAAGAGTGGAATCTGCCGACGGAGAGACGACGTGGTTTGTACAGCGAACCCTGGACTTGCAAGTAATTGATAAAGATGAGACAAGTGACCCATGCCTCCAGATCGTGTCGGAGAAAACTGTACTGGGTTCTCACAAGATCCAAGAGGATCGATTCTGTTGCAGACATGAGCCAGTGCTCGATGTAGAACCTAGGATTATGATTATGCCGACGGATGGAGATTCCCATCACCCAAATTTGATCGAAGGCAGCCTATCTCATGCTGAAGCGCTTGATTTCAAGTTCTTCACAGGCGCAAGCTCTTGTTGGAAGCTGGAAGATAGAACTCCTTGTACTCTATAGGGCAGGCGCTAACATCGGGATTCTAGCCAATGTGTTGGCCAGTGTTAGTTTTTCAAAGCGGAAAGAAAAGCCTTCGTACTGTTTCGGCAATCGAGTTGACATTGCGCTGATATGCCTGCCGTGACTTAGGTAAGTGGGCTTCTGTTTAAAACTGCTCCACTCACCATCTGCCATCTGCAAGCCGACGCATGGTGCCTGGATGGGGCTACAGCTAAAAGGCAAGGGGAGGTATAGGTCAAAGACAATATGACGTGGAGATGCCCATTCTGTTACGGGAATTTCTTACTCTTGTATCTATCGGTGGGCCTCGTTGGAACTTTAGCCTCATATAAGCAATCAGTGAATAAACTGGCCTGGCCGACTTGTGCGCGGAATTGGTGTCTAGCCCCTCCATCGGCTTCTCAATCGTAGCGCACGTTCCGAAAGAGCCCCTAGGGCCCTGCAGTGTTTCCTGGATCTCTTAGTGGGTGATCCATGGGACCGGATAGCCCGATCTATCTAGCCCCCGATATTCCGCGGTCTGTGTTTCACTTCAGCTTAATGGCCGTCTCGACTCGAGGATGATACGAGAGAGAGAAGTGGATATAGTCAACTTGACAGTACGTGCAGACCAGCATCACCTGACCCTGTTGGGGACTATTTCTGCGAAGCAACAAGTTGCGATATCTTGCAAGCTTGAACCACCACATCCCACGATTTGTTTTAACGTTTTGATGGTGCACTGCATGGGCTCCTCCCTGACTGTCACATCTGGTGGCACTGCCCCTTGCTTTTCCCAACACACCAGCTCCGTCGAAGCTAATTTAACAAAAAGAAAAACGCCGCAGTGCACACCAAAGCCGCTGGTGCCGGCTAATCTCTGCTTGCAATGTGAGAGAGCTTGGTGGGCCTGTGCACAGTCTCGTTGTCTAAGACATTCCATTGAGAGAAGGTTCAACATACAGCGATCACTTGATAGAAGAAGCACATGCGTGGGAATGAGGAGACATTGGTTCTTTGACGGCATCACTGCGGCGTCTCGAACTTCGACATTTGAATTCACTTTCTTTCGCAATTTACAACATTCGACTGAGGGGCATTGAGGTCCCCAAATTGCAAGCTGCAACAGCTCCTGCAGGGAATCCGTAAAGGAAACGCCGCCAGTTCCGACCAACCAAACGTGCAGCTGCAACACCTGCATGCTGCAGGCTGCTTCCTTTTTGTGCTCCTGATACAACAAGCTTAGAAAGCTCATACATATGGTTTGACTGTCGAACTTCGATTCGAAGCTGATTTGAATGATTCCTTGGGTCGGTGTACAAGTTGAGAAGGTCGCTCAAAGTAATCTTAGTTGACAGATGCATGAACAATTCCTAAACAAAACGCGTAAAATCTACGAAGAGGGATTTGAATAGCCCAAAAGCAGTATCGCTTTTAAACCGCTGAACTAAGACTGGCTACTCGGATTATGTAAGTCTCACGCTGGCGATGGCAGTTAAATCGATTGTTCACGCCGGCATGACATGTCAACAACTTTTGTGACAATTTGATGAGCAGGGTTCACTCCAGGCGGGCTTCGGTAAACTTAGCAGCTTTGACTTCATGCGGCTTGATAGGACCAGCAACAGGTTCAACGATTCGATCTTGTTGCGCCCCTGCAAAATTTTGGGGTATTTCCCGCATGATGCGCCCCTCCCCCGCGTCCTAAGCGGCGAATCCGGCAAAATACGGTGTATCTGCGACATCACACATCACCCAATCTAATTCCATGACGCCAATAGCCAAGCTAGGGCATCTCTATTTGCATTCCTTTTTAGCTCTGTTGTTTGCATATTTTTCTTTTTGTTTTTTTGATTTTTGGTTTTTGGTTTCCATCCTCGTCCCAACCCTTCATTAATAACCAATTGCGCTATCTCATTCTTGCGAGGGTCGGTACTATCCGGAGACGTAGGCGAGAATGTAACGTGTAGCGGGACGAATTGTATCAACTGGGGTTTAAATAACCAGGAATTCGTCCATGGCCTCACAATAACACCAGACGTCATGCGACTTAACTCAAGTTTCTTAATCCATCGATTGGATGCATATCCCACTTCCGAATTTCCGATGTCCTATTGGCCATAAAAACTCCGATATTATGCCTGGCGGCCGGGTCCGTTGGAGCAGGTTCACCAGTTAACGAGTTCCGATCGCGACCCCTAACTGGCCCTTCTGGCTTGCATAACATATGTTTTTCCTTATGAGACAATTGTTTATTCTAGTGGGTAATATTTTTAGCAGGGAAAAAAAAATAATTTTCCGATATATGCTCTCGCCTGGTATCCGGGTACGTACCGAAGGGGGCGGCAAGATATGTCTGAAGTTTTTGTCTCTTGCTTCCTACGATTTTGAGCACCTACCAAAGTTGTCTTAGGTATCTCGGTTTGGATCGTTGTAGTGGTTCTGGAACAATTCGGCACTTACGAGCTACCGCCTTCGTCCACCGCTCATTTGTGTGATAAATTATCATATGCCAACGAAAATTTTGACACGCATGTTCGTTAACGGCAGGAAAGTTTCACAGCAGTTTCGCAGACCAGCAAGGCCAGCCTCGTGGGAAGCCGCGAGCTTATCACTTGCTCGCCAGGAATGGACCAAGAAGGTCGTCGGGATAAATTTCCAGCGCACTGGCGGTCGGAGATACCAATTAATCAAGATAATATTGTAGACATGGAACTGTTAACCGCTCCAAAAGGCACGCTGAGGTCTTTCCGTATTTAAAGCCTGAAACATACCAGGCTGCCGATGCGGGCGTTCAAGGCGCCGTAAGATATTAGAAATATAAAAGTCTATTATTAAGTGGGTCCGCTAGTTAGCTAAATACTTCAGCTAGCTACACCTTTAATGAGATGATATAGATTTCGCCATGTAAAGCTCTAGCTCACGCGAGCTCCTCCCATGCAGATTTATCACATGAGAAATTGCGCAAACTTGAAGTCCCTGACATTTTGATTTTTGTTGTAAATACCAGTGAGCATCCTCAGCATACGTAGTTAGTATGATTCCCAGGCGGAACTAATATCAAGAAACGGTAGGTGGAGACAACGGTTTTCCACTGGTAGGTGCCTACTACGAAAATCAAATCCGTGTTCCCACACCTTTAAAGTTTTGTGGGAATTGCGGGTAGCCGTGGCTAACTAGGAATGAATGCCATCCGCACCCAGCGGCAAGCCGGATTGTTCCCCGGTAGTAATTAGCTTGGACCCTCCGATCTCGACATTTCAAAAATCGTGGTTCACCACCCTATTTAGTAGCCGCCGAAATAATATTCATTCTCAGAAACCCCATGTCGATTTAAGCTTCGCATGTGCCCCTCTCCTGTGCGGGGGTTAATAGAGTGGTGTTCGGGGGGTTATCTGTGGCTGCCTTGCGATTAGCCTCATAACAAGTTGAGCTGAAGGTCGCGTTTATCCCAATAGTTAAGTATTTTATGACCCAGCTTCCCCCATTTGCTCCCATGTGTTTGCAAACCAGGATACTGACTATCTCGTGGTTCTGGCGGCTCATTTGAAGATTTTCACCTTGTCTGGTTTGTAGGGTTTAGTCCTACAGGGCACCATAATCACCGCTATCGTCATCGCGAAATTGGTATGCATCGACGGGAATATTTGTCTTGTGGATTCGGCAGACGGGTTTCGCGATCTCCTTCCTTGTTGGAACATGGCAATCGAGATCGAGATCTACAAAACCCTCCAGCCAATTCAAAATCTCCACGGAGCATTCGAGAGTTGACCTCTGTCAGAATAAGCCGGCTGGCAGTATGCAAATATTGGAACGTCGACCAGCGTTCACTACAACGCCACATGACCAGGGTGTTAATGCAGATGTCTCTGCCACAAGATCATGCAACGTATATATATCGGTATCGCGATCGCAACATCAAAATTATCTTGACAAGGTTATTTTTCGGCAACGGGAGGTGTCGATGATTCACTAAGCGATTTCAGACGAAATGATTGGGGGAGCTTTGACTGTGGGTCCGGCGCACGGCTGGATGGGGCTAGAGTCGTGACGAGTTGTCCACAGGAGCATATCGTCTCTCGCACGAATGTGCAAACTTGGAGACTATTTGAAATTCGGTATTTTGAGTTTCTCAATGTTTCGGAGAGTGAGAGACAAGTTAAACTTCGGGCGGCCGGTTACTGAAACGAGTAAATGCTTTTCCCTTCTTGGTTCTCAGCTTGGTCGACAGATACGTTGCGTGTCTGTGTGCTAGTAACGTAATATTATCTGATAACTGGCTGATAGACACACTAGAGGATTTAGTGACGCTTCGTCCCGTGAAGGGCTCAGTTCGTCTTAACTGATTTCGGGCTTCGAGACGTTTTTCTTGGCACTGAGCTATATCCCAAATATTTCTATTAAAATATCACTGGACACGTAGCTCGGAGTAATCCGTCCGAGGGGTATGTTAATGTAATCCACGGCTAGCTG
This sequence comes from Orbilia blumenaviensis, assembly GCA_036872755.1. Lineage (NCBI taxonomy): Eukaryota > Fungi > Ascomycota > Orbiliomycetes > Orbiliales > Orbiliaceae > Orbilia > Orbilia blumenaviensis. The sequence goes on from JAVHNS010000014.1 coordinate 340,795, forward strand.
GGCCGATTTTTGAACACTCGGCCGGGAGTAGTTGCGAGTACGTTACATTATATGCAGGACATATGATCGTATCGACCTATCATAAATTTGTCATTCAGGGTTTACTTGAATGCCTCAATACATATACATCGGTACAAGCTACGAATTCATATTTATATCGCTTTGACATTCGATATTGTCTCTATCTGGTTAACTAACCTATTTCGAGCTTTTAATTCTCCTAATTCGGTCGACCAACTGCCCAATTCGCCTTGCGACATTCGGCAATGCGTTAGAGACACAATTCCTCGCCACGTGCGCAATGCCGCTTATCGCATGACATCAAGATCGCATGAAATGCATTTGGCACAGCATTGAAGATCGCGAATTGAAGCGACGTATTGAAACCGCTTAAATCCCTAAAGCCTCGCCGAAAAACGATGTTGCATTTGCCCGCTTTTTAAATTTCTGCTGAAGCGAGCCTCGCTAGTGTTTAGAGTGAAGTTAACCAGCCAGGAACCTGGTCTCGGTCGCTTGATCGGCATGGTTGGACAGGCTCGCGGAACGTTCCCAATGCCGTCACACATGCGTCGTCTTAGGAGTTTAATTCATGTTTCATAAATTTATTTCATCATCAAATTGTATTTGCATAGTTATGATGTATAGTGCTTATATACAGTAATTACAACACGTATAAATCAATCAATTTCGATCCCAAACCTTGGTACTGTCTAAAATTGGGCATCCTGCACCTCACGCTGTGTAATTACCCAGCGTTCATCGGTTCAATCTATCCGGAACATCAACGAATATAATACCAATAAATAATTATAAATTGGTCTGGTCGGTGCCAGAAACAACGCAAGTTCAAAGTATAAATCAAATATCGAGGTAAATTTTTGAAAGACTCAATGAATATGGCCAACGCTGCCGCAAACTTTGTCGAAAAGCAGCTGGGTGAATACCCTGAAGGCACAGCTGCAAATGCCGGTATCAGCAATTATGGCATCCAACATGAGTTCGCTGACTCAGCCGGCGAAAAGATGAAAGCTGTGGTCTGGGAAGGTAAAAACAAGGTTAAAGTCGTCGATACCGCAAAGCCAAGGATTATTGAGGATGATGATGCTATTATCAAGGTCACTGGAACTACGATCTGTGGCAGCGATTTGCATCTGTATCATGGTGCTGTGATTGAAATGCAGCAGGGTGATATTTTAGGGTAAGCTGAACCAATCTTAATAGTATGAGTAAAAAAATATTGACTCATTTTCATAGTCATGAATACATGGGAATTGTTGAAAAAGTTGGCTCGGGCGTTAAAAAAGTCAAAGTCGGCGACAGGGTCGTTGCTTCATTTCAAATCAGTTGCGGAGAATGTCGCTTTTGCGTTCAAAAGCTATCCTCACAATGTGAACGTACGAATAATTCTTCGGTCGCCAATGCTATGTACGGCCACCGAACTGCTGGAGTGTTAGGATACAGCCACTTCGCAGGAGGGTATGCTGGCGGGCAAGCAGAGTATGTCAGAGCGCCGTTTGCCGATGTCAACCTACTCGTATTACCGGAAAACGTCACAGATGAAAGGGCGTTGTTTTTGAGTGATGTGATCCCGACCTCCTATAACTGCGTCCAGGATACGAAAGTCTACGAAGGCGACACTGTAAGTTGGATGCCCAAGCTAAACGTTTCGCAGAGCACATATGCAACTAACGGAATTGATAGGTTGGCATCTGGGGAATGGGTCCAATCGGACTCTTTGCCGCAAAATGGGCCTTCCTGAGAGGCGCCAAGCGTGTAATTGCAATAGACTCAGTTACCTGGCGTCTTACATACGCTTCATCCAAAATCCCACAAATCGAGACTCTTGATTTCTCAAAGGTCAAGTCCGTACCCGAGGAACTCAAAAAGCTCGCACCAGGCGGTCTTGATGTTGCATTAGAGTGCGCTGCCGGAGAGTATCCGAAGTCAATTCTTCATAAGGTCGAAACTGCTATTGGGTTAGAGACGGATTCTTCAGATATACTCAACGAGATGATCTTGAGCGTTAGACCATATGGAAGAATAGGAATTACCGGGCTCTACACTGGGTACACAAATCATTTGAATATTGGCGCCATTATGCAGACTGGGATTAGATTGATTGGTTCGTATTCCCCGAATTCGACAGCTTTGTTAAGTACCAGGGGTGGCATGATGATTAATCCAATATCGATACCATGCAGGGAATGGCCAAGCCCCGGTCCTGAAGTACTGGGATGACATCCTCAACAACTATATCATACCCGGCAAAATCGATCCCAACATCATGATCAGTCACAGAGTCCCGCTCGAAGAAATGGAGGAGTTATATGCAAAGTTTGATAAGCGGGATCCGAAGGATGGCTTGATGAAGGTGTTTGTTGCTACAAAGTTTAGCAACCCACCTGGGGAAGGCTCTCCCCAGCTTTCTACTTTGAAGGATTAGTACTTGTTTTGAAGAGAATCCTTGTGGGTCCGCCCGCGCCATCAAAATGGGGTCAATTGGCTGTGTGTAACAATTCAGAAGAAGAAGCCTGTGTAACAAGAAAAAAGAAAGCTCGGAATACCCAATCCGGAGACCATGTGGCTGGCCGGAACATGTCTCCGAATGCAACACAAGACCGATTAAATCTGCAACATGTGGTTGGGCTGGTCTCGTTGGAACCAGACAACGAGACCAGGTTGGGCTACATGGCCTTGTAACGTAACCGGACTTGTGTTGTGTTCCGACCTCGATCACAATGGGGCGACGACTTCGGCAAGCAGCTCGTAACACTGGATGTGAACGTCGATGGAGACTGGAAGCGAAGTTTAGGCAGTAGTAGCTACTAAGTAGTGGTTTATGTACTGAGTCTCTTAAGCTCCTACCACGAAACATCCCGACTCGGAAACATTAAACTAGAAAGTCTACTACATTTAAACCTCACTCGTAGATTAAGACTATCCTGAGCTAGACTTATCAGATATTTAAACTCCAATTGGACGTAAGCATAAATATAAACTCTCGTGAAGGGACGAAGACCAAAGAAAATACAAAAAGCTGAACGGAATCTATGAATTTTCATGAACCTCGTAAAGAGCCTTAAAAGCCGACCCAGGCTGCCTTAACAGATCCCCGGGTCTCCCAGACTCCAAGATCGACCCCTTGTCAAGCACCACGATTCTATCGTAATCAACTATCGTATTCAGCCGATGGGCTACGGTAATCACCGTTTTCCCGGCAAAATGGTCTCTCAAAATTCTCTGCATCTTGCTATCGGTTTCGATGTCCACACTATTTTGATTGGATTTGATTAGCGTCCACAACAACACTTTGTGCTGAGGGTAATGCGATCTAGAAGTATCTTACCTGCTAGTAAACTCGTCCAATACAACAATATTTCCCTTCTTCAGCATTGCTCTCGCTAAACAGAATAGTTGTCTCTCTCCGTGGCTCAGCGAACCGTCTGGATCCAAATCAGCATCCAAACCACCCTCCCACCCCATAACTTTATCTTTCAACCCAACCCTATCTAGCACCTCGAACATATCCTCATCTGTCAATTTACTGCCATAATCTTCAGAAACCATAGCATAAGCTAGGTTCTCCCTAACTGTTCCAGCTAAGAAAAATGGTTCTTGCGATAGCACATTCAGCCTGCCACGCAGCGTGTTGATTGGTACGTCGGTTATATCAACACCGTCGATACTGATGGAGCCTCCTTGGACCTCCAGAAGTCGGAATAGCGTAGCAACCATTGATGATTTTCCACTGCCAGATCTTCCGCACAAACCTATTTTCGAACCTGCAGCGATATGGAGGTTAATGCCTTTGAGAACAATTTCTGAGTCAGGTCTATATTCACACAGTTTGTTAGTAAGGTCTGCGGTTTGAGCTGTGAATATACAAACATACTTATGACTAGCTGAAAAGTTAGTAAATACCACATCCCCACGGGTTGGCCATTCCGGTGTTGAGAGGTCATATCCTGGGTCATCTTCCATTGGTACTACTTTGCTAAAATTTCTCATGCGGGCGATAGCCCCTAGCGAAGTCTCAAGGTTCGTATAAAAAATGATGCAAACCTTTAACATCTCCCCAATACTCATCTATACACCCGAGATAGTAAGCATTTAACCTTTTTTCGAATGCCGACAGTACCAATATCCAACGTACCGTATTGAGAAGAGCGAGACCAATGTACCCTGGATTTAACGAGTGCCTCAATTGGACCGCGATCAGCGCAATCGTGAATGCAAACACGGTTACAATCAAATCAAGCACCAGCGCCAACCATCGTTGCACCGTCGCCAAGTAATAATATGGCTTTTGGGAGACTGAAAGTAGTTTTTCACTCTCATCACCGAAGTCCTTTTCCCAGGAAAACGCTCTGATAGTAGCAATTCCTGATAGCGTTTCTTGGAAGTGCGTGTATAGTGGTGATTTAGCCTCGATGTCTAACAACCGCATTTGACGGGATGTGCGAAGGTAGAATCTCTGGAGGTAGTAAAATGAGGCGGCAAGGAATGGTATTGTGAGAGCGATCCATGGGGTTGCAACCAGGGTGATAGCGAGAAGGCCAACTACTAACAGAGCGCCTATTTCCTCCCAAAAAGGAAAATATTTTAGAAAGAAATTATTGCAAAAGATATGAAAAGGAATAGAACATACTTTCAGTGCAATTGATCAAAGCCATCGGTAACTCAGTATCAATAAGCACGAGATCCTGACTAAAGCGATTTGTGGTAACCCCAACATCCGTGGCGCTGAAGTACGACATCTTTCCTCTACAAGTTGTTCAAGATTAAAATCAAATTTCCGATATCCAGGGTCACGATGAAGTCTCTAGACATATTGGTCAAGTACTTACTTCATCATAGTTGCCAGCTGCCATTTATGCAGGTTCTCGGCTGAAAGAGTCATCACCCACCGGCCGCAGTGCGCAACCCAGAGCGTAAGCATGCCCAAGAAAGAAAAGACCAGAAGTGTATATATTCCCATATAAAAGGGTGTCTTTTTCGGATCGGGGTCGCTACTCCACTTATTCAACCAAACCGCTAAAAAGGGCGAAGGGAAGACACATTCTGTTAGAAGAAGAAGCAAGGGAAACCAACAAATTAACTAGAGGACCTAAGACTGGTAGATAAACTTACTCAGAACATTCCAGGCTGCAGACTCTACGACCAGCAAAATGCCAAATATGATACTGTGCTTCAATCCAATTGACTTGAAATAGTGTTTATAGACTGATATGTCCCCGGTCTTACGAGAGATATCGTCAATCGTGGCTTGTGTTCGCGCATTTTCGTCGTCATGGGGAATTACTTCGTGTGGTATCTCCTGGTCGTCATTGATTCCATCGTGATGGCCACTTTTGCTACTCGACGTCTCAGCTTTGTTTGTTGCTGCATATCTCAGGCTTTCCGTAAAAGTTGAGTCTGATGAGAGGGATTCCCAAGTGCCGCGGGATTGGATCGTGCCTTCTTTAGCCATGACGATAATTTGGTTGGCAGATGAAAGACGGTGGACTAATGGACACTATAGTTAGAGCGTAATTACTTCGATTTACTTCAACAGATCAGAGGTCTTACCGGCATGGGTCGCCAAAATAATCGTATTTCTGTTCTTCCTGAGTAAACCATCCGATCCCAAGAGCCTTGTGAAAATCCGCTCTTCGGTGACAGCATCGAGGCCGCTAAAAATATCATCCAAGATCAAAATCTGTTTCCGGGAGTAGACAGCCCGCGCCAACGCCTGATTCTAATTAGTGGTTTCGTCTATATATTTATAAGAATAGAAAGAGGGAACGAGTGAAACCTACAATCCGCTGTTTCTGCCCTCCGGAAAGGGAAACACCTTTAGATCCAACTAGTGTCTTATCGCCCTTATCATAAAGCTTCAGATCTTCGAGTAAAGCGCAGCATCTGATAACCTCTTTATACCAATCGACATCAAACAGTGATACGCCCACAATGTTATCACGGATACTCTTGTTGACTAACCAAGGAGTCTGGGCGCAGTATGCAATAGAGTTGAACGGGCCGTGGATATTAACAAACCCTTCATGAACGGTTGTTTCTCCAAGAAGACTCTGAAGAAGCGTTGATTTACCGCATCCGACACTGTAATTGCCTCCCATTAGCTAAGTAAATTATCATCAAATTGAAGTGGGTAGGACGAAGGGTAGAACATACGGGCCAACAATGATAGCCATCTCACCGCTCATAAAATCTAACGACACATCCTTCAATATCATCTCTTCTTGTGACCACCCGGAGGTCAAGTGCGTCACCTCGACTAGCGGTTTCGAGCCCTCACGCGAGAGCCTGCGTATTTTCTGCATCGGGATAGAATCCTGGTCCCTATTTTTCGATCCTCCGGCTTCAAACCCAAACTCATAATTACTGTTGTTGCTATTATCAGCGCTATCACCTGTCAGAGAAACTGTCCTCGACCCTTTCTCCCTTTGTAATCGATTATCCGACTTCGTCTCCGCCATTAAAAATTCTTCAATTCTCATTAGGCACCCAAACGAATTCATTAGCCCCGGAATAATCTGGATGATAGTTTGTAGCCTCTGTAGTGTAATGTTCAGAATCGCCAAAGAAGTAAAGAGCACGTTGACGTTCAATCCCTGGCTCGAGTCCCCTCCTTTTTGCTTAACGTAAAAGATCACTGCAAAGAGTATAAAGGTAAACCACTTTGAACCTTCACTGCCGAGGTTTGATAGGGAAACACCAACAACAATGTTGAGTCTCCATTTCAGGCCCGCCATGTTCTCCGAATGTCGTAATTGTTCTATCTTTTTCGTAATCAGGGGCACTAGTCCCATCATTTTGACGCCGCGCATAGATGCAATGACAGATGATGTGAAATGAACCCGTTTTTGGGTCTCTTGAAGCCAGACCTTTTGTCTTCTGACAATGATGGTTGAGAGATGGCTGGTGAGGTAGGTGCAGAGACCCAGGACAAACAGCGGTGCCAAAAATCTAAGACGCTCATCAGATCACATCCACGTTTGTATATGGTAGAAACTAAAATGAATGTGGTTACTTACGCCAATCCCACCTGAAAGTATAACAAAGCCAATGCAAGTGGAACGATTGCAAAACTGGAGATAGCCTCATGGAGCCATTTGAACCCCATGATCGCTTTCTCTACGTCCGTACTCATCAGCGCAACTGAAGCACCCGTTGAAGTTTGTCTCAAATCTAGCGTCAACGTCTTTCGATAAACTGCGCTGACGAGACAGCCGCGAAGAACGGTGAGCCATCTGTCGACTTCATGCCAGTATATAGCGCCGAAGACACCGATCAGAAGATAAACGACTGCAAAAGCTAGGAGCAGGAGGTACCCGACTTCGGCTGGGTCATCTGTAGAGCGAACGAAGGTAATCGTTCGACTAATTAGAAAGGGCTGGGAGAAGTTAAGCCCAACGAATAGAATGTTTGGTATAGCAGGCGATAAGAACAGCCATATTAGTGCACGGAAACTTGAGCGAGCGAGCCTGTATTTTCGCTTAGAATGAGAGTACTGCTGCTGCCACGTTTGGTAGAAATGATCTTTGACATCTGGGGCATCGATACGGTCGTCTAGGTGCCACAAGTCCGAAAAGCTTAGGATCTTTGAGTAACCTAGGATTTTATGGAATGTTAATGAACAAAGCTCTATCCTTTCCAAACCAAAAGCTACGGCGGGCATATAAATCATGCATCTTACCGGTTCTCAAAAGCGGCGTCATCCACCAAAAGACACTCCGACTAAATAATCCACTGGTCTCCTCTGGTGGCTTTTCGGTATCTGGCGACCTCAGAAATACCCTCTTGTCCTTCGCTTCCAGAAGCAAAACGGACGCCTTTGATGCAATGGAAGCAGTAAAAAGTGCCGTGAGCAGATTGTCGAAATCAATCTTGATAAGTGTCCTAGCCCGTATAATATCAAAAATGATGGAAACTGTCAGAGCGAGACTGAGGAGCGTGCTGGGCCGGATATTTCGGACATGTTCATGGCTGGAGACAATTCCGATGGCGAGGACTTCGCAAAATGATACCGCTGCCGCGGCTATTGAGGTTTTAGTTAATAGCGGGGCGCGGAAGGTCCAGACGACTGCTAAAATGAGCTTCAGGATCGCTAAGACGGTTATGTTCATCTATAATTTCATTAGAATAAGTACTTATTGAAAAATTTGGATAATTAAAGAAAGAAAGATGTTCAAAACCTATATAAAAAGTACGTACCAGTTTAGACCCAGCAAACGACTTCTCAAAAACCCGTTTCGGCCGTCTGCGTAACTGCCAGATTCTAAAGGGCGATAAAAGTATTACCAACCCGGCAGGAACAAGATCGAACATGCTTTCTTCGAACTGCAGTGTAAAATCGAGCCCCTGTCTGCAGTGTAAGACCGTTGGGCCGAAACCCAGATCTTCCACACATGTTGTATTCGCTTGCATTGATTATGGGGCTTATAATCAAGCTGACATCAGCGGTGAATCTATAATGATATCTTCTTTCTGTTACCGTTAAATAGCTCCTTCCAGAACTCTGCGGCCTTGGGTATATATATCTTCAATGGCTAGACTCAAATGTGTGAGATGGAAAAGGAATTAACGCTGCACAAGGAGCGGGAGAATGGCAAATTAAAAATGGATTTATTGATTCAGATCCAGGAATGATACAACGTCCGCGGTCCCACATTTATAGATTCTGAAAAGCTTAGGTCATCCTCATCCTTCCCGCATATCATCGCCAAGCCAAGAATACGATACAAATAACACGCCTTCAGAGCTCGAAAATTGAAAACGCTTTGCCAAAACTACCAATCGCGGCCCATGGGCCCAATTACTCGAGAGGCTGACGCGTTTGGCCGAACATTTTTCTTACTAAGGAGGCCGGCCTGCCGATGCATCGACTGACCTTTACAACGGTATAATGGCCATTTTGCCTGCGCGGGGATCCCATAATTCCGGTTGGTGGGTCCTTGATAGCCGGTTTAGGAAGGTAAGTAAGAGCCGCACGCCGTCACACGCCCCAAGCTTTAGTCTAAGCAATGGGGTCTTTGATTCAAGCTTGCTTAGCTAGAGCCGGGGTGAGAGAGGGGAGGGGTTTGTCGACCGAGGTACGTATGTTCACACATAATCTTTTTCGTATCCTCAATCGGAAACCATGTTACATAGCACAAACGCTGCAGAGGACGCCTTGAAGCGTGCAGGGCTTGCATGACATGGTATCGGTAACGTAACGTAATTGTGTCGTCTGGCCTGATAGAAGATACTTAGTAGGTAACGAAACACTTAGTAATTATTAACTTTGGCTATCCATGCATATGCACTAGATTGTCAGTTCGAGTCTTTGGCCTGACATGATGCTTCGTCGCAATTGACTCATGGTATGCTCCGGAACCGAGTAAGCTCAAGTATAATAGGGAAATATAGACCCCCGAATCTGCTATGATTGTCGTTTCGTATCTTCGAGGCGGTCCGGAAATGGCAACCTGGACAGGTCCATTTCACGATTTTTTTTTCGGCCGATGAAACGTGCAAGGGTTCCATGAAATAGTTTTAACACCAGACGGAATCTCGTTCAATCGGCTCCCAAAAGCGCAAAAAAATAGAAAGCGATTGAGTTTGCAAAGGCCACAGCCCACATCAAAGCTTATCAAAAACCAATCCTTAAGGATCCAAAATTGCCTAGATACCCATCCATCGAAGGACTTTCCTAAACGATCGCTTCGATGAAACACCCGCGATCGCGCACAAGTTCTCTGGCAGACTGAGAGGCGAAAATCAAACCCGAATTAAACTCATTTTGCAACAGCCGAGTTCCGACCACCAACTGCGCAGCACGGCAGCGCACGTGAGGTCAATAATAATCTAGAAAGTCACACTCGTCTAGTGTCCAAACTACTTGCCTATGCGCTAACGGTGAGCCGTAGAATTTTCGAAAACAATAAAATAAGTAATCAAAATGGGGTTATGCACAATATAGCTTGAGTATACCTGTATAATGGACCCACTAGGCCCCAGATCTTCAATCATACATCATTATATGGTATAGATTACACCTCGCCTCTCTATTTACCTTGTCGTATATGGAAGTATATATAGTATACAGCAAGCTATAATTACAATGCTCCGAGTTCCTTCAGCTTAGAAATCAGCCCGTCCACATCAGCAACCTTACCACCTCCCTGTCTTGGTGGTGGCTCTGTTCACCCACAGTCAGCATATATTCTGTATCATCACATAGCAAGTTACGCGCAAAAATTGAGCTTGATAAGATGTGTACGTGGAGGGGAGAAACTCACCAGTAACCTTCAAGGTCTTGAGCCTGTTCTCGGCACGAACTTGGAACTCCTCCAACTTCATCTTCTCTAGCTTCTTCTTCTTTGCCTTCATGATATTTGGCAAACTGGCATATCTGGGCTCGTTCAATCTCAAATCAGTTGTAACTACCATCGGCAGTTTTCCCCTGACAACCTCGGTGCCACCATCGACCTCACGTGTGACCTTTAGGTGGTCGCCATCAAGCACAACTTCACTAGCACCACATGCCTGTCCCCATCCCAACAGACCAGCCAGCATCTGCCCAGTTTGCGATGAGTCGTCATCGATACTCTGCTTTCCCAGGATAACCAAATTCCTGCCTTCCTTCTCCACCACCTCCTTCAGAACCTTAGCAACCTGTAGGGGCTCTAACATCTCATCCTTCTCAGCAACCTCAACATGAATACTCCTATCGCAGCCCATAGCCATCGCCGTCCTAAGTGTATCAGCAGCCTTGGGAGGACCGATTGATATCGCCAAGATGTCTTCGACTGTCTTAGCGGTGTGCTTCTCTCGTATACGGACAGATTCTTCGACGCTGAGTTCGTCGAAGGGGTTCATCGAGTGTTTTACACCGGCGATTTCGACAGCGGTTTGCGCCTTGTTCACGCGGGGCTTGACGGCGTAGTCGATTACCCTGTATTAATAGCACATGGCGATGCAATTGTTAGTAAATATTTTTTTGTGCCGAGGATCGGGGTTGTGTGGTGGGGTGGTAGAGTGGGAGGATAGTGAATGAGTACCGTTTAACGGGAACGAGGATTCTGAGGGTCGACATTGTTAGATGGCAACTAGTGCTCCCCGGAGTCGGATTGACCGTGGTTTGAGAGGGAGAAAGGGAGAGAGGTCGTCGTGGAAGTTGGAGAGTGTGTGTGACGTCGGGAAGGAAGAGAGAGAGCAGAGAGATAGAAAGAGCCGAAGCAAGGTCAGAATTTGAAGGGATGTGTTGCGCTGGGGTTACCGTCGGCTCCGATCTGCCCATCCCTCAACGCGGCCTTGTGACACCTCGACCGAGCTACAGCCCCCAGATCTAGAGCCCAGCCACAGGCATAGCTGAAAACGAGTGTACTTTGGACCCAGCTTAGTACCTAACCTAGGTACTTACTACCTAATGCTATAAATCTGCCAGGCTAAAGGGCGATTGACTCGGGATATATCGACGCTCATGACGCAGTACCTTATAGCTTATGTGCACGTATATTTCGTCCAGCTAGGCCGGTCCAGTGCCGAACCATGCCATGTGATCTGATCCATGGCTATGGGTTAGCCATATCAGAACAGCGCGCACGCCTTCAAGTCTTGAAAGCTTTCGAAAATCGCACTCCCGACAGCTCCTAAGATTATTGCACCGCAGGATTATCTCTGAGGCAGTTAGATCAATCTATAGAAGTAGTAAGTAAGTAGTGGTCTCGTAAACCATCCTCAGTAAGTAGTACTGTTCGGGTTAACCGAGTTACTGTCTAGTTCATTTCAATATCTAAGAAATCCATTAACTCTATAAATATATCAATTAAATTAAATTAGGGCTCCGTGAACCAGCGCTTCAAGAAAGATAAATTTGCAAGCTTATCAATTAATTGAACAAAAGGATGTAATTATATCCCATTAACTTTACGTGCAGATAATATCGTAGTGTAATGCAGGTATGTCTATGCCCAGGGCTCGCTATAAGATGGAGAACTCAAATATTTGAATCCGAGATTCAAGCCCCAACTGCATAGTCGAAGCTTAACGTGCTCATACTATATATATACGGCCGTATCGATAATCCAACTAAAATCCATACTCACATAAGTACTTAGGTAATGTTGGCATTCGAGAATATGCGACAGCGTAGTGACATGCCAACGTGCATACGCCAGTGTGCAACTCTTCAATGAACCCACAATTACTATACCACTTCTATATAGCTCGAAACGAGTCTTTGCTTTGCATATAGCTCAAGTAATAAGTACTCTGCCACGATATATATAATACTCGGTTTGGCTTGGAACTACGTAACTAGAAAAGAAAGATTACAGCATGCACACGCTAGGCCTACCTAACCGAATATATCTGCATGCAAATCCAATGCAATTGGGGGGAACAGAAATAATAAGAGAGAGCAAAGACAGACGGCAAGCACACCCGAATTGCCCCATCCGGCCCGGGAAATTTAAGCCCCCATCTCGCCACCAGCCAAAGCGCTTGCCGCCGCTCACGTTTTTTTTTTCTTTTCTTTTCCTTTCTTTTCTGCAAACTGATTAGCCATTTGCATTACTTTATTTGTCTTAAGTAAAGGTTGCTACTTAGCTGAAGCAGCTACCCCGCTATCAGCAAAAAAAAAGGCTGCAAATGCAAATAAGCAAGTAAAGCAAAGCAGAATGCATCAGGCAGCGCAACGAGTAGCTCAGCTGAAAAAAATGCAGGTTGTCAGAGTACATAAGCAGCGAAGAGAACGCCCGGCCGGGGGAGGGGACTTATCTTTCTTTCTTTTCACTACATTCCATACCACATCCCCATCCGTAAATATACTTGAACTTAAGCATATCCATACCCGGCTTCTTAGTTTTCTTTAGTTGGTCTTCCCCCTGCCAAACTCTTGGGCTTCCTTATATAACCAACCTGGTACCATACCCGAGAAATATAACCAACGTTCGACCTCCTGTACCAAACCTGCTGCAACGACTCAGCCGCGAGTGAATATTGGTACTAACATACTGATAACTGGTAGTATATATACTTTAATCAGCCCTACAACCAAGCGAGAAAAAAAGACCACAGCCCCTCGAACGGAAACTCCGCCTCCTTCTCCCCACCCCGCACCGCCGGCCGCAGCACCTACCTCCAAACTCTCGACGGAAAAAAAACCGATACCTTAATATACCTACTTCGAATACGCGAAAAGAGAGCCAAAAAAAAAAGAAATAAAAAAAAGATGGTATTTAAATGAGAGGGTCCCAGTTCCATGGTTATCATTGCAGCACATACCCCGCGCCGGCAGTCCGCTGCTGCAGTTCAATTGCCCACGCGGCGGGTGGACGTGCGTGCGGCGTCTGTGTGCAGTGCATCAGCTTCTTTGCACGGTTTTTTTTTACTAACCAGAGCACCCCGCATTTTCTTAGACCCACCTCCTCAGCAAAGAAGAAGTTCAGACTTTCCAAGATGCTTTTAAGATCTTTGTATGATCATCCTCTATCCTTGATTACTATCCTCGTCTCCAAAATTTTAGGATAGAGAGTCTAACTGTGGTGTGAAAACGCGGGAAAAAATAGGACAAAGACGGCAATGGTACCCCCCCTCCCCTACCCCTCCATGATATCACGAACGGCCGACACGCAAAATACCACATACCCCAACACATGTGTCGCCGTCGTTGGCCGCGGATGACGGCTGATTCCTACAATTTAATGATATCCGTACTAACACTGGGTCTCGAGCAAAGGCGAAATCAGCATCGACGAACTCGGCGCTGTCATGAAGTCCCTCGGTCAGCACCCCACAGAATCCGAACTGCGCGATATAATCCACGAAGTCGACCTGAATAACACCGGCACCATTGACTTCCAGGGTAAATTCCACAATCACATACCATAACTCCCTATCTCTCTCTATACGCACAAGAGCACAACTAATGTCGTATCCGCTCTTCTTTCTTTTTCCTTATGGAAAAACTCCAGAATTCCTAACTTTAATGGCCCCCCGCGACCAACAACACCGCGACATGGAACGAGAACTCCGTGACGCCTTCAACGTCTTTGATAAGGACAAAACGGGCACTATCGATGCCGCTGAACTACGTTTAGTGATGAAGGCCCTCGGCGAAACTCTCACAGATGAACAGATCGAAGAGATGATAAAGGAGGCTGATAAAGACGGGAATGGAACTATTGATTTTGACGAGTTCAAGGCTATCATGCAACTGTAACTGTGGTTTGAGTCTGTCATTTCTTTTACTGTAAAGCTTTTTCTTTTCTGGAAGGACCGGGGCAGATATGGCTTTGGGCCTGTGGAAAGGAGAATCTTGAGGGGGGATATGTGGGTTTTATATTTTTAAGTCCACAAGTACCTATCTAAAGGATGGAGAAGGAGAGGGAAGGGCATTTCAGCGAGAATTTCTTATCTTTGTCTTCGCTCAGTTAGTTTAGTTTAGGCTGGCCTTTGCGGTTTCCTTAAAGCTCGGTTGCTTTCTACACCACCAACCACCGCTATATATGCACATCACAAAATCTGATCAGGAGTCTCAGGCACCATAGACCTTCTATTAAAACCAGGTTATATATACCATCGGCTACTCGTGACATCTTAAGGTCTTGTATCGTCTGTAACCTGCAATATATAGAACCAGTCCATCCATTCTTTTTTTCAAATTTCTTTTTTTATTATTTTTTTTACAGTTCTCCCCTGCCATACATATATCTAAGTAACCAAGTAAGCGAAGTAAATATCTAATGGCCACGCATGCTCGGTGAAAAGAAAAAGGAAAAGAGCTAATATACACAATCTTCGGAATCACTCAAGGGAATAGAAGAGAAAAGGAAGAAGAGAGAAGGAAAAGAAGGAGGGTTAAGCTTTTATATCTGCAAAGAACAACCGAAAAAAAAGAGATCAAAAAAGTTCTTTCTCCTTGTCTAATGGCCAGCGAATCCGAATGAACCTGTCGATATTAGTAGTCTTAGTGGTAGTAATAACAATAATAGAACAATGTACCTTTTAAAGAAAAGAAGGAACCCGATATAGAAGGGAAAAGGAAAGGAAAACAATTATATGTAAGATCGATCATAATCTACCATCGCTCTCTCGGACTTCTCTCTCTAAATGGTCCCCTCCTATCTCCTCTTCCACCGTCCCGAACCCAGTCTCTTCTCTCAAAATCCCTTTCCCTGTCGCGATCCTTGTTCGTCCAGCTATCGCCACCTCCTCTCCTCCCGCCTCTCCCACCCCTTCCACCGCCTCCAAACCCACCCCTCCAAGAATCGGGGTTTCCAGAACCGCCATTACCACCGGGAGCACCACTGCCACCAACATCGCCACTTCTGCCACCCATACGTCTCCCTCTAACCTCCCCTTCAACAGGGCCCTTTGCGATTCTTGCTTTAACAGTCGCTTCATCAACCGGCTTGTAATAGATCTTCGGTTTCGTCTTCGTGCTCAAAAACAGCTCGTCAAGGCTGACAACCCTAGCTCCCGTCGGAACCGCATTTGCACCTGTAGTAAAAGTGTTGGATGAAGGTCCGTTGTTCGAAAAGCTGCCTCGCCCTCTTGGCCCCGCCGGTGCGTCGACTGGTGCTCCGCTACCGCCACCAATGCTTCCACGTGGGCCACTGATGCTGCCCCTCCCACCAGGACCACCACCTCCGCTAGAGCACTCCTCGTGAATAGCTTCAACACCATCTTCACCGTCACCGTATGTAATAACATATCTAACCCCACGGTTATCCTTCTCCTGAGAAATCCAGGTATCGATCTTATCCTCAGGGACGTAGTCTGCAAACAGTACCTTTCGGTTCTTTTCGTTCGGGAAGACTTTGCCGTGGACTCCGTTTCTTGCTCTGGAGCATGCTTGAACCGTCGAGAAGATAGCGAAACAGTGTGTTTTGATTCCGTCTAGATAAATCCGCTCCAGCGTCGAGGGGTCTGCGCTGCTTGGATCAGTAGCTTTGCTGGCGAGCTGAATGAGGTGTGTTCGCAATTGCGATTCTTGGAGTGGACGGACGAGTTCGCGGATGTAGAGCCCACGGGTGGCAGGGTGAATTGATGGAGAGGTTTCGTCTTCGTCGTCAGAGCGTGGAGGGGTAGCGGCACCAGTACTCTGCTGGTTCGCAGCTGAGCCCTCTTCCTTGTTGAACAGGGACTTGAACCTTGCATCCTTAGTGCTAGCTGCAATAGATGGCCTCTGTCTATTTTGCGATGGTGATTCAGTGCGTGATCTAGATCGAGATCTGGTTCTAGACCTATCTCTCGGCGACTTTCGGCCTCGCTCTGGGCTTTCGGTGCTGATAACTGGAGCATCGGACATCGCAACTTCATCTCGATCAACTGTTTCATCATGAATGCGTGCCTTCTTTGCTTCGACTTCGTCTGCTCGAACAGAGGGTGATCGTGAGCGCTTTCGTCGTTTTTGGAGATCGGCCTCGATAGATTGTACGGCCTCTGGGGGTTGGAGCGGTGTAGGCGCAGATGTGATAGGTTCGAGTACGTTCTCCGGTTGCTTCGGCTCTTCGTGTGCTGGAATAGGGGTTGCTGCAGCTGTTTCGACGGTAGGAACATGGGATTTGTCTGCTGGCTGTTCGACTTCCATCGGCTCTTCAGGTGCAGCTTCTGGTTCCTTAGTTTCGCCCACCTCAATGGCCACTTGGACGCCCTCCATGCTGTCCTCGGACGGGTTTTCGGCCTCCACTGTCGAAGCAGAGGTAGTTTGTACTGTGGAAGCGGAAGTATCGGGCTCGTCTTTGTCTCCGGGCTTTGTATCCTCCTGTGGCACCTCCTTGCTATCCTCATGCTTAACATCCTCATCCATCTTCTCTGGTTCCTCGATCTTCTCTGGCTCTGCGGTCCCTTCCTCTCCTTTCTCTGCGGTGTCCTCATCCTTCTCTTTCTCAGGTATAGCCTCTGTTTCGTCGTCTGGGACAACGGTAACTTCGACCTTTTCCTCTAGTTTCTCTACTGTGGCATCCTCACTACCTTCCTCCTCCTTGTCCTCCTCTACTGCTACTGCTTCCTCCTGATCCTCTTCCTCTTCCTCCTCTTCTGGCTCTTCTTCCGGCTCCTCCTCCTCAGCAGCCTCAGCGTTCTCCCTCTCAATCGCCTCGGTAAGCCTTTCGACTAGATCCTTCTTCAATCCACCAACCGCCAAACCGCGTTTCTTGAGCTCGGCTTTGAGTTCCGTGACCTTGAGAGCCGACGGATCCATCGTGGCGTGCTGGGTTTCTCACACGGCGCGAGAAACTTAACAATTTCTTTGAGGAAAGGAGACGTAAGGATAGGAGGTCGTATGGGAGTGGTATCGGTTGGGGGATTGTCGATGTCTCGGCGCGCGTTGCGATGTCGGGGTTTGTGTGTGTGTTCCCGTTACCCCGGAAAAACTTTGTTTGTGAGGTTCAGGCGTAGGTAGAGGTGTATACGCGGGTATTGGTTTGCAGGGAGAATGAGTTGAGCAAGTAGTAGTCTGTACAATAGGTGTGTACAGGTCTATCGGCGTCCGTCTTCGGTTGTTCGTTTGTTTAAAGCGATTGCGAAAGGACAGGTGGTGGCGACGATGATAGCGGCGGGAAGCAGAAGAAGTAATAAGCAATGGTTTGCCCTCTACATCTGGCTGCCTGCGATAGATTGATGATAATGATGACGGGGAGGTTGTTGATTGACGATGTCGATGATGTTGATGGTGATGATGGGGAAGGGAGAGAGAAAAGAGAAAGGATGTTTGGTGCAGAAAAGGGAAACCGTTCGCGTTTTTCTGCGCCTCGCCTGCAAATTTCCGAACAAAGAAAAAAAAGGTAACGCGCCACAGGAAGGACAAACGCTACAACACAGCAACACATGGATGGATACTGTGGCGCAATGCTATGACGACAGAGCCGCATTCTCTGTGACGTCACTTGTCTTGGCCCACTTGACAACAGTAGCAGCTCGAGATGCTCCTACGTTGCCGGCTTCACAACTTGCTCACTAGCTTGGTACTTACCCCAGACGGCTGCTATTTTGCTGGGTTCCAAACAGTGACGAGATACATTTCACGAAACTATGCTTAGAGCGTCAAAGGCCTCAATTGACCGTGGTACATTTACCCCGGATTCTCGAAGAAGCGCGCTAGAGGGCTACAACCAGCCCAATGGAACCAAGATAGTAATAGAGCAATTACAAAGCATGCAGCCAACCTGCCTGTTAAAGTCACGTCCATAATGGTCCATTGCATTGGCCAACCAGAAATTGTTCGGTAATGCACGCGTTGTTACGGCCTGTTGAATACATCAAAGTGACATCATACGCCCCCCTTCGGACGTAACTGTATAGTAGGTAGAGCAAAGTAGAATATAAATCCCATGAACCTCTCCAATACTTCATTCTTTTCTTCCACTTCCACCATCAAGTAAATTAATCCAACTCACAAGCCAGGCTATATACCAATTGCACAACCGACTTCAATTGACCTATCAAATATCCATATTACACCAGTCACGCCTTTTAATCCAAACAAAATTCACAAAAATGTCTGCCATCATCCGCCGCACTGTCATTGCTCGCCTTCCAGCCGTCTCGGTCGCTGCCGCTACAAGACCTCTCTCCACATCTGTTATCCGCCAGAAGACAGTAACAGAAACAGTCAAAGTACCTTCCTATCTTCTCCCACACACCAAAGCATAAAACAACCTTTGATGCTAACGGAACTGTCCCTAGGATACAATTGACACTGTTGACAAGAAGAGCGGAAAGATTCTTGCTGCTGGCATCGAGACTGCCGAAAACGCCAGTCACACCGTCAAGGACAAGGTCAGCGACGTAGTCGGTACGGCCCGTAAAAATACCCCAACAGCCGAAGAAGCCAAGGGTGCCGTCAAGGGAAAGACAAGCGAAATGCAAGGAAAGGCCAGTGAAGTTGCCGGTGAGGCAAAAGGAAAGGCTGAAGAGATAAGTAAGTCTCCCCTATCTAGCTCCTTTTGTTGGCTTGGTGTAGGTTGGGGTTAGGATATGTTATGTCTATAATATTATGGAATAACGTTGATAACAACGCCTTTCTCTCGTTCTCTCCCTCCATCGACATAATTCCAGACCGGAAGAAACTAATGCTGGATGGTGATTATTAAATAGGCGGGAAGGCAAAAGGTGCATTCGAAGAAGCAAAGGGCAAGGCGAATGCGAGCCAGTACTAAAAGCTCTCCCCTTTTTTCTTTTCCATCCTTTAATGTTTTCTCTCGAGAGAAGAGACAGTCGAGAGATTGAATAGTAATCATAATCTTGCGTATACCGAAGGGTAGTATAACGTCAAGAACGGAGCAAGCAAGGAAGGAGACCGTGGGTTTAACTTAATAATGTTTATTAATTGAATTAAAATGCCTGTACATTCCCACACTCAATCTCCATCTTCTTCAAGAATCAATCAATAAATGATATCAATAATGGGCCTTAAATCTAGAGACCCGAAAGAGGCACAAAGCGACGAATACTACATGCAAGCAATGGTGGCATATCACCTTTCAAACCGTGTTTCGCTGACATAATCCTTCGCGGGTCCCTTCACGTTATACCGCAGTAACCAACTCCGAACCTCTCCTTCCCTAATGTCGAACTCATACCTCGCCGAGTAATTGTCCTTAATACAAAGATGGTCGCCTGCAGCCGTCAACCTCCCATCTGCCGCATAGCTATTATTATTGTTACCATCATTATCTCCTCCTCCTCCAAAGATTAATTCGTGGAACAAATAGTCGATCTCGGCTGTGTTGTTGCTGTTGCTGGACGTTTGACTCTCACCGCCACGTGATTCTTTGACAAACCAGGCTGAGATTTTATCGTCAGTCGGGGAGTATGTGTAGATGTACTTTTTGTTCGCACGGAGTGTAAGACCGTTAGAGGTAATCAGTTCTCCTGATTCGGTGTAGAGGAGACCGTGCTGAGGAGCGTCGACGTCGGGCGAAGAGGAAGATGTGGGATCATGTGGGGTGAACGTTGCTGACCCGGTGAATGTGCCAGAGGGAAAGGATGGTAATGCGGACGTGAGGGTCCGGTGAAGCGTCCAGGTACCTTTAAGAGATGCAAAGATTCTGGAAGCAACCGTGGCTGTTTTAGAGCCCATTGTCGATCGCTGATCTAACGAGACCATCGCTGATGTGATGTCGTTACCTCTCGATTAAGTGTTTTTGTTATACTCTGTCGCGATCGTGCCTTGTCCCAAGGTTAAGTACCTACCTAATTGAGTACTTACCTAGGTAGGTACCTAGGTACCTCATTACTTAAGTACCTACTTGAGGGTGCACGTATAATACCCCTAACTACCTACTTAGATTTCAAGTAAGCATGTATAAGCTCCTTATCTGCTCAGGCCTGATATACAGGCAGCGCATCGATAGATCAAACCTCAAACACGTCGCGCGTTGTATCCGTCCAGCTTTGGCCGTCGCAACCGTCAGAAAAGTGAGATAGATCGGGCCGATGCCAATGAGACCAGTCTCGTATGGTCAACAGCGTCTAGGACCGAGGCTGCAAGATACCCAACCTTGGATAGGGAATATGGTCCAATATGCACGTCGCTTCCACGTCATTCCGTCTTCACGCCTAGCTAATGCAATGCGTGGTTCTTAAACAGCACCCTTGAACCACATGCAAGCTTCTGCTGCCAAGGTTTTTTACCCCCCACAGCCCAAAACTCCTTCTCAAAAACCAACAAGCACAATTTTCCTTCTTCCACATTCCAGCAACAGGGTACGCTACCGTTCTTATGGATTCGGTAAGGTTTCTCTTTTGAGACCAAGGTTTTCCCCTACCTCAAAATTCCGTGCATTTCCGCCATGCATTTCCCCCGTTTCTGAAAGCCAAGCATGCGAAGGCAGGCTTTTTGCTTCTGGTGCGCCTCCTGCTTCGAAGCCCTCCTCGGTAGGCTGTGCAAAATCCTACCCTCAAGTTGTAGTGAGGGTCCCATGATTGCGCCAATCACGTCTGGCAGGTCTACTTACTTACATGCACCGTCTTGAAAGTATTCACTTCACCAAACAAATTACCTGTAGTCTTGTCAGCAATCTGGGGCCGAGACTATTAGCAATATATAAAATACCTGCACGCAGTGATGAATTAATAGAATTTTGATCCGATACGAGTGCGAGGCAGCTGCAACGGCGCCTTCTACCCTTCCCAGACCGGACCCGAGTCCTCAACACTATAAAGCTACAAATGTACTTTTGTCCCTCTGGGTTTCTTATATTTATATATACTCCGAGACCAATTAATTACCACCATCTTACTGATATTGAGAGTGGTGCTTAGAGGGCCAGTGGCTAGTTACCGCTTCTTTCTCTCTCATAGCTGCTGCTTCCCCCCCCTTCTCAACCCTCCTGCGCCAGTTGTGTATGCTTACACTAGGGTATACCAAGACTTAAACCGAATTCAAGCCGCAAAGACGAACATACCACCACCACCACCACCACCACCACCACCACCACCATGACGCCAGAAGCGATTATCGCAATCGTTACGTTAATAGTAAGCCTTCCACTTATGGTCCTAGGAATCTATAAGTTCTACCGACAAAGGAGAGCACAACTTGGAACGGACAATATGCAACCTGTTCCCCACTATAATGGGACGGGATATCCTGGAGATTTACCTCGCCATGGGCAGCAGGCTATCCCTATAAACTTAAACCCTGGCATTGGATTGAGTTTTACTTTTAGAGTCGAAGGAGGCGTAAATCCAACGACCGGAAATGCTCATCAGGTCTATGAAGGCTTTAATGGGAATATTCACTATCCATATCAAGCTGTGTGCCAGAACTTCTCCGGTTATCCGGCGCCAATTTACCTACAGCCTTACGGCGGGAGAAGGAGAGTATTTCGACGATACAGTATAACACCAGACCACGGCGTCCAGTCTGGACCTTTGGAGCGATAGCGACCGTGGAACCGGCTTCGACTTTACGCTATAGCTCTCAGTGGACACGCCGATATATATGTGGATAAAGGCCCACGTGCCCATGAATTCGATATATCGCCAGCCACTTTGCGCTCTGGATAGCTCAGACTAAATATGCGGTGGTGGATTCTACCGATCGATTTGACGAGAGTGGGACAATTGCGGTTCAAGGATGGAATTCAGCTACGCAAGGCGATAAGCAAGCCTACTTTTATATACGCATCGATAAGACTACATTTCTTCCGGTTCATTGTTGGATCCTTTCCCTATTTGCATTCATTTTAAAGGCAGAGGCACACATGTATGGCACCTAGAGGTTAGCATAAAACTCCTCGGATCCTTTTGGTTTTTCGTAGGCTATTTCTTCCTCATGGGCCAAGCCCCATTCATCTTGATGCATTTCTCTTCTTTCTGATTCCTTCCTCTCACCTTCACCTCTGCCCTATAATTATAACTATGTATGTTCACTAAAAAAAAAACCCATCATGTTTCTCATTTTTATGTATCTATGTATGTCTTCTCTGCTACAAGCTCACCATGCGTTTTAAAGCATCTTTAACGGTGTAACTACTTTCTTTTTTTTTTTCTTTTTTCCCCGGGGTTAGACATGCAGGAACCAGCGGCCTGTTTGAATTCAGACTCTAGCTTTGTTTGTTTAATCATTTTACGATTGTATATAGGATACCGGAACACCAAAATAATCTATATGGTATATTAAACATTTTTCTGCGGGGACTCGAGAGGCATAATATTTATGACGAACATAGACATTTCCCTGATAAATCATTAGCCTGATATATCATCAGTTACTTATAGGCATCTATACACAGCCTATCAATGCAATAAATATCCAAAATACTAGCGTTAAAATTTGGGTATTTACGTGATTATGATGATATTTTGTACTAAAATTGACATCGAAATTCTTTTTGCGTATTTGGAGTACCATATGCATAGAAATTGATATCTGTTACATTGTATTGAGCCAGGAAAAACTATAGGGGGTTGCATGGCAAGACGGTTGTTTCCATCGGATCATAATGAAAGTTGAATCTCTCGTGGAGGCAGTTATAATGAGAAAGACAATCGATAGAAATGGCAATAGAGCGGTATTGCCAAAAAGTAAACTAGGGTAGCCTCAATTATGCTAGGAACGGGTCAAAATTTTATAATAAAAGTTGGTTGTAGTTCAAGTAAGGCTTTCCAGACACGCGTCTACTCTTTAGTACTAAAATCACTGTTTGTGTGTACAATCTAGGCTAACTGAGTATTTTTCCGGAATAATAGGCAAGGCCCTAAGATGAGGCTTGTTGTGGCGCGAAGTAGTACCGGTGCGGTGGCTCGATGCTGTCTTTGCCCAAACATTGTGCAGCCTCGAAGAATGGCGCTGGTTAATTAAATGCAAAGAATACTGTGTTGCTGTGGTCTTTTTTCGCGCTAGACAGACTGCGGAAGCTAGCTATATTAGGTAATTCGTTAGATTTTGTAGCACCTCAGCTTAAATCAGATCATCAGTGGAGTGTGGCGCTAGCACTAAGCTAGCCAGACCTCGGATCACTGTGCTGCCCATGTAATGCCCGTATTGATGATATCAATACGCCACTCATTGCATCGTACATGTACATGTAGAGCACATAGATGCACACAGAAACAAGTCCATGGAGTAGCGACGCATGTGCTCACATTAAACTTTAGAGCTCTAGTACTAGTAACCCTGGCCACGTAACTAGCATAGAATCAAACCCTAGATGCCAGCGTACTTACCTCAGGCCGCTTCAAAAAAAAACCCCTTAGAAACCTTCGGCTTGGGTCTGCGTACGTGGAACGCGTGGGAGGGTTGATATTGGGCCGATCTATACCAAATCCAAGCTTTTTAGGGTCAGAATACGGATAGATAAATACTTAAGTCTAATGTATAGGCTGTAAAACTAGTTAAATGATGCCCACTTACAATTTAGACCGGATTCATTGGGGGACATCGCATCCGCACGATATCGATGCACATGTCGCATCGCGCATGGACACGGCCGAGGATCCGAGAACACGGGATCGGCCTAGAAAAGTTGATCAATTTACATATAGTTCTAGAGACGGTTACACCGGCGTCGGTGGAATTCGAATGTTTGACCGTATTCTCGGACTACGGCGGAGCGCATGCATATACATGTATGCAGCTGCTCTCTGGCATGGTGCGCCTAGATTACTGTCTGTGTTGCATGTTGCCTCCAGCGCTGTTGTCAAGATCGATCAGCCTACCTGTGTTGCAGGTGCTACCTTCTGGTACAATCTGCCACGAGTAAACATCTTTCGAGTCAACAGAATTGGCCCACTCGGTTATCCTCCCTTGTTCGCCCGTTTATAGGCTATTCTAGTCGATGCGTCGATGGCGCGGGGTACCCAAGATGTATTCTCGGTAAGCTTAGCTTATGAGTACCTAAGTAGGTACTTATCGGTTATATGTCGGCGACACTTCGTTAAGGCTAGTTTACGAGACCAGGTATCCTTATAATACCAATGCACTCGTGTACTAGGTACCTCACATTCCATTTCCTAGCCCGGCTTTGAGCCTGAACATTTAAGGTGCCGGGTCAAAGCGCTGAAGCTTGCGCGTGCTTGGCAGCATCGACCTCGACCGTTAAAACAACACAAAAGCCCCCACTTCTGAGTGCATACCAGCCAATACATCTTGGCCTGTGACCACTAGTCCCCACATGAGACACCAATATCCTCCAACCAATATACATTCGATCCGCTGGAGCACAATTCTCGCTCTGCCTATAATCTGTTTAAAGCTCAGCCCTGCATGACCCATATAGCTTGGTATCATAACCTGTATATATTATCGAGGGATGTAGTCTTCAGTGTTCTAAATTTTTCCCAACCGAATGGTCTTGAGCGACAGCACTAGCAAATTTAAACCCACAGTTACCAGCTTGGCTTCGAGCAGAATTCAACGCCATATATCTTCGCTCTAGATTGAGGAATCTCCCATTGCAATTTAAGGTCTTTGCATCGCCGCACATCATATTATACTTTGGTTCTATTGCAGAGTGTTTACGTGAGTCAGACTCCAACAAATATTTGTGAATTCGTAGCTTCTGACGCTATATAGCCAGCGTTGACATATAGTCAAATTGCTTCAGGCAGCTCAAGCCTCATCACACCGACGTCCGACACCGTTCAGAGATGTCCATTGAGTAACACAACAACGGTATATCTGTATAAGCCAAGGCTACAGGCTATTGGATATATATCCTTTCGAGTTTGGGGCCCTGTGCACTTCGCATTCGCGGTGCCACCCTAACTACTCGTGCTGTGTCCCGGAAATGCCTTTATCTTCAGAAGCAATAATTGCACTTGTCACCCTTGTTCTTGGACTACCATTGTTATGTATTGGTTTATACCAAGTATGGATACAATTCAGGGCTCCAAAAGATAGAAAAAACTCTATATCTAGTACGAACAAGCGACGCATTCGTAAGCATTCTTCTTCATTTATATTAATAATGACATTGAAACTTATCCGAGTTAAACATACTGAAAATATCCGGCGCAAGTTAGGTGCCAGTACCTCCTTTCATATCCTACCTTTGCATGTGGAGGGTTATCCGTCTACGCCGATCCGAACGGGGGCATATAGTGCTGGGACTAAGAAAAGTCCGACATTCTACCTGGTCTCCCAAAATCTAGAGCTTGAGACTGCCGATATCCGAGCTCGGGGTTGCTAAACTATCGGTTCTTATATGAGTTAATGGTCTGCTGGGGTGTCGAAAATTTTAGTGAACGCTGATGAGAGCTCATGAGTTCTATAAGGATACAATTTCCGAATGTTGTACCGAGCGTCGCGGATCTTGTTGCTTTGCGTCTATAACTGACAATCGAATCGACTACAAAGGGAGTATTGATGGGCTGCATTGGTTTCGGAAGCTAGCCTCTAAGAAGTGGCCCAGCTGTACCGCTTTCGTACTAAGGGAATCCTGTTTGGTGTGCGTATGTATGATAACAGCGATGCTAATCCTACGAATTGCATTAATCATTATTAAATCCAACATCTTAAAGTAGCTCCTTCATGCGTAGTACAGTCCCCGGATTCCGTTCATATTTCTCGACATTTCCTGGATTCAGATAGCCCTAAACCCATGGTTTGTCAGTACCCTTTTTTTATCGTGAATAAGCATATGCTTTGATACGGTTGTTGTAGTGTTTTCTAAAGTTGGTCTGAAAACGAGACCAGTCTGAAGAAGAACTATAAAACCTTTTCTGGACGATTTAGAGGGCTGCCATTATTATAACGTTACCAACGTAGCAATCCCCACCTTTCATTTGCTACTGTTACCCCGCTTGATAAAGGATTACTAAATTCGTTTCAGTGGATCTTGTAGCCGATATCAGACCAGTGCGTATGCAAGGTTTGTCGACGAGCAAAATTCATTTGCATCTTGGCTTTGAGCACGCGCGTCAAATTCAAAGACCTTAGGAGGCAAGTTAAACATTTCTAGCATTCCTTTTAGTGGCGCTGCTAATATAGTGTCGACCGGTTTAGAATACTAGAAAATTGCATTGTGAGCACGGCAGCAGGCTCGAGTGCTCGAAAGCTCACGATTAGCGCAGGTTTTTTTTTTTTTTTTTTGAGACGTTTCCGAGTGCTCAATCTCGGTGGGAAATGAAGGTCTTCTAACCACTGTGCACTGTGGATGGTCGACGGCTGTTGATCTGTCATTAACATTACAATACCTCCAGCCTTCTGCAACACCCCCCCAGAAACTTTTTTTTTTGAACCCTGATTCCATCCCACTCGGAACAAAGGAATTATAATACTGCATTCTGGGAATCGCATCGATCTCCTCTGTCTCCTTAAGGAGCTGAGACCAGAAATCCTGCAAAGCCCGCGATCGATCTATCTCAGGGCCCCTAGGGAGTTTCGTTGGAACGAAGCATAGTATACCATCCTAGATAGTGAGAGTAAACAACCATGGTTATGAAGGATCAGATGCTCTTCTCACATTTCTTCCTTTTAGCAAAAGCAAAGCAGGGCACGGCAGGAATCTCACCCTTGGGAAAGAGGCTGATGAAATTTCTATTTGCTACTCGTCCTCATTGGCTACGCGAGCTGCGGGCAGGTATGTTTTCCCGCATCAACAATTGCAAGGCATACTGTAATATACCGATCGAGCTCTAGTTGTGAACCAAGGACAGGGCCAAGTAAGTACTCAAGTGGATAGCCACCCAGTAGCCACGTAGTTACTTGGCATAGTTACAACCAGATTTACGAAAATCGTAAAACACACGAAAGATATTGGAGCTCCCGTAATTACGGGGTTTTGGCTAGTTTCTCAAGAAGGTTTATAGAACAAAGGGAACTAAAACGGTATAAATAATGATTTGAAGGAGAATAAGACGGCTTTCTCTCTTTCTTTTTAAAATCTTTTAATATTCGGAAGCAGTCCCAGGGAGGTACTCAAACTCCCTACGGTATCTACCATCGACCTCATCAATAGCTACACGGGGTCTGGTACCGAGGCTGTCAGGGACCTACGAGTCATACCAGCATGTCGAACCACTAAGTGAGACCAAAACTTATCAACCAAAACCATAGTCTATGGTGTTTTTACGGAGCCTTGATGACGAAATTATGATAATACAACAGAAAGAAGGGGAAGAAAAAGAAGTTTTGATACACTTCTTGTGGTTGTGTCGTTCCGAAATTTACTTTATGATTTTTGTATACAGTGGTGCGGGTTTAAATCAGATATGTGCTGGCTGGCCGGACGGGACTTTGGAGGGTGAAATGGGAGCGAAACCTCAATAGCTCAATCAAGTCATAGGTAATACTGGAGGTTAAAATTTCCGTTTGGGTTGGCAAATTTACACGTCGATGCAGAAGCGGAACCGGTAGGCTTGGGAGAAGGGTTTCCCCATTCGAGTGCATCTCGAGCTCGTGGCGGACAGGGAAAAATTCAGACTAAATGAGACGACATGGTGATTTCTCAGGTCTCTTTGGACACCCTCAAATCGTCCACAAAACCCGACCCACTACCAAAACCCGCTGTTGGGTTAGAATTGGGCGTTTCGCGGGGAGTTCCCGGCTTACTCGGTCGCTTCCATTACATTTGGGCTTGATCCATGTTCAGATTTTGTCCTGAGGGGCAAGCTAATGCATGTCCCGCCAACTGACGTTGAAAAGTTACAAACACAGCGACCAGACACGACGGTGACGCCAATTCTGAGCCATGGCACAAGTCCCCTGTTCGGATTTTGGAACAGGCTAGCTAACTGGTCCTCGCCTATTGGGGTTTCGCCTATTTTGGGTTCTGGGCTAAGATTTTGGGCCTGTTCAGATTTTGAGCTGTTCGGATTTTGGACCTGCTAAGCAGTTTATAGCCTGTTCAGATTTTGGACCTACCAAGCAGTTTATAGCCTGTTCAGATTTTGGACTTACCAAGCAGTTTATGGCCTGTTCAGATTTTGACATCTTCAGATACAGAACACCAAGGTCCAGCACATGTAGACAACCGGCGGCTGTGTTCCTGAACTCTGTAATTGCAGCTTATGATTTCCCTGCTCTGCGGAAAACCGCAATTCCACAATCTGAAACATCGATTTTATAAGAGTCTTATAAACCTTCACCGACCCGTCCCGTCATGGCCAACATAAAAAAAGCCCAATCAACCAGTTCAGAAGCCGTACTGCACATATTTTACAACTAGATTTTTGATCTTCGGAGTGACAAGCAAAAGTAGCAGGAACAAAATTCAGAGTTTAACAACTTTTTTGGCTTCCTTACACATAATACGAAATCCTTACCATATTAAACGGCCCCGACCGCCCCAAAATGGCACTATCTTCTGAGGCTATCATAGCTCTTGCCACTCTTATTATTGGACTACCATCGGTATTTATTGGGATATACCTATTCTGGATAAATTTTAGGTCACCACAGAATCGACGGAGGACGGATCTTGAAGGTAAGCCTAAATATTTACACAATTACTTAAGCAATCCTTCAGAAGTACCATACGATTTTTAAATGATATGGTGCTATGGGACTCCTTTCAAGTATAACTAACTGTAGTGCCCATGATATAGAAGGATCAAGCAGCGAGCTTTCTGTCCTACCCACCAACGAAGACTTCGAACCTTCAGCTTCTCACCGCAGGGTTGTCGGACCACCATACCATGGAGTTGAAGCTAATAGCACCTTACACTGGACGCACAACCCATCTACAAATCGAGCCAGTACCTTCCATATGGCCCAACAATCCACGAGCAGCTCCAGACTTCGCGAACGAGGACACGGCCATTAAGCTAGACATCAAGGATGACATTAATTTAAAAGGACCTACGTGTCGAAGGGGTTGTTAGGTTGGCAAAACTATAAGACGAAAGGGGACATATCTATTTTAACTTACGATATCAAATCACATAACTAACGATTATTGTTATTATGGTTGAGAAAATAGAATGTCGTCCAAAATGAACTTATACTGCTCGTCCTTCCCCACATTCGTTAGACACTTCTCAATTCGTTTCGCCATTGTGGTGAGGTGGGTTGACCCATCTTTACATTCTTTTCTGTGGGGGATAGCGACGACATCATTCTTGTTAATTATTCGTTCATGCTTTTATCTTCTATTCATTCATTAGCCACAGCGTTCATCCTTTAAATTTAGTCACGGACACACTCTTTTTGTCATCTTGATTAATCCAGTCTATTCCTTCATGTCTAGGCGCCCCGTAGGATTGCTACCCGCGATACCCTAAACCATCCGTTTTACCTTCCGTATTGTTGACTGATAGGCCAGCTCATCAACTGGCAGTCTCATGGAGACCATCATACAGTCTCACACCATCAATTTACTATCGCAATTATCAACACCAAAGTAGAAAACCCGAATCTGAGCTGATGACGTATATATCTCAATTTAATCCGATTTCTGACCCCCCGTACGCTGTAAAATATTCCGACCTAGTGCTGTCGTCTCCCAACCTCGAAAATGTCTGAATTACAACTCATCTGGTAACCCATATTCGTTTTTGGCGTAGATGCTTGGTGACGGCCTTGTCTCACGGGCTCGTCCGCTCTCTAGAGAGGGCGGTAATTGATAGGACTTCTAAGTCGGAGGCACTGAAATTATTTTTAGCCCAAGATAGCGGCGAGAGCTCCCGTATCAAGGTCAAAGGGAGGGTTTCTGGCGTTTGGATCGTCGTGGTGGGGGACAAATGTCTCCTCCCTAGGCATAAATATCGGAATATGTTTAAAGGACGCTGAGCCAAGGGCTTAAAGTTCGCAGCATTTTCTGCACCTTCTGGATCAGCTGAGTTGGTATTGAAGATCTGTGTGCATTCATAATCGAACAGTTGAAGCCGGGAGATGAACCATCCCTTGGACGAAGGAAATGGCCAACGGTTGATAGAGTGCAAAAGACGTTGTCCCCAGAAGAATTTCATTGAAATGATCCTCCCAAGCGTGTTGTTTGATGGTCTAATTGGTGAGACGGTTTCTTCGCTGGGCTCAGTTTGTTCTATGAGCTCGTAGACATTACCAATAAAACTAGGTAGGAATTGAGCTGCCTCACGTAAATACAGTACATGTAACTTGTTTACAACTATATCAACGAATAACTAGTATATATAGGTATTTTCGAGGTCCATCTCGCTCTAACTACCTAGCTTCCAGAGACTTCCTAGGCATCTTCTCCATAAGCGTTCACTCTAATCCAAGACAATCATCTTCGAATGCTTCAATAGCGCCAGTATGATGAGCAATCACTTTGGAACTGGTAGGGAAGTAAAAAATCTTATTGGTATAATAGTAGCAACTTCGCTAGCTTGTAATAAGGGTCCATCGGGGGAGTAATCCGCAAAACCCGGGAATCATCATAACATTCCATCACAATGCCCGACTGATAAGTCGGGTTCTCAATAACCCTCGGTGCCCATACTGTCCTACACCAAAAAAAAATGTGTTGCTTTCCAGCTAGCGCTTTCGTTTTGTCTTCGTCGCTTTAACACTTTCTTGATTCCCCGGAGTAGAGCGCATTAAATCCACAATCGCCTCGATAGGGGGGGGGGGCTAGTTTTCAAGCTGGTCGGGAATCGAACATTTCGCTTTGCTGCTCCACTACCTCATGGTGTGGAAGCATTGTATCTAGACCAGCCCGAGGTGATGTCGATTGATTCTTGTAATCCTACCTAGGTACCCAGGTACTGAGGATCGAAGCGAGTGTTGTACATACAAAAGGTGATGATAAAACTAATGGTGAAATCTGGGGCGGAATGTGAGCCCAATGATGATCTTCTAATTCTGATTCAAGTTCTAAGTTTATTTTATTTTTCATATTGTATAATTTTAGACATATTAAGCTGTTTGATCTGCAGAAGGCACAACGAGACCAAGGCAGTATAAGATTCGAGCTCTATTACATAGATTACCTGCAAACCAACACATGCGAACAACCCAAACTACAGCTGTGGGTGCATACACGCATTGGCCATGCGGATACGAGTAAGGTCGGTACCTACCTAGGTGATTACACCACCCAAACGGCACTCCATTAAGAAAATTGTTGCCGGCCTGGATACGGATAACGACCTGTGTAGACAGTCGTGAATGTGCTGGCACTATGGCATTCTGCTTTGTAATCATGAATCGACACAATATACGTACAGGTGTCCAGCTCAGGGTACGTAATTTTTAATTTGATGAAAAATTACACACCCGTCTTTTTAAAGCTGGGTTACCTCTGGAAAAGAACTGTGGGAACAAGCACCTGGCCAGCACCGTGTGCACATAAAAGATACCTACGCGAGTAGGTAAGCACCTATGTAGGTGTGTTTTCAAGTAAAATACGACGCAAAACCCCCTGCCCGGGGTCGGGCGCCTCGGTTCCGACTTCGGGTGCTCGTTGTTCAGATTTTGGACACCTGCACGGAAGGAAAACTCAACTGCAGACTTGTGCCACATCGCTCTTCATCCCTGTTCAGATTTTGGACACCTGCATCGCCTTTGGTTGTTTGGAAGGAAAACTGCGGACTCAATCCCTGTTCAGATTTTGGAGCCCTCCTCCAATCCCGAGACCCGCAAGTGGGTTGTCTCGGTCCCAGCCGCCCCCAGGACCTGGACATGGACATCCTTGTTCAGATTTTGGACTCTTTGGGGAACAAACTGGTTGGTGGTTCCCAGAATGAGCGTTAATGTTGGAGACTCTCAGCCTAGTCATGCAGATGTGCAGACATCGAGGTATAAGATCTTGAAGGTTCCCATTGTAATCATAGCCCCTTGGTTCTTCAGAGCATCCATAGAACTACAAGTTCATCTTTGATACCTGTTCTGGCACTTTTGTCCACCAATATCCTGCCAATTCCCAAGGAATTTCCCACCCCACTCACGCGCTCAATAAACTGATCAGCTTTTGATCAATCGCTCCCAAAATGCAACAGGGCCGCCCTCGTACTCAACACCAATCACGAGATACGATTCCGTGGGACAACCTAAAGGAGACGATAGAAAACCTTTATCTCCGCCGGGAGTTTACAAATAAAATGATCGTTGAGTATCTCTTAAATATGGAAAATGGGCTTTCTATTACGTATGTACATACCTACTGAGTCATATCTGTCCGCCTTAACTTTTCAAACGCGATCATAATCCACTAACGTGTAGGTCTATATACTCGGATTATAAACATTGCTAGACAAAACCAACTCGAGTATCAATTGAAAAAATGGAAAATCAGAAAGAACATGAAAAAAGAGGATTATATTTACACCCAAATAGCCATCAATAAGTCCGACCACGGCGGTTCAGCTGCAGCTCGCAGAGCTGCGCACAAAGTATACCTCAGCGGCGTGCCGCAATCCGACCGGAAGCTGAGGAAAGGGTTATGGAGACACAAGGCCCAAGAAGCGGCAAAGAATACAGGTTAGTCAATTGTCTGGACTCCTGGCCTAGCCAATACTTTCTTGACGGCATTGATTTCCATGTATTTGCCTGAGAATTTAGGAACCTTGGTTTCTTGGTTTCCTAGGTGATTCGATTCTGCGCATGTAACTGGGTTAATATGCAACTTGCTTGAGTCCCCTGCTAATACGAGCCGCAAACTCGACTTATGAATGAATTGGATGGGATAGATGAGAAAGAACTAACGTATCATATTTCGGACTCCCTAAAACTCAGCCTCGCAAATGCTATGGACTTCAAAGGCCCCTCTAACACCAACCAGCACGGTGCGTTGCACTTAACGTGCCATATTAGCCACATCGGGAGCCGCGCCACGGATACTCCGAACGATGAACCCAACGCGAATATGCCCGTTGGCAGGACGAGAGAACTTACTTTTGTCCGCGACTTTATCCGGAAAACGCTATTCATTATGGAAAACGACCTTTGGTCTGACGTAGAATGGGAGACAGCGATTTTGCGACTCCTCAAAGTCCACAAGCTCAATAGTCTTCTCAGCTCCATTATTCAGCTCCACACAAACGAGTCAGACGCGCTAGGTGATTACTTAATACGTGCTGTCTGTTACCGATATCAGAGTGGTTATAGCGATGGGGACTTGGGTTTGCTGTTGCGATGTGGTTGCATTCCAAGCAAAGAAACAATTCTCCGTGCTTACAAGTGCCGGGATGTTTTTAAGATTCAATATTTGCTCCTGTACTCCACTATTTCGGTCTGGGACAGCCAAGACCCCTTCCAGATTGATAAAGCTGCCATAAAGGGCTATTCTGCATTTCTCGAAGCTGTCGCGTTGTCAGTTCAAAGCCAGGGTGGCATAGACGGCCCGCTTAAGGCTAATAGGTTTCTGGAGTTGCGGAACTCTGTGCACCGGCATCTAGGCAGGAGTATGGTTCTGCGATACCCAACTTTGGGTCCGAGTCGCTGGTTTGGAATGCCTCCACACGACCCTCCGACTGCCGAATTCTTGCAGAACGCAATATTCAATAAACATGATTGTATTATTGGGATCATGTCCGAGGTCAAATCCCTAATTAAAGGAAATGATGGGTACTTACTATACGCCATTGCTAAAAAAGACGAACTTACAGTTCGATGGCTACTCGATGCTGGGGCAGATCCCAACGTATTGTCCTTCTTCTTAGGTAGCAGCGGCTTACCTGACAACAGGCGGTATTCTATTACCCCACTAGCAACAGCAATGCGCATCGGCTTGACGGATATAATTGAACGACTACTACAGGCAGGGGCGGATCCCAACCTTCCGGTGAATCTTTTACTATATAGGGATGCTATTTGCAAGAACGGGAGGATATTTGAGTTTGGCGATCGAGGATGTATCCATTCTCTGCTGGATCATCGCGACAATATCTCACCACTTGAGCTTGCAATAATAGAGAAATGTGGAAGAGACATATTAGAGCTTCTATGGGTGGCTGGGGCCCGGTTTTGCTCACCTAAGGTTGGATGGATGCTCTTGCTGGTTTACACATCTATTCGGAGCCCCGAATTTAATTTTGTAGCGTATGCTTTGCTGCATACGACGCCCAGGCCACACATGGATTCAAATCCGGTCATGCTTTCAACGGTCTCGAAGTCTTCACCTTTTCATTTTACGCGCGATAGCCCGAACCGAACGGGATTAGCGGAACTTCGACATGTCTGCTTCACGAGGGAAGGGAAGATCTGGACCTTATCAGTCGAGATATACATCCCAGCTTACATCCATTCCCCACCTATAACTATCAGCAACTCTTACAGCAGGATCGAATTTGAATCCATGATCCATTATGGCATACGCAAGTCGTTGAATTCAGACAGCGTTTGCTTGTGGGTTCTATTACATAACCTGGTGACAATTGGAGATCGTGACACTTTTCAAGATGCATTTCAAATTCTGGAAGAGTGCCTCGCTAAACCTGAATACTATTATCCCCGCTTTAAGAGATATAAATACTGTCCTCAAGCTGTAGCCATCGTCGAATATATGATGGGGATTTCGGGGCCCAAGTTTTGTGGCCCATTCTTCCGAGGGTTCCTTCTACTGAATATATTCGGATTTGCCTGGCGGGGGAAATTTGATAAATTTACTTTAAGGGGCTATGTTGAATATCTTGCTGGATTTGAAGGGACTCACCCCCGAGCAAATATTTCTTCGATTTATAAAACACTGTGGGGCAATAGATATGCGCCCGTCAACATCGCTACTATTTTCTATAACTTTGTGGGATTCCACAGTGAAATTTTCCGGGGGGAGTTTGATGAAAATACTTTCCAGACAGTTGACTATCTCATAGAAATAGGTTGGGATGTGGATGAGAAAGATTTCAACCACGGGAGTACAGTCTTAGCTGTTATGCTGATAGAATGTGCCCCAAGCGAAGGTACATATGCCATGGTAAAAAAACTATGTGATGCCGGGGCATCGACATGCATGCCATCCAATTACAACGGGTGCGGTCTGTCTTCCGCCGTCCAAGCTCGCTGTGACGTATTCAAGTCTACTTTTGACGAGCAGTACTGCTGGGCATTACAAACAATCGAACTTTTACTTCAAGTCGAAAGAGAAAGGTGTGGTCACCAGCACAGTTTTGTCAAAGGTTTAGGAGAACGTTGCTCGAAAGGTTTGGCCTCCAGCCTACGGATTGCCGTGAATAGAGGTGACGTGAAACTAGTGGCCTTATTTATCAATGCTGGAATAGATTTCGATGAGCTTTTTACGGTTGCGGGCCGCTTGGTGGAGCCAGGGATGCTGCTAGAAGTGGAGTTATGGATGCTGCTAGAAGTGGAGTCAGGGACGCCGCTAGAAGTGGCGGTTAAGAAGGGCCGAAAAGATATGGTCGTACTTCTACTAAAAGCAGGGGCTCATATTACAGAGAAAGCACGCCAGCACGCTTTTTCTAGACCTCATATATTAAACCTGCTATCTAGTTACGCTCTGCCCAGAAGGGCAGCCGACGGAGTGGATGTCCTACAAAGCTCACAGGTATATGGAGGATACGTTGGCGTTTCTAATTTTTACTAGCCTGAATTACTTCCAACGAGACCAGATAATACCGAACATTATCTAGATCTGTGTATGGAAAGCTCAGCTATGTCAGTGTGTTGGCTGTGTGGTATTTTGGAGCCCCGTTTCCGGAGGCAAGGCCCTTGTTTGTTCTGACGCAAATTTTCTTGGACGAGTTCCTCTTCGAATTTAACCACATCTTTCTGTTTCCTCCAACCTCCGCCGCAAATTTTCAGTACAAAGCCTCACTCGACACTGTTCCGATTCCATTCAGATCCGTTTTGACTGGTTCCTGGCTCTGGACCTATCTCCGATTTGAACGCCGTTCTAAAGGAACCTTACCAAGATCTGACTAGCCTGATCTTCAGAAAACCCCAAAGACTCAACGATTTCCTCCGAATCCTTTAGTTTTTACAACACCACCATTTCCTCAACAATCATAGCTCTAATATCCTCCTTCTCGGAAGATCATATTGTCGTGATCATTTCCGTCTGTTACTCGTAGAACATCCTAACATATTCCTGCGGGAGGTTTGACCTCTACCACCGCACGTATGCGATTTTGCCCAACAACCTTTACTTCCCAGGTGAGCACCCGAGATACTTGTACGTTTTTATGTCTGGTTTGAGCGTGCGACTAACGTTGCTCTAGGACTACATCTCAGGTATGCACCGGCTATCCTTCTAAGTTTGCTCTTCCGGTATTAGGGACACGTTATAACCCATAGAACCCCAATTGGGCCATTTATGGGCTGTTGTGTCACCTGCCTAGTTGGTAGGCACAGCATCATAAAGAAGGAACCAATCGCTGATGAACTACGATGATGCGTGATAGATCATATTTGGAAGACTTGCTCACAGTAAACAAGCATCCGTTGATATTGTACCATTCTCGTTCATTTCATTTACACCATCGCTTCGATATCATAAGCCATCCTCTAAATAAAAACCACACCTACAGCAAAAATGTTGGCTACACGAATGCTCAATCAACACTCCAAATCCCTGCTCAAGGGTGCTCTTGGGAAGAGGTATCTTGCGACAGTCACTGGGAGTTCTGGGCGGTTGATGCCAGAGATGCACCGTGGGGCTACTCCCGTTTCATACGATCGGGCTACTTTCACTATCAGGGTATGTTATATTTGTTCTGTCATAAGCCCTACCCTAAAGCTAAACGAGTTGGTTTAGGGAGGCCCGGTCTACCATGGCAAATCATTTGGTGCCAAACAAAATATCTCCGGAGAAGCCGTCTTCTCCACTGCCCTGGTCGGCTATCCAGAGTCAATGACGGACCCTTCATATCGTGGTCAGATTCTCGTCTTTACCCAGCCCCTCATCGGCAACTACGGTGTCCCTGGACGTGACCGTGACGAAGCTGGTCTGTTGAAGTACTTTGAGTCCCCACATATCCAAGCAGCCGGTATTGTTGTTGCAGATGCTGCCCTTCAATATTCCCACTGGACCGCAGTAGAGTCCCTTGGAGACTGGTGTGCTCGTGAGGGTGTACCTGCGATATCTGGAGTTGATACTCGAGATATTGTCACATTCCTCCGTGAACAAGGTTCTTCACTGGCCCGTATCACCATCGGTGAAGAGTACGATGCCGATGAGGATGAGGCATTTATTGATCCTGAACAAATTAATTTGGTTGCCAAGGTCTCCACAAAGGCACCATTCCATGTCTCCTCCACTGGAGATCTCCACGTCGCTGTTATCGACTGTGGCGTTAAGGAGAACATACTCCGATCGCTTGTTGGTCGTGGAGCTTCCGTCACATGCTTCCCATGGGACTACCCAATCCATAAGGTCGCTCACCACTTTGATGGCGTTTTCATATCTAACGGACCCGGTGACCCGACCCACTGCGCCCCAACCGTCTACCATCTCCGAAAGTTGATGGAGTCATACACCGGCCCCATTATGGGAATTTGTCTCGGACATCAGCTCCTCGCTCTTGCTGCCGGCGCCAGGACCATTAAGCTCAAGTACGGTAATCGCGCTCACAATATCCCAGCCCTCGATCTCACCACCGGTCGATGCCACATCACCTCCCAGAACCACGGATATGCTGTCGATGTATCGACTCTTCCAGCCGGCTGGAAACCGTACTTCATTAACTTGAACGATCAGTCGAATGAGGGAATCATCCATGAATCCAAGCCAATCATGGGAACCCAGTTCCATCCGGAAGCAAAGGGAGGTCCATTGGATAGTAGTTTCTTGTTTGACTCGTATATCCAGCAGGTTACCGAGTTCAGGGAGAAGGGTGTCGATGGCGTCAAGAGGGAAGGAAGGCCAAATCCGCTGTTGGTCGATCTGTTGAGCAAGGAACGTGTTGGTGTTGAGCCCAAGCCCATCAAGGACACCAATAGCGGATTGGGATCTTTCGTTGGGCAAGGGTATTCGAAGCCAGTTTCTGTCCATGCTTAAATGATACCGTGGAACAGGAATTTCGGTGTATCGGCGTGATTATCCACCCTTCATAACGAAAAGTGGAATTAAAATGGCGATCTGTAGCGCCCGAATCAGCCTGATATCTGTGTAGTTTTGCTCAGTGCAATAACGCATTATGCCGCTAGTCCTACAGTATTGTTGATCGCTCTGCTTTTTACGTTTTTCTTTACTTGTTTTTAGGGCTTAATCTTGATATTTGAGGGCGTGCTTGTGTACTACTATTGAATGCAGTTTTCATTTTTTTGGATTGAACGTTGAGTATGACCGAAATGTGGTTATATCGTGAATAGGACTGGTGCGTTTAGTTTGCATATTTTCATGGTGTCACCATTTATACCAAGTATCTTTGATATCGACCATGGATAACAACTATAGTCCAATAAAACCCCAAGATTCACGTGCTATCGCGGATAGTCAGAACAAGTCAGCGATCATTGCGCCATGACGTGTCGTAACTATGATGAGATCAGGAGCCAGTGAAAGACTTGCCAGGCTAGTATTTAGTTGGTGTCTGCCCCGAGAACGCGGGTGGTGACTCTTTGTACGCCACCAAAACCCCATACCTAACACAGAACCGCATATATTACCCCACCACCCCTCTGCTCTCAATGCAAAGGGCGACCATATTTTTTTTCATATTCGCACGCCTTAACCAGAATATCCTCGTAATCGGCAGCCATATCTAAACCGTATCTCGTCAATTCCATAGCGGAATTTGGGTCACCATCGAGATCTAGCCAGAGTCTAGGGATAGCACAATGACTGAGCTGGACCCTGGGACTCTGCTACCGGAAATACATAAAATCGAGAGAACGAGGTACATCCCATCAACCTCAGCCGCAAATCTAGGTCGTAAGCGGCCCAAACGTTCTCGTCTTGTCCACAGCAGCAAAGTCACGTCCAGAATTGAAGCCGGTCGCAAGTCTCTCTCCTCAGAAAACGCAGCAGACCCGCCAATTGAGGACCAGAAGGTCGAAAAGGCAACATGTCCCCAGAATCAATCAACACCCGCGACATCTCGTTCAGCAGTTATATTCCTACCTCTTGAAATCCACGAGAAAATCCTGGAATATTTACCATATGAGGAGCATTTCGTTCTTGCGCAGGTCTGCGACGCCTGGATGGAAGTTCTGCAAATGGACAAGTTTGCTGTCAAACGCTATCGGTCACTTCGTATGGGCAAAGAAGCGGCTCAACAACGGTGGTACTGCGAACCAACTCTGTCACAGCGATATCAGAGAGCGACCACAAGCTTCTTGCTTTACGGCCAAAAGCTGTTTCTGGAGATTTACAGAGATGAACCGGCCACGGCGACGTTGATACTTCTCGATAGGGCGGACACGCGAATACTTTCGCGAGAGGAAAGGGTTATTAAAAAACGTCGTGATATGGTAGCAGGCTCCTGCCAAGTCCTCCCGCAAAACTGCAAATACGTAGAGATTCACAATTTAGCTTTATTCGAACGGGATACTATCACTTTCACTGGTCAAGGTGCGGAGCCTAAAATGCAGTCGAGTAGCGGGCAAGGCATCTACTTTACAACAATATATCTCAATGCCCATGATTATTCGAGGATCAGAAACGAGGTCGAAGTTCCCAGCGTATTTTGCTCTTCAAACTTGACTCTGAAGGGACTTATGGGCGTGATCGACAGATACATCAAGAAGCAAGTTCTAGACGTTTACGGGGATGTCTGTGGATGTGTGGCTTTGTTTGAACGTTATTCGAACAGTGGAGCGTCTCAACCCCACGGAATTATGGTTAACCTGTTAGTGCTCGTGGTACGGCCGCAAGAACAACATTTATACGTCCAGAACGAACAAGGATCGTATACTGCACGATTGAAAGATCCTACTGCGGCAGAATCATTCAATTTCGGTTTCTCATCGTATGGCTTCTCGGCCCCGCCGGTCCCGTTTCGAGCGCCTAGCAAGACTAGCAAAAAGGCGATGTCAGAGATCTCGGGACATAGTCAGCTGAATGAATCCGTACATGATAAACTATTCAATGCAATTCCTGGTGAAATGTTGGATCTATCTATTTCAGCGGCTAGCCCTAATGAAACAGAGGAATGATTGAAATCTAGACAATGTATCTAAATCTAGCAATTGTATACATGTAGGCTTATTTATTGTTGATTGTTCATAGTTAGAAGCTTCTATTAAGATAGAAATGTTGGTCGGAATACGTATGCACAACATCTCGAATTTTAAATTTGACCAGACCTGGGTGTAGGCAGATCGATGGTCCGAATATGCGAATTCGCCACTAGTCACCCAATATACGCATTCGATCTTAAACCAAAATATCAAAGCACGGGCACTGTAAATATACATATGGGCCACAAATAGTGACTCCCAACCCCATGTTTCACTATGTATATATACCTGTAGGACAAAATTATGTTTCATGCTCATGGCTTTCCTCACAAGAGGTTCAAAGGCTGTCCGGATATAACTCTCAAAGGACTAAGAAACAGGGTAGAGAGGTGGCCGAGAGAGGTTCGTATGGATGTAGTCAGTTTTGTTGCCAGATGTGCCAATCATTTTCTACGAATATGGAACGGTAGCCTATTCGAAAATGTAGGAGATCTACCCATGATCTAAGAATGAGGGGGCGTTCGCGTTCCATGAGGGCATGGACGCCTCCTGTTATGGGATAATGGGAGATTACCCAGTTTAGTTTTCGGACGTTAATTGATGATATAGGACCACGCTAGCGGTCATAGTTGGAGCATAGGGATTCGAAGGCACATGACGGTCTACTAAGTAGAGGCCCACGTATTCAAAATTCTTGGTCTAATCTAATTTTTAAGCTTAGAGGTCTTTACAAGAAGCACCCAAGCGATTTTTACAGTTTCTACTATGTTCAGGCATATAATGCATATCTTACGAAACCACATGTAAAGAACAAAATTATAGTATGTGCAGCTATAACGAGAAAATTCTGCAAGGTAGCCGAGTCTATATTATACATGGGATGGTACTGAGCTGAGACTACTATGAAAACAAGCTTGCACAGGCTTGAGGTTTGATTGCTTAAGATGCAACGAAGCACTCGCGTTGCTCACGGTCGCCACGTGGTTGGCAGTTGGTTGCTGTCTGTCGCGCCCCTCAGTCCAGGATCCACGACATCATCGTCATTCAAGAGCAGAGGCTTACCAGAAATTATACCTGAAATTCAATTAGGAAAACCTCACCATCAAAACCATTTCTACCTGGGGATGCCGATACGCGTGGACACGACCCCCAGCCGGCATCTCTGCATCTCCTAGGCCTAGCGATGCCACCTCGGATTCTCGCCTCCCACCCCAGTAGTTGTGCTACCTACTTACCTTGCCCAGTTTATGCGGCCTAGTTAAAGAATCCTGGGACCAAACCATGAAAATCCTATCGCTTCCTCCAGAGATCCAAATTCAGATATTTGAATACCTTTCCTGGCTTGATCACTTCACTCTCTCAACTGCCTCACCTATCTTTACCTCGGTCTTACAACACAACTCATTCCGTCGAAAACGGTATTGCGAAGAGATTTGGGACAATTACAAGGACAACGATGTGCTTGATATCAACTTTCGGCGGTTTCTACCAGATGAAACAAGATATTGGCCTGATGGACCCGGATGGAGAACCGAGGTCGGCTTACACGGGCTCTTAGCTTCCGGGAGGTTTATTTTAAAATTAGAAAGAGGTGGGAAGAGGTCATATATACTCTATTTCCGTGATATCATGAAAAAATCTAAAGACGAAGGGGAAGGGTTAGACCCGATGACCAAAGGATTGACGGAAGCTTGGGGTGGGATAAAGATGGTGGACATTTCGTTGGATCTGTTAGCAGGCGACCCACAATACTTGAATGGCCATGGGCTGGATCTCGAGGCAAGGATTGAAACGGATGAGTCCGAAAAAGGCGAGAATGCCGACAGACCTGGAAAAGGTAAATATACTGGTGGCACCTCTTCCAGGGCTGGTCTCTCACAGGTTGGGACTTTGGACTTCTTTCAAGACAATCACCAAGAAAACCCGATCGAACAGGCTTCAGAGGTCGAAAAAATGTCGGTTTTCGACATGCTTGGAACTTATCCCCAGATTTTCCGGGTAAAGCGCCCAATAAAATTAGTCGATGGACAAATTACCTCCTACAGCCGCAGCGCTGATATATATTGGTCGATCCACATACCATGGAATGGTCCTTGTACCCCTGTTAAGGATATCGTTGAATCAGTGGCAGCCGCCGTGACGGAGGAAATTCTCGAACAAAACGGCGAGCTGCTTGGATGTTGGGTTAGGTTTTCTGAGTATAATTTTTTCCCTCGCGCAGACGAAAATGATAAAGTCCATCCGCGGTGGAAAGTTTTCTTAGATCTCTTAGTTATCAAAGACCCATCCAGCAGTTCTAGCTGATTTGGGTTGACCCGGCAATTGCATTGATGAATTGTTCATAGCTCATCATAACAGGGGAAGTTTGACTCCTAGATGTATATTATTACATATATGACAAGAGGAATCATTCGCTTACGCTGTAGCATAATGTGTACCTCGTCGATCCGAGGCCATGGCCAAAGCGCAGTTCCAAACCTTTTCGCAACCAAACACGCCAAGCTCGAAAGGCTGGTGAGAACGTTAGTGAGCTTCACAAAGTACAACATCTTTTTTTGCGTTGATTCAATCCTCGTGAGTCACGTCCAGCAAGCTGCAGCGTTGCAGCCCAACTGGCACGCTTTTACCATTGGCTGGCAGTTCTCGAGAGATGCAGGTGGCAGATGGATCCTTGTATATAATCCCCACAGGATGTCAGACCTCCTCAATTTCATTCATCTCCATCCCCCAAACATCTTTCCTTCTAGTAAAAGAAAACGGTCGACAACATGTTTGGCGATACCTCCGGCTCCGCGCCTTCGCGAGCTGTAAACGCAGCCACAGCATCCGTGAAAAGGTTCAGAATTAAAAGACCTAGGACATATGCTCCGGTTACACAACGGGCCGGAAAGACCATTTTATCTCTTCCTATGGAAATTCAAGAAGAGATATTAAGCCATCTCATCTGGTACGACCATTTTTCAGCGTCAATGGTATGTCCGGAATGGGCAACTCTTCTGCAACAACCCAGGTTTCGCCAGAAGCGGTACTGCATAGAAACCTGGAGCGAACAGGAGTGTGAGGAAGACTTCGATACTATACCCCAAGATATGGGCTTTCGTCGGTATCACCCTGACGAAACTCTACCAAAGAACTTAGAAATTGGCCCTGGAGGTCTGGGAATGCATGGACTACTTGGCACCGGGACAATGGTTCTCAGCGTGCGAGAAACGGGGGAAACGAGGGTTTACCTGGCTATACGGCATAGCCGGGAAGCCTGGAAAGGCAAAGACAGAGGAGACTACGTAGGGCCTTTGATGAAGCCTTATGAGGAAATGTTCCCCTTCGATGTCGGAGTTAGGCGGTGTCGGTGGAAAAAAGATAAACACAAGGCCGAAATCAGCTTTCACGAAATTACAGGCTCGCCGCTACTGGCGACAGATCCTCAGTTCTACTTTGGAACTGACACCCACGAAAAGGTCCCAGAGCATATCCAGGCAAGGATAAAAAAGGATTGTACGGCGAAATACTGGGCGAATGACTCGGATACTTGGAAAGAGTTGAGGGATAGAGAGGACGATATTTCCGTAAGGATACTGGACAAAGATGTTCTCACGGATGGGACTTATTCACGCGTCCGCCGACGGTGCGATTTTGAATACCTTGAGGAAACCACCGTGCCTGGGGTTCTCCCAATTTCTGCAGCACCTGTCACTACTGGAACAACCATCCAAAGACTATTAGGTTATATCAAAGAAGCCTTGGTGGACGAGCAAGACCTTGACAACGATGGACCGCTTGAATGTTGGGCCACATTCCAAGAGTTTTGGCCGCAGCGGAGAG
Source organism: Orbilia blumenaviensis (assembly GCA_036872755.1). NCBI lineage: Eukaryota > Fungi > Ascomycota > Orbiliomycetes > Orbiliales > Orbiliaceae > Orbilia > Orbilia blumenaviensis. Next base: position 385,034 of record JAVHNS010000014.1, read on the forward strand.
GTGAGGCTGGGCCTGAAGATATTGACTTCCACCCCCGCCGCAAAATTTTCTTGAGCCTTTGCAATCTAAGTAGGTGGTCGTTGGACCCGAAGAAAGACGACTTGGAGTGTACTTGCGACGGAGATGGCGAAGATTGTGAATGTCAATGGTTTGATGATTTATCTTTTTTGAAGCATAGCCTGCGCTATAAAACGGACACCTTTGACTATGACACAAGCGACGATGACGATTGCGATGACGAAGAAGAAGAAGACTATAATGATGCAATGGATATTATCGATTAGCTCCTAACGTCAATGTATCCTTCTAATACCTCTATTAATCCTATTCCGTTTCCCTTTACTCCGAGCTCATATGCTTCCTTCTGTGATTTGCGAAGGCACTATCTTCAAAGCAACTCATGAATTCATTACAATACTAGCGACATTAGTTCATCGTTTCCGAGTGTAATACGATCTCGCCAGCCTGGGTCTGAACTATTACTTAAAAAAGCAATTGATTTGTCTTGTGCCCAGACCTCGACTGTGCATAAGTGACTAGAACAGTAAAGTCTGCGACCAGCCCTAAAAGGCTTTCGGACTTGTTCAGGAGTCCACATAATGTAACAAGGAGAGTGCGTAAACCATCATAAAGATACTTTAAAATTACATTATAGTCCTAGAATCCATCTTGATAGCACAGATATTAGTATCCGCAAGACGACTTGCGCTCACTGACTAAGGAAATGAAGTCGGCGTATCGAAAGGTTGCTAATAGCGAGCGATCGCTCAATACAAACGTTATAAACTCGAGCATTGGTGCCGAGGGACCCCAAAATATTACAACGAGGCTGTTGAGTACACGCGTGTAGAAATACATTTATGAAATAGTACATCCCTGTATGATACGGAGATCCCAGGAATGCTAGCCTATTTAAAACCTACTGGTATAGTTAAGATGGATTGAATAAGACAGACGCCATAGACAAGAGGTCATTAATTTTTCATGATATCTGCGAATCGCGCCTTGAGCTAGGTAATTCTAGTGTCATGACTTCATGATCAGTGCGGAAATAGCAAGATCAAACTAACTTCTGCCTAAATCTACAGAGGCTGTATATATTCAGGGACCGATAAACTAACACAATCGTACAAACGAGACCCAAAGCTTTAATTAAGTGCATCGGTTGCAGTGTATGGAGCTGCTGTTACACAAAACCACGGGTCCCCAGGTATCCGGGTAGCTGGCGATACAGGCACCCTTGTAATAGGATCGGTGCCACGAGTTTCATGTTGCACAAAATCCGGTTATGAAGGTTTAACCACCCATAGAAAACCAATTGTGTTGAATGCGCGCATGTGGTACGCTAGCCTCGGACCAATTCAGCATGTGTGAAATCTGGCTGGAAAGAAATATTGGATTCGTTATTTTTGAACATCAGTATGGGGTACGGAAAGTCAATTAAATTGGATGTAGAGACAGGCTACTCCGAGGTAAAGGACATCTATGTTGATATCCTGCAGTTGCAGAACATTCCTAGTTACAGGCGACAGTTGGAGCGCTGTATTATGGTATGTGCTAGCATGCCAAATTGGTGAATTTGCCATTCAGGCACATTTCATATTGACTGGAACTAGTGCCTTTGGCATTTAGGCTCCTGAAGTGTCGAACATCTGGAAGACTCTTTTTTTTTTTTTTTTTTTTTTTTTTTTCGCCTTTCTTTCTACCTTTTGGGGGATGGGATTTATCAACAAGGCTGTGCATACGCTGTCACCGTGATGAAGTTGTCTGGACATTGTGATTGTGCTTAGCTCCGTGCGTGTCATAACCCCCTGTTTCGAAGCCGACGAAAATATAAAACGCGCTTAGGTGACAGAACGAAGGGGGCTATCTAGAATAGAACTTCTGGCTGCAGTGGCAATGCACTAATGATTAGAAGGATTCTGGGGTCAACTGGTAAATCTTGTCACGCTAGCCATAGCATGCAATACCCGAATGTGATTGTTCGCCGTCGATACGCGGATACATCAAACCGGTGCATTTTTGGGCCTTGCTCCCCTTAGCTAGTTGCGTGTACAATGGGCCTCGCACATCAAAATCTGCTTAAATACTTGAACATCCATCCTGCTTCCAGAATATTGCTTCTATTTCTTTTTTCGTTGACTCTCCAATTCAATCTGACTTCTCCCCCTTTTCAATTTTCGCTGTGATATAAAATTATATCGCATTTAACTTTGGAAGTGCTGGCCTCTTCCACAATACATAGATCAATTTTAATATACAACTTTCGTTCAGCAGAAAATATGGCGAGCACCACACCAAAAGCTCACATGTCATTGGTTCCGGAAAAGCAGAACAAATTGCGCAAATTCTGGAGCCTTCTACTCAAGATATTTGCGAAACCCTACTCTACAAAGGGTTGTGACATAATAGACCACTTGGATCTACACACACTCGATCAGGCTACGATTGCTCAACTGAAAATTGCATTGGCCGACCAAACAGTTCAGAAGCTTCACGTCGCATTTTGGCAACTCGTGAAACATGAGAATCCGGACTCTGTGGTTCTGCGTTATCTTCGCGCAAGAAGCTGGGACGTCAATGGGGCTTTGGCCAAGCTAATATCGACCCTGTGCTGGAGGCAGGCGTTTGGCGTCGAGGAGCTCCTTAAGGGAGGAGAGCTATCTGCCACTACCAGTTCCGATCAGGGCTTCATCCGGCAGCTTCGAATTGGGAAAGCTTACTTACATGGATTCGATAAGCTACAAAGACCGATTTCAATCATCTCGCCGAGGTTGCATCGATCAAGTGATCAGAGCCCCGAGAGTATAGAGAAACTCACAGTTTATATTATGGAAACTATTCGACTTTTATGCCAAGAACCCAACGACATGTCTTGCATTATATTCGATATGACAGGGTTTGGACTTTCGAACATGGTAAGTTGTAGAAGCTCCTGGCCTATAGATATACTAGGATATCGCGCTAATCTTTGAGCTCTAGGATTATACTGCTGTCCAATTTATAATTAACTGCCTCCAGTCACACTATCCCGAGTCCTTGGGCTTATGTCTTATTCATAATGCCCCATGGATTTTCCAAGGCATCTGGGTTAGTATTATTGATCCAGGGCACTGCATAGGGGCTTTCGGCTAATAATTCAATATCACAAACAGGGAATTATCAAAGCTTGGCTTGATCCGATTGTTGCATCCAAGATCCAATTCACCAATAATATAAACGACCTGTCTAAGTTTATCAGTCAAGAACAGATTCCAAAGTTTCTCGGCGGTAAAGAAAATTGGGCTTACGAGTATAAAGAGCCCGGAACTGAAGAAAACACCACTATAACCGACCCAAGTATCGACGATTTGGACGAAAAACAGAGCGTTGAAAACATTAGAAAGGACATCATTGAAAACTATAAAAAGGCAACCGAAAGGTGGGCCAACGAAGGGTTTGAACAGAGTTCTTCTAGAACAAGAGTAGACGAAGAACGTGACCAATTGGCTGGGAGGCTCAAACAGAACTACTGGGCTCTGGATAGGTTCGTTAGAGCGAGGACTTACTACGATAGAATCGGGGTGTTGGGTACCACTGGGAAGCTTAATCTTAACTGCGAAATACCGTCTAATTAAATGGATGGTACTGGTCCTAGGACGCTAGCTGCAGCCCCCGGCCCCACAAAGCGACCCATAGCTTTGCAGAGTATTAAAGAAATATAATAAGCTATGTATATGCACTGATGTAGCTATAAATTAGGAGCTGGACATCGACTGAGCGCCTATGAGTTTGCATATATTGACATTTATTGGGTAGAAGTCAACGCATCTATGGTCAAAATGTAACGTTATAACATGGCACAATGTTCTAGTTACATAGACACTATTAGTATACTAGAAAGGAGGCCATATCTATACCCATTAGAATATACCTGTCCTTAAAATCAGGTTCTTTTACACGCTAGTGCACTCTACAGCCGCGGCTCAAACCTTATATACACCTTTAAAATACACATGGGTTTAAGCAAGCCATATAGCCTCAATCATAATATTATGCCGCTAGCCCTATCATCGGTACTAATTTATAAGAGGTCTCGAGACCTTCTGTGTCAATTGATCAGCAGCAGCATCTTGACAGATGTGAACCCCAAGGATAAAAAGGAGACACTGAATGCTATGAAGAACCAGGGCACTTTCTGTTTGCCTCTCACAATTGTACAAGCACATAAACATAAACCGCCAAGGAGAGACCATAGATGAAAGGGCTACAGTTGCGGTCGCATATTGTACACCAGAAACCCAGTATTCTAGGGTCGGTAAAACTGCTTTTAGGAAACTGATGGCTATAATAGCGTCTACTACAGAGAGACTTGGTTTGTAGAATGTACATGCGTGTTTTGACGAGCTAAAAGATGCACCATAGTTCCTGAACCAGATTAAGGTTCCAGATTTTAATGTTCTGCACACGAGAAGACATCTAGATCGATGTTGTGTCGTCATATCAATGTATCTCTCTTTGGACCCTAGAAATATATAGCACGATCATTTCGCCACTACAGGAGTTTACATCTTCTGGACCTTCATGCGTACATTTTTTCTTTGTATAATGAGATATACAGATGTAGTTGCTGTGTAAGTTCGTATACGTATATACATTACAACAATGGTCGCATTTCATAGATAACACCCAACGAGACCAGATAGCGCCACTCCCAAATAAGAGCACATTTCTTTGATCTTGATCCGCTGATAGCCGTTATTTAGCTATAATATTACGTAAAAAGACTTAAGCGGATGTGAGGCCGAGATTCGAAACCTATGCATCCGTAATGTTAGAAATTGTTCGGTGGCTCGAGACTACACTGAATGGCTACTTTTCCTACGTTTTGATTAAATCTAAAAGCATAACGTCTGATACCATTAGCTAGCGTAAAATTTAATTATCATTGATAGTATCGTGTTAAAATTAAGCACGCGTACAATGTGTATGTGCCTATGACCGAGGCGAAATACAAGGCGCGGGACATTGTGTGGCTTGAAATGCTTATGAATCGGGCAGTTATGTCGCTGAGGCTACAAAATCAATGATATATATAAGCATAAGTATTGCTTGTATTTAGTCTCATGGTGCTAATAAAATATAACTACCTCTGTATCTACCAGAGCCAGGCCTTGAATTGACCTCTGATCAGCTGAGTAATCGGCCCTAGTAATTTACAGGGACTAATTTGCAAAGACTTTCCTCCCAAGAAAAATCGAAGAGCACAATAAATACGGTAAAAAGAAAAGCGCCTGCTTGAATAGGGACCGAAATTAAAACAGGGCTGTATATGATAGAATTTATTATAATATCATCACGGCCAAAGGAGTAGCTTCTAAAGCTAGAGCGCGAGCATTTAGTCAATAAGATGGTAGTCGTCAACAATCTTTGAATCTCCTTCGCCTTCTGCGATGAGTTCCTGCTCAGCCCTCGAGATCAACTCTCTGCACTTCTCATTCCTCGGAACGAAGCAGCATTTAAAGGGATGTGGATGAGAGACAGTTCCCGAAGTCGAACCCATTGCCGGCTCAACATCAAGTCCCGTAACTGGATCAACTGGCTTATTGATGTTAAAAACAGCGAGGGTCTGGGCGATAGTCAAAAATGTGCTGGCGTCTGCCAACTGCTGGCCGGGGCATATCCGTCTCCCAAATCCGAAAACGAACTTTTTGGGGTTAAGCTCTGGTTCTTTTTTCAAGAATCTTTCTGGGTTGAAGGTTTCCGGTTCTGTGTATGTCTTGGGATCCCGAGAGAACCAGTGGATGGAAGGGACGACGATAGCGCCCTTGGGAATCCGATATCCAGCGAATTCATCGTCTGCATCGACGGTATGAGGGAAGCCAGCCGGTACAATTGGATTGAGGCGTAAAGACTCCTTAAAGACTGCCTCTACGTATGGTAGATTAGCACGGTCATCGAACCCTGGTAACCTTTCATTTCCGACAACGCGGTCTATTTCCTCCTGTGCCTTCTTTTGGACTTCTGGATGAAACATCATGGTTCGGAAGAAGAACGCGAGAGCGGCGACAGTGGTATCTGATCCACCACCATACAGCGAAATTGCACTGGCTTTGATAAGATCTCTTTCCTGCGCACGATCTTTATCGTTCATCACTTTCTTTTCGTGCCTATCTAATAGACCGGAAACATAGGACGGCCTATTCTCCCCACGATTTCGTTGAAGTACGACGAACTCAAATGGGACATTTGTGGTGTCTGTAACGGTTTTATTATACGCTCGGGCAATCCCTTTGAACTCCATACCAGGCAGCCATTCCGGGAAGTGCCGAAGCCAGGGGATGTTGTCGACTATCCATGCACCAGCAGCGGTGGCCTCGCTAAAGGCAGCCATCATTCTGTCAACAAGGTTGATAAGGGGATCGAATCCGTTGAGATTAGGCTTATAGCCATACAAAGTATCCAGTACGATGGAACTTGAAGTACTAGGGAAACATAAAATCGTTAGTATCAGGTTACCAAACTCCAACAGGAATATCTAAAACTTACGCATGCAAGTTTGATACATATTTGTCGGGATTACTTAAGGTACGAAATAGGAATCGTCGGACGTGGGTATAGATCAACGGATGGAGCTTTCGTATTGCTGTGTTACTGCCAATCTGCCATGCGGCTAGTTTACGCTGTTGTTTGAAGTTACTGTTGTAGTTTTGGAAAGTAACGATATGCCCCATGCCACACCTATTTGTTTGAGTGACTCTGTCAGCGATATCGATCCATCACCGAATATTAATTGCAACTTAAAGTACTAGCATATGGATGTCTATACATTTCGCCCGCGAAAAATAGTTGTGGCCTCGAGGAATAGTTAGACTGTCTCCGAACCAAAAGCTCTTCTGCGATATCTAGGTCGTGAATTAGGATTATTGTTTGACCAAGCACCGTTATCGAACTGATCGGACCATAGAGATCCTTGTGTTTCAACCAGTGCTGCCACTCTGGGGGACCAGGAGGCGGAAGGTCATTGATGTTCCCTACGATGAATGCGCCTTTGGGGCCTGGTGGCAGTGGAAGCTGCTTCCGTTGTGAAGCGGCAATTTTTCGGACTACTAATAGAGCAGTGAGAATGGCACTGCCATACAAAACTGGCCCGCCAGTGGTAAGATCGTCAAATAACATTTCGAATTTTGGGACTTGATAGGCGAAAATATAACTATGTTAGTCCAAGTCGAGAGCCCGGCAGGCTGGCGCTTGGGTTCTGTGGGACACCTGGGCCCTTTATATGGGTAACTACCGCACTGCTTTGAATACGAGAATCTTGTCGGATAATTCAGCTGTCATGGACTCCCAGAAGAGGCAGTCCTACAGGACTATCCTGCCATTTCTGCAGGAGGACAGGTGTACTTTCCACCTTTCCCATGGGCAAGAGTACCTCAAGCTCATTTTGTCGTTCCTCACATTATTGGGGCTATATCGTCGCAGCATGATTATATGTGCATCGAGGCTGTCATCGAAAACTGACGACCCACAGCGAGCATAACGACCCGACGCCGCGGTGTCCACACGCTTGCAGGGTTCGGTTAAACGAAATGTGATTTGTTCGCCATTAGTTAGGCTAACCGACTTAAGTTAGGAACCGCCCCACTATCATGGGCTGTCTTGAAACTTCCCGGCCTTCCGACGCTATCGCAGCCAACCGATTAATAATGTGGCTAGCCTTGAATTGGTCAGAAGAACAGGTCACAAAAGTGGAATATTGCTCTACTAATATTGAGAGAATTTGCCTTCTGCATCTCCAGCCTTGGTCCACAGGCGATATTGTAGTAGCATTTGCAGAATAAATGGCGGCGGCCAGAGGGAACTCGGATATTTTGTTTAGGCAACGCAGCCGAAGGCGGGTTGAGCATACAAGGATGTGAGCCGGAGCTAGTTCAAAAGCCTGAAGCATTCAAACAAATGACGACGGGATTGAAACGGCAGTTAGGCTTACTGTGTGAAAATCTTCAAATATATGTACCAAAGGGACGTTACGAAGCGGGCTACTCAAGGAAGCTGGAGCTAAATCAGTGCTGACGGGTGCAAAACAGGTTCTCGTTCTTGCCTCTTCGATATCCACGTGCAGCTCAAGAAGTAATCCACGTGGATTGCGATTTTCCATTCCATAAGACGTTGACGCACGGATTCAATCCCAGGTCCATGCACTTGGGTGATAAGATGTCACAATCGCAGGGCTTGGGTGATACGCATGCATCGAGAGTTTCAGCGAGAGGCCCCACACTGATCCTGATGCTGCATCTACAAATATGCGTATTCCTTCTTATTATGAGTAATAGTATACATCTAGACCCACCACCAAACGGCTTCTTATATGATTATCAAGCCCAAGAGTCTTTTCAATGATTTCCCAGCTATTCGTCGCATTATTGTGTTGATCCTGTTGCAGAAAAGTGGGTGCGATCAACCACACATGGGATATGAGGTATGATGGAGGCGAGACCTCGCCGACTGAGCACAGTTAATACATAGGCATATTCTTGCGCAGCTCGTTACATGTAATTGTCATTCCAGCAAAAAAACTCGTAGAACTTGTTTTTCTATATTTACTTTTTCTCCCCCATTTCCTGGCAGCCTGAGGATTCGCAAGAACCACATTTACATACGCACAAATATGCAGATTATAATATTCGTGTTCAGAGGCCCGACCGACCAACTTGATATTACGCTGCGGCGGCACACGTTGCAGAAATGTTGGCGTCATCCACCAAGGGACACACGCACATCCGCGAACTAAAGTTACCAAGATTAACTTCCTTTCGATGTGATAGGCTCTACTGCAACGTTTGCAGCTCTTAGCTTTCTTGATTGAGATATTCGGACGAGAAGATGTGTGCTCGCTGCAACACTACTGTATTATCGCGGCACAGCCTGGACCCAGAACTATGCTAGGAAAATTCGGGCGTAACATACCCGCCTAACCAAACCCCTCAGCTTGAATCCAAACCACGACAGGAAACATCAACCACAATATCCATTATTGCCCTCCCCGTCGGGATTAAAATAAAACTTATCAACTATTTCCCGTGATATCAACACTTGAATGCAGCCCCAGTGAACCTGGACCTCTAGCTATTCTCCACCAGCAATCCTTAATACCCTTCTTATCCAAAGATATGCTGTGGTACTGTCAATATTACTATAGCACAGGTATTAATATATCCTAGCAATATTATCATGCGCACCGAGTTATCTAATACTGGAGACGCTGCCAAACGGGGCCTCGAGTGTTTTCCTGATTACAAAATGTGATGAAGAACAAGCGACATGCAGGTCTTTCAAACAATTCGCTTAGAGAACACCGCTAATATCCAATATTCTTCCCGCAATATATTTTAAATACACCCTTTTATTTCCACAGACGGCCACCCTTCTTGGGGCTAAAGTTATATCTTGAATACCGCTAGGAGCGGAGAGCTCTTGGAGGCGGTAGGTCAAATCTTAACGAATACATACATCACCCCGAACGCAAGGACATACGGATACCACCGTCAAAGATTCGATAAAGGACAACCTCCTCTCGTTAACCTAAGGTTTTAGGGTGCTGGCGCTGGTCGGTTGGTCTAATTGCATTCCTAGATACTCCAGTTTAAGCCGAAATGTAGATAATACCGTAGAGGCTGGTTTATGAGACCCAAGAACACAGCTTTGTGGTCACCACGCACACCTCTGAAACGAGTGTTCGAGCTAGACGGAGGCCGTAATTTCTATTTCAGCATTTATTATCGCCACTCCGTATCTGTACCTTTTGAATATTGCCTGATTCTCCCCTAAACATTCTGATGGTCACCAGACCTGACCTGGAATATCACATCCCTATAATCATATCAGTCATATTAATTCTACCTACGGACGATGTCTCAGTTTATCTATGTAGGCGCGGAAGTGAAGATGAGGAAAGTAACTAGGGATCATGCGCTACAAGAGCATGAGATCAACCTCCTCTAGATCAAAGGAAGCCCTAAAATGATCCCGTATCAAGGAGAAGTTTATACATCCCTCTGGCCCAAAGCTTAAACCTGATGTTCCATACCCAGCTATTCCCCAATCCTCCACGTACTCTAAAAATCGACAGTAATAGTTGAAGGTTACACCCAAAAATCCTGCCTCCCACGAAATTGCTTGGAGCCGAGTGTAATGATATTTACACCTCCCAAGGGCTTCGTACCATTCTCTCCGAAGGCCGTAATGGTGAGCCCGGGTGCAAAATAGCCCAGAACCTTCAGATACATTGACCCTAGCTGATGGAGCATATATATCACCCATTGCGTCAATCGTCAATGTCAACATCTCGACTATATCGTCGGATGGTACGCGTCCAATGCTCGTCAACAGATAAAAAAAACAAAAATACGCTCGGTATTCATGCTCAAACACATCTGGGTTTTTATCGAGTCTTCTGAGAAGCATACCGAGTTTCTCAGGAACTTCCTCCAAATATGTGGTTCTACCACACTGAGAATAATCAAAAGCAACATGCTCGAGAAATGTTACGATAAAGGAATCATCAATAACTATATAAGATGTTTCGTTGCACAGAACCGTAATGGCATTTTCCTTTAATCACCACTGGTCAGTTTATTGTCGTCGCCGGTTCAACGTTAAGGTTTTCCATAAGACGAAAAATAGAGGGCTCTTACAAGCGACCCAAATAGAATACAAGACGCCAATCCAGTAGCATCTTCAGAAAAGTCGTAGCCTACGGACATGATATATCGCAATACGGTGTCTAACCGTGGATATGTGGCCTCCTGGGCTCCCGGCCAAGGGTGTGGTACCATTACTACCGACATAATGGTAGACACGATACTTAAGTCGACGCAAAGATTAGCCTCGGACCCTCACCAATAATAAGGGGAAAAAATAATAATTACGATTGGTCCTCCATAGGAGCTGTGAGACATAGATTTGGGGCTTCGTTGAGGATTAGTTTTATAACGTCCATGCAGCCTTCACTGAAATAGGGGTCAGAAAGAGCCCCCAAAATCGCATGCTATGTGCAAAAGTAATGTTAGTGGCACCACATCTAATTGTCGTGTTAGCTGGCGGAGGCCCCGAGAGTGAAAACTCTCAGCTGTTAACCGGGGATAAATTAAGGTCATACCACCAAAGTTGTCGATCCGGTCTCATCACAAGTCCATAGTGACCATTCACCAGTTGAGCATCTGTCTCGAATACTTTCAAGATCTCCCAATTGTGCTGCTGCGAGAATACCATGGTCATCTTCTGGAAGTACTTGCCTATAGACATTCAGAGATACCGATAATTTTGATTCATACCGCTCCATTGATCGATATACCATTCTTATACCAAGTAGCTTCTGTCCCGAGGGTAATGGATCACTCTCGCGCACTAGAAAAATGTTGGACTCAATTTTTTCAAATGTTTCACCGTTGAGGCTTCTAAACGACTTTTTACGGATAGTAGTATAAGCTGTGTTCTTGCCAATCATCCGCTTTTGATAGGCAAAAGTGTTCTTTGCAACTTGATTTGTCCATGTTATTGACGTGGTCTCCTGTTGAAAGTTCAGGATTGAGGATGTTGTTATTAGATTGATTCCCGTTTCCCCAGGCTCGTTGGTCATAGGTTTGGATCCTCTTTCCAGGGACTTAAGTAGCTGCTGAACATCTTCAGAGGCTCCTTCGTAAGTGCTGTATGTCCCGTCCCCACGCTTAAATTTAGCGGCCTCTTTTTGGGGGCCTGGTGAAATTCTCATGGATCGAGCCAGGCGCGGCAGGCGTTCATGTACCTGTTTCTCTGTTGCCGTACTAGAAGACCTTAATTGAAGCTGCTCTATAGCAGCCAAAAGTACCTCAAAATCGTCATCCGATTGTGGTTGGCTATGGCTTGTATGGCCCTTGTCGAGCGGTGACGGAAGTTGGGAAGCTGAAGAGTCGTGCTGTATCCTTAGTCTCCACGATTCAGCAGTTTGTCTATATTGTACGGTTAGCATATATTTCCATGGATCCAGGAGCCCCAACGCTGAAGGGTTAAATATTTTCCTTGCCTTTCATGGGGAGAGCCTAACACAACGGTTGGGAGCGAGCTGGCAACAAATGAAGGGAATGGGGTTAAAATACTAGGGTTTCCTTTCGGCACGCTTGTGAAAGGATTCCCAGAGCTTAGTGAGCTAGAAGAAGTCCGCTCATGCTGCAGGGGTACCATGGGGGGGTTTATCAGACTTGAAGGCTGTGAGCTAGCCCCAGCAGGGAGGTAAACTTCAGGATGCCTACGTGGTTTCTTCTGAAAATGCCATATCTTTAGAAACTTCTTAAGTTGGTCCATACTACTCACTAAGGGGTTAGTACCTCATAATATAAGATGCGGATGTAATAGATTGATATATAGCAGTGCCGCAGCCTGCTTTGGGTGTGAACCCGGGGTATAGTATGCGTGTCGTCAACCATCTTATCGACCTACCTCATTTCGAACTGGTGGACATCTCTTAATGTATCGATTGTAGATTGGTAGCTACCTGAGCCAACAGTCTCAAGGATGATAGACTTGTAGGGCTTAACATCGATTTCGGTAAGGCTTTTGGTTACCCTTTTCCTTGGCCGCGGCGCCATCGATTGGGGTGCCTTCCATTGCAGGTCCATTTTCGCACATACACAGCATGCAAACCCGCTAAAATTTTGCGAAAATATAGATACTTTATTTGCTAACCTAGGACGTCGAGCTTGTGGATTGGGCGAGCTGGGGAGCTCAGATTGGGTGAATGTTAAAATGAAGGTATAAAAGAGAATGTGTAGCTAAGATGCGCATATAAATAAATTTATAATATTAAAATGAGCACTGCGGAGCTGGACTGAAAGTTATATGATATCCAAAACTTTCTTCGGACAAGAAGCGAACAGCCACTCGTTTAACAAATGTATTCACTCCCATTCTCAAGCAGTAATTTATAGAAACAGCTCTCATTCGCATCCCAGTTTGTGTTGGATCTTTTACTTTGGGATTGCTTTACGACATATAGCCCTCCTGGTGATATGTGCTGTTGCCACCTCTGCACAGCCGCTGGTGGCTGCAGCTTGCAGCTAGGCAACATCACTGAGATGTTTGCGAATTTTATTTCTGTCAAGTATTGCCGGCCCTGGTGAGATAGTATTAGTAATTTATGTGCTAAAACTTATGAGAGGGAGCAAGATTAATACCAACATAAGCCTTTGCATATCGGTACAATATATACTAATAGTGAAATTTATATCGATATATATCGAGGTATCAAATATGGGATATGGATCCTGGCGATCAAGAATTCTGATAAACTTTTTCTGATAGCAGCTATGTAAAGAACACATACGCTTTACACCGGCACCATCAGGATCATGGGACTGTCATGTAGTTCTAGTATCACCAATAATTAGTAGGTGTGTCGAATTAGGTCTTAATACATATTTGATTAAGCAGTTCCTACCGAAGCTGGATCATACGACTTGACCGGCTAATCCGGTCCCCAAGGCATTCGGCGTTCTGCCTGGTTGATTCCCAATGTGATTGGCTCAGAATGGGTAGAACTATGAGACTAACCGTTTTAGGAATTCCACGATCCGGGATGCAACAAGGACATGGTATACAACACATTTCACACTCCAACATTGCGTATATCAAAAGAGACCCAAGCTTGCGAATAGTCGTGATGGATATGACCTTCTATCATCACAAGTCTATTCTAATCGACCGCTAGTTAGAATAGTTTGAGTATTTTTTTAAAAAAAAATTCAGGCTCGATTCTCTTATCTATCTCTTTGTAACATCCATAATTTTACCCGTCGTGTGTGCAGGCGAGCTCGACAACCCGATCCAATTGGTCAAATCGTTCAGCTACTTGCACCAGGCCATTTTTGCTCTACCGCATTAGTCAAGATGGAGGGTAGATTCTCTATTCCTGAAAGCGACACTAGTGCTGCAGCTGGATACGGATATCCATTTCCAATACCAGGGAGCCCCGGCAGTATTTGTGCCAATCGTAGCCTTCCAGATGGTTAGTACAAATATATACCCTTAAGTTTAATAATTTGCGATTTATGCGATAATTCTTCCAGAGTTGGAAGCATCAAAAAAATAATTATATACAAGGAATTGGTCTAAACAATGTGAACTTCTAGAGGAGGATGATTTCTACCTAGAAAACATCGAAGACGGCGAGGAGGTTCAACAACAAGATAAGCAACACCGACGTACCGTAGCTGCTCGGGTACCACCGCCAAGGCCGTCTCTGCATCAAGTCCCCGTCGATTATGATCCTATGGAAGAGTGGCTGGGCCAAGGTATCGCACACGAGCCTTGGAACTCACTGCCATCTTGCCTTAGAACTTCACAGAGCGGGCTTCAGAATTACACAGCAATGGGATCTCAAACGGATATCTACATGAAACTCCACGAGAAAACTTGGAACCAGTCGTCTAGCCACAACTTAGCCACCTATGCTACCCAACCGACGCTTCCACTAGACCATATCCGTGGAACTTATAATCCACTATATCAATGGCTTGGCCAAAGCGTCAAGAAGGGACCTTGGACCCCGTCATGTCCTCGGTTCCCAAATAATGTATCCGGAATGGATGATGATACGACTGGTTCACAACACAATATGGATGTCAACCAGGGGGATGGCTCTCGAAACAAAAGAAAGAGGTACCCCTGAAGGTATACCTGTGCTTCAGGTATCCCTGTATGCGGAATATGGCTTTCTCCTGTAGTGATGGTCTAGAGTCCTACCACTAATACTAAGCTGTATCACCATCACGGCTCTATCAATTTACTCTGGTGTTCGGACCCCAGCATCCGCCCTGACTTCGTTGCGTTTTATTCTTCCATCCTGGTTTGTTCGCACTACTTTTCGATTGCTCATTCCCGTCCTGTTACACCCCTTGCCATTCGGACGTCGTCTATCTCCCGAATACGGCGATCCGCGCTGCTTTTTCATTCTCATTATTAAGTCTTGGCCCCTCGATATTTTCCTAGCTAGCTAGCCTGAATTCAATACCAATAACAGCCTTGTTGCACACCCTGTCTACTCTCGAGCTTTCAAGATTTCTAGAGCCACCCCTAGTTAGTAATACCATCTCCTTGCATGTGGAATTCATATGTCATGTTTCTCCTTTCCCTTGTACTGTTTCAAATCTTAAGTTACAAAAACGAAGCTCTTGAAGCTATTTTGCATTCAATAGTCATCCTCACCTTATCTCGGAACTTTCTTAACAGAAGCAGCAGTTTTTGAAATTAGAGTACCGAGCTACGTAGATCCCATTGGCCTTGTAGGCCCTCATTCTACATATATCCATATATGTTTTTTTGTTTTTTTTTACAGAAAATGAGAATAAAAGAAAAAGATAGAACTACTACATAGATGCCCAAGCAGTCTGTATGTCTTAGAATTTCTGTAACCAGATACAGACACTAGCCGCGTATCCTACTAATCAGCTAGTAGCCAGGTGTGTACGACACGTACCCCATGGCCGCCCTAATGAGTTTTTAAGATGTTTAATTGATCTATATATATCTTCTACGATCTTCCATCCGCGGAGCCGTGTTTTGAACCGAACGCCTCCCATATTTTCGTGGTTGGCTATAGCTGCTATGGTTTACTCTTACACGCGTATTTGCGCCCGCATGCTGTATATTTGTAGGCTGTATTATAACGTTCCAAAATGAAAAAAAAGGATTCCTATGTGCGAACGCTTAATTACACGCACAAATGTGCAAAATAGATGAAATGTGCATACATGCATCATAAATCTCACTAGCCACAATGGCCACGGCGCTCAGCAGCAGCCCCGGCACTCAGCAACGGCCACAGTGCTCAGCAATGGCCACGGTGCTCAGCAATAGCCATGGCGCTCAGCATTAGCTACAGCGTTCAGCACTAGCCACGGCGTTCAGCACTAGTTATGGTGTTCAATATTATGACACCAGTTAACTATTTTCGACAACCAAACCACTTACCACGCCCGAAACCAGGTACTACCACGCCTAAAATCGAATAACTTTACAATTACTTCAAAAATCATCTATTTCTTTGTGACAATAGGGGTTTGAAGAATAATGACGCAAAAATAACAGGCTTATTACTGAGCGCTGTGGCTAGTGCTCAGAGCCGTAACTATTGCTGAGCACCGTGGCCATTGCTGAGCACCGTGGCCGTTGCTGAGCACCGTGGCCGTTGCTGAGCGCCGGAGCTGTTGCTGAGCGTCGGGGCTGTTACTGAGTGCCGTGGCTATTGTGGCTAGTGAGATTTATGATGCATGTATGCGCATTTTATCTATTTTGCACATTTGTACGTGTAATTTGAACTGTTGCACATAGAAATCCTTTTTTTTCATTTTGGCCCGCCATATGTATATCTGCAAGTTGATAACTTGCACATGCTACTAGGTTGATAGCATGGTCAATGGTATATCCACGTGTTGGCTGTTCGTAGGTCAGAAGCTAAATGTCAGCCTTGTCTTCTTTCCTGAGTATTAAGTAATTATATAATAAATTACCCCACCCAAAGAGAAATTGAAAACCGGAAAGACGAAGAAGCCATAGAAATATCCAGGAAATGGCAATACTTAAGTCCGTAAAGCCCTACTAAAAAAGGGGGGAGGGAGAAGAAGAGGAGGAGGAGAGGAGAAAAATATATACTCTCAATTTTGATAGGACTCGTCGGCTATGTTTGACCTGGATGAAATACCCTGTCTTAGAATCTGAGCGCTCTAGTAATATCGGATCATCTTGTTTTTAATATGTCGCTTAGTGCGTGTGGTGTGGGGGAGCCCCCGCACAAGGCGTCAAAATTTCAGCTTAGCAGATCTCGCGTACGATATGCATATGTTTCGTGCGACTGAGACAAGTACTCAAATAGTTTATATCTATCTCTTTCTGGATACCGACGTAACAGCATGATCATATGACCTCCGCTTCGCACCCTTTACAACAGCCTCGTTCGCATCTAAAGGCCTAATCTGCGAGATACCACACATACAGATTGTTTAGCTTTAAGGGGCTTGCATCATATGCAGAGTGTCGGCTTTTGAGCCATCTGTGAAGCTCAAACAGGCAAAATAACAGGTTTTTTTTCCCTCCACCAAGAATCCTACTATATTGTCGTGCCGTGCCGAGAAACTCGCGGAGTTGAAGATATGGAAAATCTGTTCGACTGGTCAGGCCCCCCCCCCTTTACCCAATAAATTTTCGTATCGGTTATGGAAGTCATTGTATCAGAACCGCGGCTCCGAAAATACTCGGCTGGCCGGTTATGCGTATTACAAACGGAATATGAAGCTGCGGCTGAAATGCTCAATAATTAATCCGGGGGACCGGAAAGAAATGATCTTGGTGGTGACAATGCATATTTATATACCCGTATTAGAAGTCATTATGTGATCATCGGGCGCCTGCCGCCCGGTCAGTACGGCACTAGCTCTGCTGTCACTGTCGTCAACGACATGGTTCAGTCGTTTCCCAATTTAAGGTTCGCACTTATGGTGGACATCGGAGGCGGCGCGCCAACAAAGGAGAGAGATATTCGTCCCAGGGACGCGGCCGTTAGTGAACCATCAAGAAATCAGAGTGATGTAGTCCAACTCGTTGAACAGGCTGTATATAGTTACTCTTCATTACGGCACCATCGATCCTGCCAATTCGGTCATGGAAAATTCAGCTGTGAGACAAACTTGCGAACAATCCTTAATTAAATATTTTGTACCTCAAAATGGAAGCTAGAGGATAAATCAAAACCTTCCCTTGTCAGTGATTCGAGGAATCTACGATTTACTCTGATTTAGAGCAAAAATGATAAATGGAAAAATTATGCTGCTCTTACGGCTGCTGTATACACAAGAGAACTTACCTTTGCTCTGAAGCCCACAAAAGTAGTCTCTTAGGAACAATAGGCAGGAGAATCAAAAACCGTATTCTGTATCGTATGATCTCGCAGATTCTGAGGAACCGCTTATGAGTTTAGCTTATTTCTCGAGGGGCTGCGAGGATATATCTCGGGAATTGGGACAAAAGTCGACGGTATTAGTCGCTATCAACGAGGTGAAGAGGAAAAGGAAAATTTGAATTGACTTCCCATCATGTTCTATGACAAAACGACTACATCAGGAGATGAGAACAAGGAACAGGCGAGTGGTTACTAGGCTCATGATATTTTCAGATATTGCGGGACATAGAGAGAAAACAATCATTGTGTCGGTTATTGTCGACCGTCCAACTTGGAAATATCGTAAGGACCCCAGGATTGGAATAGCTTATCCTTATTGCAGCTTCCGCTACCAAAATGAAAAAGGATTAAACGGTCTACTCATCAATCTACTAGAATAGCGAGCTTAGGGTCAGGTAAACGTGCCGATTATCGCGAAGGACCTTTACCTGAAGCATAGGACGACGAAAACAAGGCCTTTACCGAACGAAGTCCTAGAGACTCTTCATTCCCTGGCCGCGTTATATTCAAGGGTCTTTACTATTGCCGACGCACTCGATGGATGCCAAACTAGATTCACTTGTTAGGAAAAGGTCTGAAGCCGCTATCAAAAATCCTCTATCAGAATTATTGATAGGTTCCAGCGCATATGATCAGGCGTATGATGAAGCAATGGGGAGACTCGAAGGACAAAAACCCGACCGCGAACAATTAGCGAAGCAAACTTTAACGCATGTGCTAAGAGATCGTTCTGAGGGGACGGCGCTGTGTGTAGCTTTAGGGGGTGTAAAGAAGCAATAATTAGGCTATTGCTTAGGAGTGGCGCTGACGTTCGTTACCGGACTGTAGCGGGCCGTAGGTTGCTACTATATGCTCTACATAAGGTATAAGGGAGATAAAAGCCTATTGGAAATATTGCTGGCGGATATATACGAGGATCAACGTCATAACGAGGGTATGTTTGGTAGAGGCCCCTTATGCTAGACAATGGGCCTCGGGCACCATGATGCAGCGGAACTGCTTTTTGTGGATGCGCAGCAAAGAGGGTTGGCTTTGTTGGAGAGTGTTGTATTTTAGAGGAGACTTGCCGTATCTGGTGAAAGGTGAGACTGGTTCTGCGATTTTTGCACGCTGTGGATTCCAAAGGGGCCTATCCTTTATGGTTGCGCTTGTCGCTGCAATGGGAATTTGACCTTTGCGTTGACCATATACCCAAATACGATTATGCTCATTGTATCGAGATGGGGAGCACACTGTTTGGACGAAAGTCATGGCAGAATGACCTGGAGTTGTCTATATGGGTAGCATTTTCGAGATCAACAGCGGAGAGCTGATTGATATCTTCAATTAGAGTAGCCGCTAGGCCGATTCCCCCCAATTAGCACTGGGCAAGCAGTTGAAGGGACGAATTGACAAAAATTGATTGAACGAGCTGTAGGGCAAATACCCAAGTACTTCTTCTAAGTACTTAAGTACCTGTTATAACCAGCGCTGACCGGCTGGGAAGCTAAGTTCCATAGCTCCTGCGCTAGAAGTCCGGGCATAGTTGCAATATTGGTCAAGATTTCACTATTAATATGAGTTTAGCATTGGCATTACAATGCAACATAGTAATGCTAGTTAAGTACCTACTTGGGTGGTTACAGTGTGAAGAGTAAATGCTGGTGTTTAGCGCCCCACCAAGTTGGGGCTTGCCCCTCACAAATGGCGGGGCAGAACCACCCTCCACCTTCGCCACGTAAGGATCCACCATTTCATTCGCCTACATACCGATTCCAGAATATTGATATAAACTTCACCACGACAGCTTCAAGCTCAGTAAGGAGAATTGTAATATTATAAAAAGACGGAGGAAAACAGCAGCAAAAAGATGCACATCCTAACACTCCCCGTCGAAATACAATCTCACATCCTCAGCTTCCTGCCTTGGCACGATCACTTCCTCACCTCCACAGTATGCCAACTCTGGAACTCCATCCTCCAGCGACACTCTTTCCGCACAAAAAGACATTATAACCACTCAGTCCCCGCCGGCTGGGATATCGTCGACCACCCATACCCCGTATTTGATGCTGTCAGTCCACGAGTCTCACAATCGCTTTATACGCCCACTGCGGCACCAAACACGCACGTCCTGCTGGAGCAGGCAATGCTCAACTTGGAAATTCATTCAAGTGGGCAAACGACAATCTGCATGCGTCTACCGCGAGAACTTGTCACGGGTACTCTGACAAACCACGAAGTCGTCAGAACCGACCAGGGAACAGCCGACAGCGCACAGTACGCCAACTTTTGGAATTCACAATGCCCACAAGAAAATGCGTTGATAGACATCACTCGTTCTCCTTTGGTGAGAACCGATAAACTAGTCTTTGCGATTCAGGAATCGGATAGCGAGGAGGGTATCGATACCAGCTCTCTGCAACTTCCTGGCTTACCCGATGGGGCTAGAACACTAGCTTTCACGATTTGGGACTGGAATCGGAGTACAGGGCAATTTCAAAGCTTTGGAACCGTCCCATCCGGGTTGGGTGTCAATGATCCCCAATGGTGTTTGAAACAGTGGGATTGGCCGAGGGGCAGTATTTTAGGGCTGGTACAAACTGTGAGGGAGCATTTAAAAACGCATGTTTGGTGCCATGCTGGGGTGGAGACCTGTTATGTGCAGGTGTCAGGGTTTAATATCTATGGAGAAACACCCGGGGAGACGGTGAATGTGACGATTGCTGCTTTCCCCAGAGCGGGTTAAGTCCGGCCTCCCAATTGGGGCCAACTCTTAATATTGGAATCGAGCATTAGATAAACGAATACTAGCAGATCTACAAGATTAGATAAATTCGATTAGATTCAAATAGAAGATTAGATGAATACGATAAGATGGCTTGATTTCTTGACGTAATCGCCTTATCAAACCATAATGCGTTGCGCCACCGCCTGAGTCCAATCCAATCCAATCCAATCCGCTTCCATTCTCTTTGGTCAGCAATTTCAACCGTGAAGTTCACCCGTTCAACCATCCCGTATCAATATCGCCACACGGCTACTCGCGCGACCACCAGTTACCGTGCTAAAACCTCCCCAATCAACTTTTTAGCGGGTCTTGCATGTCATTGCCTGCGTATACCGCTGCAACCGTAGTCCCCAGCATGTGTCGTCCGGTAGTAGCCGTCACCAAGTTCGTCGGCGTCTGTTCGCTGGGACTATTCACCGTACGTTATCACTACCAACATCCACTCCCAGCTCGGGCGGTTGGGAATTATCTTTTTATATTCGGCTGTGAGAGTAAAGGTTCTAACATAAATAACTTTGTGTAGGGAGTCTCGTTCAGCACCTCCTATGCCTCCATAAAATCGTTATTAACACTTCCATCGGCCCGTATGTCGCTCAATCTTCGGTCTACAAGTTTCCCTTTAGAGAGTTGTAACGACTAATATGATATTTACTTGTATATAGCCGCCGCCCATCGCTCATTCACTCACCTGACCACAACTCTATCATCCCTCAAGACCCGGTTAACGTACATCGCCACCCTCTCCCTTCTGACCTCCTACTTATTCTCACCGTCACATAAACGACATCCATACCTTTTATTTACAGCCATGCTACCGGTGTTGAGCAGTGGGTATTCGTATGTTGTGCTGGCACCGAAGGCTACAAGAATGGAACAATTATTAGAGGTCAATGGAGAAAAGGGCGTTAATGGTGAAGAGCTAAGAGATGGGATTTTGGAATGGGAAGAAGCCAGTTGGGGGGTTACCGGGTTTTGGGGGGTGGGGTTTATGATGGGTGTTATTGGAATTTGGGGTGATGGCGCCTAAGTTCTGCTCGTTTGGTTTTCAGATGCAAATCATACCATGGATTATCGGTGGCGATTTTGGTACGACACGGGGTAGTGCTGACGGCTTTTAGACATGATGGATATGGTGGTAGCAGTCTGGAAACAGACTCGTACTTGCTTGCTGTTGGGCTATGACGACTAATAATGACACTGATGATGATAGTGGGGACCTTGGGGCCACCATGGCGCTTTTTATTCCTTTTTCGTTTTACGATTCCACTCTTACCATTTCCTCACAGGACCCCTGCGGTTGGATATAACTGATGTTCATTTTGCCTCTACCCGTCTAGGCATGCATATTCCCCAATATTCAAAGAAAGGAAGTCTAGGGAAAGAGAATATCCAATCCGATTCTGCTACCTTGTATATAAAACTGACCTAGTCTGCTCTATAATAAATACCCCTCGAATCTTCTGTTATTAAGAATCTAATATCTCATGATTATGAAAATGATCACCAAGTCTCCTGTCTATACCTGCCCTCGCCCTCCATACCCAACAGGTAAGCTTCAGCATCATCTCGACTCTTCCCGCCGACTTCCGTGAATACCTCTATCAACGCTTCTCTTACTGCTTGTGGCATCCTTCCCGAACTCCTATATTGCCATTATTAGCATATATAACTCCCTTGAGAAAGATGTATGATGGGAAAACTAACCCACAAACATAGACCACGCCTCCTAGTAGCCCTACCAACCTCCACACCTCCTCCTTTTCCTCTTTGATAAGATGCTGCACATACCTCTTCCTCTCCTGGTCCCTCGAAAACGCAGTTTTGACATCAAACACCTCCGTTCCAAACATATTCACCAATTGTTCCCATTCCTCGCCAAAATAATAATCCGTTGCTACCCCTCTACAGCCAAAGAACAATAAAGTCTTCGCAGGCTTTAACCCACCTGTCGTGGTATCAGTATTGTTAAGGTATGAATTGACCTCTTTCAGTCTCTCATACGCCAAAGCCCTCATAGGCGCAACCCCCGTACCAGGTCCGATCATAACCACTGGTGTAAAATGATGTTTCGCTATCGCAGTCGTTGTTCGTGCGGAATTGCTACTACCACCTAAACCTCCCTTTGTGATCGTGACGTTTAGTGTGTCGCCCGGCCGTAGCGTTGAGATGTAGCGCGTACACATCCCACGACGGATGCGTTTTATGACAGTTCGGTATTTTACGATGGCGATTAGGAGATCTAATCTCCCTCCTTCCACTGATGGGTTTTTTCCATCCGTGGCTGGAATCAGGGAGGGTGTTGAAGAAAGCAGCATGGGTTCTTCAAACTGTCCCGATGAGCTGGCAATACTGAACAATCGAGCTTTGATCTTCGGTATCATCTCTACCAGATATTCTAGCGGTACTTTCACACTCCCGAACTCCTGGAGTACTTCCAGAATACTCCGTCTAGGACGGGTAGTGTAGTCAAATAACTCCTCCGAATACAAGGGGTTGGTGAAGTCTAGGAGGCGTTCTTTGTGTGTTTCATCATTTGTAAATGAGGCACAGAATGTGAAGAAGCTACGGCGTGGGATGGCGGTTATGTCCAGGTGGTGTGTTAGGAGCGTGCGGAGGGTTAGGGGTGCTATTATTGGGACTTGAGATAGGTTCTGAGAGGATGTTAGTGTTAGAGGCTGGTCCGGTGATATAGGCAGATTTAGAATCTCAATTGCTTCTTCGACCACCTCTGGAGGGTTAGTGGCTAGGATACTGATTGCATCGCCGGGTGAGTGGGTTAGTGGAATATCAGAGGTGAATGATAGGAGACGGGTGTCTTGGAAGTGAGTTTCTGGCGTTAGACGAGTGTTTCTGGAAACGGTGAGTTTGAAAGAGGAGGGTCCTCGTGGGAGAGATATATTCGAAGCGTAGGATTGGTCTCCATAGGTCGGTTTCGAGGAGTCGATTGAGAGTGTGTATTTGGGGGGTAGTAATTGATAGCTGGGGATTGGAGATATCCCGTCCGGGAGAGGGAAGAGATCCAGTAGTTTTGAGGAGAGGCCTTCGACCCAGGGGATTAACGTCCCATCCACCCTATATGCCACATCATATCAGACCAGTTATTAGTGTCCGAAATCGAAGTCGTAAATATGTGTGGATATAGGTATGCATATGGAAATTGGGGTAGAAGTCAGAAACATACCCTTCCTCGTGCTGATCATCGCCTTCCCCTCTGATATAAAACTCAACAGCACCGAGCTGCAGTAGTCGTTTATGTAGTTTCTTAACTGCCCAGTTAAACCTATGTCATACAGATAACCCCATTTCACCTCGAGGGTAGCGTTAGCCATCTACTATCAGTACACATTATATACCATAGGTACGGTACATGCATGTAGAGCAAGGAAGGAGAAATAGAGGGCATACTTCGGATAAGTACTATCCCCCAGTCCGAAAGTTGAAAAACGCATGTGCTGAAGAAGAGTCGGCGGCAGCTTTTTCCTCAGCAGGAACCGCCAAAATTTGGACATGTTCTCGGGCACATCTCCCTGCCCCGTCGTTGGGCACATAAAGATTGCGAGAGAGGTGGATAACAGCTTCTTCTATAATTCCATGCATATAAATTTATTGGTAGTCGCTAATGTATTAGTAACTGTTATATATGAATATAGATATTAACGATAACGGAGATTGGAATTGAGGGATAATTACCGGCTCAAACGAATCCATCTCGACGATGTCGACGGTGAACCGTAGTCGCTCCAGAGTCCGGCCTAGTTCTTGTGCACGGTCTTCTGTCGTGCCTGTCTCCGAGGCGTATAGTACGTTTATTCGTCGTTCATCCATGATTGAAGTCGAACAGATCGATCCTGTGCCTATCAAGGCGGTGACGTCAAGAGATCGAACAAATGTGTGCTTTAAAGAGCCTTTTCCTACTTTCGCAATAGTTTATCCTGTAGAGGGTGTCTTATTCTATTTACTTTTGTTTTCCTTTTGTAAAAATTTCAAAGCTTTGATCAAGACAGCTGCTTTGTCATGGGTGGTGTTCTAGATCCAGATCGAAATGATATGGGATTGGATCAGGAATGGGATGGTTTAAGATAACGCTGCACGTTAAATTCTCCGACGTCGGGCAGTAAAAATCCAACAGCAGAATAAGCTAGAATCTGTGTTGTCACTGCCAATCCATGTAGAAAGCCCCATGTTGTCGCTTAACTGCTTTTGAGACTTCACGCGACAACCTCTTAAGTTCTTGAGGCTTCATCCCATCGAACAACCTAAATTCGAACCTCCCCGAATGGGATCACCATAGTTCCTCTCAAAAGCCGTATAGATGTAATCTCTGCATCTTAGAGATCTAGAATATCCAATTTAAACTCCTAACCGCGTCAGCAAAACGCGGTCAACACCCGCAGAATGGTGTCAATCTTCACGGCTCCACTCGCGACACCAGCGCAGCTCTCGACCTCTCCCTCGCAATTGGCCGGTATACCCGAGGCTCTTGAGCAGAAACTCCGATTGGTAGCTTGTAGGCTTATCCAAGCAGCTGGTATCTTAATGGAACTGTACGTATATCCTTTATACGCTCGTTATCGTAATAATTGGAGCTTGTCATCTAACCGGTATCTACTGTAATTTATATATACAGTCCGCAACCAACAATATCGACGGCCATCATCCTGCTCCAGCGATATTACCTGACCACACCACTCACAACCTCCCCGCTCCTCCCCACCTCTCTAGCATCTCTATACCTCTCATCAAAACTCACAGAACACCCTCAAAAACCTCGAGATCTGATAAACATCTTCAAATATCTTCTATCACCTGCCAGCCCTCTCCACCCACCGCATCTTCGAAAGCCAACACGAGAGCCACCAGAACCATCAGAGGAAGGAGGAGAAAAAGAAGCAGGAAAAGTGAAGAAAAAGGAAACCAACCGAAATGAATACTACGTCTCAGAAGGCGACTACACCGCCCTTCGATCTCTTCTCTTATCAACAGAGGCTAGAATCCTACGAGCCTTAGGTTTCAACACCACCGTAAATCTTCCTTATACGCTAGCATTCAACTACCTTCAATCACTAGGCGTGTTAACGCACAATTCTCCACCTCAACCAGACCCGGCAGCAACAGGATCGCCGTCAAATCCACGTCAGCACCAGAAATTGGTTTCAACGACATTTGCGTATTTGACGGACTTACTAGCATCTCCTTCACAGGTATACCTAACACATCATCCGCATGAGTTAGCAGTGGCGGGGATATACCTTGCGGCGAGGGATCATGGTGTTAAGCTTCCGGAGCGCTGGTGGGAGGTGTGGGATGTTGAACGGGAGACGTTAGGCTTTTTAGTGGTGGTGATGAGAGGTGGGACTTATTTGGGCAATTCAAAGCTGTGGATTATTGAGGAAGGCGGGTTTGAGGAAGGGATTGATGGTGGGACCGGGGAGGTCGTCCCTGTTGGAGCAGAGAGCGTGCTGAGGGAGATGGAGAGGTTGAGAGCTTTGTAACACCATGTATATGCATGCGGCCTATGCTGTATCTAAGGATATCCGCGTCTATATTTCTAATTCTGAATGCATCTTTAGCGGGAGCTGGGAATCTACTTTAGCTTATTTACTCTATTTTCAATGGAGAATGATTCTTAAGAATCTACAAGACTCTGTTATATCTGAATTCACCAATCTATGGAGAAATAAAAATGTATGCATCGGAAATCCAGCTCTGCTCCTAGTTATAAAACACACCACCCGAAAATGGTCCCAGAACGATAGCAATACGATTAAGCGCTGTCCCCGGCACACCGCTTATGCTACGAGACTAGCTTACCCATATGGGAGTCCCCCATCGGGTTTGGAGAAATTAACTGTGTGTGGGGCATTGGATCTAAAAGCGTCGACCACCCATCATCCTCCCACCACCTCCGTTTTTCAACAACCCTCCTAACGTCCCCATCAGCCCACCTCTGACACCACCTCCAAACCCTCCGAAGTCATCCCCAGTACTATCATATCCTCCAAACTCCATCATTCCGCCTTGTGGTCCACCAGGTCCACCGCCAGGTCCTCCCCTTTCTCTACCGCCCCTACTAGCCTCCACTGCGCCGAATTTCCTTCCTACTTCCTTTGAGATCTCGATGCTGGATGTGACGGCACCTAGTAAAGCTACGAGGTGGACATCGCTTAACTCCGCTAGAGACTCAGATGAAAGACTTGACTCTGCGGTTGCAGGCGGTTCAAGTAGCGGAAGACGGTTGGTGAGAGATAAAAGTGAGCGGAGGAGCGGGTACGATATCTTTGGCTGGTCTTGTGTATCCGCCCCTGTTGTTGTGGTCGCTGTGGCTGCTGTTGATGATGTGGATTTGGAATTTGATTCGATGTTGCGCAGGTATGCTAAGAGAAGGGTTAGACGGGAGTGCAGCATTCGCACGGCGTTGGCTTTCGCTGTGAGTGTTGATAGCACTGTTTTCCAGATTATATTATCAGCGAAAACCATCTAAACACGGATTTCAAGGTGATCTGGGCTGAGAAGGATGGATTGTAGGGAGTGAGAAAAACATACACTCCTGGGTCTGTGTCGGCAATGCAATACTCTCAAATGTGACTTCCTTCTCCTCCTTCGAAGAAGCAGAGGACGAAGACTCAGCAATCTTCCCCTTCCCCTTAGCTTCCTTCTTCCCCTCCTCTTTAGTAGCTGTAGTCCCCACTGGTGGTTTCTCATCCTTAGCGACTGCACCAGAAGGACCAGCAGCCTTCCCACCAGTCTCATCCCCAGCATTTAGAGGCCCTTTCGCGACTTGATCAACACCAATCATCTCCGCCTCGCCGGTTTCAACCGTATAATCCAGCTCCGTGAATTTCATCTTAAGAACCTTGGATTCTGGAGTATCCCCTTCCTCTTCGTATACTGATTCATAGATCGTGAGAGGCAGTTTACCACCTGCAGAGGTTGATAGGGCGGATGGGTGGAGGGCTAGGAAGATAAGGGATTCATTATGAGCGAGTAGCTGTGTCTGGATGTTGAGTTGTAGTTGGCGGGGTAGGTGGTTTGGTGGCGGTGGGAGGTATGTGAAGTGTCCGATGAAGTCGAGAGTTGGATGAACATCCTTAACTGTTTGTTATAAACGATATAACGCATTAGCAGCCTGCTCCAGAGATTTATACATTTCTTCTCGTGCCCATTTGTGATATGCTTATGTAAAAAGGCGGTAAATAAAAAAAAAAGGAACCTACATTGCTTCAATTTCTGCACAAACCAGCTCTCATCAACCCTCACATTCTCCTCTCCATCCGTATCCATCTTCCCGTCATCAACTGGCAAATCGATGAGCTTGAGCTCATACGCGTGTTCAATCGATATCTCACGGCCATTCTGGGAGCCCAATAAAGCACCAACGATGGGGCCCTTGATCTGACGAAGCGTGTGGCGGGATACATAGTCGGATATCGTGAGTAGTGCCAGCGGGTGTAGGGAGATTTTGAGGCCGGAGGTGGAGGGGTGGGAAGATATGAGGGGGTGTGGGGGTTTCGCGACTGTCATGACGGGCTAGGAAAGCTATCGATATCAAACTACCACTTTCGAACTTTAGGTAGTAGCTGATGGAGAGACCTAGGGATAAAGCGGTAGCAGCACGGAGGTACTGCTGCTGGGAAACGACGATGCGGAATGGGCTTGTCGGTAGATTGGAGCCGGGGAGTAGTGGTCTTTTAGTGATGATGTTTGGGAAGGAGACGTGACGTTAGGGACGCGGAGAAGGATTGGCCGGGCGGATGACTGTGAAGCTGCACTTTGGCAGCTCGGCCGGTGCTGTGGCGGTGAAGCTACAAACGCCACACCAACAGCGTCTACAGCGCCACACTTTCCTTGTATGTTAAATACTATATCAGAATGGCCTCATGGTGTTTGAGTGACCACATGAGGAGCTTCCTTACTGTATTCACATCTAGGCCGGGTTATAATATAGTCCCGGAGCTGATCCGTGTTTTACAAAGCAGCCCATAAGCTACTTAAAGTAGTAGTGAACAAAAAGAAAGTGTCGTAGACTCGTTGACAAAGCAGCTCCCTAGGTATCTTGTATACACATACGCCATGATTCGCCTCTAAGCACCTCTAAGAGATCACCAGTCCTCACCCCAATCGTCGCTCTTCCTCCCACCGGCGCCATTCCCACCAGTAGACTTCTTAATCCCGCTTGTCCCGATAGCACTGTTCTTAGTTAATGGCTTATTGTCATCATCCCAATCTGCATCACCGAAGGAATCCCAAAAGTCCTTCTTCTCGGGCTGTATGGGTTGGTAGTTTCCACGGGCTTGTTGGTCGATGATCCTATTGAATTGATCTGCCCCAGACTTTGCTGTTGTAGCGATGCCGCTGCCGACTTGTAGTGCCGTCCGCTGAACATTGCCTGCTACATCCGACTCCGCAATCTGTACGGGTTATTAGTTCTACTCAACTCCAGTCCTGGTATAACACTTGAAAACAAGAAATAGGAGACATACCATCTTAGCTGTTGGTTGCACAAACCCCTCGTTGACCTGTTTGGCACCCTTCGCCACGGAGCTGGTAAAGAAACCCCAGCCCTTTGTCAACGCCCCTACAGGATCTTTTGTAACATCGTCCCACCCTCCAATCCCGCTACTCGTCGGCTCCTGTAACGGTGTGCTTCCAAACCCAGAGTACTTGCCGCCCTGATTTGGCGGTAAATCCTCCCGCCGATTCGCGTTTTCAGCTCCCATTTTCTCGAAATAAGCTTCATTCTTCTGTTTCTGCGTCGAGACTGCCGGGCTCGACGACCGTGGTGTCCCGGCATTGCTATTACTTCCACTACCCAATCCACCAGTCCCCGTCCTCTTCACACTCTTATTAACAGGAGCTGTCCTAGGCTTCGGCCCAGTCCACTCGGTTCCTTCCACCAAACATGTCAACTTCTCCTTATAATCTTCCGCAAACGGCGCCGAATATCTTTCTGCGACGGACATGGACGAAGAATACTCCGAACAGCTTTCGAAGTACTCTTTTAGAGCTTTGTTACCACCGTGAGTCATTCGTAGGATTTCGGAGGTCTTGAACTGGTCCATTGTTATCGATCGGACGAAGGAGATATGCACGCCGAGACCTCTATTAGGGTTATCTTAAGTTACTTTAATTCGTATGCAAGGAGCGATAATAGAAAGGGGTCGTACCGGTGGACGCCGGCACAGCTTAGACACAGAAAGATGCCGAATTTTGGAGATGCCTAGAAGAATCTCTATTAACGCCTATTCCCTAGAAAGTGACCCGGGGGCTGCGATGAATAGAATTTCATACCCATTGAGGACTCGGCGAATCGCAATCCACACAAGAGCCATTCCCGGCCTTCTTCTGGAGCTCTAGAAGCTAATATTGCCATCGCCATTATACCTAAATCAGCCCATTGGTCTTTCCATCTGTATACGTAGTCCTGGGTTGCGGGTGTAGTTGACAGTAAAAAGAAGCTTGAAGACAGATCATCTCCCTTTTTTTTAGCTAATGGTTTACGGTACCTTTCGACGGGTCTCTGGGTCGACTTCCCACATGCCGGATGAGGCCATGGTTTCGGTGATTTTTGTGTATGGGGCTTCTGTAGTCCTGGGTATAAAGTATGAAGAGTCTTGTGAAGCTTTTGGTTGCACTGCTATGATTATTTTTTTTGTGAACAGCTTGACGGTTGTTGCTGGTACGGTTGACCGTGGTTGGATGAAGGTCGGGAGGCCGACACTGAGAATGGTTTAGTCGCGTGGCGAGCTTCATGCAACACATTCTAGGGCTTGGCGGAGGAAAATGCAACATTGTGGAAAACTAGAAAAGCTTGCAGAAATGGCGTGCAAATCTATAATTTCTGTAGCCCTCGGGCTTCGAGAAGCTGGTTTCGGTCTCATCTCCTTCGGACCCCAGGCCATACTGACTAGAGTTAATGCGGCTTTATCACCGATTAGGTTTACAAATTAGCTTCAACGATTCTACGTGCTTGAATTGGCGACACTACAGTATGAGTTATGGTGTCTATGTGTGCAAGTGTATATCAGAAATCTTAGGCTAGCTTGGTCTCGCAAACCAGCCTCAACGAAGTAGATTTATCATGTATCATTCAGCGCATTACCTAAACTTGTTGAATCGTTACATAAGTGAAGAAGAACTCCAGGTCTTATCCTGAGAAGCGTTAAGGCTTTAAGAAACTATGAGTATCGAGTGTGTCAGCATTATTGGGTTAGGGGGCCCAGGCCGCCGAAAATACGGGTTCACGAGACCATCTTTGGAGGGCAGATTAATATCTACGAGACAACGGACATCCGGATGTGAAGGGAGGTAGAAATATATAGTATATATCTCCTTCATAAGTGCTTAAACATGGGTTTTTTCATTTTTTCATGGATGTATTGCATTCCTATCAAATTCCTCCAGGACGAGTACCGTTACAACCACTAATATACTTAGATAGATTTATAATGATAGTATAGATTACGGTGACGCATGTGTTACTGCGCTGAAGGGTTTATCAATTGAATTCACGAGGTATCCAAGCCAGCAGGGCTCGAATGTATTAATTTAACTGGGGATTGTCCGCTTAGATCACGGACTCTTGTCTCAAACCAGACTCGCCGCGTTGCGGCTTGCTGAATCACACATGATATAATATTGTGATGCATGGCATACAGAATCAATTACCAGTCAGCAGCGTTGAGAACTTACGAGGTTAAGGAATCCTATATGCTTCCATTCCAGAGCCAAACAAATAAAGTAACACATGGTAACCTTATAATCATACAATACACCTATAAAACGCAAATAATATAGCAAGGCTCATGATACCTGAGCGCGATATATAGAAGTTAGAATGCCCTACACATCCCACAAAAGTCTGGACGCCAATCGCGGAAATCCTCTTATTTCTTTGCACATTGGCCCAGTAATATAACCACCCCAAACTCTTTATAGTTTACTCTCTCTAGGTTTCTTCGCACCCTTTGTTGTCATGAAATCGAAATCCGTAGCGCCCGGTTGGAAGATCGTGGGGTATAAAAAGTTCGCGATAGAATTGCTATTCCTCCAGCTTCCACCGTCTATAAATTATAAACTTTAGCACTTTCTCTAAATAGAGGGTAATTGAGGGGGATAAGAGATATTATACTTACCAACAACCAAAGTAACGCCATTAACATATCTACCCGCCTCACTAAATAGAAATATTGTAGCATCGGCAACCTCACTAACAGTTCCCCATCTCCCCAGCGGATTCAACTTTGCAGGGTTCTTCTTCATATCCTCGGGTATCATGTTCCTGGGCGCCAACCTCTCCATTCCCTCTGTATTTGCAATAGCTCCTGGTGCGATAACATTCGATGTGATACCCGCTGGTCCAAGTTCAATCGATAAAGTATGCGATAACGCATCAATACCAGCCTTCGCTGCTCCAACGTGGGCCTGTAATGCTGTTCCCGTATAATGAAATGTCGCTGATACAAAAATAATCCTTCCCCTCGACTTCCTTAACTCTGGAAGACATGCTTTGACGGTATTATAAGACCCCAACAGGTCGATATCAATAACCGTTTTGAAAGCATTACTGGACAATCCCTCTATGGTGCTCAAAAAATTTCCAGCAGCACCGCAGATCAAAAAATCGATTCCCCCGAGCTCCTGGACAGTGGCCTCGACCGCTCCAACAAGGGAGTTATAATCTCGAACATCGCAGCCAAAACCTAGGACTTTGGAGCCTGGTCGGACTTTTGCAATCTCCGCAGCTACAGCTTTTGTGTTTGCTTCCCGGCGGCCGAGGATGGCGGCGTTAGCGCCGAGGCTTACCAGTGCGCGAACTTGGCCGGAACAGATTGTGCCGGCACCACCAGTGCAGAAGACGACTTTTCCCTCTAGAGTTTGAATGGATAATTGTTAGAGACTTTTCTGTCTGCCTATGATCATGAGTGGGAAATACTAACTGAATATATCCTTGGCCCAGGCATTTGAGTAGAGTTCGTCCTCTGGTGGGAATGGAACAGCTGGTTTCGACATCTTGGTTTGTTGGGTAGCTGAATGAATATTATATGAAAGTTCGTATGTATTCGGCACAATATGTAATACAATAACAACGCCTTGGGGAGAAAAGGGTTATATAATATTTGCGGGGAAGCCAAGCAATGCGAGGCTAGTATCCGAGTAAAAATAAAGAAAATACGGGGTAAATAATGCGGAGAAGGAACAAAGAATAGGAAAAAGAAGATTCTAAACAAAGCTGCTGATGAAGCGATTGCTAGTCTATTATTCACGATATTTATTCCCTAGAGCTCGGCTTTCCCGTCCGTGAGATCCGGTTTGGCTGATGTAAAATCGGCACAAAGTTACGGCGTCCAGGGGGTTAATGATATTGGCGGAGAGTTTCAACGGCACATTCTGAAAGAAACAAGGGGACAGGTCAGGACGAGATGATGGTTTCCAGCGCGCGAAAGATGGACACTTGGGGCTGTTCTGTATTGAACCGAGGTAACTTTCGGCGTCTCGCTTAGCCTGGTCCCTGGTCTGAAAGACCCATGTGCCTGGCAACACAGAAAACACAACAATACCGATTCAAGTTGTAGCCCCAACAACACTTTATGCGGAAGGTGTGGGTACGAGACAAGGTCTCTAACCCTTCCTAAGAGGGCATTATCCTGTTTGGGCCTTGATATTCGTCCTATAGACGTTCATTTTAGGATTACACCCTTTCGTAAGTTACAAGCGTGTGTATTTTTATTTTATGCTACAGGAGTATAATTTCGTAAACGACAATCTGATCGCGCCAGTCCATATATTGCATGAAGCTGCACTTTACCAGGAAACAATATCATCAACCTCCGCCTCTCCGAAAAAGCTCGTTTTCTTAACTTCTCCAACTTCCCCATTTGTCCCATTAATATTGCCTCTTCCTTCTCTTTCCATAATATCCGGCAAAACCTCGTTCATAAAACCTAAAACTGCTTCGTTCACGGTCTTGAACTCCACCAAAAATGCATCATGTCCCTCCGGACTATAGATAGTACTCAACTGCGCATTCGGGATATACTCCGCTAGCTCTTGTTGCTCAGCATAAGTAAACAACCCATCACTTTCGATCCCCACGATCAAAGAAGGTTGCTGGATCAACCCCAATGCCTCAGGAATGCTATCGGCCCTTCCACGGCTCAGGTCATGAGTATCCATTTTCCGAGAAGTAGCAATGTAGCAATTCGCGTCGAAGCGTTTTACAAACTTGTCGGCTTGGTAGCGGAGGTAGGTTTGTGCTGAGAACATTGGGCGTTTGTGCCGCCTTTTCTCTTCTCCATTCCCATGAGCGGAAGTAGGAGATTGTGGGGCAGATTGAAGTTTTCTACCAGCGCGGAAGCCTTCATTATGATTCGCCCAGTGTTCTTCAGAGGGTGTCGAGGGCGGCCTGACACCGTTTTGGTGAGCGATGCGAGCTGGATCTGGCGTGTTCCGGCCAAAGCGGGCCTCAAATGAATTTCGAGAGCGATAGGTTAGCAGCGCACTCATACGGGCCGCCGAAAGGCCCGCGATTGGCTGATGCAATGGATCATAATAACCGTCATCTATAGAGAAATGTATGTCAGCTATCCTAGCCAGTCATGCATATCAGAAGTTCGAGAAAACTAACCATAATTAGGATCGCTATAGATACTCTGTCTTTGTGCCTCTCCCCAGCTAATACCCCAAGCAGAGTGTCTGGCAGATGTCGCTAACGCCACAATACTTCGAACGTAATCTCCGAAATAAGCCCATTCGAGGCAGATCATTCCTCCAAGACTCCCCCCGATGACAATAGCGACTTGCTTAATACCAAGATCCTCGACCACCAACTTGTGAATTCTAGCATCATCGCGGATAGTAGTCAACGGGAACTCCGGACCGTACAACTCCCCGGTCTCAGGATTGGTGGTAACTGGGCTAGCTGATCCGTATGGACTTCCGAGATTATTCAAGCACACAATGTAGAATCTCGAAGTATCGAGAGCTCTTCCAGACCCTAGAAGTGGCTCCCACCAGTCTTCGACATCTGCACTTCCGGTAAGTGCATGACAGATGACCATAACATTGTCTCCGGACGGGGCGAGTTGGCCAAACGTCTTGTAGGCAACTGGGACATCCTTCAGAACAACGCCTGACTCCAATTCGAAGCTTGGAATAATGCAGTAGGATTGAGTTAATAAGAACCGTGAAAACGGGTTGGAGGGCTGGGAGCTCTCATGAACTGCAGTCGGAATAACAAAAGTGTAAACGTCAGTATTTATATGGCATGCTTTTGTATATCCCAACCTTACTCCAAGAGGACCACTACCCAATATCAGATAGATGAGTCGTATCAGGATCCAAATGCCGTGACGGCAAGGAATATGTATGAAAAATTAGGATGAGAATTTACCAACCATATTTACGAGCATGAGCCGGGCTTGGCAAAGGCGCAGGTGTGGCGGGCATCGTGTATGTGGTAGTCGTTGTCTTGGTCCGTACAAATTGTTGGCGAAGGATCCGAAAAGTAGGAGTTCTCTGAGAGACGGCTACGCACGCCAAAACTGATGCCGGGTGACGACTATACTGCGTGGAAGTCCGGCGAAGAGATAGTTGATAAGCCCGATATGAAGTTCTGGATAGAGAGCAGTACATCCAAAGTATCTAGTCCTTTAAGCTGTTGTTGTAAAATATTGTAGATAATCGGAAGTAGGGGGTTGCGGAAGCAATTGCAAGGGTAGATTTAGCTAAAGTAGCTGGCGGTGGATATATCGGCAAAGCTTAATTTAAATGGAACTGGTAGTTCTCCTAGTAGAGATATATATGGGTTGGAATAACTGTAAGTATCAGATAGTGATTCTTTTACAACAGGTAAATTCCAGCTGCGTCAATGGTCCTTCTGTTCAGTCGATGTGATGTGATGTGGGTGGTTCCAACTCTTTATTATGTGAGCAGGTAAGCACTTAAGGGTTCCCTCTATAATTCGCCTTGGAAAAAGCAAAGAATGAAGTTTCTGTGAAGGTCATGATGTTCGATGAGCAGTCAGGTGCTTTTGAGGCGATTCAAGCGGTCAGACGAGCGTCGACGGCCATGCTGTGAAGTTCCCGATGGCTTTGAATTCCAGGTTGGATGTTGCGGTTGGAAGAGTTTGTTACGTACCCAAGTTGGGGGCTACATTTATTGGACGGCCAATCACACGCCGAGTTCGCAGCCAGAAATTTCCCTCATTGGCCGCGGCCGGAGCACCAAATGTGTTGCAGCGATGGCACCATACCTGCAGCCCCCGATGCTCCCCCCACCCGAGGTTGTAGCTTTGACCTTTGTTGCTGTAGATATGCTCGGCCTGCCCCGGTTTCTGGGCTCATCGCTAGTTAGACACTTAAGCTAGTAGGCATTTTACATAAATAAATATTTACTCACTTTGCTACCGAAGCGTCGTACACTGTAATTTACCTACATATGTACTCAAGTAAACTTGAGCAATTGAGTATTTAGTTATGTGCCTGGGTAAGTACCTATATAAGTAGGTACTTAAGCACTTGGCCAGATAGCACTAGTTAGTGTATATTATATAGGACACATGCACCTGCTTTATATAGCGCGTGCTCCAGGGTACTCCGCTCTATGTTTCGATGTATATACAAGCCTACCCAGGAACCAGAAGTGGGCTCACAAGTAGTTATACTAGTGCTATTTTAACTTTGAAACTGGATCGACCCAGGTATTTCGAAAGCGACAGCTATACTGGTTTACGATCTATTATAGGTCCTATATAAATAATGGGCCTTCTTTAAAAGAATAAGTTATTTATATGAATGCATATATATATGCTAGCGCTATAGCTCTCTTTCCGGGTGCTGCATTAAGCGATTAACTAACTGGATAATGGAATTCGACAGTCAAGTCGACAGCGCTGGATCCATGGACTCGGCCATTGATTACACATACGACTAAGCCTCTTACATATCCTGACCCTGGCGCCTGTCGATTGATATAATCATGTTTAATAAATCAGATCTGGACATGGTGGGTCTGTGTTAGGTCTTGTATAGTGCGTAAGAAGAATTGAATTTTTTCAAGCTGGCCATCTCTATATATATGGGCATATATATATCACATCGACATAGCACTCTAGTTATAACTTTATACGCGCGCACCTCGAGGCCTCTAGATGGAACCTCGTCATAATATTAAGTAGAAACGCGGCTGACTTAAAACGAAATTTGCAGAATAAAATAAGTAGCTATGCGATTGCTATACCAAACAAGCTCAGAATCCGGTATAGATCGGTGCTTTAGTAGATTTATTATATAACCATAGAGGCAAACACAAAATATATGTATTCCAAGGATGCTCCACGCAATGAATACGACGGAAACAAGCGTAAAAGTTCGCTCAAACTTGCCTCGCGAGCTCGCGAGCTAGCCTTGACAGCGTCGACGTATCTAACCTAATTTCTTACTACATGCTGATATTTATATTTGTATCATAGTTCATAATGTTATGCTAAGACTTTCTATAAATGATTTCTTGTTACCTTGAGTTTTAGTACGTTCAATATTTCTGATCAGCTGACCAGGTGAGTCGAGAGTGACATGATCATGGTCCTAATGTGAGGCGGATTAGCCCATGCAAGCAGCATTTAAAGGCATATGTTTTGTTGCATTTTTGTGGAAACAACACCTTTTGGAGCCGTCTCGGCTTCCATAAATTTAATTCCATCTTTACATTTTTCCGGAGAAGATCTATAGTGATGACATCCAGTGTTTTTTATTTTATTTTTATCTTTTTGTCTATGTTTGTTCCTTTATAGATTATAGCTATAGCGTTCTTTCTTTAACCTCAGCCACAAACACTCTCTTTTTGGTATTATAATTAATTAATTTAGCTTATTTCCTCATTCTTAGACTCTCCGTAGAATTAATTGCTACCGATGAAATTCTAAACTATTTATTCTATTCTCTATATTATCGTTGGGCCAGCTCGTTGACTATTAGTATCGTGTAGACCGTCCTACAGCCCCACACTAATAGCTACGAGACCCGAGTTCTGCCGGCTCCATGAGTTCCACTCTTACTTACATAATTATCGTGCTGGAATCGGAATAGAGCTAATATTATAATACAAAATAATTTTGAGTGTTGATATGGCCGACGTCCCAGCCTAGTAATAATACGTATTGTTCAGGAATATAGTCTAAATAGGTTCGGATATTGTAGCTCGGACAGTCTTTTTGCTTAAATTAACAGTACCGCAAAAATGGCCCCCGGCTCCTGTATTTCAAATTACAATGGCATTAAATAGTGTACCTTTTATGGCGGACAAAAGAGCAGAACACAAACACACTGAACTTTAAGCGAAATCTCGGCGCCATGGCACGACAGAAATCTGGCATAAGTATGTTAATTTAACACACTTATGCCAGATTTCTACCATGCCAAAATCTCGCTTAAAAGTTCAGTATGTGTTTTGTGAGTTCAGTGTGGTTTGACCCCTTTTGTATGGCTATATGGCATATATAGCTTTTCAGTAGATTATACACACACAAATATCAGTCCACCTGGGTACCCACCTGCACATAAATATGAACTGTAGGGGAAACAGCAGACCTTGCAGAAAGCTTCTTTGGCTCAAGCACATCTTTTGGTTAATGTAGAGAAGCTATAAATTGAAGTTATTTTAGGTAACTACAAGATGACTAGTACAATTACATATGTATCGATATATCCTTTCATTTTGCATCTACTTAGAGTTGTACAATTTTGTCATTTTCGTCCGCCATACACGAAATAGGCTACTAAATTGTCTGTTCTCACCATTATATTAGAAAACCTCTCAATTTAATATAAAAGGAGCTGTCTTTCATTCAATATATATATCGATATTTAAATTTCGAAATGAGTAGTCTTGGAGCGCTTACGCTGCATGTGCTGTGGCCTGAACATGATTAGAGCGATGTTGATATTAATATTGATTCATGATAAATCCATGGAGCTGTTTCGACCAATGTATATAAGTACATTCAAATAGGTATACGTACACGTGTACACTTTTATATAGATTCAGAACCTAGGGAAATATATACATATATTGTGATTGAAAAATTATGATATCATGATATTAATGGAACCAAATTTTAAATTCAATTATGATCTTAATCTACCTCACGAGACAGATTCAAACGTATTAATGAATTTAGGGTGAACAGTAACTCGAATTAATCATCAGGCCGATTATCGAGATCCATGAATCAATGGACCCACAACGCCTATCAGATACACGTACACCCAACAAGCTCCAGGTCCAATACTCCTTATCCTTCGCTTTTAGCTTCGTTTGGTACTGTGAGACCATGTTACCATCCAAGCTTGAATTTGCATATAATATTAGCTAACCCATTTTAACTTATAATCTATTGTTCTGGGTCCGGGTATCAGGAACGTCGCCGACGCTGCAGTGCTGCATTTGAAGTATCGGTGCTAGAAGTCTCAACCTTTTTTCAACCCCGGCCGGACTTGATCCGGACCCTCCACCTAGCATGCAGGTGCCAGTAGGAACACTTCTCGGTCGAAATTGGTGTCTCTCTTGCGGCTATAGTAAAAATGATTCTCTAGGGTTCCATCTAGCGCGGTTACTCCACCTGCTGCACTTGAGTCTGTCTCAGGTGGATGTAGTAATCCCGAAGCCTTCAGCGCCGGATCTTTCTGGGGTTATACATTGTTATATAATGTGGGACTAGATATATTAATATAAGTATAAGAATAATATTATAATACGTAGCTAGATATTTGTTTTTCTCAACGCCTAAGTTAAACTTGTATGAGGAAGTGATGGTCTATATGAGATCTTATTTGGACTTGAATTCCCTAGATCTACTATATCCATGGAAAAGGATAGGGTCTTTTGTAGTGGGCCGGTTGTGGAGTCATATTATATACACATACCTAGTTAAAATTACATCTTATTTCGATGAGGATGTTCATGCACATCAAAAGAAGTCAAAGAGGTTTCCTTCGGTTTTCTCTACCGTTTTAGTATCCAGAGTAATTTTGATAAATGAAGTTGTACAGTTCCAGCCTGATGCAAATTGAAGGGGCTGTTTTGTTAGGGTATCAGCCTATATAATCAGTTGGAAGTTGAGGTCTGGGAACGAGAAAAAGTCAATTCTTTTTTTCTATCCCAGGAGGAATATGCGGTCGTCTGGTGAACCGGGAAACTGACGGCAAATTTTTGGGCCCGTCGCAGTCGGCCCAGTAGGCAATAATTCATAATAATAAATTTAGTAACTCATTTTAATAGCTTAAAGCAATGTAACAGCAGCTATGCATATTCCAAGACCTTAAACTTGATCAATTGTACATGTTACAGATCTTGCCATGTTTGATATAGTTTCGGTCTCGGTCATCAAAAATCAAATACGTAATAGCAGTAGTTGTGAGAACAGATAGCGCGATGGCGTGATCGATTGAATCGCATACACTTATAAATGAAAATTCGTATGCCGTAGTTTTATAATATAGGTGCGCGCGCGAATTTGGGTTAATATGCAAACAGTAGCAGCCGTTAACGGCGCACCCTTCAAGCTTCTCTTTTCTTGTATCGAGACGGCCATACTCTAGCTGATTTTTGCCCAAACTAAGTTGCTGGAAGATCAAGTCAGTTCAACGTTACCAGGTACCAACAAGCCAGCTGCTAGCAGACTACATGGCACAGACCTTCTAGCGCTTATAGTCGGCTCGAATAAATTGAAAACGAGCTCTGGTCAGGGTAGCGGAAGCTCGACCAATACATGCAATATCATCCGTTTAAAACATAATATCGGGAATAGCAATATTGGGAGTGGTTGAGACTGGGCCAATGGCAAAACTAGCAAATATAATAGTCGTAGGGAGAATTAGATCCGGGTGTGAATAGCAACAACTTAAAAATGGGCAACATTACTATTGCAACGATCTAGTTACGAGACCGCGCAATAGACTTTGCCACAGCAGCAAGCAGCAGTACTCGAAAAAAAGAAAACGAAAGCTTAAAACAGACCTTCAATAGGGCGCTTGGTATGCGGGAGAAATGATTATCATAGTTTTACAAATACTTAAATTCTTCATTGCCAATAGTGAACCTTTATTATATACTGGTAGTTCGTATCCATAAGTTAGATACCTATGCATGAGACTTTTATGTATATATACTGATTCTGCATTTAATATCCAAAATGGGACCCTATATCGGTGTCTGGCGTTTCTCACTGTTGTTCAAGCGTCTGCAACATTTATAGTGCCGCGGCCTGGTCTCGTACCTGCGGCCCGAATTTTCGAAGATTTTGAGTGGGGAAACCTATGCAGTGCACCACCGACAAGGTCCTCCATAATATGCAATTCATTTTTAACATGTTTGTGGCGCATGCTAGCAGCTAACCAGCAGCTACCACTAATATAGTTAGCTAAAGTGCTCGAAATTATATCAGAGTACGAAGGAAGGAAATAGCTTAAGAAATTACCGGGTAGTTACCTAGGTGGAGTTTAAGTTGTAGTCCGAAGCGACGAGAAATGTGTGCCTGAAAGAGGCCTAGCTTCTAGTTACAAAGGGACATCTATTTTGTGCAGATCCGAGGTCAACAAATACCTAGGCATAGTTCGTAATCCTGTAAACGGTATAGCATTGAGAACGAAAATCTTTAAAAACAAAAAAAGATTATTCGGGAGCTCCTCTCGGGATGACGGTTATCTTGAGGCCTCGACCACGATCTACCTAGGTATCCCGTGTGCTGTGTACATGAGTGGGGCTTCGAAGCCAATCTCAATTACGAAACGGAGTATTCGTTCTAAACTCACGAAAATGCTACCGTTTAACTAACCAGTACATCAACTCGAGTATCCCCGCCGACTCGAGCTCGACTCTATTGTCTCGAATTCAAGAGCGTCAGCCATCTGCTACATGCGCATATGCTACAATTGTGCAATTTTATAACACAAGTCGCATTAATAGTATATTTTACGGAGCCTAATACTTCGTCAACTAAATTTAAGGCCACTTGGTTATATATTATGCAAGGAAATTTCTACGGGTACCAGTGCGTATTTAAACCTTAGGGTCGTGTCTCGCCCCCTTGGGACCAAATTTCGCGAAGGCTGGTTATGAGGCAAATACATAGCTTATTATATTGAATCTCCATGTAAAATAAACCCCAAGACAAACCGCGATCTATCCTTTTTTGTAAAAATAACAAAATGAAATAAAATAGACCAAGCATACGTATACAGGGTTATAATTCCAGGGTTTGGTTCTCGGTAACTGTGTCCAGTCGATTGGAATCATCTTTGTCACCAGTTGGGTACGCTTCGCGCTACACTAGCAAATTCCACACGCAGCTTGAACGGACGACTAAGCCTTACGATCTATAGCCAGTCTATCTTTACTGAAGCTTCGAAGTCTGAAGTCTAATCGCGCGTTCTTAGTATGTCCATGTATCTGCTCTCATAGGTTTGCGCATCTGAATGCATGAAATGGAAGATGCGTATACTTTGTTTTATACAGTAGTAGTACACAACTGCTTGTCTCGTAAACCTGCACGCCAGCTGCAACTTATAAGTAGAATACAAATTATTAATATTATTATTACTATTACTTCGCCAACTTAAACTGCTCTGCGGTGGATATCGATAATTGTGCCCAACCCACAAAGCTCCAACAGAATACAATCATAGATCCATTTAGGTAACTTGATTGATGTTTCATGCCGCCGTTATATGTAGGGTTTATATGTAGGGTTAAAACCGCATCGAATCTACAGTTTAAAATATCTATCTGATGGGCACAATAATATTGCTCTACAGCATCATTACGCGGCACTTCTTTTCAAAGGCGAATCGGATACCATAGAATTACCTCCATGTGCCCGAGTGGCGTGGTCAACTCCTAAACTGGATACGCTGAGGCCTCTGCGCCGCAATTTTGAAGCTATTGGCAGGAAACGTATTTGAAAACATATCTTTCCAAAGCCTAAAATTATCCAAAAATAGGGGAAAAAAAGGTATTTTGTATCGGGGAGTCCTATACTACATAAGCACAGCCGGCAAACCAGCAACAGTTTATATACTGGCTGCCTAATCAGTGGCTAGCTCATAAGCTGACTAAAGCTGACCCATAAACTAGCTGCCTGATAGCTTATTTATAGTCCAACTATCTAAAAGCTGGCTGTAAATTACCAGCGTGCATATCAACTACCAACCAAACAGTCTGTAAATCAATTATAAGCTCGTAAGTCGTTTCGTAAACAAGTCTCGACGGAGTAGCCCCTCGTCAGCCTACAAACTAATTAGCGGGGTTACAAACCAGCTATACCGGCCATTCAACCAGCCTCTAAAGCGGCTACTAATCAGTCTATGGAATAACTACTAACCCGCCAACCTGTGAACCACCGTAAGAAAAATGGGGCGTCTTCTAGACTATCTATCAAAATCAAGCCAATCTGAAACCGGGCACCACAATAGTGAGAACATATTAAGGACCTAGGTACCTTTTAAGACGTCTTCGATCCACATAAGAATCCTAAAAAGAGGTACTAATTCCCTATGGTGGTTACTACCGTAGGGGATTTGGGTACTTTTCTGGGACTGCCTCCGAATATTAAAACATTTTAAAAAGAAAGCAAGCCGTCTTATTCTATTTCAAATCATCATTTATACTGTTTTAAGTCCCCCTTTATCTATAAACCGTCTTGAGAAACCAGCCAAAACCCCGTACGGTAGTCTGCCAAACAAATAGCCTATAAACCAGCGACTATCCAGCTCATCACTTCATAACACACAGTTCACAGGCTGTAGCTGGACAAAAGGACAACAACCTACAACAACACGTTACGGGCACACAGGTCCCAACTGCGCGGATACGAAATTCACAACAGCAGAAGCGATAGCTGGGTGAATATTTGGCGCAAGGTACGATATCTAGTATCAATAACTACTAGTCCGCAGCTTTTAACCTAAATCCAGAAATCAAAAACATAAAGCTACATATATTCGAAGTCGTATATAGTTACAACACAAATCCCAGAAACGCATCGAGGTATATGTATCGCCATAATGCTGTATCCCTTGTAAACTGCTAACAACTAGTAATTTATATTTATAACGAGGCAGCGTATAATAGCTTGGCTCAAATAATAAACTTCGAAAACCACTTGAACTAGCTTCGCGAATTTATTCTCATCTGCGCGTTATGTGCCCGTGTTCTGCTTCGCGGAGTAGTACCCAAACCACAGTACTATACTTGCGCATGTGTTTGTGAGGGTGCTTTATGAAACAATGAACGTTATGGCCTTGCGGATCTCATAACCAATACATAGTGTTTTGCCTTGAGCTAGCAGACCAGAGCTTTAATGTTTCTAGACGTAGCAATAGGCGGGCTGTTTGTAAACGGTTTACGGATCAAGCCTGTACCAGTGTTTGATACTTTAGACATTAAATGTTACATCGCTGGGCGGGTAATAATAATACTGCGCGGAGAGTTAGATTCCTGAAAGCTTCGTCCGGCAGGCCGTAGTATACAGGATAATAGCATATTCAAACACTCTGAGTCTCTGTTTAGTATACCTATATTGAAACTTGTGAGATCTCTAGTTACGGGGTATAACTTCGCTTTGGCACACCCTAGGATTGTTTAAATCGTCGGAAAGGTTGTATTAATTACTAGGTAGGTTTAGTATATGTATAATTCCAATCAAAGTCTATAATATATCAATATCTGATCAATCTATAGCCGCCTTTAAAGAGCAGGAATGCGTAAAACCAAAACGATCTAATCTACCCCGGTCTTAAACGTAATGGTGAGAGTGCATATCATGGCTACTAAAAGAACTAGCGAATATTAGGATCTAGGAGGCTCGCATGCTTTACCGGCGTGAGGGATCGAGCTGCCAAGCTAAAGTGTCTCGTGCATGGCGTGTGGGGTTGTATCACGATACCTTGCCACCAACATTGTATATAGATATGATAAATATAAATAACTCGAGATGCCGGCTCAACTATATTATAGAAACCAGGGTTGACACGGCTGTGATTAGCTTGCCATGCAGGACCAAACGAGCGAGCTCCGAATTCAAAT
Organism: Orbilia blumenaviensis; assembly: GCA_036872755.1. Classification (NCBI taxonomy): domain Eukaryota; kingdom Fungi; phylum Ascomycota; class Orbiliomycetes; order Orbiliales; family Orbiliaceae; genus Orbilia; species Orbilia blumenaviensis. The sequence goes on from JAVHNS010000014.1 coordinate 429,847, forward strand.
TCCTGCAAGTTCACGTGTTAGACTAGTCCGAGGCTCTAACATCAAGGATCATATCAATTATTCGATATATTCTCACTGCGCCGAAACTCAACTACATTCACTATTCGTACTACCGTGCACAATTCAACATGACCATATGAATATCGGTACCACTATGCTTTTACCAGTCGCTCTGTTACACAGAAATACACGAATGTTCAGATTACAGAGGATTATTCACTAATGGCCTGTGGTTCCAGGTGTCGATGTAACGTATGGGAAGAGATTTCGGGCCCCATGGCCCTCACTGAGACTACACCGAAAACGAGGCAGTGAGCGTTTAAGCGGCCCGGGTATAGGTCAACCCGGTCGGTTACCAGATTTATCGCCCCGCTCCCTGTATGATAGGTATAGCTACACCATAGCATTTTTAAGCTACACCGTCCACGTAGATCTGTGGAATCATTGTCCTAGAGTTGACAATGTTTCCTGCCACCTAGCTAGCATTTACTCAAGGTGGTATGGTGTTACGCTAGCGCAGGATATATGTAGAATGCGGTTTTGAGGAATTTTGCCTGCGCAGCAACGTTGGAGTTGGGGATTGATCGCGCTTCCCCACAAGGTTTTCAAAGAAGGGTTGTTTTGGAAATCAAAATATCTAGTCAGCCGGCTTTTGGAATTTTCGCGGAGACCGGTAGCTAATCTATTGTCATCGATCGCGGGTACAGGATGCAGGCTATCTGGCATGCATGCACATTGTTATGACGTGTTGGCATTTTTATATATAATTATAGTGGGCCACGTACGCTCCATCACGCGCTAGTAGCCTATGTCCCAACTTGATGAGCTGGCCTGGGTTGGGGTTTAGGCTCAAAACTGGACCCTTAATTTCTAGTTTTCTAGCGCGTACTTTTAGCTTAAAAGCGATGTCTGGAAGACAGGAAGGAGCTAGTGGAGCTAGGTTGCTTATCGATAGCTACGTGTAACTGCAATCCTTTGGCCAGTTATCAGGCCTGGTATAACTTACAATTGTGGTCAACAGCGTCTTGGACCGAGACTATGGATAACCATGTAGATGTGCGGCTCCATTCTGCCCTGTTACATGAATGGCTTCATCTAGCCACCTAACTTAATGTTCACACAAGGTTGAGGTCTGAGGAGACAACTTCTTCATTATACTGAGATAAGCTAGTAATCGAGATCAATTGGCCCACAGCTTCAAGGCGTTCTCGCTGTTTAGCTATCAAGGCTGACATGTGTTTACTTTTTGGGCCCTGCCTGGTCTCGTTGGACGTCCTGCCGTTGGTTTCACCTGGTCTCGTAAATCAGCCTCAACGAAGCAGTTTCATCATCTCTTAATACCCCACAACCAACAACCAATCATTTCAATGGATATAATCTAGGTGTGCACGGACCATAAAGATGTATATATATATGTTTGATATTGTATGCGTATATGCGCCCTTGCGTTGACCAGTCATATAGATCGCTTGTAGAATGTATGATGGGGTGTGTTGAGCCCTCAGCTCGAGCTTTGGATGTCCTAGCCCAAAAACTACAACGTCTCCAGCTGAGTATTACCTATGCTTGCCAAAACGGCGGACAGGTCCGCCCACCAGCGCCACTCAAGTTGGAAAATCCCACCACAACCAACTTGAGTAATTTAAAGGCTCGTATGACCCTTATTAATCCATCCCAGCTCATCCTTAGACAATCCATCAAAGGCTGGCCTGATAGGCTAGAAAAAATCGGTAATTATTTTGTCGCCCGATAGAAAGAACTATCCTAACTAACGGGCTTAAGCACAACTACAAATCTCGTTCAGGGCTAGCTATATCCGTCCCACAATGGTACAAAAGCCAGCTGAGTTAAGACAAACTTATCAGCGGGTTTCAAGGTCGTTTACCTAAGGTTTGTCAAAGACTAGTCTTATTTCCCGAAACATTTAAATCAACTTCAAACATGTTCAGCGTTACCGACTTCGAGGTTAACTGCGCTCAAAAGCAAACTCCTAAGTATGTTAGTACCGCAGTGCGAACTGGTCACGGGGTTTGCCCCAAACCTACAGATAGCATGTGACTATTGGGGCAGCCAATGAAGACGGTAGTATAATATCTTTAAATTGATGCTTCCTACCTCAGCCTTAAAGTAAATTTGGCGGTGTTTGCTTAGCTTGGTAGGAGCAGTCAGTTAGCCGCCAGGCAACTACTGTAACCGATTGCCTTATTCGGGAACCCTGTCCCTATAATGTCACAGCTGTCTATCTATATCTATCACCATAGGGATTTATCACATTCTAGGTCTTCCAAATGCGGGGAACAAATGACAGCTGCAAATCTCTTTTTGAGGTTCTATTTTTACAAGAGGCTGGGAGTGATTGCTAGAGATCGTATAGAAGGTAAAAGGAGAAGGGATTCGATATTAAAATCTAGGATCCAAATTTCGCTATAATTCCAGCGGTTGGATCAAGGAGAAGAAACCTGACGAGAAAGCGTTCCTCAGAAGACCCACGATCCCGATGGAAAGCGGCCAAAGAAGAGCCGAAAGCCGAGAGATAGCCCATTTTGGGTACTAGATATGTCTCACGGACCCGTCCGACGGGGTTTAGTCCGGGAAAGTCTCGCGTTCAAAGGTTAAAGAAAAATGCATCTGCAACATTACAACATTCCAATTGAACACCGCAAACAACTGACAAAGCGGCATCAAAGGGATAAAGAAATGCAAAAGGCCGCTTTGTCTTAAAATATAAGGCTGCTTGCTCCTGAAACTCCAAAAATATGATATAGTTTAACGAGAAGGAGAATATGATAAGGGGGCTGAAATAAATGATTGAAAGAAATCGTAAATCAGAAACCGTCTCGCTGAAGCTCAAACCTGAAAGATAGAAATCATAAGCCATAAAAGCAGTGTCTATAAACGTTCATATCAGTTCATGCATCGTCGTTAAGTTATGGGTTTTTTTTTTGTTTGGTTTTTTATGTTATTTCTTGGTTTCGTCGTTGAGCTGGTAAGTCTCGATGTGAGCAAAAAAAACAAAAAAAAAAGTCATCAACATTTGGGTATAAGATCATTTTGTCGTGAGCGTCGTGTGAAAACTGAATGGTCCGGTTTTGAATAATATGCGAAATGTGTGATTGCTCGCTATAGCCCATGCAGGATTCTGCTTGCCTCCTGCAGGCGTTCTAGCTGTCGCTGTATATCTGGATGCGAGGTAGACGACATTGGACTGGTGGGGGGGCTATCCAAGTCCTTGATGACCCGGTGATTAATATCGACCATGCGGACACCTGTTTCAGCATCGGTTGAAGAATTGACCTGTATGATTGTCTTTAGTTTGATAATCCTGGACGCTAGAATTATCTAGTTTAAATAAGATAATCGGTAAACTCACCCAAGAAAACAAATCTTGTGAAACAGTTGAGGTTTGTCGTTTATGGATATATTGTTTTGGTGTTTCAAAAACTTCCTCGTCACCTTTATGATCCAGGTCGACCAGATCTTTCATACTCCAGCGTCTCATAGTATTGCTAACCTTCGTTCGAGCACCAGGTAGCGCGGGTTGTTGGACGGGGGTTTCCGATCCGCTCATATCCCAGTCACCATCCATATCTACATCCGAAGCATCCGTGGAAAGACTCGAACTACTTGGATCACGACGGAGGGCCACGGGGCGCGGTTGGAGATGCTGTTGCTGTTCCAACTTCATCTTCAATAACAGCTCGGGCGGAGGAGGAGCTGGAGGGAGAATATATACAGAACTGCCATTGTGCAATCCATGCAAATCGGGAAGGATAGAAGAAAGGTCGGCAGTAGATTCTAAGGCATTGAAGGCAGCCGCCGGGATCAGTGCAGGCCGTCGGGAATGCCGTGCGCGACCCGGAGATATTGTGGCGGCCTTGAGGGCAGATTGAATAGTCACGTCGGAGCGACGAGGTGAGTAAGTGGACATGACTGGTCGGAGAGGAATAATAGCTAGGCAGATGCGATTTTGTCCCGTGGAATGGAAGGATGGTGAGGGAAAGAAGATGGTCGGTATGAACGATCGGGGAAGAGACGAGATATAGGATGCACCAAGGTTGTTGAGTGATGTGAGGTTGAGTTAAGCGGGACGCGCTGCACGATCTGACAGGGAGGAAGCAATGTAACTGGCAATGAACGGGCGAGATGTCTTATACGGCTGCAGGTGGCAGATGCAGGATGATGTAGTTGGTAGCAGTAGCTTGATGAAGCAGAGATGTCGATGGGCAATGCAGGCAAGCTTGAGCTTAAGGAGATGTTTTTACTGTGGAGCTCTTTCAGCTGGTTTCTGAGAATGGGAAGCCGTTCCGACGCATTGACACAAGCAACACGGCAACACTGCAACATCGTGAGAAATCTAGAGTCAAACAGAAACTATAGCACGTGATGAAAATATGGCAATAGGAAAGTGGCGATAGGAAAGTGGCGTTAGAGTGGCTTTAGTTTCGGGCCCGCTAATCTAGAAATATGGCCGGTGGGTCTTGCAAGATCCTTATGAGATGCGGCTCCGGGGCCGTAGTCACCATCGCCTTTCTAGCTTGCGAGCTAGCCATGCTATGTAGAGACCTATGAGGCTGAGCATATAAAGAGCCAGCCTCCCTGCATGTTCCAATACAATGTTGCTTGTAGGACAGCGAGAAGCGCTCAGGATACGAAAAAATCACAGTCTCGAACCCGAAGACTTTATACCCCGACGATACTACAGGTTATTCCAATGGGCACCAGGATAACTCATCATATAAAGATATCAATATACATACTCGATTCTGGGACGACATCAGAAGTTTCGAAAAGTTCGAATCCTGGATCCTCCGGGTTTGCGATAGTTTGGTTTCGCTTCTGTTCTGCACTGTGAGCAAGTTGAGCCTGTAGTGAAGGACAGGCGAGGAAATCTAGATAAGTACCTGCTTAAATATTTCTTTTGACTTTACGCGCAGTCAGTAGAACTGCGATGCACTGGATTCAAAAGGTCAATCAATGGTGGGCGATGGCAGACTCCAGTTAATTCAAAAGTTCGGGCCTTCGCGTTGGTTCGCGACTCCTTACGTATTACACTGCTCTCGGCTTGGCGTGTCTGTAATGCATATTCCTTTTTCTTTCTTTTCTTTTTTCGTTAAAAACGCGAAAAAAAGCAAGTTGAGGGAGACTTATACCAAAAAGATCCTTCACCACGAAGCCTTGCCGTCTTGACCAATGCTAGATAGGATGCATTTTAGTATGGTTTTCAGGATTAGAGTAAGTCTGGATGAGATGTATATGTAGTGTTCCATTTCCCAAATGTGATCGTTAAAAAAAAAAGCACCAGCTTCATAGTCCACTCTTCGTAGTAACTAGACCTCTATCGAACTCTTTCTCTCAAGATTCTATAAACCCTGTCTACTTTGTTTTCACAGTTCGCGGATGTCATCTCGCTCAAATTCCCCGTGAATGAAGATATCTCAGGCACCCATCTCCTCAGCCTAAAATCATAGTTTCGATTTTTATTTTACTCTGGATGATTGGAGCCACTCCGACCCTGAATGAGTGGTTTCCAGATCCTTCAATACCTATATTACTCGGAGGTTCCCCGCTGCACGCGAACAATATCCCAGACCTCCAAACAACCGGCGACCAAATTTTCGAGCAGATCGCAGAGTCGACCAGAACCAATATTACGGGACAGATCGACACCGACAACATTATAATCCCAGAAGAAGTCGTCTATCTTCTAGCTGATTTCAAGAGCGTGACCGCACGGTGAGTTTGTAAAATCACGTGACTGCCAAAATCAAAAAAGGTTTTGGTTTCATAGTTGGTGAATCGGGCACAGAACCGCTAATAAACCCTACGCAATCATTTACTAAATAATAGATAATTCCGCTTCAAAGTAGTTTTCCTATAATCTGAAAACGTGAAAACCTCTAGAAACGCTATCATAATGGGACCAGACCAAAATGAAGTATCGGGTGACATTACCTCAAAATTCCAGGCTGGCTTGAAGGCATCAAATTCAAGAACAAAAATTGCTTGCCAAGAATGCCGGTGGACCGGTTCGAACCTGCAGAAGCATATGGCTCAAGAGCACGGCGAAGCCGGGGCGGATGGGCAGGTTGGCGCAACGGCTGTGATAGCTGATGAATCGAAGTATGTAAAAAAGGCGAGACCTCCACTCTATGAAACAATTGCATTGAATCCGGCGTCAGAAGAAGATTCGTTGGATGATACGGGTGGGGGGGACGGCAGAATTTATAGAAAAGAGGAGATTGGTGGTTGGCTGGACTTGCAGGTAGAGACGGGGCGAGCAAGGCATAGCGATTGCTATCCGCCAACTTGTCCGCAAACCACCTACCATCCTCCTCTGCTGCTGCTGCCCCCCTCTTCAACCATCCACCTCTTTCCGAGACTGTCCGATGACATCGATACCCCCTGTCTGTACACCACCATGAGGAAAAAGAACCAGCTAACCAAGAATACAACCAGGCCTGCAGTTACTTCGCCGGGGCCTCAGGTGAAGACGGAAGACGCTATGCAGATCGATGAAACTCCTCTTGCATCTGCTACCCCTGCTACAGCGACACATAGACCACCTAGGAGGAAGCAGGTAGGTGCTGCTGGCCGTCGCGTCGATTCGGACCCGGACTTTGTCCGAAGTCCTCGTCGGGGTGGTCCCCAAGCTCCTCAACCAAGGCTGTACGACCCTCGATCGGATTCCATAAAGCCTTCGGTCCAGTCATCTCGGCCTACCGCGCCGCAGCGGGGTCAAGCTGTCCCTCCATCTTCACCAAGAGCAACATCAAGACCTTTCAATCAGACACCAAGGAATAATCCCATTCCACCTTCAGCAGGACCTATCTCCGCTTTAAGAAATCAACCTGCTCCCACTGCTCCTACTTCTACAACTCCTGCTGTTGGGTCTGCTTCCCTTTCATTTCCTTCTACAGCTCAGCCCTCTTCTGATGCGGATGAGTCTGATCCACAACCTACAGAACTTATATTACAACCTGAGACACGGCCTATCTCGCAGGAACAGCTCGTTGCCGAAGTCAAAGGTATCTACGCCGGCCTAGTTATGGTAGAGGCAAAATGTATCGAAGTAGACTCGAAACAAGCAGCTGCTGCTACCCAGGGTCTTAAACAAGGTCCCCCTTTAAACAATGATCAGTGGCAAGCTTTAATCGCCCTGCATCGGACACTTCTTCATGAGCACCACGACTTCTTCTTAGCCAGCCAACACCCTTCCGCAGCACCATCCCTAAGAAAGCTTGCTACCAAATATGCTATGCCTGCGCGAATGTGGAGGCATGGTATCCATAGCTTCCTTGAGCTACTGAGACACCGCCTCCCGGATAGCTTCGAACATATGCTAGCATTCATATATCTTGCCTACTCTATGATGGCCCTTTTGTACGAGACCGTTCCTGCATTTGCAGATACCTGGGTTGAATGTCTGGGGGATCTCGGACGCTACCGAATGGCGATCGAAGAAGGCGACCCCAGAGACCGCGAGGTCTGGATGCATGTCTCAAGGTTTTGGTACTCCAAGGGTACTGACAGACAGCCCCATGTTGGTCGACTTTATCACCACCTCGCTATTCTCGCCCGCCCTAATATCCTCCAGCAATTATTCTTCTACTGCAAAGCTTTGGCAGTAGCTCAGCCATTCTCTGCCGCTCGCGAGAGTATTTTGACCCTTTTCGATCCAACTGCACTCAAGGAACAAGATGTTGAAGGAAATCAGTCTGCAGATGCTGTCTTCGTTCTTCTCCACTCAATTTGCTTTACCGTTGTCAATCAAGACGCTTTTGCGGAGAAGGAAGAAGAATACTTGGATCTTCTCCAAAAAAAGATTACTATCTCCAAGCTTAAGTTCAAGGTTCCCGGAGTATATATCGCTATCTGCGGTGTGGCAAGTTTGTTCCAATACAATCTGAAGGAGGGACGAATGAAGTTGGCTACCACTGCGAAGGAAAATCAGGCAGCTACCACTGAGGCTGAAACAAAATATAAAGCAAGTCTCCAGAACGCGACAGATAAAGAGAGTATTTTGCCTCCTGGGCCAGTCATCGATGGATATGATCCCAGGGATGCCCTCACAGTCGAACTCCCAGAATTAGATCCTTCCGTATCATTCGATATCTCCCTAACGCACGCTTTCAAGCTCGCTTTTGATATCCTCTCTCTCTGCTTCGGCCGGGGAAGCGACGCCGCCGTTCAACCTCATATTCACGTTTGGCTCGTATTCCTCGACTACCTTAAGCATTATCCAGAGGGGATGGCCTTAGTCGTCAAAGCGTTCCCTTGGGAACAGATGGCACAGTACGGCACCGCCCTTCTCAAGAAGCACAAGGGTAGCGATGCCACCCTTGAGAAGATCCATGATAGCGAATCGTTCCCAGCTGTTCAAAAGGGTTCGCGGCCGCTACCAGAAGAATACATGATGCGCGGACTCGAAATCGCCCGACGATACTTCCCATACGGCTACTTCAGTCAGATAATTGATGATGATGAAAGACTTATTGAATTGCCATCCATGAACGCTATTCGGGAGGAGAAGATGCTTTGGCTTATGGTTAAATTTGCTGACTATGGTCCATGGATTAAGTATGACCGTGTTCGATCTACGTTCACAGTATCTACAGAACTACATGGTTTATTGCACGCCGACACCCCTCAGCCGGTAGACGTATATGAACCTACGCCGTTGATGGAGGATGATTCAGATGTCGAAATGAATATGAGCTCCGCCACTATGGCCGATGACGACGAAGAGGATCTCGATGAATCTGATAATTCAGAGATTGCTCGGCTTAAGGCCCAAAGACGAGCTCTTAGAGAGCAACTGAACGAACCCACAATTACGGTTGAACAAGAAAAGAAAGCCATGAAATCAGACACGTTCTCTTCTGAATCCTTTAAGCCAGACTTTACCACCGTGGTTGTCGATACCAACAGTTTAGTCAAGTACCCTGAAACCTTCAATAAAATGCTTGAAGACAATCAATGGTCCATTGTGCTCCCTTATTCTGTCATTACAGAACTCCAAGGTCTTCAACGCAATGGGGGAAAAATCTCCGAGACGTCTCAGCAGGCACTCAGCCTAATTAATCAAGCTCTAATTGACAAACGCAAGCTACGCATCGTCACTGCCAAAGGATCAGCCATCACCAATATCAATAGTCAATTCAAAGAGTTAATCGACGACTATAGCGAAGAAGGACGCAAGAACCTCGATGATATTATTATTGAGACTGCCAAAACGCAAGGGGAAATATTTGCCAAGCGATATAGCCCAAACAATAATACTGCAGCTTCGAATGACGAGCTTAGATCCGTCGTGCTGATAACTGACGACACGGTTATGAGGGTCAAAGCAATTACACGCGGTGTAGCCTCTGTAGGCACAAAGCAATGGGTTAGGTATATTTCACCCCCTGATGTTGATACACAGAGGAGAATTGCGAACACGTACCACAGTCTGCGGATGAAACACCCAAATCTGGATGAAGATCGTGTTTACAGAGCTGTACAAGAGGCGAGAGGAGATGAAAGTGGAGCCGCAAATATTTTAAGAAATGATATCAACAGCAAGAAGAAGAAGAAGGCCAGGGCGTATGTGGAACAGCACAGGCCACAGCACGGAGTAACTGGTTGATTGGGAGCCCTTTTTAAACTCCAGATGTAGCATGTGCTTTAAATTTCCTTACCAAGGGCCAGATTGACATATATCAGATCGTCTGTATCACTTAACAGCCTTTCTTTGACTGTGGTTCTCGGAGGTACGAGACAAGCACTCGGGGCTCTAATCTGGGAAGGTAGACTATATAGCTATCCACGGAAGGACTTTTAAAGTACATTCCTCCCAGGCCTCGATGAGCATGTTGTGAAGATACACCGGCAAACAAGATTTGAATCTTCCAACCACGGCGGGCCTTCCACTTCTCTTTTCCTTTCCGCTCTTTTTTTATCTTCTCTCCGCTCCGACCTGTTTTCCTAGGATCTCCTTAAGGACCTGTCTTTATACCCCACCCGGACTTCCCCTAGGACTACCTGGAGCTTCCCCTCACCCGGATTGGAAACTGACTGGAAACCAAAATTATACGTCTTCTATCTACCCTACGCACATATCGAAAACATGGGATAGGTACGCAAGCTGGCGGAGCTGTTAATATAAACCTAACCACATTTCGGCATGGTCAATGGAGTTATGTGCATTTTTGGGCGTTCTGTTTTTTTGCTCTTCCCGGATTTTATTTAGCGTAGTATTCATTGTACTTTGGTTATCCATAACCCTCCCTCTAACAAAACCAAGAGATAAGGATCTTGATACGTATGAAACCCCCAGGTCAGAGTCGAGAAATTGGCGCATTATGATTTACTCGTGTTGAAAGTTTTCGGTTGCATTTCATTGTTTGTATAAATATAGTGTGTTAAGTCCTTAGTATAGTTTTTATAGAATATATAACATTTGTTGTAGTCGAATACCACATTCTTGTGCCCAATATAAGACTACACTTTATCGATATCACCAGTTTAAACCCTATGAAGCAAGAGTTCTGCAAAGGTATGCATCACCCCAGAAATGTCGTTACATAGATATCGATAGGGTTTTCGAGACCAATCCCAGAAAAGTATTTCGCTTCGAAGTATAAGCGCGGAACAAGAGCTCGAGCTTTGTGTGGCCATAACAGGAGCCTGAAGAACAGCTCCGGAGACGGAGCCTGGCGGTAGGTAAAACCATAGTATCATGCATACGAGCGCACTCGCGGTCCTGAGGAGCTCAATCAGATCATGTCTTACACAATCTTACAGGTAAGATTCTTATGCATAAGACCACATGCACATCTGACCTCAATGAAATGCTTGGCATGGCGCCATTGATATCTATCTGTCAAGATCTAGCTATATCCTAAAATTGACGGCTACAGAGTTTCATCACTGGATTTGTAAAGGGTGGTTTTAATGCGGCTGGATGGATTAGGTTCATACGCTAAATATTTTAGAGGTGCTGCAGTTTAAGCTTAAAAGCCAATAACCTAATATCCATACTCCCACACACCAATAAATATATGTATGCAAAGGAGTTTCGAAAGAATCCAAATATAGATTTAGGGACTCTTACAGGAATACTCTCAATCGGAATGATATGATATTTTATAAAAACAAAATTTCTGAGCGCTGCAGCGCTGCGGTCTCCAGCGTACGTATACCATATCTGTGCCCATCCTAAATAGCTAAATATTTAAAAGGAGGTCATCGCAAATCCTTTCCCGACTTGTAGAGATGCATGGTATAGCCGTAATACATTTATAACATTATGGAACATATGCAATGCACTAAGGTCAGCGCTCGTAATGTTGAAGCGAAGCTTGCGTTTCGCGGAGGTTTAGGTATCCCGTACTACGGAGGCCTTGCATCGGCACTCCAGCCCTAATGTTGACCTAAAATTTAGCGGGATGTTTTAGGTGTCGAAGTTTCGAAGCAGGGGGCCTAAATTTGCGGGCAGTAGCGCAGCCCTGAATGTATGTATATATATATTGGCGCCAGCCCTAATCGCAGCCGTAGCTGCCAATAAAATATTTTTATTCTCCGGGAATTTCATATTAGATGATCATTATGTCTTAGATTTCTTCGCAATAGAGCAATTATCCGAATGCATTGATCGGCGGTATGTGTGTATATAAAGACGACCTACAATCAATTTTAACGCGCACCCTAAATTTGGCCACACCTTAATGTGGGTCATATGATATGATTATCGCTGTCGGGTGCTGCAAGCCACACATCTCAGCCTACAAACCGCAGTTCTTCGGCTTGCCAAATAGAGGCCGACGCCGGGGCCTAAGGTGTTAACTCGATAGCTATAGTACCATGGTTGCAATATAAGCCCCAATATAGAAGAATATGAGTTTTGTACTAATATGGCAATAATATCCTATCAATTGACACCAGCCACCTTGCTTTTTCCCATTTTGCCAATAGTTATATCAGCTTGGCCTCTTTGGCCACCTGTGTTGCAGAAGGTGGGATTTGTAGCATTTGGGAGAGGCAGCTGTATACATATATCAACAACATTGCGTCTTAGCAGATAGAAATAAGTGCATCAGATGATGATTCGCAAAACGGTAGCTCCTAAGCATAGTATCTGAAGGATATATATGGTATACGTGTGTGTGTGCACATCTACCCTCACACGGCCTACAACCTGCGCATATATTTTCCCCTGCATCGATATATCCCGCCGATAAATATCATTGAGGCGCCGCAACATCATCTATCAGCCGTATATATGCGTGATTACATATTGCTCCATCCTTACTACAACTGTGGCCAAAGTTTTATCAGTGTGTATAAATTCGTCTCGTATACGTATCTAAGCCCTTTGTGCGGAAGGTCTGTGCACAAAAACATTTTACAGTGAAACCTAGCCTCGTAGTTTAGCCTATTTGTACCAGATATTCGAACATGTATGTGGCCATGAATTACCTTGGAGTCTACATGGAGTGTTCTAAGTCTAGGCGAAGTTTATTATCTCAAAATATTACATGAATCTATAAATCGAGACCTAATCTTAAGCATCAACAATGCACTAATATGACTTCAAATTTTAACTCGCAAGCAACGTGCCCAAAATCATTTGATAATTATACATAATTGCTCGTTCGGAATGTTTGGTAGGTTAGGCACATACATCTATATACCAACATACCAACACATATATTACAACAAATTCAATACTCCTAGGATCCTCGGTCAGACAACTCAAATATTATATCATGGTAATATATAATCTCAGCCTCGTAGAGATATCTTGACAATCCGGCCAGTTGGGCTATATTTAAGTATAAATCCTGCATTAAATTTATTAAACTCTTCTGTGTAGATAATCCTAGACCTGCTTAAATTATAATTAATGGAGGGTGTATTGTAACTACTAGGTTCCTCCCTCTCGTTTCAGTGCTAGAGGTCGGTACAGGTATGGAACATATTTACCTAGTTTTTTATGACATTGTATTATCAACAATGATGGCTCCATTTAAATATAAAGGTTAAGCATAATACCTGCTGAGTATGCATGTATGTCGTATGCGTACTTTACCCACCTAGGCTTCGGGGTTAAAACTCTTCCATGAGCCGTAGATGCATAGCATTTAGACATCTATTACATACTTAAATATATGCCATGTTTTTAGATGTGGTCATAAATTGTGTTCAGTTATAGGTTTCGCTCAAATTATCAACCGGCATGCGCGATTACATCTCCAAATAACAATACTATCAAGGGCCCCCGACGGCCAGCAACTGGTCATCATCTCTCCTAGGCTAGCCTGATATCGTGAGCTTAGCCTTTTATCGATACAAGTATCAATATATAAGTAATTTGGAAATTAGGCTACACGTTTACACAAATGTACAATTTGATGAATATTTAAATCGGGGGGCTATAACTAATTCTCTCGTCGGAAAGCCGTATTCGGCATCAATTATATAAAAGGACTTACAAATTGTGGCAACTAAAGCAATTTGGCTAGCTCTAGGCCCATTCTAGGATACAACACAGTTGGGAGACCCGCTGATATAAATCAAAGAACATATAGGAGGCATTCATCCTGGCCCATCCCATCTCATCACACTAACTACACTGTTGACCCGAGAGCAGAAACGGTTGGTTGATTGAAAACCTTGAAAACGCGAAGACCTTGACCCGTAAACTTATCAGGTGTTAAGCCGCGCCCTACCGGAGGACATCGTCCCTCCATATCTAGAAACTTTACTGTTTCATGAGCAACTACTTTTTTCATACAAAGCGCTCGGGTATAGCCGCCCGAACAAGAATTGAGAGAGGGTTTTTAAATAAGGCCAGAATCATGCCAGAAATGCCATATCCCGAATTTATTTAGCTAGGATGCCCATTTTTTACGCGAGTGCAAGCCGATGTGAAATCTTGGCTAATGATTCGGCTGATCATGATACGCTGACCACCTCAAGTGAGGCCTCCCAAATGTTCAAGCCCCTCCCCGTTCCCTTCTATGAGATTTGAATACACGATAACAGCCTAGTGGAGGATTAGGTCATGCATTTGTGGCCTGTATATATGGTGGGGCTTAAAGGCTACCCCGCAGTTAATGGTTTATTCGACTGTACTAGTATAATATTTCTTTTAGGGACGCGACGGCTGAGAAATTTGATATGACCGCTGCTCGAAAAAAGGCTTGAGTAGAGCCTTCTCTCATTAATTATCTAAAATATGAGAGTATTACCCCGCTCAGCTCGTGATCAAAGAGGGCGCGGCACACACCCACATACGTTAGAATGACGAACGCTTTTAAATTTATATCCCTGTTATCGTATATGAACTCATATGCAACTCTGCCGTCCCTCGGAGCCACTTGGGTACTTGTCCGTCCCCTAAAAGGGTATCGAAAGCCTTATCCTCAACTAGCTGAGGGGCAAGATACATATACTGATAGTAGCGCATATATACCTACAGATATATGTGTCGACCCCGCATGTGAAGGCTTTTGTTAGCATATCTGTCACAACAGTCGCAACAAATCCCCGAAAAATTACAACACAAATTGAATATTAGTTATTCTCAACAAATTTGCAAATGAGCATGAGATATCAGTAGGTTTTATATCAGCACGCAATTGGGTAATGCTTGTACAATAATTCGTGGCCACAAAGTGGATATGAGCGTAGGTAGGGGAGTTGCTCATTTCGCCCTCGAGTTCCTTGTTGCAGCAGTCGTCAATCAGGCTATGTATATTGCAATGCAGAGTATATGTGCTCACGCGGGACGTATATGTATGCATGTTGGATAATACATAGCTACAATTTCAATCATAAGATGCGTGCATAAGGTCACTTCTAGCACCCACGAGCCCACATAGAAGATTCTGTTGATTCAACACGCAGTAATATTGTTATATATAATATACTGTGCATATCGGTCCGCCTTGTGCACCGAATTCGAATTTACTAGGCCTAGTTACGATCAGGCCTTCATACTACAAAGCTACCTTAGGCCAACAGAACGCAGAAGGAAATGATCCTCTAACGCCGTGAGTGTCATGCAACCACGCTACATATCTATACGGCTATAGACTTCTGCTTGGGATCGGTCAATTCTCGTTTATCCCGTGCACGAGAAGCGCTGTATCAACTGTTGCAATTTCCCTGAAACATTTTAATATCCCTTACCTATCAGTATATATGTACAATTTGATATTAAGGTACAAGGCCTCTCTCCTCCATCCCAGGTAGAGTATAATATGTAGCACACGGTAGTTTGAAACGTTTAAACTAGACATTCTGAGCAAGCAATTATGACGTAGGAATTTCCTTTCTTTCCTTTCCTTTCCTTCTCCCCCCCCCTTTTTTTTTTTTTTTTTTTTGAGGGTGTGTGGGGTGTACATATATCAATAAGGAAAGTAGTTGGCTATATAAGTATCCTCTCGCCCACACTCAATCGTACTGCAGCATATATTACCATAATCGAAACACGGCTGCGCTGACCAATCTCTCGAAAATTTGGACAATCAAAACTACAGGTTTATCGGGCATACGTCTGTACGTAATTTTATTGAGATAGAAGATCCCGTGTCGACCAACGATTCAGACCAACATCACCGATATTAAATCAGACTCGCAGGCAAATATATATTAAAATATCGCAACACATGTTGGACAGGGTTGATATAACGGTTCACGACATCTCGCGCCCGAGGTTAAACCACCGGTAAATTTTGAATTCAAGGTTTCAAATTTTCATTCAATTTAGGCAGCTGTGCCAGTTCATAAATTCACCGCGAGTTATTGACATAATTAACCCGATACAGCTAAGACGTATAGGCATAGATACCACAATTGCAAGCATTAACGCGATATGTAATAACTGGTCTCGGAAACCAGCCTCAGCGGGGCAGAGTAGCTTCGCACGTCACCTGCTTGGAGAGCGGCAAATTCGCGTTTTACCTGTTACGACTGTTTTATGGACGTAACCACACCTCGTCTTAACGATCCCTTTTCAGAGCTAAAAACCTTTGGAGTGATCAAGCAAACAGTTCTAATACCTCGAGGCTTCTTGCTTTCATCCCGCTCTACGCAATGGGGGAAATTTCCGTCTTTCCAGATGTAGGCTCCCGCTCTTAAAAACTGCGCAGATAGTACAAGGGTACAACATGGTATTTGATTTACCAGATGAGAATATAGTGTCCTATCAAAACCTAGAGACATACTAATGCCGACATATTGACATTCATACGAAGCGGGCCAGTGTGGAACGTAAGGATACTTTGGCTTCAGACCGTGATACGGGAAAACGAGCGGGGAGTGTGAGCACAGTATCCAGATCACCCACTAAAACCCGCCACAAATATTTTGAATTGATTCCTCGGGGTTAATTCAAAAGGGAAATATCCAGAACTGATGCAAAGACACGTCAAGAACGGGAATTAGCCAGCGGGTCATACTATGTAATAAAGGCGTCAAAGATATCGCAAGACTAAGGATAACAGGCAAGACTGGCCTTTCAATCGATATCGCGACCCTGCGTATCTGCTAGCAATTTAGGATCTCAAGGTGACGTCGCACAATTTCATTCCTAGCCGCTAAACTGGAACGTACTTTGTGAATGAAATTGGAGATATGTGCGCATGCATTGCATTGATGCATCAGCACAATTAACCAGTAACCTTTCAACACAGTTCTTCTGCGAAACTGCATCTAACTAATCCATAAGCACATTCAAGTGTGGATTGTTACAAGGCTAAACGGTTGCAGAAACAATAACGTAACCCATGTCCGAACTTATATGAATATAGATGTTTTAATAGCGATATATAATTAAGTGGTCTTTTCAGCGGCATATTGTAGCTAGCAACTGCAGGACCAAGTGTCGAGGCAGTCCCGTAACGTGTCGATGTGTCGGGCCATATATAAAGTAGGAGACAGAAAGCTTACATAAGGATAGGATATAGTCTCGGAATAGAATGCAAATCAACCGTGTTATAATTATGCTTCGTTGAGGCTGGTTTACAAGACCAACCCAACCCAAGAATGCGCATGATGCATGTTGCAACGCGGGCGCTAGCACCCCAAACTAGGGGTTACAAAGTGATTAAAACTACATTACTTAGCTTTGGCGGCCACTCCAACTACCAATGTTGGTTCTTGTTTTGGTGAGGTTCTTTGGACAAGCAGATAATATGAATTCACATTTAGGAGCATTGGGGTAAATATGGTCTCGTTGGTCAAATATTGATAATGAGAATATTTCATGGAATCGACTTTATTCTCTAGCTCGGCTGGTCTCGTTGGAACCAGACAACACAAAGTTGAAAAGCTCGGCTGATGTGCATATGCAAGGCCCACTGGGCTCGCGTTTGTGGCAGTAAAACGCGAACGCAAAAGTTTTCATGCATGCTGCAAATTTGCTATCACAAGTCCTGATACCTGGGTCACTCCGCCTCCCGCGGCCCGGACGCTGCCGCGTTACCTAGCTAGGTGCACAGGGGCACGAGACCAGGGCCCAAACACCACTTTCCGAAAGTCCTTGAAATTTTAGAACAAATCCCGATAAAAACGTTAAGTCTAAATTAATGGTCTAATAGTCCTACGCGTGTCGACATGTCTGCCATCTCCGCCGTCTCCGCCGCTTGTTCTATGAGATGTCGGCGCCGAGAAGCGTTGCTCATTGCTGTGGTAGAGGGCACATGCACAAGTGAGACTTGCCACGGGGCTTTCTATCATAGGAGCCGCTGTAGAATTGAAAGAGGCCATTATGCTAAGCTAAATGTAGTTGTGCTTGGTGGTGGTGATTTCGTGGGGCCCTCAAAGAGAAAAAGGAAGAAAAAAGGAGAAAAAAAACTATTTTGGTTATACATGTATATTCCTCAAGTCGCCGCGAGATTTTATTGAAACAAACCTGCGTCGCTAGCGGATGAATATTCGGCGTCCAGGGCCGAGGCTACAGATGTATATAACGCATACTTATACAAGCCTTGGATCCGAGACGGAGAGAATCTGAATAGGTAACTTGACCATGAATTGATACATGATATCAATGACTTCATCACACAAACCCAGTTACTTAACCAGGCAAAAGCATCATCTCGCTGGCCTCGAACATGACTTTTTAAATATAGGAGCTCCGAAACCTGCAGATAAAATGGGATGCCGGCGTTCGAAATGTTCCCGTCGGGCCAGGTCCGGACGGGCCCAAAGAGAAGATGCCTAGTGCTGCTTCCGCGTAATACGTACTGGGACGGCCCGAAATTATACCGCAATGCGCCGTCGATCTGTGCGAGACACCGCTTTTATATTTAGTGCAAAAATCGTGGTCATTGGTGAAAAACCGAGCAAGCAAATTTTTTGTACAATAGCACCGTCAGTGCTTTGTCTTTGCGTTCATAATCGTGTCAGCAAAAAGCAAGGTTTGAATAGGGTCTTTTTTTTTTTTTTTTTTAAGAAGGCGATGTCATTCTTGGGGCCAAATTGCTAGATCTCTGTGAAGGCTCTTAAGAGACATCATCTAACTGCCTGCAGCTTGGTGAAAGTGCAGAGTTGGATTTTGTTGCATTCTATAGAATATGGTTTTGGAGATGGGTGTCCGTAGCACCAATATTTAGAGATCAGCGCAACTACCAGATCGCTGGGATTGCTTCTGATTAAAGTTTTAGTTGTTATTTTCCGATAACTTGGTACCCTTGGTGCGGTTAGGCACGGGACTACTTCAATCGGAAGCACGAGATTTCGAGATTATATGTGGACCAATGTGCATGTCGCAACGTTGACATTGCAATGGCTGGAGTGACTCGGTTTGCAATTGCGTATTATTAATGACTATCTGCGGGCTCGCCAACCGTACCATAGCACTTGACCATATTGGGCTCCATCGCGGTCTCAGGGGCCTCCACGACTAGCCTCCACGACTAGCCTCCAAACCCCCCATATCAAC
Organism: Orbilia blumenaviensis; assembly: GCA_036872755.1. NCBI lineage: Eukaryota > Fungi > Ascomycota > Orbiliomycetes > Orbiliales > Orbiliaceae > Orbilia > Orbilia blumenaviensis. The sequence goes on from JAVHNS010000014.1 coordinate 448,781, forward strand.
ATATTCGCGTGACCGCGGTCCAATCCATCACTAATTTTTCACAACTGGCGGTTAGTCAGAAACGGGGTATTTTTTGGCCCCACAATTTGGCAGGTGTTTCCTATTAGTAAAAATGTTAGGTTTCATCCGGATATAGTTGAAGCGGACAGCAAGAGCTTGAGTCACCCCACTCTAGCTTCGCTAGAGTATACCTAGAGTTAGATCCTTCTGAAAGCTCAACAGCTTAAGAGCCCATAGTCTTCTAGTACTAGCTATAGTAGCCGAGAGCCTGCATTTTGTGAGAAGCTGCTATGTCTCAAGAAAAGCTAGAAGTGTCAATTCTGAGACAGTGGACCCTGGACAAAGCTCGGCTTGAACACTGTATTTGGCATTCTCTATAACTGGCAGTATTATAAAAATAAATGCACCTATGCTGCACCATGTTTTAGAATTAAAAGCATGTTGTATACTAATCTGCAAAGCTCATGGAGACCCATACCTAGCAGGGTATACCACAAAAGTACCTAAGTTGAGTCTCTTTTTTGGAAACCTCACAGCCTCTACCTATCCTGTTCCAAATCTGCAAGTTTCATTGCAAATAGTGTGAGGTACGTGTTCCTCCACGTGGCATATATCAATCATTTTGATAAGAAACGCGAACACGATAATACGACAATACGAGGCCCATGGTCGACGCAGAGTACCCCCATGCGCAAGGGTGATTTATCAGTTGGAGAAAGCGTACTGCAAAACTTCAGCGCTTGTCTCATCATACCTACCCCATCAACGAGTGACTTGACCATGCCAAGTAACGCCAGAAGGATCTACCTCTTGGTTTGAGTTTGATAATTGTATAGAGGCGGCCAAAGAGCGATATTTGATTTGTCACACTATAGTACTAGCGTCGGGGAATTAATCACGACGATGCCAGGCCTTCACTGATTCAGGATCCAACTGGCCAGATCATGAATGCCTGCTAGCTCTGTCAGCTGCAGGAATGGTCCGCGAAAATTCCTTCTCGTAATCCCGCAGTCGGGGATATCCGTAGCTTATTTCATGTGATTCGTTCATAGCGATGATTTATGAGCTAGAGTACAGCCACCACTTCAAGATTGGTTAATAAGAGGCAGGCTACACATTTTACTTTCACCATTTCATAGCAAATCTGGTGCAGCGGGCTTGAAAAAATCCAGAGGCAATCCTGCTGCGCTGATCGAATTATATCTGGAGATCAGAGAATTCATACAGATCACGTTAGGATATTGTTGGGACCAGGTGTTTTTGGCAAATATGAACGCGAATTAAATTTGCCACGATCACCAAATTTGCCCGAGCGAATTGGGTAAATGAAAACCAGTCCGTAAAATGTATTTCTGATTCACTTCCAGAACGTCCGGCATATATTGTGAGGCGGCACCATGGCAACCTACATTGAATTTCTAGAAAATTCCATGCTGCTGCAAGTTTATAAATTTTATTGATTGTGTGTTGTTGTTAAAAAATCCAACCTAAGTTAATGAACTAATGCTTTGTTTTTCAGCGCAATACAAAGATAGCTTCCAACATCAGACCAGACTGTGGACGCGTGTGGGAGCATGGTGAAAATATACTATGTAGTATGATGCGCAGTGTAGTATCCTAGTCGCAGCTTGCGACGCCGCCAGCGAGTACGCAGTGTCTTGTCCTATAAACCTAGCAGGTATTGCGCGTTTATGCATACGCATATACGGAGTAGATGCCGAACCAAATACTTTACCGTTCCAATCTAATAGACATATGATGCGCTGAAGTCAAAATATTGCCTCGTGGCAGCCTGAAGCTTAATAATTAAGTATTGTATAATATTATATTCTAAGAAGGGTAATAGTTTATATGCGGGCTCGGCTATAGCGGGTTTATCGGACCTTTTGTCTTTATCTCCGTACACGTATGGGCAACTCAATGAGCCAAAGTTAGTCGAAAGTTAGCCAGCTACTTATTCCACTGCTTATCAAATAAGACACATCATGGACAATTTACCAAGGTCCCAATACTGTGACAAAAATCCTATCTTCAAATGGGGCTCCAGTTAGGAAAATCAGGATCATACTATCTGATAATAGTAGGCTGTTTCCCGGTACCGAAAATTGTGCCATGGTGCTACTTTCTATCATAAGCCCTACCAAACGAGGATACTATCAGTCCCTCTTTGGAAACATACTTGTGGGGTCTAGGAGGGGCCTACTGGATCTAACCCAAGAGGGCCATAATGACGGATTTTGGGACTGTCCCATTATCCCCGATTAATCTCGCTATTCGGATTGTGGATCTGAAAAGTCGGTTTAGCATTTGTACTTTGAGTATTTATATTCTATTGAATTTGGGTATATATATACATCATGATTTCGAGTATTATCACGATTAGTTTATCGATACCAGCAAGATCTCGAATATCAAATAATCTTGAAAGACGAATAAGCCTCCCACCATTGGATTCAATTATCAAGTGAATATTTTTGATACAGGTTTCCGAGTCGCTACGACTTAGAAGATGGCGGATAAATTTAACTGGAGCACCACCGGGGAGGAAGTAGTAAATGAGTTTGCAAGCTTGATTAAAGGGAAAACAGGTATTTTAGTTCCTATCTTCCCATGTCAATCTACAGGCGATTTCCCCACGCTTCTCACATACTAAATCTCTTCACAAAGTTTTGATCACAGGTGTAGCGCCTGGGGGCCTTGGGGGCGCAACAGCTATCGCCCTTGCAAAGGCCCAGCCAAGTCTCATTCTCCTTCATGCTAGATCGGAAGCAAAAATTGCCCCAATAGCCAAAGATGTCCAAAATGAAGGGGTCCCAACTCGAAGCGTCGTGATGGATCTTGCGTCACTAACGTCCGTCCGCAAGGCTGCTGAAACAATAGTATCTCAGAGCAATATTGTGATTGATGTTATAATCAATTGTGCTGGGGTGATGGCTACCCCATATGGTACAACTGAGGATGGCTTTGAACAGCAATTTGGGATCAATCATCTCTCGCATTTTCTATTCACAAACCTTCTTATTAGGGCTGGGAAAGTAGCCAATGGGGGGAGAATTGTGAACGTCTCGAGCGGTGGCCATATGTTTATGGGCAAAGGAATCCGGTGGGATGATATCAATTTCTCAGTATGTTTGGTTCAGATCCTCCTCTTATTAAGTTCATCTACTTCATAGCTGATACTAATAACCCCGTCCTGTTAGGCTGGCGAGAAATATGAAAAATACGAAGGCTACGGGCAATCCAAGACTGCAAATGTACGATGTAATACCTAGTAGCTATCCTTTTTTTTTTTTTGCCAAATTCTGACTTGAATTCTAACTTTCTAGGTCCTTTTTTCAGTTGCATTAGCAGACAAATTGAAGTCAAGGAACATTCTATCCTTCAGTTTGACACCTGGGAGTAGGTTGATAAAATCGAGATGTCATAGGCGTATCTTTTTGTTCTTTTTAACTAAGATTAGTATCCTTATAGTCATTAATACCAACCTCGGGCGCCATCAGTCAGAAGATGACATCGGAACCCTAAGTATACTTTGAGCCGCTATGACGCAAATTTGTCTTATGTTCTCTATGCTAACTATGTTGGCGCTATTAGTGGAACATGTCAAAACAGTGTTCAGAGAAGTTCCGACGAATCTAGATTATAGAACGCTCAGCCAGGGTATCAGCACCCAAATTGTTGCAGCTTTTAGTCCCCTGATAATTGGTAAGGCTATGAACAGTATTCCATATACTTCCCAGCTTCTTGCGCTGACGTCAGTTTTTATTTTGTACATCCAGACCAGAGCGGCGGGTATTTGATCGATTGCCAGATCCAACCAGCAGCCCCATTCGCTAGTAGTCTGGAGAATGCCAATCGCCTATGGGCTATATCAGAGTCTATGGTCGGCGAAACCTTTTCATTTTAGAGGTACTAGGCATACTGTCACCCAGTTAAAATGGTGGCGTTTATGTATATATATACCAAATTGATAACAGTAGTCGGGCGACTTAACCATCCTAGATCTGCGCGCTGCTTCGTAATGTTGACTCCAAGATTCCTTGTGCTGTAGAATTTGTGTTGTTTTGTGGTGCTGTCAGCCCGATTTGGGTTAGTAATATCGTCGGGTTACACCGAGACCAGGTTACACACACCATTCCCTAGGTCTCGAGCTCCCTGAAATTGCACAAAAAGGATGGAGGAAAAAGCAACAAGGAGAGAGAAGAGCAAGTTTGTGGTATCTATGTGCGCATACAAAAGTCCCTCCACCACTATATAAATATTAGTAGCCGGTAATTGGATGAAGCCGAGGAATAGAATGTAAATGTTATAGGTTGCCCGGAGGCTGATAGTGCACGGACGGTAGGCAGTATTCAATTGATCAAGATCTGTATGGACTTAAGATAGTTATGGCTAGCTAGTGCGATTGCTGTAAGATTATGGTTGTGCCGACTTAGTAGGCTCAACTTCGGGGTCCTCCTCATTGCTGACTTCGAATTGGTCTGGGTCTACCAGTGGCCGGTGCGCTTCGGCCTCCATATCAAAAGTTCCGTCATCCGCGCTCACCGATATCCCTCTGGGTCCCCAATTCTTAGGTTGTGCGCTAGTTCTGTGGTGGTTGCCATTTTCCACGTCTATATCTTCTAGCTCTTCTTCGTGGTCGATATGTTGGTTGCCCCCAAGGAGACGACTAAGAAGCCAACCGCGCCCAACTTCCTCTTCATCAATTAAAGCTCCACCCCGCAATTTAATCCTCTGACGGCTGTAATAAACCCAAGCGAAATCGATATAAAGTGTAGTTTGTATAACACCGAAAACGACGGCGACAGGGTCAAAATGGGACTCAGTAGAGTATCGCCAGATCCAATTGAGAATGTAGAAACCCCGATATGATCCGAGAGCAACCAGGTAATAAGAGTCGATTACTGTTGGGATCGTCGTCCGACGAAGGAGAAGCAGTTGAGGGAGGACACAAACAGACTCGAGGACGATGCTGAAAACCCAAACATTCTAAATTTGGATACCATTAATATTTGCGCTCAATTGTGAAAGAACTCCGAAGACTTACCTCCCAGAACGTAAAGATTCCATTCAATAGGGCAGTCACGGGCAATGTCAGAATAAGAGAGCCGCCTAGGCAGTATGCGCCAAATCTTATTGCCTTTTGTGCCTCACGTGTCCGGGGAAAGATACGCATCATGAGAAACAGGATGCCAGAGGATGATGTTATGTAAAAGATTTTCAAAGTCGTGTTCCACCATCCGAAGGAGACCCAGAAGATATCAACATAACGCGAAAGAAATACAAGTAGGTATAGAGCCTGCGTAATTAGGGAGACACCCTCTGCGCTCCGATTGCTGCAGATAGCCCAAATTAGAATTAACTTTGAGAGCAGGTGCGAAAGATCGCCAATCATTCTAAAAGCGTTTAAACCCATGGTAGACTGATTTCTGATATGGATTGAGGGGGTAGAAATTGGTCGAATTGTTAAGTATTTGGAGCGTTTAGGCTAGAGAGGAAAGAGAAATTAACGATGCGCCTAGAGACGAATCTGCAAACAGTTGTATAGTTTGGTGCAGGCGACAAGTGCTCCTTCCGCTAAGTGGTCGTCGGGGAAATTATTTCTCATGAAATTGTCCGGCAGGCCAAACGATATGCCTAACGGAATGCCCGAACGGACAACAGTCTCTGGAAAAGAGATGTTTAAAAACTGGACTATTGTCCATGAAGCAGCGGATATAGATATAATGACTGATAAGATATAATATATACCTGCGAGTCTGCGTAGCGCCGCGTCTTTCCTGTAATAGGTTATCGATAAGGCCCTGTACGCCCGAAACCGTCAGATGCCCATCAGCTCAGTTCAAAGACCTGAGCTTAAGTCTTGGCTTTTAGGCTTATTTCGGATCCCTGAAAGTCGGTACGGCCACTGGCATATCCTACGGTCGGCTTAATGAAAAATAACGTAGTAGGCTATATCAGCTAGAGTGAAACAGCAAGTTATGTCTGTCGTGATACTGTGGCCTGGCTATAGTGGAGGCGCTCAAGGTGATGCATTAGGTATTGGTTGTTGGTTGTTGCATCTTGGTGATCTGAGCCCTGGCTTTTGGCCAAGTGTCCATCAAGGGTGGCTCAGATGCCCAGACCTAAATCCTTGTCCACGAAACCTCCACTTGTAATTCGTGATAACCATAAACCCTCTATGGTTAACATGGTTACGCTTTATCTTATAATATATCGCAATGCAGGCGGAAAAACTCTGAATCCGCGGTTTAAATTTTACTAGGTTCAGAGCAATTGCTAGGAAGACTACGAATTGCTATGATTTATAGGCGAATGCGTGCAAGCCACTCATAGCTGATGAAGACGCAAACACATAACATCTTGATCAAGCTCTATCGAGCAAAACGAGCTCGATCGGAGCCCGAGAGTTCAACACATTTCGGCGACTATTTGAGCCCCGGCTTCGTGCGAGGGGAATCTTTAGCGCCACTTCGGCCCTTACCGAGTGCTAGATTCGACCCGGTTTTTCGGAGGATAACTGAAGCCTTGCTACCGAAACTCGATTTAGTATCAAGACTAGTCTAATGCAAGTTAGTATCTCTAGAGATGCTCCCGAATCTCTCTTCAATTTCTTCTTTTCCCCACGAATTTATAGCATGAAGGATCTTCAGCTGACCGTCAAGACAATAGATTCCGCATGATTTTTCAAATCGGGTCTGTTTATTAATTAATCGAAGATGTCGCCATACTATAATGGTGGATTTGATTCCAATGTTCGGAAATATTTCCCCCGATAAGTCGTACGAAATTGCTGAGGCATAGGACAAAGTAGAGAATCTCCTTTGCCCGCTTTCCTATAAATGTAGGTTGAAGTCATCATGATCATCTTCAATACTTTCTAAATAGCAAAGCTACTACAAGAACCTAACCTTATTTAGGCTTTTCATAGCCGATATAATCGAAAGCCCATAGAAATGACCTTCAACTTGAACATGGAGGGTATTCTCCAGAAGTTGCAGCCGGAACTCCTCCTACGAAATTTAGAGAAAATGCTGAGGGGCGCGACTTTTCTTAATGTCACCGGGGCCGCCACCATCTCATATTTTCTGTGGAAAGGCTTCCAGTTCGCCAACCTATACTTTTTAAAGCCTTCGAGACTCAACAAATACCGCGCGGTCATATCACCGAAGGGAGAGGCACCATGGGCCCTCATCACGGGTTCCTCGGATGGGATCGGCAAAGCTCTTGCAATTGAGCTGGCGAGCAGGGGCTTCAATATTATTGTACACGGGAGAACACCCTCCAAAATCGCAAAGCTAGCAGCTGATCTGGAAACGGAATACCAAATTAAGACCAAAACGTTGGCGCTGGATGCTACAAACCCAAATCTGTCACTCGATGAACCAGTTCTTAATGCTATCGGCGACATCAAGGTAACAATTCTAGTCAATTGTGTCGGAGGAATCAGCATCGCAGCCAAAAGGGTCTACGACCTTTTGGTGGATCGAACGGAAGCGGAGATAGACCGCGTTTTCAGTATCAACGGACGATTTATGACCCAGCTCACCCGGATAATCCTCCCTCGAATGACAGAGCCAGGAGTTATAATTAATGTTGGCTCAACCTCTGCATACGGCCTACCATGGGTCCAGTTATATTCCGCTGCGAAAGGCTACTTGAATAGTTTCTCGATCGCCTTGAATGCAGAAATGTATGCTACTGGGCGGGATATCGAAGTCATGGCGGTAACTCCAGGTAGCGTGGCTGGAACTCCAGGATTTAAATACGCTGTCGGTAAATTTCTTCCCGATACGAAGACAGTTGCGAAAGCCATACTGGACAGGATCGGGTCTGGGCAAACAGTGGTATCGCCATATTGGGTTCAAGGACTTCAGGACAGTCTATTTAGCTTACCAGGTCCCCAAATGTATAAAAGGATGGTTGCAAATGTAATGAGAGATATGAAGTCGATTGAAGATAAGGACCTAGCAGAACGCGAACGGGGATGATTTTATGTAAACAGAGGTATTGGACTTCGTGGAGGCTGGTTCACGAGACCAGTATTAAAGCACTACCACTATTACTGTCAAATGAAGATAATTCTACCTAAACTCCGCTTCCATGTTTTGAAAATGTACACAGTAGTTCTATATATGGCTGTCCAATCGACATTCGACGAGAGTTAAAAGGCTTAAAAGTTATCATCCGCATTAAATATCATGAATTGCGTTGGAACGTTGTTTGAGGGGTGCGGCTGAGCTGAAGTACCTACAAGGGATAGGGTCGCAAGTGCGACCAACTCCACAATTCGAAACCCCTCCAGCTGGCCGGTTCAAAACCAAGCCTGACTTGGGTATAGATTTGGCTGTTCGTGCTTCCCGGGCTGCCTAAGTTATGAAGCTTGACCTCCTCGTCTAATCAGCTAACAAGTTAGAGCGCATCACCTGTGACTTTTTTTTAAACAAACAAAAGGAAGGAAGGAAAAAGGGTGTTTTAATTCACAAGTTTGAAGTTTCAAGGTACAGACTTGGAGCACTACCCCTCGTGCACGATCGTGCTGCTCCAAATCCCATAAATCGCTAAATTTAGAGTCCGACACAATCCCTCATAGGCTCAAGATGCCAAAATGGCCAAGGCCATCGCCAAGGCTATGTTACACCCGTAGTTCCAAATCACAGCCGTTGAGACAACCGGCCGATCAAAGTCCAATTCAAATACCATGCGCCATCCGCGCCGCGCACACGACGCTCCCTCCGCCTTAGTTGCATTACTTCGATAGGCAAGACAGCCCTCCGCATTCATCATGTCCCTCATTATATCCCTCCTTACCTTGGCAATCCTGCCAAATATATACGATATCCGAATCGCCGCACAGCGGATACCGGAAAGCGAAACTGTGTTGTTTGGGAGCGCGACTGATTTCGCCGCTGTGCGAGATTGTGGAGTTTGTTGCTTTGAATATCGGGCTGGTTTGGGATGCGACTTTGGATCCCAAATCGTAAGGGCGGTCGGGTGCACTGTTAACTCGTGCATTTGTAGCCGAAGCGATGTTCGGGCGATCGTGACCACCCATTTACAGTCATGTATTTCGAAAGGCTGCTCTGGAGGTAGCGGTGATGTTTCAGTTGCGTTAAGTGTATTTGGCGGATATTGCAATAGTTATTTAGGAGTTGAGGCAGGCACGACCCCAGCTGAGAGCGATGGGGGCACGAGCCCAGAGACTGTGACGGAGACAAGAACAATACCATTGAGTACATTGACCACAGCCGTAGGCACGACTACGGTACAGATTGCTGGTGAGCCGCGCGCGAACCTTTGAAGTTTCAATAAAAAGAAATATACAGGATATACTAACCCATTTTCAAACATAGCAACAACAATCACTGTCTTCCGGGATGGCAGCACACCAAACGATGTGGGTTCCAATACTGTAACTGTTACGGCAGGACCCTCTGGCGGACTTTCGGAACCCGCGAAGATCGGGTTAGGAGTGGGGATTGGAATCGGGATACCGATAGTTGCAATATTGGGTTTCATAGCTTATAAGTTTTCGACAGCATTAACAGCTCCGCCCGAAATGCCACATGCGCAGCCGATCCAAGGCCAATACGTTGATTAACATAGAAGCATCCGAAAGCTGATAGGATATATATTATTATTTTCGATCTTCTAGAGCTTGTATATTAGAATACCATAGCGCTCCATAAATACCTAATTAATTCTATTCAGAATTTTATATTGATAAACCATATACAGATTCTAGAAGCAGTTCATATCCATAGGCCATGAGAGTTCCCCGTTTCAACTTGCTGCTCTTCGGAAGGCTAGGTCATGGCATAGATGCTACTGTGATATTCTCAAAGTGTCTCTTATAACTTCCACTAGAACCAGGTCACCATTTCTATATGATTCTCGCGTTCAGATACTTAATATAAACGCCAGCACCAATTCCTCGGGACTATAACGAATAGTCTGTCTGTCGATATTAGCCACTGGCTAATGCCAATATAAGTGACACAGTTGGAACATAAGGCCTATTTTAAAGTACTGAGTTGGCTTTCGCTTTTGATAGGTTGAATGGCAAAATGAAAGATTTATATAAATCGGCTGCAATATTTCGAATAGATGGTTGGAATTCCGGCTCGGACGAATAAGATAGGTAAAAGATGAACAGTACAGTCTAATTATTTGCCCAATGATAGTCAAGCGATCAAATGGGAGTGATGCCTGAGAGCTGTGAACTTACGTCTGTTTTATTAAATATCCGTAGACGAAAGTATATTTAGGAAATATTAGCTGTATCTAACCGCGATAAGTTCAGATCAACAAGAACACGATGAGACTATGCAGTCTCGGTCTCGGTCTCGGTCTCGGTCTGAGGTTCAGTTTCAGAGTTCAGCTAGCGAAATAGCCATGCGGTCGCTAGACCATCTGCTGAAGACACCATCGGCTGAGCATCGGCTGAGCCGTACCCCCAGGATGCGAGTGGGTAGCCACCAACGCTATGTCTCCCATTCCATCTCATCCGACTGGCTGACATAGACGGACGTGTGGACCTAAGCGGGCCCACAAAGTGGGACCAGACTAGATAAGGTTTTCATGCAATACAACGCTCTATTGTGTTGTTATTAAAGACTCGGATTGAGAATTCTGCGATTCTGTAAGAGCTTTGAAAAGAGTGTATTGAAGTAGGGGGTTTGGAATTCGGTTGGCGTACTGTTATTGGGTGTCACCGGCTACAAAGGCGTCGTGATTAGGTGGCAAGCCAGGCGTAGTGGTCATTCTACCTCGCGTTCGTCAGGGTCCCATCAATTCACTATTATGAACTGAAGTACTCTTGTCGGTAAGCGTTAGGTATACCATGTCGATATATCACGGTGTAACTCATGTCGATTTCTGCAGCGTGGCTAACAAAATCAACGTCTCTAAGCCTCTTCGAGCTTTGCGACGGAAAATGACGACTTCTCGGCCAGATCAAGAGATATCCGAGATTGCCTCATGCGGTTGGTTTATAAATTCAGGTCGCACCTATCATTGAACTTGAAAAGCATGAAATTGAGGCGTGGGCGACTTGCGGCTGGAGAATCGCGATGTCAAGTTGATTAGGGTTAAATAGCTCCACCCCTTTCCAGCGACAGCAATCCCTTCCATTATACCCTAAGCTTAAATCGGGATACCGCTGATTAGGAAACTCGAGCTTAAAGATAGGATAGTATTGACCCGAGAAGATTAGAAGAGGACTTGACTTTTGCTGGCAAACCTTAGACAAGAGCTAATCTTAGAATCAGTCCTATCGCCACCTTTGGGGTGAAACTGCCTAGGGTACTTGACGGGCAAATTTAGAATCTTGTCTTCACAACTGGCTTTGTCGCGTGTTGATCGTAAATATCTTTCGGCATGTCTATAATGAAATGCTCGGATAGAGTTGGTCTCGCCGCCTGGTTCAACGAGGCCAGATAGGGTGGGCTACCCAGCAACTTAAGTTGGGGCTGATCAGGGCCTCGAGCAGAGCGTTAATTTCGTTGATTAGCATAGATGAGAGTAGTTTCGGGAGATTTTATTTCGAGATAAGGTCAGTAGTAGGACGAGAAGGCAAGGACGTCTTCTCTAGCAGAAATCTGTGAACCTACAAGAGAATGGTTGGCGAGGTTGAGTACAGGTAAAGCAAGATATCCCAGCCCGTTCTCTCTCTCTTTTTTTTTTTTTTTGGTTAGGACCAATTTGACACCAGCCACTCAACCCCTCTTTCGAATGGAAAATTTTGAATCAACCACAAAAACGAGATCCCTCAGCCGCTTCAAATCCCTTCCAAATATTCCCGTCACATTTTCGTATCCGAAACAATATGCGCCACCATTATTGCGCCAGAATTTGACATCGGCGAATATTCCCTCAGCAAAGCTCTTTTTTTATATGTGTCTCTTTTTTTGGCTTTTGGCCCAGAAATTTTGGCATATACAATGCAGCCGGATAAGACGCCACATCCTGAATACGGCAATAAACGAGCTGCATTGAGATTTTCACATCAGCCCTCAGTTATAAATTGGCACGCGGAAGAGTTATGGAAAAGGTGGTAGGTAGGCGAAAGTAAAAAATAAAACAAAAACAAATAAGAAAAAAATGATAGAATCCGAATGGATACCCCAGGTTTCGGCTAGCTTGCCTGGTATCACAGCTTTGGGAAGCCTCCTCTTTAAGCTCACCACCAGGTAGATAACGTTTTATACACCGGTATCGCTCGGTAATTGCAAGAGTCCGGGGCATTGCTTTGTTTTTCGAAAGGATGCGGAGTAGTTGACCGGGATACCCCAGAATATGGCGACATATTCAGGAACTTATGGAGATTTATTCCTTGCTTCCACGTGCGGTCCGCTTTTTTTATTATTTGGGACCAATTACACGATGCTGTAGATGACAAGATGAAGGCCTTGCTTTGAAATGTCTCGCGTTTTATTTCCAGTGGATACCCGACGACCCATGTCATCTAGCTCCCCTCCGAGGAACCTTGGTCGTCATCGTTGATGCAGGATCTGCTCGTGAGCCCCTTCCTTCTGCCCCGTGGTCCCGGTGATGTTGATCCTCAAGTGTTGCTCTTAGTCCTGAGCCGCCCTTTAGATCGCCCCGCCCCGCCCCATGATCCTTTGCTATCGGCCCCGTCGACGTCGTGATCCTGCATACTTGTCAAGGGGAATCTGCACGTTATCTTTGGTGCCGGAGGTTTTAGAGAGCTGGTTCAAGGTTCTTCGGGAATCCAGGCACGCGTCATCCCGGCGTACCGTGCAATTCGGGAGGCATCAGATTTGGGAAACCGAACCGATGCTAGTGACACTTCCTGCAAATGTACCTATACCTCATCCCAGGGCACGCTAGATTGCTTCCGTGGCCCTGGGCGCCCAACACCTTACCGAAGGTGAAAATTTTGACAGCAGGGGGCTCGAGACTAAGGTGATAAAAAGTGATAAATTATAAGTGTCGAAAATGCGGATGGCATTAACGTCGCAGTCGTAACTTCGGAATCTGCCCCGCAAGCCACTGTTTGATGGTGCAAGATATCAACCAAGGCATTATAATACAGCCGTAGGCTTCTTGCAGTGCAGTGCAGTGCCTTGCAGTGCCGTCCTCGCAGTCTTATTTTTGCATTCAGCCCGCTGTTCTTCGAGGCTACATTCAGCCAGTGCGAGGTGAGAAGGCTTGCATGTTTTTGGGCAAACAAGCGCCTTCGGAGTTCAGCTTAACATTCAATGCGCATGTTTTTGCCACTTTTATAACAGTAATCAGCCTATGCATACCAATTAAGCCATAAGATACAATTTATATATAGTGAGAGACTTACAGACTGATTTTGGAGCATTCTCGTATTGGAAACTTCCGGCCTGTATCCACAATTTTTCGTGAGTATTTCAGTCACCATCGACACCAGGAACCGTCGTTTGGGTTGTCGACATGTCCGTTCGGCTCGCACCCTATAAGAAAAAAACCAAAAAAATGTAGGCCTTGGAACCATGACACTTTTTATAACATTCGGGCTAATTTGAATTGATTGTTGTAGTTCGATTCCAGCGCGAAATCTTTGTAAAAAAATTTTTTAACAACCGACCGGCGGCCGGCGCCAAGCGCCGTTTCTCTTGCCTCCGCTCATCCTTAGAGGGCTACCATCCGATCTACGATTTCCCGCAAACTTTATGTACACCCGTCGTCCATAGAAGTACAGCCGATTCAATTGACCAATAAAAATTGCATCGGCTGTGTGAGGAGCTCGGGAAAAACCTAAGTTACTCCTAGCGAGTCGGCATGGCTGGAATCTAACTTAAGATGCCGGATTCGCAGATTGGTCGCAGTCGTAGATATCAAGCAAAAGGTTTTTCGGGAACGGTTCATGAATTCAGGTGAAACCCTTTTAAGACCGTAAATTTATCTCGAATCACTTGTTGCGGTGGCCTGAACGAAGCGTTGAAAAAGCATGTGGAATTGTCTGGTTACCGACGGGGCCAATGTGGAAGGAATACGATCATGCTGCGCCTGGACGGATGTAACGCATCGCGCTGGGGGCCTAGTGCTTCTTGTGGGCAAAATCAAAAGTATCGCACCTACAGAACTGAAATTTTCTAACGGACCTGCCGATGAAGGCTTCAAGTTGGATGCCTTTCGAGTTTCCAGCTGAAGAAGCCCATTTAATTCATATACCCAAAGCAGCCCCCTATCCGTCAGCCAGCCCTTGAGCTGGCCTGATTGGTGGCTTTCAAGCTGACGCGATGATAGTTTCAATTTGAAGTTAGAAGTTACGCGTCTGCGTGAACCAGTGTACAGGCTTGACTCTCAAAGTCGGACCATGTTTCCCACTATGGTATCTTTCCCCATGAAAGGCAGATGCTTATGAATTTGAATCCAGGATCCGGGTCCACGATCGAGAGGGTTGTTGAAGAGCAACGCATGCGCGAAGTCACTCAGGAATCAAACCCACCGAATCAACGAGTGCAACATATTATTTGGTGTTCTTTTGGTTCCGAAGCGGGAGGATGAAATTTCGACAGGAGGTATAAATATGAAAAGAATGAATGCGATTGATGCAGACTTGTTGGCGGAATTTGAAATACGATCACGGGCATTGGTCTTGCAGCAAATTAATTCAGGCCCTCGAGCGCGAGCTGGGGTCAACAAAAGCTTAAATATTAAGTTTCGGCAGCTCGACGGAACCAATGCAATCGGCGTCACCTTCCCCCGCTTGTGGAACTTGCCTTGATCACCTGAGCCGGCTAGCCATTATCAGTTCCTCAATCGCCCGGTTTACGCACACTGCTGACCGTTTAAAGGCATTTTAAGAGATACGAGTCATCCACGCAACCCCAACGAAGATTACTGCGCCACAGAATGCTCGACTCTTTTGTTCGCAGCAAGGGATGCATGATCAAGGAAGGAATGTCAACATGTGTGCTGTCCAACTGCCGGATTCCTATCAGTTAGTCAATTGAATGCGGTTTGGCCTACATGGATACCCTAGGTAACGTCCTTAGTTTCGCATCTATTGCCGAGGGATACTATGACCACAACGTTAGTATAACGTTGAAAAGCAGTTGGAGATAAAGGATCCAGATATTCTGTGCACGGGGCTTTGGATCTCATAGTAACCTGAACAATGGAGAACTATAGCCTGCGTAACGGATCTAGAGGGAATATTGGTCGGTTTATTGTAATAATTGGCTTTGATTGATCTAAATACATGTAGTTAGGCGGTGGTTCAAGCTACTACTATACTATTATCCAAACTAGGTGGTATCCCGTATCAAGATTTACCTAGGTAGATACAAATATCCACTACCACAGATACAACCCTTTTCGTGTGTGAATTTCTGTTTTCAACAACTTTTTACCGTAAGGGGTTTAGATACTTTTCTGGGACTGTTTCCGAATAATAAAACATTTTAAAAAGAAAGCAAGCCGTCTTCTTGTCTTTCAAGTCGTTATTTATACTGTTTTAAGTTCCCTTTTTTCTATAAACCGTCTTGAGAAACTAGCCAAAACCCCGTATGGTATTTTCTGGGTATCAATCGATGGATCTCGGCACTACAGACCCCCAATAGTACCAATATCAACCGGGAACGAAGTAGAATACCATCATATTAAAAAATTACTAAGCAAAGACCGTCGATCAATCGACTGAAAAATACAAAGAAAAGAAGCCAGACAGAACAGAAGAAGAAGCAGAAAAGCAATGTGGTCAGATTGGGGTTACATGACAGACCCCGGGGCCACTCTATCTCTCAGACAATAGTGCACATACATTTGGGAGAGGGCCTCCAGAGTTCCTCGTCAAGGCCGGGCTCATAATTCGCAGTGCGATCGCGACGGCGACGATCCATGTCCTGCCGCTGAGCATCTGTCATGTGACGATCGTATTGCCTTTGCAGGGCCCTCTCTCGCCTTTGATCTTCAGGGCTGAGATCTTCGAACCGTTCGATGTACTGTGGCATTGGCTCGTTGCGCCATGGATCGGTCGTGAGTCCATTGGCATAATTCTGTCTTGCCATGTTTTGATAGGCGAGATCTTCCATCGAACCTTCGATATATAGTGGACTAGGAATGAAATTCTTATACGGCGGAGGCTGAAACGGGAGGTTTAAATGGCTCGTATTAGCCGTGACGTAGTTCGGCGCTGGGCCAAAGATCTTATCGAGATCTTGCGGTGCAGGGCCCAGGTGCGGCATGCTGCCAGCACTTAGCGTCCCGAACGGGGTGGAGAAAGCCGATGAAACGGCAGATGGCAGTGGGGATGCCATTGGCGTCGGCCCAAATGCCGGCGTAGCGGGGAGAAATGGTGATGGGAGAGGCGACCCCGGGAACATTGGGAATGGCTCCGATGTAGGCGCAAAAGGGACTGAGAAATCAGGACCACCTGTAGATGAAATTATCGGTGCTCCAGGGGCTGGGGACCAAGGAGCAGGTGGGAACACCTCTCCAGAGAATGGGTACTGATTTCTCTGAGACATGTTTATTCTATAAACTTCAAGTCCAGTGAAGTAAATGTAGATTTGAAGTAGTGTGAATTATAGTATATAGCGGTATACGATAACTGGTAGTTCAATGAGAGTAAGGACCTGCCTTGTTTTGGTACTTTAATAACTAGTTAACTGTAGGACTTGGTATGCGGATATAAGTAATTGGAGAAGACTGAAAGAAAGAGTGGAGTGGTAGGGGTCTTTTATACTTACACCTGATTTGCAAAGTTGGGCTTCTGAGCCTTCATTAGAATATTTGAGATCGTCGACAATGTACATTAATCCCTGATCGTCAATTGTCTGCATGCAGCCCATCAAATATTTTCCATATCGCATGTGTAGTTACAATACCGATTTGATTCTATACCCTATTTTCAAGACTATTGGTGTATTTAGGACCAGAAAATAACTAGATTAACCTAGTGGGTGGCCCCGAGGCTATGCGATAAACCTTATGGACTCCATATATGTGGACTAGAGATTTGATTTTGAAGGGTCTGTGTAGCCATGTTACTAGGGCTAGCTGCTGCTAAAGCCAAAATAATTTTAGAGTTTCCGTAAGGTAGTTAAAACAATCTCCAAGATCCAAATCACGATCTTCCGATATCTATTCTTATCTTAGACGGCGCCTTTCGTGGAAATCCCATGGCTTGTAGGAATGATTCGGCATTGATTTTAATATTATGGCCTGGATAAATCATCGATTTGACTTGAATCATTTACAATAATATGAAAACATGTGAGTGGGCCATATATATCCTCAATTTCTGTATAAATAATTTCCGATCAACTCGTAAGGCCTCAGAGAGTGCGGGTGTACCTTGGTGTATTGACACAAAATGCACGAAAGTCAGAGATGAAGTATTTTGTTCACGATGTTAAGGCGACAATTAGCCCTGCAATGCAATGCACTAAGAAGTGTTTTATCCTCAAATCACTAGGATATACATAGATAAACCTACGATCGTATTACTTAATAATACCTATAATATTATGACTTGAACCTGGAGTACTATATGCCTAAATTCTGTAAGTCTATGGCACGAAGCGGAAGCCTAGACGTCTCACGCTGGGGTATCGCGTGGGTGGAGTATTTTTTTGATCGACATGCTAGGCCTCGATATATATAGCTCGGCCCACATGGGTGTCGATTATATGTATAGTATAATTGTGTGCCGTGTATCAAAAGCCTTGAAAATTTAGCACATACCTCGTTATGTATTTGTCCTATCACATATGTACTGAGCTTCGGGATGAAGGGGTGTTAATTGTAGCTGAAAATAAAGAGGCGCCGGGACCTTATTTAAGATTCATATTGAAATATCAAATAGGTAAGTAGGTTCGTGGGCCAGCGGTATATACCTATATATACCGTACGGGAAAGGGATGCGTTTTCTGAGCCGTCTATCAAACGCAAGTCGGTCTTAAATTGGGCTCGCAAAAATGTGGGATCACACAACACCTTGGCATTCAATCCAGTTCTAAAAATGCAACAAAGAAGCAAACTGTTTATAAGTTTATACGGTGTGAACTAAGGTGGGGAAAGTAAAGCTGGCAGTAGACGGGGGAGGTAGGAAAGGCAAAGTGGGGTATATATATGCGAGGCGCGCCAGGACAACCCTAGAGCAGAATGATATACCGGCATGTATACCCTAGAAGGCCCGCGGAACGGCTTTTGTCGAGATGTCTATGCTGTTTCAGAATGCAAGACTAATGAGTTGCAAGGTTGACGGCGTAATGCTGGGAACACTGTCACTCAATGTGGGCACCATCGTATCTGAGTCTAAATATGCTAAGAAATATCTGGAAATTGTATACAATATAATTGTTAGAAAGAGCCTAGGTTTTGCAAGAGAAGCGTGTATACGTATGTATAATATAAAAGCTAGGACTTTATGAGCTCAGATAACTAGACGTAAATTTCCGAGTGTTTAGAGAGCCTGGGCTAGTGTCTACTTAACTGACTATCCCGTGGCTTTTCTTTGCACTAAGCTTGCTTTAGGGAATCCCTCTTTCAGTCATTTGTCTATTATATGATAAGGCAAG
Organism: Orbilia blumenaviensis; assembly: GCA_036872755.1. Classification (NCBI taxonomy): domain Eukaryota; kingdom Fungi; phylum Ascomycota; class Orbiliomycetes; order Orbiliales; family Orbiliaceae; genus Orbilia; species Orbilia blumenaviensis. The sequence goes on from JAVHNS010000014.1 coordinate 467,302, forward strand.
AAGGTTCCTTCTAGTTCTTTAAGTAGTTGCTTCTAGATGGCGCCCGGGCTCTTTAGTTCCCCTAGTATCTGGGAGCTAAATAGAGCTTCCTAGTAGGATCACTTACTACTACTATAGCCTTCTACGTCATAGAGCTTTAAGAATTACGAAGCTTCTAGACCGATATATAATTACATTGTGAGCTTTCTCGCTTCTATAAGTAATCCCCTAAACGATAAACAGTAAGCAAATACCATACCTGTAACATCATCCCCAAGATCTTCTGTCAGTCACAAACACCCTAAATTTCAATCCATAGGAAACAGACCAAAATGCAGCGTCTTGTTATTTCAAAAGCCGCTAAACAAGCACTGGACGCATTCAAAACATCAAAGGGTGGAACACTTGCTCCTACTCTCAAATTCAGCGGATCAAAGTCACAAAATGCTTACTTCTCATCTGCCCAAACCCAAGCGACCAAAGAGAAATTTCAGCTATTCACATATCCACCTGATGCTAAGGTCCCAGTCCCTCCGGAAATAGTTTCACCAGAGCTTCGAAGAGTTCTTCAAGAGAATACAAACCATTTAAATTTTGACACCAGGTTCGGGATCCTGTCGCGCAAGCGGCTTGAACACATTGGAGATGTTGAAATCAGAGCCGTTATTACTCCGTATCTAGTCAAGATGCAGCCACAACTTCAATGGCCGGAAATGATGGTATGAAACTGCATTTATAGCTTAGCACAACCCCATTGATATGCATGATATGTGAGGTCTTAGGAAAGTTCACCCACTAATGATTCTATCACATCTGACATATAGTATCTGGAGGGCGTTTTGAACTCAAACGCGCAGTTAGGCTTATTTGCGAAGGACATGGATACGGCTGGCAGAATTGGTATCCAAAATATCCAAGGGGGAAAACGACTTGCAGATTTGCTAGAAGCTCAAATCGGAGCTCTATTACTTGAAAATGAAAATAGAGAAGCGACGAAAAGCTTCATTGAAAAGCTAATTGAACCATCAATTCCCTTCCATCGTGAAGTCTTCAGGGCGAATGGCCACAAGCTTCTGTGAATACGGGGGTTTGATTAATTGAAAGCTACAAAGAATTTGGGGGTTTTTGAGATTTGACGCAGCGTTAAAAATTTTACTGGACAGGGGAAGGATGCCATAAACCTAAAGTCTAGATATGTCGTCGCATTAATTCGGCTTTTAGGGTTCCCTTGAATATTATTTTTCCGCATTGTGGATTGAGTTTGCTTCACAAAATAAGGGATTTACGAGCACCTTTCAAAACTTTTAGTTAAATATTTCAAGGGGCATGTTAGTTACTTTAGTAGTTTATGAAATGGAAAGATTTTAATTTTGACTGCTGTGTCTTTTGGGTCGCTATATAAATTCAGACTTGCCAAACCGTAATCTTCTGGACGGGGTTATGCATTAGATTTCGTGAGAATGGCCGGTCTCATGTCCAGAACGTTATTTATTGGATGGTACAAAATGCAACGGTTACGGTGATTACAATATGGTTTCGAACTAATATTATAATGATAGGTGTTGTTTATAGGATTAAATACCACTAGCTAGCCCAAGTGTCCTGTCTCCTTCGAAAGACCACTGGTTTTGTAATTTTTAATATAGAAGCTCACCCTTGAAGCAAACCAAAGGACTTTTTCATTAGATAGCCAGTAATTTGCCACAGTTTCATCGCGACTACGGGTGGCTCTTCTTCGAGGTTGGATGATTCGATCAACAACCTACAAGCAACCACCACCCAATAATCATGGAGAGCTTAAACCCAACATTTCCGCATCCCCACCCTGAGAATCGATAGCGTCATCTTTATTGCTATGGTCCTGTGCCTCTCGATCTGCGATATCTTTCAGTTTTTTCTCATCATTTTCAAACGCTTCCATAACCTCTTTTTCTTTAGGGTATTGTTCCAAAACCTCCGAAACTCTCTTCCTTACCTCTTTCTCAAGCAGTTTAGTATCGCGGTTGCTGTACTTTTTATTCTTGGGGAGGTCATTCTTCCAGTAGACGCCACGGTCGCAGAGATAGTCAAAGATCTCTTTCATTTCTTCATAGTAATATGGGATTGACTTGAGACGTTCTTTGCGCTCTGTCTCGCTTAACGCCTGTAAATTTGCCTCTGCCAATTCGGCTTCAGAGGGAGGCGGTGGTGAAGGTGGAGGAGTAAGTAGCTGAAAGTTTGAGAGCCCCGAGGCCCCTTTTTTTGGACCCTTGCTTGGGGTGCCGCTTGAGCCTTTTGTTCGTTTTAACTAATATATATTTAAATTGTGATAACAACATAGAAATATTTGTGAGTATGGGTATCGATAGATCTATAGGGCGAGGTGGTTACAAATACCTTTGTTTCCCCCGCAGTCTCTCCGGTAGCCTCAGCTTTATCTTCTTTTCTCTTCCTTCCCCGCTTTCCTTTAACCTTTGGTTCAGCAATCTGACTATCTTCCTCCTTTTTAGCTTTCGACTTCGGCCCTACTGTCTTTTTTGCAGGCGTGGTGGACTTCGCTTTCTTAGACTTCGTTTCATCGCTTGTTTCCAATGCAACATTAGCTTCGACAGTTGCAATATTGATACTGCACCCCTCATACTCATCTTTATTCCCTTCTAGGTTACCGTGGCGAATTTCATTATCACATTGATTTTCATTCTCTATCTTGTTCTTCACGGTGCTGGTACCATTAGAATGGAAATTTTCTTTCATTTCTACGTCCATACTGAGGTTTGACGCAAAAACTATCCGGAACAGTTAGAAAACAGAGCTTTCCAGCTTCAGATACCACAATAGGCTTTTGGATCTAAGTTGTAATTCGTCAACTGACCAACTTTCCAGTGTTCACAATGTTTAGCTAGTATGCAGACGAAGAGGTGAGCTAGTGAGGTTGTAGAATTCGAATGTGTGTTCAAAACACTAGTGACATCATCAGTAAGAAGCTTAGTAGAAAATAAGGAGGATGGTAAATAGAATTGGCTCGAATATTCGAATATATTCGAGTACGTATAGGCCGCGAGTTCTCGAACCCACACTGATTTCCATATTATTGGGATCAACACCCAGTGCAAATCACTTTGCATACATACTGTTACTGTATTGGATTTAATGTATAATAGCTATTAGATATTGGTAGGTACCATATACCTTTACTATACTACTTTTGTTGAGGGCAAGTCCTGATTTTGGTATATAAGTCGCTAGGCGGCTGCTAGCTGGGTATCGCCGGAAACTATCCTGAGCTTTATGAACTTTCATTCGAATGCTCCCTCTACCTACATTTCCCCTTAGTACTATTTGCTTATCGTCTACGCACCAATAATCTTTCATGACGCGCCTTCGCGTAATCATCAATTATTATTACCACAATCACCACAGCCATCATTTACCACAGCACACATCCACCCGTTGATAAATTACGCACTAAGTATAGTGTTCGTTCCTTCCATGCCTCAATTTCTTTTTCATTTTAACAATGATATTAATGTAGAAAAGCGATCCCGGAGGAGAACTTGATGATGATAGTCAGTTGACGTCCTATCCTCTATTGTTGAGGCATGTCTGTCAAAGCCATACCACCCTCCTAGTCACCCCCCCCCCCCCCCCCCCCCCCCAGTCAGAACTCCCATTTGTTTCATGACACCTTAATCTTCTCGGGCTTAGGTCCTGTAACTCGTGATAACATGCAATCTTCGCCATCTATCTGTTGTACAATTATCTATCATCTACGACGACAATATTAAAAGACTAGCTTTTCTCCAGCCTCTGATTAGGCAGGCGGGCAAGCTTTGTGGTAGGCTGGTGGCAAGCTAATAGCGGGCTGGTAGCAAGCTGATGGTTAAGCATAATTATACAAAATTAACACACTTATGCCTCGCTTAAGTTGTAGTATATATATTTTGCAGTTTGTATTATATATCGTTTTGACGTATTTTGGCCGCCATAGCCATTTAACTCTGAAATAAGAAAGCCGAACGCACGGTCAAGATATATTTATATATGTGTAGCATAATGTTGTCAAACAATATGAGCAAAATACGCATCGTCAAGCATACTACCATTAAGTCCTTGGATCACATCCAGGAAATTTTATACGGTCGACGATATATTGGAGATTTTCTACCAAACGCTACAACTAGCTGAGTGTCGCTATCATTATTGAAGCAACTACATCATCAACAAGAAATTTCGACAATGAGTTCAAACACAACCGTAGAATAATCCATGATGTGTCTCGGCCCCCAAACATTAATGTACATACTGGGAGATATAATAGGGAATGATACACCGAGAAGAAGATGGGGAAGGAAAGAAACATATCCAAATCCTTGTGATGAAAAATTACAGAACTCGCATCGGCAACTGCTGTGCGAGGGACTGTGATTGCTTTCAGATCGCATTCTCACCAAAGCGGGGTTCCTTCGTATACCTAGGGCTTTTTCAATTGAATGTTTAAACTTGGTAGAGATGCTGCTTCATGCAACATAAGGTTATATACAAGCGCCCCAGCACGACGCCGTTTCATTGCCCGCGCATGTTCAAGGATACAATAGATCATACCAACGATATAATATTACTGACCCTAATTAATATACGAGGAGGGGGAAATCCCCAGCAGCCGATGCAATGGCCGGGATCATTTACATTCACCAATAATATGTTACATGAGAACAACCCGATCAACTCGGCCCCTTTACACATATAAAAATAACACACAATCATCGTATTTAAAGGTGCTCCCACAAATGTACATGTCATGATACTATGCCATATGTATACTGCCGACTTAGAGACGGAGCCAACACTCGAAAGAGCTAGATCGCAAGATGCGAGATGCGATCTTGCCGGACATCTATGGGGCAACACTGCCAAATAATTAGTAGCACGCTACTATGGAAGAACACCACGACATACTACTTCTTCAATGCAATGACCAAAAGAGGAGCTTTGAGCGATTTGGGCTCGCCATTTTTCATCTATACTACAACCGCTACTAAACCAACCACACACTGCTAGCAGTCTAAACCCGGTACAATATTATATACGAAGGATAAATTAGAGGCCGGCGAGCGAAGTTTCAACAGCACTTCCGAGGCGGGGGGAAGCTTTTACCTGGATACTACCGCCCAACAATGGACCATCAATTCCGCCAACATATCACCGCTCCGATTTATGAGGCTCTCCATCTACCCACGAGCCTGATTGAACAGTCTATAATTTCTCCTTCACCCACTGAAGAGGCGAAGAGGAAAAATTTGGATACCCTCTCGCACGCTCTTCATAATACGGGATGACATGGTATCACGAAACATATATAGACGGATAGACAGAAGCACACCCCGCCCCCTGCTCTCTATGAGTTAGGACCGGTGGTTCTTCTATCCGTCTATTCGTCCGTCTCAAGGAATCAATATTTCGTCAGCGTATATTCCGTCAAGTCAGGGGTAGGGGGTCCTATTTATATGCATCTATACACCCAAACGCTACCACGGGTCTAACAAACCCAAACCGCGAAATGGAACAAGGTGCTCGCCGGGCGGTGTGCGAGTTCGACCAAATTTGATAACAAATACTATATTGATATTATTCCATTTCGATATAGAATATCTTTACGTTATGCCTTCGTTTCTCCCTTCTAGGCCCATACGTACATATACACGAAATCATCACTACCTAGGTACTACATAAACTTCTTAATATGAATACTAGGAGATGCATACTTATACACAATATCATCGCTCCGCATAAAATCAAAAGAAAAGGATGTGGCCACGTGGGGGAAGAGGAAGATTGGGCGGCTCATGAACCATATCTCATATCACGAGAACCTACATGCTCCTCAAAAACCAAATACATACACCCACCTACTATGAACTTAAAAAACACATATATATCACGACTAACCAATACCAAAAAAATCCACATCGCTTATTATCAGACTGTAATACCACCATATGATATACTTCACAAACACCGAATGCACTGTCCTTATATATATACACATATAAATCCATATCACATATCCACTGCTGAAACCCTTATACTCCCAGCGTATAATCACTACCGACGTATCTATACAACAACGTCAGGCCGGATTCAGAGACATAAAGTTAGCCCATTTGCGGTGGGTGGTATAGTACATATATACCCGTCCCTATTCACGAACTTGATTAACTTCTATGGTGTTTCACCTAATCACTACAGCTATTGCTATGTATGCCTGCAACAAGGTATAAGTAAAAAAGGAATGTATTTCACAAAAATCAAGATAGTAACTTTTATTATATCATCCTGCCCTAAACTTTTCTTCAATTCCAGTTTAACTACCACACACCCCTCCATTTTTGGTCAAGAAAAAAAAAGAAGAAGAAAAAAGTCGAATGTCGCATAAGAAAGAGTTAAAAAGTAAGTATGTATACAGAAACAATTGGTAAAAAGATATAAAAGAAGAAAGAAAAAAAAGTAAAGACATGAATGTAAGGTCACAGCCGCCATTAGCATTACCCGTGCCGTTAACTAGTTAGTATATATATATATGGCCGATGAAGAAGCGAAAAAAAAAAAAAAAACCAAGGGCGTAGATAAAAGGCTCATAAAAGACCCCGCCGTTAACAATGCATCAAATTAGAAAAAAGAAAAGAAAGAGGGAAAAGAAAAAAACTGTTAGAAGGTTCGAGGAGGCGCGCCTGGATTCCATGATTGAAGGAAGAGAAGGAAAGGAGGAAGACAATTCACATCTGCCTCGCCTTTCCATTCCCCTTCCTCCACGCCCTCCTAATCCCACCATAAACTCCAATCCCATACGCCGCTCTCAGCACCACAAGGTCCCACGCCATCCTAACGCTATCCCATACCAAATTCATCTTGGTCCCTTCAACTTCATGCCACGTAACACTAACTTCCTCAACACCAACCCTCTCCTCCTCCGCCACCAGCAGACATTCGATATCAAATATCCACCCTTCGCAATGACTCTCCCAGAACACTAAACGAGCGGTGTCTCGGGTAAACAGTTTAAATCCACATTGCGTGTCCTTGATCTTTTGAATTCCGATGACGTGGAGGAATGTGTGGAAGCCGTACATTAGCAGGTTGCGGTACCAGGAGCGAGCTACGACAGCTGAGGAGTTAACCATGTGTGCGCGGGAACCGACGGCGATGCCGTGGTGTTCGTCATAAGGTGGGGTTGTGGGTGATACGCGGGTGGATTCGATAGCTTGAAGACGAGAAAGAAGAGTTCGAAGGTCAGAGAACTTGGTAGCGCCGTCAGCGTCTGCGAAGACGGCATATTGACCGCGGATGTGTCGCATTCCCTATTATGATTCCGTTAGTATTTACCCAATAAACCCAATAAAAAAAATATAAGCAGGAGAGGGGAATAACATACGTGAGCAACTGCCCCACCCTTCCCTCTATTCCTCTCCAAATGAACAATCCTCAAATCACCCTCCTTAACCTCACCCTTCTTCACCCTCTTCCTCATCCACTCCACAACCACATCCGTAGTCGCATCTTTGCTTCCGTCGTCCACGATGATGATTTCCCATCCTTTCCTCCTACCCCAATCCTCAACACCATGAGCAGACCCATTAACCCCACCATTGGCCGTTCCATTGCCCAATTTCTTCTTCTCACCATCGCGCGGAAACTCTGAATTCAGGAACTCCACAGCTTCGTCCAACATCATCTCGATACGTAACGCTTCGTTATAAGCCGGAACGACGACCGACATTAACACCTCCGGAAAAACATTCTCGTCGAGCATGTCAGGCAGCTTGATTCCGCCCTTTTTCGTGCCATCGGAAGTGACGGTGATATACTCCTTCTCAGACTCCGTTTCCGGACGCGGGGTATGCGTCACCAGTAGCAGTAGGATGTATAACTAGAAAAAGCCCCCCAAAAAATCAATCGTATTAGCTTTTGAACTCCAATGGATAATATGCGTAAATTCCATGGGAATGGAGGACATACACCGCAGATGTCAACTATCAAGATACCTGCTACCAAAGCCAGCACTACAGGCAGCGTAAGGTGATCCCACACAACTTCCACCAATTTATTCACAAAGTCCAGTGAGGGCGGTAGAAACTGTATTGTCGTCATGATTCCCGTCTTCCCTTCCCTATACACCCTTTCCACCCGGTAGTAGTAGTACTAATTGTAGTAATAAACAATAATAACACCGCCGTTATGTCGTAAAAAAGTGAAGTGTAGCAAAGGAACGCCGTAAACGAGAGACGCGATTTCAGACCGTGACCAGGGTGTTGCGTGCAGCTTTTAAGCCGAATTGTATCGTATCGTATAGTAGGTAGAGAAATAGAATACCGAAACGGTCGGAAGAGGATTTCGAAGAAAAGGGGGGGGCTTTTGTTCAATCGAAGAAGCAATTAGGAGGACGACCGTCGTAGATGTAGCAAATAGGTAGGTAGGTATCGATATATCCTCTCTTCCCCAAGTCCCGACCGTTCCAGTTTCCCCGCGCGCGCGAAGCTAAGCTAGACTATCGCACACAGCCCAACTTTTATTTCCGGCCAACCCAAGAAATCCTTTATTTTGTGAGAGTGTCGTGTGGGTTTTTCTTGGTGTGAGAAGGTTGCGCGAAAGGGGGGTTGTTTCTTTCCAGAAGCAACGGTAACGGACAAGGGGATTTGAAGCAGCAAAGTGCTGGTAAGCGTACGTGGGGAATGTTAATGAGAACAAGAAGAAGGGGCAACAACAAAAACACCAACGTTGCAACGTCAAAGGTTAATATTAACCCGGCCGGTAGAAATTATAATTAAGCATACAACCATGGAAAGAAGAAAGTAGAAAAATAGTTAGACGGCAAAAGGAAGGAAAGAACCAACTTCTAGATATAAAGGACAGACAGTTTTTTCTCCTTCTTCCTCTTGTTCAGCTAATTAGCGGCGCCGTAAGAGAAGAAATAAGATTCTTAAAAAGAAAGATCTCTCGAGATGAGGACACAGTTGAAACCAACTAAACTCGAGCATGCATAGGTACCAGTGAATTAACCAAGTTTAAGCCCGACCGCGCTGGGTTCGAACGTAATGGCGCAGCAAGCTGGTGGCAGGTCCCCTCTCCGTGATTACGCCGGTCTTGTCTGTCATCTCAATCACTCGCATACAAAATACAATGTGCAAGGCACAGTGCATTACATTACTAACTACTTCGTACTAAATAACTAACTTACTCTCTTACATGTATGGACATACCTCCAAAGGTCATGCAGGCCCAAGCAGGGGGTGAGCAGGGGGTTGTAGAAGATCTAACTAGTGGTGGAAGGGAAGGTCGTCCACTGGTGGAATTGGGTAACTCCCCACCCCACGGTGCTACTGCGCTGCATAGGTGCATAGTACGTATGTATGTATGTACGCAAGAGAAAGAACTCTCCCCCTGCATTGACATTTCTTTTTGCATTCGCAATCAGGAACTTCTAGAAACAGTCTAAGGTCAGTTCGAGTTCGAGTTCAAGTTAGGCATTTCTGTACGCGGACAAGCTTAAGCCAAGGAGTATTTAGGTCCGGTTTAGCCTGTATATATGTATGTTTGTCCGTTCTAAACGAGGAAACGGGGTACATGGCCGCCGTGGAAGGAACACCGACTATAACGGAGAGAGGCTTGTCCGGACGGACTCAGCTTCATCTATCAAACACGTCCTCCGATATATGCCGACATCCGAAAATTCCATATGTTATAATTACTACGTACGTAATAGCTGAAGTACTTAGATGCGAGATTTATAACTATCTACAGCCTGACCTGAAGTGTTCACAAATTTACAATCACAGTGCGGCGCACGCATATATGTATAGTTTCAGGAAAGATGGGTATCAGTGTAATTCATTTGTTCATCGGTTTTCGTAAGAACATTTCAGCTTTCGTCCCTTCTCACTTCTCATTCGAATTCAAAGTCATGGGCGGTAACAGGAGCACATTACGATGAATGGAGAGACAGGGAAAAAAAAAAAAAAAAAAAAAAGAGGGGTATTAGCAGAGACCCCATTGCATCATTGGCGACGGGATCTTCCTTTTAAAAAGCAACGGGGGAGAGTTGATGAGGTGTATAAGGGACGGGAACGACAGCTAGGAAAGATACTGAGAGACTTAGTAGACAGCGACGGACGAGAGAAAAGGACAAGCCATTGCGCAGTATGGAAAAGTTGGTACATGGTGGTAAAACAAAGGACACTCGGAAGAAAGATACTAGCTAAAGCTTTCCTTCCAAATACATCTCTCCTCCACACATACACCTGTCTTCCAAGTCAGTGGTAAGAATTTGTCGGCGAGTTCCTCCCAATATTCACTATCTATCCCATCAATATCCCATCCTCACTCGTCGGAATCCGTCGAGCTGCGCGTGACATTGAACAGACAGGTTCGATATTCGCCTTTTTGAGTAGAGTTTTATGAAAACCAGTTGTGAGAATATCGATGTCCTCACTTGTATAATAGAGAACAATAAAAAAAAGAAACCCATGTTATCGAAAAGAGTTTTTGTTAAAAAAAAAAAAAGAAAGGGGAAAAGGGGTTTATATCATATAGTGAGGTAGCGTGGCCCTTGCTGCGTCCGACATCTTTCCTCCCGATTCAAGTTGTCAGAGAGCAAGCTAACCATGAGGATCTCACGAATGTCCTGGTTTACCACTTCTCTGGAGCAGCAGTAGTAGTGGCAACTGGGACAGTACTAGCGGTAGCAGCGGGAGCAGCAGCGGGAGCAGCAGCAGTAGTGGTTTGGTCGCTTGCTGGAGCCTCCTCACTAGCCTCGCCTTCCTCGTCCTTCGGGTTATCGATGGCGACCTTGACAGCGATCTCACGACCTTCAACGACCTTTCCGTTCATCTCATCGACAGCCTTCTTCTGCATTTCCTCGCTGGGGAGAGTGACAAAGCCGAAACCGCGTCCCTTGCGGGGCTCGCCGCGGGCTTGAAGCTTGCGAACCATGAAGCGAGGGATTGGACGGAGGGCAATCTTGGCAGACTCTGGGTTGTAAGCCGCGAAAAGGTCCTTAAGCTGTTTGTTCGATTTTATTAGCCTTGAGTTCCAAAATTTTAGGTAGGCAGTAGAATTATAACTTACAGCAGCCTCACTGAGTTCATAGGGCAGGTTGGCAACCATGACCTTGGTCGTGCTGGCAACACCGTTCTCTGGTGGGCCACGCTTGCGACGAGGAGCACGGGGTCCCTTTTCGGCATCTGCAGCTGGAGCCTCTGTAGTCTTAGGAGCCTCTGTAGTGGCGGTGACTGGAGTGCTGTGAGCAGCGGCGGATGGAGCTGGGTCAGCGGCAGGAGCAGCTGTAGTGGCATTGTTTTCCTTTGGAGCAGCACGGGCTGTGTCAGAACGACGCTAATCGTTTTTGTTAAAAATCAGTAACGAGAAAATCAAACAAGAGAACGAGAAAGAAACAGGAAGAAATTTGTATATAAAACTAACGATGAAGACAAGACAGAATGGAAGGAGGAGAATACATACCCTGAATCGGGCACCGCCACGGGCACCACCACGACCACCACGGAAGCCTCCACGTCCGCCGCGACGAGGACCACGCTTGTCACCGTTGTTGGTGGCCTCACCACTGTTGGCGGCGGCAGCAGGGGAAGTGCCAGGCTTGCGAGCGACCTGGACGGAAACCTTACGCTCCAAGATTTCCTTTCCGGACAGCTCAGTGATAGCCTTGTCGGCTTCCTCCTTCTTAGCAACATCGACGAACGCGTATCCGACGGCACGGCTGGTGCGAGGGTTGACTGGGATGGAAACAGACTCACTGCAGAACGGAAGGGGGGTATATTAGCTTCTAAAACGCTGGGAAGGTTTTAGGTAGGAGAAAGGAGAGAACTTACATGGAGTAACCCTTGAAGAACTCCTTCAATTGGTCTTCAGTAGTAGTGTAGGCCAAGTTTCCAATGTAGAGTCTGCGTCCTTCAGCAGCAGCAACGGTGGATGCGGAGTTCTCCTCCTTAACAGTAACAGCAGTGGCGGCAACGCCGGCAGTGATCTGTTCAATGTCGGTAGCAGACATTTTGATTTCTTTTGATAGTTAAAGCGTTAAATTGGCTTATTCTTTTTTTGGGGATTATTGCTTGTTGGTTTTCGAGGGAAGCTGATGGCAGAAGAGGTGATTAGTTGACGGACGATGCAGGAGACAGAAGAGTGGAAGAGCAGAAGAGTGGAAAGAAGATGGAAAGGAGAAAGGAATGGAAGACGAGGAGGAAGAGAAGACACCACAGAATGACATCGGTGTTTATGGATAGATTAAGCCGAGACAAAAGGGACTATATAACGCAGGGCAGCACTCGAGGGTTGGTCGTCAGGTCTGCCGGGTAGCTGCAGCTCGGCAGAAACACCAACTGGCCAGCAAGCTTGTTTGCCAGGACGACAGGGTTTCCCAGAGCAAGCAAGCAGTCCAGCCAGTAGCCAGCAGCTACTCCAGGGGCTAGCTCGCCACTTAAGTACCTAGGTACTTAAAAAGCTATTCATCATGCACTCGCTCATCTGCTCCTTCATCAGGGACAAGAGAGAGAGAGAGAGAGAGAGAGAGAGAGAGAGAGAGATGAGACAGGTAGCAGTAACACCAACCGGGAACGGAAGCACAGAAGCATGGAAGCAGGGAGCAAGCAAGCAACGAAGGAACCAAGGAAGAAAGGAAGCAGGCAAAGGAGACCTATAGAAGATGTTTATTTACCTCGGAGTGTATATATAGCACTGGCTAGTTGTATGAAAGTCCAGGGAAGGAGTCACACGACCGAGCACTATAGTAAGTGGAGCTTTGGGAGCTAGCGGAAGCAGAGAGGACAAAAAGGGGACCCGTTGCTATTCTCTACCGGAGATTTCGCAGGGACGCGTAGAGACAAGAAGAATAAGATGGTAGCTCGGATTAGGAGAGCTGACCGTTGGCGAGCTGGGGTGAAAGTTATTCGGACGAGAAAAGTCGATGGGAGATGGTTGATGGTGTGAGATGGAGATTGATGATGGAGGTGAGGTTGAGGTGATGGAAGAAGAAGGAGAGGAAGAGGCGACAGTGGGAGGAAGACCTTTTTTGGGGTTGACCGGGAGGAAAAGGCAAGTTGACGGGAGACGCTGCTGGCGGGCTGCTGCTGGCTGGCTGGCTACGGGGTTCGAGCTGGATTATTGAAGTTGACTGGTGGAGGAGAAGGGGAGAGAAGGAGAGGACAGGAAAGGGCCCGTGAAGGGGAGAGCATGCTTTTAACACCTTAGCTTAGCCACACCAACCGAGTATGTAAGTCACTCCCACTACCACTACTAATTTTATATACACAGACATAATTAGGGACAGAGTAACCACCACTACCACCACAGCAACCCTTTTACTATTATTACTTGTTATTACTATTACATATTATTACTCACTGCTCATTTCAAAGTTTGTCTCGCATGTACCGAGGACCCAGGTCCAGGCCTGTTACTATGGACACACGCCCTGCCATTGGCCGTGCGTGCCCCATCTCTAGGAGAAGGACGTGGACTTCAGCAGAAAAACGTGGACCCATAGCAATTTCGGTAGCTCCTGAGCTACCCCTGAACTTTCATTTTGGTTCAGTTCTCCTGTCCTATCCAATCTGGCTTCACCGTATGCAGCTGGAGCAGGAAAAAAGGTAGTAAGAGTAAACTTGTGCTGGATCCTGATGTTATCAAACCAGCTCGAAGGTGCCTCAAGCGTGTATGTACGTACCAGGGTAGGGCTAAATCATTATAGCCACATCGCTTTTTTTTTTTTTTTTTTCCAACTGTCACCTTTTCCACTTTTTTTGCCTCTTTTTTAGGTTTTCTTCTTTGGGCGAGGAAACGTCCAGAACAAATTCCCTAAAGTCTTGGCATATAGGTATTTCTACGCGAGTCGGCAGCTTTAACCGGACCGCCCCATACCCCCCTATCTACGCCCGTTTCCTTTACATGCATAAGGTAACCTCTTGTTACGCAACTATTTTATCTTTCACTAGCCGGTTACGCCGCACATTACACAAATACGGTTCCAAACGTAATACAAGACGCGGTTGTAGGTATAGTAGTGAATGAAAGATGGTATAATACTAATAGCCTGTCATTACCCGCTCGCGAACATTGAAATGTAGTATTAGTAATACGTAGCTAGTATCAGCATGCCCAACCTACGACGACTTTTCAAAAGGTCGACGCCGCCAACCGACTCGCCGCATTCCGTGCATCAACCCTATCATCGTCGTCTGCCTCCTCTTCAACCCCCTTAAGCACCCTCTTACCCTCATCAGCCACTACTCCACCTCCCCCATTTGTCACACTACTTCCGGGACTCAAAACCATATTTGCGGCACTAGCTCTGTTAATTCCAGGCCCGTTGCTCCTGCTTACTCCACTCCAAGCGTCCCCTCTAGGTCCCTGACTGGCCGCCAAATTCGTTCGTCTCGCCGCAGGCGTACTCTCTCTACCCAATCTCGAAAGCCCGCCGCTGGCATCAATATTCCTGATATCAGGCCTAACATTCTCCAACGTCGCCAAAATCCTTCTCTCAGCCTCGATCTGCCTCAATGTGTAATCTCTAATGCTGGACCTCAAATCACTTGCAGTCCTCTGGAACCACCGTCTTTGCTCAACCAAAAGATTTGAGGTAACTCGGTTGACCCTCGCCGCTAAATGCGTCTCCGTGCTCCTCGCCTCATCCAACGCCTGAATTGCCTCATCAACCTTGTCACTCCTCACCGAGCTCGACACCTTCAACCGATCAGCGCTGTGCAGCCTCGTCCTAGTATTCGCTTGAGCATTGATAAGATCTCTCATCAATATCTGTCGGTTGGTGAGCGACTCCTTCACTATAAATGCATCCGAGGAATGATAGTTGAATGCATCGCCTAACGTTGTGGCTTCGGCTGTGGCTTGGGCGGCTGCCTGGTCGCCAACCGACTGCACTGTTTTTCCAAGCTTGCGAAGTGCGACGGATAATCCCGTATGCGTCGTGATTTGTGGATCGGATATACCTCCCATCTTCACACCAAGATCCGAGAGCGCCAATGCAAGGCCTAATTTTTCTCCCAGGTTAGAATCGCCACAGAGACAAAAGAGAGCTACAAGATGAAAGTGTATAATTGTATGGACATACCCCTCCTCGCCTTGACGACCTTATCCACCTTCTGCCCACCCTCCATAGTCCCCAAGTAAAATGCCTTGACAATAGGCCTAGCATCCGCCAATTCCAGCGTATCATCCGGCGGCGGAGCAAACTGCTTCAACACCTTCCTCCTCACGCCCGTCGCTGGCTGACTCTTCCTAACCACTGGAGAGTATCCAAAATCCGCTTCAACGAAGTAAACAACCTCCTCATCGCGCATGAGCACCTCATTCCCGCAAACGTAATTCAACCACCGCTGAATACTAGCACGGACCCTAACTTCGTCTTCCTCCGTGCCCACCCCAGCCGATGTCGACGGCGGCGGAACAGCTGGAACCAAACATTCCGGATTCGAGGAAACGAGATGATTCGCAAGTTTGGTGAATTCAGAATGAGTACGACGGACATCGCGGAATTGCGTAGTTCGGAACTTGGGTAGATTAGTCTATCCCTTAGATATTAGCTTTACCCTATTCACCTCTACGATCTCGTAACACAAGGTATGTGTAATGCGATGACGTACGTGAACATCAAACCTCAGGATGGGGTCTTTCCTCCCCGTTCTCTCCAACCCTGTGACCTTCGCTCGTAGTTTATACTGCACGGTCGGCCTCTGCTGTTGTTGCTGCTGCTGCTGCTGCTGCCCAGCTTGCTTTGAGCTACTCCGAACCTGCGGCTCAGGCCTATATCCTGCCGGCCTGGTCGCCGAACTCGGTACCTCTGGCGACTCAGGAGCATTATCAGACCCGAATAGAGGCGGTGTGTTGGGTGTCGGACTGAACGGAGGAGGGGATGTCGGTTCGACAGTAATCGAGGTATTACCCGTAGACGTGATTGGGCTGTGGAAGCCGTCGTGTTCGTGTTCGTCCGGGTCGCCGAAGCCGCCACGGTTGATGGCGGAGTAGTCCATAACTGCTGCTGCTTGTCGTTGTCTACTTCGTCAGGGTGCGCCGATGCGGGGGGATGATAACAGGTATGTTCGAATCGAGAGTGAATACCCGGGAGGGTCTGGTGCCTTAATATACTCCAGAGCTATAATATACTATAGCTCTCCTGGGAAACAAAGACGATGGTAATATCGATGGAAGCCGTTGTCGTCGTCGTGCGTCGTCAGCTGGTGATGTCCGATGATGGCTTGCTAACGTTGGCGGAAAGAAGAGGAGACCAAGCTCCAGCGACAGAACAGCAGCGCTTGGCTTGACGACATCCAACACAAAAGCTCGGTCTTCTTCCCTCTAAATGCAACCTCACTTCAAGCGTTCGACATATATTTCTCACGACTTCAAACCTCCATCCCAAGACGGAGGAAGAAGAAGAAGAAGAATGCGATAGTTCTACTGCAACCGATGTAGAAATTTCCACAATCGCATTCCTTAACCCTCAAGCTATC
The DNA here is from genome assembly GCA_036872755.1 of Orbilia blumenaviensis. Classification (NCBI taxonomy): domain Eukaryota; kingdom Fungi; phylum Ascomycota; class Orbiliomycetes; order Orbiliales; family Orbiliaceae; genus Orbilia; species Orbilia blumenaviensis. Next base: position 483,789 of record JAVHNS010000014.1, read on the forward strand.
AATAGATACTAAACACTCCCGCCGAAGCAATGGGATTGACTGTTCTACGTACCACTACGGTTCGGGCGGTGCGACAGGCCTCCCCACGGCACCCATACACCCGTATCCGACTTTTAAGACGCCCAATTGACTCCCTTCGCCCGTTTTCTACGAGTCCCCGTCTTCTAGCCGCACTTCAGGATGCGAAGGTTGACCTTAAGCATGTCCGAAATATCGGAATCATTGCGCATATTGATGCTGTAACCCCTCCCCCTCCTTCGCATACGCAAATCAAACCCACAATAAAAAAAAGGAATCAAGTACAGATATTAACATGTATACATCTAAATATAGGGCAAGACGACCACTACAGAGCGAATGCTCTTTTACAGCGGCACCACAAATCGGATAGGAGGTAGCTAAAAACGCCAACCCGACCAAGTATCTTTCACACTACCCTCTACCCACCTATTCACCGCCATATAGCCCTGCCCTAGTAAAAGAGACTGGCCTAGACTGACGCCTCTTTCCGAATTCTTTATGTATAAACAGACGTCGACGAAGGCTCCACAGTAATGGACTACCTTCCCGAAGAAAAACAGCGAGGCATAACTATCACCTCGGCCGCCATAACCCTCGAATGGCCCCCATCGCCCCCCCACACGACTACACAGGATATCCTATCCCTTCCAATTCATACTATAAACTTGATCGATACCCCAGGCCACGCAGATTTCACATTCGAAGTCGAACGTTCGATCCGTGTGCTTGATGGCGCTGTAACGATTTTGGACGGTGTAGCCGGTGTAGAAGCTCAGACTGAGACTGTGTGGCGACAGGCTGATCGTTATCATATTCCACGGATTATATATGTTAACAAGATGGATCGTGAAGGCGCGGTGTTTGGAAGGGTGGTGAAGGATATCGCTGCACGATTGAATGTGTGGCCGGCAGTCACCCAAATACCGGTCCATGGAAACGTGAAGGATGGACTGTTAGGCGGCGTGGTCGACCTGGTACATATGAATCTTATAAACTGGAAGTCTGAAACAGAGGGAAGGGGGATGACGCTTACGCCCTTAGAATCCGTGAAGGAGAAATATTCTGGTCTATATGCTGAAGCTATCAAGGCGCGGACAGCACTTGTGGAGGTTCTGGCGGAGTGGGATGAAACTATACTCTCTAGATTTGTGGAGACTGAGGATCAAGCCTCGATCACTGCTGAAGACTTGAAGCGAGCGCTGAGGTTCTGCACGCTAAACCCACATACTCGAGTCATACCCGTCCTTATGGGTGCATCCCGTGTAAATATGGGGGTACAGCCAGTGTTGGACGCGGTGCTGGACTACCTTCCGGATCCAACAGAATGCGGCAAGAGTAAGATCCCAGCAACGGTGAATGGCGAGAAGGCATTGCTAGACGCAAAGGAGGCTAGTAAAGTCTGCGCTTTGGTGTTTAAGGTTATGCACGACCCGAAGCGTGGGATGCTATCTTACGTCCGGGTGTACTCAGGTACCTAACCCATAACCTCAATGGCATATTGTATTAAAGTGCGGGGTTCTAATCGATATTCTATAATAGGCACTCTCCGCGCCGGCGACCAGCTCTACAACACTACCCTCCAATCCCGCGAGCGCGCTCTAAAGTTGCTAAGAATGTATGCTAACGAGGCCGTCGACATCCCCTCTATCCGCACAGGGCACATCGGTGTAATCGTAAACTACAAAAATTCACGAACAGGCGACACCTTAATCCATGCAGACCATGTCACTAACGTTCCCTCCCCATCCTCCACCTCATCAATACAAAACTTCAAGCAGCAAAAGCGGGAGAAGAAGTTTAAGAAAAAAGTGGAGAAGGCTGGGAAACATTTAGATATCCTGACTGATGCGACGTTGCAATTGAGACCAATTGATGTCCCACCGCCTGTCTTTTTCGCCAGTTTGGAACCAAACTCTGCAGCTGACGAAAGAGGCATGCAAGACGCTCTTGCGATCATTGAACGTGAAGATCCGTCATTACACATCTCCACTGACGAAGATAGTGGTCAAATGGTGTTATCGGGTATGGGAGAGCTACACCTAGAAATCTCACGAAACCGCCTAGTCTCCGACCTAAAAGCCAAATGCAGCATGGGCCACATCCGTATCGGATACCGAGAAGTAGTAATCGGCTCCACCACCATCAACGAAATCTATGAACGCGAAATAGTAGGCAAAAAGAGCTACGCAGGAGTCACAGTCTACGTCGAAGCAATCTCAACCCATGAAGGCGCCGTATTCGAAGAACCACTGGGCATACTCGCAAAATCCACCATCGGCGGGAATGAAATCATAATAACCGTATCAACGACCCAAGAGCTCGAAGACCCGACGTTAAAAATCCCCGGATGGATGGACCCAGAAGCGTTGGTTGATAACCTTACCAATGGCGCCATGGCGGCTTTATCCCGTGGTCCGCAAAATTTCGAACTTCATTCTACAAGGGTGATACTCACGCTTGACCCAGCCGTGCATTTTAGAAATTCGACAGAGAGCACGCCGAATGCGTTTATGGTCGCGGCGAGGATGGGAGTTGAGAAGGCGGTGGCTGAGTGTGGGACGGGTATGATGGAGCCGTTTATGAATGTGGTTGTTAGTTGTGAGGAGGGTGATGTGGGAAATGTGGTGGCGGATATTACTAGTGGCGCTGGAGGTGGTAGTGTTTTGTCACTTGATGATGAGGCCGACAGTGCCCCGCCAGTTGGAGGTGCAATGCATACCGGTGGAACATACGACACCTCGTCATCCTCAACTCTGGAAAGTGCTGGTGAAAAACAAGAGGTGGAATACATCGACGTCAGCAAAGTATACGCACCGCCGCAGAGTTATAGGTCGGCTGGTGTAGAAACTTTCGAAGAGGGCGCACACGTGAGAACGAAGCTAGTCAGGGCCAGAGTTCCACTAGCGAAGATGATGGGGTATGTGAAGCATTTGAAGAGCATGACAAAGGGGAGGGGAACGTTTGTCATGAGCATGGATCGGTTTGAGAGGATGAGTGATGTGAGAGTGAGGAATGCTATGCGGTAGGTTTTTAGGTTATTGTTTCTTACCTACCTAGGTTCTTGGATCAGCATTTCCTCGAGATTACCTTGGTTTGGATTTGGTGATTGGTGGATATGGAAGCTTGGATGTACATGAATGAGAGGTTTTCTTCGAATTCCCCTGTATATGATGATTATATCCTTTACTTTACGAAGAAGTTTTCAATACATGTGTAAATATTATTCTAAGAAACGCAAAAAAAAAGTCCCCGGAATGCGGTACCTGGCGGCGCTCTGGCCCGGGAGAATAACTTTTGTACCCGATGAGAGCATTTGCGCGGCTTGGTGGTGCCTGTGTGGTTCCAGGAAGTATAAATTGTTGATTCGCGAACGACTGGCCAAAAGTAGAATACCCTCTAACCGTAAATAAAAAACAAGAGCAACCGTCTGATAGACGTCCCAACTATCACCAACCGTGTAATTTTTTTTTTTTATCAGCGCAATTCAGAAAATTTTGTTTAGCAGAGCTCCAGCTTCGAATTTGGAGAATAATACTACAGGATGGCCACATCAGGTATCAAGACCTTCTCTACTATACTGAAAGGATATATATAGCTCCAGTTATATCCACGCACCGTATCTCCATGTCCACCGAATCAAAGCCCGTAGATCTAACTCCCGCCTCAAAAAAACAAGAAAAATGGAGCATCACGTCAAACACGCCGCCCACGAGGGCCATTCCCACATGGACCACGCAAATATGAACCACACGGCCGAAGCTGAAGAAGACCACAGTGTCATGGAGCATGATCATCACCATCACCATCACCACCATCCCACCTCTTCCTCCTCTGCTCCTGCCTCAACTTCTATTTCTTCTTTGATGGATCACTCCTCGCATGCTGGCCATAATCACGCTGGTCATAATCACGGTGAAATGATGCACGGTGCTGGCGCGATGTGTAAGATGGATGTAAGTATAACTATTAGCAGTAAAACAATAGACATACACATACTAAAGTCAAATTCGACAGATGTACTGGAACTGGTACACCATTGATGCCTGCTTTCTCTCCAAATCATGGCATATCACTTCTGCTGGCATGTTCGCCGGCTCCTGCATCGGCATCGTATTCCTCGTCGTGCTAGTAGAGGCTCTACGACGTTGTGCGAGAGAATGGGACCGACATATCGTCCGAGATTGGAAAGAACGGGCTATGGCTGCCGCAGAAGGGGTTGATGTTGATGTTGTAGACGCCAAGGGCAATAGTGGTATCGCTGATAGCGGATGTTGTTCGTCAAGTGCACCTGCAGGAGCTGCTGAGCCTGCATCGTCGTCGAGTGAGAAGGGATCGGTGACAAAACTCACTGCTCCGACTGCCGCCGTACTTCCAACAAAGAAACGTTCATTCTTTTCCCGTCTCTGCCCATACACCTCCAAATCCGCAACTGTTTCAACTCCACGCCCAACTTTGGCCCAGCATCTACTCAAATCACTGATCTATGCGGTATTGCTAGGCGTTGGGTATATTCTCATGTTGTTAGCGATGTACTATAATGGGTATATATTCTTCTGCTTGGTGATTGGGGCGTGGTTGGGCAACTTTTTGTTTGGAATGGATACTTGTGTGCTTGACGAGAGTATCGCAGGGGCGGAAAGGGGGTGTGGGTGTTAGAGTTGTGATATCAACCTTATCGGGAGAGTAATTTAATTAAAGTACACGCTATACACATACAATTGTGCCATTTTATATCTATGTAGAGCTTAGATGGATTTAAGAATCGATCAATCAACTATGAAAATATAAATCCGATTTCATAAGTATATACAGCACTTCCAAACACCCCAGCCCCAGATGGAACGTACACGCCACCCCTAATTAAGATATCCGAAAAGCATATATATGAAAATGTATAAATCTACCAACCGCTCTAGCACAAGTTGCACTTGTCAATGCAGCACTGGTTGCACTTCGCAATGTACTCAGCAATCATCTGACAGATTGGTGGCGAGCACGGAGATGTGTATCTGTAATAGCATGCTCGTGCGCAGTTTGTGTATCCAACGGTACCGACGGGGCATGTGTCGCGCTTCTCGAGGTTGCCTAGCGTTTACATGAAGATGTTAGTAGTGGGGTATGCATTCGGGAGGATTAGCTAAGCTATGGGAGTCTAACCTTGCTCGACTGGGGAGGCGATTGGGGAGGCGGTGACGGCGGCGGCGAGGGCCAGGGTGACGATGAATGATGCCTTCATTGCGCCTTGTATATAAATTTATAAGTTCGAACTAGGTAACTTTATTCGAATAGTAGGGTATATAATTAAATACTGCAGTACTGCGACAAGGAGAAGCTTGGAAGCTATATATAGAGATGTGGTATAATCCCAAGGAAGTATTTCGCAATAACAAAATGCCAATTCAAAATTCTACACTTCACTTCAAAGCAGTTTATATACTCAAGTATCCCAAAGCAATGTGGGGTATTAATACATATTTTATATAGACCAGTTGCGGTTTCAATACGAAGAAGTTCGCTAAGCTGATCCGAAAAGGGTCTTGATCAGGGTGTGTCAAAACAACCGTAACCCATGTGCCTGCATAGCCGTCGGATCTTGTCAACGATATCCCGGGTGGACGTACTACTACACATTCTTGTGTATAAAAGACTGGCTACCATGATACCACCGGCCTTATCCGAGCGAGTATTTTTTTGACAGCTCGCCGCCACAATGTTACTTTAAATTAAAAACGGCCGGGTATTCTGATAGCCGATCGCAGAGAACGAGTTTGGGTTCTGTGTTTTTGTTGTGCGCTGTGTTATATTGTAAGACCATGGTAGATTTGAATCCAGGCTCTGGAGGAAGAGCCATGGTACCGGCTATCATTGCAAGATCGGAGCGGTGTTCCGGTGCACATATATACCTAGGTATATACTCTGCAGAATAACATCGTACATTGGTGGGTGGGTGGGTCTACCAAATAATACCTTGATAAATTTAAAAGGCCAATAGTCGACTCAAGTCGCCGACCTAGACATATATCTATAAAAAAGAATATAAAATGTGGTATCGACGTATCAGCTTTGATGCATCAGGTTAAAGGATAGCCAGCAGCGCATGCGCAACAACCTCATTGTCGGATGCTCTTATCGTCACCGCGGCTTATAATACCTCTATTCTGATTCGGATTGCTATTATATATTATAGAGATGTCTATAGCTTGACGTTGGCCTGAAGTCGAGGCTCAAACCGCTGCGGATCCCTGTTCCGGTTAACATTCCGTTTCAATGCTAAGCTTCGCTCTGCACCAGGTTGCCCCGACAAGACAAGCTTAACTACTAATAAACTCAGTTTATGTGTTGTGGTTTCACGAGCCCAAGCCGGGGTCGTTCTAGATCGGCACCGATAAGGTGTTGCGGACGCGGAATGTGGTAATTCTTGTGTTGCTGGGAAAGCGCGGAAGGTGAACGTGAATGAACGTGAACGATGGACTGAAAACGTGCCTCGGTATCTTCTCGGTCTGGAGTTAGTCTGGTCTGGGCTGTCAGACCTCACCTTCCCCGGATTTCGTTCTTTTTAATTTCAACCTCGTCGCTTCCCCTTCTTCTTTCTCTTTGTTCGTACCCTGCTTCTCAACCATCGGCGTCGCTTCATCTAGAACTCTAGCTCTGAGTCTATTGTGAATAAGCCCATCTATATTTGCGATATAAATTTCAGCATCAATATCCTAAGCAAAAACCTCCTCCTCCCGGCGGTATATTCAAATAAATACATACATATTTATATATACACACCACAAATATAGTCACGATGTCGAACGAATCAAAGACCCTCTACACCCTTCCAATCCCCTCCTCCTCTTCCGGCACTATCACTCTCACAATCCCGCGTCCTCAGACGCACCCAACCGTCTATCTCCTAACCTTCAACTCTCCACCAGACAACCGACTTCTCACCTCCTTCCTCGAAACATTTACTCTAGCGCTCGCCTTACTCCGCACCAACCACCCAAAGGGCGTATTAATCACCACCTCCTCAAACCCCAAATTCTACAGTAACGGTTTAAACCTTGAACATGTCGCCTCTCAAGACCTATGGTGGTCCAAGATTTTCTGGCCATTCATGAAGAATCTTTTGTCATACCCCATGCCAACTCTAGCGTTGATAAACGGCCATGCTTTCGCCGGAGGATTCATCACCTCCATGTGCCACGACTACAGAGTTATGAATCCCTCTAAGGGATTCGTGTGCATGAACGAACTAGACTTCGGTGCACCATTAATCCCACCATTGACTTCCATCTTCCGTAATAAATTGTCTGCGAAGACATATCGCTCTGTGGTTTTGGAAGCACATAGGTTTCCTGGACCACAAGCTTTGAAGGAGGATATTGTGGACGCGTTGGGAGGGCTTGACGAGGCGTATAAACTTATTGATGAGAGGAAGTTGGCGAAGAAGGGTGAAAGCGGTATTTACAGCGTTATTAGGCGCGAGGCGTGGAGAGAGACATTTGGATTCGTAAGGGGGGATAATCAGGAATGTCATGATGGCGATAAGTGGGTTAAGGATACTGTTGGAGACGCAGAGAGGGAGGAGGAGGAGGCTAAGGCTTTGGTTCAGAGGTGGGAGAAGAGCCAGGGCGCTAAGTTGTAAAACCGAACTTCTTTTCTCGGTTTCGGGCTATTGCGACGAGAATATGAGCGATTAGGCGGAGTCGTACCTATACTACACATATCACATATGTTTTTGCAGCTGATAGCGAAGGTACACATTTCTATCATGGACATTTTACTGTATAATAGAATTAATCGATGGGTTTACGGGCAATTGTATCCGTCAACAATATTAAATCGTGAACATTAAGGGATCATGTAGAAGTCATGGTCGTTCTACACCCTTGATCGGTCTATTGTCGATGGATCTAATTTTGATTTGTGGCAATCTCTTCCAATCTGACACCTCATAGCTGCTCAGCTTTACACCAAAATAATCCAAGTCAAGGCCAAAAGCGAAAGTAACTAATAGAGAGGCGACCACTCAGCGGCATCCTGTTTGGTAGGCCCACCACTTCCAAGGCATATCTCTCCAAATATTACCCTTAGCACACCGCCAACAGAACCCCCTCAACCCATATTATTACCACAATTTTAAGCCATCTACCATTCCAAATATTCAAAGCAACTGAAGTAACATCGTAAGCTTCTTGGCCCAGCACCAGTGGTCTGATGAATATAACACGGGAAATTGTGCCGAAAAAAACGGCAAAACTTTAGTTGCTATGGTATAAGTTTATCTGAATATGGCGTATATACAAGCGGGGCAGTAACATGCCGACGGCACTGCCGATGACTGCTTGCACGTCCGAGATGATATGTAATTAATAATTTTCCCGTATGCCTCGGCATATGTACTCCTCCTTTTTACCCTCTGTTCGAATTGGGCCGAGATAGCCATCTGTACCGAAAGTTTGCCTGGCCTACCCCATTGTGGCCTTTTGGACTCCGCGAGGGACGATAGCTAAGAACTTGGCTTGCATCCTATAGACGAAAGACGGCCAATTCGTGTGTATTGCACTTTCGCCGCTTCGAACACTGATGTGGGTCTTGAATGCTGGTTATACTAAATATAATCATATTATATGATCAGGGTACTCCCAATACAGAGACAAAAGCTCAATAGAGGCTAGTCTCGTAGTATGGGCTATCTCGGCACCTCCCGAGTTAATGATTCGCATCTGTGTTGTAAGGAATGGTAGTGTTGGAAGTGCATGGATCTATATGAATCGCTGGTCTCGTTGAATCGTTAGTTATAGTATATATCCGGAAGACTGAAAGGGGGGCTTTATTCATGTTGGGGGATTATTAAATTGCGGTGTAGTTGCGACCTCTACTTGACCGATAGATGACATATCGTAGCCTAGCGAATATCCTAGCAGCTCAAAGAGCACCACATAACCGCAACATCAATCAATCGATTGCAATCGATAAGCCTAAAACTCAGGGTATAATTGCTCATTCACAAAAGCACAAGGCACCTGAAAGTCGGCCTGGCATAATAAGATATCCAAAGAGCAGTGCCGTGCCACAGATTTTCCCAAATACAGTAATCCCGCACGAGATCTAACCCCAAAACCCAACCCAATAAAATGCAGAGGCGAAGCTGTCTGCATGTACTTCCGCGTGGAATTCTCGAAGCCCAGACGAGGGTTCCCGTGCATAAAGCCAATGAGGTCACTACTCAATGCGCTTTTCACCCGACTAGCCAGCCTGGAGCTCACGACTGACCGACCAACAAACAACCCGCATGATCAATGCAATGCAGGGCAATATATACATAATATAAAGGATCATAAGATTTGATAGAAAGAGGATATGTTTTCCAGAGAGCGCGAAAAAAATGAAAATCAATTACCTAAGCGTCTTAGCCTGTTTGAACAACCGGCTTGCGGCGGTGAAGACTTGGCTAGGGGGTTAGCGCGGACATGGTCCCAAATATATCATCCACTGCATTCGTTACACAGACGCAAAAAAAGCCACAATCCAACACAACCACCCTTGTCAGTAGACAGAAGCAAGATCCGTGTCTTTTGATCATGAAGGAGCTTAGAACGCTGTTTATTGTTCTACCAGAATTTCTTCTCAGACTACAAGGAGTAGATAAACTTTAGTATTATAGTACATTGATCTTCACAAAAGAAACATTCACGATCCCGGGTCCCACTTAGAAACCCGAACGAAATCCCTAAAACCATGCCTCGTAGGGCTGAAATGCACGGACCAAGCTTCAAGTGCTTGGCGCGACAAAATAGCACAATTTCCAACCCATTTTCCAACGGCGAACCCTGCATCGAACCAACCTGCTGCGGAATTTTTGCCATAGTGGCCTGGTCTCCCTGGACTTCTAGTGAGTTTCCGCAGTGCATGTAACCCTAGGCTTTGCTGCGCATGCTCGCTACGATCGCTTCGCCTTTACTTTTTGGGAGGTTTGGTTAGGCTCTTCGGATGGCTACCGGACTCGAGGGTTAGTTTTTGCATGGGGCAATCAAGTGCTTGGGGATTATTGCAATTGCATCATGGATATTGAACTAGGGCAATCGATTCATAGAGTCCTAAGAGATAAATAGGGTCATGACTCTCTTCTTTCAGCCTTCCTTTCTAGTATCAATACGCACATCTCCAGCATCAAACCGATTCTATTCTCTTATATATATTTACTACTAAAATATAATTAAAATCCTTCATTTCGTCTGTTTGCACTTCCCAATCTAAAGCAGCATGAAGCTCCACGCCATCCTCCCCCTGCTCCTCCTTCACACCGCCCACGCCGCAATCTACGATAGAGCCCGTATTGCCACCTTCGGTCCTGATGAAAAAGGCTTAAACGCCCCTACTGCGGTTCTCAAACGCGGCAGAATCGTCGCCGACCCAGATCCAGAAGAAGGACTGACCGCTCCAACCGCCATACTCCGTCGGGCAAGAAAATTCGCAGATCCAGATCCCGAAGAGCAGGCCAGACCGGATGATAAGTTAACAACAAGAGTTGTAAAAAGGGCCAAACCCGCCCCTACAGTCGTCGAAAAACGAGGAAGGAAGGCCGCGGACCCTGACCCCGAAGAACAGGCCAGACCGGACGACAAATTAACAACTCGAGTCGCGAAAAGAGCAAGACCTGCTCCTACCCTTGTAGGCGAACACGCCCGGCCAGCACCTACTATCGTAGAGAAACGTGGAAGGAAGGCAGCGGACCCCGATCCAGAAGAGCAAGCCCGACCAGACGATAAACTTACCACCAGAGTCGCAAAGCGAGCTAAACCAGCTCCTACCCTTGTATCGAAGAGGGCTAGAAAGTTCGCAGATCCAGACCCCGAAGAGCAAGCTAGGCCTGATGATAAATTGACCACTCGGGTCGCAAAGCGAGCGAGACCTGCCCCTACTGTTATTGGAGAGCAGGCTAAGCCGGCTCCTACTTTAGTGGAGAAGAGGGGTAGGAAAGTTGCCGATCCGGATCCAGAAGAGCAGGCTAGGCCTGATGATAAATTGACGACTCGAGTCGCAAAAAGAGCCAAACCAGCCCCGACCTGGGTCCCAAAATAAATTGGCCAAGCAGCAGATCTAGATCGGACAACGAGTTAATAACCATTTTCCTGCCCAATAAGAGTTGGGCTTGATCTCAGCATCCGTGCTCCCTCTTGTTTACCTCATATTGTTACCATCATTTCTCGAGTTAGGAATTCTAATATTCTTGTCTAAATATATATATTTTTGTTTCTGTGTCCATAAAATAACCTGTTTATAGTGATCTAAAGATATGGATCGCTGATACTGGCTTAATATACATGCTTATTAGCTTTATTCCATTTATTTAGTCCATAGATATTTGCCTAGTATTTTGTACCGAAAGCTCCCGTGCAAGTATTGTAGATAATAATAAACGGATGCGAAAATACTCTTCAAACCATTGCTTAACACCCATCATACGGTCTAAAACAACGGTATTCCAGGGTGTTTAACGTGGGCTACCTGTTTACTAATGCTATTATTATATCGGGAGCGTGTCAATATGTACAGAGGAGGGCATCTGTACACATTTGTCGCTGTCGTTTTGGAAGGCGCAGTGTGAGCCTGCGCGTCTAAAGAGCGCTGTTAAATTGCCGTTATTTAAAGGCATTTGTAGGGATCTTAGTTCTGCCACTTCGCCCGATTATTACAATGGTAAATAATATTCAAGAAAGTATCAAACGAACTACATAGTTTTCAATATCAATATAGACACAAGGTACGCGCACACGCAGTCACGAGTCGACAAGCCTAGCGTTCTCCTAGAGCGTCCACTCAGATAAGCGCCCGCCCCGGCACCACCAATAGGTTGGGCAATCATATCCTTTTTCCGGAATAGAGTTCGTTTTAGATTCTGGGTATACAGTCATATGATTTGAAAGTAGGTGATCTTATATATACATGTGGGCGGGTCGTTGAAACTGCATATATATACTGGAGAATTATTACATGGATGTATAGATACTCGATTGAGGGGATATATAGATAATGGTCTATTGGCAGTCGAGTTACTTGCAATAGTACCTATCTCGGCTATAAACCTTTGTGGAAGAAGGATTGATGGATCGATAACTCACTTCTACATTTTCTGTAGATCTCGTAGCACTAGTAGCGCAATAATGGCTCATTGCCTTCAGATTTTCTTCCTACATGATGCTATTCTAACCAATTGGCTCTATGAATATAGCTACGGAAGGTTACAAAAAAGTTCATGACATGCGCATAGACACATTTAGATAGAGAAATGTAGAGTTGGAGGTAGTATGTAATTTTTACTTGGTCACTAATTCTCTCAGCAAATAGCTAACTGGAGAAGGGCTAGTATTCGCATTTAGTTATAAGATCAACAGAACCATTCAGCATGCAACGCCGGTTGTCTATCAACTTCAGCGCAACAAAACATCCTGGCCATAAATCGTACGAAAATCAGGCCCGTACCACACTTGCGATATTAAGATGAACTTCAAAAACACAATGCACAATGCGCCTCCGCAGAATCGGTGATCTGAAAATCATACCCTGCTATAGGAAGTTGTTCTGGCTGAGACGAGGCAAGATATTTAAATTTGTTGTCGTTGCCTTGTCCCGCACTCTGAAACGTCATACTGCATTGGCCAAGTTATAAAACGGACACCTTTTTTTCGTGCGAAAATGCAATCGTAGGGCGAAATGGCCTTGATTGGTTATTTATTTATAAATGATAGTCAATGTAGGATTTGCATACGGGACGCGTCTTTACGAGACCATTTTTTTACTGTCGCGCAGCGCGTTCGAGACGAGGCTTTCGTAATTTTCAAAAGCGCAGAGTGTTTTTGATATACCCATGATGCATGAATCCGCGAAGGAGTCGGGATTTCGAAACTGTCGCACCCTAGTTAAAGATTGCCCGTTGGTGGATGAGTCAGCAACTAACCAAGGCGGCACAAAAAGATCCTGCTCTAGCATTGATATGTAGCACGGTTTCTCCCGCCCGTCTGTGCATATAATTAATCCAATCAATATCATGGTTGAATAAATTTCTCAAAGTTAGAGAATCAAGAACTGCAGGATCAACCCTCCCCGCTTTCCAATGCCCTCGCTTCCGTTGAAATTCAACCTCCCGGCTTTCCTGTCAATTTCGGGATCGATTACTCGGTCGGCCAATTTATCGGCTAGTTGTCTTTCAAAAGCCAAACCCCCAAAAAACAAAAACATGGGACGAAAAAACCAGCTGTGAATCAGATATTTCAAGCATAGCTTTGAATTTAGTTTTCTGCAAGCTTAGCGCCGTTTTTTTGACTGCCCAGGGTCTGCTTACGTTAGTAGTTTAGTTATCGATGGTGGTAACTAGCTTATGACGATACTCGTGACCCCATGCTCAGATGACGATAACAGGAGGGTGGGATGTGGGTGTGTGGATGAGTGGATGAGTGTGGGTAACAAGGACTGTCTGCAGCTCACGATCCGCCGGACCCACCCGTTTGCTTTTTGGGAGGGGTTTCCAAAAAATTCCCATATTCCATTTGGATGGAATAGGAAGTGTAATTGACTTGCGATCACGCAAACGTCCGGGTTTTGGGGGGTAGGAACCCACCATAAGGGGGTTGGAAAGACAAACCCCTCGATCTTCTCAAGAAAAGTGAAGATGGGGTATGAGTCGAAGAAAGGGGGACTTTAAGTCCAATGAAGCCGGACACCCTTCTCAGTCTCAGATGAGAGGTTTAAGGCATGATTTCGGATAGTTTGTAGTAAGTGACCAAGGTGTCCTGGACATCTTTCGAACCCGAAAGAAAGGGCTTGGGAAGCCAATCGTAACTTGATATAGTTTGGGGGTAAAGGACCACAGGATTTGAGGGAGGATTTGACAAATTTGAGGCAGGAATACACTGCAGTGTCGGCCGGGCATGTAAGTACTAAAGCACTATATCTGCATATGGTGGGGTTGGGAAGATCTGAAGCACGGTTGTGATTCGTTCAGCCCCGGTCAAGCCAGATGCAGGCTGGCCAGCTAATCATCAATCCGAGGCATGCAAAACCCCGCCTAGCTGAGGACAATCGATAGTGTAGCTAGACTATAGATACTTGTTTGTTCAAGCAGAACTTAGGTATGAGTACAATATTATCGTAGGCCCTCCATGACTTTGGGATATAAAACCCTGAGGACCCGGGACTTTAAGGCCTAGTTGGAAGGGCGGTGCAACCCTCAAGTTTCATGCGAGAGGAGTCAGAACTGATAGATATCGAACCATACTCGAGGGGGAGAATATCTTCCACATACCTTATACATAACGTCCGTATATAAATGCATGCATCCTGCCATCCTCCCAGCCTGCCAGACTCGAGCAGAAACATAGAAAGGATATTAGAGGAGGGGGAGAAGGGCATTTCACACCAGTCGATGCAGGTGAACTGACCAGAAGTCAAAGACATCGACAGGGGGCGTCTCGACCTGCAGCTGTGGGCGTGGTCACCCGTCTGGTAACTGCAGTTACTGGCAATGGTGGTGGCATGGACTCGGACAAGGACTTGGACATTCTGTTCCATCTGAAGCCGTCGGTTTGATTTAATTAATTAGCAGTCTTCTGTCCCTTTCCTGCCGGGCTCCTCCTGCTCATGCTGCTGCTCCTCATCGCCTGCTGATTCGATTACATTTTTTGGATTCGAGAGGTCACCATCCATCCATCTTCATCCGTCCACCCATCCATCGCCTTTTGTCGTCATCGTCATTTCTTAAGAAGGGCCCGGATAATAGCTTATCTTTAGCGTTCTTTCTTCCTTTCTTTCTTTCATCTCCCTTCCTTCCCTCCCGAGACACTCAGATGACCTCAAATCGTTTCCCTTCTCTCCATTTTGATAGTATCGATAGATAAATAAGAATTGTAGTACAATACGGATACAAGACCGAGATTGCCATTGATTCCCGTACCATCGAGTTCGAGTTCGAGTTGATTCCTGAAGTTCCGCTGCCCCTCCGCGCTGCGTTGTCGACTTCCGATTCGGCCATTCTGATCGTCCAACCCGACCAACACCTCCACCACAGGACAGTCGGCCAACCCCACAACGACCTCCAACCGCTAAACTGCCTCATCTTTCTATCTTCATCCTCTCCCTCATTGACTTCATCATCTTCAGATTCATCTTCAGCTTCTCCTCTCGCTCGCTCTTTCTCCTTCGCTCTCTCCCTATATACATCCCTCTGACTACTTTTCCTAGCTGGTTACCTCCCGTTCACTACTTTAACTTAATCCTTTGTATCATCGCTCACTCGCTCGCTCGGTCGAGAGAGGAACGGACAGGCTGCATCTACGTCATACGGGCTTCTGCGCTGACCAGGTGACAGAACAGCCTGGCTGCTACAGCTACAGCTACCACCGCTGCTGCTGCTACTGTCACTCTGATAGTGTCACTGATACTGCCACTGCTGCCACTGCTGTTGCTGCATAATATTATCTTCTCCTCACACCCATAGAGAAACAGAGAGAGAGAGAGAGGCCACCTCGCCAACCTGTCGTTTTCTTAGGTATTTCCTCAAAGCCTTCTCCTGTTAGTCAGACTTTCTTCCGTTTGTCATTTTTTCTCTTTCCTCTTGTTCGTTTGTTCGTCCGTCCGTCCACTTCATTTCGTTTCATTTCATATTATTTTTATTGCGGGAGTCCTGCCTGCCAGCTCAAGCTGCCGTTTGCTGCCTTGCCTCATTCGAGGCTCCCTGCTGCACTTCGGGCATGGGACAATCATATCATATCAGACCTACCATACCCACTCTTGACAACCAACCCACACCCTGGTCTTGCTCCGAAAGATTCATACTTTTATGAAGCATCTCCATTATTTGTCACTGCACAGACAAAAAATTACATACACACACGCGCGCAGCAGAAATACACGCAGTCACGCAGTCACACGTATATACTCGGGCTGTTGTCACAGCTTATATATATTCCTGTTCTCTCTCCTCACTCCCTGAGGAATACTTGAAAAGAAACCAAGACCAAACCAACCGATTGCCGTTAAATCCTTTGGAAACCAAGAAACCACCTGGCTAATCTCGTTCAATGCTCCGATGTTCAGCTACAGGATCTCCAAACGGGGAGAAACCCCTCCATCCTCGCCATTCTTCAAACGTTGCTCCTGCAACCCTCGCATGATGCGTCAGTTTAGGAAACTCCTGGGTTGGAAACAGAAGAAGCCTCGGAAGAACGGCATTCCCGATACAAAAGACCGACGTCCAGTATCTCTCGGATCTATGAGAAAGGCTTCCACGATTAGTATGGCGATGTCTTCGTTAGGTTTCTCAGTGCAGTTCGCCCAGTCGGAGTCACAACTACCCGATCCTAGGTGTCCGCAACATCACCTCGGAGCCGAAAATGATAGCCAGGGAAGCTTCAAAATGGCGAACTCGTCGTCAGGAACTACAGGACATGGCACAAGTCATGCGAAGAAACGCTCCACAACCTCGTCTCCACCAGACGAAACGGCCGCCGGAGTACCTCCAAGATTGCCGGAAACTAGCGATACAGAATTCAGGATCCAGCGATCGTTAACCATCGATGTTATGCCACGTGTAGACGAAGGCCAGGAGGAAGTTGAGTCGGTATATATGCAAGACTATGATGATGAAATGGAGAATTTACAGGCACAACTAAGGGAGGAAATGCCGCTAAAGACTCCAAAGTCTGTAATGATGGAGGACGTTCAGTTTGATGAAGAAGAACTAACTCTCCCGGCCCCTGTTGTCCCGGTCGAACATTCCGTACCCGTCGAATCGAGAACCAAGGCCAGTTCACAACCTCCACACACAGAATGGAGACCCACCGCCACCCTTCTATCACTCCCACCTGAATTGGTTCTCGAAGTCTCCAAATACCTGCCTTTCTGCTCCCATACTGCCCTCTATGACACCTGTTCCCGGCTCAACCACGTAATCCGAGATAATAATTCAGCCTACTACGAGCGGGAACTCGCCAAAGCAGGTGCGAACCCACGGGGCGACTCGCTACTCACACGATCGATATTCGCCTTCCAATACCTTAATCGACCTTCCCAATGCCCAGAATCCCACCCGGAATTCTTTATAGAATCAAGTTTTGGCTATATTCGGTACCTCAAAGCACAGTCCCAGATCGTTAAGGACATCGCCGACATCCTACAATCCGATGTCTACCAGTCATTTCTCCTAACAGAGGAAGGTCGCAAGCAGCTCCGATTAACGGCCCATGGAAGCCACGAGCCAGAAGATCTGAGTCATCGCGATGATGTAGACCGGGATCTGATGCACTTGTGGGAGTTTGTGAACTACTCTGTGGACAAGCTGGTCAGGAGTGAGGTACCGATGTATTACCCATACGGCGAGCAGAGGGCGTACTACGACGCCACAATGCCTTTCCCGCTATTATCTGCTACGGATGACGCCAAGGCCGAACAGTTGAAGAAGAGGGTATCGAAACTCGCCAAGGATAGCCAATTTCCGCATGACCAATTCCTGGTCTGGGAAAGAAAGCGTCTTAGGGACCTCCGGAATGAGTACTGGAAGGAAGATACTGATAATCTAAGTAAAGTCGAAAGCAAGGATATGAGGTGGATTCTAGAGGTCGTGAAGGCAGTATTTGTCGGAGTAGTATTCAAGCCGTTTATTGAGGGTCCCCGCGAGAAGAACAAGGCCATTTTGGAGCTGAAGGCCAAGGCGTTGAGAAAAGCCAGTAGGAATGCGACACCCGCCTCGCCTGGAGATAGCCAGCCGCCTGAAGGTGATGAAAGGCGGAGTGACTGGCTATTGAGCAACCAAGACTGGCCGGGGGCTTCGAGTACGGACGCAGTGCCTCCGAGCGACGTCATGAGCGAAGACTGGCAGACTCCACCCTACAGCTTAACGTACACGGAGCAGGAGGTTCGGGCATATGTAGCATATCTAGTAGCTACTGGAGGCATGAAGTTGCTCCTGGCCGTGCTGAGAGCCGCGTCTGCCCACAATGGAGTATTAACACCGGAGAAGCTCGAGGCGGTCCTCGCAAGATGGGATGAATTACGACGCAACGGAGAAGTCGACAATGAAGAATTTATGAAGGGATTCGACGCAGACAAAGCCCGCGAAAGGGAAAAGGAGAAGAACCCCGAGAAGTCCGAGTTTGAGCACCTATGGAAACCTACCAAAATTGAAAGGATATGGGAACGAGATTGCAAACGCGGTGGATGGAGTAACTGGGAAGGCTGGGTCGCGGAATATTATTTAATCGCTTAATTGTTAAACGGGGAATAGGAAGAGGGAAATGGTTTAATTGTTGTAGTTTTTTCTTTCCTTTCCTTTCTGTGTGAACTCGGGTGGTGTCTACTCGCGTCTGCTTTTTTTTCTTATAGGCTTTCTCCCCTCCTCCTCCTCCACCTCCTCCCTTTTTTCTGTTTTCAAACTTACTCACTTATGTAGCATATTAGCATTACTGGCTTGTTCCGGATGTACTCACGGTATTCCTTTTTGGTTTTGTATCCCCACATTCGTCACTGTGTTATATATACCCCCGCTTCCCCGCTTCTTCTTTTTCTTACTCTGTTTTTATACCTGTTTTCGCTGCCTGCCTGTCCGGGTTCTGCGTTCCTTGGTTTTCCTCAGGCCCTCCAGGATGGTGGTCCCTCGTTTTATGCTGGCTGCTATGTCGGCCAAGGTTTCCGAGGGCGATACGCAGGAACAGTTACAATCGTTCTTAGTGGGTCTGCTTTGATTTGCGCTGCTGGTGGGGTTGGTTATGCATGCATTCTTTTTTACGATTCTACAGGGCCCGGGATTCTTCATATATGTCTTCTTTTTTAAAAAAATAGCCGGCTTTTCGTTCATGTTTTCCCCCTTTAGGTTCCTTTTTCTCCCCTCTCTTGCCTTATAGCTCTTTTCTAAATTTCTTTATAGGCCAGGCTAGTACTAGTATTGTATGATCGATCGCTGTATAAAGTGTTCTATATACTGGTTTTTCCCTCCCCTTTTCATTTGACCCTAGTTTTCTTTCTAAAAAAATGCTGCATTGCGATATTGGTAGAGGGTTTTATGTATTCGCATTTTACTTTAAATTTATGGTAATGGAAATCTAATAGACGGGTGGTTTCGGTGACTTCTTTGATTAATTGTTGAGGTCTTGATCATTATTTTACATACATGGAGAAGATATTATCGAAATTGATATATTCAATCTAGTCCGAATCTATACCCCTAACTCAGTATAGCCTTTATCAAAGCACAATAGCCAGTAGCTAACAGTTAGGGAATCGATCTATATCATTTAGATTATATAATCTAGCTAGATATATATACAGGGATAAGGCTTCAAAACTTGCTTCGGCTAAGGTCTGATCATATAAGTTATTATATCTGGACTAGATACCCGAGACCAAGTCATCCTTGTTAACATGCTACGGATTTAACTACAATGCCATCGCTTCCAGGATATCGTCATTTGAATTTACAAAAGTCGTATGTTTCATTGTTACTAATGGAGTGGTAGGGTACCTTAACGTAATCGCGGTGGGGCCGCTGTAGCTATCGACGGCTGGCCCGCTGGGATAATATAATCATGTTTGATATAATATGTGATTATCTTGAGTATAGAGTCATACATGCGGTGCATGTCATCTGAAATCTTGGCTTGGGCGGGTGTGATGATAGTGAGCTCCCTCCATGGGTCCAATGATTTGTCTCATTATGCATCGATCAGCTAAGCGGTCGGACAAGGGGATCGATGAGGTAGAAGTCGATTCTTATGAAATTCATGTATCGACAGACGAGCTGCCTCGTACTCAGGCTTTGACAGGATTTATCGCAAGAGCAGGGGGGTCTACTCTTGATCTTTCATGTAAGAAGGCTGTTAATTCTGGTCATTTGTAGCCTAGCCATGGTCTTGAGTGGTCTCGTAGTATGATCTTGAGCTCAGAAGGTGCGGTAGGCAACCCTCGAGGCTTCACACAGCTGCGACAGTATCAGTAGCATAAGAGTTTGCGAATATCTGAAGATATTCCATCTGGAAATCATGATTATAAATCCTCCATCGGCATTCCGGAATTTCTAACAGCGCAAACCGTCGATGTCGACGGCTCTTATCATAGGATTCGAGCCGGTACCGACGACAGCTAGAGGTATTTATAAGTTCTTATACAGCCACAGCCGCCAGGTTCGAAGGGAGAGACGGGTCGAGAGACCAAGCCATGAAACTTGCCAGAAACGCGGAAACTTCGTAAAAGGGTGGAGAACCGACGGAAAGCCAAAGGGGTCTGTGTCTGAGCGTATCGGTAAAAATAAAAACAAAAAAGGGAAAAAAAATCCTATCGGCTGTGTTCTAGATCTAAGAAACAGCATATATATGTACATTCATATAAGCTTTTTCCTGATCGTTTTTTTTTTAATATACTCAAGACTTTTATAACTCGTGATATTGAGCTTTGACACCCAAGTAAGCACTGATGTCATCATCAACCGTTCTAACTGGATCATAATGCTTCAAAGAGACGGTATATTAATTACGGAGAATAATATGTTCTGTCAGGTAAGGTCATCGGCCTCGGCATTCAGGTACCATCGTCGGTCGTGATGCCGAATGGCTAGGGCCGATCCAAAAACCCCGCCAGGGTCTTCTCCCCTCAGGAAAAGCCGGTGTCTGATAGACGCTTCAACTCATCCAATGGAGCAACGAGGGTCAGCGAAGCTTAAAACACCCAAAGCGTGACCCTTGTGGGTCGTACAGAAATCCGGCCAATGAGATTGTCAGTAGAAGCCCCAAGTCACCCTATCCGGACTAGTATGGCGTTTGACTTTGACAACACCAGGTCAAGGGGCCAGGACACAGCGAACCACCTTCAAACAGGCTATACATAGACGGGTGAGGCTTATTGAAAAAATATCGTCGTTAGGGGTCTATGGGATCGTATTGGTGAGCATTGTGAGGGAATACTCAGGTTGACAGAAGCGGCGATAGTTATGCAAGCCAAAATAGTTTTCCAAAGAAGGCGCTCCAGTTCCCCGGATTATCCAAGGCGGCAGCTGCAATTGCAATTGCTAAACGACGTGGTTAAGCCGGATTGATTGATTGTCTCTTTTGTTCGGCTGAAGAAGGCCCGCTATCGACCAGTGATTGTCGCGCGCTGAAGGTTTCATAATTGACCAGCGCCTTGGGAGGGGTACTATCCCGCTTTCGAAGGCTGTACCTTGCAGCAGAGTCATCCAGGAAACATTCCGCCATAGCGTTATGGCCTTTTGTTTCCTATCCTTCGCCCTTTCTCTCGATTCGATCCTCTTTTGTTCCTTTCCCCAATCCCTCTGACGAATTGTTGGTCGCAGTGTTCGTTGATACGTGCATTGTTTGAGGAGTCGGTCTTTTCGCTTTTTCGCTGGCGATATTCCCTGCTTTTTTTCTTCTTTCTTCTGCCCTTTTCCTTGCCATCTGGATGGCCATTATCTGTTGAACAGATATTACTTCCACTTGTTACTTCATCCTTTCGAATTTGGACGTTGTGAAGTTATTAACTAGCCCGACGCCTTTCGTTGTTGAGTTTTGGAGTAAATCGACGACTCGAGGTTGCAATTGTGTTGCAGCCTTGACAACTGACCACATTTTCAACGCAAAAGACCGCTGGTCACGGGCGCCTGGTGGACTGCGATTAAGCCCGGACGATAATTTGATCGCAATTGATCTCTTCAGGAAAGAAAGAAAGGTCAGAATTACAACTTCCGGTCATCGTACGGCTTGGACTTGTAGACGAAGGGGGACGGACGATATCTACGACATTCACGATTTTAACTGGGCGTCTACGGCATTCTCGAATTTGAGATTCGAAAGGAAAAAAGAAAGGCCTTTATAATACTACCAGCGAGTTCTTGGTGTCCCGACATATATACTTAAGTAAATATATGAAATCCTGCTAGCCACCGGGAGAAAATTGATATAGCGTCACATTCCGGCTTTTTTTCTTTTCTCCAGTCCGGAGGGATCAGGAATCCTTATCAATAGACATCTTTTCAAAATGCGAATACCGAGCCTATCGATATCGCTACTATCCATCTCCCTCCTCCTACCGACAACACTTGCCGAATATGCAAGTTACGACATAGCGCCGGGGAAGCTACTCGCAGATATACCGGGCGAACTCGCAACTTCCAAACCCGATGGTTCGAAACGCAGCTTTCCTCCGTTAGCGGAGAATAAACCATTGCCTAGATGGATACCGAGGAGTATGAACAACAAATTACAGATACGACAGATGGCAGCACTTGGCAGTGGTGCTGAAGGGTTAATATGCACTACGGATGGACCGTCGTGCGGTCCAAATGCGTTTTGCAATAGTGGGTTGGGGTGCTGTCTGAGAGGTCAAACTGGCTGTGCTGGGAATTCATGCTGCTCGGCAGGGCAGACATGTTGCAGTGCTAGTGGTGGATGTTGCCCTACTGGCTACAATTGTGTGGAGATTCGGGGTAACTCTGGTTGTTGCCTTGAAGGATCAGATTGTGAAGGCTCGGCGGATCTGGTGAATGCGGTGGAAGGAGTTGCAAATCCAAACGACGGTGGGGTTTGCGTAAATCAAGGGTTTGGGGTATGCCCAAGTAGGACATTTTGTTGTCCGTCGGGAAGGAAATGCCTAAGAGACGCGAGTGGGAAAGCGGCTTGTGAAAGAGTTTGCGAAGAGTAAGTGATACTATGAATGATTCCCCACTATAATATGTACATACAAACTGACGAATATGATAGTTCAAACTTCTTCGTCTGCCCAAGTAACGACTTCTGCTGCCCCAGAGGCTCTAGCTGTTTCGTTGACAGTAGTGGGCGGAGTCGGTGCAGAGTGACAATTGTTACGACAATAACTGCCAGCTCCGACCCACCAGCTACAACAACATCCGCTATGAATTCATCATCCACGGATATGGAACTCACAACCACCTCATCAGCGAATTCATCAAGAACCACTAGCACTGAGGAGCCTTCTACAACATCCTCTACAGAATCACCCACTGAAACCACGGATTCTGCAATTGAGACAACATCCGAAGCCACACTTTCACCTGACCCTACGGAGACATCAGTAGAAGAAAGTACTTCGACCACAGAAACAGCAGAGGCCGTATCTTCAACCGCTGCTGGTGGAAATGGTCAGGATAACAATAATAACGGTCCATTACCTCCACCAAATGGAGGCTTGGATAATATATTCACAAATGAAGGAGACAGAACACACAAAATTTCCATCCCAGTATTGGCGGGGGTAGGCTTGGGGCTTGTTGGCTTCGTTATAGGGATGCTGTGATCTGATGAGAAGGGTTTGAAGGGCTATGAAACGAAAAACATATAGAGGTAATATGGTGGAGAGATGCATGCATGCATGATGAACGATGGTAATAGTAGAAGCGAGCATATTGTACAGACAGCGGGTCACGACTTTCCCTTTTTTTTATTTTCCTCCTTATTTCCTATCACTGGCTATACCCGATTGCTTCTTTTGTATAATTTTTAGTTATGGGCATAGGCGTTCTTGATTCTCTTTTTTTTTCCTTTCCTTTTTTTTACCATAACTGCGGTTATCAATAATACATTGAAGGGCTCTGGAACCATTTTATCTACACCTAAAACGAGATATACCAGTAGGCGTCACAACAGATATCCTAGCTATATATAACTATATCGTAGGGGAAATTGGCAGACTTGGTAGAGGGTTTTCACGGTTTAAGTCTATTTCGTGGCCAAAATAAAGAAACTATAATTTCTTAGGTCAGCTAGGGAGCTCTCAGGTCACCTCCCAAGCTTCCTAAGAACTCGTACGGTAGATATCTAGGTATATCTAAACAGCGGAAAGCACACCGTAGAGGTTGGCTTACGAGACCAGATATCCTTTGGGATTGATTTTGATAGAATATAGTAGTTAAATTATACCACGGCTCGACCCCTAATTTATTTTCAGGTCCACCTGTGTAAGCCTGGAGTAATAGACCTCTTTTAACGTGATAGACTGATATTAGATAATCGTACATTCACTAGCGATGAACTTTATTACTTGGTTAGCGCCTGATCATTTGTCTGTAGGCGGAGAGAGGAGTTACGCCGAGTAGGTTGGAGCTCAGTTGACGATGTTTAAACACTCAAACTCCCAATAACTGGTAATGGAGTACTTAAATTAAAATCTAGTATCACTCTAGCCTCTATCTTACGACCATCCTTCTATCTATCTACTCCATCTCACGAACTGATATTTAGATCAGGAAGTAACGCTACCTGACTTCATACTCCATCCCAGTCAACATATCAACCGTCGACGCGACAACTCGGAAGAATATCGTCATCCAGCGTTAAACATTCATTGGGGGGGATACAGATAAGATTCCTTTAATAAACCACCGGCTCTGTTGGTTGTCTTTAGCTACGACGACAGTAGTCGTGTAGCAGTGACCCTTGGTCGCCATACGAAGGATAAGATGATCCTACTAGCAAGCTATAATGCCCCTGTGCTAGACATTGGACGTGGAGGGCACTCTTCCTCTTCCTCTTCATCTTCATCATCCTCTCCCTCTTTTCTTTCCCCTCCCTCCATTTCCCTTGTCCCCTCCTCTAATTCCTCTTCTGGTCCGTCCATCGATTTTTGTTTCACCGGTTCTCCTTCCCCTTCTGATCTTTCCTCCTCCGATTCTTCATTCGCTGGTTCTTCATTCATTAGTCCTTCTTCCACTGGCTCCTCTTCCACTGGCTCTTCTTTCACTGGTTCTACTTTCTCAACCGATTCTTCTTCCTCCAGTCCCACCTCCCACCAATTTCCAGTACCTTGGCCCGGAGACGCTCGAGCACGTTTCGAGGCTTTGTACACTCTATAAGCAATCCTATTTGCCCAAATCTCCATAGACCTATAGAAAGACACCCTATTTTTCTTCTCCGCCAGATCAGGGGAGAAATCATAGAGAGTAACACGTTCACGACCATGTCGAACCAGATATCCATGCTCAGAACTAAGCAGGGCTGTTTCGCATGCCAAACAAGGTTGTTCTGAGAGACCAATATATCGATACCCTGGACTTAGCCTGATGCATTCTGGGTTTTCCTGTATGTATTCGAACATGACTAGTTCGGGGTGTTCAGGTGCGCGGATGGAGTTTCTTCCATTATTATTGTTGTTTTCGGATAGTTTCTTGTTCTGGCTACCTGTAGTCTCGGCACTAGAGCTATCTGGAGAGACTAGATTTGGGAGAGCGTCGAGGGTGTCTTCCCCTAGAATTGGATGGTCTTGTTCTTCTTCGTCTTCAAGAAGCCGTGCTAACCTGTCTTCAAACCCCTCTGTCTCGAATGCTACGGATCTGTCTCTTACAGGCCGTATGAATTGTAATGAAACATCTTTGCCCCTAATTGTTCTCTGACTGTGTCGGCTACTGAGAACTTTTTCTACCAGTAGATAGTGGTCTACGAGACCGTATGTGTTAAAGACGAGGGGGTTTTCGGGGACAATTATTTTTGTCGGTCCAATGGTTCTCCAAATCCTGCTGGCCATGTCGAATTTCGGTTCCTCTTCCTCTTCCTCTGCTCTCATTTCTTCGGTCTCTGGGTCGTCGTTGTCGTTTGTTCTTTCTTTTGTTTCTTCGTCTTCTTTTGGTTCTTCGTCTTCATTCGTTTCTTCGCCTTCTCCGCCCCCTGCGTAGCCAGCTTGGCCATCTATGTTCGATGGAGGCGGAGCACGCCCTTGGCCTTGAACAGAATTTGCAGGCTCCGTAACCACCTCCTGGGAAGGTTCTAACTCTGCTTGTTCACTCACGGTATTGCCACTGCCATCCGGTGATAAGGCCTTCAGAAGAGCCATAGCTTCCGTTTTATGCTTCCTATTTTCTCCAAACATTGTCCGCATACGCCCCAATAGCGATCCGGATCCGCCTTTGGAGGAGGTTTCCGATTTACCGGTCTTCGCCGTACAATCTGAACCCTTCCTCTTCGGTAGCTGTCTCCAGAAATTGAGGTATGGTATTTTTTGTTTCTGAGTTGGACGGCCGTATTCTATCCCTTCTCTGTCTCTCCTTAGAACACCCCTGCCATCCAATATTCTTTGAATAACAGCAGCCCATATCCTAAAGACATAGGAGCCGTTCACGATCTTTGTTATAAGACGGAAGAGGACGACCAGGTCCTTCACTGTACTTTCAAAGTCAGGAGACTCTTCTTGCTTAGCATTAACGCATGCACACATCCTCTTGTCAAAAAACTCGAATACCCATAAGAACATATCATGCCAAAGCAAAAAAGTCTCCCGAGATAAAGGAAGCTTAATGCTTAATTTTCCTCCGCTCTCGAAGAACCTTTGGAGCTCCCATCTTCCGGATGAGATGTACGGCTCCGGACGGTTGAACTCGAGGAAAAGATCGGTTAACTCAGTAGTTAACATCATTTCTTGCCAACCGGTCGACCGAGTTGCATAAACGGCGTATCTGTAGAATAGGCTCTCGTTTTGAGCCTCAAATCCCGGCTGTATTAAATCTTCAGTTGTTATGAATTCGTATTGAGATGGGTCAAGCGTTGAGACGCCACGGTAGGAGCTTTTGAAAGTCCTGTAGCGGGCTTGGATTTTGTCTAGTAGATATATCGTCTGCAGTTCGGCGAATTCAAGTTTTAACTCTTTTCGGGCTGCTGTGTGGCGTTTTTTTGTTGAATCGTAGCGCTGGATGATTTCAAAGACTCTGGACGCGTGCATTTGCATCTCAGCTTCTCGGGCGTCGCTACAAAAAAAAAAAAGAACAGTTACATTAGATTAGCTAAAGACCAGTCTATAGAAATATCTCTTCTGATACTACGATAATATCACAAATTACTTCAACAGATATGATCTGAACATGCACTCACCGGTCTACAGAACACTCAGCCGTCCCATTCCTCCGAGGAGCCCTCAGTGTAGAATCCGGACACCAATAAACCAACATCCTAATTTCAAACCGATATATCCCAGCCAAAGTGGTTGCCACACATTCCCCGCCGGGACTACCCGCCAGAATACAGGCAAGCTGATTAAACAGCTTGCCAGTTTGCAGAACCCGTCTATCAACCAACGAAAGCCATGGTTCATCTTGGCGGGGTTCTAGACACTTGCGGATCTCTCGACGGCGTTTGTAGCTTGCTTTTAGGGATTTTAGGATTGCACGGGTGTTTAGATATAGTTGATGTGCGCGGTCGACGGAGTATTCGGTTGATTCGTACTCTGCCGAAGACATCTTCTTTGATAGATGCTGAATCGAAATAATTTTTATTTTATTTTTTTGTCTCTGATTTGATTTCAGTGGTGGGGGTGAGAAGTGGATGGATGATTACTCTTGGGAAGGTATGGATATTGATGTTGGCGGTTCAATGCATCTGGATTTGATTCCTAGTTGATTTGGATAAACCATAGCATCGTCTGTATTGAGATCTTTGGAGTTGTATGATCATAGGATACTCTTCATGGTCTGGGTGGCATATAATTGGCTTCAAGACTCGTGGGCTCCAATGTTGTGACTAATTATGGGTGCAGATAGAGGTGGTTGTCAGTACCATCCTTCTACAGCTCCAGGCTCACATCTCGTAGATGCTCCTGATTGCGATGCTAAACAGCTGTCCATGGATTTTTTTGTATTATAAGAACTAAGTTCCCATAGAAGGGTATCTACCTAGATACCTACCTACTTAGTAGGCAAGGCAGGCATGTATTCTCCAGACTAAAGAAAACGGTAGTTATATTCAGGCACCATGCAATACACCATATATACAACACTGGATTTTGAAAACTTCCACCACTTGTATCTTTAGTGGCAGTTCTGAACACACTTAATCTACAACCCATGGACCCTGCCTACAGTTCGAATCGAGAGCCGATAGAGATAAGTAGGTACCTAGTTATAAGACTCGTCTCTCTCGAATTAATCGAATTAAATATGATCAACTGACGAAATGTTGCATCTTAACCAGCGACACATGGGGTTAATTTTCTCAACAACGTTCCTGAAATAGCGCAGGTAAACTACCAGCAAGAAACCACAAGGCTTGATTATCACCTCGGCAGATATCTACCGATGAAGTATCTATTCAAATCAGTAGGTAGATATATATATAGGAATTGACATTCCCAGGCCTTCGAATTCTGACCTACATAAGTCCGCGAAACTGTGTTCGGCCCCCGGACTTTAGGTGTAGGCGTATGCACGTCATATATATATATTGGCTGTTAATTCCAATTTTCGCACAAGCTGAAACCTGGTTTTCGTATACGCTAGCTAATCAGTTCGTTAATATTTATTTGATAACTAGCCGGTGTGATCCCCAGATATTGCCGGCATGGCGCTGGAGAATCCAATCTATCGTTGCAAGGGATGCCTACCATACACATCACTTCATTTATATGCCGTGACAAACCAGTCAAACGGAGACCTCATCCTCAAATAAGTTGATAATTATTTGAATACAAAAATTCTAATTTAGATGCGTGACATCCGTACTTTGGAAGGTTGCAATTGCAAATTCCACGGCATCCTGGCCGTGTGCATGTTTGGAGTAAGAAATCGAGGCGGTGAAAGCCAATTTCCGGCCAAATTAACCACCTTCTGATCGTGGGCTCGTAAAACAAGACCTGGAAAACCAGAGAGAATTTCTAGAAGCCGGCCAAGAGTGTAATAGATTCATATAGCTAATATATTATTATTGTAAATTTAGACACGGCCCGGCCGTTAGATTTTTTGTTTTCCATTGTATAAGAACGGTTGGCTATAGGCCCCGTTAATATCCCACAATTTATGTATGGGACCCAAGCACTGGCCAGGGACTCCCGACAAAATTACATGACAGGTGGAACCCCCGGTTCAGGGTCCCTTTTGCTAAAGATGAAGGGAAAGGGACTCCGCACGCTTTGAACTTCACGTGTATGCATGTTATATATTCTCCGACGAACCTGTAGATTATATATACTGGGAAGTGCGTGGTAGGTAAAGCATATGTCAGTCGCTTGATAACCGACCGAATAACGGTCGGGCTGACTAGTCGGCACCAATTAGAAACAGAAACGCGTGTATGCGGATGTGATACCGGACAACGACGCCTTGTTCCTGTTTTACTTCAGAATCTGAGGCAGGCAGCATTCCCAACAGCCTTCGAATGCACTGAGATGCACGAATGGGTGGGTGGTGATAAAGGAATTCGAAAAAGAGTAGATGTGACTCCCAACGTCATACGTTCACATCCCATCACAGTTTTCTGCACCAGAACTGCGGGGTCCCCAACGAGCGACGACTACTAAGGATGTCGTTGGTTCGTAGTCCGAAACAGACTAGTCGGACATTTGGGTGGGGCGTGAGTACCGGCCAATTGGGTGCATGATGCATGCCGACGGAAGCGTTCGATTGGATCCTGGCAGGACATCTCGTGGTCCCCTTGCCAGCGCATCTCAATTTTTTTTTTCTTCATCACTAGCATCTCCACCAATACATTGAGCTGGTTGGCTGGCTGGTTGGCTGGCTGTCAAGGCATGGACGATGGATGGAGGATGGGATGGGATGGTGCCCCTCTCTCTCCCTGCATAGATTCCCACATCTGATATGTCTCTGTCGTTCAAATGCCTAGGTATGTAGGTATGAAGACACCACTAGTATGGTATATGTATTGTGGGTGGGTGTATATAAACTACCGGACCCTTCATGGCCGTGAAAAAAAAAAAAAAACTTAAACTCGAAGCTTTTTAAATTTTAACATCGCCACCGTTAGCCAAGTACCCAACTTGTAAAAAGAAGAAGAAGAAGATATAAAAGACGACTATGGCTTGATCATTGCATCACCTGTTATAATTCAAATATCATCCAAGGAACTAAAGAAATCCGAGTCCGCGGCGGCCCCCCTTGCCATCATCAATAAGCTCCCTTTTCGGTGGTCTGTCTTTCGCTAACGAGCGGAAATCGTGCAGCGGCCAAATTAACAGGACGGGTTGGCCCCGGTTTGGGTGGACTGGCTCCCGCTTCCCTTCCACTTCCCCCCTTCCCGAAACAATAATTTCCCATTCCCTCTCATCCTCCTCTTAGTGCTGGTAGTAGTCAACAACCTTCCCCCATCTTCATTCAACATCCAACCACCATCATCATCATCACCGCTATTACTACTACCTACAAACCATTAGATATTCCTCACTTTCGTCCGACTCGCTTTTTTTTCCCGTTCGCAATCGATCCAATTCACTAGAAAGGTATATACCTCCAGTCTACATACCACATCAGACGACTTTTTTTCGAGTCCCTTAGCCTCCCGAGCCGATTATATCCCTCAGTCATTCACCCGGTCCCTTTTCGCGTAACATTCCACCATGGCGTCACAAGAAAGCACATCGCCGGCTGTCGAAGAACAACAGATGATGCAAGAACAACCAGTAGGTCTACAGTCCTTTTCCATTCCATCGTCCATTTCTCTTTTTGTTGTGCGGTTCTTCTTGCATGTTGCACTGCAGCTGGCTGTCAATTGGCCTGTGGCTGTCTAGCCTGTTTCATCCCGACTAATTCGGGCTGTCTACAGGAACAACCACAAGAAGCTACAGAGGTATCAATACATAATACATTCCATCTCCCGGTTTCTCCCATGTCTAGATGCTTCCCTAGTCGCTTATAAGATATCAAAAAAATCTATCTTTTACTTACTCTTCCATTGCCATTTGCACAGCTCGGTCCTCCATCACCTCCTGAATCAGACTCTGAAGCCCAACTCCCAGAAGAAGAACCTTCTTCGCCTTCATCTAAAATCAATAGCGGTCCTCACCGTCCACATAACCTCACTACAACCGCCAAAGTTCCATCTTTCGCTGCCTCTACCTCTTCCTCCTCACGCCGTGCTGCCGAGGCTTCCACCCACAACAGCTCAATGATCTCTCCTGCTGCCACAACCACCTCCACTTCCTCGATCCGTAGCCACTCCGGTGGAGACCGAGGCGGTCCAGGATCAGTCACTAGCGGATCTAGTGGCAGAGGATGGAGAAAAGGCACAACCGTACCAGATGACGTCGGCCCCTATGCGAACAGCACCTTCGCAAGCCGACAACGAAGCGTCGGAAACGGCGACGATGTCCGAAAAGGCAGCGATGGCAGACCAGTCTGGAGATAAACTTCTCTCCTTTGAGAGTTAGATTTTGTTTCCCTTTATGATTTGGTATGCTCGTTTTTCAAGAGCAGAGGAAATCGTAACTCGATAATAATCGCGTTTTTCTTCTTGTTTCTTTTTCTGTTTTGAATTGCACCATAGGTAAAGGCTGGGACTCGGTCGGTATTTTTTTTTAAGGACTGGTTCAACTGGCTTTCGCTGGATGTTTATAACTTCACTTTTGACCCTTCTTTTCTATCTCTCTCTCTATCCCTCTTCCCCCTCACTTATGCCGCACAGTCTCGTTTTCCTACTCACTCTTACGCTTACAACATTTGCATTGACCATAAAAAACGTCGCTCCCGTGTCTTTTTTTTTTACCGTTGGGAACATGAGAATGCTGCGGTTCAGGTGCTTTTTGGTTCTTCGTTCTGTTCATATATACATCGGTGTTGGGTCGGAGTTTTTTTTCTTTTCGTTTCTTTCATTCTCAACGCCGGACACTTGTCCTCATTCTCAGAGATCTCCCCCTTTCTACCGTCCATGTCGTATCGTGCTTTTACCAAGAAAAAAATACGGGTGTTCTTTTTCTTTCACTAGGAGTGTGTGTGCTGCTGCTTTCTGTTTCTTTTGCTTCCTTTTGGATCCTCGTTTCGTCGATACTTATTTGTACACATTGCAGGCTTTGCTTCCGCTTTTTTTGCATTTTTTTTTTTCTTTTTTCTTTATTTGAATTATAATACGGGTCCTCCCCCCAAACGTCGTCGTTGTCATACTACGTATGATGACTTCTTACTACTGAAATGGCCGGATATATTATGAATCACTCATAGAAAAGGGTTTGTTTTTTGCTGTTTTTTGCTGTCTAATAGTAATAGACTTAACTTTAACTTAGTATATATAGCCAGGGGATTGCCTTACTTAATTATTACCGCTAATGAAAAAAAAGCTTATATTTTCTGCTTTCATACGACATTATTCTGATTATCATGTGCACCTTGGAGCTTTCCGTATTGATTAAGCTTAACGATACCAGCGTAACTAAACTTATCAGCTGGCCCCGGATACCATTTTCCCAGATCAATTCACCATCTATGCCTAAACCCCTAACCTGGCGTCTATTCAAGGTTAGCTACGGGTACGTGGATCGATCTGGCCAGATATTGAGCTTTGAGCTATGGCCAGTCTCTTTAATGGGTAGCTTATCTATGACGCATGCGTATGTTACACAGAATGTATACATGGCCACTTAGTAGGTTTTAGTATGAAGGCAAATGTCACACACATATTGATATAGGGTGGGCGGTCTATCACTGAAGAGGGTAAGCACCGCATGACCATGCATATTATAGGTATCCATCTATTGATAAGGCAAAGGTATGTTCGAATCTGGTAATCATATAACATTTTTGTTAGTTGACTAGGATCAACTGGATGGACTTCTTCCCCAACATTTTTGTTTGTACCATCGAAGTTTTACCAAATACGGAGGTTGGGGGTCTTTTTTTTTTTTGAAGGAATGTGATATTGGACAATCGTGTTTTAGCCACCGGCAGAGGAATTCTTGAATACCGAATTTGATACCGACATACGCTGATCGAGGACTGCGGCAGGCTAACTTAGGTGAGAAGATTACAACAGTAACAACGCAGTTGATGAAGCGGGGCAAAGCTTGATGGTTGTTGTTATATCTGGATGATTGGTAGATATAGAAGGCCTTTGACTTCACGGTACGCATATACTTGATGATACTTTGGCCGTTTGGAGGCGAATATACCGTCTACATCATGCTTTTTGAAAGTTACTTAGTTGTGAAGGACTCTGAGTCTCCCAAATTACTGACCGCTTGGGTTGGATATGGTAGACTTATAAGTCGATATACGATAGTTATCACCTACTTGGGTAGGTGCATACCGGTATTGATATAGCGAATCTCATTCGTTAGTTAATGTAATATTGCAAAGCAGACCTGGACTACAGTACTATAATCGTATACTTCAAGACGGACGGACCAGGTCTTGGACGGTGATAATGTTTCAAGACACACCCATTTATATCCTACTCGCCTCCCTCGCCGCTGCTCTAGCCCTCATCTCATTACTCTACCCCAAACGGCGATATCCACTATACAAGAATGACTCGACTACCATCCAAAAGAAACCACTCCAACCAACCCCCTCCACCTACCCCCTAAAATCCTACACCCTCCCCCAGATAACCTCCATAGGCCGCTTCCCAAGCTACGCCGCCCTAACCGGCGTGCC
Source organism: Orbilia blumenaviensis (assembly GCA_036872755.1). NCBI lineage: Eukaryota > Fungi > Ascomycota > Orbiliomycetes > Orbiliales > Orbiliaceae > Orbilia > Orbilia blumenaviensis. Next base: position 517,147 of record JAVHNS010000014.1, read on the forward strand.
CCTTCCAAACGCATATCCGACCTTCAACATCAGCACCGCAAAACCCCGTCCGTACCGTCCCTTCCGCTGGGCATACCACCATACCATGGCGTTGACGAAGTTAGAACCCGATTGGTGGTTGGAACTCGAGAGTACATACCCCTCACGGCTTTTGCAAAGACAGAAGATATTTGAGCAGTACGGTGATAGGATTATTAGGAAGTTATCTAGTATGGGTGCGGCGGGTTGGAGGGTTGATGTTGCTTGTAAGGAGGTTATGGAGATGGTGGTGCAGTTTCTCTGTGCGAGGTATCCTCAGTATTTTCGGTTAGATGCGCAGAGTTATGTTCTTTATAATAAGATTTTGGGTAAGGAGTTTGATATATATTGTATGGATCCTATGCAGGTAGTGTTTCAGAATGTACCTGAGGATTTTGCGATTGTGTTACCTGATGAGGGGAAGGGTGGGAAGTATGTGTTTGTGGCGGGGATGATTTGTAGTAGCGTTGGATGGGATTTGGGGGAGAAGATTGGGAGGGTTCTGGGGGAGGTTCATGGGCCTGTGCCGGAGTATAAGGAGAAGATGGGGATGAGTATGGATCGGTGAGTTTTTTTTTAATAGTTTCTACGCAATTATACCATTTTGATGTTCGTGAAAGGTAGGGCTGATTGTTTTTTTTTTCTTCTTTTGAGTAGATATTTCTCGAAGTTGACGACTGATAAGCCGATTCAAAGAGGTTCATGGGATATTGTTGTCGGAGAACCGTTGTTTATGAGCGCTGAGGAGAAACTTGGGATGACGACTAACGAACAGGATATGAATATCAAAGAGGAGGACTTGACGTTAAGAGTTGATTGGCAGACCCTACGACGGTTGCCGCTTTCAGGTGGTATAGTGTTTAACTACAAGGCGCTTTTTACACCGTTGAAGGAGTTTGAGGATGAGCCAGGTGTGCCGGCGCTGGTGGAGAAGGTGCTGAGGGAAGGGAATAAGAAGATTTTGGAGTATAAGGGCACTTGGCATGTGGAGCATGTGGCGCTGCCGATGTTGGAGAGGATGAGGAGGAAGCAGGCGGAGATGGGGATATGGGAGGAAGGGAGGGAGGTTAAAACTTTGGAGGAAAGTCCGTTTTATAGAGGGTGGGAGGAGAAGTGGAGGAGGCAGCAGGGGTTCTGAACGCTGAACTATCGTGACCCCAATCTTCTAGGTCTTCTTTCGAGTTACATACAGACTAAAATGAAATGGAATGGAATAAATAGCATTTATAGGTCGCTGAAAGCTGGAAGTATATACAAATGTTCCCTTATACTTAAACATTTCACACAAATGTCGTACAGACGTACGCTCGAAGCCGAATACATGTGCAGATACTAATCGTACCAGGCACCGCCTCCGCCGTCATCATCACCATAGTCAACATCTCCATCTCCATCGTCGAAGTACTGTTCGGCATTATAATCTCCCTCTTCATCGTCCTGGTAGTCATCCTCCTCCTCCTCTTCCTCCCCTTTATCTTCATCTTCATCATCATCTCCAAGTCCATCGTCCTCCTCATCCTTATGACTCATCAATTTAGCCAGCACGGATTTCTTCTCCTTCTCCTTCTCCTCGTCCTCCTCATCTGATGCGTCGGATTTGTCGTCATGGTGACCTCCGTTCGGCAGATCCGTATTCAAACTAGAGATCAATAACCTTTTCCTCTGGTCTTTCCTCCCATTGATCACAATACTCCTGTCCCCCGTCGCCGAGTAACTCGAATCCATTGTTTCCCACAATTCCACAGGGAAAAACTCAAATACATAAGGCCGCGAGTCCAGCTTTGGAACCTTTCTCTTCTGACGATGGTATTTCTTTGCCGAGTATGTAACGACATCTTCGAATGGATCTTCAAGGCCCTTTCGTTTGCCAAGAACGGTGTAGAGAGGTCCGCTGTGGACTTTTTCGCGATGGTCGCGGAAACGGGAGACGTGGATTCGCTCGGTGGAGGAAAGAGGGTCTTGGAAGGGTATTGTGTAGTCCTTGGTAGAGAATTAGCGGTTGTGCCTTTTTCTTCTTCTTATTATTTTATAATTTTCAAACTGGTGAATAAAAAGTCATGATGATGGCATACTGGGAATTGTTCTGTTGGGCCGAAGTCTGGTTTGACGTCAAATTCTCGTGGCATCATAGGACCGCCATTGGAACCACCACCCCGGCCGCCGCGAAAGCCGCCTCTACCGCCTCGGAAGGCCATTGCGACTGCTGAATACGTGGGTTATAGATGGTGGGGGGGTGGGGGGTAAGGTCTGTGGATGTTTGTCGCGAAAGGCGGGTTTGAAAGTTGATGAAGTGCGAAAGAACCAATGCAGGCCGGTTAGCGCCAAGACACTTAATCCTGGCCCAGGTTGAGGCTAACCTGCTTGAGCTCCCCTGCAACCGCAGCTTTGTCCTTCGCTCTGACAGCTCGCAATATGCCGGCAGTTATCAGACCAATTTCGAGATACCAAATTACTTAGCTCGTGGCTAACTACTTTGTTTGAGGCGAGTTATAAATACTACGCGTGTGCACGTTAGCGATATCACATCCAGCTAATTTAAATAAACAACCATTGCAATAGCAGGATACCAAGTCAATCAACCCAATGGCTCACGTCCGAGATATCGGTCCCTCAGCGCTGCCCACAGAAATATACTATTGTATTTTGCCATATCTAGAACGCGAAGATCTAGCGGCATTTGCAAGATGCGCGCGATTCTGTTACTCCATATCTTTTTCTTGTCGATATCGCGGTATTCGCCTGAAAGACGAAAACTATGAACAGCTTGTTAGGCTGTTTGCCAGTGATGGGTGTTTCGCGAGTTTCAAACACGATATTCGGTATATTCTTGCATCCCCATCCCCAAAAGCTCCAACTTGATCGTATAATATGGCACGAAAATTCTAATCAAGTCGATAGCTCATTGAATTTCTCGATTCACGATTTGAATAACCTATATGCCCTACAGTCTGTGGCTTCTGCATTCCCGGATATTCGAAGTTTGACAGTCAGGGCCTTTGGCATCGATCCTCTCCAAAGGAACGCCTATATCGCTGTTTTTAAGCTTATTTCTACTCTGCCCTATTACGAAAGCATTGGTCATTTTTCGTTTCTTTGGAATGGGGTCGAAGAGCAGGATGGTTGGCCTGACGACGAAAACCCCGCCGCTTTCTGCGATACAGAGCTATCGCTTTTTGGACAAGATTTGGACCTGGGGCATTCTCCTGAAATACAGGCTCTGCTGGGTCTCCCAATTTCAGTTGAAGAGTTTCCAGGGAAAATGCAGGAAATAGTACTCCCAAAGAACCTCCAGTCATTTCAGGCAAACATCGAATTCGACAACTACGATTACCTTATCCCGGTCCTCAACTCTCAGAGTGTAACGACGTTATCCATCCATAGTATTCGCAACCCTGACGTTCTAACATTTGATCTTCCCATGGTCAAACATCTTACACTACGTATGGACGGTGATTCAATAGAAGATCTTGATCGCTTTGACACGCTGAAGGATCGGTTTCCAAACCTAGAGTCTTTAACAATCACACGTACGAGATGGAACGGAAGACTTTACTATGGGCTCTATTTCCCCAACTTTCCCCCAATAACGCGGTTGGATATACCGTGGCCGGGGCTCGTTGATTCTATTAAGCTTTATGAAAGAGATCAGATTTATGTGCTGACACGCTTTCTAAAGCCAATTCTCAGTGATGGGAGTGCTCGAAATCTTAAGAGCTGTACATTTAGGGGGAATGCGTTTTTACAAAATGATGAGCGGAAAGATGTTTTGGTAATATGCAATATTTCATGGGATGAGGCCTCGCTGGGGGCAGATTCGAATGCTGACGGGGAGCCTTGGCGATTAAATTGGGAGGGTGATACAGACTTTCACGGTGAAGGTATGGCTCAAGACTCGGAAGATGAGGACGAGGACGAGGACGAGGACGAGGACGAGGAGGATGAGGATGAGGATGAGGATGAGGATGAGGATGAGGAAGACGAAAGCTCAGATGAAGACTAAATCGATTGCGCTCATGCATACGCGTCGATCGATGCGAGGCCATGAATCGAACTTTCCACTCCAACAAAATATAATAATATTCGGACATGTCGAATCTATTCAAAACCAGCCCGAAAAACGTTGTAAACTAATACAAGAATCGAATGTTATATTTGCATACAGCACCCTAATTAGCCAAATTTATAAGTCTTGGAACATAAAATCCAGAATCTTACATTCTGTATACTATAGTTATAGGGAAATACCAAGGGCCAATATCGTTGGAAAGTAGAAAGTATAAAGCATAAAACGTGGAAGTATTTGGTCAACTAGACTTCACAGCTAGTACTTGTGGCATTTGAGGCGGCCTTTCGAAAGCGGAAATTGCCAAGAACGGAAAGGCCAAGCAGAATTACCGAAAGCAGAAATTTGAATTAATTTTTAACGCCGGCTTGATTTCAAATGCAGGCCAACTGCAACCTCAACGAGCTAACTGGCTCTTCCCTCCTTCGACACCATCGTCCGTTCTCCTTTTCCCATCGCGATTGCAAGGTCGATAGCTTCAGCATCTGCATTCATCGATACCTGCATCCTCGAATCCTATCCGATACTACTCCAGACGCAAATTTTATCAGCCTCGCCGGAACAAAATACGGACCCGGATTTTTGGTCGCTAACCGCCGTAGCCGCTCTATCGTCCCAAATCCACGGTTCCTTCATCGCCACCATGGCAGGAATGCCTGATACCGCGAAGTCTCTCCAGACGCACCTTGAAGGCTTCACAAATGCTACAGATCTGGACGTCAAACTTGTTGACACCTTCCGATTACAGCTAAATGGTGGGTCCCGACCGCTACCCCGTCTTTACCCCTCCTTATCGATAACTATGGACCTCACAGGGGTGGTGGCTAACTGATCTAAACAGAGGAAAGTCGCAAGGCTGCTCTCCCAATCTTTCTTCCGCTTCTCACAAAGACCCTCCCGCTCACCAGTAGCCCCCAGCCGCTATGCGCCCTTCTCATATCGCTCCTGGAGCCTATTCGGTTCAGCGAGCTGCTAACATTGACAACACCAGCGGAAATTCTCCCGACTCTCACCTTCCCTAATGCTCACATCCAGCTTATGGGGCTTAGGTTGCTCCAGAAGTCCACCGCATCGCCATCTGAGGCTCGTTCCCTTGCTAGTCATCCAGAGCTCGTCGCTTCAATAGTCAATCTCTCGCTTGTAGCTTCGAACACGGAGGTTGCCGATTTCGCCGCCAGAACTCTTCTTGAACTGTTGTCTATTGATAAAGTCGGCCCTAGTGGCGTCGGTGAGGGTTTGATTTGGCGTCGTGTCTTTAGTGATAAGGATATCTACCAGTCTTTCTTCGACAACTGCTCATGGAGGAATAAGTCCGCTTCCATGTCCAGGGCTGAGAAGACACTTGCGCAGGCCCGTTTGCTATCGATGATACCTAAGATGGCTGGTTTGAACTGGGAAGTCGTTTCCCGCTCACATTTTCCACAGGTGGAAGCTCGGTTTGAGGGCGAAGGCACACTAGATGGCTTGCTCGGGTTCGCGACGGCGATGGTAGAAATGGAGTTTGACGTGCTAATGTATATGACCGTTATCGAGTTTTACTCTGAATTTCTACTCGTTGGCCCAACAGCTGAACGGGGAACGGCTCCTGGGGATAAGATCTATTCTACATCAAAAGGTCTAGAATACCTCATTGCCAACAACCGCCACCAAAGCACGATTGCGCTTTATACCACCCCACCAGGTGAACAGTCCGATCAATTTACAGCATCCTTCTTGACCTCTCGGTCAGCTAGTTATATCGCAAATTATGCGAAACACTTCCCGACTCACCTACGAGAATCAAAAGATCTGTTACCCAAGATCCTGAAGGCTTTGTCGACATATATTCCCGGTCCTACCGGACAAGGCCCTCATTCTCGAAGCTTACATTTATTAGCAAGCCTACCGCCATCCCAGGTTCTACCGATTGTACTAGAAATCCCACTAGCACCTCCGCATCCGGATTATCTCAAGACGCTAGCAACCATCCTGCCGGCGGATGAGAAACTGTATAGGGAGTATTTACGAAAGAACCCTAGCTTCTACAAGAAATTGGTCGAATACTCTAGTGTCATCGCTCTTAAAGAGAACGCACAGGCGAGTTTAAGGATGCTAAAGGGTTTGGCAGGAACAGGCTTTGGGTTAAGAGACATTATCGGAAGTACAATCGTTATGGAATTTTTGGTCACAGTTCCGCAAAGGGTTAACATTGCGGCCGGAAGAGGCGGTGACGAAGGTAGCGCCTTCGGCATTGCAGTTAGTCGGTGGGAAGTCATGGATGTTGTGGCCAAGGGAATGGCTGGCGGCGGCACAGAATTCGATAACGCCCGGAGGGTTTGGGGCAAAGTTGTCAACGAACGAGTCCAGGGAGGTGTCTACGGGGCTGGAGCCGGCGGGCTATTCAACGGCGCCGGAGGGAAGATTGCTTGGGAGGGGATGTAAAATTGGAAGAAGAAAAAAAACCACCAACTAGAAAATCAGACGAAGGTCTTACGGATACAGTATACCGGCCGTTTTTGGCATTGCATGCCTTTATTTACGAACACGAATACATGAGATGAAGTTTTATCCCTTAGGTTTTTACTTTGGTATTTCCTTTTTCTCGTTTTGGCAAGGGGAATATGTGTGGCTTTCGAAGGAACGTTTAGCATTTCCATGGAGTTTTTATTCAACTATCTCTTGTCTAGCTATCTCTTTTTGTTCTTTTTTTTCCGTTGGAACTTTGTAATTCGACTTTCTGAACAGTACACTGGTATCGTACAGTACAGTTACCCTACCTTATTTTCTACCCCCATTCCCTCCCTTTTACCTCCAAATATTTTATTATTCATTTCACTGTCATTCTTTTTCGAATACTTGTTACTTTTTTTGTTACTAAAATAGTATAGCCAGGCTTGGGTTTTTTGGATAGGGCTTCAGGGGGGGAATGGGAGACAGATGGTTTTTTAGGGGTATTATTCCTTTGGTTCATACCTTTTTTTTTTTACAATAGCGGGCAAAAAAACCAACGAATGCTACTATTCTTACCTACTACTTCCTGACTTACTTTACTTGATTATATTGGTATACCTATATACCGTGCCTTCTGTGGCCAGTATCGTGATCATGACGATGCGACCTATGGCAATGGGGATTATCTACGATCGTCGTCTGGAAAAGATGTGTAACCATTCCATTGGTTCTGGATTACAGCGTTGTCCCATGGATATCAATGAAAATTGGTATATCAGGAACGTCATTGTTATAGTAATGACTCGAGGATGGCAAGTTGATTGCGCGACATGATAGTCGTTGGGCAAGGTATCTACAGCGCGGATTATGAATAAATGGATATCCCAGTACCACATTATTTGATAGACAATCTTATAATTATATTATTGGTGATGCATTAGCCATAGCTATGGAAGTTGTATAATTAGATTTGGATACATTGTATGTATGTGTATACGTCAATATCCGAATATCCAACCAATACCCTTGCGATCGCAACTTGCGAGAGAAAAGGAGAGAACAAGGCAAATACCAGGATAGCGGGACGAAAATCTCCAAAGGATCATCGTCTTTTTTTTTTGGTCTACAGGAACTGGTTTTGTAGCTACTGCTCAGCAGGTAGGTGTACAGGCAAAAAGATCTATAAAAGACAATCTTAACTTTTGGTCGCAAACGTTTTTTTTCGTGTTCCTGGATCCGAGGTTTAGATTTAGCCTATATACTTCCCACAGGATCGATATCGATTGGGTGGTTTTTTTTATTCCAGAAACATTCTTTTTTTTTGGAAGTCCGGTTTTCTAAGCCGATCAATCCGTTTCGCGAAAACCGGTAGACGGGTGACGGGTGAAAAAAGAAGGTTTCGCGAAAGCTCGAGTTCACCCGTTAATTAATCTATAGTAACCTATCTTATGCGGAATACGTCACCTGATATCACTTCTTGATATATATATACCTCAAAAGATTGAAAAAAGGAGCATCGATCAGGCATCTAATGTTTGCACACTACATGGAGGTTTTCACATCTTTCAAGCTTTTTGCATTTATAAGGTTGCTATATTAAAAGAATTTATTATACCCACTAGCCACCGAGGCGGACATATTAACCCTTTCTTGATTGTTTGTTTCGCAGAGCTCACGATACCATCCATCGTCTGAAGGAAATCATTCAAAAAGAAAAGATAAAAAACAGAATATACTACTATATTATATATCGTTATCGGTGATATCATTCGCATGAACCCGCTGTCCTGCGCCGAAAAAAAAGTGCAAAAAAATTGATCACATGGAGCACTCGTATACCACCATATATGTAATCAATGTAGCATTGGACGGCATCCGTGTTAGGGAAGTTTATACAGAAAGCGGATCTGAAGCGGGGGGTAGTTTGCTATATCTGCCCCCGCGCTATGATTTCTATGCCGGGTTGTTCAGCCAGACGGCATTTTTTTGTCAGTGATATGGTACTTATGCATGTAGCTTTTTTTTTTTTTTTTTTTTTTGGACATGCTCTTGCGTTATTGTTATCGATAAGTACGGTAAGGTAAGTCAGCGACTAGAGAAAGTTGGGCGAGTGCTACCTTATGATCATCCCGTCTGTTAGTTGGAAGTAACGATATGGCTCCATCGGTGGCGCCATTCGAAGGTGGGAGTTCTGAATGCGCACACACCACTTTTCCCAAAAAAAGGACTGGCCGACTGACTGCTGTAGGTACTACGTACATACCGGCATTCAGGTCCATATGTGGGTCCTTTCTTGGCCTTGGCCTTGTCTTTTCCGTCTGTTGTCGTCGTCGTCTTCGTCGATTGTTTTTTTCTATTACTATTTTTAAACCAAAATAGCAAAAGAAAAAGTAATTGATTTGAGCCGGCCGGAGGCCTTGCTGAAACCTTTGGACTTGCCGTCTACGGAGTATCTGCGAAGGCTCGTCCGGGTCAGATGGAATGGAAGGTAATAGTAACCCCCCCGCACGCGCAATTGGTCTCTTCGATCTTGCTTTTGCTGCTGCTGCTTTTTTTTCTTCTTCTTTTCTTTTCTTCCTTGGCTATTTCCCTGGTCTTCTTGGTTGAAGCGAAGGTTTAGCAAACTATAGCTATTAGGTGAAGTTGAGCTTTGGGCCGCTGGGGTTCGTGGGGTGGAAAACAATTCCATGTGAATATGTTGGCTTGGCTTTTTAGCTCTCTTTTTCGCTAAGCTAAGGCCGTTCGACGTCGACGGTTTCAATCCAAGCGAGCGTCGACGAATTCAGGTCCGCCCCAACGGTTCGTTGGGAGGTCTAGAATTATCAGCTAATACGATGGGAATGAAGAATTTTAACTGGCTAAACGGATTTAACGAAGTAGAAAAACTTCCAAAATTTCAATTCAGCCTCTTTCTTAGCTTCAAAAAAGTTTAGCTTTTTTTGGTGGAAGACAATTGATGCGATGCAAGTCTCAGACGTAAAAGCTTTCCCGGTTCGCTAGGTTAGTCGTTACGATAAATAGGCGTTTTTTCTTCTACTTCTGCCTTACTCTGCTGCTGGTTCTTACCTAGACTCGTATGTTTTCCTTTCGCTAATTCGCTCTGACAGGTTGACAGCTCATGCCGGGGGGAGGAGGAGGGTGGAGATGCAAACGTGCAAATGCATGGTTGATGTCTTTGGTGTACAGAGGACTTCGAAGAAGGTGCAGAACTGCCTGATTGGTCTGGTATATCTCTGCGCGTCACTACATACCTACCAAGTAGCTACCTGGGCAGCCATGGTCTTGTAGGTACGGGTTTCAGTCAGCTCGCTTTTTCGCCTCCCATGAAAAGCTAAGTTCCTAGCTTAATCGCAAGCCGGATATCTGGGAAGTTAAAGTTTTATAACAGCTGATTAAACATGGGGATTGTATATGGATACAAGTGTTGGATATACATATTTGATAGCGCTATATAGCGTGATGATGATGACAACAGCCAATGTTTTTTTTTTCTTTCTTTTTTTTCTCTTTCTTTCTTATCTGGTGGCGGCGGACTTTCTGGTTTAGCTAGCAGTATACTTCTGCAATTGATGTTTTAGGCCAGCTCGGTTTTGCACGTTTGAACGATGGCGATTTGGCTTGGGTATGCCTGGCCTGGCTCGATAGCTAGGTAGTTAGCCCTGGTCTGGTGTTGGACATGGCATGGGATAACAACGCCTCGTCGAAAAGTTGGAATACTTGCACAAGTGTATCCGACAACCTACTCTTGATCGGACCGGGGGGGCCAATATACATCGATTGATCTTGCAATTGAGGTTTTTGATCAATTTTTTGGAGGTCCGTTGAAACCGAATCTCGTTTCGGATATTTTCGGGAGGAGGCGGTGCCTTTTCCCTTTCGCCTATTACTTCGACTGTGATTCAAGCTAATCGGAGTCTTTTTCTTTTGTTTTTCAATTAGTGTATAAAACTGAGAAATATTTCGAAACGAATTTGAAGATTACTTAATTAAATGTCCGGATTCAAGGTGTTTTAGGTCTAATAGTATACTAGTAAGATGATTCCTATACTGACTAACATAATATATGTGACTACCACCACTGTATGTATACATGTACAGCCCTCGGATATAATAGCCTTTAAGAAAAGAAATCTCCACAGAAAATTTAGTGTGAATGCTAATTGATATCGTGATACTGGAAATTATAGTAACTAACAATCTGAAAGACAAATCTTCAAATGGAACCTCCCGAACACGCGCCTAATCAACTTACTTCCCAATTTACCCCGGATATACCCCGGAGCCGCCGTATCGGAAACCTCTTAGCTCCCCCAAACCACCCCCCTTCTTACTTCCCTCCTTCCCCAGAACAATATCATGAAATTAATTGCCTTGTATACGAGAACTGGATGTACAGGTTTACCTTGTAGATACATTGGCAGAGGGGGCCTGGTACTTCTTGTACGATTCTGTCGGTTGGGACAAAAAACGTGGTCTTGAAGGTTTTGCTTTGCATGCTATTTGGGAGGCTGGGGTTTCATTGCAACCTTGGTTAATTGTCTGGACCGGGGATGGACCTGGGGTTATACTGAGATGTCAGACGATTTTTTTATTTTTCTCACCAGTTGTTATTATAATTTTGAATATTTATTATGAAGGGTTTTGCAACCCATATTAAAAATGGTATTCATTGAGGAAGGTGTTATCGAAGAGGTTGTTTTGCGAGGGGGTTGATATTATTATAGGTGGATTGGAATTTTATATTGACAGATGCGTGAGTTGAGGGTTTTTAGGAGAGTGAAAAAAAGAGTGGATGACTGGTATGTGGAAATAACCAGTTTTCGAGTTCAACGGTTTGCCCGTTTTTTTGGAAATCGAATTTGTTTGAATAACTACTTGCAATTACTACCGACTGCAACTAGGGTGTTTATGTGCATTAGGAATGCTGGATAGAGCATGGCTTTGCTTTGTCATTTTTTTTTTTTTTTTGAGTCTGATAATTGAGGAATTTGGAGAATACCGAGCTCTTCGGTGGAAACCTTGTGGTTTGTAGACGTTTACTGGTTACATCTCCTGGAGTTCCTTATTTCTGCCCATCGACTTCGAAGCATATGGCGTTATAGTCGGGTGATCGATTATTTAAAGATATTCTCTTCTTCTTCTGTTTTTGGTTCTCAGCTGCACGTTTGGTGGATTATATATTATATATCATGTATAATGCTATGTGAATCGGTTAATCGGAACCGAATGGAACTTGGGGATTAATGAGTCCGGTGGACTTTGGCCGTGATATATCATATTAATTACCAACTTTGGATTGCTAAGGAATGCATTTTAGAACGGAACGCTGGAAATGTAGAATACCTATTAAGATCGATGTATATGCCTTATATCGTATTAAATCTCGGGGGCTAATATTTTGCAATTTGCAATGATTGGAATTTTTGGAAAAAATTGGGGGGAAAGGGAATAATGCGCACGTGCGAAAGGTACGAGTTTGTTACGTATATGGTATAAATCCGATTTTTGGTTCTATTTGATTTTCAACTAAAGGTCCCTCGGCCGGCACGTCGGGGAGTTTCTTTTCTAAATTGTTCGGAATCTAACTCGGATCTGACCTACTAAACCGCCCCCAGGAACGGACCGGATAGAGGAAGGTTGCTTAGTACTTACTTTACTTGGTTGGTTGGTTTGGTTTCCCCACGTACGTATCTTTCTTAGTTGAGAAGAAAGAGAAAGGCAAAAAAAGACGAAACATCAAATTGAAACTAACTACTGCCGTCTGATCGACGGATTGACATTTCAAAATGGGAAGTCTTGAGCGACGGACAGACAGCTTGTCAGTTTGTTCGTTCGTCTTGAGTGATGGTGGCGGTACGTTTCGCCGGAAAAGTCAGGTCAGGTTATAACCGATGATGAAGAAGACGGAGAGACCGCCACGAACCTATCTAGGGATTTTTACTTAGCCCCGTTAGAGAGTTAGACTACCAAGAGATGTGCCTGGCGTTGGAGGGGGATGTTGCCCTTTTTCTTTTCTTTTCTTTTTTCCGTTTTGTTAGTTGGTTAGCTGTCCAAACACACGCACACACGTCCCCTAACTAACGAGAATCTCGATCGTCGAAAGACATTCAGGCACAAGTTAAAGAGGTAAGGTAAGGGGATGTGTCATGATGTTTTTTTTTTTTTTTTTTTTTTTTGTGAACGACAGGATCTTTGCGTTTTCAGTGGCACCTTTGTGTGGTGGGAAATTCTTATTTAACGTCATTGCCATGGATGAAGGGTTATAAAGGGTGCACCGCCAACAATTGTGGCAGCTGAAACCGGGGGGGATTGGGGGCAGGTCGGGAGATTTGATCGGCAGCGGACGTGGGAGGCAACCATTGTAAAAATGACATGGGGGGTTTTATTCGGCGTCGAAAGGGAACTCTGAAGCCGGCCGTAAAACATCATGTCAGGTTAAGCAAAAAAAAAAAGTGTGGTGGACTTTTTTTTTCTTTGGCGGTGTCTTTGTCCCCCTGTCAGCCGGCTGAAGCACCTTTTGGAGTCTTTCGCTAAGGTCTAGGCACAGATTCTCAGTGGTGAAAGTTACCCCTTTAGGATTGAGTGGTTGATGACGAAAGGTTTTGGATTAGTCGACGGGCCAGGAGAAGCGATAGCTGGGCGTAAAATCAGCGCAAACGAGGGGATCTGAGTGCTAGGTTGACAGCCACAGGAGGGGAAACGTGTTCTGATTAGAGGCGTTAGGTCTAATCAGTTCAATCTTACTAGCCGTCCGTTGTAATCATAAGTGAAAAAAAAGTTAGAATTGGAAGTGAGGCAAGGTCAGTTCGATTCGTGTGTGGTTTTTTTCCTTCGGTGTTTGAGGATAATTCGGCTTTAGGATGCTACCCTGCATGGATTGGATATTTTCAGAAAATGCAAGAATCTTGGGTGCGCAGAAGGGCAAAAAGAAGTGTGTGGGAGGAATTTTTCTTTTCTTCTGGTTCCTCGATACTTCTGAGATCGGTCGATCAGATGGCGCCTAGTGGTGGCAGCGATACCAATCGAACATGTACTCCGTGTCCCGAACGTTTCGTCTAAACGCTCTGCACTATCCCCGTTCCGTGACGATTATGTTGTGCGAGCTGTTTTTTCTGGATGCATGGCATGGGGGAACCGATACATGCATGAGTTTCCAGAGATGGAATGGAGCTAGAGGGTTTTGCGAAGAGGTTGGGTGCATGCACCTGTGGATATCGCGATATTCCTAGGTCTTTTGATGCTTGCAGCAATATAGCTGCACAAGCTATGTGATTCTAGGGTCAATTGTGATGATTCCGAAAAGAGGGTATCTGGATGCCTATCGACATGACAATTCCACCTCCCGCGGAGGGTTTCTGACATGTTGCAATAGCATAGCAACGTTATAAATCCTGTCGAAACAACTTTAGCTTCAGGAGAGGACCAAGACGGAGCAAATAGTCGCTGTTTACTATAAGGATGAAAAGCCTCACAGCTGTCAGGATGGAATCGATCAACAGGAAATGGCAATTCATGCTATCATCGGTGGGACCGAGTTCGTCTCGACTTTAGATAGACGTCTTGGGCACGCTTTGGCACACAACCTGCATATTCGTTTTTTTTGTTTCTTTCTTGCATGCTCTTTCTGTCATCGTGTTTATATCAGGCTTTTGCTCTTATCGTCACAAACTCCGGACAGGCCTAGCTCAACGATGCGATGGCGCACGTTTTTTTTGTCACTCTCGCCAAAGAACAAAAACATCTCGCCGGATGTTTTTAGCGTGGCGACGCGCAGTTTAAAATGTTTTCGAGCCCATGAAATTTCGAAAAAGCTAGAGCAAGTGTCCTTTGGGGGAAATTTGTTTCTGACGATGGAGGCGTTCGCAAAGTCCATTTTTGTATGGGCAATTGGGAATTGTCTCCGGAAGAGAATGGGGAATTGAGAAAAATTGCATTTGAAAACAAAGAAAAGGATATTGATATTGGGGAAGGAGGATGCTCGTGGAAGGGGTGTCAAGTTAATATGTTCCTGACAGGGCTTTCCTTCCTGATAAACCTCGTTTCTGGTTGTTGATATGTCATCGATACGATAACACTTTGGAATAAATACCTTGAACCTGGGATGCTCCGGGTCACGCATCCTTACTATATCTTAAAAAGATGGGTAGATACAAGACAAGAAGATCCAGAATTGAATTTGGAAGAGTGAGCAAGATGATTCAATTGGGAAATCGGATGTTTCTTTTCCCACGGGGATTGCCAGCGGCCTGCCTGCCCGTGCCATACTATGTATGTAGGCCATTGGGGGGAACTTGGCCCGATTCTGTCAATCGGCGGCGGGTCCAATTTTAATTGCCAATCAGTGCGAATGCCACCCGACTGCGGTTGTAACCCACACTTTTTTTTCTTTCTTGGGGGTGGGGCCGTGGAGGAAGACCTGCAGTGTTTTAGCGTAGTGTCCTGCTGGATGTACGGGAGTACGGAGTCGTAGTCTGCATTGATTGCATGGCCTGGGAAGCAGCAGTATGTACCTATTAGTGTAGGGTGGGATGCAATATGTCGTATGGGGTGAGGAGGAAGAGGATGACTGCGGTTTGAGCAGTCCTGAAGTTACTTACATAGTACTAGTTAGTGCAGAGCGCATATTAGTGGTTGCTTGGTGGTGCTGCTGTGCTTGGTGGATGTCGTTTTGTGTGAGGCAGCCGGGTCCCCTTTAACCACAGCCATCGCCCTGTCCAACAAATTCCCGGACCTCTAACCACCCATCCATCCATCCATTCATCATCATCACCATCATCATCTTCTTCATCACCATCTTTTCCCTCCCCTCCTCCCCCTCTTCTTCCTCCTCCTCCTGTTGCATCATTCCACTCGCTCTTGCTGTTGGTATTGTTATTGCTTTTGTGCTTTGCTCTTGGCTATCTACATCGCCATTATCATCCACAACAACCCGTCCAACCTACCTACCTACTTACCTTCTACCTACGTCCTACCTATCCCTACCGGTCCTACGTAGATGGCTTCCAATACAATGCTTCCTCTTTAGCATCCGGCCAAAGCCCCAACAATATTTTTTCCAATTCAATCGCTTCGCTTCTCTGTTTCCCATCGCCTTTTCGAATTTTGAATTTTAAGTATTTTGTTTCTTTCGCCCGGGACGCTTTGCCGCAAAGAAAAATAGTCTCTCGCTTTTTTTTTGGCCGTGTTGGGGTTGGATCAGATCGGATCGGATTCAATTTGAAGGGCTCCATACGATATCATACCACCACTACAGCGTCAACATCACAAGCTAACAACATCACCCACGACTACCACCATCAATCAACTAACATCGACCACAACTACTACTAATACCACCGTCTGGCAGGCATAAGCCCCTCCGATTGCCATCCAACCTTTTAACCGTCATTCCGGACTCTAGTAATACAGTGCATATATACATATACAAGATATATAAGTATATATTCATCTATACCTATCTACATCTATATATATATATATACACACATACGCCTGTGTGTATACTCACCCAGTCGCTGCCAGGAAACCTCTTTCTCTCTTTTTAAACTTATTTTCTTTTTTGATAATTGTTTTATTTTAAAAGATCATTTGCTAGTAGTTTACTACTTTCATTATTATTATTATTGTGTTCCGTTGCTGGTTGGTTGTTTGCTTCCTCCCAATCAATCAATCAATCAATCAATCAATCAATCAATCAATCAATCAATCAATCAATCAATCAATCAAATCAAGCCGGCTAGCCGTCAATCGATCAATCAATCACTCAATCACTTACTTGTCCAGGCCTTCCCCCTCGCTTGGCTTGGTTTGGTCTGGTTTGGTCTGGTCCGGTCCGGTTTAGTTTGGTTCCCGAGGTGTGCGTGTGAAGGTGTGAAGGTTCGCTTGCATTTTCCACGACGTCGACTCTTTTCGAATTCGCTCTGGCAACCGCACACGGTGGAATTTTCATCCCATCTTTTACATCAACATCCCGCTAGCATTTGCTCGAAAAACTTCCGTTACGACTTGGATCACCTGGGACATATTTGGGACTTGGCGTCTGAGGCGGAATTCCGACAGGAAACGGGTCAAATCTTACTTGCCGACGACCTTTTTTTTTTTTAAACGTTAACGAACGGTTGCAACCGACAAGGGAGACGAGACGTCTTTGTTCTCATCCCTCATCTTCATCCTCATCCCCATCCTAATATTATTAATAACAGTACCTGTCCCCTGCATCTGCAGTACTGTTCCGTATTCAGGAAAACCGACTCTTTTTTTTCCCTCCTTCTCCCAACGCCACAACTCGGAGACTGGATTCAGCCCAGGCACGACTAAGACCGAAGCCTCCGGGGAAAAAGGGTTCAGTTCAGTTCCGTTTGGCTTTTGATTGAGGACAGGGCAGGACAGGATAGTACAGGGCAGGACCGAACAGTAGGATAGAAAGCGTGTCGGACGGAACCGCACAAGGGGAACGATCCAGGAACAGCACCCGGTGAGTAGGCTGATACCCTCCTGCTACACCACACTGTTATGCGTTGGTGGAGTTACCGCATACGGCCGGCCTTTTCATATTTCCGCCTATTTCTGGCGTACCTGCATTCTCGAGGCTTGGACGATCGCCAGGTCCGATGAGACCAATAATCTCGCTCCAGATCCCTTGATTGCTCTCATCCCTCGCTCCCTACGGGGCCGTCTGTTCTTATACTTCTTCTTGCATGTTCATGTTCATGTTCATGTACATGTTCATGCTCATATCCATATCATATCCATATTCATATTCATATTAATGTTTATGTACATGTACATGTACATGCCATTCCTTCGAAGGGCCGAAACATGCTGACTTTGGGAGTCTTGACCTAGCTTTTTTAGTGGACAGCCTTCTTCTTATTCTTCCTCTTATTCTCCTTCTTCCCTTGCGTCAGACACAACATAATAACATATATCTCCACTTCTGCCCGCCCGTTCGCCCCAGTCTGTTTGACTGACGGGAGTCTCCCACCCGAGTTAAAGATCGCCCCCCCTTGCATCTTTGTCATTTCACCAATCCTAAACAACTGTACGCCATTCGCTGGACGGACCGATTCGTTTCTCGTCTGTTCCTGCTGCCTCTACAGAATAATCTCTAATCAATCGCCCTTTTGTTCGAACACTCGACTGAGAAACTCTAATTTCAACAAGTCTTATAATTTCTAATTCAATCGAAAGAATCGACAACCGTTTCTGATCTCTCTTTCTTCTCTCTTTCTCTCTCGCAAGGCAATATGCCTGGCTTTTCAGCATCCAGTCTAGGCTCTGCCTGGCTGCCGACTACATCGACTACAAGGCATAGAAGGATATCGCAGTCTACAGGTCTTGTGCATACTGTCTTGTTACCGCTGCTCCTTGGCTCGGTATTCTTCGCCCGTGTATCGCACGCAGCACTCAATCTAGTGTATTGTTCGCCGGAGAACACGGGGAGGGACTATCCAGTTTGTGAGTGAACCAACAGCCGTGCCTTCATATGGTATTTCGAAGAAAGAAAAAAAAAAAGTTCTAATAATTGTCTTAGATACAAATATATATCAGTCAGATGGAGAGTGCCGCGACCACTGTGTCAAAGACTATGCTTTTGGGATTGTTCTCTGGCAAAACTGCTGGTGCTCAAACTACCCACCTATTGACCTGAAAGGTTTGGACGAGTGTCAGGATAGTTGCCCTGGGTATCCAGACGACAAATGTGGAAACCGAACTGAAAATTACTACAACTATATTGAGCTCGACCAGCACTTGCCAAGTTCCAGGACGGATTTGCCCGCCTCCTCCACCACCAGTGTACGTTCTTCTACCCGGTTGAAACCTAGTACGTTGGAATCGGTCACCGTATCGGTGTCGGTTCCTGTGACTGTCTTCATCACACCTGTATGACCCATGACCATCCTTCCCACTACGCAAGTTGCGCATACATTATGAATGTGGACGCTAGTGTTATTCCCCCCTCCTCCGGACTCGTTTTGGTGATGCTAGGTGGATGTATAACGCAGTCTGCGCGATGTAACGTAAGCTGACTTGATGCGAATTATAGTCGGAACCAGCCAAGACAGATGAACCGGACTCCAAAACGACCGACCCTCCATCGTCCAGCCCTCCGGGCACCCCTGTCGTCTCCGTTATCACCATACAGGGTTCGCAGAGGACCGTGACAGTCACGCCTGCTGCTACCGACCCGACGAGCAGCAGCTTCCCTATGAGTTCCTCCGGCGGTGACAGCTTTTTCTCGGATGCGGGTCGAGTGGCCGGTGTATTTGTTGGTGTAGGCGCTGCGGTACTACTTCTCTTGGCTGTGATACTTTTCCTCCGGAAGCGTAAGAACGACCGACGGAAATCTGTTGATTCATCCAACCACCCGGAGATGGGAATGTCGGGAGCAGGGTCGCCAAATTTGACTGGTAGTTCCAGTCCCACCGGTCGACCGCGCTCTACTAGTACCCTCGGCCTTGTTGGTGGCTTACAAGACAAGGCGCCGGTAATAACAACGACCGGTTTCACCGAGACTGATCGTGTTACGGATCAGAGATTAGATCCAAATCAGATTTGGATGCGGTTCGATAATGACAACGGTAGCCGTGTGAGTTTAAGGTCTCTGCAAGATAATCAGGACTACTCACGGAGAGTGCTTAAGGTACACACCGTCCCCGAGGAGGATTATTGATACTTCCTACCCCATCCTATCCTTCCTTTCCTTCTTTCCCCTACTGTTTATAGATAATTCACCTTCGAGAGATTGGACTTATTCTAATCTACCCTTTAATTTAGCTCACGAACCCTGACCATCATTAATACATGAATCCTCGATCAACACATCTTGACAACGGTTATACTCGATCCGACTTTTTTGTCGTCAGTTATTTTGCATTGGTGTCGTTGTTTGCCGTCGTTTGAACCCCGGACTGCCTTTTGGATTTCGGCACGCCCGTGTCATCCGATACCCAACATTCACTTTGCACGCTGAATAATTCTCGCATGAGGTAGCGGCGGAACGATTTACCGACAATATCTCAGTTACCCTCAGATCCCTTCCACTCAACATTTTTCTTTTCTCTTTGTGCCTTGTTTTTCCAGCGACTTGTTTTATGCACTTGACGTTTCAGCATCTGATTTGACGACCTTTTTCACACACACACTCTTCAAAACGTACACGCATCGTCTAAGGACGTTCATTCTCACGGCGTTCCATTGGCGTTTCCTTTTTCTTTCTTTATCTTTCTGTGTCTTCGCTTGGCGTGGTTTTTCACCGGTATCAAAATTTCATATCTTTTCCATTGATTCTTTTTAGAGTTTTCTGGGACTACCCTTTTTTGGCCTCTATATTGTAATGAAGGACAGCCTTTGTGGCTTTTGGCCAGGTATGGCAAAGTCTCAGAACCGATCGCTCTTTTGGCGATCGAAGAAACAGGACAGGATTAGTTGAGTTAGTCATTGATAGGCGGTGACTACTTTGTACCCTTTTTCCCTTTTTTTCCACATTTTCGGATAACCATCTTGATCAAAAATTATGCTTGAAAGCGTGCACTCACTCACTCGCATCACTCTCTTAAGAAATACCCTCGTTTACCAGCTTATATTTTTATCTGCTGAGTGCGCTTCAGCTTTTTTTTCCCTTTTCTTTCTTGTGTACATTAAATTCGGAAATAACGGAATAAGTCTCAATCAACAGACCAAAAAAAATAATCTTAACCCTTTGTTTCCCCTTGTAATGGTGTTGTTTTCCAATGAGATCGTTTGTGGATTTTGAGAGATACTTCGACAGGAGACCAATAGAATCTTCAGGACTCGACTTTCCCAATATGAATTGAGTACCGAGCAAATGATGTCGCGGCACCCCACTGATCTTTCAGATTTTTTAAACGCCCTTGACAGCCTCTCCATTTTTTTTTTTTTTTCTCCTTGTCGAACTCGCGAACGCCAGCCAATGTATTTTATTAGTATTAGTAATATACGTAATTTTGAGAGGGGAACGGTTTGAGAATTTCTCTCCGCCGTGGGCGGGTAATTCTGCCAATGCTTCTGCGGGCCAAAGGTGCATTTAGAAGAAGTATGCAGATTTAGATCAACTAGTTATGTTTAAAATGTTAACCTCGCATATTGGAATAAAATTCGCGCCCGTAGAAGATGCCGTTTAGAACTGGAAGGAAGTTTGTGTGGAATTTGAATCGTCACGTTTCTCGCTGAGGGGTCAGCCACGTCCAGTATAATTATATATATACCTGGCGCTAATATGTCATTTTATCTCTAAACGCTGGAATAACTCCATCCAATGTATATACATAAAAAAATAAAAAAAAATAAGGCTTCAAAGATTCATGAACCTACTTCCCAAGTTTAAACCTCCCCTCCTTCACCCAGTTAGCATGTTTAATCCCATCTTTCGTCTCAACGATCCATCCAGCCCCCTGCCCTTCCACAGCAACATAATCTTCAAAACTCATAACACTGCTGGTGGTGGTATTCATCCACCCCTCCTGATATGTAGATTCTCTGAACGTCGGATTCGAATAATCGGGATGTCCGAGTGTTAACCTCATCTTTTCTTCTTCATCTTCCTTTTTCTTCTTGTATAGTAGGATTATTAATGTTGTAATAGCTAATATGGCTACAGCGGCGATGACTATGCCTATTATTGCCTCCGTTTTTAATTTTGCTGGTTTTGAAGAAGATGAAGCGGGGGATTTAAATGGTGTAGATGCATCATTTCGGTCGAAATCCACAGGCAGCGGAGCCGGAGAACCGCCTTCTAGATCCGGAACAACAGAGCCATCTATCCCAGTACCC
Source organism: Orbilia blumenaviensis (assembly GCA_036872755.1). Lineage (NCBI taxonomy): Eukaryota > Fungi > Ascomycota > Orbiliomycetes > Orbiliales > Orbiliaceae > Orbilia > Orbilia blumenaviensis. The sequence continues at coordinate 538,451 of JAVHNS010000014.1, forward strand.
ATTTGTAAAGCTTCCACTAATATCGGTGGAGCATCTGTAGTATCCCTGCGTGACGACGGTGCTATGAACATCTGATGTCTGGATGGATCAAATACTGTATACGCGCTTCTGTGGAATATTGTACCCAGGTAAACATTATCATCCGGTGAAGGTTGGAGTTGGGATATGCTGCATCTGGTTGTGCTGTTGCGGTATGGGGATATTAATTGGGAGAAGGGGATTTCGATGTTTAGGGTTTTGTTTTTGTTTTTGTTGAAGGTGAGGGTGAGGTGGGTTTGTGGGGGGTCGGTGCAGGGGATTATGTATTCTGGTTGCTCTTCTCGTCCTTCTTCTTCATTACTTTTTATAGATGGATGGAGGTATTGAATTAATTCGTTAAAGATCTGTTGCGGCAGCTTTATAGCAGGCGATGTACTGTCGAATATCACGGGGATCAGGAAGTCAGAGGAGGAGGTGTTTGTAACTATCGTTGAGGCGTAGGTGAAGTTTATGCCTGATATATCTCCGGTATAAATACTTCCGGTCCTAGTTAGCAGTAGCGGGGTTAATCTACCGCGATAGGCGTTTGTATCTATCCCTCCTAAGTACAGAGAGCCGTTTCGTGAGGATCTAACATCAGGATCCCAGCGGATACTGTATATCTCCTGGTTTATGACTTTTCTAGAAACCAAAGTTTTTAAAAGTCCCGTATCGATGTCTTGTCCGTTTATGGTTACTGAGGCATCGCTGCCTAAGCCCAATACTCCGGTTGAGGTATTTGTGATATTAACGGAGGCGAATGGGAGTGAAGATATGTTTTGGTTGGATAGTAGGAAGTTATCGTTTAGGATTGTAGCTTCGACGGTTGTGCCGTTTGGTAGTGGGATTATGGCTTTGTTCACGTCTTCAGACACGGGTTTGGAGGGTGAGTTTTGTCCGGGGATATATCTTGATGAGGGGACCCAGGTGAGGCTTGACCAGTAGTCTAGGTCGGCCCAGGTTGTGGGTGAGTCGTTGTTGGGGATTACTGGGGTTTGGACCTGAATTAAAAAAAAGGAAGGGTGGGTTAGCTACTGGTTGGCTATAATAATTGAACGGGGGACGTCGAAGGTTGGTATTAAAATGCCTATATGCGTAGGATCTTCTTGTATATATATACCTTTTCTCCATTCCGCACGAGATCGATGTTTATAACCCTGTGCGCGCGGCTAGCAGTGCCCTCCGCCTGCGCTGTCGCACTGCCGCTAAATAACAGTATTAAAGATAATATCGAGAGTATGATGAACTCCATTATAAGAACGTATATTATGTATGCTTGAAGTCAATTGTAGGAGTATTATAAGATATTAGGTTCACTATGAATGACGACGTAGTCTGAAGAAATATGTATAAGAAGTATATGGGGAGAAAGCGAAACAGTGAGAGGGAGAGAGCGAGTGTTATTCCAGCTGCAAAAGGCGTGGATTCGACGCAGCGGCGGTGGTTATTTCGGAGTATATCGCATCGTGATGATATCGTAGATTTAACCAAAGACACATAAAGAAGGGAAGGGGAGGAAGATAAGATCTGAGTCAAGTGCAGCTTGTTATCTTAGAAAAGGGTGAAAGTCCAGGCACGAAGAAAAAGGCCAATGTTCGGAATATATACGAATGCACGGACATCGTCATTTGAATATTCCCTTATATGCATATCTTGGCCAGCGAATACCGCGAAGCTAGCAGCTCTTTTAACCCTCCCAAGAAGAGTTTTCTTTTTCTCAAGGAGAACGCCCTCTTACCTAGCTAGCTATCCTGTTTGGGGTAGTATCCGAATGGAATATCATAAAATATCATAATGATATAAGTGATATTTTATAGGGTTGTGGTGCTCCCAAGCGTCTGGGCTTCGGTGTCATCAACCCCTTCTAGACATCTACTAATCGCCCTCCGGTTGGGAAAAAAAGAGTGCATGCTATTATTCCATTTTACAGCTATAGCTAGGGGGAAAGTTAAAGAGTGTGGCGTGTTTCGTAGCCTATTCCTCCCCTTCCACAGCAAAAAAAAAACAACCACAGCCTCAAGTGGGTCTATATAACATTCGGTTCATGACGTTCACAGGGTTCACTCGTACTCCTCTTCCACCCAAAATTAGGCACGAGGTCGGTCTGTCAACAGCTGAATAGAAGGGGGGCCTCTGCAAGGGTTTTAGCGAGCAGGTACGAATTACGACTGGTTGGAACATGGGATATCAGTTGTTCGCGAAGTGCGATATTTAAGCCACAGTATATGGGTCCGGAAAAGGTGTGAGTCTACAAGGCTTACGAATGCCATGTATGGCTATGCAAAGCGCATACATGCGCACAATGGGGGCAAGCAATAAAGATTATGAAGGGTGCATTTCTACCTGACTTTCTGTGGAGACAATTGTTTTATGTGAAGGATTATGAATCCTGGAGTTTGATCGTATGACTAAGGACAGAATCATGAGGAACTCTCTCTGCGGCTCTGAAGGATAAATCCGACCTGGGCCGACGCCATTTTGGGAGGTCTGTCTTACTTCTTGCGTCCCAAAGAGGAAATCAGAAATACCACAAAGTCAACACATACATAGAATGTGTTGTCGATTTCAATTGTTTTTGACGAAGCTGAGACCAGTTGGGGATAGTATGGTCTCGTTTATGGTTTCGTTCTAACACTTAGAGATATGGCTCATATCGATTGAGGTCACTAGGAAATGGCATTGCTATAGGAGCTTGAGGACGAGTTCGTATACAACCTTCAACATAAACTAGGACTTCTACTATTATTCAAGAGCATCGATTGACTTGAATACGTACGAGGCGCATGCAAATATCGAACGGTCCCCAGAGCATGCGTCTCCACGAGCAAAATATATCTCTAAGCAATCAATACCAACATCATACCCCCTCATTCCCCGCACGACCCAGCTCACACACTTTCCCCAAAGCCATGTACATTCAATTAAAAGCAATATTGAGAAATTATCGAGATATAATGAACGACGGAAAAGGATTAAGGTTCCCACGAGGATCACGCTCTCAGGAGTGGCCAGATTACACCCCCCCTCTCCGCTCTCCGGCTCAAATGCCACGCAAAGCACATGGGATTTCTCATCCCACGTATATTTTGCCTTCTGAAAAAAGACTCCAGCCCCCTTTATTGAAACCGTAAAACTTATTTACCCCTGGAACCTTTTTCTTCTTCTAGTTCTTTAGTTTATAGACTGGCCATTTTGGGGTCTAGGTTCTAAAAAAAAGTCAAAAAAGAGAGAGAGCTGCAATAAAAAAAAACCCCACAAGACACAATGAAGTGTCGTAAATCTCTCCTCCTCACCGTCACAGCCGTGACAACAGCCTGCGTCCACGCCGCAACCGTCTACCCAGAATACAGATGCCGAATCGGCTACCAAGCCGAAACCCTCGAACAATACGACCCCAAAACCGGCGCATTACTCGTCGACTCGGACGGCAACCCCGTTCTAACAGACTACGAACTCCTAGACGTGAGACTCTTCGGCGGTGCCTCCTGTGTTTCCGCCTACCCCGGTGCAAACTCACTCAGACTCATAGATTTCCCACAAGAACTGCATGATCTTATCGGTCCTGATCGAGAGGTCGGGTTGAATAATTTGTTCGGATGGGTTATGTACCCTGGTAGCAATGCTTGTAATCTGGATTTAGCGCCTGATGATCCAAACCGTCAGCAGGTGGTGCTGAGTCTCGACCAGGCCAGATACGGATATACACAAACGGAGAATATTGAAGAATTCTCCGGGTTTCCGGAGACAGTTAGTTTCAGACTATTCGTCAACCCAGCGTTATTCAGCCCCGAGGGGGTAGAGTCGTTTATAGACCTTCCGTTCTCCGCGGTTGGGAAAAACTCAGCTATCCCCCGACAGCATATTAATAGCGGAGAGATGGATTGGTCTGTTATCGGTGGGGGTAAGGGTGAGCTCGATCCTAACAATCCGGTTGTAAGACAGTATGCTCCGTTCGGACTTCAGGTTATTCAACCGGAGGGGGTTACAGACCGCATCGCTGCGCCGGCTAGACGTATTCGTCCTGGGAATCCGGGTCATAGCGAGAATGTTAACGATTACAGACCCTATCCTGACTTATACTCTTTCACAGATCCTAGAAAGCCGATGGAGGTGTTCAGGTCGATTACCATGCTGGCTAGGTTGGGTGATGATTTGGACAGCGGGAAGATCTCAATGAGTGAGTTGGAAGCTCAGGAGGAAGAAGTTGATGCTTTCGCTGAGGCGTTTATGGGACTGCCATTGCCTCCCGCCGATCCTGAGGCGGAGTATTTGGTCCCTACGCGGTATGACTGGCCGCCGTTGAGTCTGCTAAGCTATCTTAATAACCTGGAGGGGTTTGTGATGCCTGCTCCCGCGATGAGCTTCTACTCACGAGATGGACGGACGTTTTCGGAAGCTATCGGGGTCGCACAGACCCTGAACGCCGCGGTGGAGCAATGGCTTGAAGACCAAGGACCCGATGTCATCGGAGACTGGGGGGTTGAATCGTCACCACAGCTGAGAGCCGAGGAATGGCTATACTACGTCGAAGACGGGGTCTGGGAAGACACGGGTTCGATGCAGACTATACCTGATGATAACCAACCTGCCGCAAGTACTCGTGGCGGCGGCGGCGGCAAGCCGGGGCTTACGGAAGCGGACCAGCAACGTGCAAGTATCGTGCATGAGAGTGTTGAATTTCAACCAAAGCCGCCTGTTTACGACTTCGAAGATCTTCCGCTGGATTCACAGCCAAATGGATCGGGTCTTGAACAAGAATATCTCAAAATCAGTTTCCCTGAAGCACCAGCCGGCGGTTCACAAATCCCAGGTGGCAGTATCCTTAACCAGAACCCCTCAAATACAGGTCCTATCATTACGAACCTAGAAAACCGATACCAGGCATCACGTGCCGGTAGTCGAGAACTCCAAGACCAAAATCAAGACCAAATTCAAATTCAAAATCAAAATCAAAATGCGGAAATCAACCCCCAAACAGTACAAGACGACCCCATCCGAGAAACATTAGACGACATAATCAACCAACTCGAACTCCAACAACAGAACCCAGTCCAGGATATCCTCAACGAAGGCGCCAACCAAGACGAAATCCAGCGTAACGACCTCATCCAAGAAGTCGCAGACAGAGTGGTTGAACAAGCTGGGATAAACGCACCGATCGATCAAAACCAGATCGCAGATATTAATGAAAATGAAAGAGAGCGGGATGTGTTTATTCAAGATGTCGTGAATGGGATTATTGACCAAGTCGGAGCTCAGCCGAATGTTAACTCTATAATTCAGCAACAGGGTCCTGTGCAAATACAACAACAGCAGCAGGCGGGTGCTCAGGCTAATGGTAATGCTGCCAACAACGGGGACGATGCGACGAGGGGTCGCGCAGTATGGGGCAATTTCGGAGGGGGTCGGAAGAGAAGCCCGGGGCCTGACTGGTAGTCCTAGTCCCAAGCTTAGCCGATATATATGATTTATCTAAACCAAGAATCCTTTCTTATCTTTTCTTGATTGCTAATTGTCGTGCCCCCAGTTTAACCGTTTATCACCAGGTTTTGGAGTTTAGATCATAGTAGCTAAAAAAAATTTATATACTTCATCGCTAGATAGATAGATGAATATCTAGACCGTTCAATAATCTTGTAAAGCACTTGTGCACCTAAGCTTGCTTACCAAGATCTATCAAGCATAACTTTATCCAGGTATTTGACCTGAAGCAAAAGTATAAACATCAAGACTCAAGTCCATAGAACCCAACCTACGATTCCACAAACATCAATTAATTAACCTACTTACAAAAAAAAGCAACCAACATGAACTCCCACGAGAAGCATCCAGATCAATTAATTAATCAAAATAGAGCCCATTAAAGCCACATGACCATTTTGCGCACGTATGAGTCGAGAGAACCTCTCCGCAAGCAGTGGTCACCAAACAAAAAATACGACACAGCCAACGCAATACAAATACAATATACTTACTATATATCCGAGACCTCATGAGAACCTTTAACAACCTAAGCTTAGCCGCCCGCCTGCTCCAAAAATGCATATTTCCACTTAGCCACAAGGACTTCAACGGTTGATTTGGTCTTGTATACCTACTTCCATATATATATATATCCTGTGATACACGGTGCAGGACTGAAAGCAATATACATAAACCGGAACCAAAAGAAGAAGAAGAAAAAGACCATAACCTCGAAAATCTTCAAGATGTCACGATCATGGCTCCCCCCCCTCCTCCCCCTCCTCTCCACAATGCTCACAACCCCCACAACCGCAGAATCCCCCCCTCAAATCTCCGTCAACGTCTATTTCACAGACTACACCCTCCACACAACCCTCGTGGACGCAACCACAACAACCACCACAACCACTCCACCAGCATGTAACCACATCCCCTTCCCCATCCCACGAAACCCATCATCCCCACAACAACCCAAAATATTCGGAATAAACGCCACGATGACAGGTTCCTCGGGAATACCTGATAGCTGGAGTTTTGATGGGTTTGAGTTTATGTTGTATACTGGTGATTATGCGTTGGGTTGTAGTGATGATGGGTATGGATACGGGTTTGGAGATGAGGATGAGGATGAGGATGGGGGTGGGGTGTATAATCTTACATTACCGTATATAGCGCCTACATACGACACTGCAGATTTTAGGATCGCAGATGGAGGAGGAGGAGATGATGGGGTGGTTGATCAACCGGTTTATTACGATGGCTATGATGGTGATGATATCACACACACCGAACAATCAGTCTATAAAATCCTTGATCACAACGGAGAGGTAAAGTACGTCCACGACGTTCCAATAAGACAGTACTACCCCCCACGGATGATCAGGAATATCGAAGATGATTATCCGGAATTATTAAACCCGCCGTTTTCACCGCCTAGGAATAGTCCAGTGGCTGCAGAAGGTCTGGAATACCCTGCGTCTAGATCTCGGGAAGGGGGAGTGGAGGAAGTAAAACGGGAGTCTGAGGACGAAGAAGAGGAAAAGTTAGATATACCGCTACGACGGATCCCACCGGCGTCAGCGGCGGGTTTAAATTCTCGACCCGATCGAACCCCGTCGATACCGTGGTATCATAACCCAGCTTTAGATCTGGACTTAACAGACCCCGAAAATGCAGATTTATACCGTCCCCCCCGTTTATCACGCGCACGTCCTAGACTTATGACCCCAAAACGCCAACGAAACCAAGAGGAAGAAGAAAAAGAAGAAGAAGAAGGGGAAGAAGAAGAGAAGGAAGAATCACCGCAGATATTCGACACCCTCCCCCTCCAAAGAAACCTACTCGCGGAAATGAACGCGGCAGCAGGACAGGACCTTGCGGGGTACGATCTAGAAGATAATCTAACCGACGACAGCGGCCTCGCAGATCCCGAGTCTCCTATCAACATGGAAGGGAACTTCATCGTCCCGTTCGACGACGATGATGATGGTGATGATGAACAACCAAACCCGCCGGCGGCGGATACAGGCTCCCGTCTCCAAAAACGAGTAATAGAAGACCCCACCACCTCCCCTCCTCCAAACCGCAACAATAACAACAATAACAACCACAACAGCCTCGCCCACCAAATGGCCCTCCAAGACCTCATCCGTCTGAAAATCGCCTATCCAAATTCCCAACCCCCCTACCTCCTCATCAACCGTCCCGCCGCATTCACCATCCGTGCCAAGTTTTCAAAACCAGATGATTATAACAACATTATTAATAATAATTATAACTATGGTTCTCCATCCAACGGTGGTATCGGTGGCGGTGGCGGCCCAGAGGCCTATAATCCAGATACAGAAGATACATCGTTACTAATCCCAGATGATCTGTTGGAGCTATTGGCGGTATCGGGACAGAATTTTTAGAAAGAAGAAGAAGGGGAAAAAAAACTTCTTTTAATAATTTATCTTAAAGTACTTAAAATGGTTATGCTAATTCGATATCTATATTTTTTTTTCCCTAACTAAAACTATACAATATAAATACCACCGAGATATCCTACACCACGACCAATTGCAATAACTATGAGACACTGCATGCACGACATAATATGTAACTATGTATGTACGGATACGAAGCAATTCACAGAGAACATGAACACGGAACAGAACGGGACCATGGAAGAGATATAAAAGAGAAAAGAGAAAAAAACGCCCTCGATTCGCCCAGTTTTTGTTTTTTGCGTGACCAGGCGTTACTAATAACTATATACATTAAATAATAAGAGAGAAAGAAAAAAAAGGATAAATAAAGATAAATAAATTATATGAATGCTAAAAACACTAATAAAAAAAAAAAAAGGAAAGAGAACGCGCGAAGAAAAAATAAGAAAACGAAAGAGAAGAGAGAAAAAAAAGAAAGAAGAAAAGGAAAAAAGCGTGGTGGAGAGAAGAGAAAAAAAAAAAGGAAAAGGAAAAAAAGGAACAAGAAAGTGCCGTTACAGCACAACAGCATTGATGGCCTCCGAGGCCCCCGCATTGGCTTCTAAAGCCGCTGCCGCCCTCATGTCGGCCCGCTTTCGGGCTCGTCTTCGCTTCCGCTTAGACGAGCGCGAGAGGCCAACAGTCTTGACGACAGCAGCCTCATCAGCCGCCGCAGGGGACTCTGCCATCGCTGTTGTCTGGGGCATGATGGCACCCCCTTCCTCCTCTCCTCCTTCCTCTGTCTTTTGTTTTTTAGGGGCAGGGGGGCCCAAATCCCCCTCCCCGACGCCATCACCACCCCTCTTCCTCTTCCCTCTCTTCCTCCCCTTCCCCTTCCCTCCAACAACCCCCTCAACCCTCCTCTTCTCCTCCTCCTCCTTCTTCTCCTCCTCCTCCTCCGCCACTCGTTCCTCGCCATTCAAGAAGCCCATCCCATGAACGGGAGACTAGTCCGTCCGTGGGCGCTTCGCATCTTCCCTACCTCTCGAGTCACCCCCATCCCGGTGAGGACGCTTTTGAGGTCCGCCAGCGTTATTCGGCCCCTGAGGCCACTCTCCTCTTCCTCTTCTATCACCTCTCTCTCTATCTCCACCACGGTCACGAGTCTCACGCCCATGATCCCGTCCTTCCCTATCCCTATCCCTATCCCTATCTCTCGGTCTTTCCCTTTCTCCACGTTCTCCACGATCACGATCCCTATCACGACCGGGTTGACCACCACCGCTACCACCAGCTTGTTGTCCAGATCCTCCGCTGCCAGCATTACCACTGCCACGTTCTCCAGCCTTTCTCTGATCTCTATCACGATCTCCGCGGTCACGATCACGATCTCGATCTCGTTGGTCACGATCCCTATCACGGTCTCTATCTCGCTCTCGGTTCTCGCGGCCATTATCGCGTTCTCGGTGTTGGTCACGACGACGTCCATCATCGTTTCCACCGGTGGAGTCGCTTACACCTTGTTGCTGCTGTTGAGACTGAGATCCACCTTGTCCTGAAGAAGAAGACTGGTTGTTGTTATTATTAGACTGTTGCTGACCTTGTCCGCTAGATCCCTGTTGCTGCTGTCCTCCTTGCGTATTTCCTCTACCCCGTCGTCTTCCACTCTGTCCTGGTTCAGAAGGCACATTACTTCCTGGCGATCCAACGCCACCGCCGCCACTTGCAAGAATATCCTGTAACCCTCGAGCTCTGCGCCTATCGTGATGATGATCAAGGCTTTCTCGTCGGTTATCCCGTCCTTGCGAGCCGCCTCCACCTTGAGCTCGTGAACCACCACCCCCACCGCTACCACCACTTGGTCCAGTCGGCGACGGTAATTCATTACGAGGGCCAGACGGTGCCGTATTCTCAAGACCAATAACGGCTAATCTGCTTGGGTGCACATTACCGGTTGGAGAATTGGCAGAATTGGACCTTCCATGGTTATTCTGAGCATTGGAAGAAGAAGACGATGCTGGGAAGTTGGTGTTAACAGTCGGGGGACCGTTCTTATCGTCATTAAACCCTCGAGCGCGATCAGGGTGCATGGGCATAGCAGCGTTCGAACGAGACTGTTGTTGTTGACCAGAGGAAGAAGAAGAACCCGCAGGAGCTGAAGGTGCGCCACCCGGAGCTCGGTTATTAAGCGTAAGACTTGTGCGACCAGTTCTTGGACCATTAGGGACATTGGAATTAGCAGGAAAGTTAGAGTTCTGTCCCGATCCACCGCTTGGTCCAGATGAGCGACCGCTTCTAGGACCACTAGGGATATTCGCAGTGTCGGGTTGGTTAAGTCTGCCATGATTAGGATCTTGATTGAGTCTACCGTGATCCGAAGGTCCTGCAGGAGGTCTATTCCCGCCAAATGATTCTCGGTGACTTTGTCTGTTGCGATCAACCTCGCTACGAGGACCAGCCGGAGGACGTGGGTAATCTCCATGGTTGTCCATTCGCTGTTCTTGAACCGTACCTTCACGCTTGCGGCCTCCTCCTGCATCTGGGGATCTAGATCGATAATCACTGCCCGGTCTGCGTCCACTACCTCTCTGCTGCTGGGCCTGTTTTGCGTTCAGCTCATCAATGAGGTCTGGAAGCTGGTCACGGGTTGCGGTACGACTCTCTCTGCGTGGGGAATTTCCATGACGTCTGCTGGACTCACGGCTATCCTGTCGGCCTCGGCTATCAGAATCGGGACGGTGAGAACCGGGTCGTGGCATAGGCGGCATAGGTGTATTAGGTTTAGCCGGCAAGCTGCTCGGTGGCTGCGGCAAGACATTCCTATTCTCTGATCTTGAATCTCCTCGCTCACGACGATCATCATGTTTGCTTTGCCCAGAAGAACGGGATTGTTCGTCTCGTCCACTACTCGATCTCATCTCACGAGGATCCTTGGAAGGGAATAACTCAAGCGGAGGCCTTGGCGAAGTACCTCGTCGCTGCTCTTGCCCATTATTAGAAGGCGCCAGCTCATTACTGCGTGGCGGTGGAGCTCGACTGTCACTGCGCCCACGTGAATCCCGACTCGGCGTTTGTGATCGTGGTTGAGGTGTAGGACTTCGTCCGGATCCAGAATTCGAAATCTCCTTAACGGCTTTCGGCTGCAGAGGAGCGAGTCCGGCGATATTAGACGCAGCATCGGGTTTGTTATCCTTAGCAGATGGAAGATCGTCAATCTCTCCATCTTCAACTTCCTTGTTAGACTTAGTATGCACGGTAATCTGCGATAGTCCATTACTGTAATACACATTAGCACCAAAGTCCAGATAAGCTTCGAGAATTTCAGGTAGTACATACTTCGCGGATTGACCAGGCTTAAACGAAGTCACTGTCGGATTCAGCGTATTCGATGTCGACTGTCCTCCTTCCTGCGACGTATTCGGGGCTGGCGTTCCGGTCTGGCTCGTCGCCGGATTGGCAGGACTCTTAGCACTACCATCCGCAACAGACTATTTCCATAAAAAAAAAAAACCACACCCATTAGCAAAAACTCCCCACACTCTACACTTGAAAAATAGATAAAGATAAGGATAACATACCAACTGAAACTGCTGAACCGGAACCCACTCCTTCTCCTTCTTCTTCAACAAACTCAACAACGCCGTCGTCGTAATCTTCAAATCCTCCCTCTTCTCATTCTTACTCAGGAACTGAACCGTCTCAACCAAATTTTTACCCATCCAATCCACCGCCGGAAAGCTCTTATTCAAATGCTTCAGCACAATAGTAGCATTTCGAACATGCATGTAAGACGTGCTCTGTAACAGCTGCCGAAGCGCCGCGTGAAGCTGTTTGTGCCATTTATACAAAACACGTCGGAAGTCTTCATAGTCGAGTAATGCACCACCCCAGGTCTTTGCGAAACCCGGAAGGTTTCCTTTCCCATGACACTCCTTCTCGAAAGTAGCCTTGCTCCTATGCCATGACGTGAAATCCGCCATGATCTCAGCCAAAAACCGTCCGTAATTCTCCACTTCTCGCTCGGTAGACATGAAAATCGTCGCCTGTAAGATCGTTTTCCCGAATAAATTGTCGTAAAGCAGGAAAGTCCAAAACTTGGGGGTGCCGGAAACATGCATGCGCTTGATAAATTTAGCACAAAAGCTAGCATCATGCGGACTAAGAACCGAACGCGGCAGAATACAATGCTGTATGATCTGCATAGGAAGCTTCGTTGGATGGAAAGTATCAGCTGCAAACCAATGTTGACTTTCCCGGTTAATCCTCTTGACAGTCGTCATCTGCAATCTTATTTGCATCTTCATATCTTGAGAAAGCCGGTCGGATTGGCTGCGCAGGCGCTCTGTCTCACGCTTTCGACTGTGCGCGGACATGTTCTTATCCGGTATGACGCGTACGATTTCGTTGTTCAAGATCTTGATCTCCTCGTCGTACGGGGTTATCGGACAATGGAGCTCGTACATAGACAACTGCCAAAACGTGGCGTAGAAGGAAACGCTGATCTTATTCCACGCTTCATCTGGCAACGAAGGCCGAAGACGCTCCATCAGGTCGAGCATGATTGGGGAGAACGGCGAAGTCTTCTCCTCCTCAGCAATAGGACTAGGTCCATCAGCCATCGCAACATCTTCATCCTTAGCGGTGTTAGTATTGTTAGCGACCTCGCCATTAGCATCAGCCATAACAATTTCACCATCCGCATCAACATTCTTCTCACTCTTCTCGTTCTTCGGCTTCTCCGCTGAAACTTGCTTCTTCTTCGCATCTTGAGTCGACGGTAGCGACTTCTTATCGTCTTCAGGGAAAAGCATACCCTCCCTCTTCAACATCTCTCGGATATGCCCTCGACAAAAGAACCACGCAATCTCAGGATCCACATCGTAGTTTATAATAAACTCATTGACCGTCGGCACAGCCTTAGCCCATTGTTCAAAGTCCAAGGTATAATTCAACATGTCCATATACATATTGATCACCGAATGGATTTCATCGAACATGTTGCCAACAACTTTCGTAGGTACCGTATTGAGATCCGACCTGTAAATGCACTGCTTGTATTCGCGACCAAGCAGGATGAGCAGTTCACCAGCCAGATTGTTGTTGACAAGAGCAGAAGCCAGACGCTTGGCGGACTCCCTGGAAGAGTATCGCTTATCACCAAGTTGTCCCAGAATCTTCGCCCTCAAATTCTCACTACCGTAGAGACCCATGATCTGAACGTCGCTGAGATTAGACTCGCTCACAATACCAGCCATCGACTTGATCATCTCCTGCAAGACGATGAGATCTGCTGAATTCGCCTGCATCAATTTCTTCATAATATAAATAATGATAGGCGTCGGATCCAGTTCGGAGTATCGCTTATAAAGTCTTCCACAGAACGTCGCAAGAGCTATAAACAAACAATCAGCAAAAAAAACACCACACATAAACTCATTCCCACGATAGATATAAAAGATAAAGACATACCTTGCAACCACTTGCTCACCAGCAGCCCATCTTGCTGCATCCTTCCTCGGTCCTCACTCATCTTATTCAAGATCGCATACGTAAACGCATCGAACCCAAGTTTCGAAAAGTGCTTCGCAGAATCAACCACACACTCAATGAGATTGTCATACGACTCAATCTGACTGATTGTGACCATGAATGCCGTGACCGGGTTACTATACGAAATCTTGGACATCCTTCTAGCCATCTCGCGCATATTGGTCGTAGACAATCGCTTCAAAATGTTCTTTGTGTCTTTCGTCGCCTCAGCTGCCTTCGACTTAACTTCCGGGAAAATGAAGGGCGCATTTTTAGTCCAGAATGTATACATAGCCCATCGTGATTCCAGTGAATACAGCTCCATGAGAGTGTATATTTCATTGCCGATAGCCGAGTTAGATCCACAGACAGACAATGCCGGTAGAAGAAGATAGTTAACAACATTAGCCCAACCGTTGCCGACATCCGAGGCCGCTCCATGCTCCTTTACAGCACGAACACCAATTCGGACGAGCTTCGACATAAGCTTGACGTCGCTGGCAAGCCGGGTACCAGAAAACCCTCTGAGCAGGATCAAACAGAGGACACGAACGTCGCGCTCGGTCTTGCATATCGGAAGATCGGTAGTCCATTCGGGGTCCCAGAAATATCGATATTCGCGGCTGGGGTCTGGCTCTTTACCAGGGAAGAACGGAAGGAGATACTTGGTGATCTTAATCGGTGGTGCGGTAACAAGAGGTTGCCGAGGTGCGAAAGCTTGCTTGAGCGCCGGATCAGTCGAAAGAACTTTCTTAGCGCCCAGTTCGGTGCCCGGAGTCGGCTCGAGTGGCTTGTAAACTTCATCGATGCAGTGATGAACGATACGGTGGAGACCATCCGCAACTTCCGGATGAGGGTAGGCGATTTTTGGATAATTGCCGAACAAGAAAGCGATTTCCGGCAACGAACCAGCTGCAAGGAGGGCGTTCAAGAGAGCCAATTTCTGATTTCTCGGTTTAGTGGGGGGTGCAGGAGGTTCCTCCGGTTCACCCTCTTCTTCGGATTTCTTTGCCTCAGCTGCCGGCGCCGGCCCCTGCCCAGGTCTAGGAGGAGGGACAGTGTCGTCGGGCAACGTGCTTGCCATCATTAGAGCATTCATAGCACCAGATCTACCTTTAGAATCGTTCTCCTTCAGCCATTCATCGTAGTCCTCCTGCATAGCATCATCATCGGGAGAAAGATGCGGATACAAATCCCGAAAAGAGATGAAACCGATTTTCAGCAATATAGCCGTCATTGCAACAAGATTGTCGGGAAGCTGATGTGAGGGACTGTCCAAATCGAGATCCTTCATCATGTAGAACTTGAACTTATAACCGATAACCTGTGCAGCGACCTTGTTACCACCTCGTTGGAGAAGAATATCGCTGCCGTCCGGAAGCTCGCAAAGGGCTTTGAACCCATCTCGCTCGAGTCGGTCGAAGAAGTCGTCTTCCTGGTACAGAGGTCCCTCGACCGAAGGGGCATCCGTCGGCCACCACTCGCTCTCACGAAGCAATTGGACGAAGAAACGCCAATTGGCAACAACACCGTTGGCGAATATGTCGAGAATGACGTCCAGGGCACGGTTAGGATCGAGGTCGAAGCACCCTATCAGCGATCTGACTTTGTCAAGTGTTTCTCCGACGCGAGTGAGGGGACCACGTCCGTACTCGGCCATGAAAACTTCAGTGATTAGCTTAGCGAAACCCTCGGTTTCTTCACGCGACAAGTTGTACTTCTGCACTCTGTAAAGGATATTGGTGTGAACTTTAACCTGTCGGTTCTTGAAGGTCGAGCTGACCAAACCAAGAGCCATCAAGAGCGTGTCCTGGAGCTGCAGACGAGCGTCACCGATCCCGATGTAGTCCGGAATGAGGGGGGCAACCATCTTCGTGAGATTAGGATGCTGGTCGTACAGAGGCAGTGTGTCGAGAAGGATCTCGGTGATGACAAGACGGGTGACATTGTTGGCAACGGCTTCCCGGTTGGCCTTGATAGCGTCGATGAGAACGTTGGTTGCGAGGGTTGGCGATATTCTTCCGTCGATACCAGCATATAGAACCTCCTGGACGATCATGGTGGGCTCCTCGTAGACGTTCGTCGCGGCTGCCGTAGTGATCTCATTGACAACCTCGGCATGTCCGGTTGCAGACCATGCTTCCAATCGTGCCGGCGTGACCCATAGGTATCCTCGTTTTACTCCAGCGGAAGGATTGACCTCGGGGACGGGGGGTGTCGCAGGCATCTGAACGATGGGTGCCGGGATGGGTGCCGGTGCCGTCACGCGTGGAGGCGGAGGAGCGGGTGTTGGCGTCGAAGGGGGCTGGAAGGCTTGCTGTCCGGCCCGCGGAGACTGAGCGTTGGATTGGGAGGAACCCGGTCTCGGCGGCTGGGGTCTACCGGGTGTGCCACGATCACCAAAGTTAGAACCTCCTCGACCTCTGTTATTGTTGTTGTTCTGATTCCGACGGTTCTGGTTGTCCTGTTGGTCTCTCGAGGAGGACTGTCGCCGGTCGTGATTGGGCGATGATTGGTAGTGGTCGCCACCACCGCTATGGCCTCGTTTTCGCTTACCACCCGGAGCCATCTTTGCTTCTTGAGGGTTTATTTATAATTAGTGATTAGAAAGAATTATAAGTCTGCGTGTGTGTGCGCGCGTATCTGATTGATTGATTGGCGAGAGAGAGATATCGAGAAAGAGAGAGAGAGCCTTCTCACTGAGCGGGAGGATCCGTTTGCAAGGGTCTTCGTGATAGTGGTCGATTTGATAATATGACGTCGTCTGCGGGTGTTCGCGATGCCTTTTTTCGGAGGGCTGATCGTTTTTTTTTAAAAAATCGGATTCGCTCGTGGCAGAAACGGAAAAGAAAAAAAAGCCGGGAATAAAAAAAAAAGAAGTTGGGTATCTCAGGAGACTGGCGAGTGGAAAGAATAATGACGGATGATAGTAAGATGCGGATGCAAGAAGTCTATAATTTCATTCCGAGGAATTGAAGAAGAAGCAAGGTCCCAGACCGTTAGTTGCTGATGCTGATTATCGTTATGAATATGACGATGATTATGATGATGATGATGATGATAAAAGGAATCGAAGACGACTAGGACGACGACGACGATTGAAGGATCGTAAAGAAAGGAAGCAGCAGCCGCCAGGACCAGAGCACGAGCAGGACCAAGGGAAAAGAAATAAGAAGAAGGGAAGACTGCAGAGAAAGAAGACCAGGTCGTCAGCCACATTATCGTTTTTCCCCGAGTGGACCGGACGAGAGAGGTGATGATGATTGGATATTTATACGGATGTGCGGATGAAGAGATAGATAGATGGATGGGAGAGTCGACGAACCAAACAGTTGCGATGAGGTAGTTGCTGTTGCTTTTGTTATCTAGAATACTAACTTTCTTGCTTGCTTGCTCGCTTGCCTTGACGAATGGATTGATGGATTGACAGAAGGATGGTGACGAGGGAGGGAGGAAGGAAGGAAGGGAAGCAAGCAAGACACGGGGACTGAGACACACACTCCGAGGGTGGGAGCGAGAGATCAAGCGATAAGAGGGGAGTAGGCACAATCGACGAAGAGATAGAAGAGAAGAAAAGAAAAAAGCCGAGAGAAGAAGAAGAAGAAGAACAATGATGATAATGATGATGATGAAAAGAAAAAGGAGAGCACCGATCGAGGGAGGTCGATGGCGGGGAGCGGTTGAAGATGACGATGGGTGGGAGGTGAGGTTGGTGTCGTCGATGGGCGATGATTGATGAGAGAGGGATTGGGTTGGTTGGGTTGGAACGGCGGATGGTGGTTGCTTTGCTCTCCTCTGTGTCGCGTTTTCCTGCGCTGGTCACGTGATATTGCTTTTTTTTTTTTTTATCCCACAACGCATAAGAGTACAACAACAACACAGCAACACAATAACACAGAAGCAAATATACATATAGACAAACAGATACTTAGTCACATGAGCAAAGGCGTCACCTACGACACGTCAAAGAGCTGAGTAGGAAGAGTAATGAGAGTGACGTATGGCTTGGTCCGGTGGCTTCGAGTGAGGGAATGTAATGTGGCTCAGCCACGTGATCTATCTCTCCCTCTCCCTCTTCCTCTTCCCTTCCTGGCCTGGTGCTGGTTTGGCTGAACCAAGCCAAATAAACCCCTCCAAAACCCCCCCAAACAACCAGCTGCCCCTCCTTCCCCATCCCATCCCATCCCTTCCAGACCAGATCCTTGTTACTACCCTCACAACCCCCCCCCCCTCCGCTTCCCTCTGATAGTCATACTCTCTTTTTATAATAACTCTCATCGCCACTCTGTCAAGAAGTAGCAAGGTATGATATATATTCTCCTTGATAGTCATCTATCTTTACTATATATACCTAGCCTACATACCAGGAATCTCTACGTTTGGAGCTTGGCTAAGCAGATAAGTGCGATTACGTAGCTATACCATACTCACCACCACCACCTTCCTCCCAATACACCCGCCAAAGGGAACCAGAAAGAAACTTCAAAAACAAAAACAAACGATAGCTATATAAGAACGAGAGGGATAAAGAGATAAAAAAAAAAGATAAAAAAAAAAAAGATGGCAGCAACCGTCCGCTCCCTCTTCTCCGACCTCCGCGACCGCATAACCCCCCCAACCCACACCTCAACCTTCCTCACAACCGGAAAACTCACCCCGGAAGAATTCATCTCCGCCGGCGACTACCTAGTCTACAAATTCCCAACATGGTCATGGTCCCCCGCCGCGCCCGGAAAATCCAAAACTTACTTACCTCTGGACAAACAATTCCTAGTGACGAAAGGTGTACCCTGCCACCGCAGGCTTGACGATAATTTCGCTGGATCGGCGGGGTTGAATGATCGTGTTGTCGAGAGTGGGGATGTTCCCGGTGAGGGGATCGATGGGGATGAGGAAGGGTGGTTGAGCACCGGAGTTACGAAGAATGAGGAGGAGAGCGCTTCGACTGCGAAGGACGTCAGGACGGTTGATGATAAGGGTCGGGTTGAGGAGAACGACGACTCCGAGAGTATTGGGGATATGGAGGACGAGGAGGATGATTCCGAGGCTATCATCCGTGATGGCGACAATACCAAGACGTGCGTTTTCTCCTCTAACACTAATACATATATATATACTTTTATAGATGAGAGTGAAAGCACAATGCTAATACAGTGGAGAGGGGGGGGGGGGGGTACAGACCGCTGCGGACGTACACGCTCTACATCACATACTCAACATACTACTCCACCCCGCGCCTCTACCTGACGGGCAAGCACGGCTCGACCTCCTCACCGCTAACCCACGCGGAGATGATGCAAGACATCGTGGGCGACTACCAGGACAAAACGGTCACGATCGAAGAGTTCCCCTTCTTGGAAGGAAACCTCAAGATGCCGTCCGTTCATCCGTGCAAGCACGCCAGCGTGATGAGACTGCTGTTGGATCGGGCGAACGCGGCCGCGAAGGCGAAGAAGAGAAGGGAGGCGGAGGCGGAGAGCAGCAGCGCCGGGGGCGGTGAGAGCAGGGAGGAGAGGGAGTGGGAGGAGATCGACTACTCGAAGACGCTGGCCGAGGCCAAGGAGGAGGAGAGCGACCAGCAGGGCAAGGCGGAGGGCAAGGCGGGCAATCCGGACGACGAGGCCATCCGGGTAAGTTATCAGTCTCTCTCTCTCTTTTTCTATACACCATCTATGTGTATACATGTATAAATACATACGGGCATATGGGCATACGGACGTAGAATGCATGACTAACGGATTACGATGATGAACAAAAAAACAGGCGGACCAGTACCTGGTGGTGTTCCTCAAGTTCATGGCCAGTGTTACGCCGGGGATCGAGCATGACTACACGATGGGTCTCTAACTTTCTTTTTTTCTTTTTTCTTTTCCTCAAGAGGGGCGTCTGGGAACCAGTTTCTTTCTCACTTTCCTTTTATACCTTCATTCGGTTTCTTTTTTTTTTCTCTAGTTATTTCTGTCTGCTATATTGTAACTTGAACTCTACTTTTTTTCTTCTTGTACCTGTTCGGTGTGTGTGTGTGCGCTGAGAGGAGAAAAGGGAAGGGAATGGAAGGGGAGTACAGGTTAGGTATTTATTATCATTACTGTTGTTCTGTCAGGATGTGTATGTGTGTGTATACACGGGGGATAGGAGGGGCAACGGGAGCTATTCTATTTCTATTCGCATGGAGGACCAAAAATCGAAATAATAAAAAATGATATCAAATAAAATATGTCTTCGCTTCCATCATACGGTATCTCTGTCATGCCTAACAGGTGCCTCCTATATAAAATAGGTAGCTACGGGAGACATGCACGGTAGCCAGCCAGTCTCTTGGCCACATAACTACCACCTAGCCGTCAGGACCATATATACCTACCTCCTACCTACCGTACGGGGTTTTGGCTGGTTTCTCAAGACGGTTTATAGAAAAAAGGGAACTTAAAACAGTATAAATAACGACTTGAAAGACAACAAGACGGCTTGATTTCTTTTTAAAATGTTTTATTATTCGGAAGCAGTCACAGAAAAGTACCCAAACCCCCTACGGTAGGTATATATATAATAACAATAATAAGAGAGAATAGAATAGATCTCCTCCGCGATCTATCTATCCATCCATCCATCCATCCCCCCAAAAGCATAGGTAGCTACCTAGGTAGCTAGGCAAATGGTAAAATGTCGGTTGGTCATGCATATGTATGTATGTCTGTGGTAGTTGAAATCCAGATCGGCCCGGCAGCCGCACCAAAAAAAGCTTGTCTGGACACACACCCCATCCGATAGCCAATTCAGCCCAGCCGGCCTTTTCGTCTCTTCGTATTCAGCCACAACCGTACAGAGCTTAGCTAGCTAGTAGGTCTTCAGGTGAAGTCTATTATCCCCCGCCAGAAGTAGAAGTACCAGTTACATACATACATCTATCTGTTAGATTTAGAGTTAGAGAGGGTGTGTGATGTGATGTGATGTGACGGACTGCGAACGAGTATATTATTACTTGTTCTCTCTCTCTTTCTCTGGATGTGAGGGGTGAAACACACAGCTCCAACAAAGCATTGTATATTCCATTATACTATACTATACCATACCATACCATACTATGCATATATAGGTATATATATATATATATAAGATGGTGAAGCTGAACGTACCGGTCCGTGATAGTGTATGTATTTATGTGACCGGATGTAGCATCTACCGCTTCTCTCCAATACCTCTCAGGAATAGTACTAGTACAGTCTACCAAGCCTGAAGTTAACGGGACCCACCCACACACCCCCCTCTCAATATAAAGTATGCATCCCATCTATGGCTCTTGACAAAAGACGAGTTCAGCCGTTTCACAAGGCTGCTTTTTCCCTCTCTCTCTCTCCCATCCATCCATCCATCCATCTATAGCTACATGGTAGTATCCTTCTTTTTGTTTAAATGCCCCCGCATTGAATATACTTAATTCTCTCTCGTTTCCCTTTCCTTTTTTCTTCTCTATTCTCTCTTCGAATCTCGTTTCAGAATCCGATCCGTTCGTTTTTTTCGCCCTGAGTTTTTACCCGAAAGGACGGTAACTTGTCCCAAAAACCTCGCATTACGTTATATACCTACCTACTAGTGCTAGCAGTACTGCTGCCTGCCTCTCCTTCTGCTTCGACCTACGTAACCACCTTTTTTTTTATCCTATACTCTACACGATTCTTCTCTCTCTCTCCGGACAAAATACAGCGACGACAGAATTGATTCGACTGTAGTCCAGATCAGATCAGATCTATCCGGTCTGCGGGCTGGATAAATATCCTTTTACTAACTTACCTACCTCTTACCAAGTGCTGCACTATCTGTAGCTACTAGTACTACCTAATTAGCTACTGCTGCTGTATATATAGCTTCGGTAGCTATATATATATACATAGCACAGTAGACAGAAAGAGAGAGAAATGTCCGACTCGACGGCCTCGCTGACCGGCTCCATCCCATCCATCACCACCACCATCTCCTCCGATCACCCTTCCACCACGACCAATGCGATAACCTCCTCCCCGCTCTCCCGCGCGATCTCCAAAGCCCGCAAGAAGAAGTCCGCCCAAAACCTCTCCATCTCCGAACCCACCAACCAATCCACCGCCTCCCTCTCCTCGAACGAGAATGGCTCCATCAGGTCTTCCTCCGCTGTGGCCTCTTCTACTACTAGCTATATCGAAAAACTGAGGAAGCGCCGCGCCGAGAGAAAGGAGAGGAAGGAGTTGGAGCATGCCGGTCATGGTAATGGTCATGGGAGGAAGAGTCGTCGTAATTCGGTGTCGGGGAGCTTTGAGAGCGAGGATCATGACCATGACCATGACCATGACCATGATGATAGGTAATTTATATATCACTCTTCCCCCTACACAATCAGTCTATTTTTTTAAATTTAAAATTCCCTCTCTCTTTCTCTCTATCTATCTCCATTTCCTTTCATTTTACTATCGTCGTCGTCGTCGTCGTCATTATTTTAATATTGTCTGTCTCTCTCTCTTCGTCCCGCTTCCGTCCCTTATTTCTCCTTAGCGTTTGTCCGTCCGTCTGCACCGTATACCGTATAACCTCTTTTTTATTGTTATCGAATTCGGTGCTGCAGCCCGTCCCCATCCGGCGCTCAAGCTGCTTGCGCCTGCCCCAAACTGATATCTGATGCCCTGAACCAACCGGAGAGAAGACAGCCAGAAACAGAAACGGGCCCGGGACATCGGGTATCTTTACCTCTCTCTGTCTCTGTCTCTCTCTCTTTCATTCCCACTTTTCCTTACACTCTTAGGCCCCCCCCGCCCCGCCTCGTACCTATACCTCTCTCTTTCTTTTTTCTCTTATACGTATCCTCTTTGTGCTGCTGTACCACTCAAGATCCTGCCAATTTTTCTTTTCTGTCAAGAGAGAGATTGCGTTTTGTGGGTTCCCTTATTCCCTTGTTCCCTTGTTTTTCCATTTTTGGTTCTTTCGGTTTTGAGACGTTCTTGATACTGCTTCTTTGCTCTGCTCCACCTGCGCAACTGCAACTTCCGTTTCTCTCTCTCCTTCTGGAACGATATACGTGCCTGGCCCATAATTCAATATCCCACTCCCCCCCATTCTCATCACCCTCATCAATATATCACCACAAGACTCAGACCTCTTTTTATTTATTTAATCATTTCATTCAATTGGTTCATTTTAAATTGAATAGTCAATTGAGATTGAGATTTGATTGATTGATCGGAATTTTCCCAACTGACTTGGAGAGGAAATACAGCATAACCTTCGAACCAGGCCTCGTCGCCCCAGACCCCGCCTCAACCTCCCTCGCCTCCACGCCCACCTTCCCGATCAGCATCTCAACCTCCTTCGAAGACCCCTCCCTCTCCTCCAAATCCACCCAGCTACAGGTCACCTCCGATGGTCGTCCCATCCGCCGCTCCACCTCCCCAGCTCACTCCTCAGGCTCCCGCGACTCCTCCCCAGGCCCCGTCAGCACCCCAACCTTAGCTTCAGGAATCGTCCTCGGCAACATCCTAGGCATGAAGAGCAGCAGCAACAGCAACAGACATCGCTCCGGCAGCACCACCTCCAACGCCTCCGGCTCCGGAACCGAAGGTAGCAGCAGCATCATCCCACGCTCCGTACCAATCCTTCAACCGAAAGCCACCACCGCCCCTTCAACTGCCATCTCCACCGATGCCGCCGTCACAATCACTAAACCCGACACGGTCGTAACCCCCCCTACTCCAATAGAACCCACCGCCCCTGTCTCAGCCGCAACAAATATAATTTCCCGAAGATCGAGAGGGGCCAGCATCAGCAAGCTCCCCAGCAAGCTCTCTCACTCCTCGCTTCCAGAAGAAACTAACGGTGTTAGCGGCGGCGGCGGAGGAAGCAGCATCATTCTCTCGGGAAGTTACAAACCCCTTACTCCGACAATTGAAGTCCCCACCCCCCAACCAACACCCACCGTCGGCACAACCACAACCGCAACTTCTAATAATAATAACAACACCAATAACAATAACAACAATAATAATCCCGCCAACGGGGCTAATAACTCTTCTGGCTTCTTCTCAAATATGTTCTCTGCCGCACAAACCGCTGCATCACAGTTAAGCAGTACCATCGCAAATACATCCCTCGCGCCAGGTGCAAAGGGTACCAAAGGAGGAGCCACAGCAGCCAACGGAACCATCACAACCCCTACCATCGGCGTCAGCGATAGCGGTATCACAACCACAACCACAATCACTACAACCGCCACTAATACCTCTACATCTTCAGCACCGGGAACACCCTCAAAACCTGGTTCGGAAGATAATAATAATAAAGACCGTAAACCACTCGCGGTGGAAACGCTAGGACAGGGGGAGCTGAGTCTGGGGTCTTTGGGGATCACGACCAGCGACGGTAGCGGACGGGAGAGAAAGCGAAGGAGCAGACCTAGCAGTACTGTCGGCGTGGATATGCCGGAACCGGCGGTATTACACGGCCTTGGGCTTGTGGGCGAGAAGGAGGAAGAGATCGGACAGATTCCAAAAAGCGCGGGCGGCTTTCTTGGTGAGAAGAGTTTTGATACTGTTATCTATGAGAGGACTGCCGGTGCGGCGGCGGCGGCGGCGGCAGCAGCTGGGACGGGTACACCGTCGTCTGCACCGCTACTAGACGATGCCGACTCCGTTGGATTGGGTAGACAGCGAAGCGACAGCGGACGGTCGATACTTGGGCGCCACAACAGCAAGAAGCGAAGGGAACGGGGGATCAGTGCCGCCACGCAAGGTAGCGACTCCCTAAACTCTACACCGGCGTTAACGGCACGATCAGCCACCTTCGCACCGGCGACCACAAGACGCAACCGCGACTTCCATTCATTATTCAAAACCGTCCCTCAAGAAGACAATCTAATCGAAGACTACGGGTGTGCTTTACAAAAGGAGATTTTGTTACAAGGGAGGATGTATGTGTCATCTGGACATATATGCTTCTATTCCAATATCTTCGGATGGACGACGACGCTTGTTATATCGTTTGATGAGATCGTTGCTATCGAGCGACGGATGACCGCGTTGGTTATCCCCAACGGAATCATGATCCAGACGCTACATGCCAAGAATGTATTCGCATCGTTTATCAGTCGAGATTCAACGTATGATCTTATACTGGGGATATGGCGAACAATCCATCCGAATCTAATCGATACCATAAACGGCACACGGCTGGGTGATAAAGAAGAAGGGGTGAGCGAGGGTGCTGAGGAAGAGGATGATGATGGAAGTGAATACGATGAAGACGATGAGTATGATAGTTTGGGGGATGAAAGCGATCTTGATGTACCATCTTCATCTGCGGCGGAAGTACCGGTTGTTAAAAGCGTTTCTAAAAAGGCGTCTACACCCGCTGTTGGCGGTAGTGGGGTTCTTGTTACTTCACCTGCTGCAGCTGGTAGTGCTGGTGGCGGCGGCGGGGATCCTGGTGCTGCTGAGGGAGTTTTCCCGGGACCGACTACACATGCGCCGACGGTTTGTGGTGATGAAAGCAGTCATCTTGATCGACCGCTTTGTGATGAAATTATTGCCGTACCGCTTGGGAAAGTATTCGCGGTGATGTACGGCGAATCCTCACAGCAGTTCCTAACCCGCCTTCTCTCGGAAGACTGTAAAGTCGAAAACCTCTCTCTCCCAGACGCGAAATTCATCGAAAACGGATCGACGGACTACCCTGGTAAAAAAGCTAGAAGTTTTTCATACGTGAAACCTTTGAACGCTAGCATAGGACCCAAGAGCACTAAATGTTTGATCACTGAGGTTGTTGAGCAGGAGGATTTGGAAAAGGCGGTGACGGTGGTGACGTACACTCAGACGCCGGATGTGCCCAGCGGGGGGGTTTTTAAGGTGCTCACTAGGACTTGTTTGATGTGGGGGGAAGGGAATGGGACTAGGATTGTGATGAATTGTACGGTTGAGTGGAGTGGGAAGAGTTGGATTAAAGGTATTCATTCTCCCCTCTATCCTGTGTTTTGAATATGAAAAACTAATGGTGGTTTTTTTTTTTTTTTTTGGAACAGGACCCATCGAAAAAGGCGCCTCAGACGGCCAAATCTCCTACACAAAAGACCTCCTAAACGCCCTCCGCCGCGAATTCGCGCCCAAAAAACCAACAGCAGCAGCAGCATCCGGCACCGCCGCCGGCGGGAAAGGAAAACGCAAACGTCGTGCGAACGGCGATGCAGCCGCAACCGCAACCACAGCCACAATCACAACATCCTCATCATCCGCTGCATCCTCAGCGCAGAAATGGGGAATCCTCGCACCGGTCATGGAACCAGTCACTTCTTTACTCGGAGAGTTTGGAGCGGGGATATTGGTTACTCTTGTTGTTGTTATGGTTGCTATGAGTCTTAGTCGTGCGATTTTTGGAGATCCTTCCCCTTCCTCTAATACACCATCTGCAAAGCGGGGTTTGAGGAGAACGGAAAGGGAAATCTTGGCGGAAATGTGGATGAGAGAGGAAGCTGGGTTGTGGGACTGGCTTGAAGATAGAGCTGGTATTGAAGGGGTACTACCGTTTGAAGAACGTGTTGGAAGGAGGTATGATTGGGAAGCTGCGGGGATGAGGGAGGGTGTTAGACGACAATCTGCGAATGTGGATAGGAGGATGGCGGAGAGGATGGTTGATGAGGGGATCAGGGTTAGTGAAGAAAGACTGGGGGTTTTGAAGAGGGTTAATGAGGAGGAGAAGAGGAGGGGACGGGCTGGGTGTGGGTGTGCGAGTGGCGGGGAGTGTGGGTGTGTTGGGGGGTGTAGGTGTGGTGAGAAGGAGGTGGGGTGTGGATGCGCGGGGAATGGGGGATGTGGATGTGAGAAGGTGGCGGCTGGGGGGTGTAAATGTGGGAAAAAGGATGGGAGCGGCGGGGGTACGAATAGTAGTACCGGCTGTTCCTGCGGTGGGGATTGTCAATGTGGAAAGGGCGATGGGAAGGGGTGTGGTTGTAAAGCTACGGCTGATGCTGCTGCTGCTAACAATGAGAAGTTGGTTACCCAGGAGAAGGAGAAGGGTAAAGTACCAGCGGCGGGAATAGTGGGTGGGTGTGGATGTGCGAAGAAGGCTGCGGCTGCGGCTGCGGCGGGAGGGGCAGGGTGTGGTTGTAAATCTGGCGGGTTGTGCGGTTGTAAAGATTGTAAGTGTGGAGGTGGTGGGGGTGTTAAAGCTGCTGCTGCTGCTGCGTCGGCATCGGTGGTGAGTGGTGAGAAGAAGGAGCTGTGAGTGAGTTCATTTTGTTTATCATTGTGGTGGTATATAACTTTTTTTTACCTGGGTATACTACTTGTAAGTTTTTTTTTTTGCAAAGGGTTGAGAGAAATTGTACGATGGCAATCCTCTCTCCCGGCTCTAAGCAGCTGCTTTCACTACTACCAAGTCGGGATCCAATGGGTCTACTTGTTTTTTTCTGTTTTTTCTTTTCAAAATGCTTTGATTGTGATAGATAGAGCCATTGCTACCGCCCGTTTGGATTCTGGGGCCCTTTTCTCTGTATTCCAAGTTGTGAAGTTTTTATTGTTCATTGGCTGGCTGGGCATTATATTATATTATATTATATTAGCGGGGTTTCCTTTTTTCCTTTCCTTTTTTTTTTATTCATTCTTTTGTAAATTCTTTTGTATAGTTACTTGAGTAGAGTAGTTTATTCAGATTTACCTACGATTTTACTCACTCGCTCGCTCGCTCACTGGGTATTTACTTTTACTTTTACTTTTGCGGATATAGATATACATACTTAGATTGAGCAGATTGACATGGGCTTTCTTTTAATTCTTTCTTTTTTAAATATATATATATTTTTAGCTCGTTAGTTTGGTTGGTTATATATCTATCTAGCTTCTCGTAGTACTAGTGTTTATGTTTACTCGGCTGGGTTAGGTAAGGAGGGGGGGGGTGAGGGGGGTTGATTTGTAGATGGTGGATGGTGGATGTTCGGGGGAGGGGGGGGAAGCGGCCGGTGGATTGGATTTTGGAATTTTGCACTTTAAACTTTACCAGTCCGCCGGAGGAGCCCGAGGGGGTAGGATGGGATAGGATAGCGTAGAATGGAATATATATATATATACATATACACTTGATTTTGGTTTTAATTGTGATGTTGATTTTGAGGTTGGGGTTCATTATATTTGTTTAATGTTAATATGTGTATGTGTATGTGTATGTGTATGTGTATGTGTATGTGTATGTGTATGTGTATGTGTATACTTTACTTACTTACTTACTTATTTTGAGGGGTATCGTAACGGTTTGATCTGATTTAGAATTTGATTTGATATATTCCAGAGAGAAAAGGAAAAGGAAAGGGGAGGGGAGGGGAGGGAGGTGCTTTCTTTTGTGGTTCAGTCGAGTCGAGTTTTGGATTGGGATTTTGGGGGGTCTTTATGGTGGTAGTTTAAGGAGGGGGTTAGGTATGCTAAAGAAGACCTTTTTTTTAAAAAAAAAAAAAAAAAAAAAAAAATTTAAGATGGCTTTGGGGACGTAAATAAGTAACTAAGTAAGATTGAAGATCATGTTATGTTTACAGATGCACTGAAACTAGTACTCCCTAGGTACCCAGGTACGGTAGGGTGTACTATTGGAAGGGAGAGATTGTGAGTTTTATAGGGGAGGGTTGAATCGTATACCTACATATATAAACTTCTTTCTTTCTTTTTTTTTTCTTTTTTCTTCTCTAAATCTAAATCTGAATCTGTAGATAGAAAGAAAAAAAAGGAAGGGGGAAGAAAAATATATCTCACGTATAGCACGCCGAAAGGCCTCCATCGAGGGCTGGTATATTGATCTATCTATCTATATGATCAATACATAGCAACATATCTCCGTGAGTATATACCGTATGGGGTTTTGGCTGGTTTCTCGAGAACGGTTTATAGCAAGAAAGGGAACTTAAATTAAAATAGTGTAAATTAACGATTTGAAAGAGGATAATTAAGACGGCTTTCTTTCTTTCTTTCTTTCTTTCTTTCTTTTTTTTTAAAAAAAAAGATGTTTTAGTGTTCGGAAGCAGTCCCAGAAAAGGTACCCAAACCCTCCGATGATATATACCTAGCATTGCAGGCAGTTCAAAGTTGGTATCTTGAAAGAAGGAAAGAAAAAGATCGATGGGGGCTGTGATGATATCGATAGTTACATGAGGCGCGGCGGGTAGGTAGGCAGGTAGGTGGCTTCAACATGATAGAAATAAATAAATATGTATATATACTAATTTCATTGATATTGTATGGATAGATGGATAGATGGATGTAAATATACGTATCAGCGTAGCTACCGTGGTAGAAATGGGGGGGGTTCTAGGCTATGGGCCGACTGGCTTGGTAGAAGCCTCGTTCAATCTCGGAAAGTTTTAGACATATTTATTTAATTTTAGTATATTTGTTATTCGTGTAAAGGCTTTGTTTTGTAAAACCATTCTTATTATATATTTGGGTTGAAACCAAAAAAATATATATATAGTTACATCGCATTACTGAAAGGCAGGGGGTGCTGGTAAATTCAATCAAAAGTATATTGGTGCTCAATCTTTATCGCAAATAGCATCCTGTCCTAGGATCCTGTCTGGTCGATATCTTAGATACCATGTTGGAAGTAATCAACCATTGATGCAAGCAGAAAAGAGGGCAGTTTAGAGGGGGTTTAATCTCGCCCACCTTCGAGGCCTTTAGTAAATGTGAACAAAAATGCAACACAGGCCGACAGATAATATGCAACGTATGTGGGGCCTCAGCGGTCACCAACTTACTCATCCAAAGGCTCGCTGGGAGTACAGATTATTTACGTGGAGCATGCATGGGTACTTATTAGTACTGTTCTTGGGTCACACAAGCCGGCGGGCCCGGTTAATTGACTAGCTAGCGGTGGTATAGGCGGGGGCCCACAACTTTGATATATATATATACATATTTCAACTTTAGAAGGTACTGGTGGGTTTATATTTCGTGTATTAAACCCCCTAGGCAATGCATGATTGCTATACCATACGTTTTTGTTTTGTTTTGTGCAACAGATATGCTTTGTGGAATATAGTACTATTTGGGAATGTGTATTGCGCAAAAACGTTGCGTCTTATCTAAGTTGGATGGATGCATATGCATCTGATCTGCGAACCGGTCGTTTGGTTTAACCATCTTGAAATATGTATATACTGGATCTTAGATGGTAAGGGTGGATATTCGTCATAAATGTTAAATATGCTTAAAAAAAACTTTGGCGGATAGTGGTTCCCCCCGGCCTCGGGTAACAAATGTGGTATTTTGAATAGATACCTGTTGAAATCTAGCTATGTGCTTGTAGATTGATAACTTGATTATTCTCTCGAATTGTAATACGGCTTCGATCCTGTCTATTATATATAAGAAGATAATTAGTATTCCTTCAACAGAAGTTTAATCCTTTGCAAAGTTTTTACTCTGATTAATAAACTCTCACAAATATAAAACTAATAATTATATACTATTAGATTTATTATATAAAACTTACAATAATAACTAATAATTTTTATATTTTAATATTTTTATTAAATTAAATTATTTTAATCTTATATATTAATTAATTTTTTTATTAATTTTAATTTTATATTTTTAAATTAATTTTTAATTAATTTAAAGTATTGATTTAAAGAAGGTTTTTTAAGGAAATATATAAATAATTTTCTATTAAGCCGAATTTAATTTTTTTTTTTTTTTTTTATAATTTTATTAATTAATTAATTATTAATTTTTTTAAATAATTAAATATGTTTTTGGTGATTGTATATTTATTTGGTTATATGTTAAATATTATTAAAATTTTTAAATAATTTAAAATAATTTTTTTATATGTGTGTTAATTATATAATTATTTTATTATGAAGATAATGTTATTTAAATATTTTAAATTAACTTTTAAAACTCTTAATGTTAAAAAGGTGAAGAAATTTATTTTATGTTAAAAACCAATTTACTAACTAAAATGCAAACTTAATAAAAAAAAGTTCAAATCATTATTTTAAATAAAAAATTATTTTTAAATATATTTTTATAAAAATATTTTTTATAATTAATTATATTAATAATTATATAATATATTTATTAAATAAAATAAATAATCAAATTTATTTTTTAATTAATTAATTTACTAATTGTTTTTTTAATTTAATTAATTTAAATGATAAAATTAAAAATTATTATTATTTGTTAAACTTATTTTAAAAATAAAGATCTTTTTAATTTATATAAAGATTTTTTTAAAAAAAGTAATAAAATTTGTGGTAATTATATTTATAATCACAAAATATGTAATAATATAATTATCCAAATTTATTTTTATTTTAAATTAAAAAAATCTTATTATACTTAAAAAATAAAAAATTTAATTAAATAATTGTTTAAGTATAATAGTGATCACCCTTTTTTTAAATATGAAAATTTAACCAATAAGGAATTTTACCAGAAGATTTTAGCAATTCATAATTCAAAGAAAAAGTTTTTTAGAAAAATTACCTTAAAAATTGCTAAAAAAATGATTAAGAAGATGGTTGGGAAAATGATTTTAAAGATTTTTAATATTAAAAAAGAGTTTAGCTTTAAATTTTCTTCTAATATTAATTTAAAATCTAGTTTAGGATTTAATTTTGAGTTAATTTTTAGTTTTAAATTTAGTTTTGATTTTAGCTCTGATTTTAACTCTAAGAATATTACTATAACCATATCTGATTTTTGTTCTGAAATTGATATTTAATTAGAGAAGATTGAAAATCCGGTTCAGAATGTTACTAATAAAGAGTCTGATTCTGAATTTAATCTTAAGATTTAATTAAAAGATTTTTATCTTAAAAATAATAAAGCAAAAAATAAATTTAATAAAAATCAATTATTTAAATTTCTATTAAATAAAAAATATAATATTAAAATTAATTTTATTTTTAATAATAAAAAAATTTTAATTAAAATATTTAAAATTTTTAATTAATCAAAATCTAAAAATATTATAATTAATAATAATTTTAATTTTAATAAAAAAAAAATTTCTAATAAAAAAAAAATTAATATTATAAAAATTATTATATTAATTATAATTTTTATTTAATTAAAATTTATTAAATTAAAATAATAATTTAATAATAATTAAATTATTAATTATAATATTTAAATTATTTATAATAATAATAATATTAATAATAAATTAAATAATAATAATATAATTATAATTTTTAATTTAAATTAAATTTTTAATATATATATTTTTTAATTAAATTTTTTTATTAATTTTTTTTATTTTGTTTTTAATATTTTTAATTTTATATATTTAATTTAAAATAATTAAAAATTTTTTTATTTTTTTTATAATTTTAATTATATAATTTATATAATTAAATATTAAATAAGAATTAAAAATTTTTGATTTATAATATTTTGTTTTATTATAGTAATTGTAGTTTTTTTTTTATTAAATATTATAATTATAAATTTTTTTAAATAATTTTATTAAAAATTTTTTTAATTTATAAAAAAAATATTTTTTTAAATAAAAATAATAATTAATTTAAAAAAAAAATATTATTTATTTTTAATAAAAGTTAAGAAAAAATAAGTAAAATTAAAATAATAATTTTTTTAATAATTTAATAAATATATTTATTATATTGTTAATTAAAATTATGTGCTTAATTGTAAAATATTTTTAATTATATAAATTTTTAATTATATAAAAATAAATATTAATATACTTTATTTAATTATAATTTTTGAAATTTATTATTAAATATTTAATTATTTTATTATTTATATAAAAATTAATTTATATATTTGATTATATATTTAATATAATTAAAATTTGTTTAATTTATATTATATTTTTAATAATTTTAGATATAATTATATATTTAATATGTCAAATATCTATAATTACCATAATTTATTTTTTAAATTTTTATATTAAAAAATTTTTTTTTAAAAATTATAAATAATTTTTAATAAATTTATAATTATTAATATTTTTTATTTAATTTAAATTTGAATATTTTATTAATTTAAATTTTATTTTTTTTTTTAATATTAAATAAAAATTTTTAATTTTTTTAAAATATTTTATAATATAACAAATAATTTTAACATATTTTATTTTTAATATTAAACTAAATTATAAAAATCTACTAATAATAAATATTAAATTGGGTTTAATAAAAATTATTAAATATATATATTAGTTAATTAATTATTAATATTAATTTTTAATTATTTTAATTAAATCTTCACCACAATTTTTAAAAATATTATTTTCTATAAAAATTTTAATAATATTGTAGTCAATTATTTTATATTTTTTTAATATAATTTTAATATTAGTCTATTAATGTAATTTAATTGTTTATTTTTTGCAATTACATTCAATTAAGATTTCTAAAAAAGATTTGGTTTTTTTTAAATCAATCATTTTGTAATTAATTTTTAGATTTTGTTTAATCTATTTTATAATTTTAATAGTTAATACAATTATTAATATATTATTAATATATAATAATATTATTATATTTAATATTTAATTAATAAATAAATTTTTATTATTTATATAAAATTTAAAATTTAATTTTTTTAATTTTTGATTTATATTAATATATTAAATTCTTAATAATTATTTTAAATTATATAAAATTTTATATAATTTTAAATAAAATTTTTTTATACTAATTAATATTTTATTTTTATAATTTTTTAATAATTACATATAAATTTTTTTTTTTAAATAAATATATAAAAAAATAATTTTAACATTTAATTAATACAATTTTAAATTAAAAAACACAATAACTGTAATAAATATTTGGAATATAATTAGTTTGGTTATTAATATATACATATCCAGATTTTAATTAAATTAAAGATTTTTTTTTATTATTAATTTTATTTTATATTTGATTATATTTTATTTTTAATTATTTATTGATTTTTTAATTTTAAAAATTTATTTATTTGTTAATACTTTTGCCTATTCTAATAATTTTATTAATAAAAATAATTTATTGATTTGGTGAGATTTTAATTTTTTTTTAATAGTTTACTTCCATTATTACCAATTTTTTTTTTTTATAGTTTTATTATAGGATTTTGAATTTTATTTTAAATTTATTTTACTTATTTATACCAAATTAATTTATTTTTTTGTTATTTTAATTATATAACTGTATTTAATCTAAATAAATTTTATAATTAATTTTAAAAACTTAAATTTTTTTTTTATTATAAAGATTTTTTATTTGTTTTATTAAATTTATAAATTTAAATTTTTAATTATATTTTTTTTTTTTTTTAAAAGGGTAATTTTTGTTATAAATTCAGATATAATTATTAATATATTATTTTTATTAATTGTTTATATTAATAAATTTTTAATTGGTTTTATTAAAAATAAGTTTTTTATTAATATTGTTTTATTTTATATTAAAAAATTTTTTTTTAATTTTTTAGTTAAACTATCTTTTTTTGGTTTAATTATTTTAAAAAATAAATTATTAATTAATTTTATATTTTTTGTTTTTAAATTTGATTATATATTTAGTATTTAATTTTTTAAAATTATAAATTATTTAATTTTTTAATTTTATTAAAAATTATATTTAATTAAAATTAAAATTTTTAATTTTTCTAAATTAAAAAAAATATTTTTTTTTTTAATTTAAATTTTTTATTATTTTGGTTTTTATTTTATTGTATATTTTATATAAAATAATATTTTTTTTAATATAATTTAAAAATATAATTAATATAATTTTATTATTAAATTTATTATATCTCAATTTTTTTAACATTTTATATTAATAAAAATAATTAAAAAATTTTAAATATAAGAAATTTAATTTTTTTTTGTTTATAATTTTTTAGAAAAATATTTTGTTAAATATTTTTTTTAAAAAAAATTTGTTTTTAATATATGTGGTTATAATTATAATTTTTTTTTAAAAAATGATTAATAATTTTGACTGATGAAGTATTATAATTATAATTATTATTAATATATTAATTTATTATTTTAAAATATTATTAAAATTTTAATTATATAAAAATAATAATTTAAAATTGATATTTTCTATTTTTAATAAATTTTTAAATTTTTTATTATTATAAATTGAATTATTGTTATTTTTAAATTTTTTTATTTTTAAAAATTTATTTTACTATTTTATAATTATTATTTTAATTAGTAATAAATTAAAATAATTATATATTTTAATTGTAAATTTAATTGTTTTAATTTAAATTTATTGTAAATAGTTATTAATAAAGATTATAAAATATTTGATTTTTTTTATAGTGGTTAGTAATATGTTTAAATAATTAAAGTAAATTATTTTTTAAAATTGATTGTTTTTAATTATTTTTTTTATTTTAATAATATTTTCTTTTTTTTTTTGTTATTATATAAATTTAATATTATAATATTTTTTTTAAATCTACTTTTAAAATTGGGTTTGTTGAGATTAATAGGTTGATTAAGATTTGATAGTTTATATAACCTAAAATGTTGTACTATTGTATAAATCTTATAATTGTAATAGATTTTTTTAAAATTATTTTTAAATTTTCTAAATTTTCTAACATAAATAAATTAAAATTTAAATTTTTAATTTTATTTAATTTATTAATCAATATTTTAATTATATATAAAACTTAAATTTCATTATTTATTAAATATATTTTAATTATTAAGTTATTTTTAAAATTTATAATTTGTAAAATTTTATTAAAAATAATTATATATTTTTTTTAAATTAAAATTATAATTAATAATAATTTTTAAATTAATTTAAATATTTAATATATTTTTATTTTTAAATTTAATATAATTTATATTTTATTTTAATTATAAATATTTATTATTAATTTATTAATTATAATTATAATTATAAAATTTTTAAATAAAATATATTTTATTAAATTTTTTTTATTTATAATAAAATAAATAAAAATTTTTAAATTTAATATTCAAAAAATTAAATTAATTAATTAATTAATAATTATTATATTAATTGATAAATTATTTATTTTATTATTATTGAAAAAGTTTTTAAAAAAATTATTTTTTAAATTTAAAATATTATTTTAAATGTTATTTATTTTTATAAATATTATATTTATTTAATAATTTTATTTTGATTTTTTTAATTATTTAATTATTTTTTTAAATTTATATTTTTTTATAATATATTTAAATTTAATATAATAATAGTAGTTTTTAATTATTTTTAATTATATACTACTTTTAATTATTAATTATTATTTATTGTTTTTATTTTTATTTTTATTATCTTTTTTTTATTTGTTTCTTTTATTATTTTTTTTTTTATTTTTATTTTTACTTTTATTTTTATTATTATTTCATTTAAAATTTTTAATTAATTAATAATTAATAAAAATTAAATTAACTAAAATATTAAAAATATTATTATTAAAATATAATTTAATATTTATTTAAAATAATTAATTTATTATTTTTTTAATAATGTATTTTAATTACTTTATTAATTAAATTTAAATTAATTTAATAATTATATTATAATAATTTTAAATTTTATTAAATAATTTATTTTTAAAAATTTTATTATTAATAATATATAATATATTTTTTAATTATTTTTAAATAAATTTAAATTTATTAATTTATTATTAAATATTTTTTTTTTTTTTTATTTAAAAATTTATAAATTGGAAGTATAAATTATTAATTATACCATAATTAATTTTTAGTTTATAAAAATTATAAATTATTTTTTAAATTATTTTTATTATATTATAATAATTTAAAATTTATTAGATTATTTAATTTAAATTATTTATAAGAATTATATATATTTTTTTAATTTATTTTATTTAGACTTAATATTTGGAATTAGGTTTTTTTAATTAAATTTTTTATTTAATATTAATTTTTATAATTATATCTTATATTAAATTATTTTTTTTATTAATTATATATAATTTATTATTAAATTTAATTTTAATTTTTATATTTAATCATATTTATTTTTTAATATAAATAATTTTGAAAATAATTATATTAATTTATAATTTATAATTATATTTATTATTAATTATTAATTTATATAGGTTAGTAGTTTTTAATATTTTGATTATTTAAAATTTTTAAGTTAAGTAATTGATTTTATTTAATTAAATGTAGTTTTTGTATTTATTATAAGTATAAATTTTATTATAATTAATATTCATTTAAAACTGTAATTTTTATATTTTTATAAAAAAAAATTTTTAAAAAAAAAAAATTTATATATATAATATAAAAATATTAATTTTATTATATATTTATTTTATAATTTAGTAAGTTAAACCAGACTCATAACCTATTAAAATTTAATTATACACTTATAAATTAATAATTTAATTATTTTCTTAAATCATAATATAACTTCAATTTTATTTATTATATATAAAAAAATAATTAATATTTTTTTGATAAAAATTTAATTTTTTACAGAATTTTCATTCTAATTGATGAGTTTTTGCAAATATGAAACTAACAATTACATGCCACCGGACCCACCGTATGAGGCTTGCGGTGGTGGCTAGTGACCTCTATATTTTGACAATACCTATCCAGATGGAAATATGGAAACGAAAACAGCATCTAGGAACCGTGGATGCGCTTTTTAGTAAGGCCCCATCGAAATAGAATTCTCGATAACCTTATAAGTTTATAAGGACACCTCGCGCCACGGTCTGCCACGGCGCCCTCGGGATCGAAACCGACCGTTTTAGCCGATCTTAGTATAGAAACTATAAGCTTTTTTACAGTCGGATCCATAAATTTGCAAGAACCCTTAAATCAGCTGCAGATTTCCCACATATGCACTTATCTTTCCACAAGAAAAAAAAAGGAAAAGCAGGAAACAAAACAATTTATGACACAAATAGAATCACCGGCGACATCTTTTACCTTTCCTCCCCCCCCAAAAAATCGCATTTACATCCTAAAATTGATATGGTGGCTGACTATAAAGCCAAGCCGCGACCATCGGTTTTGTCACGCTTGGAGCTGTATATATCGGCTACACACCAACGCACGGAAAGAACGTTAATGCAACAACGACAGACGGCGGCGGGCTTAGCGGTACACGCAAGCGAAACGAAACAAAAAAGAAACACAAAAAAGGGTTTTCCTTAACTTCTCCAGAAACAGGAATTTATACAGATTACACTGCATGAATTCTTGTCGAAATATGGTAGGTTCGGGCGGATTGGGGTGTGGATTAAGTTATGACCCTCCGCTCGCGATAAGGTTTGTATACGCTCTGCGGGGCTAGTCTGTTAATTTCTCTAAAGTGTTAGAGATGCCGTTCTTAATACGCTGGAAAAGGCAATGTGATATCATTTATCGGGAAACGAGGTCTACCAGGAAAAGCTGTTATTGTCGAGAGCCAGCTGGGATGTTTGAAACATCTATATGGGATCCTGTGCGAGGGGATGCAAGATATCTAGATGTGGCTCTAGATAGCCGATGTGGGGGAAACAAGTAAACGGGCGAAGGCTAGTACTAGTCGACTCCATATCATGGTCTGAGAGGCTAAAGTCTGACGGGGTGGGTTGTATAAAGGGTTGGTATACGCCCCCCCTTCCTCCCTTTCCTTTTAGCTCCTCATCAAATACGATCAGCCATCTATAGTAGCCCGCTAGTTTTGGTGCGAAGCAAAAGCTCTCACATTCATTCATTCATTCATTCATTCATTTGAACTTTCACGATCTTTTAAACTATACACCTCAGTCGTTCCTTTATACAACGCTTTTTGCCTCGACACTCTTCGAAGCTTTCGTAGCTACTATTTACGCAAATAACGAATCTTTACGAACCCCAATTACTTAACGAAATTTGGATATATATATATATATATATATAAAATAAGTCCAACATGAAGTTCATGACCACTCTCCTCTCCCTCTTGGCCATGAGGTTAGTATAAAATGCCGTTCCCCCAAAATCCAACAACAAGCAACACAAACCGCTAACTCTACGTCTAATTACAGCGCCATTCCCGGTGCCCTCGGTTACGGCGACGAAGAACCCGAAGTTGAAGAACCAAAGGAAGTCGCACCAAAGACCATCCAAAAGATCAAGTGGGCCGAGAAAATTAAAACAGCCACGAAGACTTCATATGTCATCAAGACCAACGAGGTCACCAGAACCAAATGGCATAAAAAGGTTGAGATTGCCACCAAGACTGTTACTCCTGCCGCGCCTAAGAGCACAGCTCCAGCTGAGGTCAAGGGCAAGCCTAAGGAGCCAGAGCCAGAGGAAGATATGGGATATTAAGCGCTGGATTTCTTCTTTTTATGTAATCTAGCTAGCTGGGTGTTGAGTTCTTCTCATTTGTCATGTTTAGTCCATCAAGGCAATCGACTCTGACCCTCGATATACTTCTTTTCGAGTAAACTCAAATAAATGCGGTATTGTAGTCAATTGCGAGTTTTAAGCATACAAGATTGATCAGAGAGCAATTACTACACCGACTATAGATATGTTGGAGGCGTTACCGTTCGTTGTGCTGCAGCCTGTAGATCATTCCGCTATGAAAAATCTTGCTTCCCGAGATCGGTCGTGCTGGTATACCGCAATATTCCGGCTTCCTTTATAAATTCCGCTTCGTTTTATGGCCTAACTCTTCTATAGTGTGACGACTTGATACCACCCTTCTTTTTGGAGCCTTTTACCTTCCTTCCCTCCGTATGCCTTTTCTTCCCCTTCTGTGGCTTTCTAGGTTTCCTCCTTCTCTCGTCTTCAGAGCTTGACTCTGTACCACTGGTATCGCTCAAAGCCACCCTTCTTCTCCTAGATACCGCTCTATTCTTTTCGTCATCGCTGCTTGAAAGTGCTATCTTTTTTCCAGAGGCAGCGCTGGATTCATCTGTTTCGGTTCCATCGGTTCCATCGCTCCGGGGCAAAGTCGGTCGCTTATATGTGGGCTTAACTCGAACCTTTTTGTTGTCGTCGCTGGAGTCGGTCGAAGGTTCATTTTTTCCTCTAGGTCGTCTTGTGTTTTTCTTCTGCCTTTTATTATTGTCGCTGGAGTCACTTGATGATGACGCATTCCCATATCGCGCCCTAGGTATTTTGTTGTCATCATTAGAGTTGGTCGAAGATGTATTCTTTATTTTCAATCGTGGCCTATTATTGTTCTTATTCTTATTTTTCTTCTTTCTGTCGCCGTCGCTGGAGTCGGTTTGCGCTATTCCCCTCATTTCATCGTCATCGTCGCCGCTAGAGTCAGTCGAGGGTACATTTTTTCTTTTCAATTGTTTCTTATTATTCCTTTTCTTTTTTCTTTTTCTTATTATTCTTATCGCCGTCGCGATTTGAGGTTACAGCAACGGACTCTGGATAAGGACTATGGATAAGTGCATAAGGTAAACCGGGACTTTGGGTAGGTATTCCTCAAGTTTACCATTCTTAAGTTTGTGGTGCTTATGGCTTTGATTGCTCAGGCTATAGATGAGCCAGCTGCGTAAAGTATTTTTGTTGATGTTCTTCTCCTTTTTCCCTGCTGGATTGAGAGGATTGGATGGGTAATAAATAGCAGGATTCCCCAGGGTATTGAAGACCGTCCAAAAGTCAGTCCCTAGGTGATCGCTGCGGTACGTATAGAGTGCCCAGCGACCCACCCGGAAAGGATCGATATGAAACTGCTTATATTTCCGAATGACCGTTTCGACACAAAACAACCAGTTTCCGACGTCTACCCGGCTTATAAGCCAGAGGAAGTCGATAGTTTGCGATTCTGAGAATTTGAGCCCGTCAAGACCGATTATAGCCTCGAAAGTTTGACGGCAAAATTGGCCACGGTGGATTATACATAATGACGGCAAGCTGAGGCGATTTGCTTGTAGAGTCTCTTGGATCGATGTAGTAACCTTTCGATCGTTTCTCGAGGTGTCTCTCATATCCGCTTAGCAAACAGTCGGAATCCATGTATGAACTTACGATCACCCCGAAGCCAGAAGATGGCGGATGAACTCGAGTTTCTCCATTCTACGAAGTCCTTTTCCGTATGAAGCCAGGTGCAGGTCCCTTTGGCAATAGTATCAACAACGAATTCGTGTTGCAGATTATGGTTGATCGGGGACAGCCACGCCAATGCCTTTCCACGTTGCTTAGCTGGAATCAAAAGTCAGATTAGTAGTTCTTGTGGTCTATCGTCTGGTACATAGCCAGTTCTAAGTATAAGGAACATACTCTTCAGGTTATCCGTAATCTGGCCCAGCTCTTTGCAAGCGTATGATATTTGTTGGTCGAAGCCTTTGGTTAGAATTTGGAGTTTATCAAGCTTTTCTCGGGTTAAATCGTCATTCGCGAATGTTTCTAGGTTAAATCCAAGGAATATGGATGATCAGTGTCGTATCCAGTTTCGCTATCTCCAAGGTCCTCGATCTGTGCTTCGATGTATGGATTGAACATTACTTACTCTGCGCCTGTGCGACTTCGATTTCCTTCTTTGCCTCTTCCTCAGTCCCTCCCAGCTTTTGGAGGTCTTCCAGACAAGTGTCTGGCAGTAGGGCCCTAGTAACTCTATCTATGTAATCCGAGAGAACTGTATAGAAAAGACAATACTAATAATGTATAACGCCTCAGATATGACTTAAATACTTACCTATCTTCGACGACCCCAAGCTATTCTGCGCTTTGATTAAGAACCCCAGAATTGCCACATAAAGCTTGATCAATGACTCCCTCACAGCAGCTTCATGCCTAATCCCCACTCCAATATACAACAGCTCATAAGCAGCATACCTCGCCACCATCCGAGTAATTTGTTCAATTCCAATCAGCAAAGCCGCTTGAGACTCGAAATCGGAAACAATTGCTTGCAAAATAAACCGAACACAGGCCCATGGTATAGCCGCATGAGCTGGGTCATATTGAACCGCTATATCGCCGACGTCTTTGAATTTCTTAATCCATGAAACAACTTTCTCGGCGATATCCCGGAGGATGATTGTTTGTCCTTTCCATGTTATTTTCCAAGCCTTGTTGAGTGAGGTATCGCGGAGTCTTAGCGTTTCTTGGATTATATCGTCGACTAAATCTCCTGGCCCCGCATCATTGTTGTTGTTATTGTTTGATTGTACTTTCATTAATTGGGCTTTATCGCTTTCCTTTAGCTTTTGAGCTGCTTCGGCCCATAGACTGGTCACATCTGAGCTCAGTGTAGTAGATCTAGATGTATTCGATGTTTGAGATTTGGAAGAAAAATAGGAAGGAGAGGACTGGGAAGTAGAAGTGACGAACCTCGGTGGCACGATCGATTGCACAACCAGTGTCGTAGGCCGACCCTTATCATTGCCCGCTTTAAGTTGGCTATTACCATTGTCTGTCTTCCCTAGGTTGTGAGCGCTTGATGTAGCAGATGTTATTGTAGAGTCGCAAATCACTGTCGTGTTCACATTACGTTAGTTCATACGTGCTTTATCTAAGAATTTGATGCCCCGGAGCTAGTCAACTAAACTCTAAGACAAATTGATTTCTCTTCAGAGGTTAAAAAGTACCTGAAATAGACTGCTTATTTAAGTATAAGCTCGATCCAAAATTGGTGG
The DNA here is from genome assembly GCA_036872755.1 of Orbilia blumenaviensis. Taxonomy (NCBI): domain Eukaryota; kingdom Fungi; phylum Ascomycota; class Orbiliomycetes; order Orbiliales; family Orbiliaceae; genus Orbilia; species Orbilia blumenaviensis. Next base: position 580,452 of record JAVHNS010000014.1, read on the forward strand.
TTGAGCTTGTCCCAGAGGCTGATCCAGATACCTCATGTGAACCCTTTCCATGGTTACCCTTCAGAGAGGATTTGGAACCATGTACAAGTTTTTTAAGCCCATGTCCCGCCCTTTTAAATGGATTCCTCGACTTTTTGGCGGCCTGGACATCTAACCGCGAGCCCGCGACGTCCGTCATATTGTATATTATAGCGGAATTTCTTCCGTGGCCTAGTCCAACTAGAAATGTTTTTTATTTTATTTTTTATGTTTTTAATGAAATAGAACAACAATAATAAAAAATGGAAAGGTAGAAGTAAAACCAATAGGATATGGGCTCTTTCGTCTTATTTTTTTTGTGGTAGCCCTATAGAGTCTGATCCTGTAGACATCGAATGATGGAACCCGCGCTACGTTTTCAAATATTTCACCACGGCTTGTAAATGGGAAAGCTGTTTTTTATATTCAGACCCTCAAAAGTCTCCTAAGACCGTTAATGTTGCGAAAACAGTATCAACGAACCATCTGCAAAAACATCAAAAGTTAGGTTAGTGGACTACTTCATTGGGTGGATAACGAATGCAATTCTGCAACGGGCCCACTTCCGTTTTCGCTGACACGTCGCTGTGCATTACGCCACTGCACTGTACTTGTTGCATTTTTGTTTAAATCGCTTCAAACCCGTTAGGATCCAGCAGAAGATATACCAATGTAAAAAAAAAAAAAAAATCAAACCATACATAAGGCAGGCCTGGGCCAGGCCTAGTTCGAATACCTGCATATATATCCCCCCAACTCTGCTTTCATGATATTAATCCCAGGCATGGCCCCTCAGACCTGCAGATATTCCGATGTTTTGGAGGGGTTTGTGAGTCTATAGACACCCGAGCGGGTATAGAATGGACTTGTATACATTGCGCCGGTGTATGTCGTTGATGTCATTTAACTGACGTGTAGGTTATGGGATAGTGCGAACTAACCTCATCCATCATTCAGACGATCTTTATGGCAGGGGCCGGGTCCCCCCAGGCCACAATCTGGAATACAGATTTTTAATGCATGTGTACGTCTAGCACCGAGTACTCGAGTAAACTGATTCGATCGAATCGATGGGGCGTAACACTTCAAACGAGTTTCGGGATGAATGAGGTAGTATACAATGCATCCATAGCGATACAGTATAACTATTTGAGTCATTCGATTTGACGTTCTATTACCTCGGGGTATTCTATATATGTACGTTCAGTGGCATAGGTATATCGATTTTTCGTAATATATTACTTCGTATCCAGACCCAAACCTACTTTCCCGGAAGGCCTAGGGATAACCTTAAACCTTAAGGCCTTGCTCCTAAGCCAAAAAGGCACGGACCGATCTCTATAGTATACCCGAAAGTTACATCCAATCGTTCTATAGGATGCTAAAGTCTGACAACATTTATTACATATCCTTCCTATACCCTACCTAGTGTCCTACAGCTAGTAGATACTCGGACGCACCCGGTCTCGTTGAGACGCACCCCAATCAACCCAAAGCTGTTAGGGATTAGCTGTACATTAGCTGCCCATCTCTCTGATCCCTATTCATATTATGCTAGAGGTCTCTAGTCTCTCTTCTCTCTTCACTCATCATACTTATTGTTCAAAAAGCATCTCAGGAACATCCATCTCAGCCAGCAACACCAGCTTATCCTCCTTCAGATCCAACCCAACCCGAACCACGAACTTTTTCAATTCTCCCGTCGGCACCTGCAACAAAGTCTTATCCGTCTTCCCCCCCCTCAAAAAGGCCTCCAAATCTCCAAGCGTCATCCCCCACGCTTTCCTAATAATATCGTCCCGATGAAATAATAATTTCCTCCGAGAAAATGTGCCGTCCGGATAGCGAGCTAACAGTCCGAAGCCTATCTTCCATTTTACGCGCGTTTCGGACTCGGTTTTTGTGGGGATGATCAACTGGAAGTTCCTGTGGGCTATGAATTCTTGGGTTGATTCCAGTAGTCCTGGTGGGAATATTTCATCATCTCTGCCGGGAAGTTTGGTACCCTGTAATATTACGCAACCGGTTTTTGGGTCTCTTATTCGGTTGAAATATCCCGTGCAGTTGAATAATGCCTTGTGGACTAGGAATGGAGCGTCGGACTCAGAGGGTGGGGTTAAGGTTGTTATGGATGGGACCACGTAAGGGGAGGTTATTAGTGGTGGGGTGGTGTAGTAGGTGAATTTTAGGGAATCGATTTTGGATTTCCAGAGGGCGCAGACGGAGCGGAGGGTTAGGTGTTGGGAGGGACAGCTGGATTCGAGGATTTGGAGTTGGAGCTCGGGCGGGATGTATGGGGAGGTCATTTTTGGGATAGAGGCTGAGGATATGTATACATATGGTTTGAGCCTCCTGTGTTTGAAGTTGGAGATGTAGTATATTCTAGACAGTCTCGACGCTAGAGTAGCGTTCTAGAATTTTATATTTGTGTATGGAAACTAGCACGGCCAGGTCTAAGTTGAGACCCTGCCTTGTCGGTTGCAAGTTGTAGTTTTGAATTTAGCTGGATTTAGTTACGCATCGATGCAGTGTTTGATGCATGGAATGTCGTTGGATGATTGATTAGAACATGCGCTTATGCGCTTTGGGATCCTGCTATCTGCTTTGCCAACGCCATATTGTTGTTCTACATGCGTTGTAAGTGGGTGCTTACTAGTCGGTTTGTCACTTTGGCCTGGTTGATGTTTAGATTTCCATTGAATAATTGATAACTATATCTAGATCGATTCATATAGATATAGTCTCGTAGTATACGACGCTTCGTTGGCAATGTGTCTTAATACTACCTATAGCTAGGTACTGTAGGAGAAACGGGTGCGTTTTCTGAACCATCTATCGATTTGAACGCAAGTTAGCCTTGATTAAATTAGGCTTCACAACGGTGAAGGGCATTATTTTCCCTAGGGTATATACCGCGATATATCACCTTATATTAAGAACGCTTCTAGAAGATTAAGTCTGTAGGGTATTGATGGCAATAATTGCCTATTTAGCACATTTTTAATTTATAATCGGCAGCAATCCGACGGCTAATCCAGTTCGACGTCATATACAGTGCATACGGTCGTCTAATAATTTTCTGGCCCGACTTCCACTACTACATTTTATATGCGAAACAATAAGATTATCTAAGGCCCGAACAATTAATTATTTCAAGACTAGCCGGCCTCGCCTCGCGTAGAACTTCAAGGTACGAAGGGGACGGAATCTTCCTTTTTTCTTTGCATTAATATACTTCTCCTTCGAAAGGAATCCCGCGAAGGAATTTAGAAGGAAAAAAAAAAACGAGGCGTGTTCGTAATTAACATGCGACACGGCCTGGTGTGAAATTTGAATTTCAACTCTTTGAAAAACAAAAAAAAAGGGTCTCCACGATCGTATGGAGAGTTCTTGAAAGCCACGTTGACAAGCTATTTTAAGCATTTCTTTACTTTCTTTCTTCTGGTTATTCTTTCTTAGCTATTTCTTTGCATAAATATCGTTTCGGCTCGAGAGGGCTGTGGAATCAATCTCGATGTAGGAGGATTTCCTAATAATTAAAATTCCGAGGCATACTTACCTAACAGGTTAGCTTGGGTGTTCATGTTCTTGCACTTCCCTTTCCTTGTCTTTTCTTTTTTGGGGGAGTGCATGGTCCAAAAGGCCAAATTGGTCTATAGTTTGCCCAGCGCTTGTAGGACAGCTCGCGATTGGTCCGGTGGCCATGACTTGCAGGTGGATTTCCAGCAACCTGGTGGAGATCCCGCTGAAGCAGCAGCAGGGGGGTGCAAGTTACCGCCCGTCGATGGCCAGGCTTCGATTGGTTGGGATATAATCTTGGAAAAGGCCTTATTCTTACTCTATCTTTCTTTCTGTGCCTTTGGATTTCTCGAGGGTGAAAGATAGATGTAATGAGAGGATGTCGGTTTTTTTCTTTCTCTTCGCCCTTGGCCTTGTTTGCGAATTTGCACAGGCGTATTAAATGAGACTTGGGGCCGGACGCTCCCGTACGAGCGAATGGGAAACTGGAGCGCTCATAGGGTGGCAAGCGCAAGACTGTAATGTACTGGAGCACCAAGCTTTTCACTTTTGCAGAACGATTCTGCAGGCGGCCGAGGTTTCTCGTCTTGTCCTTTCTTTTCTTTTTTAGGTACCAATATTCTTTCGAAGATCCAAGGCCGGTTGTTGGTTCATAGAGCGGAGGCTAGCCAGCCGAGTCAGGTCGAACCTGGAGAACTCGTGATGTCAATATTTCATTATTAATTTTTATTTCTTTCGGCTGAAGGGTTAAGGCACCGTAGTTACCGGGACTCGTCGGGCTGGTGACCCCGCTCGTAGCGCTGGCTAGGCCAGGCTAGCATTGACATACTCGGCCATCCATGTGCATACATAGGTCCTTACATACATAATTCGATACGGCTTTTTTGCACTGCCCGTCGAGTGATTGTAAGTGAGTATGGTAGATGAGAGGGAAAGCAAGCGAACAAGTGGATCGCATAACTACGCTACATGTTTTGTATTTTATACATAGTAATTATGTGCCAACAATTGCGAGTATTTGGAAGTTCGAAACGAGCCAGCAGCGCATACGATATATGGGGTTTGTACATGTACATAGCCCATAGCTCTGGAATATCAAACTTCTGAATGGCTGTTAGGTGGGGAAAAAAAAAAAAAAACTATTCTTTTCTTTCTTTCTTTCTTTCTTTTCTTTTGTTTTCTTTTCTATGGGATCAGTTGATTCAAGCTGGTAAGTCCAAGTTGATCGTTGACTTGGTGCTTGCGGGGTTGTTACCTGTTTGTAGGTGTTTCCTTCGGAAGGCGCATTTTAGCCCAGGCGCTTAAAAAACCACCGCCGCAATTTCACGATGCAATTGAAATATACTGTGAGAGAGAGCTATGTCATCGGGAAGGTAGCAGGTAGCTGCCTTACTTAACCTGCATGTATTATTAAGAGGGAGGGAAAGAGAAGTAGGGAAAGAGGAGGGAAAGAAGAAGAATATAATGAAATGGCACCCTGCTGTTATTGATGTTGTCATCCGTTCCCTGATCCCTCTAGAAAACTGCATCACATATCCACGAGTCAGCATCTACATAAGCACCCGCTTACGTATACCTGTGACTATAGTATAGCATACCGGCTTGGTAGTTGGCTGAGGTAGCTCTGCTTGGACAATTACTTGATCTATAAGTCCGTATCGTACCAGCTGTGTGTATTCGGATGCATCAGAATATATCAGACCCTAGACACCTGCAACTCAACTAAGCCAACTTCAACAACATCCGACAAACCGCTTTGTCCGAACTACCTTCTCCGGCCCTGCTCCTCCAGGATCCTGCGACACGCTTTGCCGCTACCGTGCCGGATCGGGCTCGTATCTATAGCTATCACACGGCCTCAAAGAATTTCTCGAAGCATCATCTACAAGGTCAAAGCCAAAGCTGGCCAAGCTGGTAAGCAGTTACTTTTTTGCTACTATTATCCTGATTGAATTAGATCAAACGTTCTATTCTCCTGGCTTCAAAGCCTTGTCCGTGCAGCTACTATACTGTACGGTTCTAGTTTAGAACCGACCTAGGAATAGTCCACTACTAGCTCACCGGTCAGCTAGTCAGTCAGTTGGTTAGTCTGTCGGTCGGTCGGCCATTCGTCTATTCTTCATATTGTCTGCATTGTTTGCAATATTGCCCTGGCTGCCGAATCACGAATCAGCTGGGCAGAACAGACTGAGAACAATCGACATTGTTCAAAAAAAGACTAAACCCCCTGGGCCTGGTCAACATACCTGCAGGCTTTTTGCCTTTTACCATTGAACTCAGAGACATCGGTGCCTCTTTTTTTTGTTTTGTGTCAGCCCAGCTGGTGAGATCGGTCCTCCAGCCAGTCAGAATCGATATCCCCTGTTCGAGGTCCTTTGTCGAGGCGCCGACGGTTTGGGTCCGGCGGGCGGACGTTGGAGAGCCCTTCCCTTCCCACCCTATCCCATCCTATCCCATCCCATCCCGTGAGCACGAATTCGAACATAGTCATGTCCTGTCGTATCCTATCCTATCCTGACCTGGCATGGCATAGCATGGCATAAAACATAACATAAAATTGCATCCAACTTGGTCTCCTGCAAACTGCCTGCAAACTGCCTGCAAACCACAACTGCGACTGCATCCAACCGCAGTCTTACAAGCCTTCTGCTACGGCTAGCTACGCCGCTGTTAGGTGCTGTTCCTACCAACAATAAACCCTCGTACTTGGATTCAGAATTCAGATCCAGCCAGGCTCACAGGTCTCAGCTCTCCCATTGTTTTTTTTTTTTTTTTTTTTCATCCCTCTTCTATATTACCTCTTTCTCCCTTCACTTTCTGCTCTGCTTCACATTAAACATCACAAGCTCCGTCGTTCCGCGTATTTTGTTTCTATTTCTCTGCTGTTCAGGTGCCTTCTCCGTCCTTTTACTGCTTCTGTCCAGGCTTTCTCTTTGGCTTTCGTGGTTCCAGGACTACCCCACGTTGACCAGTTTAAAAGCCTCCTGTTTGCCGCCAGACCTGCCAGACCTGCCAGCCCAGTGCCTGGATCTTCTTCGTTCTGATACACTTTATCGCTCACAGTCGACAAGGTACCGGCATTTAAGCGTCAGGGATTCTGCAGAGGCCACGCTGCTGCATGGTTAAAAGAGGCAAAAGTCATCATCCGACGCTGCTTGCTCCCTCAATACATACATCCAGACATACATCCATACATCCATCACCTACCCAGTACTTGCTTGGTCCTGTACTTACTTTCTTAGTACTTATTTACTCACTTAAGCAACAACCTAGCTCACTCGCAGAACCTCCGCCGCTTTCGTTCGCCCGCTTTTATCTATCCTCCCCTCTTCTTGTGCTCTTTTCCCACCTTTCCCACTCTCTCTTTCTCTGGTCTTGGATATAGCAAAGTAGAGTAAAGGAAGGAAGAAGAGACTGGAAGAAAAGGAAGAAAGAAAAGGATCTCCTTCGATTTCAACTAACATCCCAAACTGCCGAATCACAGGCTCGCTGGATCGAGCTAACCGCCCTTCTCTTACGATCCCTCTGCACGGCACTGCATACTCTCTACGTCTCGTCAACTCGCCCTGTCTGACTGGCTGGCTAGCCTGAATAATATCACTCGCCCGACAGAAAATCACCGTAACTCCGTTCAGCGTCTTCCCCAAAAGCAGGGCCCGAACCTCCAGGCTCTTTTTGTTTTTCTGCTTCGCTGGTCCCTTCGACAGAGACATGAATTAAGGAGGAAGGAATTCCCACCCCAAGATACCAAATACAATAGTCTTTCCCTTCTTGTATTCTTCAGGCGAAAGAATTTAGAAAGTCGTTGACCATGGAAGCCGCACCTCTCACAAGGGTACGTATTATTTTCATTCCTTATGACTGCACCTGTCACCTGTCTGGCAGGTGTTTCGGTACCGCTACCGGGGATATTACGGAATATGTGTTCGAATCAGACAGACTGAACCACAGACATATCCGAACAACCTGCTGAACCGAACCCCTCTCTTCCTTACCTGACGAACTGTAACTGTCTTGATTGACTAACTGGCTGACAATATATTTTTTTTTATATCGCTTGCTTCCCTTTAGGCTCACGCACACGCTTCTAAAGCCACCCACCAGCAGACCCTCCACAACTTCAAGCTCGCTTCGCAAGAACACAAGGACGCTGCCGAAGAATTCGGAAAAGCTGAGCAGGAAACCGAGGACCCTGAGGTTAGTTCTTCATTTCGCATATTTCTGCTGTTTCAAAATCAAAAACCTGGTACACTTCTTTTTCCCTTTCTTTATTTTCTTTTATTTTTCTGCATTCGCATTCTCGAAGGGCCCTGTCTGGTACCGAAGGCCCCTGCCTCGTCCCGGTTGTTAAAAAGTCGTTGTTCGTGGCTTGAATGGGGTGTGTCCGGTTCCAAGATCTCGGACCCGCCCATAAAACCTTCACCACCTCACCACACCACTCCTTCGGACTATTCTCGATTCTGCATGTAATCTCATTCTGTACTCGAAGTCTGTTCGCAAAAAAAAAAAAGTCTGATCGTCTATCATATAGTCTCATACCCCTTACTCGACCTCTGTCACTTATAGCAATTTTGTATCCTTTGGCGAGAACGTTCACAAGCTGGTCAGCACAAGCAATCTCATTTAAATGACATTTGAGGCTTCGGACTTGAAACACGCTAACAAGCTGTATTATTTGAAACCCACAGGCACTTCGAACTCTTGCTTTATTACAACAGCACCACCGGGACCTATCATCTAGATTGCTGGCATCTACAGTCCAAACTCCTCCAACTCCTCCACCAAACCAAACATCGTTTTCTACGAAAGACTCAACAATGGCGAAACCTGTGACGACCAACGCCACTACATTTTCCCCGCCTACGTCACCCAAGCACCGGCCTCCACCGCTGTTTGGGCCGGATTCAGGCAAGCCGGAGTCCCCTCAGTCGGATAAGCCCAAGATGTTCTTCCAACCATCCACACCGACCACTCCTAGCACTTCGGATAACCCAACCCACCCGTCAGGCACGAGGAAGGTAGCACCTCCGCCAATTCCACTACCTTCACCTACAACTATCACCACACAGACTCTTACATATACTTCCATGCGAGACGGCCCGGTCTTACCATCTCCCAATCCATTCCAGCTGGCTCACGAACTTGCCAATGCCAGAGGCATCCGTTCTCCGGTTAGAGGCCGAAGTCCGGCTAATGCTGGGGCTGGTGTTGATAGGAATTTCCTGCAAGTTCGTGAGCCGGAGCCAGGCGCCCGTGCTGCTAGTGCAGGTGGAACAGTGAGGGGGACAAGTCCGGTGCTGCTGAATGCGCCGCCAAGGAAGGAGAGGAGAAAATCGGCTAGTGCCACCAGCCCCGTCGTTGGGCCAAGGGAAGCTCTGCCATTTGACGCATTTAAAGGCCCTGCTATCGGCGAAGGACCCATCAGACCTGCCGTGAAAGAGTACGACTCTTCTTCGACAAGGGGTGCCAGTCCTAATCCGCCAAAGCTAGACATGGCGTTCACCAAATTTTATAGCCAGTTTGAGGAGTATATCGAAGCTGTTGGGAACCCGCTGGCGTATGCGGGTCTCCCATTGGACGGAGACATGTCGAGTATGGACCCAGCACTGAGAAAAGCTGTGGCTGACAAAGGTGCCACCGAGAGCTTCTATGTCGTGCCGACCACCGGTGGTACCATGTCGTACGCTGGTATCCTAACACGTAACCAACAGCAGCAGCAAACTTCCAGCAGTGAGAAGAGCGAACCAGCAGCTGTGCCTGCTACCACAGCACAGAAGCCCGCTGATAAGTCGGTCAACACGAAGACCCGGGAGGAACTAGAATTCGAAAATACCCAGCTACGACAACTCACCGACATGATGGCGCATAAGCTACACACATGGGAAACCAGTGCAAAGGTCAACGCCGCAAAGATGAGGGAGAGTCTGCAGGTACTGAAGGAGACGAGCCATAGCAGCCCAGTTGCAGAGGAGACGGACCGTGGATTCGGCAAGCTGAGGATGGGTGGACGCTCTCCGTTGAAGTTGAACAGTGGTGGCGGTAAGACGGAAACTCAGGTATTGACGCTGCCGGACCGACAGACGGAGTCCGAACTACCTCCGACCCCGAGGCTGGCGCCTAGAACGTTGACACTGCCCGGACGGGGTCCTGTGGATGAATACGAGCCTCCAAAGACACCGAGATTCGGCAGTGGGTTCCCGAAGGACTTTGATGACGAGAAACCAGGAAAGTCAGGCCGTGCTCTCTCGCCTAATCCGGGCGGGAAGCGGGGTGTATCGCCCCTTCCAGGCTCGTCGAAACCAAGAGCATTGTCCCCAGCCCCATCGGTCCTATCGGAGAACCCGACCTTCGATGAGCTCCAAGCTGAGGTTGCAAGGTTACGGCAACACGAAACCAAGATCTTGAAAGAAAACGACAAGCTCAAGACCGTGGTCGGAAAGTACCGCGACCGCTGGGAGAAGTTAAAGGAGGGTGCCCGCGCTAGGAGGGCCGAGCAGGAAGCTGGCGAAGATGGCGAGATTGTTAAGGGCGAAGCACCAGATGCTGCCAAAAACAAGACTACTGAAGCTTAAGCCTTCATCTCAACCTCCAGTCTTCAACATCGGATCATATTTTATTTTGTTAACGTCGTTTACGACCCCCCATTCCATCCCGGCGTTTATCGGTTTCTCTTTTTTTTTTTTTTTTTTTTTTTACCATTCTTCCCTTCTTTTCCCTTTGTATACCCCCCCTTTTTTGGCTGTTATTCGCCCTGTTATTCCACCTCAAGCGGGACACCTAGTTTTATGAGCCGGGATACGGTCTCATCACATATCCTTAACCCGCCTTGAGGCACAGTGTGGTTGAACCCGCACACTTTTGTCCCAGCCACGGGCATAATACGGCTCCCGTGGACTGGACGATTGGAGATAGGCCCTTTAAATGGTGGTATTCTCCTTTGTCATCCAGTTTTTTCTCTTTCTTCCTTTATCGGCTTCCTTTTTTTTCGCACTCGTCTGCCTCATTCAGGCTGGTAATCCTACTCTTTTACATTCTTTTACTCGATTTTAATATTTTTTTTTCTTTTTTTAAGTGGTTATATATTTACTGGCGATGGTCGTCAGCCTTTCATTCCCTTTCTTTTATCTACTAAGATGTAATTCTTTCTTTTTCTTTCTCCACACCTGCACAAAATATACTACGCATAGATTGCTTCCTTTTCCCCATCGCACTTGGTTTGTTTACAAAATAACAACATCCTTACCACGAGTATCTTTTTTTTCTGCTTCTTTTGTTTCTTCTGACTGTTTATAGCATATCATCAGAGGAGTGGTGTTACTGTCTTCGTCTTCCCTTTTTTCCCCCTTTCTCTTTAAGATAGCTTTTATTCTTTGTACTTATTGAAGAGGGTGGTGTAGTAGGTGGGGGCGTAATCCATTGATCAATTCTACTACTACACATGATATAAAAAATAACCATATATTCTTCCTTTCCTCCCTCTATAATATATCCATCTCCCAGCATCTCAATCCCAGTATACCACCAAGCCTCATCTATGCATCTAAAGGATAGGCAAGTAGATATTACTTCGTCCCAGACACCACCAAAAAGTTAAAATCCATCTCACACTTCTCCCTCCCTTCTTCTTCTACAGGCTTCTTCCCCCCCTTCCACTCCCCCGGAAACCTCTCCACTTCCTTCCTCATAACCCACCCAACCTTCACCTTCCCATCTCTGAACCCCGCATTATTCACCATCTCCACCATTTCGTCTCTCACCAACCCATGCCTCTCCACCCCTTCCATCTTATCCTCCGGGTGAAACTTCCTAGCCTCCTCCCCCGTATTCTCAAAATCCGTCAACATGATAACGCCCCCCGGGTTTAATAATCCATACGTTAAGTTTATGAACTCTGTGAGGTTGGGGATGTGGTGTAACACCAGGTTTGAGACTATAATATCAAACTTTTGGTTATTCAAACGGGGGTCCGAGGGGGTGGTTATCAGGGCGTTTAAGGGGGTTATGTTTTTCGGTGCTGTTGGTGAGGTGAGTTTGGTGGTCAGGGCATGGATCATGGCGGGGGAAGGGTCTATTGAGAGAATGCTTTTGGAGTGCGGGGAGAGGAGGAGGGAGAGGAGGCCGGTGCCGGTGCCTAGGTCTAGGAGGGTTGGTTCTGGAGGATATATATAAATATACTTTGTTAGTAAATACCCAGGTAGGTAGGTAGGTAGGTGATGAAGGTGTAGTTACGTACTATTGGGGTTATCGAGGGATAGGGAGGGTACGCGGGATAGGATTGCGGCGTAAGCCGAGTTTGTGGCGGATTGGATGTCTGGGTTGAGGTCCCAGGTTGCGGCTTCGGAGTCGAAGCGGGCGTTGGAGGCTTCTGTCATGTCGTCTATATATATATATATATATATCAAGATTTTATATATTTTTCTTCTTAAGGTTGTGTAGAAAAGGAATTGATTTGGGTAACAGGTATGAAATGTGATGAAGGTGGATTGATTATGATTTGGGATGAAGTCACCCGTCTTTGACAGTTATATTTATTTATCTACATCCGAAGTTGAGAGACTCGAAGGAGGGAAGATAACTGTAATCCGGGGTAACTCGGCCGGCAAACTGTTGTAACGTTGTTAAGCTACTTACTTACCTAGGTACTTAGCTATTGCTTGGGTAAGCATCTATGCCGAACCCCCCCCCCCCCACTGCTAGATGTAGATAAGCTTGTGTTAAGTTAGCCGAGAAGTATCCGAACGGGTGGGATGCCATATTCAGTTAGCTTGAGATGAGATCTTTTGACTAAACGCATGTTAGCATTTTATGATGATTTTTTTTGATTTTTTTATTCTTTATTCTGGTTATAATGATATCATGGGGATGGCGAAGCTGGGGTCTTTGGCCTAGATATCTGAGCCAACTTGTAGCTGAGAGTGGCTCGACGATTATAATGATTGCAGTGGGGTGTCGGATATAATTCCGGTGGACGGTATCAACATCAATGTCAACATTTTTGATCGCACGATTGTCCTAGGTCTTCTCAGAGCTTCATGTTATGTTTTTTCTATGGGGAAAGCTGAGATTCAGCACTAGCCAATTCACCGAGGACTCGAGATTATGTTACTTCTAATAAATACTCGACTAGGTAGATAAAAGATAGGTTGAGAAATCGACGATGGAGAACTAGTTTCCGGATAACCACATGTCCCTCTTACATAGATTGCTCCCCCCATCCCCATTACTAGGTAGTAGAGCATGTACTATAAGCATCAGGCTAAGACCCGCTTAAGAAAATCACTCGCAGTCCTTAATCCTGACCTCAACACTCCCCACTCCTTATCCCTCCGCGGCGGGAGGGTGTGCGATGTTCAAACTCCTTGGCCGACGACTTGACGACCTAAGTATTTTGGTCGATAGTTATATATATATATTTGACGATTTTTGAATATCCAGTTTCTTGAATCGTAAAGCGTGAGTCAGCTAGCGTAGCACCCAATATTATAATATCAGTCGGATGCTCCTTTTTGTTATATATGTCGAAGGGAGCTGAGGGATGTAACTGGAAGATTACTAGGCGTATATGAAGACAAATGACGGCAACGGTCAGTTTATTCCGATCATCTCGTCGACTATGTGACGGGAGGCGGTGGATGGTGACTCCTTGATGTCAATTGCAATTAATACCGATTGGTAAGGTAAGTTAAGCGTTAACGCTTATTTATTGCATCCGAAAATACTTAAAGGATGCTTCCCGGATCTAGGATTACAGCTGGAGTGCTATGGTTCCGGATAGACGAATGGATAAATAATATATACATCGCCAGACAGTATGATTAGGTACCCAAGTAGGTACGTGTCTTCGAGTTTTTCCGGATCCTCAATTATTAAAAACGGGATTGCTTTCGGCAGAACCTGTTTTAAAAACCCCAATCATTCGATTCCGAGATAAAACAGGATATCCTTGGGTCGGGAATTAATAAGAATATATTTTATTTAATTTTGTATAGACCTGTAGCTATAGGTCGACTTGAGGGCATGCCCCTGTACTTACACGGGCCTGGGCATTCGATTCATATCGCCTGTTGTGTTGGATATATTGCTATATACGAACGTCGACTTCTGCCGGATTAACATTAATTGATTGCTGTATAGTAAATTTGACAGGTCCTAACCTGGTTATAAAATGTCACGCAATCACCTAAAAGAGAATTTCGAGAAATTCACAAGGGCCTTTTAAGAGAAGTTCTTTGATATCGTGGCTGTTCGCATGTCATGTGATCGTCTACGTATCCGAGGAGAAGTAGTTGTTGTTTGCGAGTGTTTGTCGACGTCCTGGATTCGAACAAGTCGGTGAACCTTGCAATTGCTAGGATTCTGGCCGGGCTGGCTTGGCTGGGCATAGAACCTTCGCGCAACATTTTCTCTAGATTCTTATCAGCCTTGTTACCCAATTCTCTTATTTTATCAACCGTTCGCGCGCAGGGAGTCGGGGATACTGTTCTCGAATTCATCTATTCAGGCTTTCTTGCGAGCACCGATAATTAAATCAATCCACCTGAATCACTGAACACCCCCCGTGGTAAAAGTACCTTACCTTACCTTACTCAGTTAAATAGCCCCGCCATGTCTACCTCTGCTGCTGCTGCTGCTGCTGCTGGTGCCCCACCACCAGACCCCACACCCGAAGAACTCAAGGCTGCGAAGGAGAAGGAAGCAGCCGAGCAGGCTACCCTGCCGTACAAATGGACACAAGCACTCGAAGAGGTCGATATCACAGTGCCTGTACCACCTGGTACACGGGCCAGGGATCTGGTTGTCGATATCAAGCTTACTAGCTTAAAGGTTGGGTTTAAAGGGAAGGATCCGTTGTTCGAAGTTAGTATTTCTTCATCCTTCCTTTTTTTTAGATATTTTTTTGTAGTGGTTTATCGATGATTGATTGATGTTTTTGGGGGATTGATAGGGCACACTCTACAAACCCATCCACCTCGACGACTCAACCTGGTCTCTCGCCGATTCCAAAGTTCTGGAAATTCACCTAGACAAATCCAACAAGAAAGAATGGTGGCCCCACGTTCTAACCCACCATCCAAAGATCGATGTGTCAAAAATCCAACCCGAGAATTCAAAATTAAGTGATTTGGACGGTGAGACCAGGGGGATGGTGGAGAAGATGATGTATGATCAGCGACAGAAGGAGATGGGTCTGCCGACTAGTGATGAGCAGAAGAAGATGGATATGTTGAAGAAGTTTCAGCAGCAGCATCCTGAGATGGATTTTAGTAAGGCGAAGATTAATATGTGATCTTTTTTTTTTAATTTTTTTATTCTTTCCCTTTTTCCTTTATTTTCTGTGGTTTGGAATTTGGGACTGGGGAAATATGGATTTGGGAGGGGAGGAGGGGTCTTGTCATTCATAGTATGCATAGCGCTGAGATGGAATCAACAATACAATACGGGTATCAATTCAATTGCTTAACAAATACAAATATACCTACAAATCACGCCCCGAGAGGCTGTCATTCGGAATGTCTCCACGGGGCGTAGAGCATTGCTCATTCACAACATTGCAACATATCTATCTCGGCTCGGAACACCACAATTAAGTACTATATCAGTATTTGGACCCTTTTTTTTATAAATTTTATGGAGGTGTGGAGTGTCGGCTCCGGGGACATCAATCAAATCACAGAAAAGTTTAAACAGTTTTTTTATGAACGCCCAGGCGCCACACATATGCATCACTTTCCCACTTCCTCATATCGCCGACGCGGCGCGCAAATTCGAAAAAAAAATATATAATTGATTCTCGGGTATCGGGATATCGGAGCAACGGATTTGAGTGCAAGTGTTCGCGTGGTTATGTCGTGAGAAGTGTTGTTTTTTCACCTTATAATGCAATTTTGTTCGCTGGCAGGTAGTCGTGTGATTATATAACGAGGATTATAATAGTAGTAGGCATATATATATATAACGACATTGTGATATTTCGGGGACTTTTACAGCTGTCAACTATCAATCGATATAAGCTGGTATTATAGTAATGCTGACAGTAAGAAGCAGAGACCAAAGAAGTGCCGGTTTTCTGGCAGACCCAGATTCATTCGTTGGTTTAAATCTCGTGCGCTCTTTTTTTGGGCTTTTGTTATTCTAGGCAGATTCTGGCGTCGCGCCTTCACTCCGAAATTAATATTGCTATTGCAATTTCTTTTTTTTTTTTTTTTGATGCTTCCTAGAAAAACAGAAAAGCAGGTTGCGCCCCAGGGAGCAGGCCGGGGTACGGCCGTATGGGGCTTGTCTGTTCTGTCCTGTCTGTCCTGTCCTGTCAAACGAAAACAGCCCATTAGGACCACCGTGCACGCCCCTTGCTTTGTGCTACAGAAGCTGGGGAATAAACAACGCACTGCTTCTTTCTCTCTTTCTTACCTCTTTCTTCACATGGTTGACACATACTACGAGGCTAGCTTGACACCCAATCACAATTGTCAATGCAAGGGTTTTCCGCCACGATCTCTTGGTTCTATTTTCTCGTATTATGATCTCGTAATTGGGCACATCTTTGTGATAAAAAAATGGTTATAACCGGTTATCTAGATCTGCTGCCGAGTCGGACGAGAGACCGAGGGGTGGACATCGGAAGATACCGAGCAAAGTACTGTAGTTCTGCCATATGTGCATACTCGGCTATTCATCTTCTTTTTTAGTTTTTTGTTGAGCGTTTTTGGGGATAGGAGGGGTAGCATATGCATATGTATGTATTTCTGTATGTATTGTATGTATGTGACTTGTATCCTTTTTCCCCGCACAGGATTCTGCATTTGAGGGGGCGGCAGGTAGGTGCAGTTGGCGTTCTGCGGGATCCTGTCATTAGGTGACTGAGTTTATTTATACCATCTACATATATGCAGAGAGAAGCGGAATGGTGTCATCTACCCAGAAGCTAGTCGATATTCTGTTACTACTACTGGTTTTTACCGACGTCGTAGCGCATTCCGAGCCAAGAGATTCACGAGATCATGTAATTTACACCCACATGTGCACCCCATGTCACAAAAACAAGAGCCTAGAAGCGCAAACAAAAAGCTTCGTCTGTATTTGCATACATTCGCATTTTGGAGAATTGAGTTTTTTTCTTCCTTTGGTAAAGTGCTGACATTTTTTTATTTTTCTGGTGGCGTTGGGTAGCGAATTGGTTCGACCATTTGGATAAATTTGAACGAAATTAAGCCGGTGGAAACTATGTAGACCCAAGGATTCGAGACCGACGGATCGAGTGCCTAGTATGTACCAAGGGGCGTTTGTCTCGATCGAGGCGTCACGAATCGAATAGGATATGTTCCTTTCAGCAGATGGGCGAATTTTTCTTTGTATCACCCAGGCTGCTACAGTGTGCATATATGTATACAATATGTATACGTATGTAGGGGCCAGCCACAGAAACATGCTAGATGGCACGGTTGAGCTCTGAATTCAGGGAAGGGAAAGAAACCCCTGTAATTGCAGCCCCCCGGCCATGCATTTTGTTTGAACGGATTGCTCTCCGAACTCCGGACTTGTACCGTGTCGTGAACGATTTCGTTAGATCTCCTTCTTGATTCTTTGCTCGCAATGCTTGATGCTATAATGTCTGAAACTTATACAGCGAAAACGATCTAATTGGTTGGAATACTAAACTCTGGCGGGAATGGGCTTGCAAGGGTTTCCTCCACCCGCCTTTTTTTGGTTTGATAATACCGCGCGACCCAACGATGGTCGGAAAGAAAGGAAATAGGGGAAAAGGAAAAACAACGGATTATGGAGTAAGCTAGTTACTGTCACCGTTGGCATTTGCGCATTTTCTTTTAGAGCAGCTAAAGTGTAATAAGCTTTTTTATCAATGGCGCAGATAGGAAAAAGATTTTCATAAGAGGCCTGTTGGTAACCCTTTGTTTCATTTTCCGTTTGCTATAAACATCATATCACTTTTTTTTTTTGTCGACGAGCGCGAACCGCTGCAGGTTTCGATCCAGATTTCGATTGGAAAGCTTCTTTTTTTCTCAGTTTTTCCGAGTACTCGAGACTTCGAATCGGGTGGAGGAAGGGTGGATCATGGAACCGAATCGATATTTTGGCACCCCCGCAGTTTTCTGACGCACTGGTGACTTCCTTGCAACCGTAAGCCAGTCATAGGCTCGCCCACCTTTTTTTCGATCTCACTCCTCCTCTTTTTCCCCAATCTGCTTTGACTTTTTGCTTTGGGGTAACTCCGCATCGCTTGGTTGTGTGCATGTGGGCGACGATACGATACAACATTTCGCACAATCCTTCCTAATAGAGAGCTGCAGACCGAGATAAATATTAATATCAATAAGAACAGCATCAGCATCAACGTCGAGGTTCATCGTTTAGATACCACGGTATTCCCAACCTCCAAAAATCAACGAAAATAGATACATACATATACCTCGCTCGTATTTTAATATTCGGTTTCACGAGAAACAGACCTAGCAGCAAGCTAGCAGCAGGGTTATAATAATATACAGGGCCGCGCGTGTGTGTACCGATCATTTGTCTAAGAAAGAAGGAACAGAGGGAGAAAAAAGGTCTCGACATTTACAATCGGATCCTGGGGAGGTCATCAGTCATCAATCATCCGTCCTCCTCCTCGACCTCATTTCTCTCTTTCGCTCTTTCTCCGCCTTAAAGTCTAGCTTTCCCCAGCTTTGTACCACTTGGAAATTACATACGGAGTCTGAACCCAAACCACACACCCTCTCGTTTGAAGCAGAAAAACCCTTGAAAGATCAGCTCGATTGGCTTTTTGAGCCAATCGTGTAATCTTTTTTCTGAAGGGGTGGGAAGGAGGACCCGACGTTTCTTGCGATTTGCGATTTCGGAAACCTCGCGCTCGCTCCACAATATATCTCGGATCGATTACTACTCCAAAAGAATAATAATAAAACCAAGCTTTTTTGTCAACTTTCGATCAGAAATCTATCCTATTCCGTTTCTAGGTGGATCAGCTTACTGGTTCGTTCCAGCGGCCGGTTTGAAAAAGTAAAAGCAAACTCAAAAAAAAACGTCCAACCATGCCGACAACCCTGGCGCAATCATCCTCTGTTGGAAATGATCAGAGCTCTGATGTAAGTACCGTTTTCACGCACGCACGTACGCACAAATTCCCCCCTTGGCCCTTGTGAAAAAACCGTTTTCCCTGATAGCAAGACGATTGGCTTTCGGCTTTTCGTCCAATACCAATACCAATATAATACCTACCCTTACCATGCAAGATGCAATCGTTCCGCTAGAATGAATTGCAATTGCAATTGAAATGTTTCCTTTTCCCAGGCCTCGAATCTAAAAAATTCCAAGGAAGAGAAAAGAAAAAATTCCCATTTCTCGGCTTTTGCATATAACCTCTTTCCCATATATCCCAGTTGCTTTTCCCCCACTACCCTTACAAATCCTGTTTTTTCTCTATTGTTTTTTTCTCTTCAGGGATTTCCTGTTTGTGCCTTGTGCCTGTTGTGCCTTTTTTCTTGTGTTTGCTGCAGGATAACAATCGTGTACGACCTTGCCCTGTAGCCTTTGTTTCCACCAACACGTTTCCACCCCTCTCTCTTCAAGGCTTTTGCTGGTCAAATAAGCTCAATATAATACTTAAAAAGTACTATATTGACAAGGCTAGGAACCCCCAGGGCCGGATAGGACGTTTTATTTTTTTTTTCCCTCTCTCTTCCTCCCTCTTCCCTCTTCCAAATATCCAGGGAAATAATTAAGAAAAGAGATCGAGTTTTCCGAGTATTAAGCCTTGATGGTTTTCTTTTTCTTTTTTCTTTTTTGATATAAGCATATAGTCTGTCTTACGGTGTGCTACCGTATTTGGGCAGCAAAGCTGTCTATCTATTCTTCATTGCCCTGCCGCATACCACATTATATTCCCATTCCTCCGCCTTACCCGCTCTCATAAGAGCATTCAAGCCGTTAATTCTCCCATAAAGAAAGAAAAAGAGAAAAGAAAGGGAAAAATATAAATACACCCATATATAAATAGTACAAACCTTACATACATACTATCACATAACAAAAGAAAACTAACATCTAAACCCTCCACGAAAAAAACAAAAAGATGAAGATAGACTCAAAACCCGCCGCCTTATCCTTCAAACTCCCACAAGCAGGCCAACAAGAAATACGACCACCATTAACCCCGGCCACAGAAGTAGACCTTCAAAAGTCTTGTGCTATATTAGTACAATCGACGGGGTATTCCAGGTCGTTTAAGAATGCGGTTAACTCTACTGCTATGATGAGTAGCCAGAGGAGGGGGAATGGGACTATGCCTGTTACTAGGAGTCATGGAAGGACACCTTCGAAGGCGGGGAGTAGGACGCCTGTTGGGAGGGTTGCTAAGCCCGGTGGTGGGAGTGGAGGGCATAGAAGAGGTGGATCATCGACTGCGGGATATGCGAAGACTTCGGCGTCGTCGAAGTATGTTCCGCCGAGAAGACCGGCGCCTGAGAAGGCGTTACCGGTTGCGAGGAGGGTGAAGATGAAGAATGAGGATAAGGGGGTGGAGGAGGAAGAGGTTGTTAAGGAGAGGGCTGGGTCTGAAACTCGATCTATTGAGAAGAATTCGAAGGTTATGATGGATAAAGAAAGGAAATCGTCTGACGGGAGTAGTATGGAGGATGCATCACGAACGGAGAAGAATAAAATGGGTGTGAAGAAGTTGGTTACTGCTATGACGGGGTATATACGACCACATGATTCTTCATCCCAGCTGGAAGCACAATCCTCGCCGATTTCGAATGCAGAGGACAGCAGCTGCTCGCCGTCGAGAGAGAAATCGACAATAGCGGGGACATTACAAGTTAAATCATCGAGAAGAAGGGATGGGACTACTTATGTTGAAGCACTGCCGGAGCATCTACATACAAAAGCAGGATCTGATGAGGAAAGAAGGCATGGAGAGTTGAAACGGAGTGTTTCTAAACGGTTGGGCTATGCGATGAAGGAGTATGTTAAACCGCCACATGTTGATAGGTTCACGCCTGAGCCATTGCACACGGCGTCTACAACATCGTCGAAGGAAGAACAAAAAAAGGCAGACCAGAAGAAACACCGGGTCACAAAGGCTATGAGAGAATATGTCAGACCTTCACCAATTGACATCTCTCACGCCGCAATAGCAGAGGAAGGGGCGTCGCAGGCTCCAAAGCCTGAGAAGACACCGAAATCTGCGAAGTCTCAGCCTGCTGTCTCCGAAAAGCCAACTTCACCAATTACAAAAGACACCCAAAAACCTTCACCAACTACCACAACAGACCCTCAAAAGTCACCCATAGACGCCACGCTTTCCAAACCACCACAAGCAAATAGTCATGGCCACCACAATCCCTTCCGGCTTATTCATAACTACGTCAAACCTTCAAGAACAGACCCGGCCTTAACCCTCCAAACAAACATCCCCCAAGCACCAACCCACTTCTCACCGGTCCTCCCCTCTGAGCGGAAACCACTAACCCCCCAAAACTCCCAACCTTCAATGCCATACGTCCCACCAAAGATCCGACCTCGGGGTCAAACCATTCCCTCGGAAAATACTGCACTATCAATGGATACGGTAGTACCAACTCTTCCACCAGTACCTCGCCAAGGACCAATATTCGGTGGTGGGTATCCTGTGAAACAGCAGCAGCAGGATGCTTCTTTAGGTGTCCCCACTTCACCGAAGGATAAAGAAAACCGCGGACCTGTGTCACCCGGGTTCTTTGGGAGGAACCCAGCTGGGGGTGGGTTTAGGATACACTTTTCGCATTTTTTAAATAAGCAGCGCGGGGATGGGTATGATCAGTTGGAGTGAATTCTTTTTTTTTTATGTTTAAAGGGGGTCTTGAGAGTTAAGGTATTGGTTGGTTGGTAGTTGTGAGTGGGATATACCCTTTTTTTTTATTTTATTCTTTTCTATTTCTATTTCTTTTGTGAATCACCGCCACCACCTTCAAAACTATATAAGGTATATGGTGACTTTTTTTTTCTTTCTTCTCATATCTCATGTTTTCCATGTTCTACGGTTCTGGTTTTATGGCTGTGTATGTACTCTAGCGGGGCTAAAGCGGGTGTGAATGCAGGGGAGGTTTTCCTTATGATCTTCTTCTTCCATCTTTTTTTTTTTTTTTTTTTTTTTTTTTCATCAACATAACTCGTCATTGGCTATACCAACCTGAGGGAGTTGTGATATACTCGCGTTGTTGACGGGTGTTTTTTTTATTTCTTGGACATAGTTAATTTCTAAAATCTGATTTCCTATGTATGCTATTGATGAAAAGTCGGGGCCCGGGCACGAGGCAATCTATACCATATATACTCCCTGTATTTTCCGAAATATAGCTATAGAAGCGATACTATGGCGGCCAAAATGTGTCAAAACGATATTTAATACAACTCGTGCAAAATAGACATATTACAACTTAAGCGAGGCACAAGTGTGTTAATTTTTCACAATTATGCTTCACCACTAGCTGATCAGCCTGTTACTAATATGCCATTGGCTTGCCACCAGCCTTCCCACCTGCTTATCAGAAACTGGAGAAAAGTCAGACAGCTAGATAGCTAGATAGTCAGACAATCAGATAATTAAACAGCTAGCGTACTAACTTATAATTATCTTATATACTCGGTTATTTAAACACGCGCACACTATTGGCTACAGTTATATTTGTTAATAGAAAAGAAGGAACCTGAACCATTCACTGCGTAGCTGTCTGGCTGTCTAGCTGGCTGTCTAGCTAGCTTTTCTTCAGCCTCTGACTAGGCGGGTAGGCTAGTGGCAGGCCAATAGTAAGCTAATAGCAAGCTGATGATCAAGCATAGTTATGAAAATCAACATACTTACATTTCACTTAGGTCATAATATATTTTTTGCGAATTTGTAATATAAATTTCGTGCGGGTTCGTATCTATATATCGTTCTGACACATTTTGGCCACCATACTAAACAAGTATCAATATTATAAGACAGTACTTCTGTAGTGAATTTTCCCTTATCCAAGCCTGCTATTTAAGTAATTTTAGCAGAAAGAAGTTTTGGTCTGTGGATTGCTAACATAGAAATTGTAGAGTATGTGACAATTTGGGGGGCCGACGCTGCAGTGTCGTTACAGCGACACTCATCCTACCAATTCAGATAACAGCTTGAACGAGAAGGGGGGAAAGTATCTGCTTAAAAAGCGGCCTAGGATCGTCACAGACGATGTTTCGAAGCTGGTATAAACACAGAGCCCCGATTTCGGTAGTCTGATGGATTATTTTTGGCCATTCTGGAACACCAATGCATAACCCGCAGTTAAGAAAAAGTAACTGAAAAAAAAAAAGTAACAAAAAAATGTTTAAGACATGCGGGAGGGAAGGACGCACTCTTTTTTGGTTTTTGTTTTCCATGCATGCTGTGTAACCGACCCGTCCTCCCCCTTCTTCTTCTTAAAGATCTGAAATCAATACCCGAGGGAAGCGATATCTAACCGACTGGGCCAGTAAGTTATTTTTCTTTTCGTACCCCGATGCACACATGTACAACCTGAAACGCATGATATGATAGGTTTCCGTGGGGATGGGAAGGAAGGGGAAGAGTTTCAGAGTTTCCGTGCACATATATATGTGGTGTGATCATGATCTGTACTCGTGCTCGTAGATGTCTACTGTGTAAGTGGAACTTTGACTGCGGTAAGTTCCGCATTGTATTTTGGTTATTATGATACCAGTTCTTTTTTGAAAGTCGGGCAACTCTCGGGGTTAAGAAGTTGCCTCTTATTTTAGTACATATAAGGTATAGGCCTGGGGCATTCTTTGATGGCCTTCTCGCCGATACCGTAAAGATTTGATATTTATCAAGAAATATAGTGTATGCTAAGCCTTTCCATTGTGGAATCTACATCCGACGCAACTTATATATAACTCAGGCAGAAAAAATAAAATAAAATAAAAACGTAAGGAAATGATAACTTCCAACATCCACACACCCCCCGTCGAAGTCGGATGAACTTGTTGTAATTTGTGAGGATCGACGTACAGACAACCTGCACACCTGATAATAGCACCGCCCATGCATGCAAGCCACTCATGCACCACGAAACGTCGAAACCGCCTCTTAAACACACGCATGTATACGTTTGGTCTAGATAGGCCGCTAAGTTTGACGGCTATATCAGGCCCTATATTATATTACCTTAAATACGAAAGACCACAAGAAGGTTTAGCCAGACCAGTCAGCCCTGTCCTGTCTGCCTGTTATTTCTGACTCAATTGTTCAATCATCAATGCATATCCTGGTTTTATTATTCCCCTACCCTTTGGTTTTTTTGCCCTTTCCGTTGAAACACGGAGTTTTGGTGTGGTAGTGTGTACATATACACTTCGCGAAACGGAGAACCCGAGAGGGAAAGCTGGCTTACCACTATTCACTAATGTGTATGTATGTAAGGACCATTCGTTTTCGATTTATGAAACGTCAGATCCTTGGACTTAAGAAGAGCGAAAGGGGGACAAGACTGTTGGGGAACTCGGCGTCCTTGTTCTGCAGTGCATAAACTGGTTTTATGTATTCATAGAAAACGAAAACCCTTGGTAAAAGATAATTTACTAGCTGTTAGAACTACTCTAATCGATAGTAGTGTGGCATGCGACCCTCTCTCTGGGCGAAAAGGAGGGGTTTTGAAAAAAAAAAAAAAAAAAAAATGGAAGATGGAAGGATGGAAGAAACGGGGAATGCAAGCCAATACAAATTTAGCGAAAAATAACGGCTGTCGTTCTTAAAAGGGTTCTTTCCAGAACGGGAAAGCCGAATCCTTTCTCTCCTCTTCCTGGTCCTGGTCTCCAGGTGTGCGCCTGACTGTCTGCGTGTGCAAGTGTTTGTGATGTTGTAAGCAGGAATGATCGAGTGTTAGAAAAGCCACCTTCATACAGACGTACTTACAATCGGCTGTCAGCTGTATGTACGTTTAGTGGTATTTTGGGTGTGGTTGAAAGGCTAGGAAGAGAACTATACCCGAGTAGCTCATCCGACTGGCCGAAATCTGAACGATGTTACGAGTTTTGGAGGGGGGATGATGTAGAAATCTGCATTGTGATGCCCGACTGCAGTCCCTAAAATGGTTAGTAACCCCCTTTCAAGGACTAGCATATATAGCGTACCAGATGCTGTTTGGTTCATTCATTGGTACCAGCCAGTCTTAGGGTCCGTTTGAGGACGGGGATGTTTGGCCACACTATGTACCAGATTTTTATATGTTTTTCTTCTTCTTCTTTGCAGCCTATGTTTTATGGCAGCGGATCAGTGGAGTATATTGAAGAGCAGTAAAGCTAGGAAATATTTATCAGATCAAACAAGGCTTCCAGGGTTCTTTGAAAACTAGTTGGTAGTAGTTTTGGGTGTGGCGAGGGGAGACCGTTTATAAAGAGGAGGGCCCCGCCGCTGCCAGCTGGATCCGTGATAGTTGGATATATGACCTATATTACTTCTTAATATAATCACGTTTCTTATCGTGAAATATTCTGGGCTATTCATTATACTCCATAACATAGCTCAAGTCTACCGAAGATAAACCAGTGCTCTACCAGATAGATATCCTGATCGAGGGTCTGCACTGAGATATCTAGACTCTATAACGGGGAAGAGGAATACGTTGAGGTATATTCTGCCATATGACATATTTTTAAATACTCTGATAAAAAGCTATGTTGATTAAACTAAAAATTTTATATAGGATATCCCTGCCAGCCCCACTACATTTACAACTATCGACATGGCAACCCCCTTGCAATCTAGATGCGAATTCCCCGGCTGCGATAAATTCGAAAACCTCCAAGCATGCGAATACTGCCAATACGTTTTTTACTGCTCTCGAGAACACCGTCGTTCCCACCTCTTCCAGCACAAAGAACTCTGCACGGAGCTAACAACCGCCTGCTCCCGATACCGCGCCGAGTACCGAAAACTGAAGAGGTTCTCAGGAAATAGAAAATGTCCGGGCTATCCTTTCAAAAACGCTATCGGTCGGTTTACGGAGTTTCACGAAACACAGGATTATAGAAATGCGAAGCGGACGGTTGTTGAGGTTTTACTAAAGGCAGGGACAAAGGAAGCTTTGGAGGCTTGTGTGGAGCATGGGTTGGAGATGCATAGGTTGTGTTGGAATGGAGCTTCGGTTTGGCTGAGGAATCAGACGCCGTTGTTTATGATCATGCTGGGGAGGGATCAGGATGCATATGACTTCAGTAAATGGCTTTTCATGGACGACGAAGATCGGGATATCTACTCAAAGGATGCTATTCATTATAGTCGACAGGATTTGGAAGACCTGGTGCCGTTTAATTTGGTGAACGGTAAATTGGATTCAGAGATTTGGGAGTCCGTCCAAGACCCATTTGAGCCACTCGATTTCATCCGCAAAAGAATTCCGAATGAATATTACTGTCTTAGCATGATCTTGGTTAAGATCATGTTATTGCAGGATATGAAAGATCTCGAGAACATGAGGGTTTTGGAGAAGCTACCGGTCTTACAAAAGAACAGAGATATATTTGATTTGATACAAGACCAAATCCCTTCGACGGAAGTTTTCAGACGAGACACCGCGCTAAGGACCCTGGACAAAGAAGATTTTGATGATTTAAGAGATCTCTTAGATCAACACATCAATCGACTTTTTGTGATTATTGGTGGAGACAGGTTCCACTTTTGGACAGCTATGCTCAAGAGAGGTGGGCCTGAATATAGGTCATCGGATGAGGCCTGGTACAAGATGTTTGATAAACTACCTGGAGCGACACAAGTCATCCAGAGTCGGCTGGAAATGGCAAGACAAGGAGATCAAAGGCTTCTGAGGTTCTGCGACTGCAGTTTTCAAAAGTATCAGAGGGGTGAGATCAGTAAGGGGTTTGTTTCCTGTAATGCAGAACGATGTTTCTTTGGGAGGAAGATTGAGAGTTATTGGGTTGGTTAGTTTGATCATTTAATCCGTTTTTGGAGGAGGGGCACTGGGCGGAATTGGCATGGTACGGCGTTTGGAGAACAGGTTTCCTTCGAACTTTCAACGGCTTATTGTTTCCTCGTTTGATATCTTTCAGTTTACAATGCATCCCTTTTTTTGAAACAAATCCAGATTTATTTTACAATATTATATCCTATTTCTTCTAACCTCATTCTATATTTTTTGCTTTTACTCCCTTATTTTTCTTTACTTTGTACTTATTCCAAGTCTTCAATAATCCACAGTACCCAAAGCTAGCCAGGGTCTTCTGTTGTGTGTCATTTTTTCATCGTTTTGTGTTGTTCGCGCGGATGTTGAATTTGCAAACCCATAACTACCTATAGGCTAATATCAAGAGCCAGCTTGAGAGTCCGACGATATGACGTCTGCGGATTAATTATCCTTCAAAAAACCTCTAGCGTGGTTTGGTAAAACCTTCGAAGCAGACCATAGATTTGCGAAATATCATTTGAGAAATAACCGGATCTATTAGGAACTGGTTGACTTCGATGGACGTCAATGTAACCTTTTGAGTTTAAAAAAACGTGTGCAACCCTAGTCCTCAACATGGATCTAACGGAATAGTTTCTATGTAAACGAGCCGATGCCTGTTACCTCGAGAGTCTCAGCCAAGGTTCCTGCAGGACCGAACGGGATCTTAACCCGAAGGAAGCACGTTACAGAAAGAGCCCCCCCCAAAAAAGTATCAAAGGCTGGGGCACTAGCTAAGCAATTATATATCGCGCGTTCTATAATATCCTGTAGCTCCGATTACCCACAAACCTCGTATGCGCCATGCCAAACCAGTGTTTCGCAGGAGTCCGAATAAGACCAAGATTTTCAGATCGAAGGAGGCTTAGAGCAATCAATTTTTTTCGGAAGCGAAGTCTACAATCCGTGGTCCCGATGTCTCGTGTATGTAGAACCGGCTTAACATCCAAATATCCTCGCTAAATTCAACATCAATATTACCTCTGTGGGACGGACGCGGGTTTGTAAACTGCACCAATAGGAGGATAGAAATGGGCTCTTAATTGCGGATTCGTAACAGTTATATAATCTAAAATATGCTCGCCCAGATTCCAGGTTACTTGGTATCGGGATTTACGCAGCCGTATGCACCTGTAGGGGTCGCGCTCCATACATAGTTGTTTCGTTTCCGAGATACCATGCTGATAAACGAGTGTTATTGAACTGATTTAGCATTGCGGGTCTGAATTCCCCGTATCGTCCCTACTGAGAATGAACGCCACCAACTCCAGTTTAAGGTGAAATAGAATCTATATGAAATCAATCTAAATTTTCTAAGACTGCCAGTACCAGGCCAAGATGCCTGAGATGTGGGGTTTGCCTTTGCAAAACCACCAAGACGGATGATCTGCTCGTAAAACGGCCGCGAGCCTGTAATTTAGTATGGGGTGGAAAGCCCACCTATCGGGATTTGTGGCCTGTTTGAATGAATACTCTAGGGAAATGGTCTACTATACCCTGGAGCTATTTGCACAATATCACGATATAAACCCCCAAGTGGTCCCAAACCAAAATGACTTTTGAAGCATCAGCTTTAGGAACCATTCTACGCTTGAAGCCCGTCCCAAGCTACCTCTCACAAGAATAACTAGAATACATACTTCAAAAATGAAGCAAGTTTCCATTGCTCTCTTGGCCCTTGCCGCTGCTGGCACAGCCAATGCTCAGGCCCAGCCATGGGGCCAATGTGGTGGAAGTGGCTGGACTGGCCCTACTAGTTGCGTCAGCGGCTGGACTTGCCAGTATTCCAATGAGTGTAAGTTGTGTCACAAAAAATGGATCATAAAGTCCAAATATTTGTTGGTATATGCTAACTGTTATTCAAGGGTACTCTCAATGCGTTCAATCAAGCGGCGGAACCACCGCTGGAACGACTGCTGCTACTACCAAGACCACAACGACCAAGACCAGCAGCACAAAGACAACTAAGTCTACGACTACCAAGACCACCAAGACCTCTGTTCCCGCTACCCCTCCCACTAATGTGCCCGCATCTGCCGGTTCTACCTCTTACCCTACCCCTGTGCTTGTTTCTGCTGGTCAGGTTTTCGACGGCAAAATGTTAAAATACGACAGAAACCCGTCATCTTGCCAGGGACAAAAGGAGACTGATGAGGCTGCCGCAATGTTTATCGTTGAATCTGGCGGTACCGTAAAGAATGTTATCATTGGGCCGGATCAGGGTGAAGGAATTCACTGTCGTGGACCTTGCCGCCTTGAAAATGTAAGTCATGCCGTCTCGTACGATGTCCGTTATGCACTACTACGCGCGGACGCATCAGAATCCGTATTGCAGTTCAATGAGGCTGACTTTAGTCCTGAATCGTTTTAGGTCTGGTGGATCTCTGTCTGTGAGGATGCAGCTACTTTCAAGCAGACTTCTGGGGACTCCTATGTCGTTGGCGGAGGTGCCTTCGGAGCATCTGACAAGATTTTCCAGTTCAATGGAAGGGGAACTGTGCATATCTCTGGATTCTATGCAAAGGATTACGGCAAGGTCTCGCGTTCGTGCGGAGATTGCACTAACAACGGCGGCCCAAGACATTTCGTCATCGAGAACGTTACAGCTGTCGATGGTGGCCCGCTTTGCGGTGTTAATACCAACTACGGTGATACTTGCAGGATTTCCAACTCTTGCCAGAACAAAGGAAAGGATTGTGACCGCTACCAGGGTGTCGTTAAGGGTAACGGATCCTCGAAGAAGCTTGGAACTGGCCCAGATGGTGTCAGCTGCTTCGTTTCCGGACTGACAACCAACTGCTCCTAAGTTTCCTGCCTCGATCGAGTCGAGTCTAGATTCTGAACTCTGGGGGGAGGTCTCAGGGATATTAACTCATATTCTGGTGTATATAAAAAATTTCTTGAACATATGTGTATACAATCTGACTAAAAACTATTCCAACTTAAAGATCAGAAACCAATGGGGTTTACTGAAAATAGAATATACTAGCAATTAGCCTGACTGGCCTGGTTGCGTGCCGCCTATAGATCGATATATCCAACTAGGTAGCAACACACATTATCTGAAATCATGATACTACGTCCTTTTCGTGTAGGTAAAATCCACTAGAGAATTTAATTTTTGGTAATTCTGTTCTTTGATTCGGTAAAAATTTTAAGTCTTGATGTTGAACAATAACATTAAGGTCTATCCAGGATTTGTCCACCATCAAGGCGCTTACACAGTGCCTGTCCCAGATCTGAGGTAAATATCTAAGTGCCTAGACGCCAATAAAAAGACATAAGAGGAGTAAAAGGGAAAGAACCGAAAAAAGGAAAAAAAGAATATGATACAGGATCGCCAAACCTGTTTTTACCCATAGAAAGGAAGTTGTAAAAAATAGTACGCCGATAGAATGATATATGGTCCCGATTGACATCCAAAAGAAAAAAGAATAATTCCCCCCGACCGGCTGGTGAAAATGAGAAAAAAAAAAGAAAGAAAGAAAAAGTTCCAATATCCCAACTCCTTCCATCGTCATTAGTTGCATTACCTCCACGTCCGTTTGCGGATCACCCATAGCATATTCCGTATGCTCTAATACTCCGTGATTCCTTCTGTGTTGAGGATATCGGTGATTTTCATGATACTTTGTCGTCGCGGTGACATCGTAGGTGACATATTGCTGTCGAATGACGACCTGGAAGATGAAGATGCGGGGTGGTGAGACGCATCATAGTGATATCCATCATCACCCATTCTGTAGTTTGAAAAGCTATCACTATGGTCCGGAAAGTACACAGAGTTCCGCCTGCTGTGACGCGGGCTCATTCCTCCATAGGCATCCTCGGGAACATAGATTGACTGTCTCCGAGAGCTTGGTCGTGAAGCCATCACTGGCGGCATGCCTGCGGCCGAACCATCAAGATCGAGGGATAGACTTCTGCGTTCCGTCCTGGTCATCTTATTTACTAGAGCGTGGTTTCCCCTTGTATGGTTCATTATGAGCCAGCGTATGTAGCTTTTAAGATACTGTCGCTCCCTGATGATTTTGAGAATATCATCTTGCGATGCAATAGAATCGATGAGTCGGGATAAGTGCGTTTGGTCGATTAGTGATGATTTTTTAAATCTATCGAGGTTGTGAAATGTTGTGTAGTGTGTGCATATCATGGATACAATTTTCTAGGGTGCATGTTATGTCAGCTTCGGTTTGATCACATTGCAGGTAAGCACATGTCCAAACACAGGACCCGGATTTGTACCACTGTTCCCATCTCCAACACAACCACGAGCAATGCAATGCAATGACTACGCTTGCGAAAGCAAAAAAATAAACCCCATCTAGAACGGGCTGGATGTTCGTGGTCTTTTTTTTCTTATTGTTTTTTTAGGGAAAAGTTGCCAGTAAGTTAATTACCTTCGTTCTGTGCCAGAGCTCTGAATGTGGAATCCCAAGACATTCTCGAATATCACCAGCTGTCTCGTTTTTTAGGAAACGCTCAAAGTAAGAAACTTCGCTTTCAAGCTCGTCTTGTCGCTGAAGATCTAGCGGTCGAACAAAAATCGTCCTTTCGAGCTCTTCTAAACTCGGCCGAAGAGTATTCATCATGGTATTTATAGATTATCGTGCTTGAGTTTGCTATACCGGGGTTGACTTTTTTTTCCTGTGTTGCAGTGCCTGGGATGCTGATTGGAGCTACGTTACACTTTGTGGGATTTCGTCAACGAGCTTCTGGGGGGGTTGATTATTATTATATATAACAGATCAGCGAAAAGTCCGAAGGGAAATTTAAACTAAAGATTAATGTTGGATGTGGGTTCAAGATGGCACCCAGGACCGAGGATTTGGGTGAATTTATGTCCCGAACCCCAGGAGACATGGCCGCCAGAGGGAGCCTCTCCTAGGTCCTGGGCGTGGGTGCCTGATTGCTTTGTTCGAGGTCCTGATTTATCTTGTCTCGGCCCCAAGTGGATCGATTACTTCCCCTTGCAGCGGCATGTACCTAATGTTAAGTGAAATCAATCATGGATTGGCATGTACAGGGAAGTAGGGATCCCTTCGCCAACCATTTCAAAATTCTAATTGAGAATCGCGTCGAAAGAGAGAAAGGGAGAGCTGTGAACCTGCGCTGTTGGTTTAAGCCCAGCAGCTCGAAGCGAAATGGCGCTTAACTTAGGACCGTCCCGTTAGACAAGCGTTCCTGCAAGCTGCCTGCAGGTCGAGTGAGCATCGTACATGTAGAATTGCAGTGAAATCACCAAATGTCCTGTTTCAACATGTTGTAATCGTAGAGACGCATGCACCAAGATCTGTAAGTCCATGTCAGAATCGCCTCGATCTAGAGCCAGGGGATGCAATTGCATGCAATGCGCCTCGATCGCGGGGGGGTCTAGAACGGCCGACTTGCC
Source organism: Orbilia blumenaviensis (assembly GCA_036872755.1). Classification (NCBI taxonomy): domain Eukaryota; kingdom Fungi; phylum Ascomycota; class Orbiliomycetes; order Orbiliales; family Orbiliaceae; genus Orbilia; species Orbilia blumenaviensis. Next base: position 612,363 of record JAVHNS010000014.1, read on the forward strand.
AACACAAACTGAGCACTTCTTCTGCTTGGTTTTTCGTGATGTTATATTGCCAATTCCTTGTCATTCGTTGATGGCGTTGATAATGTCACTTTTCAAATTTGGAAGGGGTCCCGCCTTGCAAGCTTGGAAGCTGGTTTCCTGGTTCGTTGGATACACCACATACGCATGAGGCTTTTACATGTTAGCATTCAATCGAATAAGTAAGTACCTACATTACATGTAAGTACAATAATTCTCATTGCATTCCAGAACCGGATACGGATCGTAATCGACGAGCTCTGGATTCGGTCCTGTTCGGCCCCCATCCCTGTCCCAAACTGTAATGGAACTCGAAATGAGCTTTCCCGGCTTCCTGAGTCAGTTTCAATGTAGCTTCGCTATCGAAACTGGTCCCTGGAACCGAACTGGGGTAACTATCAGCTGATAACTGGCATGCTATCCGCTTACCCGCTATCCCGCCTCTCAAGATCCGGTATCCTTTCCTGGCATTTTCTTTTTTAAATTCCAGTCGTTGGTATTTGGGAGGTGAAGTGCAGTGGCGAGGTGAAGTGCAGTGAGGTGAAGATACACGCCAATAGCGCTATAGCCATGATCTAAGTCCCCCAAGTTAAAGTCGATTCAAAGTTCGATACATATACATCCAAACAAAGCATCAAAACCTATACAGGAAAGCTTCTAAAGCTCAATGTTATGCATATCACATATTTCATTAACTCCTTCGCGACGCCAAAATAGTCGCCTACCCTATCCGATCCTTACATTAATAGACTATCCCTGGCCTGTGCTTTGACGCGTCTATATGAAGCTACCCCATAGCTCCCAATAGGCTCCCTGCATCGACCACTCTACTCCATACCCCCCTTCTTATACCAAATCCAAAGGCGTCCTGCTACTGTGTCTGCATCCAGAAGCACTGGCTGCAGCCTACACAGGGGCCTTGTTCCTCTTCAAGCCTTTTGTTGCCTTGCCTGGGCAATCTAAGACAAGGCGGGTCCCATTCGTCTCCATTGGGCTGAGAATACTGATGCAAGGGGTGACCCAATTTACGGGAAAAGCCTCAGTCATCATACCAGGCAGGGGTTTAGACCCCAAAGACTGGAATAAACATATCGGCTGCCCTCCGCATCAAGCACCCTTTGCCTGTCTTTGGGCTAGAACTTGCCCTTCTGTGTTGTGGGCCAGATTCGTCCGTGCTTAATATTGACGGATCCCTGACCCGCCCTAAAAACGGATGCTTGCCAGGCCACTAAATTCGGGGAACAACATCAAACATCTCGCCAAGAGCCCGATGATGAGACTATCGGATGTCAATTGGTTGGGTGTCAACGGATGCCGGACCATGATCGTCTTCTCTTGTTGATTCCTTGCCCGCATGGTTAGATTGGCTTCCCGCATCCAATGCCTGTTTGATCTCAGATATTTCGCACGGAAACTCCACATCTCGCTCTGATGGTGGGGTCTGTTCGATGTCTGGACTCTTAGGTTGACAGTACAATGCTCTCTTTGTTCGAAGCCTCGACACCCAGGTCTCAGTCATTTTGATCAAAGGTGCATAATAATAGAGGTTCCCCACAATTACTGCGGAGCTCACTTCCCTAGCCATCCAGACCACATAGTTCCTATTAATGTTTTTTTCGTTGACGTTGTTGTAATGTTGCCAGATAAGTAAGGCGGACCGCGCACAGATGCAAGCAACAATGCTGAAGAACCCGATTCCGAATATTGCAATGATAAAAAATCTTCGTAGGTGTGAAACTTTGACTTTCCATATCATGGGAATCGGTACTGCGAAGACGAGGACATCTGTAACCGTGTTGACGACGAGGACGGTAATGTGATGAGGAATGAAGGTATAGCAGGCGCGGCGGTGTCCTACATGAAGCATAGAAAGGATTAGTTGTGAGTTGTCATATTTTTAGATCTTTTGCATTTGCTTTCCGAGCTCGCTACGCAAAGTTACCTTCTGACATAAGAGAGGGCGTCCAGTATGCTTTCAGAGGGTGACACCAAGCTGCGAGAAACAGGATAATGATCAAAAAGTAGCCAATAGCTACAATTCCTGCAACGACTTTATTGACGATGTTTGTTTTTCGATTCCGCCTAATTGGCCTGTTAGTATCTAGACAAATCTAGACCTTGACCTGGGCATGCATGTTGGAATATCACCAAACTTACGTAAGGGAGTGATAGACGAGCAACAAGCATCCTTTCACTAAGTACTGTGTCGTAATGTTGCATATTTCTCCAACCCATCCGAGGATACCATAGGTCTTCCAAAAATGCAAGTCTTTGGGATTCAAGTCCAACCCGGATGTGACGCTTAGACCCGCTCCAGGGAGGTTATCAAAACCATGACGACCTATGTTCATCAACGATAGTGTGAGAGTGAACATAAACTGGACCCGTGGCCATCGGTTCCATCAGTAAGGCTGCACAATATCGTACCGTCTTGATATTTCTTTTAGGGGTGTGGAAGCTGGAAGTGTCCATACCAAAGAAACCAACATTAGCCAGTCCGCAGCATCAAATTTAAAGCCTTTTCTTGTCGCCCTGATTATACTATTTCGTATCTTGTTAGCTAAATTTCCTGTCAAGTTGACCCCCCAACTAAACATCATTTGTATAGGGCTGTACTATCTCCCAATCGCCACTGCGATCGTTACACTCCACCATATCGCCACTTCTGCTTCCAATTTGGTCTCATATCGATTCCGTGCGATTGCGTGCGAAGAAGATGACAGTACCATATTTACCCAAGAATAGGGTAGTATACTGGTATCGACCGTTTACGGGGTTAGTCGTGAATGTCTAGGTCCACTCGGCGCCGATGGGGTGTTCTTACACATCCCAACGTCCTACCAGATCCGCCGAAAGCCAGATATCTCGGGAATCTTAAAATATTGCTGGATTGCTATCGGGCCGTCAGTAGATTGATCGCATGCGTCCGTTATACATGCAGATGCATACTATTTGGACTTTATATCTAAGGCCTTAAGGAGAAGTATTAAAATGTCAATGAAACTCTAGCAATCTTTCGCAAGTTCACTCCGGGAATATTTATGAAGGCAAGGATACGATACCGCACCGTCCGTGCTTTTCTGATTACCTACGATGTCTCGGATAACTCCCTATGGATAGTCGATTCGAGACGTAAGACAGGCATAAAAGCTTGTCATATCCTTTGATTTGCAAATAGTAATTCAGCTGGGCGCCTATATCCGATTCCGGTAATCTTTGGAGCTCGAAGGCTTCTAGAACAGCATCTATAAGTGAGTACTCGAGTTTGATTCAACTTAATATTTCTAAGGTGCTTTGAGTTCTACCTGCAGATCGATTGCGGCGGTTAAAGTTTGAAACTTCTGCGTCTAAACAACAAGCGACAGATTGAATTTACAAATTTGCCAACAGGTCCATACATTAGTGTTTTAATACCCTGTGACTTGTATTTCGGTCCAGCGCGAGATTCTATGATAATAATTAAGGAGATATTCATGATCACGGATACTATAGAGTGGAAATATTTCGGCAAGTATGTACGGTAGATTAATGTAAGAATATATACAAATCGCTTTTGCTATTTCCAAAACACAGAGATCCTCGACGTATCTACAGAAAATTTGATATCAAAAATTGACAAAGAATTGAAGTTCCAGGGTATGGTAGCCAGCGGGAATATTTGAGAATTCCGACACTTAACAATGGATCATCGCCGTGCATTAGAGCTGTCGAATGTACTTGGTATAGGCTGAGCGGGAACAGACAGTCTAGTAGGCGTAAGGGGAATAAGCTGAGCGTCTACAAGCACTGGCTGTAGTAAGGGTTCGAGTAAGTGCAAGTTCCCTGGGCGCAGGTGGTTGGGCCGGTCCAGTCTAATGAAGTGGTTAGTTATTATCTTTTTAGAAATGACGAATTCTTGAGGTGGACTTACTAGCACCGCCGCATTGGCCCCAGAGCGGAGAACCAGAGCCTCCTGACGATCCAGTTGTGGTAGCACGGGCAGTGGTTGTTGTGGTACGAGCTGGGGTGGTGGTGGCTGCTGGGGTGGTTGTGCGGGTAGTCGTGCGGGTGGTTGTCACTGGAGTACCAAGGTTATATCTACCAAGGTGTTAGCTTTCTCTTGAAATGTCAAATCTTTCGAGGTTATATTGATAATACTAACCTAGTCTTCAAATGTCTCCACCAATCACGCAACATCCAGCCGTCAAAGTCAGTGATGACAGTCGAAGATCCTGCCAACATAATGAAATTCGAGACACCACTTGGAGTCCAGTCATAGAAATCTGGGGGCTGGGATTAGCTTGCTGCCTAGTAATTATCTGTGTACTCGAATGTTCAGGCTTACCATCCAAAGCAAATGAATGTCCGATCTCGTGGAGGAGAATGTGGATGTTGTCAGAGTTCAAAAGGCCCAAGAAATATTCTGTGCCGATTCGCTGACCCCTATATCGAGATATTTAGATTCGCATGATCAGGGTAAATACCTGGTTTGGATTCGGAATCTTACCAGTCACCACCAGCACCGCCACCAAATCCGTCTGTGAGCCACAAGCTCATATCGTAATGGCGGGAGGCGCCTCCAGGGCACGAGTTGTAGTTTCCGTCCTGGTGGAAGAATCGTCCGCATCGTGGGTCGCACTCAGGGATACCGCCTATATTATAACATTTAACAAACGATTCACTTTGGCTAACGATGATATAATCTCTTACCAGAGTCCTTGGTAGTGTAGACATCATATCCGCTCATAGAGCCCTGAAGTTGACCAGTGTTCCTGACAGCGTATCCAACAATCTTGACTGGGACGCTCGAGTAAGGGAAACCGTCGAATCCAACAAGCCAGTCGGTCCACTTCTTGACACTGCGCTGAATAGCAGTCTGGAACAGAGCACGCTGAGCCTCGCTGAGGTTCTGGGAAGAGTCCCATCGAACACAGAAGTTGAGATATCCTCCGTTGGCCATGACCTGGTCATAACCGTAGTTCCTAAAGCCAAGCGCGTTGCTGTATGTCGCCACCTGGTGGTCCCAGACTTGCTGGAGTGGTGTAACCAGGTTGGATGGTCTATTTGGGAACAGTCAGTAGGCAGATCTTCGTGTAACATTCTACGTTTGGTAATTCTATGCGACATACGGATTCCATGTCGACTGTCTCGACACAAGTTGGTTTGGCATGGCCGCGGCAAGACTTGCCAATCCCAAGCTGAGGACGAGGGAGTCCTGGATAAGGCGACTGAAATGCATGATTGTAAGCTTTTTGTAAGAAATAAATCTCAAGCACAGCTAAAGATAACAAAATATGTGTATAAAAAGTGCGAAGAGAAAAGGTTCAGCCTCTGGCTATGTAGCTATAATGACGATGAAACCCGAAGAGTTAGAGGAAGTCTGTGAGGATATTGAAGTCTATATAAATACTTCAATATTGACAATCTAATGGGAAAAAGTCTCGGGATCGAACCCAGAGCCATGTTCTTTTGACGCAAGTCATAGATTGGGACAAGGCCAGAATGCCGTGATCTTGCTTGTGCTTCCCGTCGAGCCGGGCGCACTTGACGGCAGGATCCGAGGTCTGTCAACCATGGTACCATCAGGAGTACTAGAGTGGAGGAATCTGATTTCTCCACGGATCCACCTTGAAACTTGGGATAAACTCATGGCAAAATTGAGGGAGCATCTCGGAGACTCAGCCAGTGAAGCTTAATCGCTTAAACTAGCCCTTTCCATGGATAACATTGTTTTCCAATATTCCAATGTCTGGATAACCAATCGGTTGCCGCTTTTACTTCAGCCGAGTGTCGCCAATGCCTCATTGAGGTCCTGGAAATGTGGAATTATCAGAGAATCACATAAGCCTCATAGCTCCTTCCATCGGATGTTCTGGATCTCTGCCGTCAGTAGGGTTTGAAGTTGAAGATTTCGGAGTGTCACACTCCGAGAACCAAACCAAAATTAGGCCCTAATGTCCGACGGACGGACCAGGAAATGGCCCCCTTTAACAGCCCTGTATCCTTGAATAACCTTAAAGTTGAAGCACCATCCATAGCGTTTGTTCGAAACGTCTGAAGTACCGAACTGGCCCCACTTCCCCGTCTCATGTTGCCTTCCCCACGATTTTGAGCGTGTAATGTTTTTCGGGACGAGAGTACCGCGTTTTTTTCCCTCTCATTCATGGTAGTTTTTCAGGAAATTTAGGCGGCGAAAGGCGAAACGAAACCCAGCAGCCGGTTTGGCTAAAATTCCAATGCCGGCTTGTCTGCATCCCGAGCGAACGATTGGTACTGGCTTGTCAAAGTTGATATCGCGTATATCTATGCTGCCAAATGCGGCATATGGATACGCTCGAAATCTAATAGGATGGTTGAAATGGTGCGATAAGCACTTTGTTATTAATATGAATAATCTATAATTCTTTATGAGGAGCCGACACCTGCCGGTCCTTTTTTCCCGACAATTTAGTCCGATCGAAGATCGATATTGATATCGCGAATACTGACCTTGACTTCGATAACCTTGCTGGGTTCTCCTTTCGCCAAAATGTGTTGCATTCGTGGTACCAAACCTTCCTGAAACGGGTGCAACAACACGACCACTCTTCTCAACTGGTAAGACGTCGCCCATACAAAATTCTTCCCAAAGACTTGAAAAGGAAATCCTGTGATGCCATTGGTAGCGCCATAAACCCTTCACAAAAAAAAAAAAGCGGCGGCTCCGATCTATTCATCCAGATGAACGCCCTACGAGTTCCCCGGGTTTGGGCATCTCCGATAGCCCGTTTATATCATGGTAAGAAAACCTCAATATCACTCTATTGACTACTACGTCAGGTCACATTGAAACTAACTTGCGTTATGTATAAAAAAGGCACCGCCCGTAGCTTGACCACCTCGTCCCCGCTTGTGTCGGAAACCGCGCCGAATGCTTTCAGACGAACGGAGAAATATACCCCTAGATTCCAAAGCTCAACCTTACGGTCATTGTCCACTGAGGTTACACCTGAGGTTACAGCCGAGACCGCACCTCGAGGTGCATTAGAACCTTCTGCTGAAGTCAAGAAGTCATCGCCGCCGCCGCCAAACCCTAAGGCTGCTCATCTACCCTATCAGATCGGGAAAACTAAGTCTGGTAATCTGCCCGTCTTCGAAGTTCATGCTGCAGGTCGGATAAAGGCGACGGTTATAAGGAAAGTTAAGGGTGATATGGGGGAGCTTGCAGGCGATCTTAAGAAAGCTTTAAACCTAAAAGACTCGCAGCTACGGTCGAGTGAGACTACAAGAAAAATTGAAGTGGCAGGAAAGAAGGCAGCAGAGGTGAAGAAGTTCTTAAGGGATCAAGGTTTAGGGGAGGAATTTGACCCTTTGTCGTTGTCGGGGAACCGTTAAGGAATCAATCGATCTATCACATCGTTCTGGCGCTAGGTAAATTGTATTATAGGATGTTCAATATATTGAATCTAACAAAGAAAGAGGGGAGGGGGTGTCTCGCAAACCAGCCCCCACGAAGTGGCCCGCACTTTGTTTGGGTAGAGGGTTTAAAACAGAAAGTAGTATTAAGCAAAAGACCGAAATTCGTTGGCCGACTAAGGCCTGGAAGCACTGGAAACTTGCCACAGCTTCCTCTCTACTTACAAATATTTATGGTGGGAACTTGGTCAAGAGCGTCTGGGACCGAGACTAGCGGGAACTAAAGGACATGTCAGGAACAAGAACGATGCGACGACACGTGCACGAAGCAAGTATGCAATTATATACATAACATTAAACACGAGTAGAGTAGACTTTGGGTATCTAATCAAGGGAGTTTGGGCCTAGTTCGCGGACTTCTAAAGCTTTAGTTTTGTGCCACCGAGCCCCTAGCCTAGGTACTTCTCGAATCTATCGCTTTTTTTTTTTTTTTTTTTCCTCCTTTTTTTCTCTCCTGTGGCTCCTGAAATTTCCCCGTGACCCTAGATCAGACTACCTTATCCCCTCCCTCCGGCTTAGGATCTTATGGTTTCGGATCTTCTGGCTTGGGATCTTGTGGTTTTGGGTCTTTTGGCTTAGGATCTTCTGGCTTAGGATCTTCTGGCTTAGGGTCTTCTGGCTTAGGGTCTTCTGGCTTAGGGTCTTCTGGCTTTGGGTCTTGTTTAGGGCCGTCCTTTTTATCATCTTCTGGCTCGGGCTCTTTTGGCTTAGGATCTTCATCTTTCCCATCCTTCTCATCCTTCCCGTCCTTCCCGTCCTTCCCGTCTTGAGCAACCGGCGGCGGAGGAGGTGGTGGAGGAGGTGGCGGTGCCGGGTTCTCAAAATCAAAATCGACAATACGATCAGAAAGGTCATCGAGCCAGCGGTCATCTGGCCAAAAGGAATTCTCCGACGCAGTCCTATAAAACCACGGGTGGAAATTCCACTGTGTTTGTTCCCAGGTTGAACAACCGTAGTACAACGGTTTTTCCTTGATTCCCACGAGCCCCCGCCAGCTGAATTTAGTCTTTTTGACATTGTTATTGCAGGATGGAGCTATGTTGGTTTCGAATTGTGGCTGTATCCTGTGTTTCAAAAAGAAAAAGTTAGCCATGATCCTGATACACCCGCATGATGCTCCTCATTTACCCCTTCGAAAGATATGAGGGCGGGCGTAATGTTCTCTATTAGGCTGTAAATACTTACTGAGTTGTCGGCTTGCCATCGAAAAGCCATGCCATAAAGACCTGGATATTACCAGTGGCATTTTTTCCACATTCCTTCATGACTATCTCCCCGATCTTGTTTTCTTCGTTGTAAGGAACAGGCTGCGCCGGCGGAGGAACATATGTCATACAACGTCTGGTCTGGGCGTTTTCAATAAATCCCGAAAAGTATGATATCTTGTTCGCCACTTTTTTATTAAGCTTCACGGAGCCACGGAAGTTCCAGCGGAATGGAAGAGTCGGATGGTTGATGCCATCATTGTGACGGCAGTTCTCGGTAGTGCATTGACAGTTTTGGAGAGTTATACCACCCTTGTCGGCCTCATCCGAGAGGCAGGCCCCGTAGTTAGACATACCCAATTCTAGGGGGATTTGAAGTGGATTAGTACAAAGAAAAGTAATCGATTGAAAAATAATCCAATTTTTCAATTTTATTGTCATTAACGTGTTATGGGTATATTCATACACTCAAAAGCTTAGCAATTAACTAGACATAGAAACTTACCGAGCATGCCGGACCACACATATGGGAACGATTCCCCATCAGTAATAAAACCTGCGTCGAATTCATCGAGAAAGCTTGTTTGCCGTATCTCTAGAGAGCGGGGGCTAATTTCTTGAGAGGTTGGCTTGATAGCATATGAATGGGCCCCATCAACAGCTAGGGTAGCTGAAATAGCTAGTGCTATCATGTCCCTAAATTTGGACTTCATTTTTATATAACACTTAGGTTTCCTATATTGTAGACGCTGGGAAGGGTAAAGAAACCTAATGGGGGTTAGTATTCCTTTTCTTATGAATGCAGTCTATGCATATATCGCTATGCCACAATATCGCTAGCTAGTCGTGTAACTACATATAGAGATATATAGAGTTCCAAATCCGATAGAAGAAAGGGAGGGCGTAGAGTGCCTTAAGTATAATAATCAACAAAGGGGCAAAGTTTTCCGTACTCACGATCATTTAATGTCGAGTCCAATATCTCCATGTTTGAAGACCGTAGGGTAAAGGCCGGCGGCCTATAGATAGCAATATCTCATTCATTCGAAACTGGGGTATTTTCAGTGTTGGCCAAGAAGTATCAAGTGCCACCAATATTATTTGTTAAGCTATGCTATAGCGCTAAAGCTTTTATAGTGTGACGTGTATGCATATATAGATACCAACGAGGCCAATATAGATACATAAAATGCATCTATTAGTTTAACGGTAGACATCGCCTGTTAAAGAATTCTGGATGAACCTTTTTTGGCCCCACCTCTGTCGCTTTTCTCTTTGATTTCGTTTTCGTCATTTACATAACTGGAAGGGATAGTCTACATTAAGCCTTAATATATTCTTACCTACTAGAGTACACATGGCTAAGATTAGGCATATTTTAAAAACTTCGACAGTCATGCGATTGTTGGATTTTACCGACAACATGTGTTGCAGCGTTGACGGATCCATTGTCAATATGTCTTGGCGTTTAATGCCGAACTCCGAATTCCTCGATATGGTATAAGGCATAGTCACACATGTCAAAGCTTAGATGTTGGTATAGACTAGATATAAATGGTGGCCTCTAATAGGTTGCAATGTTGGTGAGGTTAGTGGTTCCAATCTTGTTGCGCACCCGGCGTGGTCGGGGGCACTTTGGATTAAGACTTGAGTCTACGGAATTAATATATGGCAAAGAGGTTCCTTTTGATATTATGGACTGATCTAAGCCGTCCTTATTGTATTGGTTACAAGACACTCGTAGCCGACTGGCATCTAGGACGGAGACTAGATTTAAGTAAGAAATAGCCCTCTAGAAACAACCATAAACCTGCTAAGGGTACACGGAACTGGCTATGCAAACAAATGGTAACAAAGTGTACCTGCTGGCACAACTATACAACAATCATTAAACTCCAATTCTCAGAGAGGGGGGGAAAGGGAAAGGAAAAGAGGAGACCAAAAGGAAACTCTAGCAGTGAAACCAAAAACCAAAAACCAAATAGATGAAAAACACCCCAAAATGTGACAAAAGATTAGAGCTTTGCTCCTTCCTTCTTTCGTCTCTCCCTTTCCTTGTCTCTTAGAAGACGTCTCAGGATCTTGCCGCTTGGGCTTTTGGGAATAGCATCGATGAACTCGACACCGCCTCCCAACCTTTTATGTCTGGATTTGTGATCCGCAACCCATTTAATGATCTCTGCCGCAGTTTCCTGTGTCGCCTCGAAGCCTGGGTTCAAGACCACAAATGCCTTTGGCAACTCTCCGGTTTTTTCATTGGGGACTGGGATAACTGCACAATCCGCGACTTTGGGGTGGTTCAACAAATGTCCCTCAAGCTCGGCCGGAGCTACCTGAAAACCACTGATTTTTATGAGTTCCTTGAGCCGATCTACGACGAACAAATGCTGGTTTCCTGATGATGACTTTTTGATGATGGTCTCGTCGCCGGTACGTAGCCATCTATGACCGTGCTCAACGATGAATGTCTCGTCGTTGGCCTTTTTGTTGTTGAGGTAACCGATGACAACGTTGTCAGCGCTAACGAGGAGTTCGCCGGGCTCGTTTTCACCAACGTCTTTGCCTTGAGCATTGACTATACGGCATTTGATTCCTGGAAGGATGCAACCGGATGAACCGTGCCAGATGTCGATACCAGACGTGAAGCAAACGACAGTGGCGGATTCGGTCATTCCTAGTGAAACCCAAACTTTGTTAGCATAGTTCTATTTATTGCGTTGGTTCGCAACTATAAACCGAGTGGGTTTGAAGGGGGGGCTTGGAGCCTACCGTATCCTTGAACAACCTTCATCCCTGGGTACAGCTTTGTCATCTCCAAGCTGAGTTCTTCCGTTAATGGTGCAGCACCCGTCATGATGTACTTAACAGAAGACAGGTCAAACTTGTCCAGAATACCCTTGTTCTTAGCCATAACTATCATGAGTGGTGGGACTAAGAAAAGGAAGCTGAGCTTGAAATTCTGTATGCATTTCAAAAAGGACTCCAGCTCAAACTTGGGGAGAATGACAGCAGAGTTTCCAGCGTAAGGTTCTGTCTGATTGATGACTACCAAGGCATAGATGTGTGATTGTGGAAGAAGAGCAAGGACTCTAGTTGGGTTGCTAAAGTCTCTGAATGATTTTGAGTACTCAATCACTTGAACCACATTCGTGATCATATTAAAGTGGGAAATCAAGACTCCTTTCTATATGAGAGAGACACAGCTACTATTAGCCCCTTCAAAGAATGGGAGAAGAGTGCGCAAGTGATGTAAAATGGAGGGATAACATACCGGCAACCCGCTCGTCCCGGAAGAGTAGGAGACGAACGCCACCTTCTCTCGCGAGAAGCCTTTCCCCCAGCTGATAGGCTCAACCTCCTTCATGTTCTTTCCTTCCTCAACCAAATCATCAAAAGTTCGGAAACCTTGAGCCTTCCTGCGAATCTCTTCGGTACAGATTACGTCAGGAACAGGTAGTAAGAAGACGTTTTCTTTCGGAATCTTGACGCCATCTGCATTGGCAGCCTGGAGAGCGATGTCAAGGAGCGGTGCACAGGTAAATAATACCCTCGCCTTTGAGTCCCTCAGCTGATATGCAAGCTCATCTGCATTGTAGGCAGCATTTGCTGGACTCGTGATACCATTAACACGTTGAACAGCATAGCAAAGTGGGAGATAGTCAACCTATCAGTGTGCCAGTTTTAGGTTAGTCCCCATGACCCCTTGCTTCGAAGTCTTCGTATCTGAGAATTGTGCTTCTACTTACACAGTTGATGCTGTAGACTCCGACAACCTTTTCCCATTCTGAAAATCCAGCAGCCTGGCCCCCCTTGTTGATATCGTCTACCTTGAGGATCTTCTTGATAGCTCGGGCAGCTAGCTCGACTCTTGAGGAAACCTCGGAAACCGAGTATCCCTTGCCAGTCAGACCACAGACATACGGGGGGTTCGATTTGCTAGGATCTGCACGTCCGTAAGCTGGGTTGAGTATGAATTCGCCAATTGGAATGTTGTCTGGGCGGTTTGGCAGCTGGGGCACCCAGTTTGGTGCCTCATACACAATCATCTTGCTGTTCAATATGGATTTGTTGGGAAGCGAGAGTCGGAACTGGCCAACAAAAAAGGGCTATTGTCGATGGTAGAGAAAGAGAAAAAGAATAGAGCCTATGTGTCCAGAGATCGAATCAAGAAGGTCGGTGTTTTTTGAAGGCAACAATCTAGTGCCGCAGAGGGAAGTTAGGATATCAATTGCGGTAGGCCGTGGTGTTGGAGTTGTTGCAGATATCAAGAATCCCCTAATGCGGGAATGCTAATGGGAATTAAGCCGATTGGGGGACAAAGCTGGAGAAATCGGTAGCAACTGTGGTTAAGGCTGGTGAAGGAGATGGTAGATGATGTTCTAAGGAGGGCCGATGAGATGAGACCAAGAATTTGGTTAGCTATAATGTGACGAGGTTTGAATTCGAAGTCAACTCCCTGGCTGTCCGCCGCTACACCTCCCGCACTGCACTGTGCGACGTCTTCAGCCAACGATGCATACGCATGAAAGTATAACATCAGCACGCTCCAGGCCAGGATACCATACGCAATGTTAGATGTTTTCACGTTCCGTGAAGTGAAGCGCCTAGCGCTGGCAGATGATACAAACAAACTCCATGCTCTGTGCTCTGTGCTTCAACGCTTCCCAAGATGCAATGCAATGCAATGTAGATATCCGCTAAGTTACGGTTGTATACAACCAGAATGCAAAGCAGTCGACTCGAAGGCACTCACCTAAACTCTGTGCGACAATGTCAATACGTCGAAACTCTCGCGCCACCACTTGCTACTCGGCTGGGCCCCAGAAAGCGATCGAAGGGTGTCGATATTAATGTCAACAAGGAGGAGAAACCTGATGGACTGATTGATTGATTGATTGATTGATAGAACAGCCGTCCTTCCAAGGTCCTACAGGGTGCGGCCACCTGCAGAGAGATATATATACCTAAGACCCAATCCCATAAAACGGTCCCAACCCGTCTGAGTCGTTTCTTCCCTCGGCTTCGGGAATACCGATAGCTTCAAATGGGAAATAACGGACTACCCCATCGGCTGTTCTCTCGAGTTGAACCTACATGCCATGTAAGTTCTCAGAACTTACCTAGGTATCAGAAGGGGTGGGAGCCGCCTGCCGTTCTCCACCATGTCTCGCTTCCACCCCAGACTGGAGCAAGAAAAAAAAAAAAAAAAAAAGGACTCTCTCGCAATGCAGAGCAGTGCCTGAGGTTTCTAGTTTCTTGTCCCCCAACCTGGGTCCGGCAGCCGGGGTTAAACTGTGGCTGTAGCAGGGGTTCCTCTAACTCGTTATCTTGCCCAGACGAGTATTTTTCCTTAACGGCGGCAAACAGTACGACGTCCCAATCTGGCGAAGTCTGCTTGTCTTGTATGTCTGTCTTGAGAGGCCTAGCTGGAGAGGGGCATCCGGCGCTGATGCCATAGCTAGGTAGCTAGCCATCTTTCGTCTCGTGAACTATATCGAGACTGAAATATATCGATCCATGCCTGATGCATGGGGTAGCTTTCTCCACTCCTCCAGTTCTCACTTCCCCCCAACCCCAAAGTTCCAAGACGAGCACCAAGACCGACATTAGCATATGGGTGCTAACACCATTTCGCACCCAGATTGTGGGGTAAACGAAAGGAATAGAAAAGGTTCAACCGTCTGGGCAGTTGGGGACGGAATAAGTTCTCCACGTGAACAACCTTTTTTTTTTGCTTTGAGAGCCGATCTGGCGGTAAAGTCAACTAGCATAAAAGTTGAGGGACAAGAAAGAGATTTGATAGCCGTATATGTCTACCGGAGATCTCAATGGTCTGATTCCTCAACAGTCCATATGCATGACCCTGCAAACCGACGAATTAGACTAATTGCTGCCGGGGGGAGAAAACGCGAGCAGCACTGTGCAGGGCAGGGCAGTGCAGAATCTATGCAGCCTTCATGTTCGAACGTTCGAGGTTGTAGGTTTCTGTCAAAGCGAAGGGCTTGAAGTTTATGGATGTTTGTCAGCAAGTTACCGTCCTCTTAAAAATTTTTCAGCCGAATTGAAGCGAATCCCTGCAGCCGGTGATATCATATTCAGCACTGTGCCAGATCGAGGAATTTTCATGCGCGTGCACGCGCTCGGACACGTTGGAGATCCCCAAGAAAGGGAATTTCAAGATCTAGATACATATGCCCCCCCCAAATCAAGGAAATCCAAAGGGTAACAATCGGGAAGCTACGCTCATATCTGCAGATTCCAGCGCAATTTCAGGGTCACTTGCTAGCTATTTTTGTCGCTATACCATGTCCCGGAATTTTAATTCGATAGGGAGCTTCTTTTTTTGTGCGACAGCAGCACAGTGCCCTCGCCTGCGAGATCCGATCGATCCAGCCAGCTGGAATTGAAACAATCGGATCAGAAACCTTAAAACATCATTCTCCTTGCAATTGAGCCCGTCTACCAGAAGTACAGTACTGAAGTAGTAAGTATTCAACACTAGATTGCACTAAGGGTGGCACTAAACTCTATATACTGGCTCGAGCTTCTCCGAGCTTGTCCGCCAGATGAATCTAGCTGAGCTTCCCTGGTCCATTTATCCCTGAGTTCAGCTGAAGCTTCTAGCCGCCTAATGATAAGCTATAACGCGACTGCGAGCCTGAATTTTATAGCGACCTAGGCCGGTACATATAGTATAAATTAGAGACTATATCTTCTCTAGTAGTATGCCAGTATAGCAAAGGCATGGATTTGGCCGAGACAAAGACTAGTTCGGGCCAGCTGCAGGACACGCTTGCGAATTTTTTCTAAAAAAAATTGCCCGATCTTGTACATACATGACATGAATACGCGCAATTACGCACGCCGGTTATGCTAATTTTGATATCACACTACATACCGATCAAGATCCATGGTACGAATCGACGATCACACAATGCCAGCCAGCTGCCCAATTGACCGGATGATGCCACCCAGACCGGCCTGTTCAAGCAAGCTTACTTAATTAATACTCCAAATTTGCTCAATCTGGTCCTTGCAGAACGAAATTTCGAAACTCTCAATAAAATGCAACATGTTAACAAAGAACTTTTAAACTTCGATTAAGTGTAGTCCACCGCTTCTATGTAGCTCGGAACGCCCAATTAAATGCTAAAAGACATGGCCCTCTAACTAAAGATCATCTATCCTCGAGCTTTTCAGGGCTGACCTGTAGAGCTCGCGACAGTCGGTGCCGCGGATGTCTCTTCAAATACCAAAGCGACGTGGCTAAACTCCATGTTAGTATATTATATCGACTCAATCAGGAATATAATCATGCAACATTGATGTTGCAATGAAGGGAGGGGTTACTTACTCATCACCAGCTGTAATAACCCTGCCATTGGGGTCAACTACGAATCCCAAAATTCCATCAGAGTGCCCCTGCCACTTGAACTTCTCCTCCCCACTCCTGCAATCCCACCTCCTGACTGTCCTGTCGACTGAACAACTGGTCAACAGCCACCCCCTCTGTCCTTCTTCAAATAAGACTTTCACAACCGAATCTTCATGTCCACTGATTGTTCTCCTAACTGCCCACCTCTGTGTATCGTAAAGAACAATAGATCCGTCCACTGATGCGGAAGCAAGCAATGGTAAGCTTGGCGAGAAAGTCAAAGACTCAATCGAATCGCTCTGTGTCGATAGAGTCGCCAGTATCTGAGCACTCTGCGTTCCTGCTGTCGCGCTTCCACCCCTCCTGGCGCCAGCACTTCGTCCACCAGTCTGTGTCCCTGCCGTTGGTAATGCAATGACTTTACATTCACCCGTCGACCCACCAACAACCACCACAGTACCTGCAGGATTCGCAGCGACAGCATACAGCCCACCATCAACGTTAAACCTCGCATCATCGTTTCCAAAGCTAGAGAACACCTCTCCAGTTTCCACATTATGCACGAACAAATTCGAGTCTTCGGATACAGTAGCGATTAACTGTCCGTTCTTCACAAAAGTACCAGCTGTACAAGATGCCGTATGGTTATAAAACGCCTGCTTGACGAATAGCTCCGACCCAACCGAATTGGCATCAATTTCATATATCCAAACCGACCCATCGCTAGCCCCCAGCGCGAATATATTATCCGTAGGATGTGCGACCAACCATGTGATTTCTTCGACTTCCTGAACTTCTGCAATCTTAACCCACGAGCTTGGTTCTGTGGGTGCTGTAGCGTTGGTGCACCGTGTGATCATGATTTTTCCGTTCATGGCAGCAGAGACCAGAAATTCGCCGGACGGAGTGAAGGTGACCGAGGTGACCGAATCTCCATGACCTTCTGATTTGAAAATAAAATTTTGAGACTCTCGTTCTTGTCCTCGCGGTGATGTTTCCTGTCCCGGCGTGGGGTTTGAAGACCAGATGTATGCGATATCGTCGCCACCCCCTGTAGCAACAATTCCAGAAAGCCGTGGGTTTAGAGCGATAGAGTAGATTGAGTCTGTATGTTGGTCAAAATGTCGGACTGAATCGTTAATTAGATCGATTTCGATCGATTCGCCGGCACCAGCCCCTCGGTAGGCTGTAGAGCTTTCTCCGCCTTCTTCATCGTCCGAGAGATCTTCCATTGGTTGATCATCATCTGGGATAATTTCTTCTAGAGCTTCATTGTTGTTGATGAACGAGGGTTCCTCGTCAGGCTGGTCTGTTGAGGAGGGATCGAAGTCGTTATTTGAACCGCTGTCGTAGGCGGCGCGGGAGCCCGCTGGGGTATGTGGATGTGGCGAAACCATTAGAAAGGTATATCAGAAAGGAAATAGATTAAATGCGATTTGTTTAGTAGTAGAGGAGATGATAGAATGGCGATTTTAAGTCTGTTATTTTCTTAGGTGGAATTTATAAAAAAAGTTGAAGCTGGGGTTGAAGAGAGAAGAGAGAAAAAAAAAAGAAAAAATCTTAGAAATCAAAAAATGTTTGGCGGGGCTACCGAAAAGAATTCGATGTCGGCAAATCTTTGCGCCGACGTTTTAGTCGGATTTGATAAGCAACACCACTAAATAAGAGTCACAACTGCGGATATCATGTAATGGATGTATCATGAAATGGGATGGGAGTCTTAGGGCAAAACGAATTCGCCCGAATGAATATTTCAAATATGCTACATGCAATATGAACACATATGTTGCTTGATGCTTTTGTAACTTTTGATAACTTTTTTTATAAAACCCCATCAAAAAAAAAACCATTATGGAGGGGCGGGTAAAATATGTGAAAGGTACAAGTGCAAGTAATCCGGTTGTAAATGGTTTTATACAAATAAGGGGGTAAGGATTTTAGATGCTGTATAGCAGAATGAAATGCGTAAACCATCATGATATGCATACATGACACTCGTGAACACTTTAATCCTCAGTAAGATCTAAAGTTGGTTTGATTAATTAGTATGGCTTCAAATATTTGACTAGTCTTTTGTTCGTCCTGGATAAAGACTACTCACCTCCGTATTCCCAAATACCACGTCTACCTTCCTTAGCTTCCTGTTCCTTCTTGCGAAGATCATCGAATCTATCCGCATATGCCTTTTCCCAGGCCTTGAGCTTCCTTGGAACCATGCACATGCCTTCCTCGATCATAGCCAAGTTGATGTTTTCCTACAGGGATTTAGATGTTAGAGTACTGTCAAGGACTTAGTTCAATAGAATCAAGGGGCCTTACATTTGCAGACTTGGACTCATTCTTAAACAGAGTCAATGACATCGTGCCATCCTTCTCGATGAAATCAACATTACCAACCAATTGCTGGTTTCCAGTAATCTCAAGGAGATAATGCTTAGCATCGTTGATGTACATATCAGAGCCAGGGAATTGGCAAAAACTGAGGACAGCATCGACGGCCTGCGCCTTAAGCTTCGTGGTCGAGAATTGGGGTTGTGTCAAGGGTCGAAGAGAGGTAAATGGAACGGTCTCGGAGTTACCATAGTCGACGTACAAAACATCGGCCTTCTTGGCTTCTCTGTCTACCCGACGGACTCTGGCACGATAAAACTCTCCATCTTCGCTGAACTTGGCCGCGACAATGTCTCCAACCTTTGGTGGGCCAGAGAGTGGTGTCGCATTCGACTTGTTCAAGTGGAAGTTCCTGAACTCAGCCATCATCTTTTCGAGTTGGTCAGTTCCTATGTAAGTTTAGTCATTAGTATCCTTACTCGTCGTGGAGCGGGAGAATTGAGTGTATCTTACCGGATCCGACCAGTTGGACCTTCATTTTACCGGTCTCATCAACATTGGTAACAACTACATCCCTATAATCTTGTCTCTTGGTGTATGTTGTCGTGGTGTCCTCGACGCTAGTCGATGCCTCCGCGGTATCATCGGCGTCGTCTTGAGGAGTCCAGTTTTGCCACAGGTTCTTTCTGGCTTCCTTTGCGGCCCTCTCAGCGGCGAAAAGCTCAGTTCCATGTCCGCTCTGCTCGGCAGAATAGGCATGGACAGAAGCCAAACCTTCCTCGACCAAGAGTTTCGCCAGGTTTTCTCGGTTGACATACATGGTGCCAATAAATCCGTTCGCCTTGTCGATTGCCTCAACATCAATCTCGACATCACGTTGGAAGGCACGTTTGCTTGTGAACTCTAGGGCCTCTGGTCCGAAAGGCTCGGATTTCTCAGAGGCGTTCCTGGCGGTGCGTGGTGCTCTGATTCCAGACAAGACGAATGTTAATCGGACATTCTCCTTTGGGATCAACAACTTAAAGCGAGATCCAGATGCAATGTAGTCGACGACAGCAGGAATGCGTCGCTGTCGGCTCAGGAAAGAAAGATGAGTCTTGGCTTTTTGTTCGGATTCAGACGCATCAACAACGGGCTTAGGGGCTGGTGCTTTGGGGTTGTGCAACCCTTTCCCTTCTTGAATGGCAGTTTCCTCTGCGGCCAGGAGGGCATCCCAGATCGGGGAGCGGTCTTCGTCGTCTCTTCGATGTCTGATAACGGTCGCGAGGCCGTTTTCAATGAGAGATAATGCGACATTCTGGCCAGCGAGAAGTACGGTGGCCATCTCACGCTCTTCGAAACCCTCGGTAGCAGGGCGCTTTCCGTCAATTGTGACTTGAACGTGCTTGCCAATGAGCTTCTTGCGAAGAAACTCCTTGGCTTCTGCCTGCCACTGCGAAGGAACCTTTGGATCAGTGTGCCCCGCCGGCCTAGGTGGAGCCTTGACACTCGATAAGCTGAGCTTCCTCTCGGCGCCAGCCTTGTTTCGGACCCAGATTGTATCCGCAGACTGAACTCTCGATACGACGCAGTCGAATCCGGTGTTTGTTTTAGCTTTGACAACGAGTCCCTTCCACATATTTATCCTCTTTTCCTTCGCTCTGCCTTCCTGGGCACGAAGATTAGCCATACCGGCTCCGAGCATGCTACTATGCTGATCGAAACACCTGGCCAATCCGTCCACCAAAATGAACTCAGCGATAGATCCCTTGGGATGAATAACATGTCCGATGAATTGGTTCTGGGGAGATAATCCAACAAGTTCAACTTTGACTGTCCTTTGCAAGAGTCTGGCCTCAACAAAGTTCTTCGACTCCTCGCCGTACTCTTCAGCCGGGGCATCTGGGCGTTTCGACTGTGGAGCTTTGATACCGGCGACTAGGACGACAATTTGCTGGTGTTCCTTGGGTGTGAGAAGAAGGCGGACAGCGACACGGTCTCCTGCAATGACCCGCTCAACGACAGCTATTTAGATCCCAGTAAATTAGCATTACCCCCTCGTTGTACTAGGTAGTCAATATGATAATGTGCGCAAAGCCTACCTTCAATCTGCTGGCCCTTCCACTGCTGAAGGAAAGCGCCAGGAGCCGAGGGGGCCTCGTTATTGATCGTAATCTGGCCGTTGTCTGACTGGCTCCATTGCCCCTTGTACTCTAGCCTGGCCTTGGTCTCCAATGCTTTCAATTTCTCAACAAGATCCGAGTACTCAGATTGTTCCTCACGTTTACCTACATAACATTTCAGACTCGTCAGCACATGTTGTGCCCCATCCCCAGCGGGGCCACTCGCATGAGAGACGAAACGGGAACATGCATACCTGCGTCATCACGAACCTTGACCCATCCTTCTGCAACAGCATACTCGACAATCGATGGACCATTCGGAACGATAGCAATACCGTACTCGCGGCTACTCGTAGGAACGGTGTACAAGACCTTGAATTGGATCTCACGGCCGACCAAATTCCTACGAAGGAACTCCCTACTGTTGAAGGCGAATGGCTGCACAAGCCGAATTCGGGGAGCTTCACGTTAGCTTGCTATGTTAACTCAATCGAGAAACTGAAACCAGCTTCTGCGACGAGATTAAGGGGTATTCAATTCCATACCTCATCCCCTTCTCGCTTCAATCGAGGAGCGGTGACAAATGCCAGACTGAGCAGTCGTTCCTTTGATGCGTCGCCTTGAGGAGCGCCCTTGGGAACGAGAACAAGGGTGTCGCCCGACAAGACGGACTTGACAACGGCAGCTATAGACATCTTGAA
This sequence comes from Orbilia blumenaviensis, assembly GCA_036872755.1. Classification (NCBI taxonomy): domain Eukaryota; kingdom Fungi; phylum Ascomycota; class Orbiliomycetes; order Orbiliales; family Orbiliaceae; genus Orbilia; species Orbilia blumenaviensis. The sequence continues at coordinate 633,529 of JAVHNS010000014.1, forward strand.
TCAATCAATTGGATGGAAACGCCGTGAGCCCGGGAAACAGATGTGGCCCTGGAAAAAGCCGTGAATGAGGAGGACAATTAAGATATTTCAGAATGTTAGGAAGGATATGATGTTTCGTGTCTACGAGTGGTAAGTAGTGTGGTGTCGTACGGCGTGAGGTTGTTAACTTGACATGGTGTTCTCCAAGCTCCACCTGTCAAAAGTAGTAACCCGAGCAAACATCACAGCTCGGACTGGCCAGGCTTCCCCGGATCTCAATATTATATTGATAGCTGGTGGAGATATCGAAAATTAAACCACAGCACAGGCAATCTATCTGAATCTCGACTATCTACAGCGTCTTACCATCTCCGGCACCCGAAACTGACTGTCGTGGCCTCCAATTTTACTCGCGGCTAATGAGCGTCTTGATCAAGCCCCTCGAAAAATCCAACACTCAGCTGCTGCCATATCAGCCACTTTCAAAACGCCTCTTCATCTGCCATACGAAAGGAACACAGCTCAGATGCCTGCGAGCATCAAATACCCCCCCAACAGCCTTATCGATCTATCCCAAACAGCGCTATCCAGCTCTCAACGGAGTCCAAGCTCAGGCACATCGAACTTTGCGTCAGCAGTATTTCTTGGGGTCGGTTTCACGCTAATACTAACTCACATTTCCTCTAGTTCTGCGATATTATCGTCAAACCACATGGCGAGGAAAGGCGCTATGTCAGAATCCCATGACCCAGGGCGTTGGGATCGCAGATACAATTGCTTCAGGTCATCTTAGGCTAGCCTACGCCCTCTGACCACGACGCTGTCTCTCACCAGAGCGACGACGGATCGTGGCTGTATCAGGTACCCGGTTTCACCCACGCCTCAAAAGGCCGAGATTCCTAAAGGGGTCCGACTGCCGACGTATATTCGACATCGGGAAATCTAGGATCCGATTTTCTTCTCTTCCAGCTTCTCAAAATAGACGGAAAATAGCCAATAAAGACGATTGACAACCGTGCTAGACTTATTTTTACTTTATACAAAACGCCACGTTGACTCTCGTTAATGCGAGTATGTCCGGCATGATCAGGTAGAGATGAAGGCCAGAACACAGGGAGAAGAAGAAAAAACCGGACATGAGGCTTCATTGACTTTTCACTCCTCTCTCACTACGGATGTCGGCAATACCAATGAACAAAATATCCCAAATGACGAGAGTAGACTAACCCCGAAGGCGATGCCGACGCCTTTTGGAGACTTTCCGTTTCGGTCCGGAAGGCATCCAAATGCAAGTGTAGACGGCGTACATGTGTATGCGTATACGAAGGGCAATTTCTGGTTATCATTCTCGCCAAGTAATATGAAGACCCTGCTGAGTGGCTTGCTTGGTGGAAAATATAACGGTTTTCCCTCCAGTTACAGACTTCCTGAGACCTTTGAAGCCCATTCGGTCTCCCGTATGAGGGTCATTCTGTGAGACAATGTTCGGGGACCTAATATTAATTGCATCGGGGTGTGAGGTTCCTCCCCGAAGATCAACGAGATTCTCGACTTGTCAACCAACATGCAACATGGCCCCCGTGGTAAGGAGTCGGATGAGCTAGTTGGCGGTCTGTTGCGCGAATGGGACGGCTCGACTGTTCGACGACAATTTGAACCAGCTGAGATAGGTTCCTTCATGATACAGGGGAAGCAAGATACACGACCCGTCTATAGAGAGTACACACAGCTTGGCTGTTCTGTACCAACATCAATCGTTTCTGATTTTCGCCGCCAACATTCAACACAACTCGAGGAATACCCCCCTCCCCTGAGTTCCCTAAACTAAAAAGAAGTTATCTCCAAAAATAAAATAAATAATAAAAAAATGTCATGATTCCTATTCGGAACATTGTCTCAGAAGGCCTTAAAGGTTAAATCTATATGGGAATAGGTGCACTGAAGTGGGAAAGCAAAATCTGGCTATTGCACCCGTCGCTTAAAATGAAATTGTCGCGGCGTCGAGCTTCGGTTGGTTATCAAAACCCTTTTCCACGACGACAAGACCTGGACCCTGCGTTTGACCAGTTGAGCACCACGTGCCATTTGCCATCCGGATACCTAGTTCTAGACTGGCATGGCCAGAGGGAAGGCTTGCTACTATTCCATTTTACAACGTTGAACCCGCAAACCTCCAAGGGTTTGAATGTTACATGTACATGTAATATTCGCCCGGCCATTTCGAAAAGGAAATAGCTGACTATGCGTGAAAAAATGGGTTTGATATAATAATGTATTTTGTTTGTTTTCAAATCACCATGTCCTTGAGCTTGTTAGAGGTTATACCTCGTGGTCCGTTCGCAATATTTATCCATCCAGATGGTCACGTTGAAACCCTACAGGCGTTCGTTTAGGCACTTCTGGCTGTGTTCATGCCGGTAGTATTAGTCTCGTCAACATTTTATCTGCACGACGAACTACTTTCGGATCATGAGGAGGGGTAAGTCTGATATCGCATCTACATACCAGCAGCCACGCTCTGTAGTTAGCATGGCGGGACTTTTTTTGGCCTTTTGTGTAAGATCCAGATTTGATGTTCTGACCAGGATCTTTCGCTGCACTGCATGATATTTTTAATTCTATAAAAGGTAGAACTAGCGTTTTTTTTTTTTTTTTAACCACGAAAAAAGCGGGGAGATTGGGACGACGGTGTTTGGGCTTAACCAGGTCCACGGTCCAGGTGTTTCCCCACGGGAGAGAGCTCTTTGCACGAATCGCTTCTGCTAGAGCGACTCGGGTGAACAGAACCCGACCGCAACTCCCAGAGCTTATCAACCACCCGTGGGTTTAGAAGTCGAGGAATTTTAGGAAACCGTCATGTGAACACTTTTTTTTCCCCTACGCTGGCCAGCTGGCAAAATGCTGTGCAATGGGAGATGTTTTTCTGAAGCAGAGTTAGATTAAGTCGAGGAAAGAGCGCGAAAATCGTCGGTCATGCAGGCATGTTATTCCGAGTGAATACATTCCGAACCTATTTGAATTTATTTGGAGATAACATCCCATTGCCAATTGGAACTGTTGGATTCGAAGCTATCGGATGCTGTGCGAGGAGAATAGTCCTGTCCATATACCCACCCGGAGAGAGAAAAGTTTAATCCAACACTACAAAGCGCCACTTCAAAGATCGAGATTCATAAAAGTCTATGATATTGCTTTAGACGGTTAAAGGAAAGGCAAATGGGAAAGTTTTTTTTCAATGCCCGCTTTTTTTTTTTTTTGAATCCCTTTCTTGTACTTTATAGATCGATCGAGAATCGTATTCTTGAATGATCTGATCGGACGATGTTAACCGTTAGCCAGTCCGTGCGCTAGTGCCGAAGTCCTTAAGGCAGCTCGTTACATACATACCCCTCCGGAGAAAGGTTTTCCTGTAGATTGCCACATGATGCTGAATATATGAGGAGTGGCATGATATCTAGAAGCTAATCGAGCTAGGCGCTTTCCCTCGCACGAGGCGGGGGCAGTGGCATTTTTGAATATGCACAAAGAATGTCAACATTCTTTTTTATTCCTTTTAATAATACTCGTAATTTGGGTCCGTTCATATTTTTCGAACTCAAGTAACTCCCAACTACTGCTAGTCTGGGCTCTAGCTCGCTAACCTGACACCAACAAGCATCGGTGTTTTCGAGCTAAAGTAGCCCAACGTTAGTATTTAATTGGGTCCTAACGGCGCCGTCCCGAAAACAAAAAGCTAAAGGAAGACGCCGTCGGGGCCAGCTGACGAAGCATTAGCGGGTGAGTATTAAGATCTTCCAGAATACTTCCATTCCAATGGCGTTTTTAGTCGCTTTCAGGTGCATTTCCAACCCTCTTTTAATTGATATTGAGGGGACAATTGAAGGCGCACATGTATCAAGAAAAGGCGGGATCTGGATCGGTTATACTAGCCCAGCAACCGGGGTGGTACAAACCGTTTGATCAGTGGCCGCTCGAGCCTTTATGATTTGTTGGAAGCGTGGGAAAGTTTTGACGCCCTTGAAGATCGAACAATGTCTCGACATCCTTGAGCTTGATTGACCTACGGGCCTTCGAGGAATGAAAGCTCGAATGTCAAAGAGATTGTCGTCAATTAAGTGGAGCCGTGTGTGTGAATGAAGTTCAAACTCTACATGACACATGCTGATCCAGGTACGACATGCCAATCAATCGTGAGTAGCTGCCGCAGGTTAACCACACTCTGTTGTCTTGTACCATACTGTCCTTTGGTTCCCCCAAAGGTTTCCAGTGTCCTGGGAAGGATATCTCCGGGGGCGTCCAGTACCTAATACCTAGCGCTGTATTAGAATGCTAGCTTTCTAGATCCTACAGCAATTTCGAGATTCGCAAATATATGTTTGTAGATGATCTATGCTATCAATCTCTGACACTGGTGCGAGGTTGCGATTCGAAGTATGTGCACACAAATATGAACCGGCCTAATTAGCTAAATGAACCGCTTTCTTGTTTCTTCTGCCGAACCCATAACCGCTCAGGGACGACAGGATCGCAGAAGACTGCTGCCATCTGCTTCCGGGTGTGAAGGGATCAGCACTGCAAGTAATAGCAAAGCAAAGGAAAATATCGCTGGCCTGGCCTGGGGCGATGTCCTATTTCCCCGTCAAGTAATGATGTCGCACTTTGGAAATTTCTCGTAAGGCAGTTCGAGCTTCACGTAACATTATGTGCACTTGAGAGCGTAATTGTTATCAAATCATATCAGGACCCGAAAACCTTCCAAGCCTGTATTGCAAAACGACAAGGTCCATATGCATGCTGCGAGTCAAAAATGTCAGGTAGCAGACGCCCAAAAAAAAAAAAAAAAAAAAAAAAGCCCAACCACCCAAGTTCGGGTTCAGATGGCAGAGAACAACTGTGGGAATTTCTTAGTTGAGCTCTGTTAATACAACCCCAGAGGTTTGTCGCATTTATGTGCAATATAATTTTTCTTCTTATGCAGGATCGAAACATAAATTGGACCAAATGACCTGAAGCATATAGGCAGACAGTAGTATATACTCGATTAGGGATTATGTTTGGGCTACACCGTCTGAAAAATTAGGCTGGGTGAGGGATAAAAACGCCCGTTTGTGCATCCGATAAAGAGTGGCCAGCTACGGATACACCGTCGGGGATATGTGTGTGATCGCAGACGCTGTTGGAAGGCCAGCTGGCTGTGCAAAAACAAAGAAATAATAGGCCTGTCCTGTTGGTTAGGACCTAGCTTGTGGCTCGGGTCGGCGGTCTTAGGCATGAACCTTTTTTCTGAGTCGCATGGGGTACCTGTTACGGGACCTCTTATTCGCGAAGTATCACCAGCATGCCGAGGGAGTGTGAATACCAGCCCACACGTATTTGCAATGTCAACGTGACAACGAAAAAAGCCACCCTCCCACCCAAAAACGAAAAAAAAAAAAAGAGTGAGTGATGCTGATGGGCTATATGGGGGATGGGAGGATGCCAATATTGGGGATTCCAGGCCAGGAGGGCGAATTGATCAAAGCCGCAAGGTATCTTCGCAATCATACACGTATATACGTGTTCCGGCCGTATTATTCAATCACATTACCTTTCTCCGTCTAGCTAGTTACAGAGATCTGGAAGCAGGTATGCAAAGGAAAGTAAGCTCTGCGACGCCTCGTAAGTTAAAATAGAAAAGTGGACACTTGCAGAGGAGAGATGCCTGCGGTTGGCGTTATTGCGAACTCTCCTCTCTTTGACCCTGACCCTCATTTTCATCTTCCTTGATCCGGTGAGAGGGTTCATGCATGGGGCCGGAAAGACCAGGACTGAGAAACCGTATTGAAGTTCAGAAAATAAAGAAGGAAAGAAGGAAAGCGAAAAAAAGTGATAGCAGAAGCACTGACTGGTTGGCTCACCGGCTGCCAGTCTTGGCCATGGCTTGCATTTCCCATCTTTCAGCAGCTCAAGCTCGCTTTGCCTGGCCATAGCTGCAATAGTAATATCATATAGGCGGCTTTGGGGCAGGCAGACAGGCCCCAAAAAGGGCCATGGGGGGTGGTTCAATAACCCTTCAGCGGCTGCAATTTTTAGTCAGTTTGACTCGGCTGGACGGATTTCCTCTGCACGATCAATGCTCCAGGTCACCATCTCGACTGCATATTTTTGCCATTCGCAGGAAGCAAGCGGATGCGGATGAGGTAAGCTAGGTGGCCCAAACAGAGCACAAGATGACCTCTTTGTACCGTCGGCTCCATCTGAGGTCTCTTTGAAGTAGCATCTGCACTCGTCAACTCGGCCTGTTTTCAGGACCCCGAACGTCAAGGCCGCGGTCCCACGCTATGCGGCAGATAGAAAAGAGCATCACCAAGCTTCGCAAAGCAAGACCATCTTTTTTGTCTTGGATATTGCTAATTAGTAGTAAACTATGTAGTAGTAGGATCGATAGTTCGATCGCGGGAGGGAAAAAGGAAAAAAAAGAAAAGAAATACCACCCTCCGGTCTCTTCCCCCAATGCAATGCTGCCCCGGGGATGGTGAATGCACAAACGGGGGCACGGCTCCCTGGGGGCCGTTGGGACTATCCGGACTAGCCCACAGACCCCTGTCACTCTGATGCAGTCATCCATCATCGCCCCATTCGCTTTACATAGGGAAAGCCTGGAATTTTTGCTATTGCCTTGGTTTTGGTCTAAGCTGCCAACAACCCCCTCCACTTCCACTGAAAAAGGATATATAGACATCCTCTCCTCCCTCTTGACCCAACTTATATTTTTCAGACGGCCAGTATTAAATTAAACCAAAATACCAACATAACAATCCAATTCTACTCAAGTACCCTTACAATTCCTTACTTCAGAAATTGTATTGTCAAGCATCACTTACCTCAACTACGAATCGTTTATATATATTGCGACTGCCAATACTACAAAGCCCCGCCATCCAAACAAACAAGAAAAGAAGTCCCAAAAAAGAAGGCGTCGATTGCAAACCGCGATATAATCACATTTGGTGACAGCATATCCTCTGGAAGCAATTTTTTTTTCACAGACAACAGAATAAACGGTCTTCTATAGACTGATCACCAATCTTCTTACCCTTCAAAATGTACTCCTGCATCAACCAGACCCGAGGCTGCCGCGGCCGATGTAACGTTCTAGGAGGCAGATGTGGAGACTGCCTACAGCTCAACCTCAGAAGACCTATCTCAGTATTTGCTGGCACGCGAGATTTCTCCGCGCCAAAGATTGATCTATCTGCGCTTCAGATGGACAGCGCCTCCACCCGATAAACACACCAGTGTACCATACCATGGTACTTCGATTCCATTCTTTCGAAATGGCCGATAGCTAGCTCGAGCTAGCCAGGCTGCAGCTCCTGCACGGCATCCCATTCGAGTCCAATCGTTTTCAATTCCTCACACTGCGACAGTCCCCTCCGACGCTCAGTGGCATTTTCCCTGATCCGATCTTTCACTGTACCATCACGACTCTGACGACCATCCTGATATCCCCCCCACCGAACTTTACACTGTTTCCTTGAGTTTTGTATATTTTGGAAGGTTCATTGAGCGAGTTTTTGTTTGATAAAAATCCATACACCGGCGTTGGAATTTGCTTGTGAGAGGGAGGGGGATTCTTCTGGAAGATTTTCTCGACATCTATCAGACCCATATCTTTTTTCTTTTTTTTCTTCTTCCCATGTTTGATATCCATTTCCCGGCGCACATGAATCAGTACTATTTCCCCCAATAACTTGTGTATTTCTGGTCAACCTTTTAAGCCTTGGTTCGTTTTCACTTCTCTCTACATTATTTTCCTATGTCACGCCTTTTTTTAAATTTTATAATCCTGTATATGTACAATAATTTGTTAGACAAACCACTACCACTTCTATTCTTCACACATTGATTGCCCCAAAGGAAGAAAAATCCTCTTAGAGAAAATTTTATCCCTTAACAAATTGATTGCCAATGCAACATAAAAAGCCAAAGTAAAAATAAAAACCCACTCTCCACTAGATTCAGGAACCGTTTTTTTTTTTTTTTTTTTTTTGTTCTCCTTTGCCACTTCGTCGATGAAATTTGTGGTCCCTCCGAGTGCGCCCGCCCTTGCGCCAGGATACGGTCAGTCCGGTGTTTGAGGTTGATACAAACATCTGGTCCACCTGAGGTTAAGCCCCGGACGCTTACCGAATTCTTCCCTCCGTTCGAGAAAGGGGAAAGCCAAAAGCTATTAGCAAAAAGCTCAGAGCTCTTCTGTTCAACCCTATCTTGCGAGAGCGGACCTTCGAATCATGAGAAAGGAACGGAATTCAACGTTATTCCTTGTTGAAAAAAGCGCCCCCGAAGAGCGAGAGAAAAAAAAAAAAAAAAAAAAAAGTGAAAATACCCACCAACGGTTTACTAAAAAAAATGTTAGCTCTATGGAGACAGTTTATCCCTTGTTGTAACTGTTGCAATGTAGTTTAGAAGCTAAAAGAGACCAAAGAAATGACCGTGCGAAGCGCCTGCAATTGTTGGCTTCCAATGGCTAATCCATCTTTGCCCCAAAGAATCAGTTTAGGGACTGCCAAAGAGAAAAATCATCTGATGTTCGTGTTGGCTAAATCCAACCTGCAGTGCAGGCCAGACTACTGTGCAACAGCTATTACCACGCACGCCAAATAACTAAGAATGCATACGCCATCCTCGCACAAGAATCATAAAAAGATTATGAGAGGGAGATGCATGTGCAGCCAACTAGTACATTACATAGATAGCAACTGCAGGATCCTGTGCTCTGTGCTCTGCTGTCAGGCTGCTAACGCTGCGGCGGGACAAGGAGAGAGGGGGATCTGCTCATGAAATGCATTGTTCCCCTCCAATCTCATCTTGCATCTTGAAATCCAAGTCCCTCCCTTACTAAAAGCCTAAGTGCTGGCATATGTCCTCCTTACTAACTTTTCGGGTTTGGCAATGACGCAAAGGCTCATTATAGTTTAGCCAGTAATTTTATTTTATTTATTTTTTTCGCGTGGAGGTCACCGCATCTTGGAGTCCAGCCCGTATACAGACCTCAAGGCTCTGAGCGGGGGGGAGGGGAGGGGTGGACGAACTCGACCTGCTACTATTATCTGCCAGCGAATAGGGCGACGGCGTTGGTGATGATATGGGAGGCCTACGCAAAGCTGCGTTCATTGCAACCGTAAGACTCAGATCCGTTCTTTGTGCGCCGATGACCTCTGTCTTCTACCGAAGTTCTATATCTGACGAATCACCGTTTTCGAACATCGCAGGACTGCTCCCACCTGCAACACGCAGACGTGGGCCTTTTTTTTTTTTTTTTTTTTTTTTTTTTTTTTTTTTTTTTTTTCCTTTCCCAATGGCTGCCCCCGGGGGTCGGAGATGGTGTGGTCCCGTGATAAGCTCTGGACAGGGAGCTGTGACAACGCTGGTGACGTACTGCAACCTGGGAGGACGATGCATGTTATTAGTTCGTCTATGTGTCGGCCAAGCAGTGCAGTATCAGATAGACAGACCCATGGTTTTGCTGCAAATTCTGTGGGGTGGAAGAAAGAGGTTAGTGGGAAAAAGCAGCTCCATCCAGTCCTTTTCTTAGTAAAGCTCCACTTTTAGCTCGGTGATTGCAATTGCTTGACCTAAACAGACACCTTAGCAAATGGTATAGTCTCTGTCCATCTACCTCCATTCACGGCCTACTGCGACCCGTTTGGCGAAGTCAAAGTGCCTATCTCATGTGCATGCTCGTCTACGTAACCAGAGACCACCGTCCACACCCGTCAGGCCTCGGCAGGCGGTAGTAAGGAAGTCAAGCAGTCCAAGAGAAAGCACCGACATCCATACATACATACATACATTTACCCCCAGGCTGCCTTATGAGAAACACTCAATATAGCTGAAAACGGTAGCCGTTAGCCCGTTAATTATTTGAGTTTCCTGCACGCCCCGATTTATTGCATACTACTTATTATTGATTTCTTCGAGATATCAAATATTGCAATTTCTGCAACGTCAAGTTGCGTCTTTCTGAAGATACCCTGATATGTACGGTGAATTTGCTATTCTCATACCGCTCCAGGCGCAGAATCCGAGGAAGCCCTCGAAGTAAATGCCGCATTCTTTATGGGCATGAAGGGGCCAAGATGCAGAATTCCAGTACCGAACGGTTGTCAGCATTGAATCCGCAGAGTTAACAGGGCGAGCTGGATGATCATGAAGCATGTTGTGCCGTATGTATTTCGTGCATATGGCGATTGGGTAGCCCTTGCTAGCCTCGAACAAAGAAGTTCGCCGGTGCCAGTTTAACCACACTTAGCGCACCAAAAATCAAAAAAGAGGACCGAAAACCTCAACGTTTGCGGACTTCAATCCCATTTGCCACTAATGCGTTGGCTTTTCCCGAGCGTTCTCGGACCAGAAACGATCGGCTAAGATGGAAGAATCTCCCCAAGCCTAGCCTCGAGGCGGCCGACGTCGTACGATAGGAGGAATACCTCGACGGCGTAGGTTGTAAGGGTACTTCAGCTTCGGGTGGTGCTGAACCCGGCCCATTTTGACAGTTTGAGGGGTTCACAGCCGAGCAGAAAGATCGTGAACGGCCAGTCAAAAATCTAGAAAAGAGATCAGAGCCCCTTCGCTTCACTCGGATAGGGACGAGATGCATGTTCCTTTAATTGCAGCCCCAGCGGTGCACATGTAACTTTATGCAAGCCATTGGGATCTTTCTCGTAAGGAAATCGAGTAATAAAAGACCCTCCTACATAATCATTTTCTATCATATTTTGGCTTTGCTTTCCGCACACCCTTGCCGGACAGGTTGTGCAGAGGCCAGGACAATCCTGTGATCATTTTTGGGATATATTTCGTTCTCAAAACACGCAAAGGGTATCCCACAATTTAATGCACCTGAGACACGAAACCCATAGCTGGATTATGAACTCTATATCGCCTTGCGAAGCTGTTGGCCTCTTTCTTTTTGTTTTTTGGCTTCTTTGTCCACAACCTAGAAGCTGCATGTGTCCAATCAGCTTGTGTGAATCCCCGGAATGAGCATTCCAAAGATGCCGGTTAGCTGCCTGTGCTCCTACGCGGACAGGTACCCAAGGGACCTTTAGTTATTTGAAGGGACACCGCATTTTCGGCAGGAATGGTATAACAACGGCTTCTGCCGCCTTAGATATCGGGTGCCTTGAAATAGCGTCCTGCCGCAAACAGGAAACGCATCAAGCTCGAGCCGCAAATGCAAAAAAACAGATTGCAGTCCGACCACAGGACCGATCCGATACTTTCCATCTAAGAAGAAACCAAAATACCCCAATTTTATCGAACTTCCAAACATAGCCAAACCGGACCTTAAAATTCTTATATCCTTTCCCTTTCATTACAGCCTGATACGGGGTTCTGCGCAGCTGGTACTGGTTTGTTGACATTTTTGGAAACGTCGAGGGAGATGTACTCAGGGCCTTGAACAGCGTATGCAAGTAAATGCCGATTCCATCCCGCAGGCTGCGTTTGCAGATGGGGGTGCCACCTCCCGCGCGCGATAGTGTCGACGGTTGTTCTTCTATATATGTACTCCGTAACAGGGAACAACAATCGTATGCTTAGGATTCTGCCTGGTAGGCTTAGGTATGGTGAGGGAAAAGTATAGAAGTGCACTAATATACCGTAGAAGGAAGCAGATAGTCCTAAAAATATGAGCGCCCGGGCTGGTCTTTTTGTATCTGAGCTTTCACACGATTGGGGACCTTTTTTTTTTTGGTTCGCATGAATTTGTGGATGCAAGTGCCATGTCGGATGTGCACCATGCTCAATCCCCTCCCATTGATATTGGATCCCGTGAAGCGTATATGTCGGATAGCAATTGATCGAGATCATACCCTGACAGATTGCCACTGACGACAGTCAATTAATTACCCCGATCATGCTGCCTGTAGAAGATCTCCCGTTGTTGATTAGATTAAATCTGCAGTCAAGCTCCAGAACTGGAGGTCAATGGTAACACAAAGGGAAAAAAAAAAAAAGAAAAAGAATTGTTTGGACATGAGTAAGGTATCATTTGAAGCAACTTTGACAGCGGATCATTAGAATCAATCTCACTCTTCAGAAAGTCTTCAAAGCTTCAACTGACAAGCTTGCCAGCCAATTCTTTGTTAGAGTTACCGTCTTACAACGGTCGGCCTCCACCACACCTCGCTAAACGAGGCCCTTCTCCCATGGATCAGGACAAAGAGAGCTAATCGTCGAACTGCAGTATCCCGTACGAAGGATGAATGCAGTTAGACTCAAGTTTGAGCAAACTGTACATGGCGCCAGTTCCGCAGTGTCGAGAGGTCATTCCTGTCCCATGACATAACTCTGCAGGATAGGCTCCTTTGATTTCGTTGACAAAGCGATAATAGGCTAACTATAATTTCCGTTGTCCTCTCAATTAGTATCTTGTCTGCTTGCTCGTAAAAGACACAGCTGTATGCATCTGCACAATGTTGTCATCATGCCATATATTTGGCACTAACATACCTTGAACCGCTGCTAAGCATACCCTTGTTCGGCCACACAACCCTACCTCGCAACCCGCACCCTCTCTGTTCTATTTCCCGGTTTTTCTAAGCTTGGTGACGAAGTCTGATTAATTGTCACGATAGCATCGTGGCATCTACGCGAGATGGTGACACTCTGGTGTTTCTTTTCCCTTGATTTATTTTAGATATCCTGCCTCAGCTACCTCAGAGGATTTTCGTCGATGAGATCCACATCCCAGGATCCTCCCGGCGCAGGGTAGTGTTTCTCATGTCATAGTTTCAACGGTTGAGAAATGGTAGCGAGAAGGCAGCCCCAATCAAGAGTTTTAGGTGCATGTCCCCCGCCATAACGCTATCGTCACTGTGAGATAAGGGTATGATGCCCAAAACGATGCGGCCAACCTGGCACCATTTTTTTAAATTATTTTTATTATTGTTAGTTTCTTTTATGAAGACGGGATAGCGTGGGAAACGTGTTCACTCAACGGCCTTTTTTCGTCTGAAGACACTTCGTAATGATCATCCGTTCGCCTACTGGACGCTTTTGGAGACACCACTACCCCATAGTTGATTTCGTCAACGTATAGTATCATTGTGACTTCACCTGCATGTTATACCTGCTATAAGCTTTTTTCGTCGAATAAAACACGGTTTTATTATCGTAATCAGGGTCCCTTGTCCCGGGTACCCTGAATCCGAACGGACGCAGGGCTACCGGGCCACGGGAACCTGAGTGAACGAGCAATCCTGCCCTGTGGATGCCCTTAAACCCTTGAAGCGGTCGTGTAGGGTACGCTATTCCGTGGCTATTATCGGAGCTCCAAAGAGCGCATCATTTTCGCAGTAAGAAAGTTCGTATCTTTCCTTTCTCTCGAGTCAGTTGAAGCAGCACATGTCCACAATCTAGGATTGAGGTTCGCGGAATTCTTAGGATATATCACAAGTGTGGGGGCTCTCAGACTATCTGACTAGGGGCTCTTCCCACCAAAGGCGTGCGCAACGCAATGAACGGAGGTCGTCGCAAAATGCGATATCACATTGCCTAACATAACCAGCCACTTCGAAATCTGGGCTGGATGTATAAACCCCTCAAGGCGGGTCTACCTCCACCCGAATGATATATTGCTATTAATACATTGCCGTCAAAGCCGCGCCTGCCTTCCTTCCTTCCGTCGGTAATTTCTGAAAAGAAAGCATAAAGGAACCTCAGCTCCACTATTGTCGGTATCGCCTATATTTCTCCACAATTTTCAAATCGGTGGGAACAGAGCGCAAGGGAAAGGCTGAAAAGGGACGCCTCTCCCCACATCTTCGCTTCACATACAGCTACATATTACATATGCGGCCGGTCTGACAGGAAATACAAGGCGAAAGATGCATCTCATCCCCATGAAAACATAGATGGATTACCCCATATAGTTATTTAGCCGTAATATAATCCTAAGCCTCGAGGATTAGTGTCGCATGTTACTTGCGTCTTGCATAAATCACTCAGCGTATGGATGAGGAAAAATGGCAAGAGAGGCCTGTGAACCAACATCCAGACGCCTGAATGTGGAGTATATTTGCTTTCTGCTTCCACGTATGCAAAACCATAACTATCCTCCCCCGGGTGCTCATTGCGGCTTTGCTAATCGCTATTTTTGACAATTTCCTCAAGCCTCGAATCGAACAGCCGTACTGATCAGTTCGATGCAAGAGTTACTGTGTCATCGAATCGACTTGATATATACTGTCAAAATGCAACGTAATGAATTGACATGACTCAAGTTCTGGCGTCGTAGCGCCATCTCGGATAGCATGCCAGCCTAGTTTCTGCAGGATCCAGCATCTCTGGAGTAGAATGATTGACAGATGTAGCTATTTAAACCCCGGACTTGGCTGCCACACCCGTCAAGCAAGATCTACTCGGTAATCTCTCCTGGCGTGCTAGCAAAAGCTTAAAAACTTTATTTTGAGGTTCGTGAAACCATAAAGGCCGAAGGGTAGACAGTAAGATATTCGTCGATTTATATTAATAATCTTCGCTCTTAATGGCGGGGCCATCTTCGGAGTTGGCGCCATAGTCGTCTGATCGTTCGATATAGATTGAGTGCCTATTCCTAACTACTACGTACATTCTGCATCTGATATATTACAGCACTAAGGAAACCACCGAGATGGCGATTGAAAAGACAACTGCGCTCATAGATCTGAGAGACCCAAGCCTAGCACCGTGGTTTGGTTTATCCGGCTGACCTGGCTGACTTGGCTGTCCACTCCACTTCAACCAGTCCTCAATCTCTTCTTTTGACTCGCCTATTGAGGAGCCTCTTGCGGGCAGTTCCTCATACTGCGGACAAGAGAAATCACCTCTGATGGTTCCGTTGCTCTTAAATCCCTGGAGATCGGAGCAGCTAAACCCAGACTCATCGTTCCCTACGGAGAAAATGCCACCAACCTTCTCCAATTCTGGAAAACTTACACTTTCAAACGTGCCCTCAAGCCCGATATTACCAGTAACCCTCTTCAACATAGGGAAGGAAATGTCTCGAAGCTCAGAGTTATTTCTGATCAACAAATCCAACTGTACAGCTTCCAGGGCTGGGAACGAAAGACTTGCCAGGCTCCCCGAATTTAGGATGACCAATCCTTTGTTATTGGTGATGCTAATGGAAGGATCATACCAAAGCCCTACACTCTGTAGCTTTGGAGCCTCCACAGTTGTCACCGTGCTCTCGTTGACTAAAAAATGTCCGATAACTTGTTCCAACTCCGGAATTTCCAAGCTTGATATCCGCTGGAGATCAAAGTAAAAAACTTCTTGCAGCGCAGGAAGGGAAACCTCGACCCCTGGCTTATTTCTCCTCAAAGCAACATTATAGGAAGCGTTTGTCAGTGCCGTGAGCTCAAATTTCTCCAGCTCACGGTTATCAAAGATCTCCACGAATATGGCAAACTTGAGTTTATCGTTCTTGATTTCCTTGAGAGAGGTATTTGTGACTTCGTAGTTGTTTTCAATGGTTTCGAGCGTTGCCAGGAAGTTTGCAGATGTCAATGAAGGGAGGTTGTTCAACCGAACTCTATTAATGGTGGTAAGAACTGGCATGTTTATGGTGGTAAGTTTGACCCATCGTGAGATGTAGACATCAGCTGCAACGGTGGTAAGCTTTGGAGCAGAAAGCCGGGTGACGGAAATGTCTTCGTCGAAATTAATGGAGAGGAAACTGCCATCGACGGACTCGAGGTTTGGAAATTCCATCGTGGCAGGGTAGTCGCTGGCATATTGGATTACTATGTCGCCAGCGACTGTAGTGCATTCTTGCGCCTCTTCCAAGACTTGAAGGGAGTCAATAAGCAAGGTAGAGTTATCACATATTGAAGGAGTAGATTGTGATTGTGCAGGGCGGAAACCGCTCAGACTGAAAGCCGCGAGGAATAAAATGTTAGAAACCATGGCAGTTACTGGTATCCGTTGCGGAAACCTAAGGAAACTACAAATCTTAATAACGAATGCCAGAATGATTGATAATGAAGAATGGGATTTTGAAGCCCCTCCCTCGCACGACGCCCAACATCTTTTTATAAGAATCAAGAAATTTCGCACGAAATGGGATTGCATAAATTTAGATTTCCGACGACGCCGAGCCTCAGCTTGTTCCCTTGCACTCGCATCCGGCCGAACCCATGAAAAAGTGTCGCGATATCCCCACCTAGAAGTCTTGGCTCGACGACCACATTCCCAAATGCTCGATGGTCGTTGGTGGTCGAACTTCAGCCCATTACTAAACTTTTTCTCTTGTGAAGACCCACTGCTTGGCAGGTTGGTCGCTTGAGTTGGGTTTAAACCATGTTTGGTTTCTGACTTGTTCGATCGAAACTGGGGGGTTGTGAACAATAGCCTAATAGTGGATCAAGATGATCGGGTTCATTGAATGCCGAAACTCCTGGGCCTCATCGTGGGATGATCAAATCAATGATCATTGGCAAGGTGGTGTCTTCATATACCCCTCGCTATAGCAAGTTGGGGGATTCTTGAATGTTTAAATGTAGAAAGGAAGGGTGAACATTTAGAATTCGAAGCGATATCTGCAGTGGAAAGTCTAAAAATCCTTTATGGGCCGACCTCAGGTGATCGGATGAAAACCCACAGCAATTTGGTACAATTATACTGAATATAAATTTATGAAACCAAGGCGCCCTTACATGTGCACACTATAAACTCCCGTGGGTATCAATTTTGTATTCGGACTTTAAGCTGCTAAATACGTAGGTGGCCAGAATCGGTAAACTAGAATACAATACAAAGAAAAATAAAGAGAAATAAGATCACGTCAAAAGATTTCTGATGGACAGCCAAAGAGTAACAAGCGAATATTAGACTAGTCCTGTGGAAATATTCGCATGTGTGGGAAACTTGTCCTCATCAACTAACTGACGAGATATATGCATAGGGAGGAGCATACGCGTGCGGCTGTACAATTAACTGGGCAATTTTAAGAATATTTTGTAAGGTAGAATTAAAGGGGAGAAATTGCAATAAAGACGTAGAAAGGTCGTGGCTTTGCGAATACGAATAATACTCAGAAGGCCGTTATAAAAGGATAGAATGTGATGATATTATCGTAGGAAATAAAGATAAAAATAACAGGGAAATAAGGAATTACCATTCGTTAAAGACCATAATAGTTTGGTGTCCAAGGAAAAAGGGATTTTGGCCACCCTTCAGAAATGATATATGTACTTTGGTTCACTTCCAACGCCAGAAAATGCATGTAAGGCGCATCCGATTATGCAAGGACTTTTCTGCCTCTCTTTTGGGGTTTCTCTAAACATATTCCTGCATCTCTTGACTCTCTCCCCATCAACCTTTTGTGCGATCTAGCCCCTACCGTGGAACTAAATTAAAATGCTTTGGTGCTTTTGGTTGTAGAATATACAGTGCGCGTCTGGGGTCGAAGCAAGGTTAAGATGCTTGATCGTGCGACGGTTTATTACAATTTCCTAGTGCGCACCTTTGGCCGTCTCGATTTCGTGGGCTTTTTTGTCGGCTTCTGTTTCATCCCGAGCCCTTCATCCTCATCCTCTTCATCCTCGAACCCATCGTCGTCTTGAACTTTTTCTTCCGGAATAACTTCGGAAGGTGGGCTTGTCGTTTTCGAAGCAGGCGGTGGCGAAACTTTCGACTTGGAAGGTGCGACGCCGTTAGGGTTCTTCTTTGCCTGTTCGATCATCAAAGATAACTGAGATTTTGTTCTCTGGAATACCGGCCTCTCGAAAACTTCCTTTTCGACTATACCCGGAACAATTTCTGAGATTGGAGCGAATACACTTTCGACTACTGGAACTGCCGGACCTGGTGCACCCTCATCATCGGCAGATTTGAGTGGGACTACAGAATCTACGACGAGTATACTTCTACCTCGTCCGCCGCGCTTTGTCCTAGGTATTGCCACAGCCGTCATAGAGGCTGTCGCTATGGTTGCGCTTGTCTTCAAGGGACCCTTAACAATTGGGTTTCCCGCAATAGCCGATAGCCGGTCCTTTTTCCGCTGCTCGAGATACTTCGCCCTAAAATCAGGCTCTACCAGCCAGTCCACCTTGCTTTTCGTTGAGCCAGCAAAGCTGGATTTCACAGAACTTTCTTCTGATTCTACACTAGATGAACTCTGGTCGGTTTCCTTCCCGCTCTGCGAAGTTGCGTCCTGGATATTCGTTATTTCCGTTGTAGCTGTAACTGGTGTTGATATTCCGCTCGATGCTGTGGCATTAGAAGAGTTCGACGCAGTTCGACTGAGAGCTGAAGGGCGATGTCCTCGTTTCTTATCCCTGGGTTTTCGTAAAATACTCTTGGAAAGTTTTGAACCGCGAGCCGCTGTACCCTTTGCTGGTCTGGATGTTACGATTTCGCGGCCGATTTGGACTTGGGTGTCATTTGTTGTTAATGGATATGACTGGTGACCCCTAGTTAATGTCGGCCGGACAGGTGGCTCAGGAAGCACTGCAGGCGAAGGTGGCGGAACCCTTGGCGGCATTGCTGGTGAAGGGGGTGTATTCGGATATGCCTGCAATAACGAAGCACTGAGAGCTGTTTGCGATGGCTGGTAGAGCACATTGTTGGAAGGCGAAAATCTCGAGTAAGGACTAGGCGGTGGTGTGGGTGGCACAGATATATCAATCGGAACCTGTTTAATAATGGATTTCGACGGCGGCGGAATTTTATAAGCGGCATTCGCAATAGCTTCTTCACCTTGGTCTATCATCAGAAATATCCTTGCAACAGTACTTCCAGAGATGTTTTCCAGGATCCGGGTCGAGCCCAATATTCGCCAAAACAGGTTTTCCAGTCGTCGGCCAGCTGCGATGATGTTTTTATTTGTCGTATACACTATTATCCATCCCGATTCGTATCAGTATCACACTTGTCATTGCAACTTTGAAAGGGTTGCAACAGAGCAGATTAAGAAGCAAGGTTCCAGCATCTTCAATCCCCGGGGTCCAGTCCAGGTAGTTTCGGCTCGGCTCGGCTCGGGAGAGTCGTAATCGTCCAGGCCCATCGGAAGTGTCGATCTTGGAAAGAAAGATGTGGTCCCAATACCCTGTGGTTGTGCTTGCTTTGTGTATTTTGTGGGCGGGACGGCTGCGATGACTTACCCTTCCATAGTCGTGTGAGTTCCTCGACCTGCACCTTATCAATCTTTCGTATATCATCCGTCAACGAGTGTCGGTGGTCGACTATCTGGGGTAGCCCGTGGTTCATCATGGTATATGCTAGTAGTCAAGCAGCGGCTGCTTAACTAAGAAGCAGACAAAGCTTGGCTAGAAGTAGAGCTACCAGACGCTTAGAGACGAAAGGGGGGAAGAATAAAAAATATTTGTCCCACGCAAGTATGGTAGCCCCAAGAAGGTCCCAAGGTCCGTATGCGGGAAATATAAAAAGAGTAAGGGAACGGCCGGGTCGACTTTGATAGTTGAAAGAATTACAAAAAGGTCGTCAAGGTTGGAAAACAAGATTAGTGGTACCGAAGCAAGAGGTGAACGAAAGAAACGAAATAAAGGTCGAAAGGTAAGTTGAACCGATGATAGAGGGGTTCGAGCGGCCCGACAAGATGGAACAAGTCCGGGGGAGAAACGGAGGCGACGAAGGGGCTGCAGATTATATGCAAGTCGAAACTTTGGGGAAGGGACCACGTGGACCTTCAACTAATGTCGCGATATGTTAAATCCCCATTTGAGTAAGGCTTTGTCGGAAGGTTGTCAGATGATGGATAATTCAGAGGGTAGCGTGTACTGGATCGTCCGCTAAGATGGTCCTCGTGAATGTCAGCCGGTTCCCCGCAATACGCGGCTTTTGGGTTTGAGGAGACCCTTGGACAAGTGGTCTGTGTGTCTTTTATATAATTAGGAAGCAGAGACCATGCTGTGGTGAGATATTATAGATTATTACGAACTTCAAACTTTTCGTTCTTTTTTTCCTGCAGAGAAAAAAATGCTTCTTTCTTCCCTTAGCAGCGTATCCAAATGACAGCTCTAGCAGAAGAGAATGATCGAGTTCTAGCAAATCAGCTTTATAAATTTGGCTTTGCTGCTGCGAGATGTGTTGTCCTTGTCGACAATTGTCGTCCTCCCCAGCTCCCTTTTATGCAGGGTTCTATTTAGGAACTGTACTTTGCGCCGGTTGGGCGTTTGGTAGTCTGGACCTTCAGAGCTAGTTTTGCGGGGAAGGGAGGCAGGAGGCAGGAGGCAGGAAGATGAGGGGGATGAGTCGATCCGGGCCTCTTCTAGCTTCTGCGAAGGAAAGAGCAAACGATGGCCTGGGCCTTTTGCAGGTTATATCGGTCTGGAAGGCGAGGGGTTGAACTAGCAGGCGCTGGCCAGAAGGGAGTAGGATGCGCCTATCAAGAGCTAGGAGCTAGGATGCAGAGGCAAAACCGACGAGGATAGTGGCTGACGGGGACAAAGCAAAAAGTCAGTCGCCTGGTTTAAGGAAACATGCCACTTCGCTGCGGGCACAATAGAAGTCGGGTCTCCTCAGCCCGATGGTGAGATATGCTGCTGAGGTTGTGTCAGGACGGCGTGCTTGTTGTCCTGATGCAATGATGCCTTTGCTGTCGGTTAAGGGTGGTGATCTTCCCCAGGGTCGACTAGCTAGCTCTGGCTGTAGCTATGCCCTTGCACACTGATCGTCTGCGGAGGGGTACCTATTGCGGTCGCAGCCCTGACAATGTCGAAAAGAAGGGTCTGCAGACTTTGTTTCTGGTTGCAAGGTTGGCAGTATGCGTACTGTCGACGAAGAAAAAATATATCAAGTGGTAAGGGAAAGGTTTCAGAGTTCGAGTTATCCTCAGGGCTTCTTTTGCATGTGCTTGCTTGTTCCCCGCGTTATTCAAGGGAGAAAAAGTTTCCACACTTCACGAAGAGAGAGGAAAAATTTTTCTTCTTCTTGTCACCTGTGGGAAACGGAATCGTACGAGCCAGTGTGCTAAGTGGAGGGTACGGATATATTTTGTTCTGGTAATGTGCCGTCAATAATTATCGCTCTTAAAGGCTCTTTTGGCGTCATGGCCAGATGGGTATTCTCGTGAGAAGGGTTCCTCCCACGGATGTATTACACAACAACAACTACTAAGCAAAAGAACCTCTTGCCTTGCTCCCGAAAAGAAGAAAGGATTCAAAGGGGAACGCCGTTGGAAATACCTGGTAAAAGGCCTGCTCGAGAAGAACCATAAAATTTTCGGTGACCCCCGCGTTTAGGAAAACCGAAAAGGCTTTCCAAAATCTCAGATGAGCATCTGATATGCCTGCCTGCCCGTTTTTTCGCTACTCCGCTTATTCTTCCAAGAATAGCTTGTGCCTGGAGGCAGCTGAAAATCTCGCTGGGGACTTGCTCTTATAAGAGTCAAAGTGGCGACTATTCAACTCGAGATCCCGTCCCCTGCTGACCAGAAGGCTGGCTCTTCTTGTGGACTCTGGCTTTGGTCTAGTTGGAATGCTTGCACAAAAGGGGCGCTCGCAAATGGCAGCGGAACCTCCAGTTACTATTCTGAAATGTTGGGGAGCAACCACGTTCGGTCTGCCGCCTTAATCAGTGGTTAAAGATCACTTTGTACTAGCATTTGGACAGGTGAGGTATCTGCAAGTCTTCGAAAAAACCTATAAACGGCTTGGACGCGGAACCTGTCAACGAACTACTGCTCCCCATGAATTCCGCTGCATACCGCAGGTTATATGCAGCGGAGAAAAGCAATTAATAATCCATTCTCGAAACATGATTCGGCCAGTGAAACGAGAGGATAAAGGGAGGACAGGTGGAGAGGAAGGGGGAATCGTAGAGGCAAAAAAAAAAAGCTTGAACTTTTTGATCAAGTGATACATGATGAGGGAAAGGATTTTAGACTTTTGGGTCGCTTTCGGCGTGGAAAAGCACACCTTCATGTTGGGCGGCGGGAGCTTGGCGGTATGTGGCCATGTCGACCGGATCCCGTGGCCATGCAAGGACTCTGCACCAGCAGCTCTCGAACCTTTAAAAACCCCCATACTGCCGTCCAACTGGCAGGGGAGGAAAATCCCCAGATCCTGGATTGCAAGGTCAAGGAAGAATAGCCCTGCCAATGCAGCAAAGCAGCGAGACTGAGATCTGGATAATGGGGTTCTGGATGCTGTGAAAGCGTTTTTCTCAGGCTTCGAAAACAGCGACCACAATGGCGATAAAAATTGCGAAAATTTATTCAATTTCCAGACTAACCTTCGAGGTATGGAATGCTCTGAGCCGAATACAATCGCTGTAAACAAGTATCGATTCCACCCCCCTAAAAAAAAAAAGAAGAAGAAGAACCCTGACAACTGCAACTTACGGAAGTTCGATATACCAAGTGTGGGGTTTCTCGATACCGCACTTCGCATCTTCGGTGGCGGAAATGTGCATCTCGTTTCGACATTGCGACGGTGGCTTTAAACCTTGAGGTTCCCGTCCACGGACATGCTGCTAAACGCGGCACCATGTACAACTGCATCCCATGTCTGGTTCCGAAGCCATCACCGCCTTGAATCTAGAGCTCGATTTTCCCAAGCTCACCAACCGGATGAAAGCCTCGATGGTCTGTTTTATGCGGGGAAAAAAAGAAACTCGAAGGTCACAGGGCCTGTGAAGGAAAGGTGACAGGCACGGTCATGTCAGTGTTCCGTCGCCTCATTCCACTAAGATGAATTAAGCCAGGTGAGGGGTCAGGTGGATTTCTGAGCAAGTAGCTGAAGCCGACGAGGCTATGTGTCTTTTGGTCTGCTGGAGTTTTCATAAATATCTCAGTACGCCCATTAGTGCTTCGTTAGTAGGGTGCCTAGACTTTCATCAAAGAGGGATATATGTGTGAGTGCGAATTGAATTGCGGGTATGCACGAAATGGTTTCAATATCTTATCTGTTCAATGGCAGCCAAGATATCCAACTTACCAGGCTCTGTCAATGACCGGTTCTAGCCGAAAACACCGTGAGAGAAGAGGGCGATGCAACGATGCTTGAAGTTGTAGTTAATTTACAGTTGATATCATATTCCATGGATTGCATTGAATGGTCAGGCGGGGCTGATACATAGCATGTATGCACCGCCACATTGTCCTTGTGTTGTGGCTAGTGCTTAGCAACAGCACGACTTCCGACGTCAATGTGAACGGTGTCTCGAATAGTAGTGTAGTGCAGCACACGAACGCATCCCCACTCCAACCACCATTTCAACCTCCACCCCGCCCATTTGCACGGTATCGCCGTTAGTAATCTCGTCGAAACCGCTGCTACTACCATGTGGCTGCGGCACAATCCGCTCCACTACCTCCTGCTCGCGGGGTCACTGCTGAGCTCGTCGTGTCGAGCAGTCTTCAGCGACGAGGCGTTTCACACAGATTTTCAGGTCCAACTATTCGGTACAGCGTTAGATCCATCAAGTACCTTCTTCCATCAAGCTTCAGCTGGCAAAGCCGGTTCCTTGTTATATACGTTATCCAACCGGTTAATAATCGGCGCGATCAATCCTAAGGATGGAGCTCAGGTTTGGAGACAACGCCTTGGGGAGGGGACCGTGTCTGAGACCAACGACCTGAGCAAACTTGCTCGGTTAAGAAAATCTAAAGATGGTAGGGTAGTGTCTGTGTTCGACAAGGCGATAGCGCTTTGGGACGCAGCAACAGGACGAGCTATCTGGGAATATTCGGCAAGCATCACGGTGGCCGACGTCGTCACCCTCGAGGCGGAAAACTTACTCGTGGTTGCCCTGAAGGGAGGCGAGGTCAAGGCTATCAAGCTGGAATCTGGAGAGATTGCTTGGGAAACCCTTGTGGGAGAAGGGTGAGCCCTCAAAACCGGGAGTAATAATACGTATTTCCGTCAAAGCTAATATCCTGATAGTCGCGACGTGGCCTCGAACTTCAATTTTGTTGACGGCCGATTGTTCCTCACTTTAAGCGAACCTGCATCCAAGGCGCTAAAGACTGTCGTTATATCACCAGCAACTGGTGCCCAACTCGAGACCTTCGTCGATGGGGTCTTCGGTCCCTCAGACACCCATGTCTTGACCCCTCAACTTCTGCCAGTCACAGCCTTTAGGGACTCTGAACATCTTAAACTAAATACTCTGGGGACAAAGAATACTAAATCTCTAGCAGTTGACAGCAAATTTCACGATTATAGATTACATGCTGTTACTAAGGACCTCCTCTTCATCGAGTACTGGGCGAGGTCTGCTGATTCGGCTACCTCTTGGGCGGATTTCTACACAATCAAAGATGGGGTTGTCACTAAGAAGGTTGATCTTCCTTACGAAAACGGCATTAGTGTCTTTTCGTTGTCAGATACTGGCTCTGGTATCCTTGCTGCTCGAGTCAGTCGCAGTGATATTCGCATTTACGGTCCTGAATCAGATGCTCAAGTCATGGCGTTCGAGCTACCAAGTATGCTCCCGAGTGAACCCATTCATGCTGTGACTGAGGTTGTCAAACGAAGGGATGGTGCAATCGCCGTCCGAGCCGCTGTGACTCTTGAAGACGGTAACATGGTTCTGATTCGGAATGATCAAGTCGTTTGGACCCGACAAGAGTCTTTGGCTTCTGCTGTCGCTGCAGAATTTGTGGATGTCCATGAGGTCGAGGACGCTCTCGAGAAGACATTACACGCCGAGGAAACAAGTAACCTTGTTACGGCTTATATCAAACGAGTTACAAGACACATTGGAGAACTCAAGTACCTTCCAGGATGGATCGCTGGGTTTCAACAGAGCATTATGGGAATATTCGGACCTGTCGCTCCAATTGATGCTACAGTGGCCAAAGACCCCTTCGGTTACCGAAAGTTTGTGGTCTTCGTTACCCGCTTTGGTTGGGTAACTGCCATCGATACTGCTAACCGTGGCGCGGTTGTCTGGACTATCCAGCTTCGTACAGCTCATATCTTGGAGAAGGACATCAAGGGTATCTTCCATTTCGGTAAGGGCGTCGTTGTAGTCGTCCTTTCGACAGGTGATATCTATAAAATCAACGCTATCACAGGAAGGGGTATACACAAGACAGCCGTTCAAATCCTTCCTTCTGCCAGTGTAATGACTATCGAGTCTTCAACTACGGACGACCGATGGATCATTGCCGTCCCCGTGAAGGAAGGTGTGAAAGGTTGGTTCTGGCCTAACGATAAGGAAGAAGAGCTCACCAAAGCGCTCTCTAAGGCTACCCTGTCCCGGAAGTGTGAAGGTTCCAGTGGTATCTGTGGATACACCGCTAAACCCACTACCGACGGCCGTCTCATCCTCACCCCAACTTGGTCGTTCCGACTTCCTCCTAACCAAAAAATAGTATCTATCAGCACTCGACCTGCCCACGACCCAATCGCCTCCATTGGCAAAGTCCTAGGTGACCGCTCTGTAATGTATAAATACGTCAACCCACACCTCGCCCTACTAGTCGCAGCCGCACCATCTACATCCTCAATCTATCTCTACCTCTTAGACACGGTCTCCGGCACTGTTCTTCACACCTCGATCCAAAACGACGCCGACACGACCCGTCCAATCGTCGCCACCATTGCTGAAAACTGGTATGTGTACTCCTACTACTCCAACTCCGTCGCCCGAGGAACCCAGCTGGTAGTCACCGACTTCTACGCCTCATCTACCAAGAACGACCCGGGACATCTTTTACAACCTAGTATTTCATCATACGACCAGCCGCGATCTGCGTCGCCGTATGGGATCTCACATGCCTTTATCTTCCCGCATCCAATCACTTCACTGGCAACAACTACAACCAGACAAGGGATTACAACCCGCTCTATCCTTCTTTCAGTCCCAAAACTCGGCTCTCTCCTCTCGATTAACAAACGAGTACTCGAGCCTCGTCGCCCAGTAGGTCGAGAACCAACGGCAGAAGAAAAAGAAGAAGGATTATTCAAATACGACCCTTTCCTGGGCGTTGACCATGGTCGCGGGTCCTTATCACATATTAGGGATCTAGTAGGAATTGATAAGGTTATTACCACCCCGAGTTTGTTGGAGAGTACTAGTATTGTGGTAGGCTGGGGGATCGATATCTTTGGAACAAGGACAAGCCCTAGTGAGGCATTTGATGTGCTTGGGAGGGGATTTAATAAGTTGGCGTTGATTGGAAGTGTACTTGCTGTTGGGGTTGGAACCATGTTTTTGAGGCCTATGGTATGCTCCTCTTATTTTCCCTTGGCTTCTCTGGTTTTAGGTAAAGTGGATAGATACTAACGGGGTTTGTCTTACAGGTTCGAAAGAAACAGATCGGACAAAGATGGGCGCAGTAGAAAAGGAATGAAGTCGGCGGGGTAGATTACGTTTGAGGTTAGCTATAATTACCAGTATAGTAGAGAGGCGAGCGAATAGTGTGTGACATGGCTTGGCATGTGCATAATCGTAATGAATATTCTTCTTTTTTTTGCAAGCGCTATACACGAATATGGATAGTTACAAAAGTGATAGTCAGCTGGTGACGTGGGCTGGACGTTTAACGAAACACTCCTATATTTGAACTCAAATCACAATACCCATTGTGCTCGAAATATAGGCTAGATTGATGCATAATCAATGTATACATGTAGCTTTGATGTGGTTATGCGTATTACACTGGTATTAACATATCGCGAAAAGCTTCCCATATACGCACTGACTCCGGATTACAAGGGTATTAAGAGTATCTTTCCAGCACATTACTTAGTAGTACCTATAGGTCTTTCCCAGTTTTTGACACTATATAAAACTACTGTTTTGATTAAGAGACCCGGAATAGAAATTGTATACACTAAACAATACATCAAACTCCGACGAACGAATAAAACCTGAACACCAGTAGATCTCGCACAGAATCCCGCATTTCGCATATATACATAAAACCCCTAGCATGCCAGGTCCCACAATCAAATATTTTTTCAAAATACTTTTGGTAGTCCCATAGACCTTTTGTACTTAGAGTACTACATACCATCCCTCAACAGATCTTCTAGAAACCCTTCTAAACTCACCCCCCCCTCCCAAACGCCAACTTCTTCTGTCCCTTCTCCAACACCGGCCCATTTTCTCCCTGCACATGCACAATCGCATGTTTTGGCGGCCTACCCCTTCCTCTTTTCACCGGCACTGTTGGCTGTGAACTCCCCTCCGGCTTTTCATCTTTCTTCCCGTTTTTATTTGTGGCGTTTGATGTAGATGAAGAACTCCCTGGTCTAATAATACGATCTTCGTCCATTAAATCCTTTGCGAAATGCCAATCGGAGTGTTCGTCTAGTTTGTCCAGTGGGATGCGTTTGTTGTTGCAGCGGGAGCAGGGGAATGATGTCTCTTCCTCCTCTTTTTCCTGCTGTTGGTTATGCTGTTTTTTAAAATGGGGGTTTATTGGGTCTGCTGTTGTGGTAATGCTTGGTGTGTTTTCTTTTGAAAAGAATCGTATGCGTCCCGAGGAACTGGTGCGGATTGTGGACGGCGGAGGAGCACTGTTGTCTATATGGTTATTTGGGGTCGCGGTGGAATCCCGGGTTGGGTTATTGTCAAGGGGGGTGTCTTTTAATGGGTCTCCGTATAAATCGTTATCATCATCCATTTCAAATCCCATTTCATCCTTTTCTTGTCCATCGGAGTAGAAGAAAACACCGTCATCTTCTTCCTCCTCCTCTTCTCTTCCTTTGTTCTCGAACCCGATGTCCCTGTAGAATGTCTCCTCGCTGACTCTTCCTCGACTGAAAAAGTTATCAATCCCGAGTTTTCTTTTCTTCACACTACTACCCCCCAGTCTCCCATCTTCAATCGCCGAAGGCGACGCCCTCTTCAAGCTCTCCTCCTTCATCACCTTCGCTTCCTCCCCTTTTACCAACCACCCTCCGATACCCCTATTAGACCCTCTCCCAATATCATCAAACCCTCCTACACTCAATGATAGGTTCCCACAAGGCCAGCATTTGCCTTCCTGCTCGATCTGTTTTAACAGATTTCTGGCAATGGGGAGTAACAACTCTTCACTGAACACTTTTCCTACAGGTATACCTGCTTGTCGTGACTTTGTGACTTTCCCGGCTCTGTGGTGTAATGTCATTGTCCTTGGTCTTCGTAATGATATGGGTTGGCTGCCTGTTATTTCAGTTCTTTCGTCGCCATTGTAGTGGGGGTATTCGACCGGTTCGTCTGATTCCTCGTTTACCCTGCTGACTATATCCGCGCAGAATACTTTTAACCAGCTATCACCTTGCTTATACCGTGTAATCGCCGGATTGAAGCTCTTCGCGCTAAGCATGCTTTTAATCTCCGTTCGAGTGATCACCTCTGTGGTATCAATACCTCGAATAGTCTTATAAAGCCATGTACCAGTATCATCCCCCAATTTGGCTTTAAAAGTCTCAAGCGGGACAGAGAGGACTTCAGAGACGTTTTCGGAGCCAAAAGCGGTTGCGACTTCAGAGCCCAGTTTTCCGCCTAGATTTCGGATGCTGGTGAACTTCATAGAGGAGAGGAAGTGGGTTATTGAGCGGTTGCGGACTATGGTTTGTTGATTGGGCTTTTTGTAGCCACTGCCGAGTTTGGCAAGCATTTTGTTGCGGGCGATGCCGGCTGAGCTGTGCAATTCATACTTGTTGGTATTGAAGGTGTATTTTTGGTAGATGAGGGGTGGTTACTGCTTACCAAGTATACCCAAGTCTTCTTCTCACCTCTCCTCGTATTTCTGCTACGATCTCTGCTGCAATCCCCATGATGATATCGTCCCAATCCACAGGGTCTTCTTCCCCTTCTTCACCATCATCAAGATCTATTAGATGGCTATCACCCCACTCCACACCAGCCACCTCAGGCATCCTCAACCTTTCAGTTGTATCTCCATACGGCGGCACAATCTCCCCACCCACAACCCCAAGCTCCTCATCATACCTCTCCACCAGCTTCTCAAATACCAACCCAGACAGATCCAAAAAGCTCTCGTCAACACTCGCCTTCTCAACCTTGGGGCACCCTTCTCTGAAGATCGCCAGTATCTTTTTAGATTCTCGTCTATAGTGGTCTAGCGAAACTTTGTCGGTTGAGATGGATCCGTGGGTCATATCGTGGTAGCCCATTACTGCTGTGTCGTTCTGTACTCGCCAAGTAGCGACATGGACGGCCATTAGTGAGGGACATTTACGTTTTGCGTCAGCGACGTTGCGCATGCGTGTTATCCCGAATGCGCGGGCGGGGTAGTTGACTGCTATCAGTGCTGTAATTGTTTTGATATTGTTAGCTGTTTTTATATGTATAGAATTTGGAATTGTGGTGCAGGTGGAGGGGCATACCATCCCACTGTTGGACTGCCAGTGGCTGGTCTTCGGGAACACCGAGGCGGACCATTTCACATTGTGCCTAGGTAAACCACGGAGATATCGAATCAGGTAAATGTACTCCTAGATATATATACATATAAGTATGTAAAAATGGTACTTAATGCGACATACATAGAACGCGTCTAGGTCTCTATTATAAAAAAAACACTCAATATTAGAATAAATTGCTGATACTACAATACAGATAATGCTACTACTTTGATTCCATAGGGTGCACGTACATATGGGCAATGACTCGCAACGGCGAGTTGACGTTATATTTGGCCATTTGGAGGAGGTCCTTGTATGAGAACTTGGATTTTGGACGCTGGGCAGCCGTTGGAGACGGCCAGTCTGTGAAGTCGTCCATTTCCCTCCCTCTCCCTCTTTTTGTTATTGAAATTAGGTATGATTATAGCCCCTCTCTTCTTCGAATTACTGGTATAAGGATAGTAGTAGATAATAGACAGCTGTGGGGATTAAAGTTTGAATAGTGGGGAGAAAGGAAACAAAAGAAATAGACAGAGTATAGTTATCATGGAGGGTCGTCAGCATCGTGAGATAAAAGAAACAAGGAGGAGAAGTAGGTTGTAGGAGGTGACCACATGCATGAGTAAGGACAAGAACCCCTGTCAGAGCTGGGTGGTGGGAGGGACGAGGATGAGCATCTGGGAAATAATAGTAATAAGAGAGAGACAGGCGGGACGGGATTGCGCAAAAAAGGGCTTTCCTGTGTAGTGCAGATCGGCGGTAGTTGAGGGTTGGACGCGCCGGTCAAACAACACGCAAACAACACACCGCGACATCACGTGGTAAGACAAAGATGTGGTGGTACGGTATGAAGGGGGCAGGTCGACTCGGCCTTCCATCTTCGGTCAGCAACAACAATATATAACGGACAGCTGAGCACAATACATGCATTTGGAGTGCTCGGTGGTTAACTGCATCGATTGGGCTGGTTGGTTTTCGAGTAGATTATATATTGCACTGCTTGTATTGGGGACTTCGGGAGACTTTTCAATGTATCACAATCCAAGTACAGAGTACTTCGCCTGTCTAACCAATAACGGGCTCTTTCGAATGTAAATATTTGCAGATGCAATGTAAATGGGGAGAAGGGAAGCTCTCCCGACTCGACCCTCACTCATCACAGTACGATTACGAGTACAATCTTTACATTTGATACTTCCGAGAATCCGAAGAAGAGGGATAATTAAAAGAATCGAATGATGGGAAATCACGTTGCCTGCACTCCATGCGCCTTGTGCATTAGCCAGCCTTCCTCGAATCCACTCTCATCCAACGGCGGCCACACCCTTCCCTTCCGTTTTTTTTTTAAATGCTATAACCCACCTGTTAATTAAATCTAGTATAGCCGGTCAGTTCTAGTCCAGTCTGCGGGCAAGGTGCATTGCATGCTCTCTCGCATCGAAGCTGAAAAGGAAACGCGGAGTCGAATATCGATTCGTATGCGTATTTGACACTAGGTGCAGATTTGCCAGCGAATACATACAGCTGTTTGAAACATTAGCAGCCCACCACCCCCCTCCCCTTCTCTTCACATCACTTCGTTTTCCCCCCAACCTCCCTCTATCGATCGATGCAGTTTCTTTCTGAATTTCTAAATGGCGCCCCCAATAATATTATTATCATAACCGTAACCGGATTAAGTAAATAAGAAGTAAGCCAGCAGAGTAATTATAACCGGTATGCTGAATATAATGTATACATCCCGCCATCTAGCAGCGCTAGCTCCCACGCCCACTTGACCTCTCTTTTTCTGTCACTGTAATCGATCCTTCTTATAATATATGCCTACTTACCTACCCACTTAGTACACAAGTACATACACGATTGGAGGTTTAATCAAGTGACCTCGAGCTTTGCTTTGAAGTTTTGCTTGCCTACTCCCCGCCATCCCGCGAATTTCGAACCTCCACAAAATACCAAAATTATACAACTCCGGAATTCAATTCATCCAGCGAGTACCCGCGCTCAGAGAGCAAAGATAAAAAATTGAAATAAATATAAAAATAAAGAAAAAATCGATTGCGGCAGCTCAATCCGATTCATTACACAGACGACGGTATTACAAGTATTACCTTACATGCTACATAGCCTTCTTTCTTGTCCTACCTGCCGTCGTATCTTGATCGATTGGAACCTTCAATTCACTTCATTCTCGTCTCACCCATTCAATTCCGATTGAATAATACAAATATCTTATATATAGCGTATACACACACACATACACACGCGGCAGACACGCATATTTGATACCTACAGGTTCTCCTACTGCCAGCTAGCTTTGTATCTCTGCCTTGCAATTGATTGCATTGTAGCCTTGTTTTTCCTTTTGAGAACCCTCCCACGACAGCGGCGACCGTACAGCTGTAGAACAAACACCTCCTACCATCATATATTTACTTAGGCAGTTCCTTGGACGCCCATCCACCTGCACTTCCTTCCGCGTTTTTTCCCTCCCGCGACCCGGCTTTCGACAGGGGAGTATAAAAAAGAGATAGAAAGGAAGAAAGAAAGAAAGGGGAAAGATAGAGAAGGTTTTCTCTCTCCGCCACAGATTTTGTGTGATAGATTCACAGATCCAATTGCGTGTTACAGGCGAGAATTTAGAGGAAAGGAAGAGCTCTTCGATTTTTGCAACCTGTGCTTGAGAAACGGACAAATTGCCGGACCAGATCAATCCTTCCCGCCAAATCGCTGTCCTCCCACCTTCGATTCCTCCTAAACGAACCAATTGGCCTTTCCAACTAGCTCAATTGATATATCTTTCTTCCCATCGCCATCTCATCGGTAGCATCTCCATCTCATCATATCCTCCGCTCTGTTTTGTCCCTCTCTCTCCCGAATTCAAGCTTCACAAAAGCTGGTTGCTCTTGTTGCCCTGGCCATGCCCAGCACTTGACCACCAACAGACCCACAATTACCGAAATAGGAAATATCCAGATCACGCAAACACAGTAGCTTTCCCCGGCCATTCACCGATCAACCTCACCACATTTCATCGTACCTGCCCGTTACATTCCCGCCGCCGGTAATATCTTCTTCAACCGCTTTCATGAACGGAAGCAGGATATCATGTCTCGACTTTGGTTACAGAGAAGATGTATGTCCACCGTTGTTTATCCAATTTTTTTTTGTTCTGATCGGTTCGATTACTTATTTGGAGTTGCTAACGGCTGGTGGCGTGTCTGTATACAGGACATTCTCAAGCTCGCTTCGTCGATTGCATACCATGATAACACCACATCCACCACTAAGGTATTACCGCCTATTATATATCCTTACTATCGTTTTGAACCAAGCTGGACATTCAATCTCTGACGTGGCCGTATTTTGTTGAATTTAGCAAACACTCGAAACCCTCTTCCTTGCCTCCAACCAGCTCCGTGTCCATGCAGAGGAGTTCATCGAGAGCTTATCATGCCTACCTAGGGCCTACAGTGCGATTGAACAAGCCATGATCAGGAGGTCACGGAGGAGGCGGTTCTATTAACTTCTGCGTGGCTCCTCTTTCCCAGCCTCCGGACCCTATATGGGGGAGAACTGTCGATACTGCCTTCAGTAAGCTGGCTTTACCGGTGGTTTTGTGTAACCACAACTATCTTTTATGCTACGATATTCATGATACGATCTTACTACATCTCCACTGTATTCTTTTTTTTGTTCTCGACGATTTTCCTTGGAATATATCTTATTGGCGGGGAGTTTATTTCTCTTTTTCTTCAATTATTATTGTTTCGATTTCTCTTTTCTTTCTACGGCCTGGAGTTTTTTTTCGTTATGTCGGACCTTTTGGACAACCCCCGAAAAGAAGCCATGATATCCAATTTTCTTATCACTCATCTTCCCCCCCATTTCCTTTTCTATTCACACACCCAGAACGATCCTATGACGACATAATGAACGGAAACAAGAACAGATACGAACGACAAAGACCATGCATGACCAAAGCTTTTGATGAAAATACCGAACGCAACATTGACCTTCAAGCGACCCAACCAAGAAATCTCTTTGAATTTGAAAGAGAAAAGAAAAAAAAGGAGGGGTGTCTACCGTCAACATTTCCAATGATTTATACCTAACGACCAAATCTGCTACGATGATTTTCTATTTCCCTTTCTTCCCCTTCTATTTTCCCCTTCATCTCAACACGTCTATTACTCAATATATCTACACGATGCTGCTACGATGACCATATTTAGCGAGCGATCATATGATGTTTTCAATTTTGAAGATTTTCTTCTTCCTCTTCTTTTCCCCTTTTTTGTAGGGGATTCAAGTGTATTACTGGCAATTTAGCTTTTTTGTTTGGGATGGGCCATTTTGACATGTATTTTTATACTCCTTACTTACGATATATTACACTACTACAAGTCCGATGATATCAGGAGTTGAATATTGAGGCGTTGACATAGGCAGGTTTTTGTGCTGTATTATTGTACGGACATTGCCCCGTGCTTGATAGTACCTAGGGGGCTCGAAGGATACGGCATTGGTTATAAGGCAGCTACCGTACGGGGGTTTTGGCTAGTTTCTCAAGACGGTTTATAGAAAAAAGCGAACTTAAAACAGTATAAACAATGACTTGAAATGTTTTGATATTCGGAAGCAGTCTCAGAAAAGTACCCAAAATCCCTACGGTAGTTATTTGAATCAACTAAATTGTATAAATAGGCTTGCTATATCATCCTATCATCCCTATTAGAGCTCGAGACCAAATTTCTCCCTTCTAGCAGATCTACAGAATATCGAGAACATCCATACTATTATGCCAAATTCTACATTTGTAGCAGACTGGCGCCCGGGACCGAGACTACTAAACTCTGGTCTCGTAAACCAGCCTCACTAAATTCCCATATACGAAAACTAGACGTCAAAGCCATCAAGACTCAACCCCAAAAACTAGTACATAGTTAAGTACCTGGTAATCCTGCGGATCTAAGGCACCCCAAACCTCTAACCTCCCCAAGATACCGTCTCAACTGACCCATTGTTTCATAAAGCCCGCCATTCAACACCATATTCATACCCACCCCTTCCATCCACTCATTCCATCGGTGCTTCTTATCATCAGTCGAAAACCGTTGTGACCCACGGTCAGCGGCGTATACCCACACCAACAACGAACGAGCTTCTTGAACTGTTTTCTAGGATTCCAGGATCCGGTTATTTACCATGAAACCCCCCCATAGTATAAACATTAGCCCATACCCGTTGGCCGTGATTTTAGATGTCGTGAATTCGCCAAATATGCAGTTGGGTGTTGCATTTTGGGTCCCTTTGGGGGCTCCAATCTTCCGTACATGTGAAAAGTCCAATAACTCCTCAGACTTTTCTCGGGACTTCATCTATGTTAGATACAATACGAGGTTTATACCTACTTAGTAGGTATTTATGATAGAATCATGGCCTAGCTAGCTAGACTTTGGGGTTTTGGGCACCGAGCCTTTGTCGTCAACTACATTAATTTAATCTATTGTAAGGTGCTGGTAGCATGGATGTGCGCATACCCAAATATTTAACATCATATATATTTAGTTTCATTATACTAATACTTTTAAAGCTGCACTGAATGCAAAACAAAATTGAAAAAAAAAAGGCATCCCAAAAAGCTACTTAGATATTGAGAATTTTGGTGTTCTGCCCCCCTAGCCCAAATATTGATTACACACTACCAATAAAGCGCGTGTGGCGTTTGGGGAATAACGACAAAAAAAAAAGTAGATATAACTTGCTAAAAAGTCATCCCCCTTGGGTAATTACTTAAGTAGGTAATTAGGAAAAAAATAAATAGAATATCTACTGCTTCTTCTTCCCTTTGCCTTCTGCCACGACGGGCTTACTCCACAGCCACAACCCCACGAACCCAATCCAACCTACAACAACGACCCAGATACCAGCGATCCACGGCCAGCTGCCGCTGATGCCCCAACTCCTTGTCCATTCGTTGTGGGCAAAATGTCGGACTGTTACGGCCCGTTTCTCGTGTACATTGCTCAAGAACGGTCGCTTGTAGTTCACAGCGAAGGTGAATACGCCGTGTTGATCTGGAGTCTTGAAGGTGGTTGAGTATGTCGTCGAATTCTTATGTTGGGTGAGTGCTGAAGAGGAGGCTGGGAGCGGGATCCGGTAGTATGGATCTAGCATCGTGAATTCAAGCTGGACGGCGTCATCGGCCGGGGCGACAAAGGGCTCGAAGTGGTCGTATGAGTATTCAGACAAAGCGATCGAGAAGGTCTTGTGATCAACATGTTAGCCAAAAGGAATGAAAAAAAAAGAAAAATAATAATCTCGAGATACAGGTCTCAGGATTAGTAGGCACGTACCACATCGTGTTTAATCCGGTAAACTTCACCGTTAACGACGTCCTTTCCGAACTCCTCGCCCCAATGTTCAATTCCATCAACCCTAAGCACTCCTGTCTCCTTGAACGTCCACGCAGTGACGTCCTTCGCGAACGCCCTGTTCCCGCTCATCTGGTTGGTCTTGGCGACCTTTGTAAAGCTCTTATCAGCGAGTAAATCAGCCCCACCGACAAATGTGATACGTGCGCTGTTCCTGGTCTGTACACCAGCGACTAGGACAAGCTGTTCTCCAGCAGAGAAGACGTTCTCGTCATCAGCAAAGGACGCGGATTCCTTGGTATCATAGGAATAAGCGAATCTTGGTGCCTTAAGAATTGGCTGGACGAGGGGAGAGCTGCCGAGGGCAAGCCCGGCTCCTCTGTATAATAGCTTCGCAGCCTTGTCGTCCCCGCTATTAAAGTAATTCTTGGTATCGGAGGGGAAACTTGGGAGGTCCACTAGAAGGGTATCATGTTCTGGCTCGATTGCATCGGCGGGATCAAAGTGGTTGACGACAGCGAATCCCTTGGGTGGCAGGAAGATATCGACTTGAGAGGCAAGCTCTGTGATAGCAGAGGGGATGCTATCATCTGGCGAGGAGGGGAGTAGGATGAGGATGTTCCCGCCGGCGGTGGCATGTTTAAGGAAAGAAGACGACGGGAGGTTTGGTCCGAGGCCCTTAAGCTTAGTGGGGAATAGAATGATATTATCGTACACGCGCTTCTCATGCTGGAAGAGAGTTAGGGAAGTCGATTTAGGGCTGTGGGTAGTAGTCGTGAAGCCACGGGCTGGTATCAACGGGTTAGCCAATTTGTATGATAAATCAATTGATCGCAACCAATTGTGGAACTTAGTATATAAATATATACTAGTATAGATAAATATATAATATACCTTCGAGATCACTAATTAATGTCTGAAATTGAGCTTTTACATCTTCTTCCAGCACCAGAAGGGTTCTCGGCCCGGTCAACGAAATGGCCTGCGATAACGAGACGAGCGAGACAAGCGCTGTAAGGACGCTACGAAGTGTCAACCCCATGATTGAGGTTCTATAGATTCCAATTACCCGATCAATGGGTCCCGAATCGGCCAGCGGTGGTGATTATGGATGAGGTTGATGGTCGTGGTGGAGGGAAGAGATACGTAATGTTGGCGGTGTGCTTTTGGGGAAACGTGTTTTCTTGGGGTTGTTCAAGCCATCGTTTGTCTGCCCGCGCCACAGATCCTTTCCAGTGATGCGATCAACCAATCCAACGCCACCTTCTCGACTAGGATGAGGGCCAGCCGTTAACCAACTTTGGTGCAGCTGGCTATAGCTCCAGGTGCTTCACTCTGGTAGTGGCTGTATTTTTTTTTTTTTTTTTTTTTTTTTCAGGCTTCACGGCATAACCTGCAGCACGGAGCTAAATTTAAAAATTAATAAGCTATAAGACCTGGCGGGGCAGATCGAGAAAAGCAAAGAAAGGGGGACGGACCAGTGCAGTGACCTCATGACCACATGAGCCCCTCATACGGCTCACTGAACATCCACAAAGGGAGGACTTATATATATCATGCGCGAAAATGTATGAGCAATACT
This sequence comes from Orbilia blumenaviensis, assembly GCA_036872755.1. Classification (NCBI taxonomy): domain Eukaryota; kingdom Fungi; phylum Ascomycota; class Orbiliomycetes; order Orbiliales; family Orbiliaceae; genus Orbilia; species Orbilia blumenaviensis. The sequence continues at coordinate 670,770 of JAVHNS010000014.1, forward strand.
TCCGTCCGGATGATAACTTTTGTTCCTGCATGTGCATGCGATCTCTGGTTATCCTCCCTTCGGAACCAGGCCCATGTCGCCTTGAAGGATCTTTGGGGATACTAGCCTTATGTTAGTACTTGAATGCAGACGTGGTGTGCCCTTTGACTGCGGATACCGGGCTATCAGAGGGAGGGGATTCCTTTAAGTACTGGTATCATTCTGAGGATAGCTGAGTTCAACCTGGTTCATGCGTGGCATACATCTATTTCACATTATAATATTTTTTTAGCTCCTACTGTCCTTGGTGCAGAGACGTCGGAGTTATTAATATCAGGACCAAAAAACCATACTATTTTCAAACTTTTCATAAAATTCATTCTCGATTCTAGAGGATATGAAATTCGTTACATGATAGACATAACGCGAAAAGGGATTATATAGCGCCCCCAAAGAAAGAAAAATCCAAAGCTCACTAATACTGCGGTTAACAAGACCGGATTCCGGGTGTTCAGCGGTAAGGATAAATAAAGAGGAAAGAGAAGTAAAAGTATATATATGACGAAAGGAAGAACGACAGGCGGGCAGAAAGCCAGGCAGATCAGGCAATACAACATTAATAGCCGTTGTTAACAAAAAAAAGGAAAAGAGATAGCAGACTTGGTATATCCGTCATAAGATCGTTTCATTAGTTGAGCGGAGGAAAAGAAAATACATGATAAAAAGTATATCGGGGAAGATAAGGAAAGGGAGAGAGAAAGGGGATTATTAATATATAATATCATTCGTCGAAGTCTAACATCTAATAGTAGACGGCCTCACGTGTGTCTCTGACGCGGTCACGCTCACCGTAAGGAGTGTAGTCACGCCTCTCATTAAACTGCTCATAGAAGCCGCCGCTATTTCTCGGACGGCTTTGAGAGCGCTCGTAGCGTGCATCCCGCTCGATTTCTCGGACACGTTCTGTTTAGGGAAGAGGTTAGTCTCAATGTAACGATAGATAGTCCTTTATCCTGCTCAGATAACTCGGAGAACTCGTTGACTTACCACGGCGGATATCCTTTGTAAGCTCGATCAGGTCCTGGATCTGATCGCGGTGGAGATAGTCAAAGACGTAGACAAAGTTATCTGTTTCCTCAAAGTTGTAACCGAACTCGTCGAGTGCCTCAGCGCAGACGAGGTCCTTTGTAATTTCGGTCCAGAGTTCACCCTTTGCTGTACGTTCTCGGTGCTTGCTGGAACGACGGATGCCGGCGTTGGCATTGAAGGACGAAGAGTTCCAGGAAACGTCAGCGTTTCCTTCAAGAGTGATTCTGCGTCCAGAGCCGGGGACATCGACAACGGTCCAGCCTTCCTGTTCAGCCTTAAAATCCTTGAAGAAACCAGATCCTCGCGGGGACGCGGGGACGAGGGCGCCAGAAGAATTTCGGGGGGATGAGAAGCGCTGTTCGCCTTCGGTACGTTCCCTATAGCGGCCGTATCCGATGGTGCGCTTTACCTCACGGTCCCGAGATTCACTACGACTCCTGGAGTGTTCTTCGTGCATATGATCGTGATGATCATGAACATGATGGTCGATGTGGTAGTTCTTGTCGAGACTGAGTCTTCCAGTAGCATTCCACTTTCCGCCATATCGTCGCTCGCGGACTTGCAGTAGTGTTTCACGCTCGGCGACGACCTCGCGGCGCTGTGGTGGGGGTGGTGGGCATGGTGGTTCAGCTACAATATGGATTGCGGCATGATCGATATGGATGTGATTGTGGTGATGAACATGTTCATGCTCGTGCTCGGTAACCTTGATAACGTTGTCAATTTCAACCTCGCGGATTGGAACGATCGGTTCAGGCTCTGGTGGGACTTCGTAGAGGTCACGCTCGATGATTTTCTCCTGACGGACTGGGACCAAAGCGCCAGACGACCGATTCTCACGCTCGTAGAATCGAGTCAATTCGCCGCCACGCTCACGGCTGCGCTCGCGGTCGGGATTATAGAGGTCAACCTCACGATATTCATGCTCGTGTTCGTAGAAACCCGGGCCGTGGTAATCTCTGTCACGGTGGTCAAATTCAACATCGACAGATCCCCTGCGGTATCTACCAGATTCGTGACGGGTCGTCATTTTGATGTCTAATTAGGTAGGAGATAGTATGTCTCTCCAAAGAAAATAGATAAAAAAATATACTCGGTGGTGGGTCTAAATTGCTGATGAAGAATATGTGAATTAGAATGATGGAACTTGACCGGGACAGATCGATGACGGGATCTCTTAGTATATATAGAAGCATAAGTGCATATAATATAGGGAGTGAAAGGATCGAGACCCCTTCCAGCCGCTTTCGTGTGGCACGGCCGGGTGACACATCATTCAGCTGAATTTACCTCGACGAAAATGAGGGGAAAACTCAGCTGGTACGGCGGAGTACCGAATACAGCCTCAGGCATATGCATGAAGAATCAAGGACATGTACAGATACGTACCTTCACCAAAGCTGTGTTGGAGCTGTGTCGTAATGAGCTAGTACGAAGGGAGTAGCCAGTAGGATTAGGCTGTGAGCAAGACTCAACACCACAAAGCTAGGCTGGGAGCGCAGAGCAGACGAAGGATCGATATATCAGGGAGGAAGTCGCTGGAAGAGTTGGTGTAAGAAGGAATCAGAAAATATTTGCCCTCGGAGGAGCGGCATTGCACTTTATATCCCCTCGTCGGTGCGCACGCACGACCCAGGATTCAACTCTGTGGTCTTGTGTGTGTGTGGCCGACATGGCGTATACCTTTTTTTTACTTCACCCTCCTTTAGGTTTCCCATGCACTTCCATGATCACAAATGATCAATAACCGCCAACGTGGGAAGCCAGAAAAAATAAAACAAACTAAAAAGTGAGAGAAATGTACACTTGCATAGACAACTGTAGGGCAGATTACTTAGGCAAAGCTTTCTGGCTCCGTTGCATCAGCTTGCATGGGGTTGGATGGGCGAGGAGGATGATGAGGTCGTATGACGTATTGCGGTCGAGAGGGGATGACTGGATCCAACCACCATCCCTGCTTCCTATTGGTTGCTAGTCCCGCTAAGCTCGAGCAGGCATTTTGGGCAACAAATGTTCGAGGGCTTGCGCTTACAATTGCTCCAGGGCTGCGACAGCCATCAATTCCTTTAGGACTGGAAGTATACCTCTTTGAGGATATCACAGGGTGTTAATTACTAGTAACCAGCTCAAGCACTCGTACTGTACTGTTAGCTGTTTTTGTTTTTATGCGATCGGGTGCCAGAAACTGCGCCTGGCTTGCGGGTAGGCAGTCCCCGTTTTGGGATCCGGTCGTTATACCAAATTCTGTTTGAGCTTTAGATAAGCCCTATGGTACAGCTGTACAGATGAATTCCGTCGAGGTCATAGTCACCCGTTAGTTACACCAGATGATGGTATGAATCAGTTATCGGTGTTGCGCTGCATACCTCGACCTTAGCTAGCTCTTACAGATCGCGATCAGATCCTTGGAAAAGCTTCCAGCCTATCTGTCAGGTAATATTGATTCTACTGTACTTCGCAAGTCAATAAAAATAGCAAGTAGCATATCCGCCTCAATCAAACGGTTTTTTTTGGTGTCTTCGTGGCGTCTCATTGCTCGAAGTTGAAGCTCCTCTCCCTCGAACAAAGACGGATCTAAATTCATCCCTCAGTGCGTCATCGTGCAGGGTTATCCTCAAGGTGCCTAGCAAATCAGGATTTTGCCCGTAATATACCGAAACAACGATTCTTCCAGGTCGGTTCATGCCCAGCGACAAAGCCGTGGGTCGCCAAAAGGCCCCGAGTTTAATTGCAAACAAAAACCGGGCTGCAAGATGACGATAGGCCTCTTTTCTGCCCTTGTCGCATTAGAAAAATTGGAAGGAAAGAAAAGTGCTGGATCGTTCCACAAGCTCCACCCTGGAATCCTGAAACGCGATCTGATAGGTGCACTGCATGCATCTTCGATTCCCTTGGATCAACCTGTGCTGCAATGAAAATGGACCCTGTCGTCATTGTTGGGTCATTAAAGTTATGCAGGACGCCGGATGAGAAATTACTAAGTATATGAGTTGCGATTCTATTCGATTCCTGCAAGGACGGCTTTGGCGCATAAGGTTTCCTGCTTAACCGATATGCATGGGGGCTAAACCGCTGCAGCGCTGAGAGGGATGCGAGATTACCACGTATGTGTGGTGGAAGGAGACATAATCTATATTCGACGATATACTTAGTTTAAAAAATGTAGTTTCTGCAAAGATCAATGGATTCGATGTTGACTTTAGCTTTTTCGCCCTCGATAGGCGTCTTGGATGGGAATAAGGTGTGTCGAAATATCTATTCAGTCTGGATGTCCCTGAAACTCTCAACGAAATCCCCGCAATTGCCGCTGGAGACCTCAAGAACCTGGCTAAAAATGCTAAAAAATGGTGGCGAGAGTATCGCACACAGGTTCGCAAGATCGACCGGTTCCTCTATGCAAAACTAGGGGTTTTAGTTGGTCGCCACTGCCGTAGTTAGCTTCGCTATCCTGGTGTCCTGAGCTATGTAGCTCTACTCGTGCATACGGTTCGAAAATATTCAGGTCAAAGTTTTGATGTGGTTTGGCTGATGGGTTGTTCAATTCATTTTGTCACCCGGTGTCTACCTACCCACCTGTACCCTGTATACAATTTCGAAGTATATAACTTAAGCGTCTCCAGATATTAGAAAGAGTTTGAGGTACCGTGGCCTACAACCTGAAGCTTCCTGGGCTCAAGCAGTAATCACACTCTACTCACGCATATCTACTTGTGCATATATACTAACCTAAAACTCAGTGCGACTAGTTAGCGGTGTATATGTCTGCGTAGGTACCCGCATGCGCGTCAAAGAAGAAATATGGATGCGGCCTGTGTAACATCAGACGTTTTCGTCCCAACCGCGCCGGCCACCGCCGTTGGACTCCCGCTAGCTTGCCAGTACTGTGTGGATGAATTTTTTTTTTTTTTTTTTTGGTTTTTAATCGTCTCATTGGACGACACCTGAGAAGAGCCCCGACCCGGTTCCAGGACGCAAACAGAACGAACAGAATAAAGTTAACCCTTTAACAAAGTAGCTCAGCAGCTATAACAAAATGCCAAACTTCATTTCGATGAAGTCTACAACTAGCATCTCCAGTATTAATCAAGTATTGTGACCCTAGCGTACCTACGTAGGCCGCCGGTAAACAATTGACGTCGACGTCGATGGGACTTAACCTTACCAGCTTCAGTATCGATATCAGTTCAGAATTTCCGTTAGCACTTACGGGCTAAATATAATATTAGAATCCTCCAGCTCGAGCTGGCGTCGCGTTGGATATATAGCTATATATAGCTATATACATGAACGGAAACTTACACGAACATATGTTCGGATGCTTTTTACAGCTTCAATGAGGTACGCATACCGGTACATATCCGTTCCATGGATTCGCACATCTTTCAGTTCTAAGTACTACGAGGCTATCGTTGCAAAGCTTTTGAGCTTGAGCCATCCAGACTGCTTTCTACGAAGATTCGATTCTTAGAAATCCGTTAGGGGATGTTGACCCCAAATGAAATTCCGAAATCGAATCGCGCAGGTATATATATATCAGACGTTACACGTTACAAAGTTCTCGAGCAACCTTATGCCAGCTGGCGGATCAGGTCTGGACACGAATTCCACGGATAGTCGTGTTATTTTTATATATCCCTTGCAAACCCATAGTTTAAATATATGTTTGAATTACCGATCCTTAGAAGCCAGGCGAGATCACTGCACTACCGATGAAAATCCCTCTCCCTATATTGGCAATCGCTGATCTCTAAATTTTGCTTTCCACGTTTTTACGACTTTGATAAAGCTGCTGATTAGAAAACATCCTGAATTAGTTGCAGATCAGTAATTGACTTGTGAAATCGGCCTCGCTATAGCGCTGGAATAATTTTTTTTGTTAAATCACGACGGGGTATATCGAATATCCTCAATTAACCTCCAGGATTGCTTTCACTATACAAAAACAACATTTCATCAGGGCTTTATTTATTACTAACTACGAGAATTATCGTCAGTGATAGTGTTCTATCTCGACAAAGTCAATCATTTGCGTCTTAAAAAGCGGTATTGAAAATTACAAAATATAGATAATTGACGCACGTTATATATTATATACGTCAATTTATAAATGCTGGCCGGAAACATGAAAACAGAGCGAAAAGGAAGTCGTTCATCTAGGCGGCTCCAAGGTGCGCCGCCGGAACCTCCGTCTCCTCCACAATCAGAGAGTGGAGAGGCATATATGCCTATTCAAGACCGTGGTCGGAAAGTGAGTACCCAAAGGGTATCCATTCAGACCCTTACCGGTCTAGCCTCGCCGCCATTATCTGCCCGGGACCCGACCCTAGATGGACTTCCATCACTCGGAAACCCTGAGCTCTCAGACGGAAGGATAACGAGAAGTCAGTCGAATTCAGTCGCCGAACAAAGTTTGTGACCCTTATCCAACTTACTGCTTGTTTTTACCAGGATTTCAATTGAGTAACAGCTTCTAGAAACGGTCGTCGTGGAAACATCAAACTCAGCACTGACAAGACTTTCTGGGAGAGGTTCTCGAATCGAAATTCCAAGTTCGAGTATCAAGTCTGTCGATTTAGGCCAGGTAGAAGCTAGCCCCGCGAAGAGAGGGTAAGTCTTCACCTCTTTACTTATGCAACTGTTCTTTTCTTTTTCCTCCTGTGTTTTCATATACGTATGCTAATAACCTCGCTCTAAGGCGGCCGAGTCTTAGACAAAGTAAACAGATCGAGGGAAAAGAAACAAAGGACCTGCCGATTCCTTTACGTCTCCCTCTACGAGGAATCATTACTAAGCGGCGTTCCATGAACCCTCCGCTTATCTCTAATGGTAGTCTAGTTGCTGATAAACTCGAGGAAGCTCGTCAGACTCGGGCGGGGAAGAGAAAAGTGGAAAACGTAGAGGTTACCCTTACTTCGAACGGTGTACAAGTTGAAGGCTCTATCAAAGCAATCCAGGGCCCTGAACCAAAACGCCAAAGATTTGACCGAAATTATGAAACTTTGGTAGAATCGGGTTCCGCAACGGAGGCTGTTCAAGCTACTTCGACTCTAGAGTTGGCTAAAACCCAGCCTAATGACAAATGGACTACCCAGCAAGTTATCGGTCTCGTACCTGAAAAAAGAAAAGTGACTGCACGGAAGTATTCGAAGATTTCACAGGCCCCAATGGCAATTGCTACACCGTGTAAACCGCCGGCAATTGGAAAACCAGCTGTTTGGTGTGATGTACGTGTTTTAACCCCTTTCCTCCATCCAGTCTACCCACTCATCAATCTATAGACTCGCCAAGAGCTTTGCGAAAGCTTGTCATCTTTTCGTTCTTATCAAGGTGGCTGCTATGCCTCAAAGGGTTTTGGTAGGGGGTATCTAATTGATGGCCATGCATCTGAACGAGATTATATGGATGGTAGCATCATTATCTCCCATGCAGGCGGGAATAGTGAGGAGGTTGAAGGTGAAAGACGTCTAGTCCGCGACCAAACATGGGATAAGGGTGTTATAGCATATCTTCGTAATAATTGCGATCAAATGGTACCTTTGATCGTGATTATCGGAGAACGGTGCCCTACTGCCCCATCACGCCTGGAGCACAGGTACTCCGTAATGGATTGGTTTAAAGTTACTCATTGCTGGCCTGAGAAAGATAGTAAATCTGGTAACATCAGGTGTAAGTTTCGACTTGAGAAGTTGGATGCTTCAGAACGAGGCTGGTGGGCGGCAGCAGATACACCTAGGGTTCGTGAAGATATGGCAATCGAATATATCAACTGCCCAGGTTGCCGACAGAATAGTCCCTGGGTTTATGACAAGGAGCCCATGTGCTTGAATAAGGACTGCAAGAGGTTTTGGACGGTAAGCCAGCAATGCTGTAAAATCTTAGTGCTTAGGGGCTTAATGCCCTAATAAGGTGTCAGCTAACATCCACTTAGGTCCATTCTGGACGAGGCGGTAAAGTCCCCGAGCATTTTGTCTATCGGAAGTCCTTTCTACATGGAAGGACAGTCTGGCCAGATGCTGCAACAATTGCCCCTGGGTCCCTTGGTCCGAGCCTCCCTATCGAAGATGAAATCACTGAAAGCCACGGGCGTGACATTAAGCGGAAGTTCTGGAAGGGCATGTGGTGTCAAAGCTGCGGGAAACTAAATTGTAGAGAACTCTGGAAAAGCTGGAAGTGCACCAACTGCGACTATGAATTAGTACCGAAGAGGTCCCATTTCATACCTGCAGACCTTTCCGACCAGCATAGGCCTGAATACACAGGCCCTCCCATCCCAGAGAATGTTGTTGATCCCTTGATTAAATCGGGCTCCTTAGTTCTCCCAGATGGGAGGAGGGCAATGATTTATGACGTGTTTCACTGTGGCAAGATTATCCACATTTTGGCGAACAAGACGTGGAATGCACTCTCCGGTGGATCAGATTGGCTTCTTGATAAATATCAAGATATCAATATGCCTTTCAAACGACACGAACTTAAGACCCATAAGCGTAAGTGTTTGATTATACCCCCCATATCTAGTGTCAACGTTCTAATAATTAATATATAGTTACGGGAAGACTTCTAACCCAGCAATTCTCCTTTAATTCTGGTGCTCCGTACAAGTACATTGTTGAAGTTGATAGTCTCTCGTTCGAGCAATCACCAAGGGTAGTCCAGCAAGCCCTAAAAATCTTGCAGACGGATGTTACTCTCATGGTCCCAGACGCGCTGCCCATGAACGAGGTTCTGAATGTGGCATACTTTGAAGAGCAGAAGATGGATGTTAGTATTATCTTCATTTATGTGAAACCGAAACTAATTTTTCTAACCATTATTCTGAATATTGATCAGTTCCACGACGACGGCGAAGAGGATCTTGGACCTTGTATCTCCTCTATATCTTTGGGGTCTCCTGCAATGATGTATTTCCGCGTCAAAGCGAAATATTGCAATGGAACGCTTTCAGCTGCCGATAAAGCACTTCTGCAGCCTTCGAACACTTTGTGCACTGACTCATCGAGTCCAGAGCCTACTAAACGACCTTCCAAGCGAAATATCCTGGAACTCCGCCTCCACCATGGAGACGTCATCATCATGAACGGACGCCCTATCCAGAGACTATTGGAACATGCAGTCACTCCAGAGGGATTTAGGATTGCAGCTACGGCTCGCAACATCAGTTCATACAACGCCGTGATAAACTCGAAAGACCCCAAAACAAGAAGAACTGGAGAGCGGCGGAATCTACAGACTACGGGAAGCGACGAATTTAGCACTGAAGGGGTGGCGTTGGAGCCGCTGAGCCAACTAGCCGATGTTATTGACAGTAATCTCGCTGCGAAGGCTGTAGACACCTCAGCGGTGCCACCACTTACAATGCCAAGTAATTCGGGATATGTTTTTAATGAGGGTAGTACGGGGACTCTAGCACCACAAATCCTTTACCAAGATCAAGAGCAGGCCAACAAACATGGTTTGAACAATCTCTCTATACCTCAAGCACTTATCTCGCCAGCGATTATGCACAGACAACAAAGTAACTTTTATAGCAGCCAATTTGAATCACCACAAATAACCGGGAGCGGCTCGCCATCTGTCGTAGCCCCTTCCCCTACTTCTATGTTAACTACGCCTGACTTCAGGTACTACAATATCAATGCAGCATCGGCTACGCCGATCGAGTCCCTTAGAGGGCAAGATGGTGCGAATACCTACGAGGAGCCCATTTCACCTTTAACAATTGGCTCCGCGGTTATGGGGTGCCGTTTTCTTCAGCCCAGGCCTGATGCAGTGCCATTAAATGGGTCAACCGATCCTAAGGCACCGATCGAGCCTATGACAAAGACTACACCTCATGCGGTGGCAGGATCCCCCCAGATACCTGGAACTAGCCTGCAGCCTCAGGAATACGTGGGATCTGAGATAATAGATTGGAGAAAGCATGAGGGTTTAAGGGCGCCAATTCCATCGCCAATGGCAAAGGCTAATATGAATGGCTATGGATATCAGAATCTTGCTATCGGGTGTCGATCAGGTGTGCAAACTGTAGCAGCTAATGAAACCGTGGAGCTACAAGGTTGGAGCCATGAGCAATTCAAAAGACTTCAAAATATGTTTTTATCTGGTATGTTTGATTCGGTAGTGTCAGTAAGAGATTAATTGAAGCTGATACGAGACACAGGTATTGATGATTTACATTCAAAAGACGGCGCCGCCTGATTTATCCGCAAAATGGAGTTCCAGATCGTTAATCTTGGTTTGTTATACATAACAAACATGCTCTAATTTCTAGCTGAGGCGCAATTGGTTTCGTCTATTCGAATACTGGGAACTTCGACTCTATGCTGGAGCAGTGCGTTAACTACCTAGGTATATTGAGCCTAGATGCAATGTTTTGCATTTAGATCGGTGCTTTTGATCTTTTGAATACCTCAGTATAACTAATGGCAGCGAAATATATTGAGAGATCGAGAACATGTAGCTCACATTCATGGGTATGGATATATAAATATGCTTCCTTAATAGATTCGAATGACATATATTTGCGGTGGTCCTTCAACTCTGCCTATGCACTCCGTTGCAGTTAGGGCTAGGTGGCATATCATCTAAGGCACTAATACAAGACCGCAACCATTTGACAGGCCGCAGTAAGGGTTTCATGAAAGATCTAGAATGGCCCGCTTTATTCTGCTACAAATTGGAACCCTGGCCCTTATGATTATTTGAGATGCACGATTAGGGTGGTACTCTATCCCGTAAACCCCTTTATCGGGTATAATTTCATGCATATCGCTTTAACAGTAGATCCTCCAGGGTCTATCGCGAAGCCTTCTCTATAGAGATATAGTTGCTAAGTATATCAAACCGTAGTGCTGGGCTCTTGACCAAATTGCGGAACGCCCTCCTGGGCCTCCTTTTTTTGTGGGAAAATCGTGTCCTTGCAAGACCACCAAAGGACATCGTACAGCGTATCGTTATACCTTCCTTTCTCAAGATCTTCGATGTAAAGCATTGGGCTGAATTCATCTTTAAGTATGAGCCTCGATGCCCAGGCCAAGTTGTCCCACCAACCCATCTTGTTCCTCGGTTGTTTGTACACAAGAGACCATATAGTATCCGGCCCATTCGGTAGGTTCATCTCTTTTATTTTTATTATATCTGCCCTATGCACTAGGGTTTTTGATATCGGTTCGTATAAACCAACGATAGCAGGTATAAATGTGCTCTTGATGAAGAGGTCGTAAACTTTGGGATCCGATTCGCAATATTCGACCTGGACTTCCTGCGGGTCGTTGTTGACGTCGTCGAAAGCGAGCTCTTTGAAGCCCCAGTAATTTCGTATTCGTGTGTACCGTAGAGGGAAATACAGGATATCCGTTTTCTCCACCGGTTCCAATGGTTTTGCGGTCTCAGAGCTTGCTGTATCGGTCGCAGCCATCTCGGCAGCTGATACATTGGCAGCAGCCCGGTCTTCTGGTCGAGTGTCGTTGTCCATATCGTCGAGTAGATGACAAGTTCTTCAGCAGCCTAGGCCAGCGTGTTTAGCGATGCTCAGAAATATAGATCGGCGCCCTGAACCCCCAAACTTGAATATCTGCTCGCCCAGTAGCGCTGCTTCTGATCAGATCAGATCTCACAGGTGCCGGAAACAACGCAAAGTCGAAACTCTGTTCCATGAACCTAAGAAAATTAAAGGCTATGTAGACAACACAGAAAATACCACAAAGTAGCTGTATGCAGAATGCAACAGGCCCTACAGTTGCACGATCATGATATCATGGTATCACCGGGTTTCCAGTGCATCAAAACCGTAACTGTACGGCCTTCTCGAAAGTAATTTTTATGTAACGTCTAAGTCCAAATTGGAATATTCATTTCCTTGTGTATACATATAGCTGTAAGCTCATGAATTGATAAATCCGTTCTCAGACACATATTGTACCCATTGCAAATCAATACCAGCCAGTTCTAACATTTTAAGACTAAACTCAACTATGTGGCCTAATTTTGCCGTGCCATGAAATAGAAACTCTGTTCTTTGATTGAAGGAATCAATAGAGGTGGTGGATTTGAACTATTAGCCTCCGGCAACAGTAACCCTAAGGTGGCCATTGCCCCCAGCGTAATTAAAGCCTCCAACCTTATCGAAGAGTCTACACCTTCTGTTAACAGTATTACCACCATGAGCAACGTCGCGGCTGGAAAGGAACTACTGGTTAGCTTTATCGCCTTCAATATGGGACATCCGCAGAAAGACGCCTAAGTAAGGGTGAAATGGGGCTGTAGGGCTGGAGGCAGGGTTACCAGTATGAGGAAGCACTAGATGCGTTTTCTGCTTGCCCGATCCAACTACACCCGCCCATACGACAGAACTGGGTCGGTCGTCTAGTAGCTCTACAATTTCTCGTATTGAGGCGTAGGAGATAATTAAAGCAGGCCGTGGAATCTTTGAGAGTGCAGACATTTGTGAACCTGCACGTGTAACGCTTATGCAAGACGTTATCGCGTTTTGAGATACCTGTGAGCAGATATGACTTAGTATTACTTCATCAGAGGGCAAGGAAGTAACTGTGAAGATACCATTGGGAATTGGCTTTGTTAGATCTTCGTTCGTCAGCCCAAGCTCTTGGGGAGATGGAAGGCCTTCGCCAGGCACGAGGGCATTAACGTAGTCAACCTCAGGTTCAGCCATCGGTGAAGGCATAGCGTTGATAACTCCAAAGAGAGTGAGAGCATAGACAAGGGCTACTTTGATGGCAACCATTTTAGTCTTGGTTTTTGGTTAATTGATATGTGTAATTGTGTTCGAAGATATTAAAATGTTGGAAGAGACTCAGAATCTAGGGAATTAAGAAAGATGAATGCGTGTTATAATGTTAAATAGTTATGCTTAGGGGTATTTTGATATGATACTGCTAACATGATGGAGCATTTTCAGCTTCTCAGATGAGGTACCGGCGTATTTATATCTTTTTATGGCCTGCTGTCCGATCCTCTAGGCACTATGCACCTGTAGGCATGAGCACAAAAGTTCAAAACGAGTGAATGGGCTCTTCGGTATGTCCGTTCAATTGCCGCTGGTATAACTACTTGATTAGAAGAATTATTTTGTCTCAACTTGGGGACTTCTGGGCAACACCTCGCCAAATTATGAGGTGGTAGATGCCTAGGCGGTAATATGGTACGGATCACCGCAATGACAGCTCCGTATATGTGAGCACCAACCAACCCATAGTGCCCAGGTTTGCGGGAATGTTGGTAAGGCCTTGGCCTCCGACGCGAGTAAGCACCAAGCCAGGGCGGTGATGATCGACTTGTGTGAAATCTTGGCGCTTATTTTTTCCGACGGCCAAGTACCGCACAATGCCCCATTCCGCACGCCAAGCGCTTAGATAGCTAATTATGTTTCCAGAAAGTGCAGAAGCCGAAGAGTCAAATGTAAATAACAGATTAAACGAGAGGGCGCTGCGGTAAGCGATGAGCAGTAGACGGCGGATGTGTCTAAGATCTAGACCCTTAGCTTCCGAATTCCTCTAACCTTTAATATGTGCTGGCGGCATTCCTTTATAAATTTAGCTTACGCTTACTGAAAACGGCCAATAAGCCGGATCCTAAGTACTTCGGGAGCCAGCCAGGCAGACTATCATCCTCCTACCATATCTCTTCTGCCAACCGTTGTGTTTTATGTATCTATCTATCTTCTTCCCAAAGGAATACCTCGGTTGTGTAATACCTCGAGGCCACCCGATTCGTTGAATCTCTAGAGCTCTTGAGTAGTAACACGTCAAATGCGGGGTTAGGTCATACCATGAGTCTCGTAATATGCACCGGCGTGGTTATTAATCGACACGGCTGCTTGCAATACCTTATTAGCAACCAGCCTCGTAACCAATTTGCAAGCGGGCTTGATATAATCACTAATATGCTGTCATTGTTAGTTCATTCGGTAGATATGATTGCGCTAAGCCCAGACGGTATTGATTGGACGGCAGAACTGCGGTGCACATGCTGCCTTATGAATATCTGGCCAGATTTGATAATTTAGGCCGCCCTCAATCCATATCTAGTATCATAGGGGCATCACTCCAGAAGTTCATCAGAAGCGTAGAAGCAGCTAGTACGAGTGGCAGCTTTAAATTTATCTATCTCCTGGATGATTATGTGCTCCCGACTTCCGTAGAACAGTCAGACTAAACGCAAAGTTTTTTTATTGACTTTTTTTTAATTAACTTTGAAGCCTCATTTTGATGTTAGCCCGCGGGGCAGTTTCAAATCCAGACTATTGGGTAGGAAGGAACCCGGAGTGATCTGGCAAAGTCTATGAGGTAAAAGGGCTACGGCAGACTGTAGGTCTTCGGGTGGTTGGCTGTATGGCTACTCTTTGATAGCAGCGGATTGCCACTGCACCGTAGTAGCGATAGACGTACCAAGACCATGGCTACGAGGCGACCAAGACCGTTCACGCTCAAGCTAGGTCCGCAAAACTTGTGTTGTACGTGTTGCATAAAATAGCCGCTTCCGCCGCTATGAGGTGTGGCTTGACCCCTCTGCATGAATGTGTCGGGCTGCGGCACACCACTAGTGTTCCAGACACCCACAAAACTTTTGAACTTCTGCACTGCTGTTTCATGTCGAGTGCTTTTCGAGAACACTCCACACCCCTTATTAAGTATGTGGCTGTCATTTTGGGGACTGGAAGGGTAACGCTGGCGAGTCGAAACTTAACGGCGTGTTTCTGAGTGCCGCACTTTTTCTGCTGGCGTGCCGAGCTCGCGAAACAGCCAAGTAGTGCCGCTGGAGAAGTTCCGACCAAACGTGGAACAGAATTCGCCTTCTAGAAAGGTGGTAGCGGCAAGCGGGAACTCGGGTTAGGGTCCGTATGCTTTAGTCTCAAGGGGTTTTAACTTCTTGATGCGGTTATCTCAGGCACATATTGTCACCTATGAACTGTTTGAGGGCGATGCGGCGCTTAGAAACCTCGAGCTTTGGACCTTGGACCAAAAACTCGACGATGATGGGATAAAGGAGACAAAATAAATCTATAAAAGTCTGTCTTTTCACATCTTATTGTAATTTTTTTTTTATTATCATCAT
The DNA here is from genome assembly GCA_036872755.1 of Orbilia blumenaviensis. NCBI lineage: Eukaryota > Fungi > Ascomycota > Orbiliomycetes > Orbiliales > Orbiliaceae > Orbilia > Orbilia blumenaviensis. Next base: position 685,911 of record JAVHNS010000014.1, read on the forward strand.
TATCATATCAATCTAAGCAACACTTTCAACTAAAAACCCCTTCACTCTTTCAATCAACCTTTATAGCTGTCAAGTTTGATACTTGCTATCTTCATTCACTCGATCCATTCGACATAGCGACTAGTTTAAAAGCAACCTATATATTTATAATCTGAAACCCCAACACTATCTCTCTAATCCTAAACATTCAACCAAAAAACACATTCAAAATGCAGCTCTTCAGCACCCTCGTTCTTGCCGCTCCTCTCCTTTTGTCTGTCGCCATGGCCAACCCAAATGTATATGATTCGTACGATACCAGAACCAATGACTACGCCCCTTCAAACAGCTACAATCCCTATGACAACAAGGGCTACGACAATAAGGCCTCTGATAGCGGCTATAATGCCAAAAATACTCCTACCACCTACGGTGCTAAGGACCACTCAGATAGCTACAATGCTCCCACTGCAAAAGCTGATACTCGCAGTACGTTCCGCCTCCACCCTCATGCTTTCTTATTATAAGTTTTAATGCTAACCTTCTTGTTTAATAGAACATTGCATCCAGGAGTGGTTCGGCACGGCTCCATTGTGCAGGGGCCAATGTCCGGAGGGATGGAAAACAATCCGCACTGCCAAGCTGGCTGATAAGTGCGAGGAATCCACCACCGCAAAAATAGTTGAGTCGTGCGAGATGATCTCCAAGAATCTCTGCGTTGGTGGAGTTAAGGCATTGTGCGAGAGGTGTTATTAGAGATTGAAACAGTTATATTTCTTGGACAGCGAGGAAACGGTTAAAAGGGCTAGCCCCTTGCAGAACAGCATAGGATGCTGATTGTAATAATTTCTCCACGGACATATATATAGATCAAGTTTTTTTTGTTAGCGCATATGCATTATACTTATAGAATTTAGAAATTTTTGAGTATGAATAGGGTTTTTGTTTTATACTCAAAAGGGTTTTCTCGAACTTCCGTACGCTTTCCCTATTATAAAGTACCATCATGACATCAATATTTGTACTTCTGGTGTAGCTACGAGATCTATAGAGAATAAACTAGGGCCTGTGTAGCTGCATGTGTGCCCAGGATAATGAGAAACTTAATTGAGCTCAAATAATATAGTACAGCTCCGTGCTCAAACCATTGCTACTATCCTACCTAAGTGGCAAGGAGCAAAATCAGTATATAATACATTTTTAACCCCTGACGCGTTCCTTATAGCTGGAGGGCTAAAGCTGACTTATGGAATGGTTCCGACTTTACAGGTTCTGCATCGAATCCGGTGATGAGATGCTGGAAAGGAATATCCGGAATATTATCTAAATGGCCCGGTGTGGTATTATCAGCGTTGTGTTTGATTGTTCGCAAATTACTTAATTAGGCGAGTCTGGTCTCGTTGGCGAGTCCAAGTTACACAAGGAGTAAGGTTCGACTCAGGGATTACAAAACAGGATACCTTGACAATCTAATCAAGGCTGCTCCAACTCGTCGGTACGGGCCGCGGGAAGCTGCGCTTCGACAGCTGTAGCGACCTGATATATCAATGTTCTACGCCGAATACTATGTTGATAAGGTAAGGCCTATAACCAACGCAACCTCGAAAAACCAATAGTTGCGGTTCAAATCCTACCTGTCGGTTTCTGCCTGTGACCTTCCAGGCAGCTGTACAGTTTACCCCTCTTAGTTGGCTACTGATCATTACTGAAGCAATATCTGACACAATTGTACAAGTCAACGTATTATGCAACGGTACGATCTGCGTATTAATAGATATGATTCCGGCTTTAACGTAATATCATCAGCGTCTGGTAGCTCCCCACGGCAAATATACTATAATCAGTTGTTACGTTTAAATTTTGCCCGCCAAAATGATGTGTGTGCACGTGGCATATCGCAACGAACGTTTCAGCAGTTCGGCTATCAACATGATTGGCGTATACATGCTGCAGCTGGTGTGTACGATGCAGGATACAACGCAACCTGCAGGCGGTCGCGAGCCGAGAGCCATATGCGAATGCGGCCGGGTCAGTCAGTGATTAATACCAGCGGTGAAGAAATCTCGAGGACCTTTTGTGGATAAAGTGCCCCGAGGATTTGATTTAAATTACTAGGCACCCGCAAGTTGAGAATAGGTCCCTGGGTTTTGTTTTGTCCATATACATACACGTACCTACCTGTCCTACCGTTTAAACCAGATATATACGCCGCCGAGTACTACAAATCCAACATCATCAACTTCTAGCTTCTGCACTTTCCAGAGACACATATTTACCTTATAGAGTGCTTTGCTCCATGGACCGCCCCGAATTGATTGGATAGCAAGTGAGGGCTTAAGTAGGAACATTCCGCAGTCGGATAAAACTTTTTGATTCTACGATCGATTGTTCCTGGAACCCCTTCCCACAATATGGAGGAAGATATCAAGCTCTCCCACAAGCAGTATACTGTCGGATGGCTCTGTGCCCTACCACAAAACGAATTAGTAGCTGCAAGATCAATGTTGGATGTACGCCATAAGAAATGCGACCTACCTTCTGATGATGATAGCTCCTACACTTACGGATCTATTAACGGTCATAATGTTGTAATTGCATGTTTACCATCTGGCATGCCATGGATCAATTCTACTGCGAAACTTACGCAGCCCCTATCTCGGAGTTTTCCAAACATTCGAATGATATTATTGGTCGGGATTGGAAGTGGTATACCTCGGAATCCGGCCCCAGAAAGTGCTGACGACGATATCCACTTGGGTGACGTTGTGGTTGGTTGGAACAAACGGGCAGGAATACCCTCCATAGTTCAATACGACTTCCAAGGAGGCAATATCGGGGAAGATAATTACGAGCTACTCGGTACCCATGACAAGCCTGACCGGCGACTTTTGAACGCACTCACCACACTGGAACATAATCACCAAAAGGGCGAGACAAATTTCAGCGAACACCTCAAAAGAAGCCGGTTTCCACACCCAGGTCTAGAAAACGACAAACTATACGAGTCAATAGATAGTCATTGCGGCAGCGGCATGACGTGCGCCTCTCGCGACTCCTTTCGTCTCGTGCGCCGACCTGAAAGAAGTACCAAGGACCTAGTTTTTCACTATGGGACAATTCTATCGGGGAAACCTTTAATAAACAAAGCAGACACAAGGGACAGATTAGCCGCGAAGTTCTACAGTGCTCATTGTGTTGAGGCAGCCGCAGCTGGTGTGACGGATGGGAAACGTTGTCTGATTATACGAGGGATCTGTGACTATGCAGATTCGCATGAAAGCAAGGCTTGGCGGTTCTACGCTGCTACGACAGCTGCTGCTTTTGCAAGGGAACTTCTTTATACGATCGGGCCTCTATCTGTTGGTGCAAATGATATTCGTAGTACGTATCAACGTTCCCTAACCGCCCGCTGGCAACTGACTCGTAAAATTTGCATCATTGAAGTCTCTTAGAGGGTTCGATGTATAAAGTTATATAAATTTACAAGTGGCATGGATGCTAAATTTGGGTTAACTAGGGCTGGACGAATACAATATACCACCTGATCTCCTCGACAAACGAAACACCAATTTTAGAGGAAGGGAAGAGATATTTACGAAAATTCACGGAGAATTTTGGTCAAGTAATTCCCCAAAAGGTCCCTTGCTTCAAAGCAGAGGTCGTCGGGTAGTTTCCCTAAGTGGTCTGGGTGGGAGTGGAAAAACACATATCGCCCTTGAGTATGCCTATAAGTATGCGAAAGAATACTCCGCAATCTTTTGGCTAAATGCCACGAGCAAAGTCGAACTGGAGAAGTGTGTTAGAAAGGCGGTGCAGTCCATTATCAGTATAAACACTCGGAACAGCGAGAATGAGACCAGGGATGATTCTAACAAAACTTATCTTCGCATTGCCCATTCTTTCGGCCTTGATGGCCAAGGTATCACGTCTGATGATACTCTTCTGAAGGCAGTAGACAGGTTTTCACCGATCAAATGCCTTAGTAAATGGCTCTGGAGAGAGTCTAACGACAGGTGGCTGCTGATCCTGGACGGTTACAACGATACAGGAGCTCGAGAGGATGACCTGAATAGCCTACTGCCTCTTAAAGATGCCGGACATATCTTTATCACAAGCAGGATACCAACTTGTTATAAGTCCTGCACAAATATTGATATTTCTACAGGTTTGGAACAGCGGGAAGCAGTGGAGCTTCTTCTTAAGATTTCGGGGGAAAAGATTTCATCGGACGGTCAGCCTCCTTGCATATATACCTCTACGAGGCATGAATATGCCTACTGACATGCAAGTCTAGAATACCAAAGCGCACTCATAATCGTCGAATTTGTGGGTAGGCTCCCGCTCGGTATCGAATTGATTGGAGCTTATTTACGGAAATACTCCATGTCGTTGGCTTCATACGCGGGGCTTCTGAAAGAAAGCTTCGAGAAGCCCCTTGAAAAGCTTCGTTGTGTTTGGGAAATCTCATTTCAGAAGTTAACCCGAGAGTCCAAGCATATGCTTCAGTTACTTTCTCTAATAGGGAATGAAGATATTCCTTACAAAATACTTGAAGCCAGTCGGGAGACCGTGGATTGGATGAGAAGTGAGTTACTGAGCAACCTGAGTACCCTATGAGCCCGGCGATCTGACATTAGCGTGCAATTATAGCATCCAGGAATGCCTTGAATAAAGCTATCGGGGAACTACTTTCCTTATCCCTGATCGGGGAAAGACAAGATAACAGTTACTATTTACACCCCATGGTCTACGAATGGGTTCGAGGATCCGGTGACGATGCAGTTATCGAAAACTCTTCCCTTATTGTCGATATCGTAACTTCTACCTTCGACTTTAGCGATGAAACAAAAATATTCCAGTCAGCCTATCAATATCGTATACTCCCCCATATCGAATTCTGTGCGGAAATATTTTTCAAGTACTTGGCTCCGGAAAGCAGTACACCAAGCGACAAGAGCAAAAGGATCGGTTTCAATCTCGCCCGTGTATATACGAATTTGGGTAATATACCGAAGTCAACCGCTGTGTATACGCGAAGCCTTAAAGGCGCAGTAGAACAGCTCTCCTGCCTGGATTTAAAGATGATGGATGCCCTTGGAGTAAATCTGAAGCTAGGGGGTCAGTACGACGAGGCCTTGAGGTGTTGTACTCAAGCGTTAGACGGAATGAATTCTCATGGCTATGGTGGTGAGGATAGCCCGGAATCGCTCATAATTAGCGCCCATATTGCTACAATATTTCAGTTGAAGGGACAATATTTAGAAGCGATAGCAAGATATAGAAGGGTTATGGAGCAACAAGAGGACAAGTTAGGATATCTCAACCCCCAAACGGTCGAAACAAGGTATCAGCTTGCCAGTGCACTGATCGATTCTGAAGAGTATTCGGAAGCGCTGGAACTTTTGGAACAAATACAAGAAGAGAAGGAGAAAAAACTCGGCAAGGACCACATATCGGTCCTCGACATAATTAACAATATCGCTACGATTCTCGAAAAGCAGAGCCCGTATTACGATGCCTTAAAATACTATAAGCTGGCTTATGAAAACCAACGGAACGCGTTAGGTGAGAGCCACTTCTCTACCATTAGAAGTAAATGCGGTATTGCTCGCGTTTACGGGAGGCTTGAACAATATGACGAATGCATAACGCAGTGGAGAGCAGTATTAAAGCAACTGGAGGATATATTTGGGGTAGGAGAGGATCAACCTTGGATTCTGCACACACTTGTCAGCATCGCAGATGATTTAATGCGCTTAAAAAAGTATTGCGAGGCGGAGGAGAAGTACCTTAAGGCATGGACTGGCTTTAGGAGGTTGTCCGGTAGGCTTGACGGTGAGCTCCTGGCCGCAAATGGGATAGCAAAAGCGCTGCGGAGCCAAGGCAAACATCAAGAAGCACTGAAGTGGTCTAAGGAAGCAGGACAGGCAGGACAGGAAGGACAGGAAGGACAGGAAGTACGGGAAGTACAGGAAGTACAGGAAGTCCAGGAAGTCCAGGAAGTCCAGGAAGAGTCGAATGAGGATAACGCTTCTTTTTTTGCCGCAAAGTTATGTACTGCTAACATATCTTCTCTTGATGGGAACCATAAAGCCGCACTGGGTTTATACGCACAGGTATTGAAGAAATATGAAAAAGGGAATGAAATTATAGATCACGCTGAGGCTTTAAAGATGGAGCTATCAATGGGCGAGATCTTAATTCAGCAAGGGAAATATCAGAGACCACTAGAATGCTCTAGTCAGGCGGAGAAAGCCTCAAAAGGGCTTTCGGAGTCGTTTGGCCCAAATCATTGTCATTCACCTGGGCTCGGGGCTGCTGAACCATGGAACGAAACTCACCAAGGGCTTGGCGACGAATCGCAACAGAAAAAGCAAGACGAAGAGAATTGCAGAGACACCGCGGTATGGCAGAGAGCGGGCAAGGGGAAAGAACGACCTGGGCAAGAAGAAAACAAACAACTAGAAGATAGGAACAGGTCGAAGGCAAATAATCAAGAGGAAGAGCAAGGTTATATAGACCAGCAAGAAAAACAGCGGGAGAAAGAAAAGGAGGTACACCGGCCAAAGAAATTTAAGAGGAAATGGAGTAAGTGGAACTGCTTCAAAGGAATATAAGGGAGGTCTTACGCGTGGCGATGTGTGGAATAAGTGTAAATATGTAAATAGGGTCTATTTAAGAGGGCCGATAAAACGAGTGCTGATTACTCGGGCGTTATATTTGTGAAGTTAACTATCAAATTTATATTCACTGTCATCATTCTCTTTTGTCCTTAGTTTTTTATTGATAAGTAGAACACAAACTATTACTGTTACTATACTATATATCTGCAACATCTAACGCTGTCTCGAACTAGGTATTTTTGATTGCAACTTACTAGCAACGAACGCTAACTAGCTCCACAGATCCAGTGCCGTCGTTTTGACAAAATTGTCTAAATTCGAAGCAACCATGGTATTAAAACGGGGCTTCATAACCCTCTGGGCTAAAAAGACTATCTTTGTAATCGCATCTGATTTCACGTTCACTATATGTCCTTTGGAATAGCAGTCAAAAGGATTTTTTGATTCGATGCGTCGGTTAATTACAATGAAAGTGTCCCCGAGTTAAAACCTGCACATCACCACGCTTGAATACGTGCAACTGATTTAATATATTAAAATAGAAGAGAAAACACCCTGCGGTTTTTGTACATTTTAGAAAAGGAAAAATAAAAGAGGGCCAAGAGAAGAGACTATATGATTGGTCCCGTCTTCTCTAGCCGTTTCTCTGTCCCCGACCTAATGAAGAACGGCTTCCCTTGTAGTGGCTTAAGGAAATTCCCGATGAACTCCTAGGACGACAATGCAAGCGCATTTCTTCAAGCCGTGACAGTAACTGTGACTGTGACTGTAGGAGCGCAAGCACCAGTAGTAGTAGGTGGAGCAGTGGTACTCGTATATCCGGAGCTAGTGGTGGTAGAGGTAGTCGTGGTCGTGGTCGTGGTAGTCGTGGAGGTAGTTGTAGATGACAGGTAGTTCTTAACGGCATTTCTAGCCTTGATAGCTTCCAGGATAGCCTCGTAACTCCAGGTTAGATCCTTAGCACCCTCCTGCGCTCCAGAGCCTCGATTGAACTGCTCGCTGAGATTGCCAGCTGCCTTCGAGTACTGTCTCACAACTGCAAGGAAGGTATCGGCATATGTCAAGAGTCCGGCGAATAGATTCTTACCAGCCGTAGTGGAGAGGGAGTATGTGCCGGCGGTAGCGGTGGCGTCAAATCGCTTGAAGAGGCTGAGCGAGGTTGAGTCGATTGTTATGGCACCAGCAGTAGCGAATTCAGCAAGGGCTTTGTAGATAACATGGGCGGAAGTAGTGGTGCAAATAAACCATGGATGGGCCTGAGAAGTACCAACACCGTCGTAGCTATAAATATCAAAGTTTTGTCAGTATTGGGCGGTCTTAACCTTTTTAATAACGTTCATGGCGAGATGTTTAACAGTGTAGAGATAGACTTACACATCCTCTGGGTATCGGCCAATAGCCCACCCGACCTTGTTCGCTGACTGGTTAATGCCGTAAAGGCCTTGGAAGGAAGAAATCAATCCATGGAGGGTGGCAAGGACTTTCGAGTCGGATGGAGGGAAGATATAACTTCCTCCCCTCAAGGATCCAAGCAAAGTGCCACAGTCAACACCACTCCTGCTACCGTTGAGAAGGCTAACCAGGTGAAAAAAGTTTATGTTAGTACATGAACACCCTTGCAAGTTTTAACAGCAATGATACATACGCAATCAGGTATCCCTTGCTAGAGCTCCAAAAGCTGTTGATAGTAGACACCTATATGTATTTAGGCGTTAGTTTGGTATAGCTCAGGTATTCGGAATCAAATGACGACTACTTACCATGCTGGCTTGGGGCGAAGTATACCTGCTCTTGGATGTGCTGTCTCCCAAGGAGTCTGCAAAAGCGGCACCCTCAATCATCGATCGATCTAAACGGTTTAGGTAAGCATCAAATGATAAACAATTCTACAGGGGAAAGTCAAAGCGACATACATTGGACGATAGTGGTGAAAAATTGTGTTCCACTTGTTTCTTCCCTATTTCTCTGTTAGAAAAAAACGCATGAGAATAGCCATTGAGATGAGAGGGCAACACACCAAAGGTCAAATCCTCCCTGGTTCCAGTAAGTAGCAACGTAATCGAGATCGGGTTTGATCACTGTTCCAAATTAGCAATTTGAGTTTTATGCATTGATGCTTATCTAGTCTATAGGCATACCTGGCCAGAGGGTGTTGGTAACATAGTTGCTGTCGATGGTGATGTACTTTTTAGCAAATTTGATGAGGGTGATAGCTCGAAGCGCTGGTCCGTCCTTTGGCAGATATTAGTGCATTGAGCGAGAAATACTAGTTGGGCATATTGCCTACTCGTTGTGGTCTTCCCCAAGACGCAGTGTACGCAGAATTGTCAACGTTGAACTTCGGTTCTCCCAGACCTATATAAAAAAATATCGCTTAGCAAATGTCTTTACAAAAGTATACCGAAAGAAGGTACGCAAGGGTAATATATGTTACTAACCTCCGCTAGTAAATGAACCGCTGGGGTTGTTCGTGTGTTGCAAGATATTCTGGACATTGACCCAGTCCTTGATGTACTGCAGATAAGCCCCATTCGCGAGGTACTCGCTGACCAAATGCTCCATGACGATGGAACCATCTCGAGTCCATTGGTAGAAGTAGTTCGGGTTGCTAGTGGAAGGAGAGGCAATGATCACACCAGGGCCAACGATCGTATTGTTGCTACTACCAATGTTCCTTAGCAAAGCGGATTGAGCAAATGACGCTTCGGTATTAAGCCATGCATCGAGACCGGTGGTAGCCGTAAAGGTATCAGGAGAATTTGAAGAACTGATCTGGTAGTTGACGTTGTTTCCAGGGTCATAGTAGCTAGGCAATTAAATTATAAGAATTAATACACCGCATATCCCCCCAAAACCAGAGAAATGACACATACCTTGCACCATTGACGTTGTAGGTGATATAGAACTGAGTAGCTCCCTGGGCGTTACCCGAGAAACCCCAGACTTCGTAACCAGAGGAGTCAGGGCCTGAAACATAAGTACCCGCAATAGTATTGCCGGAGCTCCAGTTATTCCCGTTGGCCCAAGTTACTGTCACAACTTTGGAATAGGCGAGGTTTTGAACCTAGTTTTTGAAAAATAAGGCGTATAAGCAGAGACTTAAAGCATGGCGAGGGTGGATACTCGCACAAAAAGCCCCTAATGAAAGGCGTTAGAATTAATCTTACCTTGATGGTGCCAGATAGAGTGCTGCCGCTATAGGACTGACTGATCAAAGAGACCTGGAGGGACAAAAGTTAGTTACGCTTATATTTACGTTATAGAACTATACATTACTAAAGGTCCCGATAAGTAATGCTCCTTACCTGAGTCGAGCGCTTTGAGAGCGGAGTCGCCCAAGCGAAAGTGACAGAAACTGCCGTGAAAAATAAACCGAAGGCACGCATCTTGGTTGACGAGAATACTTAACGGAGAAGTGAAAAAACCGACTAGTGTAAGACTAAGACCCGAAGACAAAATGTAGCGGTGTGGTGAGTAGAGTATTTTTGTATCCGATGAACGAGATTCCGTAGCCCATTTATACTAGATCATTCTCTAACAGACGGTCGACAGAGATCGTGAAGCCGCATCTACATGTACGATTCTCTAGTCCTCTCCCTGCTTCTCCCGCCGGCCGGCTTCATGAGGGCTAAGCTTTGACAGTCAGTAACGAAAGGCGGACACTAAACGGCGTAACGGGCAAGACGTATTATCCATCTGAATTCAGTACAGTCTCGACAACTCTAGTGATCCATGACAACCAAACTTACGCAATTTCAGCACTCTATCAGCGTCTGATCTGGCCGTGCCGTATACTTAGCTGGTTGCGGATACATGCAGATGGTGTCATTTACCCGGTTAATAGGTGAAAATTGGTAATATGCCTTAGCAGTTTCTTGTAGATTAATGCATACTTTTGTTAAGGTGCTAGATTTGTGCTACCTTCCTAGCCTTGGAGAACGACACTAAAGTGGTGTTCATGTGAGCGGTTCTGGCATCGATCCCCACAAGGTGTCGTGCAGATAAAATCTGATCAGGCACATTTTTCACAGATTCCTAACCAACCGCATGCTGCGAAACAAAAGGCTAATTCTTCGTTACAGGGGTAGCACAGCCTTTCCGTGTAGTCGAACCAAGGTAAAAATAAAAAAAAGGTTCAAGAAAAGGTTCGTTGAAACTTCTGCAGGTACTGCAAGTCCTCGGCAGGGATCTGTGTTGAAAATGTTGTGTCGGTGTGGAGAACGTTATAGGGTATCTGTGGTTCACATGCATTCACAAAGAAACGATTCCCCGCAATAGATCCCCGCAATTAATTCATCCCAACTTCCTTTTGGGAAAAGCGCCGAGCAATTTAGCCACTAGCTAGCCTAGGCGACATAGAATCTTCTTTTATGGTTCCAGCAGTAGACTTAGTGGTGGGGAAGCGAAGAGCGGTCGACAGCCGGCCGGCCGGGATATCACCAATGTCCGACGAAGCGTTGACAAACCCGATCTTCAACCCGTCTGTGCGTCATTGAGAACCCCTTGCATCGTGTAGCCCGTGATCGACACAGACGGAAAACTCCGTCGGTGCAATACAGTTTTATAAATCCATCATTCCAAGTACTTGTCAACTAACGAAGCCTGAGCTGCATTGCATTCGAATGCATTAATTATCTTCTGGCGGCGAGCCTTGAAATGGGGCACCCGCAAAACTGAAATGCCTCGTGTCCCCGCATGTCCATAATTACCCGCAAAATACCTACTCCAGGAAGGATCTCCAGTGATATTTCGATATTGGGTAATTAACTCTCAAGTCAGCCGTCGGCTCTATGAAGACGGTCCGAGTCGCAGTTAGCTGCTGACTGCTCCGTAGGATTTGAATTCTACATGAGTCGGGTGCTAAGTACTTGGGCCGAGACTTCATCTATTTAATACGTTGGCATAAGCATCGATGATAACGCAATGCTGATGAAGGTCTTCTTTTAAAGCCTGAATGTAGCCTTCTTTAGTGGTCCATTGGATTAGCTTATGGCCCTTCGAGAACCATATTTTCCAGCTCCAGTTTGACTCTGGCCTATCCATATATTTTCCGACCGCGGTTGATGCTTTAAACACCGATAGGGTCTGCTATGTACCCTAAAATATAATTTATAATTATAACCAATCGAGACGAATATAATATGTGCCTTCATACTACATGATAGTGAGCAAAAAATAGATGTTAAAAGTGAAAAGGCGGCACCCAAGCAGTGGCGTAAATATAAATACCTCTCTCCAAGACCGAAGTGTAGTTGCTGTAGCTGAGGTATTACAGCTGCACAGTTGCTAAATCAACATGTTTTGAAAGTGTATTTGGTTACCCCAGATCTCACTCGACCTCTATACTATATCTACCTAGGTATCTATATCCACCTAAGCACGTATCTGGGTAGATCTAATACGTTTTTTTTTTTTTTTTTTTTTTCTTGACCACAGAGGTGAAACCGGTATACCAGATTTGCAATCACCTTCAATTGATCAAACAGTCAACCAGTCAACTAAGTGGTTATGACAAGCCTCCTCAGTTCCAGTTCGACGGAAGGTATGTGTGCACAGCTGCGACCAATAGATGAAACATCATGTAAATTCTTGTTGAGAAACTTCGCATTGTATTGCTTAAACGCTGAACATGATAGGGCCTCACCGCTCATGACGTTCTCGTTTGTTGGACAAACCCAAACGTCCAAGCTGTTGGCCAGAGCCGTTCACAATATTGTGTGTTGCAATTGTAGATGTAACTAACGAATGCAAGTCTGTAGGGGCCTATTGTTCTAGCGGTCGCGCAGTTGCAAATGACTGGGAGGCCAAAGCAAAGAGCTATCCAAGTCCGTTCGATTATTCATGAGGGCGCTGCCTTCGCGAAGCGGGTTGTCAGATCTGATTCAATTGGGCTGCCAGGGCGGGTCGCGAACTGCCGCAATGCCAATTTTAAGGCGTTTGAGCCCTACAAGCGGATAAGCACAATCGGCTAGTTAGTCGCGTATTCAAATCCTTCACACAAAACGAATGCAGCCCGGTTGTCATGCATACATGACTAGTTCCGTCGGTGCGAAACCAGATCTAATATGACTCAATCACAAAACTACAACATTCCAGATTGTGTATAAAACCAGAAAATTGCAGCGGCTCGATGTAAGGTGGGACACAGGCAGTATCGAAATATAGCATATCTCACGCTTCGCAAACCAATTGCCCCGCCTCACAGGGCTTTAATGATAGTTTTACAACTTTTCGACACTTCAAGCTATCGACGTTGCAACGAATAGAATGGCGGTAATTACGGAATTGGCGGCGGTTCCAGAGATCCTCTTTGATATCATCGGATATATCTCCAGTACAGATACCCTAAATCTGGGACTGAGCTGCAAATCGCTTTTACCAGTGTGCTACAAGGCACTATGGACAAATCTAAGCTTGGTACCGCTGGAGGCCAAACGCAAACCTTGGCCTGGGCTACAACTCAGGCCCGAGTTTAGATCTAAAGTCCTCGAAGTAATAAAAGATTACTGGCTCGAATCCCAGGGGCTTTCCTATGCGAAACGGGTCGACTTTGGTCGTCTTCTAAGTAGAAATACTAAGGAATCCCAACACTTAATGCGACTTTTGGAATCTAATGCATTGAAGCCTACGCGCATAGACCTTTCCGTATCCCTTTTCGGTAAGTCTTGATCCTTTGTCCTTCGCAGCCCCGAGAATCGTAGTTCTCGTATGAGGATTTCTATTTTAATTCTCTAATACGGTATTTTATAGACGTGGCTGCGGGGAAGCACTTTCCAGCCTTTGAGCGCCTACATGAATATACTTTGTCGAAAGGTCCAAAAGAACTGAGGATTCAGTTGCATTCAGATGTTATGCACTCGTTTCCAAACCTTGTTGATATCGCGAAAATAACAGACCTCTCGCTCTCTATCCCGACTTGGGGGGACCGTTGGGTTTCCCCAGACGCAACAATGGGCGAGAGGATAAGGGAACTCACATCAATACTTGAGAGAACACCCAATCTAAGGTCATTTGCGTGGTGTAAAAGAGACCGATCTCAGCGAGGCTACGAGAGAAAGCTTCACTTCCCAGCGATATCTGCGCACCTACAGGGCCTTCAGACAGCTTTTACCAATCTTCGAGCCCTAAAATCGCTCAGAATATTGGACTTCCTCTTCCATCCGTCGTTCTTCGTCGTTCCACCAGACAACGTCAACACATTGATCTTGAATTGTGCAGGGTCTCCTATATGGTGGCAAGAATTCGCAGCTTGCCCGCTACAAAACGTAAAAAATTTACGTTTCGAAGGGCGGGTCTGGGATTATGAGGGTCAGCTTCGTGATTACCTAGCTAGCTCGGAGATCGTGCCAATGAAAACCATCAGGCTGAGGGATGTCGCGGTACAGGGATTGAAAACAGCATTCTGCTCTCAAAAGCCATGTCCCCCGGACCTAGCGATCTGCTTACTCAGGAGAAATTCAAGCTTAAAACCGTACTATCGATTTATACTCGCTCGCCGAGAGGCAAAACGCGTTATTGAGAGATATCACACTCGGTTTGAATCAAATTGGTATCTTAGTAGATGGGTTGTGGAAAATCTCTACATCAGGCGATTCCTTGATGGAGCGAAGCCCTTAACTGAAATGGAAACTGTCGAGGAGTATTGCCGGGTCGCCATCTTGGGCGAGGTCGAAAACGGCAACGTTCACGCTTGGGATCGTGCAAGACAGCGGGCGAAAAATATTGGAGCCAAATGCAAATCAGAAATCGAGGGGCAGCTACTAAACTCAGTTGACCGCACTATCCATCATTATACGTTGATATTTATGGAAAATGAACTGGAGCAGGCTGATGAGGACGATTTCAAGAAACAGTGTATCCAATTTTTCGAGGAAGAAGCTCAAGGAGGGCGACAATATGGAGTTGCAAGACAAAGAACGTGGCAGTCTGTGGCACGACCAGTGAACAGATTCCGACGAATGTTTGACCACCTTCGGAAACCTATGGTGCACCATGTCACCGAATTGATCCTGAGCAAGTCAGAAACAGATGAGATCACCGTGATGAGATATTGGGTAGATAAAGCATTGCAAGATTTTGACGGTATTGATTCAAGCCTGGACAGGCTGACACTTTCAAAAGACTTTAGTTAGCCACTTCAGAAAGTTAATTATACACACACAATACATATCACCAGCCGCACAGTCTACGCTCTAGCAAGTCAAACTTTTAAAATCATAGTTTTAAGCACCTCAGCATCCCATAGCTATATAGAAGATGTTGGTTAGCTAATGCCGCCGCGCCTCCTGCATAAGCTGAACAGGGGGTCAGTCAAACTTGTATGTTTTTAACTAGTGCAATCGGGTTCCCAGCCTAAGAATTTGTGATGGGTAGGTTTTCTGAGGGATGATATCTACGATTGTTGCTAGGACTGATTATTCTCGATTGGCATGATTGGAATATACCCCCGGTACCGTAGAGCGCATTTGAAATTACGACGATAGGTATTTGGTCTGCAGGATCTAGATCCCTAGTGGGCCGGTAATCATGATTTTAGAGAAATTTTGTCGCCCAGTCCTGAGAACATATTTATCCGCCAGTTTCGCAAATCTTGTTGATATCATGAGAGTGATTCGAAAGCTTCGCTTGTCTAGACGAGGCTGTCGCATTTCTCATACAAGGCTGAACTCACGACTCGCTATCGAAAGCGTTTTGTAGCTATGACAGGCCAGGTAGTGTGATCCAACGCCACAAATCTGCAAGTATGGCATGATGAACACACACATCGCAAGCACACGATATTGCTAAAAAATAAATTTCGGTTGCTTGCGCTCGAGGCCCCTTTCTCATGGGATCAGAGAATGATACCATCACTGGTTCTGATTGTTGATATTTAATAACTTCTTGCGCTGCACAAAAGAGAGGATGTGTGTAGAGATCGATAGTCGCAAAAATGCAACAATGCAGGACAGCAGTAACAGCGAATCGACCTAGTCTATCGTATTTACAACTGCAATCATTTATTATTAAGTAAAATCCGAAAGGAGGCATAAGCCTTTTAGCCTACACCTTGAATATATATATACGACGGAGAGGTACGTTTACCGTGTGTAGCTCATCGTGGTCGTTATCACTAACATATTTATTGATTCGTCAATCAGACTAGGAGCACAGACAACATGTATACCAACCCAAATCATTATAAGGGGTCGTCATGGAATATGGAACAGGCGCACCAATTTCAATACACACAACAGCAAACCCTGTTGCCCCAGGACCATTACAGACGTGTCGCTTATAAAAACTCCCGCCATGAACAAGCCTTGATGCTCTTAGTATTGCTCCCGATTGGTGCTATATTTCTGGCAGTATGTCTTGCCGGAATCATCTGGCTTTTCATACACGGTCCGATCCAGGTACCAATGCAAGATACTCGATTGACTAGTATCGTGATCTCTACGAGCAGTAAAATCGCAGCTATCATCATCAGTATGGCCTTCGTGCGATCAGCATGGGCTTCTTTCGTCCCCCGCATCGTCGCTGGCCACTCCATGACCACTCGAACCATAGCCACGGTTTGTCGTGACTTTATGTCACTCGGCCAATTTCAGAATTTCAAGGCATTGCCCCGAGCCTTCCAGTTTCATCTCATACTAGGCAGTATGACCCTTCTCAGTATGATCGCAACATCTTCCTCCTTTAGATACGACTCACTTTCTACCTCAGGCATTATGACCGCGCTCGTCCCAGACGTGGCATTTGCCTGCCCTGTCGAAAAAGTGATAGAAAGCGGCCTATTTTTCTGCGATGAAGGAGGGGACTCTTCTGTTAATATTAACTCAAATACCTCTATTCATGCCTGGGATTATATCGGGGAAGTAGCCGCCGGAGGGCAGAACACAGTCACCAAATACGGCAATATTGGAGACGAGACTGTGGGAGCTAATGTGACACTCGCTATTTTGCCGGAGGGTTGGACTTTAGGGAAGAGCAGCGATCTTCCTTGGATGGCGATGTGGGTAGCATGCCAGGAGCGATCAATATCCGTCGAATTCAGCGGGAGTGGGTATAATACAAACACTACAGTTTATTTAAACGGGAAATTTGCTGCCCTTCTCGACATTGGAAATATGCCACAGTGGGGATCTATCGTCCACATATTTTTGAGGGTCAATGAAACAGGTCCGTTCAGCAGCCTCGGTGAATACGACGTTATTATGTTAGCGAGAAACGGGATAGATGGGGCCAATCTCCAAGGGGTTGATGACGACTCAATCACTAAACTTGGCGTTACTTACCTGAACCTGAAGGGATATGGTGCTACGAGGCAGGGCTTGCTTGGAGCTGCATCAAGGTGTACTTTCCGGGCTGAAACAGGAGGAAGATGGCAAGAGGGACTTTGGCCGCCTTTAAATCACACCAAGAATACGATTTGGGGAGAGCTTGTCAACGACCGCCCGACTCTTGCCACAGCTATGCTTAATTACGGCGCGAGTTGGCAATACAATCTAGTTTCCGAAAACTCTTTGCCCGGTGGGTCCGTCTCATATATCGCCAACAATACAGGAGCGGATGTGAGGTTTTCGGATTTTTTCGCATCCTATATACGTAACCAGTGGGCACTTATAGCATATGCTATCCCAAGACAAACTTATAAAAAACTAGAGCAAAACTTCTCCGGTACGGGACCAAAGAAGTTGTTCATTTCTGTCACTCTAGTTGCCGTTTTTCCAGTCACGGCTTTGACCATTGGCCTACTTGTTACGTTGAGGGCATTGGTGGCAACAATGACCAAGAAGTACTGGGTGAATAGGGTTGAGTTTGAGGGCTGGTGGCTTCTAAAAGCTCTTAGGCCGGACTTGTATCCGGGAGGATTTTGCAACGCTACTGAAGATAAGTTTAACGAGGCTAGCGAGAACGTTTCCGTTCAGTACTGTGATGTCAGGCCCGAGAGTGATGTTGGTCACTTGACACTTCACTCAACGATTTCCACTGGGGGTAGTGTTAATGGGTTAAGGGAAGACAGGATATATGGCCTCCATGAGAAATAAAAAGATTCCTATCTTCTTTCATTCGGCTTTTTACGCTCATATCTTTCTAGGTTTTACTATTTACTTGACTTCGAAGTTTTTTTTTTTTTTTTTTTTTTTTTTTTTACTAATAGCAGTCGCCAGGGCGACTTCGCGCTCCGTGGAGGCTGGTTATGAGGCTAGGCCTACCCCGTTTTTCTAATTTACGTTCAGTCTTACTAATTTGCGAGATCTACAGCCTCTGTACAAGGCAGAACGACTATGTAAATTTTCCTTAGTCTTTGCTTCTGCACCTGTTGCTTGATTCCCCTGAGCTTCTTCCAATTATTATTTTTTAATTTGCTACTGCGGGCTGTAGCTAATTGAGTAGGTACTTACATTACTAAATGTTTTGAAGCAGCTGGAGCTTCTCAGCTTGTGTTGGCCTCACAAGGTGTGCAGTACATGCTAGTAGTCCCCATATGAGCATATGAGCTATATATAATTAATAATTTTATCTAGGAACCCGGAATCGCGTCAAGATTCGGTCTGATATTCTACTTGGGGTCTGGGAAGAGGGACAATTATTACTCCGCTAAGCTACCGGTATACCGGTCTTTGTAACTATTTGTTTGTGTCATAGCCGTATAGTAAATTAAATTTATTATAATACAATGATTTTGACGATTGACTATAGATTGAGGGTGTTGTTCTTGCAAGTGGTCCTTATTAATATGTAGCTATAAACTCGGGACACGCTCACAATGATAAATCACTTCGGTTCAGCGAGCGTACTGGGCCACTTCGTAAACATCGGTTGATAATATGAGACTAGACGTGTTAAAATTTTTAATGGCTGGCACGCTCACGACTGCCCATACGGGTGACTCAAGGTCTTGGTGTTGTCTGTTGTAAATGCTATGAAAACTTTCGGGCCCTTGTGACTGTTATATCCTGGTCATACCTTGGCTGCCTAGGACCTCTAACGTTATATACTGTCAAAAAAAAAAAAAAATCATTTTTGCAAATATCAAATCTAATTTTCCTCAATGCAAGAATTGAAGTTTAATGTTCTTATTATTTATTAAAATTGTTTGTGATAAAATATTATTTAATGTGGAAGTGTTCAAGTTTAACAGTTTGTCAAAATATTTGTTTAAATACTTTAACTGAAAATAGTAATTAAAAATTATTACTTTTGCGCAAAAAGATTTATGTTGCTGTAAAAAAGGGTACCCCTTTGCTTCGAAGTTTTTTCTCTCGGCACCGGAGCCATAATATACTAATCTTATATACCAGACCCATATGGTGTGAACAACACCGTGTTGTCTGGTTCCAACGAGATCAGAATGTGGTGACTTAAAAGTTCCCTCGACATTCGTTCGATTCCCGTTTCCCACAACCCCAGAAATCTCAGGTTCGATACAACCACGGGGGTGTTCAATATGGCTCCCGGGCTCCTCACGCTTCCCAATGAACTACTCAGCGAGATAACCCGCCATATTATCCCCGAATTTAGCCCTGATGGCGGATATAAGTCCCACAAGGGCTGGCGCTCAAGTCCTCACCAAAATGATCTCTGTCACCTTATGCTCACTTGCAAACACCTTTACGCCCTAATGCGGCCTCATCTGTATACCACAGTGGTTCTGGACTACCACACAAATATGACGCATCTCCTCCGAACGTTGGTTGAACACCCCGAAATCCGTGGGTGGATTCGAACGTTATCTATCATTTGTCCATTATATTTTTGTGACAGGATAGTGGACCCGTATAGCCCTCGCCAAACGTTTTTGGACGATAATCCTGAGTTGGTTCGGAAGCTTGATATGGAGTGGAATCCGGACAAAATGGACGATTTTGCAGGCAAAATCTTTCGAAAAGTCGGGCTCGACGCTAATGAATTCAAACAGTTTACAGAGGATGAGATTAATGCTCTGAATGATAATACATATTGGATGGCGATACCGACATGTTCGGAACGGGTTGGGTACGAAAATGCGTTGATGCAAGGGATGGCGTTAGCGTTGATTATGCTGTCGGTCCGGCTAGAAAGGCTTTGTTTGTGGTGGTTCCGCAAGAAGGGGAGGACCTCTGATTTCGAATATGGGGTCAAAAGGCTTGCGCAGGATGACGAACTGAATAAAATGGCTTTTGTGAATTTGGAGCGATTGGAATTATGGGGCAATGGGGATAACGATTGTCTTGCGAAATTGCTAAGTTTTCCAGCCATTAAAGAGTTGGTTGGGAAAGGGAACTATATTGAAGCTGATGACATGGAGACTTGGGTAGCGAAAATATAGAAAATTCTCTTTAAATTCGTATCATGTAATCTTGCGTTTGAGTAAGGGTGTTCTTAGCATATAGTATACTAAGTCAGTGTCCTCTGTAACAACATATCTCTGAACTAGTATTATGATTTGTCACTTTCTATAGAAACTAAATGCGTTTACTTGGTGACGTTTTCGGGAGACTTCCTATGTTCTCATCCCTACTCCTGTAGTAAGCTTGCGCGAGAAATCAAAGGCTACTAGGTTTTTAAATTAAAAATTGTACCTACATGTATACATATTCTCGTAGTTATACACTGGTCTCGTAAGCCTACGCTTTGTAAATTCAATTTTAGACCTATGTATATATGTTAACATCCTGAGTAGGCTTTGGTGATACATGGTTTGTTGTATTTTGCTTCGTCAAAACAATTTGGCCGAGTTTAGACGACACCAACCACATAGACTGCCAGGACTACAGCTAACTACCTAAATCCAGAGCCTAAAGGCTTCGCAGCTTTGCCGAAGTTTACATCATCATGGTAGTATATTACAATTTTACAATACGTGTACATATGAATTTGGTTGATTAAACGGCTAGCCAGGCGCAATGCAACGTGAAACAGTCTATGGATCCGCATATTCGCATCGGTTTGGATGTTTTCGTGCGCGTCGGATATACCCGTATACCGATTAGGCAGGGATCGAATGGAGCAGGTGGTAACTCGAACATAAGACAGGAGATTTAATTTTAGCGGGACCATATGAATTGTGCTAGAATCGCTGCTGACTGCAGAAATACGTGGACGACATATCAATACAAGGTAATGATGAATTGAAGCCCATCTCAATACACCGCCGCCGAACACATTTACTAACTTCTGATTGATGATGTATCAGTAGAGTAAGAAGATAGCTCCAGGCCTCGGAGAGGCTAGGCTACCTTGGGATATATCTTGCCGAAATGATATCGACCCTGTCTACCGCAGACTATAGAGCTCCGAGTATACGAGTATATCTACAGATGCTTATATATTTATTATAAGTGCATACTCACGTATTCTGTAATCATATGGCGCTAACGTTATAGAGGGCTTTGCATTTAATTCTCGTTACTTTTTTCTCTCTCTTAGGGTGCGGGCTCCCTGCAGCATGCACAAGGCGGGAATTCCGAGAAGCAGAATCATATCAACTAACCGATCGCAAATATACAGGA
The DNA here is from genome assembly GCA_036872755.1 of Orbilia blumenaviensis. Taxonomy (NCBI): domain Eukaryota; kingdom Fungi; phylum Ascomycota; class Orbiliomycetes; order Orbiliales; family Orbiliaceae; genus Orbilia; species Orbilia blumenaviensis. The sequence goes on from JAVHNS010000014.1 coordinate 706,990, forward strand.
GCACTGGAGCCTGCTTGTGGAACGGTAATTGTCCAATGGTTGCAATTTTTTTAAAGCTGTTCCCAGTCAGTTTAAGGTTTTGCAGGGTATCTCGGCTCAGGCCCGTTCGCTCTCCGCGGCTGCCAAGGCGCGCTGTTGATCACCATGCATTATATGAATTTGCGAGGGCATGTACTGTCGGTGGTAAATGTTACATTAACGACAACAGTGCACTGCCTCCCCGACCGCGAACTAGAGTCTCTTTTTACGTTCCTGCTTGGCATTTAAGCTTGCATGCTGTAACTTTACCGAAGCGCGGATTAGTATCAATATACTGAGTTTAACATGGCTTGGGCCAATTGGGCGCCGGGGCGCATGCACTTTTGTGTCGGTGCACTGCGATGTTACTTCAAGAAAAAAGATTGAGAGAAAGAAAAGCCGACGACGCATTTGAATGTTTTGCCAAATCAAGTGAAGATATCTCGTTTGTAACGGCTTGACGCTACTTTCGTGGATATAAATTAGTCCAAAGATCCCCTTCAGTGGCATCTTCTCTTCATACTAAATCTCAAACAAATTAACCATTCAGACCCCAAAGCATTCTTCTACAATCACTCTAAAAAAAAATCATTTCGTATACCTCATCAAAGCCTACGAATACCCATTGAACTAAATTCAGTACCTTGTCACAATTTTCAAAATGAAGTTCTCTCTTACCCAGATTTTCGTTGTTATATCTTCCATCCAGGCTTTGATTGTGCCAGGAGCTTCTTGCTTGCCAACGGCCCAACCAACAGATATCGAACCAATTGGACCTCTCGCGGCCACTGAGAGTCCAAATCCTGCCATTGAAGCTAGATCTATCCTCCAGAAGAGAGATAGTTGGGATTGCAAAGGATCAAGCAGCTGCGGCTTAGTTCCTCAGTGGGCTTGTCGATCAGCGTTGAGCTACTTCGCTACCAATGAAGTATTCTGGGGAGAGAAAAGAGCCTGGGTCAACTATGACAGTGTTGGCTATGGTCACTGTCTTGCTATGTGGAAATGCGATAACCCAGCAGATTATGTTTCCGCTGCACAGGCAGGAGTCTCTCAGGGTCACAACCTTAGAACCAAGTAAGTTGATTGCCAATACCCGTGAGGTCCTCTAGACCATTCCCTGGCTGCTGTAAGAAATAAAGTATCAATATGCTAATTACAATTAAATCCGCAGGGCATTTACTATCTACCACAAGAAGTCAGAAGGTGGTGGAGGCTGCACTCGATGCGGATCAGTTTGGTTTTGGGGCTCGTGCAGATTCACCTTTAACTACTGTCAGAACAACTGTGCTGGTAGATAATCGCATATTTAAGGCTTCATATATACTGGATAAGGCGTAAGTTATCAGTTGTGATGTTTCTTATCATGATTGCTCGCAATATCTCGATCTCGAACGCCTCTTAAGATATCTTCCAGATCAAACTACCATCAAAATACAGTACCATAAAATCACTCGTTTCTGCTTATGAAAGATCATTTTCGTTGTATACGCGGACTGAATAGCAGGCCGTATCCCTCTTTATCATTTCCCAGCTGTTCATTACCCAAAAATATTATTCTTTATTTGTCTTTCCCGTGTGTTCTACTACACCTCGGCTTTGTATTCCTTCAGTATTTGTATTCTACTCATGTACTCACCCGAGCCTCCTCGTTTATGTACTTACCACGCTCCCAATCTATCTTGCTATCTTACAACCTAAGGGTGTTTCTTCAGTACATGTACGCACCAATCTCTACTATCTACTAGGACAGATCGATCAATAGGCTAAGTGGAATCTGGATCTGAAATCGGGTCGAATCATTAGCTGCCAAACCCCTCCATCGGGCATCGTCGCGCGCAGTGTTAATAGCCTTCTAATAATCTGATCTCTAAAGAGACTTGCGAATTAAAATTCCAGTGATAGCCACCGGCTAATACTAGCTTTAATTTGCAGTGATAGGTCAGGCTACCTGTGACCTCAACTATCGGGGATGGCGGAAGGAAACTGACACACAACAACATGATAATATTATACTAAACTTTGCATGCAACTATTAATCATTCAGATAACCCACTGGTGTCTAAAATAACAGGGAAGATTAAGACAATATTTTAAAAGAAAAAAAGAAGAAGAAAAAAATAAATTACACGTTACATAGGTTTATGACGCAGCTCCTTTCCATTAACATAATTCGGCGCAGAATCAACAAAGATTTTCCGTCCCTTAATATACGCAACAAGCCACCCCCAGACTTTCCACCACGAAATTTGACCTGTCGCATAACTCCGGCCCAAAGTTATGAATATCATCTTTTTCGTGGCAGCCTTGTGCTGCTTGATTTCAGACTCACGGTCAGTCAATACGAGGTCCAGATTTGCTGCAAGGTCAATAATTTGAGCGTCAGTAGATGTGACCTGCTTTGGCTCAATATTTCCGATATCACCGATGCCCCAGACGTTGGTAGTACCCCTGACACGCATGTATGGATCGAGTTGAACATTGCCAGCTTCATCGAGAAACCCTGTTGGGATCCATGCGGTGTTAAGCTGAATGCCAAAGAGTGGGAGATACAGATCCGTAGTCAGAACTTGGCCGTCCGACAAAACTAGTTTTGTCTGTCCGTTGGGATTTTTGCTGGATGTTTCGACCTTGGTTTTGTGAATGACACTGACACCAAGTTTCTGTAGGTCGCTTTCCACAGTTTGCGAGACGGAAGGAATAACATCAGATGCATGTAAAACATTTTCCCCGGCACAGATTAAAGTAATCTGCTTCTTATGGTAGTAGGCAGCGGCAAGTTCCCCTGCTGTTTCAACGCCGGTGGGCCCAGCTCCTGCGATTGTGATGGAGCTCGCGTTCTGAATCTCGTCTTGCAGCGAATGCAGGGCGTTTAGAGTGGCCTCATAGGTCCCTATGGACTTGAAAGGGAGACCCCCGTGGATACTAGACCCCGTCGCTATTACAAGCTGATCGTAGGTGATTTCACGGGTAGTCCCATCATTGGTAATGATCAGAACCGAATTATTTTCTGGATCAAGTCGATCTGCCCTGCCAAGAACCAAGTCAAAATTCTCGGACGGGTATCGAGAAAAAGCATCGGCAATTGGGAGGAAAAGTTGTTCGTCGGGTATAGCACCAGGAATGACACCTCTGACTGCCGCAAGGTTCCAGTAGAAGTGGGAGCTAGGCGAAACGAGAACCACTTTGAGTTTTTCGATAGCTTTTGGGGCGGTATATATCAATAGTTTATGCGCAACAGGGAGGCCGGTGAACCCGGCTCCAACGACTACTACTGTCTTGACCATAGTGTAGTGATATCGATCAAGAATATACTTTATTCTAGAAGATAAGTTCAAGGCGTGTTGGCCTGTGTGGTATTCTGATCAATTCTGTGTTGGAGTTGCTGCTTCGTAAATCCGTTGAATCAGTGAACTCGATTACTGACAATTACAAAGGAATGAAGATATTTATAAATGAAACCTAAAGATACTTTTGGGAATGATAAAAAATCTAAACATTTCGCAGTCTCAAGCCTATCAATTTCCGTGCTCGCATTTGCTTAGTGTAAACATCGGCCCCTCGTCAGTCGGCCCAACTCGTCGACGAATTCGGACATCCCGCAACGATGATTGGCTAGGGAGGCCGAGATATGGCTGACTAAGCTCACTGACCTGGTCCGAGAACATGTTCAAGGTAGCTTTATAGTTCTGTAACATTGGTATCATAACGTTCGCCAGAGAGGCTTCCGTCATCCCCCGAGGCCCCAGTTTTCCTCACACGTCTTAATACCATTACCAATACAATTCCGAACGAAGGTAAAACGCATCTACTATCCCGACGAATTATAAAGGCCAAAGTATCAAAAGGGCTGCTGGCTGAAGAGAGATTACACCGAAGCCGACGACCGAGGCATGGTGAATATAGAATTTAGTCTTAGTTAAACCCGAGTGATGTCGCTCCCCCTTCTTGCCCGAAGCTTAAACGATGGGAAAGACGGGCTAAAAATATGGAGTTGCACAAACTGCCGGCGCCGAAAGGTAAGATGCGATAGGAAAGACCCTTGTATACATTGTACAAAAAACAAAGTTGAGTGCATATTTCCTATCGCCGGGAGGGTCCCTCGCCGGGGCCAGGGGGTTTCAAAGGTTCAGAAGATTGCCCCCAAACACGAGGAACTACTTAGCCGCCTCAGAAATCTAGAAGATATGGTTTCGCAGCTCGGGTCTCAAGTCGAAAGTGCAGTCATCGAGGAAATGCCAAATATTGATACCGATGGTGCCCCAGTAGCTCCATTACTCACCATGGATGACCCGATCCAGGTCGAAACTCCCCCAGTCTCGTTGAACAGTTTATCCGAGCAAACAAAGTCCAGCATACCCCAAGAGCCCGGTTCCTTAATTATTGAAAGCAACGGGAACTTGGTTGTGGGGGACAGATTTTGGACGATATTTTGTGGCGAGGTACGTTATGAAGCTTTAAATCCATCCCTCAATTACGCATGCCTAAATACCACATGTCTGGTCTACGAGAAAATGCTCAACGGCTCTACCAAGCTTAGCCATTGAAGTACCAAAGCAATAGCTGTCTGGATAACTTAAGCTACTTAACTTCATAAACTAACGATACTTTCTAAGGTCGAGCGTATCTTCGAAGCTTCCCGCGGCCCAGAGCCCTATTCATTCGAGATTCATAACGATCCTAGCCCGGAATCCGATCCTCAATCTCGAAGCCATATTAATTACTATAATTTTCTCTTGCGACAAGCTGATGCCGCTACCCAATATGACCTTGTGCACCCCCACCCGTCTCAAATGTTACTCCTATGGCAAACCTACGTCGATGATATTGACCCTTTCATAAAAATCATTCATGTTCCGTCGATAACAAGAATTATTCGAGATTTGAGGGGTCAATACCATTCGTTGAAACCAGCTGCAGAAGCCCTTATTTTTGCTATCTCCACGGCTGCCCTTTCTATATCTAGTGAAGAAGATGTAAGTATAGTCGCCCAAAATATTCGCTCTTGGAAGCTCTTTGCCACCAATCACAGCTTTAACACACATTTTATTAGATTTTCCACCACTTCAGCGTCAAAAAACAAAACCTATTTTCGCGTTATCGGTCATACACAGAGAAAGCGCTCGAGAAAGCTGAAATACTCACTTCGAATGATATAGAGGCGGCCCAAGCGCTTGCGATATACATTTATACTCTCAGAACAGTTGATACAAAAGATATTACCTGGGCATTGACTGGGCTCCTAGTAAGAATTGCCTTACGCTTAGGCCTTCACAGCGATACCAAAGGTATAGCTGGTCTTACGGTTTTGGAACAAGAGTTAAAACGAAGAATATGGTGGCAAATATGTCTAACCGATTCGGCTTCAAATTTTGGGATTTCTGGTATCTCACAGTTCCTGATATCAGAATCAATGTTCGACACCCCTATGCCCTCTAACATTGACGATGCTGATATAAATAACACTACCGTCAACACGCCATCCACAGAATCGAGACGAACGGACCTGAATATTTTTCGTATTCGGTGTGAGATATGGCGTTTATCCAGACGTTTACAATATCTGATAACCGCTCAAAAAGGCCCCCGCCAAACTATTCCAACCGAAGACCCGATTCTATTTTTTCGGAATAGCCGCTCCTATATTACGGAAAGTTACCTAAGACATCTACGTTCAGATATAGCCCTCGACTGTTTTGTAAACGCAATGATAGAGCTCTTCTTTGCGAAGATTGAATTGCGGCTCTTAGAAACCCGTCTGGCTTCTCTAGAAGAAGTCTCACCTATTGTAAAAAGCAAGTCGGGGGCAGTAGACGACCTTTTTACACCTGCACTCTCTGTTTTAAGCCACACCTATTCCCTTCAAAATGAGCCTGAATGGAGAGTCTGGCAGTGGCACATTCAGGATCGGGCGCCGCCATATCACGCATTATCAATTATTCTAAATATAATCTGCCACAGACATTGGGAATCGAGATTCGAACAAGCGCTGGTATTGGCTTCCAATGTAATAGCTACAATACCAGCAGGAACGCCCCCACATCAGCGCTTCGCGCAACTACTAGCCGTGGCTAAGTCTCGAATAAGCCTTCTTACACGAACAGTCGAGCCTTCAAACCAACCAGGTCCAAACCCATTACATCCAGATCAGTCACTCACGCCTGATGAGCAAGAACCAACACAAATGGACGATTTTGATTTTACTATGTTTGAGGATTTCGAAATGCCTACGGACTGTGAGCTTTGGGTCGATACGGTAAATACTTTCGAACAATGGGACTTTATGTGGATGTAAGGAGGCAAGAGGAGAACCAATTTTCTGTCATGTGAACGAGGCTTAGGACCTCTCCATGATGAGTATCTATAACTACGCGGACTCTACATAATCTGGTCGATTAATCGATTAAAAATTAAAAACTAACACTAGTACTAAGTATATACATGCAATAAATTTTGGTAAAATAAACACCATGATGCCAAGTCGCCAGTATGCCAAAATCCCAACACCCGCATGTACCCGCAAAGATGAAGAAAGATTGAAAAACAATATATCTACTATGAACGCTTACTGCTCTTGTTGTTCTTGGTCGCAACTATCTAAGAACTTGATGAAGTCTTCTGAAAATTCATACCATCGACTGATACCTCCTTCTCTTGCCATCGCGGCGCCTTTGCTGGCAGGGGCCCATCCATCGGCAGTCATTTGCTTCGACAGTTCCTTGGCACTCCAAACACCCTCGGCTAGCTCGCCATCACTATCGCGAGAGCTCGGGCGCTGACAGGGTCTGTACATCGGTAACACCCAGTCCCATAGCCTGGGACCCATGATTTGTTTGAAGTTACGCTTGAATCCGATTCGCCAAGGATGTAATCCAGTTGGCGTGAGGTAAATTTTGTAATACCTCCTAGGTGTTGCTAAAGGTTGTTCTTGTCCTTCTTTCGGCTGCAGGGTAGGCGATTCTGGTGCAAGAATAGGGGAGCCGATTGGCGAAATCGGGGATCGTACTGGGGATGGCATGCGTCTTGGCGACATCAGGGGTAACAATAGCCGCCGATGAAAACCGGCATCCTCATCTCTCGTCCCATCATCCTTTTGCCAAAAGGGCCTTTGCTGAGGTACCCTAGTCGTAGTTCTAGGATTTAACGTGGTCGTTCTTCTACCAGGTTCCAGATCCTGGTTAGGGTCTAGCCTCGCCACAAAATAACGCTTGGTTTTTCTATCAAAGTTTTCAATTGTAGTACTGCCCCAGTATATCATCTGTATATTAGTTATAAACATCCCGATGATAAATAAGCCGAAGAACCCTCCCCTAGAAGTCGCATTAATACATTGCCAACTTAAAAACACCAGGAGAGTGAACTTACATTGCAATAACCGCAACCCAATGGCCATCATCTTGTTGGAATCCATACTCTCCAACTTTTTCTTGAAAGAATATTGCGATGCCTATGACTGTATAAACGCAATACAAACACCCATATCCCACAAACTGGAAAAAGAATTTGTAAGAAGTCAAGCCAACCACTCCTCCAACCCAAGGGCAAAAATGATCGAAATTTTCGACACACCGCCCGGCTTCTGAGCAGTGGTGAGTCCTGTCAGGTTTGTAATTACCACATCTTCCACACCATCTTACTTCGCCATTAGCATCACAAAGGAAGATATCCCTAAGGAAAACCTGTGTGAGAGGTTGACGGAGGGGCGTTGACGGTTGTTCCGCTGGCCGAGATGAGAGAGCTTGGAATCCAATATGTGGAGTTGCATCCCCATTCCCTACTGCAGCCCCTCGAGGCGATCCAGAGGGGCTACCATTTTGGCCAGAATTCTGAGGGGCAGCGGTCTTTTCGTTTCCACTACTAGAGGATACAGGCGCCGTCCATGCCTCTTTTCCTTCACCACTTGTACCATACGCATTAGGGCCGAGAGGGGTGTATCCAGGATTCGTGATTACAGTGAAGACGAGTCGGAAATACGCCGATGCCATAAAGACCAAAAGGACTAAATAGCCGACTATCAGCCCAATTCCTGTAGCAGTTCGCGGAGCCGGCGTATTCGATTTCTCAACGATAACCGGAATGCTTGTAGGACTAGGGCGAGCGGGCTCCACCGACGGAGGGTGTAAAAGATATTTCACTGTTCGAAAGAAACGCCGGATGTAAGTTGAGCACCCCACAGAATGAACAAGAGACCAAATATTCCAAGGCACACTTACAACATAGACGGACGACAAAGACGTAAGTTGCGTAGCCAGCCATACCAGTCAGCATCAGAGGCATAACCCTGGCTGTGTAGATGTTGGCTTTCCGCCTATCCATCGTTATATCCTGACGCGACCAGCGTCCCTGTCAAGCGTGCACGTGTCGTAAAAGCGTAAGGTATGAGAAGCCAACAGGATCCCAGGGCGAGAAGAGGTTGAATTGATTTTGGTTGCGCGGTGTAGAAGAAGCATGATGATGCTAAAATGTAATATTTTTCCGTGGATGGCCGGCTCCTCTGATGCAGGGCTTGTTATTAGATCATTACGTCGTTCCCGCTAACATCAGGAGGCGGTGCAAAGGGAAAAGGATGACGGAAGGCTCGCGATTCCTCTGTAAGATATTCAGCGACCGAAGGCAGAATATGTCTGAAAGTATACTACTTACATGATGTCTGCGAGATCGAAAAGGGTAAGGTCGTCGCGAGATGGAATCTAAAATTCCGGGAATGCAGGCACATCACAAATGCAAAGGGGGAAAGAAGCCCAGACGAGGGTGGAACAGCCGGTGTTGCCGGTAGTCACGTGAGCCAACCAACGCGAGTTAATGTTGTATTTTGAGTCTCTGACAACACATTCCTCCTAGTCGTTCTCGCTTCCTAGCAGCCTTTAGGTTGAACCAGGTTAGTTTGTTTTTTTGTAATCACAGTGGGTGAAGTACCAAGTCTGCGCCAACAGCATTACATTGCAATGCTAATTAAATGGCCTGCAAAAGACCGAATAATAGATATGCTAGTTCGTCATGTTCGGTATGACCTCAGCTGCAGAAGTAAGTACATCTAGGTAGTTCCAGTGTATATGCATAGATATATTTTTACGCGGGTAGAGTATTTTGAGGATAGTACACTGCGGAATCAGACCGCGATGTCCGGAGGTACCAAACTAAGCATGACATATGTATCTATTACCTAAATCCCAGTACCTCTATCCTTCTGAATCACTTAAAAGTATCAGAATTCTGATAACAGGTAATTACTAGGATTGAAGCACGTGCCGCCATCTAAACCAAGCTCAGTTAAGCTAGGCTAAGCTAAATTACAGGTTGTCGGTACCGCAACGCAATCGGATCCCTAGTATGCATCGAACAACTGCACAGCATGGATCGGAAAAACACACGCCGACATTAAATTATAGTCTACAAGTGTCGAGTAAGTTCAGTCAGTGTTTAGTAGTTTATTATGGATAAAGTTGGGAGGCCTCAAAGCCTTCAGCAATTTTGAGGGTTCGGCAGTACTACTACCACCTGCGGCCGCACATTTACATCCACACCGTAGGCCCCGTGATCGCGTGATTCCTTTGTGATTTGAAACCCGTGACAATCATAAAACAAAATGTCAAGGTGAGGCTGCCACAACGTCCCACTACCACTGCCACCGAAGCTATCAAGTGCGAACAAAAAAATATAACGCACGTCAAAGTAGAGCTCGCCAAAAAGATTTCCCGCGAATCCTCAAGGCCCTCGCCGAACGGGTCGCGGCATCAGGCATGCTTAAAAGTTCGCGAATTCGAAAATGATTCGAATTCTTCTATATTCCTTCCTAACAGATGCATTACTTCTACAACCCTATCACGAGCCTAAAAAATATCTTATCGCCTCGGGCCTTTACGGGGTAGAATAGCTGGTAGTGTTCTCAGGCCGTACGCTAGTAGTCAGTCCGCCTGATCAGCATAACTTTGAATCATCCTTTTCAAACCCTTCGAATCCGCCGCCCCGAATATATAGCGGTCTAACCAATTACATAGCCACGCGAATGCTATGGAGTACTGTGTGTTTCGAATATTCTTCCCAATTTTCAAGAAATTCGATGAAATTTCTGAAGTTGTCAGCCAGTCAACGAGCTCTGGACCCTGCGCTAGCTTGCGAGGCTGCCAATTCAAATGAGTTGCACCTAACACCACATCTAGCTATATAGCGCTATCGACTCATTCAAGCTGTGTATTATGACGAGAAAGAGAGAGAGAGAGAGAAAACAAGAACAAAAAGGGTAATGATCTGTATATTTCCTTCCTAGGCGTAAGCTATTTAGTTAGTATGAATATGTTTCAAGTTTTGATACCAGCATGTCCGGTCGCTACGTCGGAAATATTCCGCGGCGAGAATTCACAGGTTTGCGACCCCGGGGGGGCCGCCCTAACTGTTTAGGAGCGAAGGATCAGGGAGGCCTTCCTCTCATACCCCCAACTATACTGATTATGGTTGAATTTGGGTTCTCCTGTGAGTTCATATTAGATACGGGTTTCTTTTGATTCCATCTATTGCCAGGCTCACCTACATAGAATATAAAACGCTATTTTAAAAAAAAAGAAAATTTGGAAATGCGAACCGTAGATAAAATTTTATATAAAGAGATAGGCCCACCCTAAAGTAATATCTAAAAGCATCAATCCAAAACAGTTAAATAGCATCACTACCAGTATAAAGAACTCCATAATTTCCTCCAAAGATTCAAAATTCACATTCATCATTATCACACTTAACAAACAAAACCCTTTTTTTTTCAAAACAGACACCACGGCTCTTCCAAATAATCAATCCATAGCATCCAAACAGCCTACCTTCACCTACCCTTCAGAAGTATCACAAAATCTTTACATATCGACGGACACTCGTTTTAGGCAACTGGGTTCATTAGGAAGGAACCCGAGTCCTATAGTTTTATTCGAGCTCACAGACTCAAGATCGCCTTCACCATTAACATCAATGTCACGTTATAACACCAGCGCACAGAACATGGCCGGGTACGATGACCAAAGAAACCCGCAAATGTACGATCAGAGGCAGCGAGATATGTATGATCAAAGACAGCAGGAGGCCTATAATCAAATGCAACAGGAGTACTACGATGAAGAGTCGCAAGAAATGTACGAGAGAGAGCAAGAAGAAATGCATTACCAAGGTCACCCACAAATGTATACCCAGGAGCACGCACAAGCGTACGCCCAGCAGCACCCACATATGTATGCTGCAGCACCATCGAACAGTCGCCAGAACCATGGCAACCGCAGGCATCCTCGTGGCTCAAGGCAGGACCAGCAAAACTTAAGGGAGGACCATCAAACCTCAGGAGGAGACTATCAAGGCTCAAGACAGGATTACGAAGATTCATCAAGTCACCAACAAACCCGCCGCCGCGAGAGAGGAGATGGCAATGGCTCTTCCAATCATGTCGTAATGAGACGTGAAGAGTACTGGGAATGCCACAAATGTGGGCAATATTACAATTTGGATAACTACCCCGCTTGTGTGACACCATCGTGCGGAGGCCACATACCATGCAACAGGTGCCCTAGATTCTTCCAAGACGTTCCCAGCGACATGTAGTCTTCTTGCAATATAGTCAGAAACGATTTACGACTCTACGAGCAAATCTAGGCGCCAAATTGTTGGATTCTAGCCTTTTTTTTCCTTCCCTTTTTGTCGTTAGCATTTAGCGAGGGTGGTAATGATTCTTCTTTCAACGGCGTAAAATTGCACACGCACCAAAACGGGAGGTTAGATTCACTTTCAATGCTTTGAGTTCTAATAGGAGCCGGGATCCTCTCTATTTCTCTTGTTTTTCTTCCGCCTACGCGAGTTTCATATCAAGATTTTGGTTCTTCTTGTTCTCTTTCTTTTTGCATTTCTTTCGGACGAGATATGACACGCAATGAGCCCATGAAATATACGACCTAGGATAAGTACCAAAGTTGTCAGAGAATCCGACGAGGCATAGCCATGACCTTTCGTCACAACTTTACAATCCTGACTACGATGACCAGATGGACTTCACGATAACTTCCCTACCTTCCGGCGTTAGGTGTTAACTGGTTTTCTCACTCTGAACTCTTTCTTCTCTCTCTGCTTTCATTCTTTCTTGTTTTTTGCTCTTTCTTCCTGTTTTCGTTTTGTTTCTGCTTTGGCGTATCTAAATTGATGGTGCATTTTGGTGAGGAGTCTAGGCTAGAATTTAGTGTTGAGGTCGTTGCATCTTTTTCCCTTTTCGGCGTTTCGTAATGTTTTTTGTTGTTCCCTTTTTCCTGTTTCCTTTTGATATTTCAGTTTCATTTTCAAGGTGCTAGCATTTGCTTCAGTTCAGTTCCCGGTTATCATCAAGGCTGCTTTCTTCTTTCTTTTCTCGTAAAGTTTCCTGTTTATTTTCACCTCCTGTTTTTTATTTTTCGCTCTAAAAAAAAAAAAAAAAAATCTAACTTCTTCGCTCATTAACTTTTCTGGCCAGATCCTTCGTTTTCGAACCTGTAAGGCAATTTAATTGCAAAGTTGATTGGAAATAGAACGTTATAGCTGCGGAGTATTCAGGAGAATCAAAAGCTTTCATGAACTCGCATACGTATACAGTTAGCCCTTCATGGCCCCACAATCACGCCCTGAACTCTGTACGCATACAAGATAATTGCTACCCACTACAAATCCTTATATCGCGATGCTATGTACACGTAGTCACATTTAGTTGAATTTGATTTTGTAACCTGGACCTTGCATCATAGCAAGGTTCGATTCGCGACTGAGCTGGGCAAGTTCGCCTCACAGGGGTTACCCCAGAACGATAGCATCTTTCTGGAAAGCAGGCTTGAACCGAGACCATCCTTGTTGGATTTGCTAGCTAGCGATGCATATAATCCTTTGTGCTATTCCCTACAGGATTAATTATATTTTATTTTATTTTTAATGACTTTTTTTTTTGAAAAGGAATTTTGATCTTGACCAAATACAGTTAAATACTGCTTTTTAAACTCAACAAAATTTTCTGTTGGACATCCGGATGGTCCGATAGCTAGGAGCAGCTACAACTTCAAATAACTAAGGTACTAGGACTAGTCGACTCCGCGGGACGACCGATGTAATAGCATTGGATTGTACCAGTAACGAAGTTCCGTTAGCCGGGTTGGAATCATAAATTATTACTCACATGTCCTTTTTAACTATTAATCTGGAATTTAGATCCGCATCGTTTTAAACGCCCCCTCATTTTTTGTTATTCTTCCCAGGTGCGTCAAGGTGCCGACGTTATGGCATGGTTGTCGCTAAGCTCTCCCCCCCCCATGGCCATCCTGCACACCAGAAACGTTTTTGCCCTATCTTCCGCCTGTCCTACCGCGGGAACGCGCATGCGAAACGTCAGGCACTGAAGTTCCGTTGGTCAAACCCGCCGAAAATGTCTTTTTAACCTTTTGCCTTTATAAAAGTGATATGGTGGGCAGTGTATGGTCCCATCATGCCTGGCGGTCTGCCAGGAAGTATGGACTTACTTACATGCGGTAAGCATCTAGTAAAAAAAACAAATTATTTTCTTAAAAACAAAAAACTTTGGTTACTGACAATCACGCCGCGTCGCTGAAGATTTCAAAATTCTCACGAACAACCTATGAAAGACACGTTGCACCGCCGTATCGTGCATCGTCTCTTTAGATATATTTGCCTTTGCACTTCTGGTCAGTGGGCTCATCGAAATAATACAAAACCACGATTCCTTCCTTAAAAAATAAAAGCAGTGCAACTTCAGGAGCTCGCTATATGGCGACATATCACATGTGTGGCTGGATTCGTTGATTGCTACTTACTGCGGGGCAGGCTGATCGAAGCCGAGGTTCTAGAGTATATGAATTCTCGAGGATACTTTCCTCCCACAATTGTAATGCTGGCGTATGGGGTACATGTCTCGATGACCGATGCATCGATGAGATTGAGATGAGCTGTCATGCATTTGCGGGTAATGCAGTTACTTTTGTTTTGCGTTCATGTCATTGAAACTAGCCACAGGAGGCAATTGTGCGGGTAGTACAGCACAGAGCGCAGCCTAACATGTCATACACCTATTGAACTTCCTGCTAAACCATACCATTCCCCACGGTCATAGCCACGAAGCCAATTAAAACCTCGAATTTCTGAAGATGAGTCGATACGCCCTTTAGAGCTTTTGCTTCCTTGCTTTCTAGCCCCCTTTTCTTTGAATCAGAGTCGTCGCGTTCACTTTCTCGGAACGTGATCTAATTATCTAACGGCATATGCATCGACCAGAGAAGCTAAGCTTCTATATAGCAGGGCTCGTGAGTTTCGCCGATATGAAACGGTATACCAATCCTGCCAAAAAAAAAAAAAAAAAAAAAAAAAAAAAAAAAAACCAATTTCAAATCTTGCGGCGAGGATCAAGATGTCTGCCTAATAAGCTAGTGGTCCAGATATCGACTTTTCCCCTGGAAATATCAATAAATAAGGGCGATAACCTGATGGTTGTTTCGAAAAATTGTAGCGCAGCACTAGGACGTCGACCATGAATCACCGGGAAGCCGGCATCCTCCGCATAAACTTATGAAGCGCAGTACCTTCACATGCACGCTCGTGACTTCAGCAGCTATATAGCAGAAGCTAAATGCCCCACAGATGGTTTCTAAAGCGTTGTTTTGAACAGGTTTTCTAAGTTGACTTTTCCATTTTGAAAATTCCATCGGGTTGTTTCTGCGACGTATTGATGACACAAGCCTTTTTTTTTTTTTTTTTTTTTTTTCTAGAAGAAATAGAACGCCGGTATCACTAGCAAGTAGCATCTATGATATGGTCATGCGTCTTTTTCCCAAAGGGACGAGAATCTTAAAAAGCCGGGTCTATCTGTGGGGTGTTTCGAAAGTCAAAATCCGGAAGGTCACCGTCAATTCCGAATCCATGATTTTTCAGCCCTGTAGGAACCACAGCTTAACACGTGCGGTATATCCGCCATAACCTATCTCGCGACTCTAAAATCAGACTGCGTTACTCAATTTACTGAATCATCCGATGACTAAACCGAATCTGCAGGAACCACCCAACAAATGTCAATCAAGTACGTTCGACGCCACCATGCACGATAGCTAATTTAGGTTCCCAACACGATTCGATTTCGCGCTTATGCTCGAAGTCCTAAAGTTTACCGCACCCTCGGTACAAACTGAATAGATTTCTGTCTGTTTTCTTAATAATGTAAGTTCTAATAGTCCGTACCTAATAACGTGCCTAATACTAAATGCCAAATTCTAAAATTCCAATATTGCCTCGTACCCAGACATTCTACGCAAAGCGCACTCCAATATTATATACCTACATCTTAATAAACTAGATTGTTTGATGGATTCCATCAAATATACTGGCTAATTTGGTCTCGTTATGCGTCGATTCGCAAATAATTGGCATCCAGGTAATAGCGTACTATTTTTTTTTATTTTTTTTGTTTCTTTTGAAAATGGCTTTCCAATTAGTGCATGTTCGTTACTCGATGTCTATAGTCATCCGAGTTAAGCCCGTTTTCTAACATAACATAAATCATTATATCAAGCATACTAAAGTACCCAGCCCTTGGATCTGTAGAATCTTCACCACGTATGGTCATTCTCTAAACATGCCGAGTAAGACATTAATTTGTAGGTGCCTACCAGCGCCCTCTAAAATTTCGGAGCAAAGACCCAGGATACTGGTAAAATAAACCTAGCAAGAATTAACAAAAAAAAAACCTTTTAACACGGTAAGGGTTCCCTACATGAGTATCTAGTATAAATCCAGATATATGTACTTATATGACTACGTGATTATTTTTTTACAGTGAAATCAAATTACTATTCCATCAAAATATCCGTATATATCCCCACATTCAAAATCCTACATCTTCATTAATTAATTAATTATAAGAGAGAAGAAAAAGTATATAAACAAGTAGAGGGAAAAGAAGGGGAGCTCAAAAACAAGGAAGAAAGAAGAAGAGAAAGGGGAGGAAGCTAGAGAATATGGAACTTCAGAATATGTTAACGGGGCGTTAACAGCTACTACGAAGCCCACTTACGCATACCGGTTGATATGCCTACAGGTTGAATAATGTGGGGGCAATATGCGCCAAAGAAAAAAGAAACAGGCAGCATCAGAGCATCGTCTCGTTCAATGGGCGTTTGAAAGGACGGGAACGACATACAGACAGAAATGAAAATAGACAATGACGCCAACGCTACACACGAACAAAAGTAATTTAAGAACGGTATAACGCCACAGGCGGAGAAGTTTAAGGGAAGCAAGCACGGCGTCAAAGTGAAAAAAAAGCGTTGGCATCCTTGCGTACTTAATTAAAAAAAAAAGGAAAAGAAATCGACATATGGAAGCCGTCGTGACTAAAAAAATGATGAGGGGCCTAGTCTGATGGTTCGACGACGAATTGGAAGACCTGTACAGTGGGTAAAAAGAGGGGTCATAAATACGAGAAGCGGAACGAGGAAGGGAAGAGAAGAAGAAACAAAAGATTCGACGCTGGGACTATAACACTATCGCCTCGCACGCCTTGAGGGATCATACTACCTTTCATTCGCCATTTAGTCGTATACTGCGCGGATAATACATCGAGGGAGGTGTCAGGGAAGATAAGAAGCAGACGAACAAGAGAGACAGGGGGGCGAAATAGAAAAAAGAAGAAAAGGGTAATAAGGTTCCACGCGCAAGCAGGGAGGGCGGCCAGCCCTAAAGCTTGACATTAAGTGCGCCCCTGCTGCTTCCAGAAATCGAGAGAAGCGATGACGTCCTCCCCTCCGTCGTCCTCGTAGGCGTATAGAATCTAGAATCGCATTATTAGTTCCTTCATTCCTTCCGCACTTAAAACTGGGGTGACGACTTACCTCTCGTGAGCTTTCGTGAAGCATACGGATGTTTTTTCCTGTAATAATTGACACCATTCCTCCACTCTCCATATTCCTAATCTCAATGAAATTGGGTTCAAAAGCCAGGATATAGGGCGGGTTAAGGGCGAATGCTGTCGGCTGGCCTTCCCATTGTATGCTCCAATCGGGACGGGCACGCCATCCGTTCCTGTTAACAAAGAATGAGAAATCGCTGTAGTTTAGCAAGAACTCTCCACCGTTCAATCGGTAGATTGCGATCGGTTTAACATTTTCTCGGCGTTGTACAAAGTCCAGAGACGTGTCTGCAGGGTCGAGGAGGGTTTGGGTATCCAAAGTTTCCAATGAAACTACCTCAAAACCCTTCGCACACCCTACACAGAGTTTCGATTTGAGGAAGTGTATGGATGAGGCTTCCGAGGGAATATAAAATTCCTAGAGTAGAATATGTTAGTACCGCGGAAGTGACATAAAATCTATTGAAAACGGCCCTTACCTTAAATAATTTCAATGCATCCTGGCCGCCAGCCAAAAGCTTTCTGAACGCAGGCTTGTTACGTCCCTTCGCAAGAGTATCCATTGGTTCGTAGACCTTAACAGTGGCACTCATACTGCTATTCTTGACGCAGCACACAAGAACGCGGCCGAGACAGACACCAGTCTTGAAGAAGTTAACGTGGCCTTGAATACGCTTGTGGCGTTTGCTAGCCATACCCGGCTCTCCAGGTTCTGTGATTGTCTCGATTGGAAACGAGTAGGCTGTCTTTTCGGAGAGAACCAGCAGTATCTGGTACTCCTCAAGAACGTCAACCTGCGATACTTGAGGAATATCGATAACTTTCTTAGGGACCCCTTGGGCGGTAGAGCCAGGCCTTCTGTCGGAGACGAAAATACCCGTGTCTGTTCCATAGACCAATTTCCGGCCACCATCTGGTATATCGTTAGCTTAGTGACCAACCAAAAGGTGAAAAAATCGTGCTTACCCATTGGGACCAAGCAATTGACTTTGTTGGTGCCAAAATTGAAGAAATCGTCGCTCAAAACCTCCTTTGTGAAAATGTTACTACGTTCTCGCAGGGCGGTTTGCTGTGCTTCGATATGTTCCATCCATTTTCGACGGCCGACGACAGTAGCAGCGAAGAGCGATAAAATATATCCCCGCTTCCCAAGATGCTGGAATGTGATAGAGTAGCCACCCTTAGCATTGGCATCAGTCTTTTGCTGGTTACCCGTCTTCGGTAGCAACGATGACGGCGGACGTTTAATGCCTTTCTCTGGTAGTACTTCCGCCATCTCATTGATAACCAAAAGTTCGAGCGGAATGGGCTATTTAGGTTAGCCAGAAGCGCAAGCCGAGTCAGAACACCCAAAAAGACACTTACCCTCTTATAAACTTTGTATTGCTCTCTCTTATTGACAACTTTGATCTTGACGAGTAAAACAGCGTGATCAAATAGAAACGCCTGGATGTCCCCAGTACCAGTATCTGTGGGACTTCGCTTTAGGCTTCCTTTGAAAATCAGCTGTCTACCCTCTTCCGTAAGCTTCAAATCAACCTTATCCGCAGGCGCGAACTGGAGTTGCTGGTCCAGCTGCATGAGATTAAAAGTATTCTCCGTTCTTCCAGACTCGATGTTAACCTTGCTCAAGCACTCACGGATCATCTCGATCGCTTTCGGCAGATCCTGCTTGTCCGGGTTGTCCTCCGCAGTGTTCTTCAAGACTGCCTCCAGAAGCAAAGGGTATCTAGCGAGACGGGTTGTTGGCTTGGTCAGATAACCGTTGAGTTCCAATTTCCTCGATTCCTTCATACGTTCAGTCTCCTCGACGAAACGTGCGAAGGCCTGGTTGCTCGCCTTTTCCCGCTCAAACTCATATTTTCCATACAATTGGTTGCCGCCGTACTTAATAAAAGGATCGAAGTGTGGAACGAATTCTAGGAAGATATCCCCAATATTGTGAATCACTGCATTGTTTTGTTGTCTCTTAGTCAATGCTTCCGCAAGCTTGGAGTTAACGTTATGGACCTCAAGCATATTTGAGAACACCGTGCGGATGAACTTCTCGCGTCGAAAATCAGGAATCGGCGACGGGGAATTAGGGGCAGCACTCCTCAACGGTTTAACCCAGAAGTCACGCAGATATTCCAAATCTTTGACAAAATCACGTTCGGTGTAGATGACCTCGCAAATGACTTCCTGTCGCTTCTTCTCGGAGTCAGAAACGCTTTCCGCCACTTCCTTTGGAACGCTATGTATCCACAGCTTCTGTTCCTTTTCGTCGTTATCATGCAAGCTAGACCTAGAGGACTCTCGCTTAAGGCCAGGAAGCGGCTGCATATTGAGACGAGCCTGTTGCTCCAATCGACGGGGACAGGCAATTGAGTAGCACAATCGGTCTCGAGTACAAGTCGGGGAGTAGCAGTCCGTTAGTAGGGTGAAAACACCATTGACATCTGTCTTATCTTCATCAACAAGCCTCTCTCGGAACTGGTAGAGCTCGTTCCCAGAATCTCGCAATCGATGATCGTATGTAACGTCATGGAAGAACTTCTGTGCGTCTAGTGCACGTCCGAGAAGAAGAGCCAGATTCCGATCACTTGTTTTGATAATGTACGCAATCATGTCGACGGCTTCAGCTCCTGTAAATGCTGACTTATATGTGAGTTCGTTCTTCATCCTGTCACCAATCTGTACCCTCTCACGGAAGACATCGGCAACACGGGACAACAGGGCCGGGTAAACCAAAGGTGCCCTTCGCGACATCGTGAGGATGGTCGACTGCTGGGAAACCATCGTCTGAGCTCGCGATTGGGACGTCTGGCCTTGCCTAGGCGGCATCGCGGAATCCGGTGTTTGCGAGGTAGGGGTGTATGATGTTGGGGTGTATGATGTCGGAGTAGCAGTTGGAGTGACACTGGAAGTTGTGCTGGCATAACTCGGAGTTCGAGGTTTAGTGCTATTATTCGAGGTTACGGAATTATGCGACATCTGTGACATCTGCGACATCTGCGACATGTGGGACGCGGAAGACATGTGAGACATCTGCGAATCTCTATTTTCTGGTCGTGCAGGGAACGTGCTGCTAGAGCTCCGTTGTGATAGCGCGGGCGAAGATCTATAGGCGCTGATCGGCGATTGTTGGAATTGGTTGTCGAATTGAGGTGGTCCTCTCGCCTCAGGCCCTGACTGGTTATATGGTTCCTCACCAGAATCCCGGGGTCGGAAGGGGATGACACGGCCGCTCATTGTTTGGGCCCTGGGGGCGTCTCGAGGGTCAGGGATAGAAGAAGTCATTGACATCGACCGCTCATCTACACGTTCTGGGATATGCCGTCCTTGAGCGGTCTGGCGAGCCATCGGGTTCATAACTTGATTCGGTGGAGGGCGGTGAGGCCCAGGGGGTCCGCCCCCTGGTCCCTGGTGGAACGAGCTTGGTGGTGCGCCGTAACCAGCCAAGGACCTAGAACGATTCGGGTCGTCATTCATAGCAGGGCCTGGATGGCCTCCAGGGCCGGAAGGTGGGTAGAAGCGGTTTGGAGGAGGCCGATTGAAGCTTGGAGGAGGCATACGCTGTTGTTGGGCATACGGACGACGCTCCGGTGGAGGTTGCTGGTGATGCTGTTGGGGGTGTGGAGGTCCCTGGTGATAGCCCTGCATATGCTGTGGGGGTGGAGGCCGCCCGTAGCCACCATTGGGCATACCCTGCGGGGCGTAGCCGTTAGGAGGTCGCTGATGCTGTCCGGACGGCGGATAACCATTGGGTTTTTGATACTCGTAACCGTCATTACCCAGATCAGGAGGCGGTGGCCGTTGCATGTTCCCCATTGTCTGGGAACGAGCTGGAGGAGGCATCGGGGATTGGGAGTTCATCGTCTGGGATCTCCCGGGGGGTGGAGGTCCCCCGAAGATATTGGAGAAAGCGGCATCTCGTGCAGACGGCGACGGACCGTTGTTGTAAGTTCGACCATGCTGGGACTCTGCCATCTTCGTCCTATTCGTCAAGTGCCGACAGGCCACAGGTTAGCTCGTCAGGACTTGACCGATTAAATCCCCCCCTTACAGCTGTATCCAGAGAAATAAACACTACGGTTTGTATTTGTTATATTATGTTAAGTTCTTTTTTTATTTGTATTTTATTCTTTTTTTTTTTTTTTTTTTTTTCGAGGCCCAGAGGGGGAAGGGACGTACGCCTAAATGGAGGGTGGGCGTTAGCGCCGGAGATTGTCGATTACAATTGCCAATTCAGATATTTCGCATTCAAAGAGTCGGCTGGGGTTCGGGTTTTGTAAGGAAGCTGTCTATCCTTTGCCGGACAAGGACAGAAGCCTTAGGTCACAGCGATAACAGCAGCAGCAGCAATGATAGACCGAGGCGCCACCGATAGAAGGTAGGACGTGTATTCAATCAATCGAGGTGATCACGATCCAGTCCGTAGAGATCCGCCTTGTCGCTAGAAACGAGAATATAGAATAGGGAGCAACAGAACACCTTGGTGTCAGCGAACCAAGCTAGGACCTATGGGGGCCGGGTAGCGATAGATAAAAGGACGATGGGAATGATGGAATCCAGGCAACTGCCGGAGATGATTCCTTCCGAGAGATCGAGGTCGAAGCTTTCCAGGGGCAGTCCCGTCTGTTTACTTCCAGACCGTCGGCGTTATCGTGACCAGACGGCCTAGCTCTTAACTAGCGTGTGCGTGTACGTATGTATGTGTAGATGTGTGTGTGCGTTTCTGTGTGAGTACCAGTGTGGACGGATGTATTGAATGTACTATGTATGTGGTGTAGTATATCTGTATTCGTAGTAGTATAGTATAGATGCCCAAGTTACCCAGGTGGTCTATATATATATGGCAGGAACAGGTACAGGCCGAGTACGTGTAACCGAGGCGCTGCAGCGGGCAAGCTAGCTAGAAGGCGGTTCCTGCCTGGACCCAGGGGAGTGGGGTTTTTCTTCTTTAGTCAGAGCGAAATTGGCGAAGCTTGAGGTAGGTAAGGACCAGTGTATAGGGGCGAATCTATGTCGGCGTCGATGGAAGGTGAAGAGATGGTGATGGCGTTTTTGACTCCTGGATGGGTTCCTTTTTGTGGTGGAGGGAGGTTCCAGTTGGTGATGTGATTGATTTGATTGCTTTGAGGTCTCAACTACAAAAACTCCTGACAGCTTCTCATTCCATGCAGTCCGCCAAACAATACCCTAACCTAACTAAACCCCCATGCTAATTACCAGCTAGCATGTATTAACAGAAAGTACCCAGGTAAAGAGAGTATGTATTCGAATTCAAAAGGATTATGGACCCACTACGGGCAGGTCGATTGAGTAGGATACGATACGATGCGATACGAGACGAGACGAGACCTGACGCTGGCCACCGCGCGGTATTTCTCCCAGATAGGCGAGGAGGCCATCGACGAACGAACGACCCACCACATCTTGGCTGCAATGCTTGCTGGCCAGCTGGCCCGCCGGTTCGACGACAAGCTTGGAAGTTGGCAAGTGCAGATATCGTGCTACGGCTACGCAATGTCGGTTTCACGTTGATTATCAGCATCCCTGTCGACGCCCACCCTTCCATTTTTTTTTTTTTTACAAAACCTTGAATTCCCAGATAAGCCCACCGTGAAGATGGTGATGTATCACGATATATGTATCTGCTCTTAATTCCATAAATAGGCAGGTACCTAGGTAGATAGGTACTTATTATTCTATATAACACATATTCTATCTTGTTTCCCCCAGGCCTTGTACTTACATGTCCTTGCGAGTCAGTCAGAACTCTTTTGGTCCAAGCTTTGAGTCTTCTGCAGATTTTCGACCGTACCTGCATTGCGAAAAAGCCGGCCGGTTTTGTTGCATTTTCGCCCACAACACCTTTTCCCCAACCGTCTTTAACATCTGTAGACGTCCAGCTACATACCTAGGTACTGTGCTAGAACAATGGTGGTTTTGGCTACTATTCTAATCTAATTGCACAAGGGTATTATAATCTTAATACCATAGTAATACTGTCTTGATCCCCAGAGCACTCCTGGCACAGTAAGAGGTACCTAGGTAGGTATATATTATAGGTCTCCTCAAAAATTGCATCCTACTTGACTATTGGCCGCTTATGGAGCTGCATACCCCATTGTAATATGAACCAAATATATAAATACTTAGATACCTAACTACTTACTAAGTACCTAAACATCTACCTAAGCAGGTATTAGGTGGATATCTAAGTGGATCGGCTGACGGTGTCTTCTATGCTGCTCCCTCACCACTATCAAGCCTATCTCCATGGATCCATGCACTAGTATTTCTTTTATAAAGTTATGTTACTCCTTCTGTATATGTCCCCACATTTTATGCTAAACTAAACTCCACCTATATGCTGATTTACTTTCTTTCTCTCTCTCTTCTTGAGCTCGTAAATTCTAACGACCAATACGATATAAGTAAATGAATACATAACCAAACCAAACGACAATAAGTATCTCAAATCAATTCGTCCCGAGTATTTGATTACCTACTGAGATATAGGCAATAAAAACCCATAACCACCCCGGGTCCCGTCTGCCTTAAAACACCGGCGGAGCACCACCAGTCCATCCCTCGTCGAAATCAGTCGAGTTCGCATACCCGTCAATCAAGGACCGACGCGCTAGAGCACAGGCGCTCAAACAAACAGGTCGATTACAGCAGGTACTGATAGCGCAGACCTGTCCCTGTGGGCACTCCGCATTAGACGAACACCCTGCGAGCGGTGCGCATGGAACATTGGGACCACAGAATCCATTCCCGCTAGCTTCTCTGAAGCAAAAGCAACCGACCCCGCAGCCGTTGAGGCTGCCGCAGGATGAACCATTACAGGCTTCAATGGAACACTGGCCATTACTGCAGATTCCAGAAGCGCACTGTATCACTCTTATTAGCATTTGCGCTATAGCACTAGAGTAAGGATAGCAGTAGACATACCTTATTCCCGCATCCACCACAGTTATTTGGATCGCTCAAAGCATCTTGACATGGCCCTTTATTACAACTAATCTGCCCCGGTCCACACTCCACGTCCGGCTTACAGTACTCACAAAGCTTCTCCCCCAAATACGCACCAACCCCAGCACACAAATACTCACTAAACTTCGAAGCCCCAAGTCTTCCACCAATAACCACACCAAGTATAGTAGTTGGAATACCAACTTCAGGTCCAAACACATTCCCAAGGAAGCCAATAGCCCCACCAACTTGTCGTCCGATCAATCCGCCAACTTGCACACCGATTCCATTGCACAGTGCTTTACCGGCCGCGCCGGCGAAGATAAGGCTGAACCTACTATTACAGAAAAACTGCACAGCATCACAAACAGCGTTTGATTCCCTAGCCATCAACAGCATATTCCTCTTCGACACACCGTTCTCCTCCAAAACACTGCCTACGATCGAAATCTGACAGTTTCCCGCAAAAGCCTCAAATGTCCCGTTCTGATAGATAACTAGCGTATTACCAGCATTATCAGAGATAGAAACACGATCTTCGCGGGATAGATCAAGGAAAAAAGGACCATTAGTCGGGTCTTGAAGGACGACTTGGTTGCCCTCGTATTGTTGGTATGTAAGGCCGCCGTTTTGTTGGGAGAAGTTATCGTCGCTTTGACCGATCACGGAGCCGGTTGGTGTGGACCGTGGACAGCCTTCAGGTGATAAGACAAAAACGGCGTTAATGATGTCGCTGGTTGTCGGGGTGGGTGGGGCTACAGTAGTGGTTACGTGAGTTACTCCTATGCATGAGCATGCGCTGGAGTATCTGACAGCGCCAGAGCAGGCAGATGCATAGGTGGGTATCGCGGTAGGGTGCACAGTCTCGAGATAGACATTGGCTGTCGCAACCACAGTGCCGTCTGTGGTTATAGTAGCAGTACTAATCGTAGGCGTATTAGCATAGATCCTTATATGGGGTAGTTGACAAGCTGTTTCCTACGCACCTGGTTTTCTGTTGAACAGTGGCGCTGAAAAATGAAGAACAGTGTGCAGTTCCAGGTCTGGTCGGAAATGCGGATGCCCTGATAGCTATATAGGAGACAGTATTCAACTCATTAGCACGTATCCCCAAATGCAGTACCCCGAGGGCATCTCAATACGGTAGAAGCATACCCCTTAAGCAATTATCTGCTGCGCACCCAGCCAAAACTATATCAGCGATATACAAGGCACCAGCCAAAGCAAAAACACTTGTGAACCGCATTCTTGCTATTTTTGTTGAAACGACCACACCACCAATATACAATAATGTTATAGACTGATCAAAATTCCACCAGAGATATAGGGGTTGAGTGTACAAGAGTAAGAAGTATGTATATAGCACTCTGCTGAATTGAAGATCTTAACAAACCCGTATAGAACCACCAGCACATAGACTTTATATAGACATTTTACAAGCAGGTAACTATATTGATCCTCAACGAGGCTCTCCAACTAAGGAATATTGCCACGGGCAGTGCATCGGAGAAGAGCCCCAAGCTCTCCCAGCCGTATCCCCACTCACAGCGATTATGAATACGTAGCCTAGCTACCATGTACGTACTATCTAGCAGCCTACCAGTGCCAACCTTTGAAACAATCACTATCAGCGGCTAGCCATTCCTTGCTTAACTCACCTGG
Source organism: Orbilia blumenaviensis (assembly GCA_036872755.1). Lineage (NCBI taxonomy): Eukaryota > Fungi > Ascomycota > Orbiliomycetes > Orbiliales > Orbiliaceae > Orbilia > Orbilia blumenaviensis. The sequence continues at coordinate 732,524 of JAVHNS010000014.1, forward strand.
TTCTGGGGCAATATTGTGAATGGTGAGCTAAAATCCCGTAAAATTGGGGCTGAAAACTCGATACAGCATTCGACTATCGTTGCAAGCATGTTAGCAAATGATTGAGTGATGTAGGCCCACATATTTCTCATGGTAGTGATGTCGCCCCACAAGGCGATGTCGTGAAATCCCATAGGGCGTAAATAGAGACATTCTGTGGTACGCTCTATGGCCGGAGTTGTTCGAACGGATATATAGATACACATTTTAAATTTTCATAAAGGATTTCAGAAGAAGCCGCTAATCCAAACCATAGTACAAAAATTAAACCATAGCAGCATTTACCCAGTTAATTAAGCAATATATGTATATTGTCACATCCATACAGATGCAGATAGCATTAACCATAAAAAATCGTAGTCTATATTCACACAACCGCAGCTGCGCCCATAAACAGCCCGATGTAGATACCATAATTTCCCACCGAGCTCCTCGATTCCTCAGCCGTACCAGTACCACCATCACCACAAAATCAATCACTTATAATCACCCAAACAGCTAGTTTCCCGATGGATTTATAGTGGCCTAGGCGTTCCACCACCCCTTGTCGGAAACCATCCGTTGGTAAGTTGCATACATGCATTTATTGTACATAATTTATGTCCTAGAAATAGCACTGCTGGGTACTTGTGTGAGTATATACTCTGCAGCTCTGCAAACTGAGGCTGGGGTGCATGAGTCCAGGGCAGGCTGCATACATATGCATATTGTCTTCATTGGTACGTACCTAGTTTCAACCGCGTGATAATGGGTATAACTCTTTTAATAGGTGCCATTTCTGCGGCCAGCCGTGATCGATTTGGTTTATGCTCAAAATTATGCATCCCATGGGAATGGACCGTCGCTGATAATCGGTTGACCGTTTAAACAGGGCCTTGCAAGGCTTGAGGATTTAGGAAGATATGAGTTAATATTGTTCTCGTTGGTTAAGTTAATACTACAATTTTATTATTCTAAGCCTTAAAATGATAGTGCGGTGTGGGCTATTCGCCACAAACCGTCGTGTGTGGCCCTGATTCGGCGCCACGGCCGGATTTGATCCCGATCCATTAACTGGATGGGAACACATGTCGACACTCTGGCACTCTGGTTCTACAACCCAACTATTCTTCCAAAAGTCCGTGCAAATGCACGCGGGGTGATAGAAGTACTAGAGTAAAATGCAGTTACGCCCGGGGCTAGCCAAGATCAAAGCTAAGCTCAGGCTGCAGGGTCGATGGCGTCGACTTCCGCCGTAATTTAAGACCTTACCGCTATCCAACATCCAACAGATGCGGAGCCGCTGGCTTTCCCATACTTGGTATGAATCTTAATTCTTGAAAACCATAGAGAGAAAAAGCAAAAGAGAGAAAAAGAAGAAAAAGTAAATTCAAACCCGGGGAAATCCAAGGAAAAGTAGAAATGTTACCCCAATACCAAAATACAATGCAATGCAATGTCATGTCATGCCAAAGCAATAAAAAAACGGACATTCGTAACACCGCGAAATAGCAATATGAACCACACACCCAAAGAATCGAAATTGTAGAATCGTCAGCATTCCTAAGGAAACCTTGACCAGAATCAACAAACATGTCAGCATAAGGTGACGTAAATCCTGCCATAGACCGGGAGGTGAGTGTTCTCTTCGTGAATTTTACAAGCCTATATGCATGGGAAAAGAGAATAATCCTGAGTCGGGCTGGTAATCCTTCGTTCTCTAGCCCTTTTAAAAGGGTATATTTGCCGGTCTTGAGGATAATTTGGCCGTGTTTGTGAAACCAGGCCGGGCCGAGCGTATCCGCGGTATTGATTCTTAAGGCACTCTACCTAAGGCAGCCTACTCACTATTTTGAAAGTTTCGTGGGATCTTCTATATATATACCTGTAAAGGTGCCTTGTGGCGGGTATGCGGATGTAGGCTTGGCTGTGAGTAGATGTCGATACTCAAAAATCGGTCAACGGAAATGCAATATTATTGATTCAACACGGATAACAGGTGAACTTCGGAGTCGATTACTCGGTCATTGGTCATTGGACCGGGTGGCCTACTAGATTGTGGGACCGGGGCTTGAGAATCCAAAAGAAACCCTGCTACGCTTTTGATTGGGTTTGTCCTTAATTATGCTTTATTGTATTCACGCAGCAGACATCGAGAGGTTAATAGTACGGGATACATATTCGGACCACTTCATGGGCCCATTGAGTAGGGTTGCAACGAGCTTATAATTGAGATCTCGAGATCACGATGAATTTAGGTTAAGTCCAAGCCAAGCTATTACATCGCGAGAATAGAATAGCTATTACCTACGGAGTAGATGCCCTGTCGTTTCTTAAGGTGGTATTTTGCTAGGATATCATACGTAGTACTCAAAGCAACTCAATGGTTGTATAATACTTACCCTATATGCTTATACCTAATGCAGCTAAGGTGGCCTAATTTCAAGGGCGTATGGAAAAATGAGAAGAACCAAAAAATGTAGACAAAGCCCACAGCCACGGGTGGGAGTACGAGACTAAGGCGGGAGATTCTATCGCAAAAACATTGATGGAACAAATAAGTAAATAGTTGTCATCAAACCCAATAATGTATATTCCCCGAGACCAAATGAGACACGCTTCTATGATGCTAATGATTCCAATTAATTATACAAAACCTAATTAGGAGATAATCTACTGCGAGACCTCCAATTTGGACCATTCCCCAAGCCGGTCCTTTCACGTTATACGCCAAAGGAGAAGCTTCTTAGCTGCTTCCTCTGGTGTTCAGGATCAAGGCGACAATGAGACTATCGTTCGTACGTAGTCAGTTATACTCCAAGACGATTTGGGTTCTCAGTAGCGAACTCACCCGTAGAGACCCAAGACTTCGGCGAAAATCAAGATGAGGACCTAGAAATAATGTTAATAACTATCGGAAAACTCCCCATAACCAATTACATGGCTCGCAAAGCTATCAAAACATACCATCCCAACGTATACCCTGCTCTGCGACAAGTATGCTCTTACACCCTAAATCCAAGATCCAGTCAGCTCCTACCCTCGGAAACAACCGAACATCCCCGTCCGAATAAACATACAGCATCTCCAACCTTCCCAATCGCATACCCCGCACCCAGACCCGAAAGCCCCACGCTCAATCCCGCCGCCAGGTGTAGAAACCCTTGAAACAAGCTATAACTCAAGCTAGGGTCGAGATCGCTGGCGATTAACACCGAAACGACCAGCGAATAAACCCCCAGGATACCAGACATGACGACGGGAATTAGGGATTTCATGATGAGTTCTGGTCGAAAGATACCGATACCGGAAATACCGATTCCGGACTTAGCGGTACCGTAGGCTGCGCCCGCGCCTGTTGTGGAGAAAGTAGTCAGAACGTTGAACTTTCCGTGAAGGCCGGATAGTAAGGGGGCGGATTCATGATCATACATCCGAATATCATCTGTAGTCGTAGAACGACTTCCATCAGCTGTCCATTCCCCATAGCACCATATCGAAACCAGTGTCGAGTGAATAACCTACAGCAAAGGCAACTCCGGCCTGGCCCACCATATCAAGTCAGCCTGTCATTCCCACACAAAACCATAAACACACTTGGGGGCTGGTCGTATAGTCCGTACCATGCCAAAGAACGGCGCAAAAGCCGGTGTAAGCTGATTGTGATCCGACATGGCTTATGCTGTTGTTACTTGAGTGTCGGTAAACGGTGGTAGTATCCTGGAATATACAAAGGTACGCCGAGGACTGGGGGGACGCGAAGGTGAGGTTGGTTACGACGATGATGTCGTTTCATCTTGGAATTGAACTGCACACGTTTTTGGCCGCGGAGACCGCGCCAAGACCACAACACATTTCACCACTAAGGATCTTGCTCCAGAGCGGCTTCAAAGCCTAGTAGGCCAACTCGACATTGCATTGGACCACATATTCATACTTCTGAACTTACTGACATACCCACTAACCTAACTTACCCACAACGCCGTGCTCTAGAGCTCTACCACATAAACACACTTGACTACTTATTTCGGGAGAAAAATAATCTACTCATAAGTGGCTCCTCAGCTCCATGCCAGGTAAATGTAAATCCGAGGCTTGGATTTGATGGCTCCCTTGCATGTTGATTGCATGTCTAATCTGACCAGTTACCGGCTAAACCAGATCCAGATACGAGACACCAAGACCTCTCCGGTCCACTCATTCCCCTTTCATATTCTGATGCAATGCCGCTGTCTCTCCCTCCCTCATCGCCAGCTACCTTTCCTCCCATCGAATATACACTTTCTGCGGTGTTACTTTAACCTCTCCCAACAATGATTTAAACTTGCCGGCCGGGCGAAAATAAGTATTCTTCCAAACCTGTTCCAGGAACAGACTTTCCAACCAACCACGTTCCATTCAAATCAGAGTTTCGGCTGAATTACCGCCAGCCAGGCTTTTTTGACTCGACACTCGTAAACCTCTATTCCGTCTCTAGTATTTGGATGTCTCAGTCATCACGGTGTCTCTAAGCTTAAAACGAACCCATTGCGACGGCGACGGGCCATATGGCCGTACCTCTACGACCGCCTGCAAAATCCACAAGCCGTCTGCCTTAGATTCCGACAGCTGTGCATGCTCCGTCGCCGCAGCACCTGGAGGAATAGATATTAACTCAACTGGCCCCTTCGCCCGTCCTCCTCTCCCTCCTTTCTTTGAAATGACTTCCGCGGCTTCAAGTCCCCTCCCTCTCTCCGGATTCCTCCCTGTCGCCTCAACCCACGTCCTTCAGTCGCAGCGCCCGCAATCGAATAAGCTCAACCCCTCTTCGATTCCGGACTCTACTGGCGCCGGGTACTCCGACGTCCCGAAATCCGCTGCGGCATCGCCCAACAACACTCCCTTCCAGGGATCTGGTTTCCTTTCTAACGGTGGTAGCAATCAAAACAGCAACATCCAATCTCCAACTCCTGGTTTCTTCATGTCCAACCCGCTGGTTTTATCGCCGCAGGTCAGCGCCAACTGCAGCGCAGCCCTGCGCGATTTCCACCTGTCAGACCCGCATTCTGGCCATAACTCGCCTGCCGCGAGCTCTGATACGTATTTCGATGAGGATGACATGGAGATTGATATGACAATAGAAGATCCGTTTAGCCGAAACAAGTATGCTGTTCTTTTTTGTTCGAATCTTTACACAATCCCAGCGCCCACCTTAGAGAAAACCTCGTGCCTACATTTTATATTTCCACGTGTATGATTTTTCCCCTCGTGGTGGGCGGAATAGCTGCTTATCAAGCGTTTACATCATTGGTGCGATCATGCGACACCAAATTAACTACAAGCTAACCGCAAAACCCTCCGCAATTTACAGGATGAACCTATCGCCGCCATCCCACGCCACACCGACGAATATAAACGAGGCGCCACAAAAGATTAAAACGATAGTCAACGCTAGAAATACGGCGGAGACAAGAAATGCGTGCCCAGCGCTGCATGCGCATCAATTTGAACTGCTGCGGACGTTGGGAACGGGTACATTTGCTAGGGTCTGGTTGGTGAGACCGAGAAAGGAGTATAGGACTTCGGGGGCAGAGTTCTATGCGCTGAAAGTGCTAAAAAAGAAAGATGGTGGGTTTATAGTCTCAAGTCCAAGGTTTTGTGATAAAAAACTAACAGCTGGAACAGTGGTCAAGCTGAAGCAAGTTGAGCACGTGCTTAACGAGCGTATGCTGTTGAGCGTCTCGAGGCCGCAGCCGTTTATCGTTGACCTCTACGCCTCCTGGTCAGATCGAGAAAATTTATATATGCTGGTATAGTCACTCTCCGGCATTTTATTAGACCTTCGGGGGTGCTAATTCGTAACTATCACATTTCTTAGCTTGAGTACTCCCCTGGCGGCGAGGTCTTCACCTACCTGCGAAAAATGCGCCGGTTTAACCAGATTCAAACACAATTTTATATTGCATCGGTGACACTTATCCTGGAATTCTTGCACGACCGTGGGATTGTCTACCGTGATTTGAAGCCGGAAAATATTCTATTAGATGCACGGGGACATGTCAAGTTAGTAGCACAATTCCTAAACATGCGGAATATGGGTTGCTAATAATAAACACAGACTCGTCGATTTTGGTTTCGCAAAGAGAATCGGTTCTCAGGAGACTTATACACTATGGTATGAACTTTGTGCATTTGTTATCAGAAGTTTATTGTTTTCTAATAATGGCCGTTTAGCGGAACGCCCGAATACCTGTCCCCGGAAGTAATCCAATCACGTGGACATACAACTGCTGTCGATTGGTGGGCGCTCGGTATCCTTACATACGAATTCCTCTGCGGTTTCCCGCCGTTCTACGATAACTCCCCGTTCGCTATTTACGAAAAGATCGTACAGGGGCGGATATCATTCCCAGCGTCACTAGACGAAACCACACGAGATTTTGTCAGCAGACTTTGCGAGGCGGATCTGTCTAGTCGGCTAGGGAATCTAGTCAATGGCGCTAGAGACGTCAAGAACCACCCATTCTTCTTTGGAATCGATTGGAAGGCCCTGGGGGAGCAGAGAATGGACGGGCCGTTAGTACCTGGTAGGTTTCTTTTCTGGTGATATAGTTAGGAGTTTTTTTACTAATGAATTTATTAGAACTGTCATTCCCAGGTGATACTAGGTATTTCGACGAATACCCACAACCGTCTCCAGATTTTGAGCCGTACAAACCAGAGGCGCACCCACAAGAAGAAAGCTTCTTCAGAGATTTCTAAGCACCAGGCCAGAACGTAATTTCGAAAGGGTGTATGTACAGATTTAGGGCCATTGCGGACGAATTTACGGTAATGAGGCGTATGGACGGACGACGAAACGAACTACCTAATTTTTTTTATATATAATCCTCTCCCCCCCTCATTGTTCCTCTACTTTTGAATGCAAATTGTGGGCTGGCTGGCTAGCGATGCAAATGATTTTTTGGTTTTTGGAGGGGGGGGCAGTATGCTATTTGCGCGGTCTTGCTTGTTCTTCTCTGTTTTCTTGCTCCATCACTACTCCCCTTCGTTTTTTTTTCTTTGCTTTATTCTCTCCCTTTAGTTCCTACATTTCCAGAGATATCCCGTTCCTTTTATACTGCGCAGTCGAGGAGTTCTAATATTTCCCCCTTTTCTTCTTATATTTGTATTTTATGTCTTGTTCTCGGCGCCATTTTGGAAGTTGGGGCGGTGGGGGCGGGGATTCTGTTTGCAAATTGGAGGGGGCGATTGCAGAAGCAATTTGCATGTTCTTTTCATAATGCTTTGGTCCGCGGTCGGTTGAGGTTAGTATATATATAGACAATACGATATTTTCTAATACTTTGAGATTTTCTCTTCTTTCCTTTCCTTCCCTTCGCTTTCTGGATTTGATGCTCGGTTGATTCTGAGAATGGTAAATTTTCTAGAGGCTGGTATTTTGTAGTTTGAGATTGGTGCAGCGTGGTTGGGCCTTCACCAACGAATTTACTTGGGTGCTAATTGGATTCAGATGTCACACTTTGTCGCGACTGAGAGGCCAATCTTCAAAGATAGAGCTCTAACTAGAACTAATAATATCACAGAGGTACTACTTTGCCAGTCAAGGTTTGTGCACCCGCGTATCTATAGAATCCACGCTGTCTGTATGTGTGTGCATTGGAATAATAAAACCCGAAGTGCAGATGTAAATGCAAAAAAGGAAATTCAAATGACGCAGCTTTCTCACCGATGAAATCGCAATCTGTGGCAAACTTTCACGCAGGTGGGTCCTCGGATGAACCCCACGTTTGGCTGGCTGGCTGGCTGGCTCCCTCTCCTTTTTCCCTGCATGTGATTTAGACTGGGGGCTTGGGAAATGCGGGGAAGAACGACCTTCCCGTCGCACAATTGAAATACTTGTACACTTTGGGGTTGGTATATGAGAATCCGCCTTGGAAAAAAAACAAACAGACTCGCGAAAAGGGAATTGTTTTTTTTTGGTAGAGGGTATGTTTGCGAAGGGGTCTTCCTGATCTAGAAGGACGGATCGGTTAGTGGGATGAATGGTTGGGGGAATTTCAAGGAATGGCGATAAATAAACTTGGATCGGATCTGATTCTTGGGCTGGAGGATTATATGCCTCCCAGTTGCATTAATTATCGTAACGACACGGTATCGATATATCGATATTGATGTTTCAAGGGAGATTCTATCTTCGTCAATAATCAGCTCTGATTTAAATTTCCAAACTTCGACTTCACGATTACTTCTCCAGCGTAACAGGTCCTGCAAAGATCTGAGGAAGCTAAACTTATACGTGCCGACTCGAGTTCGATCAATTCGGCTACCCCACGATTTCACCCCGATATATTAAAATACTACGACATAATATCGATCGATGCTGGCGAGTAGAATACCACAAAGGCTACGGCCTTTTCGGCGGCATCTACGAACGATTCCTCGGCCACCAGCACTCTCGCAGTCCCGAACTCTCCTGACACAGTCCAAAGTCTCCGGACCGCTTGAAGTATGTGCATGTGCTTTAACTTTTCGTTGTCATGGTTCTAGCCCTTCTTTCAACCCCAGATCTTTTGAACGGCATTGGATTTCCTGATTGGAAAATACAACGAAGTCAACGCGGACTAATATATGTGATTTAACTTTTATTTATGTATTAGCCACCGCTTTTGCTGGATACATGCCATGGATATCTAAGTAAGATCGTTTCAAAACATGGCGATAGAACAGCGTATGTTTTAATAAACACACATCCCCAATAAGGATTCAATATACTAAACAACAATCACTCAGTGTCATCTCTTCCCACCAATCCATCCGACTAACCTACCACGACCTTGACGTCTCCTCTACCCGTCTCGCACACGGTCTCGCCTCTCTCGGCGTCAAAAAGGGTTCCCGCGTCACCGCTTCACTTGGAAACACCGCTGAATTCGCAATCCTACACTACGCAGTTTTCAAGCTGGGCGCTATTTTGGTACCGCTGAATCCGGCGTTCACGGGCTCGCAGGTAAAATCTGCACTAAATCACTTAGAAAGCGAGCATTTAGTTATTTCGGCGGAGACGAATTTACCGTTTAAACCACCGAGGAGTAATGTTGAGTTGCTTAGAGAGGTTGTGCCGGGGTTTGAGGGAAGGGGTTACAATGGGGGCGGTGGCGTGGAGAGTGAAGCTATTCCGGTGGGTATCCTTAGGTTTAAATCAATATAGCTGGATAATTTTGGACAGAAAGCTTAACTATGATAATTGATCTAGTCACTCCGAAATGTCATAATGATTAACAACTCAGCCGATCGTATCACAGATGATACGTTCTCATACTTCTCATCCTACAAGGACGTATTCCAGTCAACCTCCCCAACAGCCCCAGCATTAAATGTCGACGTAAAACCCGACGATATTTGTAATATCCAGTTCACAAGCGGGACAACAGCAATGCCAAAAGCGGCGTCGCTTACACATATTAATATTTTGAATAATGGCAAATTTATTGGAGACAGGATGGGCTTGACGGAGGATGATGTGGTGGTTTGTCCGCCACCGTTGTTTCACTGGTAAATACTGTTTTTAGCCCTTTCGTAGTGATGCAGGTTTCAAGTCTTGATATTGCTACTAATTCTGAATTTTCTCTTTCCTTTTTTATAGTTTCGGCTGTGTTCTTGGATATTCGGCTTGCATGACACACGGCTCCGCAATAGTATTCCCATCAGAAGCATTTAACCCCACAAAAGCGCTGGAATCAGTCCAAGCTGAACGTGCAACAGCGTTGTATGGCGTTCCAACGATGTATATCGCTTGCTTAGAGCTCCTAAAGCATGGTAAAATTGAAAGAAAGGGGTTCGAGAGACTCAGGACCGGAATTGCAGCCGGAACGACTATCCCAATCGAGCTTATGAAGAAATTGCATCGAGAATTGAATCTTACCGATTTGAGTATGTGATTCTATTGGCCGGGATGGGTTATAATTAATATGTGGATCTATGGGTTGTTTTGCTAACCGGTAGTAGCTATATGTTACGGTATGACCGAAACATCACCGGTGTCTGTGATGACGTTCCCGGATGATCGTATGTAATGTTCCTTCGAATAGGGGTTTTGGTTTGTACTGATCTAATATAACGGGGCGTAGCAATCGACAAGCGAACAAGCACAGTAGGCAGGGTCATGCCGCATACACAGGCAAAGATTGTGGATATACACGACCGAACCAAAATACTCCCTATTGGCGAGAAAGGCGAGCTAGCTACAGCTGGGTACCTAGTACGCTTCATTCAACCCCGATAACAGTTCTGTGGTATGGAATTGAGGAGGAGTGGATAGCTAATAGATTTGATCCTGGGTATAGCTACAAAAGTACTACTGGAACGATCCAGAAAGAACAGCAGAGGTCATGATTCACGATGAAGACGGCGTCAGGTGGATGTTCACAGGTGATGAAGCGGAGATGGATCAGGAAGGATATATAAAGATTACAGGCAGGATTAAAGATCTGATTATCCGCGGTGGGGAGAATATTCGTAAGTAGTAAAGTTGATTAATCAACTAACCAATAGTGTAAGAGGGTCTCATGGGATTTCGCTAACCCCGGCTGCTGCATACATACAGACCCGCTAGATATTGAAAACGCCCTGTTTGAACACCCTGCTGTTGCAGAAGTCTCGGTTGTAGGCGTGCCAGATGAGAGGTACGGGGAGTGCGTGGCAGCGTTTATCGGGCCGAGCGAAGGGAAAGATATCAGCAAGGATGAAGTGCGGGAGTGGGTTAGAAATAAGTTAGCGAGGCATTTGGTGCCTAAATATGTTTTCTGGATTGCAGATCTGGAGGGAGGGGTGCTGCCGAAGGTAAGTCATACTTATATGTTGGCGATTTAGTCCTAGGCTAGGTACATCCAATACTTTTACCTACATGTATAACTAACAAATGTGGCAGACCGCGAGTGGAAAGATACAGAAATTCAAGCTAGTGGAAGAGGGGAAGCGGATGCTGAAGGAGGGGCGAGTAGATTAACTCATGGGTTACATTCAGATACCCTATATATATACCTAGGTACCTACCAGGTAGATTTGAACCCTGCAAGATAGATGCCTGCAGGGTCAATATTCATGAATGGGCAAGAAAAGATCCTGTTCATTTCAGGGACCAATGAGAAGGCTCAGCAAGAGGAGGAAAATACTGTGGATCCATGCATATGTATGCATATATTTGTCTACTAACTAGTGCTATAGTTCCTTATTTACCGTTTCGATGTTAGTATATATACCCGACATGCGCGTCGACATATAGGAGTGCTAAGAACGTTTTAATTTAAAAATACAATTTAAAACTTACAATCGGAGTATTTTAATATTTTACATCATCAATATTTCAATACGGCCACATTTACACTAGCACCGGTCTACATATTGCATCTTCCAGTTGGTTTCTTCGTATAGTGCCATTATATAAGTAATTACCGAGCTAATACAGCGTATACCGTGTCATGCACACCGAAATGTCCTGTTTAGATGCGACTTCAGGTGGGGTTGACATACCAAAAAAAAAAAAAAAAAAAAACAAAGGCGCTCGGCTGGGGCTTATGGAGACTTCAGGCACTTTTTGAACTCGGTAATTATAATTCGCAACTAGCCTGAATTGATATCGGTTGACGTTGTGTTATTCCGCACGACGCTCGCATACGTAGACGCTAGCCAGGCAATACCCAGCTTTTTATATAATAAATGGCGATAGTAACTTACTGTGGAGGTAGCTTTAGCTTGGGCGGGGCACTGCGACATATAACAAACTGTTGGACTTACTTACGTGCGACTCGGGCCGCATAGGAGATATAGAACCTATACTTGGATTCAAACGGTCTCACAATGGAATGTCCCCTTCTATCGACTTCTAATCCCACCGTTCGAATCGATTCTATACTGTTCTCCCGGGCTCCCCTCAGATCTCAGCTATCCTCCAGAATATGGCGTCAAACTAAGCTCTAAGCAGCGAACATGTGCAGGCTGCCGACAACCTTGCTTCCTATCTGCCATTGATTGCATACTCATGGCCTCGTTTTTTGATAGCCTCCAAACATAACGGCATCGACACCGACAGGTTAGAGTACAACGCAGTGTTTTTCTGGGTGCGACAGTACAGTGCTGTGACGAACTGGCGAGTTGAAGGCATCAATCAGCAACCGACAAGCTTCACTTCGTTCCTTCCCACGACTGTTAACCATCAACGGGTCTACATCTCCCGGTTCCCTCCAACCCAGCCGATTGCAATTGGACATTCACCACGCGTCCTAATCAGCCCAACTTCAACTTCACAATTTATCCGTCCCGGCTTTGCTTGTTCAAAAAGTATCCCCCAGCGGCACTCTTCCAACTTCTTGACCAGGTTCAGATCTTTCAATTCAAACTCCAATCCAGCGCTGCTCGAAGCTCTAGAGCTCCATCTTGGGAGGTGTTTGTCCTGGTTGGTCCCGTTTTGATTTTACAACAATATCAACGCATTCAGTGTCGACGCATCAACGCATCAACACTTCTGTCTCAGTTCACAGTCCATCGCAACCTCCAGCACCACCACTATTGCAAACGGGCTACTTTTCTTCCACACACACACACACACACACACGGATTCTTGCTCTTGAACTTAAATACTCCTTGCCTTCATACTCTTCTTGGTGACATTTAAATTGATTGGACTCTTATTTTTAATCATTTTCTTCTACCCGCCTCTTGATTATCCTTACCTTATGAGCTTCATCCCTTTACTCCGTCCCTTCAAACAACCAACAAAGTCACGAAAAGAAACAAGAAAAATCTAGCCTCGAAGGACAGCGCTGAAAGCAAAAACGGTAAGCATCATTGAAATCATCCAACATCCACATTAATGCATGCATGCATTAGGAACTCTCTGGAACTGACTAGTGTTATGTTGGTATCCAGGTCTTTGTCCTTAACTCTTATATCCGCCGTCTTCTCGACCAATCTCGGATCACTTCGTGGAGGCCGGTTTACGAAACCCACCAATCTCACGTTTTCTTTGTCCCACTCGCCCCAGCATTCCCCTTAAGCTTGTTCCCGGGGGTTATCTATCTCGGCCTGGTTTCCCGCCTATTCATATCTTCTCTGCGAATTGTTCCGGTTGGTATTGCGCATCCAACCCAACAATGTCAAGCAGTTTTGAACTGCGTGGCCGTCCAGCTGGACGTGCCAACAATCGTGGCGGTGGCCGAGGGCGCGGCCGAGGAGCCGCCCCTCGCGCCGCCGGTCCCCAGCACGGCCGACCTGCAGAGAGACAGGTCGCGTATGGAAGAGACCCTGCCGACGACGAAGATGATGATCTGATACCGCAGCAAAATGGAAACTTTCCTCCATCAGCTTCTTTCGCTACTCAAAGGTCCCATCACCCTGGCAACAACAGCAGCAGAGGGAATTTTGGTTCTCATCGTGGAAAGATGACTTCCTTCAATAACCGTCCCACCCCCCAGGTCTCCGGACAAGTGGACGAGGGCGGAGAAATGAATTCTCATTTGTCTGAGAGGCTTATTGCATCAAAACGCCCTCGAGACAAGCCTAGTGTCTTCAACAACGGTATTCCTAGGAACCTGCTGGTGGAAAAGTATGAGCGTGCTCTCCCATTCTCTGCCAGTGGCGGCCCCCCTAGCGCTTGGAGAGCCCTTCCCGACGTCCCCTCCACGGCTGAGCTTATGACTGTCGAGGTTGATCTCCCTGTTAATGAGGTCGGCCGTCCCTGGGAGACTGTTGATGACTACCTAGGCGCTCACTACGAGCTTCTCCGTGAAGATGCTTTCTCACCCCTCCGCGATGCAGTCGGCCAATTCCGTGCGGAACCTACCATGGATGATCGGACAGATATTTGCATCTACGAGAACTGCCGCATCATTGGTATAACGTTTTCAAACTCCATGGGCATCTGTATTAAAATGAGTTTTTCAACGAACCGCGCCCGCAAGAGAATTCGCTGGGAAAACTCCAAACGTCTCTGTCCTGGGGCACTACTTGCCCTGACCACAGATGATTTCCAAAAGGTTATTCGGGTCGCAACTGTCGCGGCTAGGCCAATCTCTGGATTAGAAGGAGATTTACCACATGGTACCGTCGTTGACCTTCTTCTACATCCAGATGAGTTAGAACTGGACCCAACGAAGACCTGGACCATGGTCGAGGCTCGCAGTGGTTATTTTGAAGCTTTCAAACATACTCTCCGAGCTCTACAGCGAATGGATACCAACTTTCCGCTCAGCAAAATACTTACCCTTCAAGACATCAAAGTTGGGACCCCGCAGTTCCTAAAGGAGAAGCCGGAACTCAATCTGGCACCTTGTTTCAACGATCACGCGGATATTTCGGACTTGCGGAGGGTCAATGTGCTCCAAAAATTCCCGGTCAAGGCAGATGTAACCACTAGTATGGACGAGGGTCAACTGAAGGCAGTAGAAAGGATTCTCACCAAAGAGCTTGCTATCGTCCAAGGACCCCCGGGTTGTGGAAAGACTTTTATCAGTACCAAAGCTCTGGCCGTTATGATCGCCAATAGTAAAAACAAAGACCCCCCGATTATCGTTGCTTGCCAAACCAATCACGCCCTGGATCAACTTCTGCGTGAAGTTATTGCCTTTGAGCCACGTGTCATTCGATTGGGTGGCCGAACGCAGGATAGGGGGGTAATTCGCGAGCGTACTTTGTACAAGATTCGCAGAGATGCGGGGCCTGTCGACGTCCAAGGCTCTAGTTACAATAAATGTCGCTCTAAGTTCAAGCGTCTTGAAAAAACAGCTGAGGATCTTGTAGAATGCCTCTACGAACAGAGTATAACCCCTGATAATCTGCTTCAGCGCGGCGTTATCACACAAGGCCAGCGAGATTCCTTCCACAAGTATACCGAACAGTGGGTTAAGCTCTCAACTGGGAACAAGGAAAAGGATTATGCTCCGATGGTTGCGTGGATAGGTGATGCTCTCCTCTCTATCCCTCGACGGGATGATATGGCTTTTGAATACGAGGACGAAGATATTGGCATGGAGGAACTCAAGGACTTGGAAGCCGAATTTGATGATGAATGGGATGGAAGGTTATGGGGAATCTACAAGGAGTTCAGCCGCAAGAAGCGAGCTATGAGAAGGCCCGGGGTTACCGAAGAAACTGTTCGGAGTTATATGAAGAAAGAAAATGTTTGGGAGATCCCAGAAATATTAAGAGGAGATGTTTACGCGAGGCTGGAGACACTCTATACCGCATCTATCGAAGAGGAGATGCGCAAAATTTGTAGGGAATACGCCCAGAATGTCGCAGAATTCAAGATCGCTAGGTGGGAGAAGGATTTATATCATTTGCAGAAGGCCAGAGTTATCGGTATGACGACAACTGGTGTCAGCAAGTATCGGAGTTTAGTTGCTGCCCTTGAACCAAGGATTTGTTTGATCGAAGAAGCCGCTGAAACTCTTGAGGGCCCCCTTATCGCTGCCTGCTACCCCAGCATCCAGCAGCTGGTTTTAGTTGGTGATCACCAACAGCTTAAAGGTCACTGCAATGTTTCTGAGCTTGAAAAGGCACCGTATAACCTTTCAATCTCTATGTTCGAGAGGCTGGTTAAAAATCAAGTCGAATATACGATGTTGAAAAAACAACGTCGTATGCGCCCAGAGATTCGACGTATTCTAATGCCAATCTATAAGGAACTCGAAGACGACCACCAAGTCCTCAATATGCCGCCTGTCCCTGGTATGGGAAAAACCAATCTCTTCTTTTTTGCTCATGAGGTGCCAGAGGAACAAGATGAGCTCTCGAAGAAAAATACCCATGAAGCACAGATGATTGTAGGGTTTTGCAATTATCTTGTGGAGAATGGAACTAAACAGAAGGAGATAACGATCTTGACATTCTACACTGGACAAGCGAGGGAGCTCCGTAGATTGCTTGGGAAAACGCAGAAACTCAACAAAGATGCTAAAGACTGGATCAGGGTAGCAACCGTCGATAGTTTCCAGGGCGAGGAGAACGACGTAGTCATTTTGTCACTTTGCAGAAGCAACAATCGCGGAAACATCGGGTTTCTTAACGTAAGCTGCATCACCCCCTTCCTTCCTTCATATGCTACCAATTATTAAAAGCGATACATTATATATAGGTCCCCAATCGTGTGTGTGTTTCTCTTTCGGTAAGGTCGCCCCACCTTGTATTTCTCTAGAGCCGATACTAAGTGGGGTCTAGCGAGCGAAACGCGGGTTCTACATGTTTGGCAATGCAAACTTGCTCTCGCAAGTTAGTGGACTATGGTGGGATATTCTGCATATTTTGAATAATCGGTAGGCACTCTAAGTCGGCCTAAAGTGTGATATACAGATAGATAATACTAACAGATACGGCTAGTGACCCTGTTGCTATAGGTGGCACGCTTCCCGTGACATGCGAAAAGCACAAGCGTATCACATACATGCAGTGTAGGTGTACTTGATAAATCGACATATCCCTGTTCAATGCTGACAATGCAATGTTATAGTTGTTTCTGACTGGCTTGAAGTCAGCGGCGGTTGCAGGGAAGCCTGCGGCGAATCGTTGAACTGCGGGCACAAATGCACTTTAAGATGTCATCCGTAGGTCCCTATATTATCGCTCATCGATTAGATTTGACCAACTAATATCGCATCTAGCTATGAACACAATTTTGTCCGCTGCGTCGAACCCTGCCCCAAGATTCACAAGTCCTGCGGTCATCCTTGTCGCAAGCAATGCTACGAGGAATGTGCTACTACCTGTAGAACATGTGCCCTTGATCCCGATGTTGCCCGTTATTCGACCTATAATCCCAACAGCCACATGGATAGACTCGCTGAAGGTCGGGTCGGTGTTCCAACTACGGATAGCAGCCAACTAGTCCGCGGGCCACCTCCGACACAATACCAAAATCGCGAGCCTGGCAGCCAGATAGAAAGACGCCTCGAGCAGTTCCCGAATCTTCCGCCTGCGAAGGGCAGCCAACTGGTCCGTGGGCCACCTCCGACACAATACCAAAATCATGAGCCTAGTAGCCAAATCGAGAGACGCCCCGAACCGTTCCCCAAACTTCAGCCTGCGAATGGCAGCCAAATGGTTCGCGGGCCACCCCTATCCCATTATCAGAGCAGCAATCCTAACAACCAGGTGGGAAGGCTCTCTGAGCAATTCCCCAATCTTCAGACTGCGAATGGCAGCCAAATGCCCCGCGGGCCGCAGCCGTCTCAGTATCAAAATCGCAATCCCAGTATCAACGTGGAGAGAACCGCCAACCCGTATCCAAACCCCCCACCCGCGCTAACTAACCAGGTTGCCCGTGGGCCGCCACCGCCGAACAACTACCAGGCCCGGAATTCCACTAAAAACATAGAAATACTTTCTGAGCGCCTGGCAGAAATCAAGACCACAGATATGATCCCAACAATGCTTAATCCGACCTCGCCGCGCAAAAAGGGCACAGCCTCCTCTGAGGTCCCAACTCGAGCCTTAGAGGCCGTCGCACCCCTGATTTCTTGGGATAATACCCCAACTCAAAATACTATCCCAAATGCCATCCCGGACGTCGCTCTTATTGACTTTCCAGTCATGCAGCCCACCGTTTCTAAACCCCAGAAACACGCTGTTCCCACTTCGCCGGTCCCTTTATCAGAGGCCGTTTCGACCCCGCAAACCCTAACGGAAAATGAAAAGGCTAAATCGCCCCTCCCCTCTAACAACAACAACTTCGTCCACTCCCCAACCCCTCAAAAAGCCTGTAATACACCACCAATTGTTTCGCTCGATGAAAAAGCCGTTCAGGCGATTGTCAACCAAGACCAAAAGGAAAAGGGAGCTACAGCATTGGTTCCTGCCGCTACCAAAGCTTCTACTGTTTCAACACCAAAAGCCCAGCCCAAGAAGGCTTCCGCAATTACCGATCCTCTCGGCGAACCCTCCGTGGATCATAACTCGGAGAAGTTAAAAAAATTCGTTCAGAAAGGGCCCCAGGAAAAGTTGGGTATTGTGAATAGCAATGGTAACGGCAATGGCAACAAATCACAAAAGCCAGGTACCGTCAAAGCAACGAGGAGACCAATCGCCGCCGCTTCTGCAATTGGCACAGCGGAAATTGCACTGATTAGTTTTGACGACGAGCCGATTGCGAAAAGCCCAGTGACTGGAGTCAACGGGGTTACCCCATTTAATGATTTTAACAAGATAATTTTGCCGACCCAGAAGCAGGATCTCGCTGCCAAAGACGAAAAGAGGGGTGGCTTCATGGTCGATAAGAAGAATACGATCCCTCCGAATGAGAAAAAAGACACATTTTCAAAGCAGATTGACTTGTTAGGAGACTTTTAAACCCCGGTTATGCGGCGAAAGTGGAGGCCTTGGCTATAAACGGTGGATATAAAATAGGTTCTGTCTTTTTCTCTTTTGTATAGCACTGCGACTGCGATGCTTTTATTGTATGACAGCAAGTTTTAGCGGATATGCATTGTTCGAAAACAAAAAAAGGCTTTTTAGGCGGGCCACTTCGTGGAGGCTGGTTTACGAGAACACTTTTGGTGGGTTGCATGGCGTTTTGTGGTTAATACATTGATTCATGGGCGAATGAAATGAATTTAATAAGCTTAGTTCGCATTACAATGAAGTGTGCTCGTCATATCTTCCTCTAAATTTCAATGATGGGCCTGAATATGCACTCATTCTCCAAGACAATTTCAGGCATAGGTACTTACTAGGTCCGAATGCCTATGCAGAATCTATAAAGGGTAAGCCGTGTAGCCGACAAGTTTGAGGCACTCTTTTTCGCATTATTCGTATTATAACACTCCACTACCACAGAATCAAGGTCTCAAAGAACTGACCTATACGTTATCCAATCATAACACTCTCCAAAGATAATAACTCCAGCGGTTTCCCAAAATAAATATGCACACTAAGAAGTTCGTTTTTCGTCCTCAGAGCGTCCTTCTCGGCAAGCTTACCCTGTGAAGTAGACCACTGTTCAAAATACCACACACTAAATGCGTTGAACGTAGATCCAAAGCAGGGATGATGCCAACTTTTGTGTGTAACTTTGGAGAGGGCGCGCGCACCGCGCCCGACGCTAGTTTAGCTCGCTAGCGAGCACCCCTTCATCATCTACACGCTGCATTGCGGCCGTTCACAGCTGCCAGGAGCCGACATCAAACCCGCCAACCCTCACCAGTTCAAAGCAGCGAAAAGCAACATAACACCATG
The DNA here is from genome assembly GCA_036872755.1 of Orbilia blumenaviensis. NCBI lineage: Eukaryota > Fungi > Ascomycota > Orbiliomycetes > Orbiliales > Orbiliaceae > Orbilia > Orbilia blumenaviensis. Next base: position 751,745 of record JAVHNS010000014.1, read on the forward strand.
GATACCTTTGGCGGGAATCAGTCCGATGATGGGAAAGGTATACCTTCCAATTGCTTTGTTTTTTTTTTTTATTTTTCCCTTCTTATAAGAAGGGGGAACTTCAATAGCCTTTCTTCTTTTTTTTGGTTTGATAAATGTTGGAAACAACTGATCTAACGATGGGAGAGAGAGAGCTTCCCCAGGTTCCGGCGCATCCTCCCCCGAAAACGAGGTCGAGGACACAATGATGGAAGATGACATCGAAAACGACGAAGTCAGCGACAACGAAGACAAGGAATCCGACAACGATAACGACGACGACGACGATAACGACGACGACCCAGACAACGCCGATGACGCAGATCCCGATAACCAAGACGAGGCTACCCAGCAGCTGCAGCGTGAACGCGAAACATCCTCCGATGCGGACGTGCGGTGGAAACCGCGGATAAGGCCGGGCGCTGAGACGGCGGGTAGTTATGATATTATACCGTATGTCGCGGCGCCGATGAGCACGAGTATTCACGCCTTCTGCGCGACGCCGTGTATGAAGCTGGTGTTCACGGGGGGGCAGGACGGGTATATAAGGAAATTCGACTGGTTTGCGAGTATTAACGGGAAAGTACCGTTGACGGTGGCGCAGAAACACCCGTTTGTGGATTCTGTTACGAGGGTATGGAACTTCTTTTTCTTCCTCTCTTTTGGACTGGTCGGAAAATAGGGGATACTAGGGGACCGAGCTGATAGCATTTTTGAGGATGGAATATAGGCTGGAGTATTATTATCATACTGGGAAAATGAAGAAATTCCGGGTATGCTACTTTCTGTTCCAAAGAGTTTCCCTTCCTCTTTGGGGGGGGTTTCTTGTCTAGAGTCCTCGGCGCTGACAGGTGTATCTAAGATAAAAATAGTTCACTTGCTGAGAGCGACGACATAAAAATATCGCCGGTCTACTCGTTAGCTACGCACAGCCAGGCGTTGTGGCTACTATCAGGCCTCGAGGTGAGACACAAATGCCCCGTCGCCGCCGCCGGGTTTTAACCAAGAAGGTTTCGGTCAGGAAATATTCAGACTAACAAATAATAAAAAATAATGTGTGCAGAGTGGGAACATAAATCTTCAATCCGTGCGGCACGACGAGGGAAAAGTCGTGACGGTACTACGGAAACACAAATCCGCTGTATCAGTACTCACAATCGGTGCGGATGAAAAGTCGGTGCTGTCGGGGAGCTGGGACAAGGATATCTACGTATGAATAGACCAAGCTCGAAGCTTCCCCCCAAAAAAATACTCAAAAGAGTAAAACACATACTAACATCATTATTCAAGGAATGGGACCTTAACCATGGACAAATCGCCCGCAGTTACGGTCCCCAAGCCGGTCAATTATCTGCAATCCAATGGCGGCCTCAATCCATAATCCCCATCCCAGTGGAACGACAACCAATAATGAACGGCATAACATCATCCGCTCTTTCCAAACTCACAAACGGTTTCCAAAACGGCGCAAAATCGCCGAAACGGGAGGCAGATGCCGATGCTGATGCGCCAGGCTCCCCTGCCTCATCAGGGTTTGATTCCCTCTTCGGAGGCGATGATGTTGATGCAGACGACTTATTCGGAGAAGAACTCTCTAACACACGAACAGCGAAGAATTCTACGTTGGAGCCAACAGACGGCGATGATGACGTTCTAATGGGTGACAGTCAACCGGCGGAACAACAATTAATAAATGAAAACGCCAGTGTAGTTGCCGCAGCGCAAGCTTCAACGGACAATGAGTCGTCACAGACGATAGGTGATACCAATCTTGACATTCCCGACACAAGAGAATCACAAGGTCCCGAAAACCCAAGATCACCGGTTAACCTAAACGATTTGGATGCGAACGGTAGTCCAGATGTATCTTCTAATATCTTCTTGGCCGCGTCTATCGATGGTATTGTCAGAATATATGATCGCAGGCAAGAAACTCCTATTACGAGATTACTACCTGGGAGGGGTATTCCACCCTGGAGCACTTCTGCATGTTGGAGCGTTGATGGCAACTACGTCTACGTCGGAAGGAGGAACGGCACGGTGGAAGAATATAGCATCCATAAAGATTTCCAGAACTCGGTTCGGACGTTGAAGTTCCCTGGTGGCAGTGGAGCTGTTAGTTATGTGACGCCGATGGTTAATGGGAGGCATTTAGTGTGGTATGTTTCCCCTCAGTCCTTAGTATGATCCCCTACAATAGAAGTACACGCAGGTTGACCTCCTTTTTTTCTATAACATTAGCGCGTCATTTGATAACTTGAGAATATACGACCTAAAGGATGATGAGGCGATGAAGCACTCCCGGGTACCATTCCTGATCGTGCCCGGACATCATGGTGGAGTTTTAAGCTCAGTTTGTAAGTCGACCGTCGGCACGATTATCCTCCCCCCAAAAAATTAGCCCGTTTTTACTAACCATTGACTGAATATTTCTTATTAGACGTTGACCCGACGAGTACTTACCTGCTAACAATGGCAGGAAATAGGGGGTGGGAGGGTACGTCGACCGAAGTCATGTTGGGTTATGAGATCGTTCCTATGCAGTAGATTAAATTAACCTATAGAAATAAAAGGTCGCATGTGTTCGGCGAATGGTGATGGGAACATAATGCTATCGTATCAAACCCGTGATAGTGGACGGAACGTAAGCTCTATTTATATAAGCTCGATATTGATAAAGATGTACACTGTACTCTACGATATATATATAACAGCTTTGACTACGGAACAGTTAGAGCTCAGGTATATACTACTACTACGATTTTAAAGAATACCGCGCCCTAACTAAGCAACCGACCAACTAACCAGTTAGTTTGCTTTACGTAAATCTAGTTACCACCTGACCACGTAAGTAGTTCAACGTGGCGAACTCATCGCGTCGTCTGTCTCCCCAAAATTAAATAATACTAGATCTTAACCCGGCCCGCTGCCACCAAGCTCGATACCAAGATTCATTGACTCAATCGGCACTCGCTTGGTTAAATTTAAAAATAATTTTAAAGGATATAACAGCCGAGCCTCGTATTCGTTTGATATCGAAATAGTATACTTAACTACCTTCTTACCTGCCTTGCGAACAGCCACTAACTACTGCGCTTTTGACCAGTTAAAACTTATATATCTGCCCTTTGTCCAACTAGTTATGCATTCTCCTGTTGCAACACTGTCAACACCAATCGATTAACTAAATAACTATCTACCTATCTCTCCTTTTCCTTGGAAAAGAAGCCAGCTTCGAAAACCTTTACGCTCAGATATATAGCATACATATTGGAAATTGATAAGGGATATATATATATACAAAAAAAAAAAAAAAGGATGCCCCCCACCACGCGCAAAAAACCCTACCCGCACGCCCTCGACCTCGACAAATTCCACTTCTCGGACCTCCACGCCCGCGAACTCTCCCTCCGAAGCGCATCACTCGACTTCCGCGACCTACCGGACTGGACTCAAAAACTTAAGGATAAAAGTTTTGTAGCAAATTGGCTTAGGGATCGGCAGAATGCTGATTTTGGGTTATTCTCCGATGATAATGGTGACGACGACAATGGTGATGGTAATGAGAGTAAACACGGATTTAAAGATCCGAGGTATAAACCGCTTGTATGGGGGAGGGATGATGTGACGATGTGGTTTAATGAGTTGGCGGGGTATAAGCATTACGTTAGGAGGTTGCAGAAGCAGGGGGTAAATATTGAACCGGATGTTGAGGCGGTTTGGAGGCTGGATGCGCCGGTTGGGGAGGATGTTAGAGGGCGGTTGGTTGATGGTATGTTTTCTTTTATATATATATATATATATATATAATTTTACATATGCAATGGATTATTTTGCTAATGCATGATTTATTACCTGTCATTATTTATATTATACAATATAGCTGCGGCTACATTGGAGAATATACCAGAAGACCAGAAACTCTGGCGCCCGTCCTCCTTCCCCTCGTGTTCATGCCTCTCCCCAGACCACACCGATCACGGGGGGGTATTAGACCTCCTCGACCCCTCAATGTGGCCCATAATCTACGGCCGCACAATAAACATAACCAACAACTTCCCCATCGAAGACCCACAATCCCAACCCCAACCGTATTCCTCCAGAAGCGCCAAAAGGGCAATGAACCCTTTCTACAGCTGGCTTCCCTCCGAATTCACGATCTCCCCGGATGGAAAATCGACAAAGATATCTTCGTACATAAATAATCTATCATCACCGCATCATGAAGCTCTCTTTTATCCTATTTTGGAAAAAGTGTTCACGGCTTTTATACCATTGTTTAACCACGTTCTCGCGGAGATAGAGCAGCAATCATGGGTGGGATCGAAATGTATAGATCCCACGCCTTGGAAAACTAGGGTTGATGACGGGGTGTTGATAGCTACGAGATCGGAGTGTATGAAAGCGTCAGAAGATTTATTAACACAGCTTGAGACAACGGGAGATATGAAATATGATCCGTTCGAAGGGTTGGGGGTACCGATGGGTGGTGGTGCTAAGCCGGAGGGGTATGCTGATATGTGGCCGGTGAAGAATTCGTTAAGGTTGGTTTCTGATGCGATATGGATGCCGCCGAAGGCGTCGAAGCTGAGGAGGTTGGAAGGGAAGACGGCGAAGGTGGTGGTTGCGATGGTTAATATTATGTTGACGCCTGAGGAGCCGGAGTATTTGGAGGGCGGGTGGGGGATTAATGGTATGCTGGTGAGTTTTTTTTATATATATACGTCTATTGTGATCCCCTTGAGAATCGATTTTGATTAATCATGTGTGAGTGGTTGCGGGGGGGAGGTTATAGAACGAGCGTATAATAGCCACAGGCGTGTACTTCTACGCACAAGAAAACATCACCGAAACACACCTCGCCCTCCGACGTCGAAACTTCAATACCGCACGATCATCGAATACTACAGAGATCGAATGGGTTAGAACAAAAGTAAGAAAAAATATATATAAATTCCTTCAATCGAGTCCTTTTTTTCTCTAATTTGATATATATATAAAGGAAAACCGTGCAATCGTCTACCCAAACTTCTACGAACACAGAATCCCCTCCTTCAGCCTACTCGACAGAACAAAACCTGGGTATTCCAAAATGTTGATTTTTCACTACTGCGATCCATGGGAGCTCCACGACGTAAATCACCCATCCCCCCCAAAATTACAAAAATTATCATACCCCCAAAAACTAATAATATATAAAAAAAAACTTAAAAGCTACCAACAACGTCCCAAATCCTCCCCCAACAAGCCACAGCCTTCGAAACCACCCTCCGGAGGTCTACAAAACTGGGTTCCCTTCCCGAAGAAGTATTCCTGCAGATAATAGACTACCTACCATATAACACTTTAACATTCGAACAAGCAGCTGATCTTAGGAAGGATATGAACGAGCGGAAGGAGATATGGATGCGTGAGGATATTGGTGGCTGCGGTGATGATGACGATGATGATGATTGCGGGGGTGGGGAGAGGGGTCATTATTTTGGGGTTGATGGGAGGGGGTATGAAAGGGCTTATAGCAGTGATAGTGAGAGTTAAGGCTTTGGAGTATAAAAGTACCCAGCTGGTCTACTGAAGTTTGGACCTATTATGATCAGGACCAGATATCTTTCAAAACATCAGTATAATACACAGTCTAAGAACGTTTCACCGAAAGCAACCATTCGAGTATAGTATTGATTAAATAAGTAACTATGTAATCGATTATCATCTCTATGGACATGAAAAAATAAGTAAGGTAAAAAAATATTAAAAAAATCATAAGCATCCACAACCCCCCAAAAACCAATATAAAAGATAAAATAAAAAAAAACGAAGGAAAAGAAAGGAAAGAAACGCCCCAGTGATGTTATTACAAGTGTATGTAAATGCAGTCTAGTGGTTAGTATACTAACATGCACGCAAGCATAATGATTTTTTTGTTTAGTCGCTTGATCGATCCAGTGAATAAAAAAAGAAGCAAAGTATCCTTTTTTCGCAGCCTTTTCAAACCCTCCCCCCCGGGTGGTCTGTAGATACAGATAAGACCAACCCAATTCCTCAAAATCCCAAACCCCTCTTTAGCAAACCGAAAGAAGACCACAATATGTAAAAAAAAAAGAAGAAGAAAGAAACCGCTAATAGGAAGAACTCCGACAATCTGTCAAATTCCCTTCAACAAAAACAAAGGGGGGTTAACAACATGCAATACTTTCCCATTCCCCCTCCAATCAATAACTCTGATGCTCAGGCCTAGTACTCATCCTCTCCCTCCTCTTCCTCCTCTTCTTCTCAACCAAATCCTCACCTTCCCCCAACACAGTAGTCGAAACCGCACTACTAGCCTTCCCAGCCGCAACCTGCATCCCACCGGGTCCAAACACCACACCTCTATTCTTAGACGCCCCGCCATCGCTCCCGCCGCTACTGACGCTAGTTAATGACGCCACGCTGGGGGATCTTCGTAGTCTCGTTCGTCCGCTTAGCCAGGCCGGCCACATCGGTACTGATGACGCTAGTGATGAAGAATAACTTGACGGCGATGTAGATGATGCTGATTTATCAGATGCAGGTGCAGAGGGTGGTAACGCCGGTAAATCAACGGGATCACTCCTCCTCTCTTCCTCTTCCGCCTTCTTCTCCTCCTCTTTTTCCTTCTCATTCTTCTCATCCTCGCTATATCCTGGCGGTTCGCTACCACCAACAACAACAGCCGGTATCTCCCCATCCTTCTCAACAACAGTCCCATCCCTACCATCACCATACTTCTCCAACGCCTCCAAAACCTCCGGAATAACAAGCTTATCATTCTCCTCCCCCCACAAAAAATCCAAATGCTCGTAATGTTTAATCTCCTTCGCAACAGTATGACCCGGTAACTCCTTCAGCATAACCTCAATATCCACCAAACTATCGCTACCGCCGTACACGAGTACCACGGGAGCGCTTATATTCTTCGTCGGAAACTTTGCGGGTCTGTAATAACTTCTCCCGTAACCCCATCCTAGCGGGCTCTGAACGTCATCATCGTACATTTGGAATTTTTTGTTTCGGATGATTTGAAACCAGTGAACCAGGGCTTTTACGCTGGTGAAGCTGTAGAGATGCGCGTAACTTGCCAGCTTTTGCTGAAGACTCATATTTTTACCGGACCAGTTGAACAGAAAACGGAGTGATCTATCGATCGCGGCGACAAAGATAGGTGGGTACAGGATGCTCTGCCAGAACATTGTCGAGGGGAGGAGTGATCGGCGGCCGAAGAAGAGGAAGATTACATCCGGTGAGGCTTTGACGAGGGCGTCTACTATGCTGTTGTATAAACCGGCGGGTGACATGGCAGGTGCGAGTGCGACGAAGACGTCAATTATCTCGTTAAGCGAAGGGTGGATGCTCAGTGCTACACACATGTCAAATCAATCAGTCCTCCCGTTAGTTTCAATGTTACACCATTATTATCTAAATTGATAAAAACCAGTCGGAGGAGAGAACGTGGTTTTTGTTTTTTAAACATACCAGCAAACGCCTGGGCTGTCCCCTGGCTAAACCCAACATAAGATATCGACTTCGCTTTAGTGGATAACAAGATATAAGAAATCGAGTCCGGAATATCATGCATTGCGAATTCATCAATGCTGAAGTTCCAAAACGACGCATCCTGCGAGTTCGTATAAATACACTTCTTAGAGTATTTATTCCCTCGATTGTTGCCCAGCTACAATCAGTAGAATTAGCATTAAACCCCCTCCATAAATAATCCCACAATAAAATAGGAGTATATGTATAGAAGAACCTACCCAAACATCATACCCCTGCTCCGCAAGCACGAACGGTAAACACTTCTCCGGCTGCAAATTACACACCCAAACCTCACTATTCATCATCAACCCATGATGTAAATACACCACACCCTTCTTCTCCCTCCCGGATTCCCCCCTCTTAGGCTTCGGCTCACTCTTAGCCCTCGGAATACGATGTAATCCCAAAAGATACCCATCCTTAGTCTGCACGATATGTTCCTCAGCTTCATACCCCCAAATCTCACACATCTCAACAAATCCATCCGCATCTCTAATCTTCTTCACGATCTCAGATGATGACTTCTTGATCTTATCGGTTTCTTTGGTTGACGGTAGTAGTTTGAATAATGCTCTCGAACGGGAGTATAGAAAGTTTATAATCGGAGCCGGTAGGGCGAGGGTTATTATCCTCGCCAGGAATTCGATCGTAAGAAGGAAGAACGATAGGACAAGAGCGATGTATTCTCGAAAGTACAGCCTTCCCACAAGCGGTACCCGAGCCATGGCGGATTCGAGATCGCTGGAGGACGGCGAGACGTATGAGGTGAATGAGTAGTTTCGTTTCAGACCTGGGTGGAAGGGTGCCTGGGTGATGAAGCTGGTCGGGGAGTAAACTGGCGGTGAGAACATGGTTTCTCGGTTAGCCTAATAGCCATGTGGGAAAAAGGAAGATCGGGGTCGATGAGGTGCTTCTCCGTCTTTGAAACACTCCGTGAGGCGAAGGGAAGAGATAAGGGAGTGTAACGACGGCTGGAGGAGACCGTGCATAGACGAACGGAAGGGAGGGTATGGAATGGGTAGTAGGAGGGTCATCTGGGGATGCACAAAAAGGAAGCAGGCTAGCTATATAGAATATGGAAAGTATGGCAAGCTATGGAGCTCAAGGGTAAATAATACATGGCATGGGGGGGAGAAGTCGTGGAGTTCTCTCAGCGGGTGTGTGTATGTATAGCTATGGGGTGCAAGACAGGGTATGCTGTGGGATAGCTGTAGCTCACCCCAGCAATATTTCACATTGGCACACTTACAGTAACTCGATCCAGGCTAGCAAGAGGCCGCCGCCCTTGAAGAAATAGGAAAGCTTGAAAAGTAAAAAAAAAAATGTCTGGGGTAGTTGTAGGACTTATAAGTAGCCGAGTAATCGAGTGTGCTGACTGGTACCAGTGGTCGTATTCTAGTATTCTTTTGTACTTCTTCTTTCACGCAAGTGAATGTTCGAGACGAGGTATATGAAAAAAAAGTGGGAACTGTCTGAGGGATAAAAGGCGATATAGTACAGTGAGTAGGAGGGATGTAGAGGCAGAGGTGCTGGTATAGTCGACTAGACGAAAACGGGAATGAGGTCAAGTGGAGAGCTGCATGCTGGTTCCATCCATAGTCGTAATAAGTAATAGTAATAGTAACAAGTAAGTAGCGGTCCCTTTAACTGACTAACTAACTACAGGCTACTCGATCGATGGCGAATAATGGCGGCGTACATGTCTGAGAGCGGCGACGGGTGGTGTCTGGCATGTGAATATGCAGTCTTCATGTCGGGGGGAATGAAGATCGAAAGAAGAACTGGGTTCTGAGTAGTGGTAGTAGTAGTAGCGTCTCAAAAGTTGGACGGGAGGGGGGACCTTTGTTGGTTATATTGTGAGTGAGGATGTGAGTGAAATGGGCGAACGAGTGAGTACTTCTTCGAAGTCTCTAATGTAACAGGATCAGGGCGGCAACTGGAGTTCGGGAAATGATCGAATCAGGACGGCCGGGGTCAGACGCCCTCGCATTCCGGCGCCGGAACAGCGAATCACGCTGGCAGGGTTTCTTGGGCCAGGGCTTAAGTGCCGGCCGAATGATGCGAACGGAACCACGACAGACGACAGCTAATTTGACAGTCGACAGCTGCATCAATCAGTCGACTCGATCAGTGTTTTTTTTTTTCTCACTCGAGTCGAAGTCGAAGTCGGGAAGATGAAAAAGGGCTTATAGCCTAGCGATATAACTGTTATTGATTCGATAACCTGTTTGCACACCCGAAATGTTTAGTAACCACAACCACCCAAAGATGGTCCACTTTGTAGTTATGACCAAGGAAAAGAAAAGAAAAAGAAAAGAAAAGAAAGAGATATAAGCATCTCCATTAATACAAGTAACTAAATTGTACAGACCCAAAGAGAAATAAAAATAAATAAAATAAAAAATAAAACAAAAAGATCACGACTTCCAATACTGCGTAATATTATGCATCCGATCAATCACAATCGGGAACAACGCATTCAAACTATCCCCAATGAGCACCTCAAACCTCCCCAACGCCTCCTCCTCCCCACTCTCCAACCAAAACTTCTCCTGTATCTTCAACACCGCCGTATCCGGCTCCCTCTCCACATCCGGAATCCCAGCATCGATCATCAGCGTCCACAGGTTAAGTATCAAACTAGCGTTCTTCCTCAATATGGAAAACGCCGTGTAACAGTATCCCTTGAACTGCTTGAACAGAACGCTATCACTCCCCCCCATCCCATCGACCATTTCCTTGCATAGCTTCATCTGTGGCGCAAAGATCTTAGGATCATGTCCCAATATAAACCCGAAATCTGCATGAAAGAAAAACCCATCCGGCGTAACCAGCAAATTATCAAGATGTCTATCCCCAACTCCCAGAATGTACGTAATAACACAGTAACCAGCACAGCTCTTCACGTAGTTATCCAAAACCTCGGCTTTGACTCCCTCCCTCGTGCTCCCATCCGGGTAATGATGTTTCAAAAACTCTAGAATCGTTTTGTACTCCCGTACAATGGTGGCGATGGGCTTACTTGCCACGAATTGTATCATCCCGCTTGTCGGACTCGATGCAAGAATCCTATACGGTGAAAGTTTCAGATCTAGGTTTTCTTTCCGTAACAGCTGGTCCATCAGTGTGAATGTCTGTATAACCAGCTGGTCTTGTCGTAAATCATCCCCATTCTTGAATAGTAGCGGGTACTTCCCTCCGTCCGCCGTTTTAAACGTCATCATCAACGGCGACAGTGTCGATTTGAACACATTCGATTCACCTGAACCACCCATGTTAGCTTCCTTTTTCTACACCATCAAGTCAAGTTTAGATATATATAGAAGGGAAATTGTACTTGGTATCATCCCCACCGCAATAACACTGGGATCCAACGGTAACGGCAACGGCTCAAAATTCAACAGTCCGTGCGCCGGATCCGAAATGTAATTCTTCAGATGCTCGATCTTCTTCTCCCTCTTCGCTTTCATATCCCTAATCTCTATCGCAAGAGAATTGAACGTCTTAATAAGCGTCGCTTGCCGCGCCAACATGCTCCGCTTCGGTCGGTCCGGTGCTTCAGGTGTCTATAGCCCATATGTTAGCACAAACCACCGATATATATATAATGATCAAGCAAACTCACAGTCTGCAGCTGATGCATGAATTCATACATCAAACGCTGGTAAAGCTTCTGGTGCCGCTTAAACTCCATCTCCACAGCCAAATACCAGTACAGCAGCGAACCCAAAGTCTCGTTCTCCGACGCCCTCGTGACCAAGAACTGTGCCAGACTTGACTCTGAATTCTGATCCCCCACCTGCTGTCTTTCAAACTTGAAAGCCTGAACTAGCTGCAACAGGTACAAAACCAGTTCCTGCGATATAATCAGTAAACCTTCCCAGAGAATATATATAGAACCCGGGGGGATACACACGTTATCATCCGCCTTCTTCAGGCGAGCAACAGCATAAGTCCTCACAGCAGGATTCGTAAACGCCGGCCCAAGCAACTCTAACGCATCATCAACATCCACCTCCGCCCATTTCGGCAGCAACTCCAAAACCCCCCTGACCTCTCTCGCATCCGCCCAGATCACTGATTTCAAAAACTTCGTAAGCGCCCTCTTATCCCTAGTAAGATAATACCTAAACTTCCATATCAAATTCTTCTCATCAGGGTTCAACTCATGCGTCGGTGGATATTTTAATATATCATTAAGTTGGTCTCGGATCCGCGCGTTGGGTTTTAAATCCCGGTCGCTGGGCCCGTTACGTTGGCTTCGGACGAGGTTCATATGCTTCGCTTCGGCGGGGTTATCTCGCTCCCGTGCGGCTTCCGGGTCATATACCCTGATCATACCGCCGTCTACAGGTGCAGGGATGGGTTCTCCGGGAATACTACTACTGCCCATAACCCCCGACTGTGTAGCGGAGGGTGCATGGCTAGTGCTTGCTGTCGGTGTGGCGATTCCATTTTCTTTCTCTGCCGCTGCGGCTTCCGCTAACGCTGCTAGTGTGGGGTATTCGAAATCGCAGAATACGACTGGGAAGTCGAATCGTGGGAAGTCGATGTAGAGGAAGTGGTCATGTGTTCTTTTGATGGATTTCTTTTGAATCTGTTCGATCTGGCGGAAAGCGAGGTTGTCTAGCCATTCTATTCGGGGGATCTCTCCGGACTCATGTTTTTTGATTTGCTGGTAGACGTAGATATTGCATTAGCACCGTAAACATCATAGTAGTAACCAGCAAAGGATCTAAGGAAGAAAGAAAAAAGCCCACCTTCTCCAACCGGTCCATCTCATCGTTACTCTCAACCGTACTATCCGTCGCCGTCTCAGTCCGCCCATCAGCCTCCAAATCCAACCATACCTTCAGCTTCTGTCGACCTTTCTTCAAAGTCCTGTACCACTCACAAACTATTAGCCATAACCCACCCCCAAAACCTCACCCGCAAAAAAAAAGAAGAACCCACCCATCAGCATCAAACAACCGCACCGTAGTCCCTCCGTACGGAACCTCCTTATCCGGCCCTCCCAAATCCCATATCGTAATCGCTAACTGCGCCGATCGCGGAATATCACAATACCTCACCGGTAGTGTAAGCCATTCTTTCCATCTATAACCACAAACTTTAGCATCGTTGTCCTAAATAATCGCTTTTTTTTTTTGTCGGTTTTTTTGGGTTCGGTATACACATACACTCTCGCGGCTTTAAACGGTTTATAAGCTGTTTGAACAGGTACCCCGAGCGGTTTGTTGTCGCCGTAGACTTGGACTGAGATGTAAAGGTCTGATACCGGGCTATATTATATTACATTAAAATCCCAGTTTTAGCCAGTTAGATCCTAGCAGCACCGCTTTTTTGTTTCAGGAAATACACACCTTAAATTCGAACCAACGAACTTCAGCTCTGGGTTTTTGAGGAGCTGGGAGTAGGGTACTAGAGGTTTCTGGCCTTCGAGGTTTTGTCTGTTTCCGTTGGGTTAGTCATAGCTTGGTTAAGGTGGGATGTGTATGTATATGGTGGGATAAGGCAGTGACGACGTACACCCGGACTGAAACGTTTAGCTTTAGCTGGTTCGATGTTGCGAACGTAAACGGCTCCTAGATTATATGTATATTATCAATAACCATCTTTAAATATATATTTCTAGGCTGTAGAAGGTATATTTTATAAGGGAGGGCGTACCATGTGGAGCTGTTGGTGAACAATATGTGGTTTGGTGGGTAGCTGGGATGGGTAGCTTGTTCGTGGGATGGTTTGTTGGAGCTTGCGATTTCGCGACGGTTCCGCTTTTGGGTTTGGAACTAGTTGGCCGGGGTGTGTGTGTCAACGCAGGAACGAGGTCAGGTGCTTGGCTCACGGCTGGCTTGCTTATTTTGTAGCTTGGTATCGTGATGCTTGGTAGACGGGTACTACCTAATTACCCTGATTTTTTTGAGCTTAGAAAGCCAACTATTGATGGAAGGCTATTTACTTCGGCGATGCTATGCATATGAAAGTACTGAAGGAAGTACTTAGGTATGTTTTACTTTGTGGATTCGCAGATGTGGATATTTTAAGATTTGTTTCTAGAAATAGATACATATTTTACATTACGCTAAGCTGGCTACAAGCAAAACATGGTATAACATGTACACGGACATCGTCCACTTTTCCGCTCAAGAAATCGTTCTTGCTTCATCAAGAGCATCATGATGGTAGTAGTGGTAGCAGTAGCAGGTTGAGAACCTACTTACTCTTCAATAGTAATCCCCGAAGCCCCAGCGTCCTCACCCTCCTCTTCCTTCTTCGCATCTTCCCTCTCCTTCTTCTTCTCCAACTTCTTCTGCAAGTTCTTCGCAGTATTAAATATGCCATTTGTACCCGCTCCACAGATCGCACAGCTCGGTGTCTTCCTATACCTCTGCAGCGCACACTTTTCGCAGAAGTAGTGGTTACACTTCGTCACGATCGGTATTTTATAATCCCCCTTACAGATAACGCATTTAAACGGTATATTCGCCAGTTCCTTATCATCATCATCATCATTATCATCATTCTTAGCATCCTTTCCTCCTCCTCCCTGTTTCTTCTTAGAAGAAACTTCCCAATCCCTATCCAGCTGCCAACCCTGTTTATAATCTTCTCGCGCATGCAGGAATTTACAGGTATCCCCGAACCCACAGAATCCCGTTTGTTTATAGTCTTTACACACGTCTGGTGCGAAATCGACGGTTACGACCTGTCGCACGTTGGTAGGTGCCTTTACGGGGCCCATTTTCCCTTTGTTGTTATTTTGAAGGGAGTCCGGGTTTTTCTTTATGAATGATTTATAAGCTGATGCGCCGCGGTAAACGCCGTCGTCTTCCGCCGGGTTGTTATTGTCTTGTGACTGCTGGGAGGGTTTGGATTTTCGGATCAGGTATTCTTCCTCATTTTCGTTATGCCAGTTTGAACGCTTTGTGGCATCGTCGGATTTGGAGATTGTGGTTGTGCGGTCGGCGGTGTATGTTAATGATGCCGCTGCCGCGGTTTCTGTAGCTGTATCGCTGGGTTTTGTGGTAGATGAAGAGGAGACGATGTGTTTGGTTTTCCTGCGTTTGGCGGGGAGTTTTGCGCCGGTTTCGTCGGTTGAAGAGTATTCTGAGTCGTCGTCGTCGGAGTCTGAGGAGGGCTTTTTTGGAGGTGGGGTTGGTGGGCGTTTTCGGTGGTTGGAACGGTTGCCTTTGCGGCGGAAGAAGGTTACTGGAGGGTCGTCGAGGGAGGTTGTGTCGGGGGGTGCGTCTGCCATTGTGTATATATATATATATGTATTATGTCAGATATTGGTATTGGGGGGGTTTTATGTGGGGTGGGTTAGGAGGTGATGGTGATGGCGATGGTGAGTTGTGAAGCTTTGAGGTTTTTGTTTGGATGGTGGTGGTGGTGATATAATAATTGGGGAAGAGGCCGTGATGGTGTTGAAGGATAATGTATCGCCCCTTGGATTTATAAGCCACAGTTGAGCACATATGGCTAGTATTTTAACATGGCTAGTATAATCCAGTGGCTAGTGTGGTTGTGGCTGACAAAGCATAACCTCACCTCAAGCGCTACGTCGATGCATCATATCATATCAAAAAACAAAACCTCATCTTTATACAATAATCGCCTCGGACTACAAACAAACACTAAAAAAAAAAAAAACACGCAATCACAAGCCAAACGGACCACCCAGTCGCGCCTTGCAGATGCTCGTCGACCATCTATCTATCTATCTATCTATCTATCTCTGTATCATAATACATACATCGGTGAGCCTTGAAATCGAATGATGTTATTATATGTACGATACCCCACAGTGCATACATGGTTTGTGCCCCCCCAGCCAATCCGACCAGCTAGCTGACGCTGCAGCCCACGGGTTCCAGCCAACCCTGGTCAGACACGACCCAGGCATTCGCTGTCAGGCTCGATCTGATTTTTCTGTTCGTTCGTGAATAAAAACAAACAAATCATAAAAAGATTTTTTTTTGGGGGGGGGGGTTAACTGTATGTACTTTTTCGCCTTGGGGTTTTTTTTGGGGGAGGAAAAAACCGTTTACTTGGAACCGAAATTAGACCCAGGAGCTGAGTTCCCACACACGCTTAATAGCCTCCGGTTGTTCTGGAAGGTGGATAGGAAAAAGTGTGGTCAAGCGACCCGTTGAGGGAAGGAAAATAAGGGACCGAAGAAAATTTCCTTTGGTTGAAGGAAGCTTTTTTCCCTTTTCTTTGGTAACGGAATGTAATGGTGGGGAGGAGCTATTAAGCTAGCTCAGATCTGCCAGCCGTGGAAAGAAAAAAAAAAACAATGGGGTGTCAGTTTTTTATGGAGGCGACGGACGAGGCAGAGCTTTTGAGGGCAGATGTTTCAGTGTCGTGAGGTGTCCATCTGCGTAGCTCGTCGAGCACCAGTTCACCCGCACCGGCTGATGAGTTCACCGAGCTTCAGACACACACCCCTCCTCTAGCTCAGTTCAGTTCAGGAAATGTGATTGGTATTACAAAGTGGCCCTCCTCACACCCCATTGCATTGCCCTCTTCTTCTTCTTCTCTTTTTTTCAGGCACAAATATTGATGGATGTGCAGATATGTATGTACGTATTTATGTACGAGGATGAGGTACATCCATACTTACATGGGGACACGTTGGACAGGTGATATACTTTTGTATTTGATTCCGGACATTCCAATGGCTGGGTTTTGTTATTTTTTATTTTTATTTTCCGCCCCCAAAGCAGTGGTGACACAGAGATGGCAGATATAGCTTCTCGAATTGAACAATAGGGTTGTTGTTGTTGTTGATTCGGATTCAGGGCGACAGGACAGGACAGGCCTACATACATACATACACATATGTAGGACCAGGATGGGGGCATTGTTTACAAAAGCGACCTAGTGTCGACCGTGTTCAGCAAGAGGGAGAAGGAGGAGAAGAAGAAGGAGGGAAAACAGAAACAGAGGGAGAAAAAAGAGGAGCCGTCGAGCGACGGAAGAGCCTGCTGGCGGAAGCTGTCCCATGTGCATGTATATGCATGCATGCAGCCATTAATATCCATCCCGTAACTTTAGCTAACCTTTCTGCTTGGTAGCTACTGCACCATATGTTATATTACATATACTAATGGAAGAGTAGTTTAGTCCGAACCAGTCTCCTCGTCGAGAGATTTCGATTCTAGCGCAAGGCAGGCAAGGCAAGGCAAGCTTAATTTATATTGGGGTGAAATGTAAACAGGTTCTTTCTCCTTACATGCACATACACATATATTACACATACCTGCCTGCCTACCTACCTACATATTTATACACACAGTACGGTGGTGGTGGAGTACAGCTGTTTATATACCCGTCACTCTCCTTTTCTGTTATCTTCTGAGGTTTCCGTCCCCCCCGCTCCTCCATCCAACTTCTTTTTCTTCTTTTTCTTTTACTTCTTCATCGATCGTCGCCATCCGGACTGGCCACTGCTCGCTGAGGTTGTTTGTACCCGTCCAAGGGTTTTTTTATTCCACGTCAATAAAACGTCAAATTAATAAAAAACGTCAATGACAACAAAACCGTCAATGACAGCGTGGTAAACGTTGACATTCCGCGATTCGATCGCTCGCCCGCCCTTAGCTGGCGTTCTATCCGAAACAATAAAAAAAAGAAAAAAGAGAAAAGCGTATATGTAAGTTGAGAGAGAAATCAGCAAGCACACACACACACACAAGAACGAGAAACGAGAGTGGGAAAAGAAAGAAAGAATCGAGGCATGGGTTAAATTGCGGTCTCTGTTCCGTTGGAAATTCTCCTGCCCATGCGCGAATGTTAATAATAACCAACATCTCCAATCCCTGGTGAGGAAAGAAACAGTACTAGTAAACGGATCCAGAAAGAGAAATAGCCAAAAGCCTCAAATTCTGTTCCCGGATCCCCCCCCTTTCTCGGACAAAAAAAAAAGAAGTTCGTTTCTTTCTACTATGCTTCTTTCCCGCTTTCGATCTTGATTCATTTTTAGTATTTTTATTTTTTATTTTATTATTTTTTTTTACTTTTATTTTTATTTTAGTTCCTTTCCTGTCCCTTTCCCTCTCACTCTTTTCTCCCACCCCCCCTCCTCTCTCTCCCCTCTCCCCGCAATCGCCCAATTCCCCACCCCGAGAGAAAGTGCAAGAACGAGAGTGTGAATGAGTGGATGTGTGAACGTGTGAGAGTTGATTGAGAGAAACAGAAAAGAGAAAAGAGAAAGATCTGAATACGAGAGAGCGCGGAAAGTTGATGGTTGGATTTCCAATTGGAACTCACGGCCTTTTTCTTTCGTCGACAGGAATTCTATCACTGCGCATCGGTATAGGTAGTTTATACTGGATCTAGAGTGCTTTACTGGCTTAACAGCATAGTACAGTACGGTATCCAGTAGTTGCTATTTCCTGGTTTAGAAAGAAAGAAGGTTGAGGTTCCATTTCGACTGCTCTCTCTCTCCTTTGGATCGCATCCAGTATATTACCTAGGTAGTATTACTGCTGGTGTATCTCTCTCTCTCTTTCTCTTTTCATACTATTCTTCTTCTCGTCTTCTTCATCTTCAACTTCTTCTACCTCTTCTTCTTCTTCTCTTTTCTTTCTTTCTATCCTACACTCCCTTCCTCTTTTTTAATATCTCTTTTGTATCTTTTATCTCTTCCTGTATTATACTTTCTTGTTATTCTTGTTATTCTCCAAGTTCACGTCGCTCCTTTGTACCCTTGTTATTTTCGTCCATTCACTCCAGTCGCTCATTTTTCGCAACGTCTTGCAACATCATCCATCAGCTTTCATCGTTATCACTATCAAAAAGTATCCAGGCATCGATCTCTAACCACCAAAAGTATATATACATCTACAGTTTACGGGCCAGCTTTTCTCAATCCCATCGATCCTTCAAAACCTGCCGATATATATATACATACACACTCTACCATCATAACGACTAATTAATTTTTTCTTTCTATTCTTCTTCTTTCCCTTCGAAACCCTTTTTTTGTTCTCTTTCAAATTCAGCAGCAGCACGCGACTACTATACAATACTTCATTTCATTTTACCCGCCGGGCTCGACTTTTCCTCCATTCCTTTCACCGCACAGTTTGTCCGAGAACTGGCGCCCTTCCTCCCCCCAAGAAATTCGAAGCGCACGGCCCATCACCACTTTTTTTTTGATCTTATTCTTATTCTTATTCTTATTCTTTACGATTTGATTGATTGAATTGATTGATTTCTCTTCCGTCTCTTACAGTACAGTGCAGTCCTTCTCACGAACGAAAAGTAAAAAGATTCGACTCCTCGACATTTTTTGTTTCGCGCGTTCCCCCGTCCATCCATCTTTCTCGGTGTACCCTGTCTCTGCTTCAACGCGGCCGATTCCTCGACGACCGACTTTTTTCTTTTTTAATCTTAATCCCTCTCCTCTTCTCTCGTCTCTCGTCTCTCGTCTCTCAACTTCACTCTTTTCTTTCATTCCTCGTCACCCGGGGAATAAAAAGAAGAAGCAGGAGAAGAAGAAGCAGAAGAATATAGACTCTTACCGGACCTCTTAATCTTACCCTCCCGGTATTCCCAGGAATTTCGATCGCCATCCCATCCGGGGGAAAACCGACACTTTCATCTCTAACGCTATCCCTCTCTTCCTTATCTTAACGTAAAGAGACGAGACCGGGTCCTTTTTTTATTTATTTTTTTGTGTAGGCGACCCAGACAAGAAAGAAGAGACACAGGAACAAACAGGAAAGAGGCAAGCAAGAGCCTGAAACTAGCGAATACCATAGAACCTCCTCTCTCTCTCTCGCTCTCTTTCTGTCTTTTACCATCTCTACCTCTTTCTCTCCCTCTCTCTCTCTCTCCATCTCCTCTAACGACGAATAAGTAGAAGGGATACACTAAGAAAAAGGAGAGATAGAGGAGAAGAAGAGGAGCCATCCAAAAAAAAGGGAGCAATCATGGCCTCCTCCTACGACGACCCCTTCACAACCCCCCGCCGTCCACCTCCATCCTCCGTCTCCGACACCCCCCTAACCCGCTCCCAAGCCTCCCGCTCCATCGCAAACCAGATCGAACACACCACAAAACACCTCGACCTGGTCGACGATGTCGGCGAGAAACTGCGCGCCACAAAAAAACGGTTGATGGAACGTCTCCGTGAAGTCGAAGAATCCAAAGGTGACGAATTATCGCCGGACCTAAGACAGCAGCTGGAAGACCTTCAGCGCGAATACGATGATGTTGGAAAGGAAAGCGCAAGGGCTTTCTCCGCCAGCGCTTCGAAATCGGCATACATGGCCAGTGCGTATGATTCGACTCCATCAAAGGATCCAAACCATCTGGGGGTATGTTGCCTGAAAAACTCAAAAAAAACTCTACAATCTTAAGTTTCCTGAATTATAAAATAAACAGCCTTGAAAATTCGTGGAGTTTCGTTAAACCACGTGCTTTCGCGCAACTTTTTTTTTTGTTATCCGTTATTTAAGTTCTAAAGGAAATCTAATTCTAACCCACGTTTTTTCCACAAACTCTCCTACAGATCCCGGACTCACCATCCTTCAGCATATCAACCTCCCCAGGCGGCGGAAAGACCCCCTCCTCCCGAAAACAGCGAAACCAACCAAACCGCCTCCAAGACATCCAATTCGCAACCGACATCGGCCACAACCTCATCGTAACCGTCCGCCAGCTCCAAAATCTCCTCAATGAACGCGATGAAAAGATCAAGCTCATCGAGAACGAGAAGTCAAAACTCGAATTCACAACCGAGCAGCAGGAAAGCCGGCTGAAGGCCCTCGATGAATCCGAACAACGCTACAAGGAGGAAAACTGGAATCTGGAACTGAGCCTGCAGGACCTACGTGCCGCCGCTAACGCCTCCAAAGATGCCGAAACAAAGTTGACGAACCAGATCAACGCCGTCACGGCTGAAAAGGAGATGCTGGCGAAGGAAATGTACGAAGTGAAACAGGCTCACGCGAAGGAAATCGAAGCCTCGAATTCCAGCCACAAAGTGACAGAGACCGAACTCGCGAGCATGAAGCGCACGACCACAATCGCAAACATGGAACGGGACGCCTTGAAGCGTAAAATCGAGGAACTTTCTTCGGAGCTCGAGGAGAGCCAGAAAGACCGTGCCAGACTACGCGCCGAGGAATACCAAAGCGAGAACGCCTCAGAACTCAGCGCTCAGGATGCCAAACAAGACAACGATACACCGGAAGACTCCCCGCCTCCGTCTCCAAACAAGGCCACCCCTCGCCATGCCATGCTTGAATCCGAAACCCTCAAGAGCAGTCTCCACCACGCCCATCGTATGATCACATCTTTAAAATCCACCATTCACCGCGAGAAGACCGAAAAGTCCGAACTCCGCCGAATGCTCCAAGATGCCCGCGATGACCTCGAACAAGCCCGTCTCGAACGCGCGAGCAACACCAGCGGCAGCACCCGTCGCAAGAAGACCGACGACGCCAAAGTCAAGAAACCGCTCCGACCGCCAATCAAGATGGGTGACAACCGCAAGACTCGCACCGATGTAACCATGATCATGGACGACGACTGGGAAGACCAAATCTCAGTTGTTGCCCCGGATGAAAGCGACAGATTCGACACCGCAGCCGAAACATCATTCGAAACCGCAAATGAAGCCGATACAACGGATGCCTTCCAAACCGGCGCCGAAAGTATGGCCGAATCAACCGGTGAAGATACCGAAACCGACACTCCATTCGCAACCCCGGGACCAAACGGCGACTTCCTCAAACCAATCTCTAAGCCAAACTTTGGTTCAAGACCAGGTAGCGACCGTGGTTCCCAACGGGGTAGCAACCGTGGCAGCGTCCGCAGCAGAATCGAAGTTCCAATCCAAAGCGACGAAAGCGACGAAGACGCCTTCGGCACCATCAGAGGCATGTCTCAACCTCAAAAGCTTAAGTTGCGAATCAACAGAGGCGGCAGACGAGGCGTCAACGATGGTGTCTTCATGAACCACAGAGGCTCGATCGATAGCGTGGAGAGCACCCCACCTTCAGCGATTCTACCGAACAACAGATCGTTGTTCGCAGAACTTGGAGGTGGTCCCGGTGGTACCTCTAGCGTTGAGGGGACGCCGCAAAGCGCTGTTACTAAGGCTAGCAGGAGCTTGTTCGCGGAGCTCGGGGATATGGGGTCTGATAATAGTGATGATGACCTCGTGGAGCCGCAATCTGCTACTCTTGAGCCTTCGAAACGGGATCGCGTTACTTATGCTGAGGTTGGAATCATGACTGAGCCGATGGAGGAGAAGATCAAGGAGGTTGAAAAGATCGTTACGGTCCCGGTTCCAACTCCATTTGAGGTTGAAAAGATCGTTGAGGTGGAAAAGATCGTCGAGGTTCCAATTGAGAAGATCGTCGAGGTTCCAGTGGAAAAGATTGTTGAGGTTCCAGTGGAAAAAATCGTCGAGGTTCCAGTTGAGAAGGTCGTTCAGATTCCAGTCGAAATGATTGTGGAGCGGGTGGTCGAGAAGATGGTCGAGGTTCCAAAGGAGGTGATTGTGGAGAAAGTGATCGAGAAGCCAGTTGAGGTCTTCGTTGACCGGCCTGTCGAGGTTATAGTCGAAAAGCCGGTTGAGGTGGAGAAGATCGTGACTGTGGAAAAGATTGTGGAGGTACCCGTTGAAGTCGAGAAGATTGTGACTGTGGAGGTGCCTGTGGAGAAGATTGTTGAGGTTGAAAAGATCGTAGAGAAGGAAGTGCCCGTCGAGAAGATCGTTGAGGTTGAAAAGATCGTGACGGTCGAGGTGCCTGTGGAGAAGATCGTTGAAGTTGAGAGGATTGTGGAGAAGGTGGTCCCCTTCGAGACTATCATCACCAAGGAAGTTCCTGTCGAAATCACGGTCGAAAAGATTGTCGAAAGGGAAGTACCTGTTGAGAAGATTGTTGAAAAGATCGTCGAAGTCCCAGTCGAGGTCATCAAGGAAGTTCAAGTTGAAGTTGAAAAACTTGTAGAAGTTCCTGTTGAAAAGATCGTTGACCGGGAAGTTGAGAAGATCGTTGAAAGGGAAGTGGAGAAGATCGTGACGGTAGAGGTGCCCGTGGAGAAGATTGTGGAGGTTGAGAAGATCGTGGAGAAGGAAGTGCCCGTTGAGATCATTAAGGAAGTACCTGTCGAAATCGTTGTCGAGAAGATCGTCGAGAAGGAGGTCCCCGTTGATAGAATCGTTGATAGGGAAGTTCCTGTTGAGAAGATCGTCGAGAGACGAGTCGAGGTTCCTATTGAAGTCATCGTGGAGAAGATTGTGGAGAAGGAAGTTCAAGTCGACAAGATCGTTGAAGTCGAGAAGTTGGTCGAGGTACCCGTCGAAAAGATCGTCGAAGTTGAAAAGATCGTTGAAAAGGTCGTCGAAGTCGAGAAGATCGTTGAGGTACCTGTTGAAGTTGAGAAGATCGTGGAGAAAGAGGTCCTGGTCGATAAGATTGTTGAAGTCGAGAAGATCGTCGAGAAGATCGTGGAGGTTCCGGTTGAAAAGATCGTTGAACGGGTCGTTGAAGTTCCGGTCGAAGTCGAAAAGAGAATCGAAATCCCCAAGATCGTCGAGACGAGGGTTGAGGTTCCGGTTGAGAGGATTGTGGAGGTTGAGAAGATTGTCGAGGTCCCAGTCGAGGTCGTCGTTGAGAAGGTCGTCGAAAAGATCGTCGAGGTACCAGTTGAACGCACGGTCGAGGTCGAAAAGATCGTCGAGAAAATTGTCGAGGTTCCGGTCGAACGTATCGTCGAGGTCCCAGTCGAGGTCGAAAAGATCGTCGAAGTCGAAAAAATCGTCGAGGTTCCAGTTGAGGTCGAAAAGATCGTCGAAGTCGAGAAAATCGTCGAGGTCCCAGTCGAAGTTGAAAAGGTTGTCGAGGTCGAGAAAATCGTCGAAGTGCCAGTGGAGAAGATCGTGGAGCGCATCGTCGAAGTCGAGAGGCCCACTCAATCTAGAGACCAGGCTGTGGCAAGTGGCATCGCAGGCATGGGCCTCGGTGCTGCCGCTGTCGCCGCTGCCCGCAAGGGACCCCAGATCGCTACCGACGAAACCGCAACCACCAGCCCGACAAATGGCCAACCGAACGGCAAGATTCCACTGCGCGAGATCTCCGACAACCGGGGCGTTGGATTGGAGCCCTTGTCCGAAACCCATGGAGAGGAGAACCAAGCCAAAGGCAAGCGTGTTATGCTCGAGACTTACCGACCCACAAGCGCCGGCAGTGTACGATCTCGTGGCGTTTCCATTGATGGTGGTCTTGCCGCCGCTGCGTCTATCCGCAGGCCTGGCAGCTCGACCAGCATTAGAACACTCCAAATCGCTCCACCACTCCCATTCAATGCCGACGAAAAGATTGCAGCCCATAGGAGCAGCAGCGCCATGGGTCCCCCAATGGCTCCAGCTTCTGCGTCCCGCAACAGTCTCAGATATATGGCGCCAACTCTCAGCCCTGTGTCTACTCGCACTGGCGATATTAATGTTACTCCTAAGCCGAGACAGCTGTCTGGTCGCTCTATGGACTTCAATCGCAGCAATGTTTCTTCGCCGGTCCCGACTAGACGGTCCAGCGTTTCCTCGTTCGCTTCGGATCTTGACGAACGCTTCCAAATGCAACGAAATCCACTGCCAGGCATCGGACGTGCTGGTGACCAAACTAACGATCCTCGTTTGATTCAAGCCATTACACAAACGATGATTGGTGAGTACATGTGGAAGTATACGCGAAACGTTGGCCGGACTAGTCTTTCGAACAACCGTCACAGACGCTTCTTCTGGGTCCACCCGTACACCAAGACCTTGTACTGGAGCGACCACGACCCATCTACTTCAAGCACTCAAGCTAATGCCAAGAGTGTGAGTATCGAGGGTCTCAAGGTCGTAACAGACGATAATCCTTCCCCGCCTGGGCTCCATAGGAAGAGCTTGATAGTTTTGGCACCTGGTGGAAAGATGATCAAATTTACCGCTCCCACCGGGCAGCGCCACGAGACTTGGTTGAACGCGCTGTCTTATCTCATGGAGAAGAGCATGCAGGCTTTCGATGAAGATATCGACGAGACTTCCGCCACCATGACGAATGAAGACACTCGGGAATTCGACCCAATGTATTCCGCCAATGCTCGCCAGGCTCCTTCGCTATCCTCTTACAACAGCAGAACCACCCAGGCATCTCCTACGCCGACGAGGCCGACAATTGCCAAGAGACATGTATCGCAAGCTTCGCAGCAGACTATTCACACACAGGGATCGATGTCGAGACTGAGTAGCATTTTCCGCTCTGCCGCGCCATTTGGTAGCCTGAGAGGTAGCCGAAGTGCGAGCCGTGCGACCTTCCACTCGATCTACGATGCTAGCGAGGTTAACGATAGCGCCGAGGACCTGCGCCAGGAGTACGAGAGGCAAGACCGTGAGAGGGAGAGGTTGGAAAATGTTCGAGAGTGTTGTGATGGTAAGCATTGTCTCCCATTAACTTCAAAGGGAGAATCGAGTCGCTAATGTGCACACTTCCAGGTGCCCACGACGTCAGTTCTCTGCCTAGAAGGCCGCACGCCCGTCGCAGCAGCCAAAGTCAGCGACATTCTCATCATCACAACCACAACCACGTCTCACCGACCTCTCAGACCCAGCCATCGTCGCCAGAGGCTCCACGCGCTACGGTCGCCACAGTCTCGTCTTCGTAAAAGAAAAAAAATAACCTCTTTCTTCTCATCTTTGAATGCCCTCGATTAATGTCACGATTTTCTGTTTTTCGTCATTGCATGCCTCTACTTTTTTTTTTTTTATCATGGGACCTTTCGCTGTACATTTTTTCTGATGCTCCTTTCTTTGCGCTCTCCTACAATCATCTACTGGTTTTGTAATCGCTCTTCTACATCATTATCGTCGCCCTCCCACATTGACATTCACACCGACTCCTCAGCATAGCTTGACATGATTGTAATCAGTTTTTCTTTTCCTTTTTTTTTCTTTTTGTTTCTAATTGGCAAAGAAAGAGAAAAGAGAAAAAAATCTATTAACTTTTTTTTATCATCATCATTAATTTCCTTTGTACACTATTTTAGCTAAACCCGGAAGTATCATTCTCCTCCTCTCCACCGCACATCATCATCATCATCATCACCATCACTACCGCACTTGTTGATAATACCTGTTACGGCATCATCCGCGTTCCTTCCTTTTTCCTTGTGTTTTCATTTTTTTCTTGTTACTGTTGTTGCACCTCGCACATCTGCGCTCTTTTATCTATATCTGTTATCTTGGAGTTTTTTTAGGGTAGAATGGGAAACTTAAGTATCTTCTTTTCTTTCCCACCTCTTTATCTCTCCGTTTTTGCTATTTTTCTTTTTTTTTCCTTTCGGTTTACTGTTCATTCATCGTCTTTCCCTTGTTAAGAATTTTTAGTATTTTACTATAGCTTTTTTTATAGCTTGATAAAAAAACCCACACACACACACACAATTTCACGCATGCACGCACGCACATATACCCTCTCTCTCACCCCCTCTGGAATATACTATAAGACATGAAATACCTCTTACTCCTTACTACTACTCCTCCATCATCATCGACCAGTATATCCATTTTTTTTACGAATTAAAGCAAGCCATACACTATACTATCTACTTTTTTATATACACCCATACGTTGCAATCTGTGATCATGCACTGTGCGGATACCTTGACGTTTTGCAATTGATTACCATCTTTTTTTTGCTGAAAGACTGTGTGCGTATATTGGATTTTAAAAATCGTTTTTGTCTTTAGTTATTCACCGCCCTTTTTTTTAAAAATTTTTTTATGATATTATATGAAAGAATGAGTGAGTGATGTTATGTACGTATGGCCCGTTTTGAAGATTGACGTTTATATGATATCTAGCTGGTTCTAGGATGGAAAATATTAGTTTTATTTTCGCAATTAGAGATTCATGTTTGATTTGTGTCAGTTTAATTGAGCTTTAATATAGAGTCTTTTTTTTTCTTTTCTTATTCTATAGATCAAGATTTAAGTAGCTATCAGCAGTTATAAGCAACTGTGTGTGTGGTGTGATGAATTGAAGTGATAGATTGATATATTTCTTGTATACGCCGCCCTTCCCTCCAAAATCAAAACCGCAAAATCTAGAAAAATCTAAAATGAGAGAAGATATATATATATATATATATATATAACATACTACCCCAAGCAAAAATGTGTCTAAAAGAGAGTTAAAAAATGCTCAATTAATCCCTCCACTTCGAAAAGGCCCTCTCAACAGCCCACTTCTTCTCCACCGTCTCCTGCACATCCCTACCCCACACGACCGCAGGATCCTCGCCGCCTATCAAAACACGTTTTTCATGAATCTTAACCTCTTCCTTAGTCATGACCACCAGATCTGATAGTTTCAAGAATATGGCGCCATCGATACCCACCCCCACTTTTTGAAGGCGGAGTTTTGTTTCCCTTTCGTTTACCGGTTCGGAGCTTGTATTATTGTTGTTGGTGATGGTGCTGCCGTCTTCGAATCTGGTTTTGTAGGTAGCCTCCGGGGAGTACCATCTCACCAAGTGTAATCTATTCCCCAACCCGCTGATAACGCTTTTCCCGCCGAACACCTCTTCGAGAATATACCCCGCATCCGCCTCCGACACGGGTACTTTCAACCCGGGGAGGTTATTCCGTATCCTACTCTCCACCGCAACCAGCTGGTTTATAACCTGTCCGTAGAACTGTGGTCGAAACCTTGTCTGCGAGGGGAGGTATTCAAGCGGATACTCCGCCAGTTTGCATAACACATGGTTTGCGGCGGCGAGCCCGAATGTTGCAGGCATAGTACCCAGCACTGGTAGGATTCTGACGCGGAAGTTTTCGAGGACGCTGAGTTCGGATGGATCTTCCTGGGGTGAGGTTTCGGAGAGCGGGAGGAGGTTTGCTTTCCCCGGACCGGGTTTTTCGGTGGAGTAGACTACTGTTATACCCGTGGGGATCCCGCGCTGGCGGAGACGGCGACGGGTGGATTTTGAGAGTGGATCTTCGGTTGTTTCGGAGATGTCGCCGATTAGGATGCGGGTTGGGTCTGATTTGCAGCCCTTTTATATAAAACCATTGTTAGCTATCGCAAGTTTTTTTTTTATATAAAATCTTTTGGAAGGGGGGACAACATACAGCACCCATAGAGCTAATAACCGGAATCCCCTGCCCATGACAATACGCCAAAAGATCGACTTTAGTATCAATATTATCAATAGCATCAACAACCCAATCCGGCTCCCCATCCAACAGTCTCTTCCCATCCTTCTCACTCCAAAGCTCCACACAAGCTTCAACCTCAACCCACGGCGCAACAGCCTGTAACCTCTTCTTCATCGCCAGTACCTTCGGAGTACCCACATCTTCAAGCGTAGCCACCGCATGCCGATTCAACGATGATAAAGTAACTTGATCAAAATCTATCAATCGGACCCTACCGATCCCGGATCGGACGAGCATTGTTGCACACCAGGAGCCCACGCCGCCTAATCCGACGATTATTACGAACGAAGATCGGATAGTGCGAAGCCCTTGGGTGCCGAGGAAGGAGTGTGTGCGGGAGAGTTGTTCGAGGATTAGTTCTTCTGGGATGGGTTTTTGTTTTGATGCGAGGGATTGGGCGTGTTTTGCTAGGGCGGTGGATTCGGCGTCCGTTATGGACTTTGGTTGTACGGTGGAGGGGGTGGAGCGGGAGGGGGCGTTATTGGAAATTGGAGTGGAGGTTGAGCTTGGGGAGAGGGTGTACGGTGGGGGGTTGTAGGGGATGCTGCCGTTGCCTCCGACGGATGAGGGAGTAGTTGAATGGGCGAGAAAGTGGGATAGCTTAGCTGGTCGGAGGGGGGTTAGCACATCATGATCATAATTCACAATACCCACTATCTATCTACAACCCTCATAGATAGATAGATAGAAAAAATTATAAAACTCGTAGGAAAATTATGGAAGTAGTAGGGGAAACATACATCAACACTCCTCTCCATATCACCCTCCTCACTCTCATGATACGACCCATTATTCGATATCGACTCCTTCAGCATCTGTGTCTTTATCCGCCGTTTACTGCTCTGATAACCCAATATAGTCCCACCGACAACGAGTCCGGACACGAGCGCCGTAGCCGCAAGCTGTGCGCGGTGGGAATTAGCGATCGAAGATAGCGAGGAGCTGACGGATTGCATTGAGAATGTATTCGACATGTTGTTGCTGTTATTGTTGCTGTTGCTTTCGTCTTCTGATGATGAAGATGAAGAGGAGGAGGAATGATCCTTCTTCTTCTTCTTGGGTTTCTTCTTAGATTTGGATTTCGAGCTGTCGGTGGTGGTGGTTGAGGAGGAGGATTTATGGTGGTGGTGTTTGGATTTGTGTTTTCGATGTTTTGAGGTGGATGAGGAGGTGGAGATTATGGATGCAGCGCCCTCGGGATCGATGAGATTGTGATCCCGGGGTTTGGACCTTGTCTTCGAGGACTTGTGAGGCGCTGAGGGAGCGGCGGCGGTGGTGGTGGTGGGGAAGGTTGAGGAGGGGGAGGAGTAGTAAGAAGGGGGGAGGGAGGAGTAGTCGAACGACATCTGATTTTCTTTTTGTTGCAGAAATTTTGTTGCGCCCAGATAGGTATAGTAGCTTATACCATCAAATGGTATCGGAGACTGTAACTGATCTGGGTTATAAAAGCATCCAAGAGAATTAATTAAAAACAAAAATAAAAATCGGAAAAATAAAAGAAGGACAAAGAGAAGGATATACCGAACACTTAAATACTTAAAAAACTAAGCAAGCAAGGCAAAAGGTAGAAAAGCGGGCACGATCCAGTTAGTATAGCTTATGCAGCAGTGCTGCTGGCAGCCATCCACACACACACATACGCACATACGACGGACAGAGACATACATACATTCATGTAATGTACGGCCGACGTCAGCACTTGGCCACTTCACCGCAACCAAAAAAAAAAAAAACAGTGCGGATTTAAGGCTTGTTATTTTAGTCAGGTATCTCACTGGATAGTTTTTTTTTTTTCATGCTGTGGTACGTGCGCATCTGCAATGCAATGAGATCGGTTGGAGGACTGGAGCGAGTATCCGCAGATATATATATACTTACCTCCAAGTACTCCGGTGGCAAATCGACAATATAGTCACGATAGCTTCAACCTCTAAAGATTTTATGCAGAAAGACATCAGAAATAATGTAAAAAAAAGTGAGTAAGTACTCGGCTACTAAGTATGTAAAATAATAAATAAAAGTTACATACAACAACAGCAGAAAACCTGACAAAGTCAACGATCACAAAACAGATACATAGCTGACCCGGGGAAAAAAACGCCTTGTTAACAAAAAGATAATGAAGTAATAGCGGCAGCGGCGGCGGGGGTGGGTTGGTTAGCAGCGGGTTTAGCAAATCAGAACGGTCTGCGCACAAGGGTGTGGGTGATATTTTCCAGCTGAAGAGGGAGGAAACGGCGAAAACAGGTGATTTGACTTGACCGAATTTGATTGGAATCGGTTTGTGGAGGGAGGGGGCCAATGAACAGGCTCCACGTCCAATCGGGTGAGCTGGATCAGACAAGAAAGTTGCGTCCGACTCCGAAACCAGAGCTGGAGGGGTGCGGTGAGTGTGCATGTCAAATATATGCTGATGCATTTAAGAAACGGAGTTTGAGAGAGAACAAGAGAAAACCCTATATACGATTGGAAGAAAACCCCGCAAGGAAGGGAAGAGAGAGAAACAAAAGAATACCCGCCCGAAGTAACATCAAAAATAAACCGGGAAAAGAAATGAAGAATGGTATAAAAAAAAAGGAATAGAAATGAGTGACAAGAATAGAAGACATTCCCTTGTGAAAACAAAGTC
Organism: Orbilia blumenaviensis; assembly: GCA_036872755.1. Lineage (NCBI taxonomy): Eukaryota > Fungi > Ascomycota > Orbiliomycetes > Orbiliales > Orbiliaceae > Orbilia > Orbilia blumenaviensis. The sequence goes on from JAVHNS010000014.1 coordinate 782,169, forward strand.
GCGCTCAAGGCGACGTCAAGAGAAGCAAAAGGAGGACATTACAAATCCGCTAATGCTTTTTGTGAAAAAGACATCCTTTCGTAATGCATATAAAAAAAATAAAACTAAAAAAGAATATAAAAAAAGGTCCCTCCAAAGGGGTATCCGGGCCCTAAGGAAAATCGAATCTCAAAGGCATAGGTCGAAAACAAAGAAAAGTAAAACTTGTGAAAGAAGAAAAGGAAATAAAAGAAAACCTGGCGCTGCGATCGAATCCCACCCATCGGTAAACAAATCGGGTATCTCTGTTTCCAAACCCGGCCCTTTGGGTTTCCCATTTGATAATGATGTTGCTGATGATGTTGATGATGATGCTGCCGCTTAAGTGACGGAGGGGAAAAAATCATCCTCCATAATCGTATCCATATATATTGCGCCACTCGTAGTTGCCCGCTTCCTTCCAGTTCACATCATGAAACACAAAAAAATGAAAATAAAGAACGAAAAGACAGACACCAAAATATCAACGTTCAATTAAAAAAACTTCTTTCTCTTCCATATGCCCCACTTCTCACAGCAGGATCAAATAATTCGAAGGCGCGATACCTGTCTCGCCACTCTCCTTACGTGCCTGCCACCACCTGCCAGAAACATCCGAAACCTCCAGAATATCGTGCTTTTGGAACGAAATTTCATTGGCGTCCTCGGGATTGGCGGTGTATGAGTAGATGGCCTTGGCGCGGTATGGGTACTCAGCTGGCTTGTCCGTCTGTTCTTCTTCCCTGGGAGCCACGCTTCCGCTAGCGCCGCCCGACGTTCCTGGTGGAGGTCCAAACCTAGGCGCCTGCGACGATCGGTCCGCGATGCTTCCACCCATCGGTAGGGGCGAGGTAGCCTCGAGCCCGCTAAGCTGGGCGGAAGTGTACATCTGCGGGACGACGTTATTGCTAATAGTCGTCTCAGGTCGTCGCGAATCGTAGTACGGGGCTGGGTTGGTGCCGTATTCGCTTGGTGCTGATCGCTGAGCGAATGTATCGATGTAGTGGTGTGTGACGGCGTTCGGGGAGGTTCCGAAGTAAAAGATCCAGAGCACGGAGATCATGGACAGGAGGATGTGGCCAGCGGCAGCAGCCTGTTCGGTTCCGCTCTTCTGGTAAATCAGCGTGTTCGCCGACGAGCTGGTGAGCACCAGTCCGCTGGATAGATATCCGACAATCTGAAAAAAAAAAAAAAGTAAGTTAGTTACTGGCAATCCATAGACAAAAGTAAATCGACAAAAAAAAAGAGAGAAAAGAAAAGAAAAGGAGGAGAAAGGGCACATACGGCAACATTGTAGGAGTATATCGAATTCGACGCGACAACAACGGTAACGCCCAGAATACAGAACAGTTCGTAGATGACAGCCCACCAGGCGAAATTGGGGAAGCTGCCGTTGGCGTCCGATATGGCAGATGTGACGAAGGCTATTATCCACGCGAGCTGTAGATCACAGAGAGAAGAGGATACCATGTTAGCGTACATCATTCACCAAAAACTGAAGAAATCCGCGAAAGGGAGAAACAAGCGGTAGATCACTCACTACCCGCTACTGGGTAGTCTATGATTACGCCATGAGGCTATTCCGAAGAGAGAAAAAAAAAACTCCATCGCATGGTAGACAACAATATTTCAAGAATTATGGGATATATGAAAGGTAAGAAATGGAGGGAGGAGTAGAACGTACAAAGCCGATGCCGATTGTTGTGAGGAAGAAAGGGTCGCCAATGATGTTCCCGATGTCGAATTTAGAGACGGATCGCGAATACCGCGGCTGGTTCGGGTCGTTATTCATTGTGTAGGCGGTCGACTGCGGGTAGTAGCTGACCATTTCCGGGGAGGATTGTCGGAGAGGATGATGCCGCTATCGGTGACAGTGATGCCGGCTAGATGGTGAGGGAGACGATGATGATGGTGGTGGTGATGATGATGGGGGGCTGTGAGACGGCTGATAGAGATTGGCGCTGGTAATGATAATAATAATAATGGCCCACGTTCTCCAGTATGGGATTAAAAGGAGATGATGCCCAACAACAACCTCTTATTATCCTTCGCTCGAACCAGGAGCTCTTTTTTTTTTCTTTCTTTCTATCTTTTTGTTCCACAAAAAATAGATAAAAATAAAAATAAAAATTAGATCGAAGCGATTCCTTCCTTCAGCAATCCAGATTATATAAAATAAAAATTAAAAAAACGAATGTAAGAAGTGTCGGGTTAGTAGCTTGTCGGTCGGTCGGATTTCGGGGAGGGTGTGAGAGAGTCGAGTTTGAGAGGAAAGCGAGAAAAAAGAGCCAGAAGAGATGTCGCTTCCTTTTTCTTTCTTTTCTGAGAAAAATCCAATTAACCAACCAGCAGCTGACTCTGACAAACAGTTTTTTTCAGGTCCGAATCCAGTCCAGGGGCAAGGTTGGTGTGTCTGGGGCGCTACTATTCGACTTAGTATAGTTGCAGTTGCAGGTATTATCTTACGCACGCCTTTTTTTTTTTTTTTTTTTGTTCTTTCTCTTTTTTTTCTTTTTTGGTCTTCCTTATATTTTTCTTGTCCAGCAGTATGGTCGGATCTCAGATCAGATGTCGTATCGTAGTAGTCTTCTCTTTTTTTGATATAGCGAGATATATAAAGAACACAGTTCTTGTTCGATATAAAAAATTAAACCTTCAATCGAGTGCTCTAACGTCGATGATATCGTTTATTTTGTAAATAAAAAAAAAGGAATACCCTCGCACAGGGTAAAACAGAACGAAAAACGAGTGAGGAAAGGAAGACTTGGTGAGAGTAAAAAGAGAAGAAGAAGAGGAGGCAAAAAAGCGAGGCTTGTCCGGGTATATAATATATTATATACTTTATAATCGAGCGAGCGGGAATCGAACGCTTTTTTAGTTAATAAGGGGCCTTGCCTTGCATGCAAACCGCTCTTTTTCTTTTTTTCCTTTCACTTTCACTTTCTCTTTCTTATTTCATTCCTTTCTTTGACTTCTTTGACTTGACTTCTTTTCCGGTTTAACGTCTTTTTCTGGCTGTGCACGCGGCAAGGAAAAAAAGAAAAATATATGGTGAAGGGACGGTGTGGTGGTGTTTCACAATGTACCACTCTGCTGGTAATTATGGACGGACGGTACCTGAAAATATAACCCCAAGCTAGCTTATGAGCAACTGAGAGTGAGCGAGAGAGAGAGACCTGCTGCAACAGACAGGAACCTGGTCGTCCGAGTTTTTTTCTTGATAAGGACACAATCGATCAATCAATCAATCGAAGGGGCGAGGGGAAGCGGGAAAGAGAAAAAAGCGTTCTGATGCAAGGTGTTCCCGCTATTGAAACACGGAAACAGAACGTCGTCAAAATGTATAATATATACGTTCTAATACTGTAATAATGTATTCTCCGATTGATAATTATTTTTTTTGAAAACCGAAGGTGTCTTGTTGGATATATAGATATATGAGTATGATGATATATCTATAATACGGATGGGCTATAGCCTGGCCCCCTAAAGTTCTTTTCCCGCGTTCAGATAGATATATAGTAGTGCCAGACGCTTTGTATGTGTTTGTGCGTCTATATCGCTGATGTAAGGCGAGCGTAATCGTGGTTCGACGTCGTTAACGTATCGTCTATATGAAAAAAGAGTTCGTAACGTCGATTGGGTTTCGTTTATCTCGTATAACGTGTGCGTCGTCAGCCCGTTTTGTTTTTTTTTATAAAACACCCTTTCTGCCGAATATTATTATATTGATTTATAAGTTTATATAAAAAATTTTAAAAAAAATTTGATGATGGATAGAGAGTGAGTGTATTATATTAGACTGTCCAAGTCTTTCTTTTACTGACAGTACGCGGGGGGGGGGGGGCGACGTCGTGAATTTATCAATCCGGCTGCTCCACATTACATTGCATTGCATGGCCACCAACAAGTCATACCTGTCACCCCAGAGTATCACCACTTCACAGATATACAAAAGTAACCATTTCACAAAGTAAAAGGTACTTACATACGTACTCCTCTCTAATACGAGTCCAATTCTCACCTCCATGATCAATAAACGAACCAGGGATCGCATACATGCTCGTATTCGACTGGATCCAACAGCCGCTGGTACCAGCTGCTAGCACATACACAGTGCCTATACATACACCTGCCCACCCTAGGCCTATGAACCAGCGCATACCATTCCATTGAAAAAAAAAAAGGTCTTAATCCTCCCCAATGAATTAACCCAACCCCCAAATCTTTATGTTTAAAAATTTCTGGGGAGGGGTGTTCTTCGTTAAAAAAAGGTTACAGACTTTCCTATGTTTAGACCACAATCTGAAGCGCCCCAATCAGGGAAGCCGAAGCCGAACTCCTCCCAGGATCCAATAATGATCATGAGATTGATTCCCTTTCCATACCTTTTTAATTCACCCTTCATCATACTAAAAAAAAAAAAAAGGGCTCCGATCAACGATCTTCTAAGAATAAAAAAAAGAAGGCATCAAGGGGTGTAAAAGCGCATTTCAATGCACTGAACAACGAGTTTGTGGCACGGCTTCACAAACCAACCAAAAACAGACATAAAAATAAACATTCAACTGAACGAAATCATGAAGCTTCTCAAACACCCACAGGTTACTGTTGAAAAATCAAATCCCACCACTAACCAACTACCCTAACAAAACATTGGATGAATTGGAATTCAATTGTGGGTATAATCCGGGGTTGGGGGGTGGTCTACCAAGGCCCTAACTATTGCGTCCTTCTTGCGCAAAACACCAAGAGGCCAAAAAAAGGCTTCAAGAAATAGTATATCATCCGTCCCTGCAAGCAGCCTCATGACGATCAGGACTTCCCAATTACTTCACCGAGCTCACGCCAAAAAAATCAAAAATCTCTCTTATAGTACTAGCCTTCCTCCGCCATTTCCGCGACACAGCGGTCCATAAGACTTTCACAGCTAACCAGCTATAATAGCTATTAACTAACAGCTGGTTAGCTAGCTAGCTAACAGTCTTAAAAGAAGCATTAACATAAAACCCACGCCATTCTAACACTACTATTTCATTCTTACTTGTTTTTTTTTTTTTTTTTTTTCTAGATCAGGTTACGTAGCTCAAAATAATATTGGGTACCCACTTAACTACTCAATTAATTGATTCATCAAGCTGTCTCAATTCTCCCCCTCCAAAAAAGGCGTTTTCGCTGGCGTAATTACATGCCATAGTTATCACCTGGGCGGGCGGTCAGTAGGTATAAGGCTGTCTTTCGCATTTTTAAAAAAGAATGCGAGTGTATCATGGATAAAAAGACCAGATAAAACACCTCAAACCATCTACTCGCCCCCTCCTCTCCCTCCCGTCCTGTGACACTTGTAGGCGTCTACCACCACCACCAACCCATTTACCCACTCAGCTCAACTGGCTTGCTTGCTGGCTGGCTAGTTGTTTAAAAAAAAACCCTTGGGGGACCAGTCTCGTACCTTGCAGATTTTCGACCCGTTTTAGTCGAGCGAATCATACCCCTAGAAAGATACTTTTGACAGACAGACCAGCAGAAAAGAAAAAAAAAGAACGCAATCCAACTGACAGCGCAAGCATGTCACTCACCCGTAACGACCGTCTGTTCGGAAGGGTAAAAGTATGTATGCAAGTACCTTATGTATGTAGGAGGCGGGGTTCAGGTTATTCTGACCAATCCCGGACGACGGTTTACCCTGCAAGGGGGGGGAGTTGGATGTGCGGTTGCTTCCTGAAACAACAGCTCAGCTGGGGTGGTGGTCTAACTATGTAGGTGCCTTTTCTCACAGCCTTGTAGGAGCACTGCCTAGCGAGGATTTTTTTGAAACAAGAAGAAGAAGAAGAGTGCTGTTTGCTCTCGGGTGGGCTAGACGGGATTTGGCGACGGGAGGCGGTTTTTTGTGGCTTGTGAGCTGAGGTGGCTTCTTTCTGATGTGGTAATTTGGGCATCAACGCATTTTTAACGGCATATAGATTGGATCTGGGTGTATATAGCCGGTGAACTACAGGCTTGTAAGCTTATCGATCGATAATTATCGCAGATGCGATCTTTTATATATCTTTTCTAATCCCGGAACTGGGTAATACTATAATCCCGTGAGTTTTAAATAGTATCTCTGTATTTATCCCTTCATAGTATCGATAGGTTTAGCCTACCATTCTATCCAGACCGACCAGGACAGGCCGTGTGCGTACCAAGGGTTGCAACGTTGATAGCATGGGAAACATGAAGTAATTCACAAATACTCTGATCGATAAATTTTTGGTCTACAAATGAGATTTTTGCCTTCTAGCATCTTGCTGATATACTTTGCGATGTAGGTGGTCAAATTGTTAGATCGGTAGGACTCCCGGTTCTATTCGCAGGCTTTAGTGTCCAGATTAGGTTTATCCACGATATTACAGTCCTGTATCCTCAGATAGTGGAAAAACCAAATCCCAGATCCGCTTCCCTTGTTATAAACTACGGTGGATAGGCAGTATTTTCTTTCTTTCTTTTTTTTTTTTTTTTTTTAGTTTGCATCATTCATAATAAGAAGTATAGATCCACCATGCATGTGGAATTTCGAACTTTGCAAATGGCTTCTAGTGATCCATCCTGTGCTTTGAAGATTCGGTCTGTAGATATGGATTATGTATAGCTATAGGATCTCTCATATATAGCTACTTTCTCCACTTCAGGTACATTAATATTGCTTCTTCTCAAGAGAAAAATAAGGTATAAATATTTAGAAGCAAATTTATTGATATTATGTAAACAGTCGCATTTGACGTATATTCTGGCAGACATTTTTTATTTATTTATTGTTATTATTACGATCAGTCGAACTTAGCGAATTTAAAACCCTGTTCCATGACCGCTGTATAGACCGCCTTGAAAAAGCATCTTTTTCCTTCATACGATATGTATATATATATATACATAAAGTCGAATTCCAGCAGACACTCGCCTTATTTACGATAGCGATCGTTTGTTGATGGGAATGCTGTATAGATGGAGAGTAAAGCGGGTATGGGATTCGAAGAAGGAGATCTCGAGAGCGCGGTCGAGGTTCCGGGGGGTTGATTGGTCATGGGTGCTATTTAAGGGATATGTAGGTAGGTAGGTAGGTAATTGATTAATCTTACCCCTTTGAGATCGTCGTTGCCATTTTTATACGTATACGACTGCGATGCTGATAATGCGATGGCGGTGATTGAGAGGTGTATATATATACATATATATATACTCCTTTCATCCACCATGTAGCTATCGTTCTTGCTTCTCTCCACATCATCTGTCTCTAAAATACCTAGGTGGATATCATATCCATGATATATTTTCCAATAGCAGCCGAATAATCAATAGTAAAAAGGTCTGATTTATAATTTTCTAAGCAGCCACCCTGTTCCTGGATCTGCTTGAACCCCACCCTTCATCTCCCCCTTCTTCTCCCAACGTTACCGTGTTCTTATCAATGGCTAATCCTGGTGACTCAATAGCTACGCAAGATCTAACCGATAAAATATCCGACTTGCCCGGGGGGTTGTACGAGGGTATTACCTTCTTCGAGACGGCTGTCGGCTGGAGCGCATATTTGGTGCTGAGTCGACCTAAGAAAAACATGATATATATATTCCCCATTTATCTCATACCCAATCCCCCCCCCTCCCCCTCCGGCCCCATTCTTTCTGTGCGTACATGGGTCCTCAACGACTTACAAGGTGGGCAACTGGTTCGGATACTATCCCTACGCACAGAGGTCCGGCTCGACAGGTATTACGTCACGAATACATATAGTATCATACTATCGTAAACGGAGGGTGGAGGATGAACGAAGTTTTTGAAGAAGGACCATTTCTTTTTTCTTATGGTAGGGTTAAAGAGGGGACTTGGGTGGCTAACTATAATGGCCTGGGTCTTATAGGTATATAACAAGCTAGTCTCGGTCCCAGACGCTGTTGACCAATAACAAGCAGCGGCGGGGTTATAAAATCACATTTATGTATCTATCTGAAGGGTTGTATTAGGAGGTGTTTAAATTCTATGAGACTAGTTCTTATGGATTTTATATATGAGTATTATCACGTGTCTATTAATTATGTATATTTCTCGATTTCGATGGAAGGAAGTTCTTATTCGGAATTCAATTCAGTTTAATGGGGGGGGTTTCTTAAAAAAAAAAAAAAAGATCAATTTGCGACTGGTATAGTGGCTTCAGAGGGAATGTCCGGCTATCTAGGCTGCATACATACATATATTATACACCTACATACCTATACGTATACAGCGATCTCGTTGATGGATTCCGCTCGGAAAGAAGCGGCTAGCCTGTCTACCTGCCTGCAGCAGGCGGATTTTTATGATTTAAAAAAATTATGTATACTACCTTGTACACATAAACACGAATACAAAAGTCCCATCACTGACGCTAGCGCCAGGAGTAGTATACACTTAGCTATGTAATTTTTTTCGCTTTACGTTGTAATAAGATAATTTATTCATGACCTCAATTTTTCCTCGGACCCCAATATTTGGCGTTGGTTCAGTGGTATTTTTTTTGCACTCCCTCGCAAGCAGTTTAGCCTAAAATCCTCCCTCGCTCCCCACCCCCGGCTACAGCCCAACAAACTCAAGCACAGCTCCCATATAGCATAATTTAAACACCACCACCAGCAGCTTACAATTCCATGCATGGCATGGCATCGGCCGAAGCGCAAGTCATCTCGCCTTCCCACCTACACGTGTAAACCATCAAAACGCATGATGTCAATCGGAATTCCCACCTCATAACTTTCCTTATCACAACCTTTGAGCGGGGGGAAGATAATGAATGAGTAAGCTGTAGTAATCGAGTTAGAGTCTGGGCTAGTGGACGTTAGTAATCAATTTTTCTTAAAAAAAAAAAAAAAAAAAAAAAAAAAAGGGTAGACATCCCTTAACTAGCCGTTTTCCAGGGTTTTTAACTGTAAGAAAGTAGGTACTTAGTACGTGATATCAAGTGGGTAAGGTAGGACTCGACTCGCGGCATTTGGCCGGATGCATTGGCGGAGGGGGTTGTTTTCAGGTACCTCTCTTCCCCCCCCAGCATAGGATTCAACGCCCAAAACCCCGCGCGCTGGATGTAGTCCGTAACCTACGTCTTTTTCTAAAATGCCTCTCTCTCTCTCTTTCGTGTAATAATAATAAAAAGTGAATTTCTTTAAGTAATTTATGGCTTAGTTATCACCCTGCAGGGTGCTTACACACGAACATTCATCCATCCGTCTGGCTGGGCTAGCTGGCCTTGATTATCAACATGAATTTCTATAGCTTGCTGCTTAGATTCGCCCCACCCCGTTTTAGTCAAACCCCAGCGGCCTCGATTCTTCCACGAAACGTGCGACACGCTTACACACTATCTGTACAGCGGGATACCGACGGAGAAGTCGAGGCGAGGCGAGGGGATTGATCTCGAGCTCCCCCACTAGCCCAACCTTGCAGTTGGGTTTCTTAGCAAAACCTGCGCCCTGTGATTATTATTATTACTACGTACATAATTTGAGTAAACTTTTCCGTTGGATTTACATATGTGTGATGGAATTCCCGGACCCCAACGGAATTGGCGGGAGGGGGGAAGATATATCTCTTTTCATTTTGTTTTCTGATGGTAGTTAGTTTTTTTAAAGAAGTATAAAAAGGGCGTGGAGGGGCACGATCGATTTCGCACTCCGGCCGCGTTCCTTTCTCCGTTTAAGATTATTTTCAATCCGCCCTTATTTTCCGGAAAAAGTCTCCAGTGAAACGAATTCGCCGACTTCCAAAATCCTATCTATTTAAATTAGCGTCCTGAACGGAATATAAAAAGAGAGGTGAGTGAGTGAGTGAGTGAGTGAGTGAGCGCTGGGTGCAGTTAAATCCGTGTTTTTTTTGTCTGCTTGCATAGGTACCTAAGCTAGCTACCAGCTACTACGTCGTTTGTTGCCCCTCAATCCATTATATCATAGCTCCCCCGGCCGCCACCCCCCCAAAAAAAAACTCGAAAGCTTAAAACTCGAGCCCTTCCCCCCTCCAAGCCAGCGAAACCGGCCTGTTCTTTCCGCTTCTCTCTCATCAAAAACTAAAAACCTCCTTATTCTGATCCTAAGTAGCTGAATTACTTACCAATCGCGACTTTTATTTACAAAAAAAGCAGTTCGTCAAAATTCCATACTATCTACAACAATGGCTTCTTCGTTAGATCAGCTTAAGGCCTCTGGCACGGTATGTTCCGAAGCTACCCCACCATGAAACTCCCCCCCTCCTCACCCCTCCTCAAACCCCCCTTTTCCTAAATCCAGAGCGGGGGTTTAAACAATCAATTCAATTACAACTAAATCCTAAAAAAAAGAGAGACCTAATTACTAACTGCGAAAATGTTATTTTTTACTATTAGACCGTCGTCTGTGACTCCGGTATGCTATTTCTCCCTATACATATCAATGCATTCCCCTCCTCCTCTCCGGAGGGATAAATGTGGTTTATTGGTAGCTAACGAGAGGTATAATATGGGATATTAGGTGACTTCGCCACCATTGAGAAGTATAAGCCACAGGATGCTACCACAAACCCATCTCTCATCTTGGCCGCCGCAAAGAAGCCCGAATACGCCGGCTTGATCGATGCCGCTGTTGAGTACGGAAAGCAGAATGTAAACCCCCCAAATTTCCCCTCTTATCCAAAACTTCCCCTAAATAAGACCCCCCAACCAGCTAATGATATCATTTGATATGTATAAAAGGGCTCCACCATCGACGAACAAGTCGACGCCTCCCTCGACCGCCTCCTCGTCGAATTCGGCAAAGAAATCCTCAAGATCGTACCCGGCCGCGTCTCAACCGAAGTCGACGCCAGCTTCTCATTCGACAAGCAAGCCTCCGTCAACAAAGCCCTATCGATCATAAAACTCTACGAATCAGTCGGTATCTCCAAGGACCGAATCCTGATCAAGATCGCTAGCACCTGGGAAGGTATCCAAGCTGCGAAGGAACTGCAAGCTCAGGGTATCAACTGCAATCTCACCCTGTTGTTCAGCTTACCGCAGGCTATTGCCGCTGCTGAGGCTGGTGCGTTTTTGATCTCGCCTTTCGTTGGGAGGATTTTGGATTGGTATAAATCTGCCACTGGGAAGAATTATACCGGTGCTGAGGATCCGGGGGTTAAGAGCGTTCAGAGCATTTTTAACTACTACAAGAAGTACGGGTATAGCACTATCGTTATGGGTGCTAGCTTCAGGAATACCGGGGAGATCGTGGAGTTGGCTGGGTGTGATTATTTGACTATCAGCCCTGGGTTGTTGGAGGAGCTTTATAACAGCACCGCTGCTGTTCCGCAGAAGTTGAATGCTGCTGATGGTGAGTTTTTCTCCTTAACTCTCTTAAACTTCACTTTTGAAATAGATAGGAGTGTTAATGGGATTGTTTTTTTTGTGCAGCCTCCGCCCTTGACATCGAGAAGAAGTCCTACATCTCCAACGAAGCCGCTTTCCGCTACGACTTCAACGAGGACCAGATGGCCGTCGAGAAGCTGAGCGACGGTATCAGGAAGTTCGCTGCTGACGCTGTTACCTTGAAGGGTATCTTGAAGTCCAAGCTGTCCGCCTAAACAAACAAAAATAATAATAATCAAAAACAAAAAAAAAACCCATGGGAATAAAGAATCTATCATACCTTTTTTTTATCCACCCCACAACGACTAACGGAATTATTAAAAGAAGGAATTAAGAAGGGAGGGCTACTTTCTTTTAACTTTTTTTTTCTTCTCTCTTCGGTGGCGGCCTTCTTGGAGCTTTGATTTTTTAATGCTACCCTTCTTTTCTCTTCTTTTTGTCTCGACACTTTGATCGTGTAGCATCGTACCGCCCTTTGTGTCCTCTCTTTTCCCTTTATTCTCTGTTTTCCCATCTGTGAGAAAGTATTAAAAAAAGCGAATTTTTCACACCCCCTTTTTTTTGTTTGGGAACTGTCTTTTGAAAGCGGGGATAATAAATTGGTATATGACATAAATATTCCTATTAAAGCGCTTAGACAAAGAGTAGCTATATATACCTATATATAGGAGGATATATTGCCGGAATTGTGATGCTATAAACCCAAAATCTATAGTACGCTATATTAGATATATAGGTATTAACTTGGTCGTGGATGAAAGATGTAATAACATGGTAGCTGGATGTTAAAGTACTCGTTGTATGTGTGTATTGTACCACTACCATAGCGTGGTAACAAACCCGGGATTAAAAAAATAAATAAATTGACAAATGACAAATAAAATAGAATAATGGGTATCTCTCGCGCGCGGGGGGATTTGAGTGGATGATGTATAGGCCGTATTGATGCGTGCATGTGGGATAAGAAAGGATGGAGTTGGTTTTGTGGTTTATAAGAGAATGAGGCCTCGCTGTGTCGTGTATAGTTAGATATATATAATGAAGGGGGAGTAGGTAGTTTTGATGATAGTTAGTTGGACTCGAGCCTGAAGTATGTATGTATGTATGTAGATAGCGTGGCGGACTGAGTCGGTCTTAGGTTTTTTTTGGTAAATAATCTGATCGTGGCCGTGGCCTGTAGGTAGATTATTTTCGGCCGATGTCTAAGTTTTGTTCTGATGGATACACATAACCGTTAGCATGAAACTTCACCAACCCTAGGTTCAGAACAAGCACATAGGTACTTATGTACCTCCTGTGTGATATATATGATGATGATGATATATATATGATGATATATATTCACACCGGCGCAAACCCCCTCCCCTCCACCCCAACCTGCACCCCAACCAACGGCACCCCCAACCTCTCCGCGACCTCCTTTTCCCAAAACCCGCCTCTACAAAGACACAACGGATTCATCGAAACCCTATCCCTCAGCACCATCCCAAACCTCCTCGTCGCAGCCAACAACCTAACCGCCACCCTCTTCTCAGACTTAATATACCCCTTCTCGATTCTAATATCCTCTCTAAAATCCCTCAATTGCTGTTTTATAGACTGTAGTTTTTCGGTGTAGGTTACTATCACCACATTTACCGGCTGTTCCCGCCGCCGCTGTTGTTGTAGTAGAACCTTATCAACCACCCGCCTCACATCCCGCCATCTACGCGATAACTCTTCATATCTCGCTACAAACCCAGAAATCTCCTCACATACACCATCATCCAGCCAAAACGGTCGAAACCGGTGAAGGCTCCGCATGGCCTCGTGGATACGCGGGCAATGCATGCATGTTTGTGAGATGTTGAGCTGGAATCCTGGAACGCTGGATTCGATGGTATGCGCTAGGGTGTTTAGATTGCGTAGGGAGGTTGTGCCGGTTAGTCGGGAGGAGTTGGGTTCGAGGAGGTTGGGGAGGAGTTTGGAGGTGAAGAGGTTGTGGGAGGTGGATATGTCGGTGGAGAGGGTTGAGAGGAGGGGGTGGAGGTTGTAGGGGTCGTCGTTGTTGGCGTCGTTGATGAGGATGTTCTTGGGTGAGGAGGAGGTGGTGGTGGTTAGTGTGGTGGTGATTAGTGTGGTTGATGTGAGGTAGGGCATTCTTTTTTTCTTCTTCTTCTTTTTGATCTTTTTTTGGATCTGGAGATTTGATTTGATTTGATTTGATTTGATTAAAGATTGTATTCTTTCTGAGGGTTTATTATTATTACTACTAACCATGCAAGCGATTGGCTTTTGGCAGTTCTATTTGTATTTTTCTGAAAGAAATATGATAACATGATGGGAGGAAAGCCGCAATATCGAGAGGGAGGGGGAGAGGGGGGTGTATATGGTTTGGTAGGCAGATATGTCATCTCTATGCCTTTTCCACTGGAGGTTTATAAAATGGTAGACTCTGTTGATCTGATCTATCATCCGTAGAGTCTTATTTCCTGTGTATTGTGGCGGGGTTTGTGGGGCTTCAGATGCTACCTTAGCACATCGGTTGTTTTATATATATCTACAGATCTTCACTTTGGAGCGGGTTACGGTTATATTTGTTCTGTATGACGACGTGGTCTGTATTTGGTGGAGATTTGCGGTTACGATGATTATATATTGTATTCGTCGATCGGTCATGTGAGTAGGCAATGAGTGTATATATTGGTGTATGATTGTTTACTAGGTAGGTAGTTTTAGTGAGGTTTGTCATGATAGTATTTAATATACCATCTCCATTATACCTAGTAGATAATTGTTTTTTGTTTTTTGTTGTTGAAATTGTTGGAAATTGATGGGCCGGTGCAGGGGGCTCGGTTGCACCTTCTCATATCATATATCATAACGTATAGGCGTCACGTTGTATATATCGACGGTTGATGTTATTGGAAGTGTCTACAGGCCACCTCTTCACCATCGTTTTCATCTTCTTTTCGCCCACGGAGAGCCTCTTTAAGCTTAATCGATCAGGCCCATCCGGCGTTGATCTTAATCTTGTATCATTACAGGACCTGGGGGGGATGTGACGTTACGTAACGAAGGGATACGTTGTTCTTTTGATTTTAATTTTAATTTTTTTTCTCTCCGCCACGTGGGAGCTTTTTTTTTTTTTTTTTTTTGTAAATATGTATGTATATGGCGGAGGTGGGGATAATACGAATATCATGGTTTTTGAACACCCTTGGGGTTTGGAATATAGACGGCTGAAAATTGGGATACATTTTTTTTATATCATGGTCAACTCGAGAGTTTACTTACCTACCTACCTACGTAGCAGATAGTTGAAAAAAATGTAAGTAAACAATTAACTGAGCCCGGAAGCCCACAGCCTGGTTTAGTTATCATAATAGTTAGCTATTGTCCGTGGGAGACAAGCGCCGCCGCCGCTCCGTGCCACGCACCCACCCGCATATCCACGCCCTCACCGCGGAAGCCGAGCTGTGCGAAACCCTCTCTCTCCCTCTCTTTTCATTTTAGTCTCGTTAGGGTGCAGCCGCATGCAATGCTGCATATTCCTGCCCAGAGGAAAGGAATATGGTGTAAATGTATGACCAAAACGGCTCTAACCCGGCAGCACCAGCCCTGTCCGAGTGAACCCGAGAGCCGTTTTGAAACTTGTGTTAGCTAATAGCTTAGCTTTTTGTTTTGGGACCCCTGCGGTATGTATGGCTGTGTTTGTAACAGCAGAGTTAATTAAGCATTCGTATTGGCATTAGCATTAGTATTAACATTAGTATTGGACTCGTATTTGGAATGCTCCGTAGAAACATGCCCCTAGCTTTGCTGCATCCGTATTTCTTTCTTTTTTAAATTGTTTTTTTTTTTTTTTTTTTTTTTTTCGCCGCCTCCCCTCGGCTGGGTTCCTGAACTGACTGCAGTACTGGCGGGTAGAAGGAACACGGTGCCCGCCTATAGCTATACCCAGTCTTTTTGGTAGTGAAACTTAGGAAAGGTTTTGCATTCTATTATATTATTTGTGTCGTTTTTGTTAAATTGGTAATTTTCAAGCATACATACGACCATATATCACATCATGATCGCCTGTGTTTATCCGGATATATAAAGGCTTCAGCTCGCTTTGTACTATATCAAGTTGGCAACAAAACTTAAAGAGCAAACAATCGAACGGTAGTTAGCAGAGATTACAAGGATTTTGTTTTATGTCAATTATATAATATCTTAAAAGGAAAGGTCTGGATTGGTCTCTCAGTTATATAAATATTACATATATACTAGATGCAAACGCTAGTTAGGGCTGTCCCGAGATGATGTGTTAATTGTGGTTGTCGATGGATAAAAAGGTTCGACGGGTGATCGTTGATTGAAAAAATTAACTAAATATCAAAAAAGCTAAAATAAATAAATAAATAAATAAACCCTTCTTTAGCAATGGCAGTTCTAATAAGTACCTAAGTTTAAACCATACATCCATCCATCATCGTCATCGCCATCATGAATGTCGCCGCTTTCCTCCGCCCTTGCCCCCTCCTCTCTCGCAGTCTCCTCTCTCTTCCTCACTCTTCTCTCTCCCAGCACTCCATCTCCTAAACGGTATGTTCCCAGGTCTTTGGCTATTTCTACTGGGCCCATTATTCTCTTTGTATAGAACCTAGGTACTAATTAATTGCTTAGTCACTACCACCAGTCAACGGCGCCACGGACAAAAAATGGGATATTGTTATGACCAAGTTAATCGAGCTTGATAAGGTGATTATACTATTTTTTTAAAAAAAGGAGCACTAAAAATAACTAACACGGCAGCTGCTGAAGAATCAAATCTTATATAAAATAGTCGGTAGGAAAGATTGAAGTTCAGCTTCGGTACCTGAATGTTGGTGTTGGTGGTCTCTACGCTGGTGGAACTGGGGTATGAGGCTCATCTTTTTATTGTTATTATTATTATTATAACAGATTTAACTTTTAAGTTCAAATTGGCTGATGCTTTGTTCTTATTTTATAGCTACTCCGCTGGTACATAAAGGACTCAGTTAGCAGAAATTCCAAGGGCACCTAGACCCTGTGGCTCAATTAATCGGGAGAGCACGTATGAAGAACGTCTGTTCTTAAAGCATACTGCGGTTGTTCAATTCGGGGCCTGGATAGTGTAACTTGTTAAGCCAAAAGGCTGTCTGCGTTATCTATACCTGAACTGATCTCCATTAATATGCCTGACAGTAACGGGTGTTCTTGAATTTCTTTGTCTTTACCAGGGTGTCTTTATGGCTGGTGGTTTCATGGATTATTCTATCGGGGTTTTTCTTATTGAGGGTGTTTTATTCAGGACGATGCATGCAGAACTTCGTCAAAAAGAAGAAAAGAAAGAAGTTCAAGGATACTTGGTGCTATGGCTCGAATTGGGAGAGCACATATGAGGGAACTTTGGTTCTAAAGCATACAAGATTGTCATTTCAAGCCTGACTAACACAACAAATATCTTTGGTTTCTTGTCTTTATCAAGGGTGTCTCTTGTTCTTTACGTAGTTTTTTTTAAATAGGAATAACTTTGTTCGCTCCGGTGCGAATTTCAAGTACGAATCGTAATCTGGAATACCGATTATATATATGTTCACTAGGGGAGCGGGCGGATCAGAGACGGGCCGCATTTAGTGCGTTGAAAAAGTAACCACCATTATTAGGTAGCTAGTGTTCACATCCTGCACCGACATCTAGCAGCACTTGAACGAGCTCCTCTGTTACATCAGTACCTAGGTACCTAGTAACCGCACGCCGGACAGCCGCTCGCAACGGAGTGACATAGCGCCCTGCTCTGCATGATCATAAAATATATTCTTCGTCGGATACCGTAGGACCAATAAAATAAGCCTTTGTGTTGGAAATAATGCCAGTATCACAAACCAGGACCGGTGTGGTGAATGAACTGGATGTATCTGCGGAATACGCTATTGATTATGTATCTTTAATAAATGTGATAGTGCTCTCTAACGGATTGAGCTGTTGTCGTCAGTTCCTTTAAATTCAATTTTTTTAGTCTGAATGGTGTAGTACAGTTCTTGTTCAAGTTGAAGTCCACGTAATAGGCAGTACAAGCCGGTTCTTCAGGGCTTTGCCGGCGGGTTTGTCCATACGTCCTTATAAATTTATATACTTTTAGGTAATCATTAGGTTTGGTATTTAAAAAAATTGTATTGTTTTTTTTAAAATATAATAATAATGTCACGCATGAAAATAGCACGCCCCCTTTTTTTAATTTTTTAATTTTTTTTATCTTGTTGGGGGAGAGAAGAAAAAGATCTAGAGCTTAGATCGCGACAATATCTGACGACATCTGTTATAGCTAACTAACTACCTTCTTAAAAGGCCCCCGCGACTGGAGATAACTAAGTAGTTATATCGATACTTAACATTCCAAGCAAAGAAGGGGGGGAGAAAAATCGATTACCGAAAAAATTTAAATTCCACGGAAATACAGTTTTTTTTTTTTGTCTTCTGGAACGTTAACGCTTCCTGGTCTTTTCTTCGAAGGCAGGAGGAGGAGGCTATTCTAAACCCACCGCTAGCAGGACCCCCTGAATCTCAAATCCCAGATTTCCTTTTCCCCAGTTCCCAAGTTTCAAGTTTTTTTTTTTTTTTTTTTTTCAACGAAAGGCAAAAAAATAAGCCTGGTCCACTGGCTTCCGAGGATATTAATAAACTCCACAACCACGCACGCAAGCACGCGGCCTTCCTTCTTTCCTTAGCATCTCCTCATCGACGCTCGTTTTTTCTTCTCGATATATACTTCTTTGGCATTGCCTGCGTTTACCATTCTACTATACTACACTACACTATACTATACATATAAGTAAACGATACATAATCAACACACGTTAGAAAAAGAAGAAGGGATTCCGTTTGTCGTCGGGCAGATTTACAGAGAGAGAGAGAGAGAGAGAGAGAGAGAGCTTTTTAAGAAGGAAACGCCACGCCTCGATTTCCTGGACGGAACCGCCGACAGAACAACACTTAACCTGACCTCCGGACGTTGCCTCGACATACTATACTATACTATAACCGTTTCACTTGACGAGGGATAAAGCAAGGGGAAGGAAAGGGAAGAGTTATATTTAAAGAGGAGGAAGAGTTTTCAATAACGTTTGATTTAAGGGAGATACGGTTTTCGACTGTGGAGGGAAGGGAAGAGAAGCTACACTGCTACCCATCGACAACTTGCCCCCCCCGTATTCCTGTCGAACGATCTAACCCCCCCGGGAAACTCGAAACTTCGTTAAAAGAAACCCAGAAAGGGTCTCTTTCCCCGGATAGCGACGCTTAAAAAGGAAAAAAGGCATGATGGCGCAGTTATCGGCGGACTACGCTGCAATACCCAGCAGTAGCAGCGATGTGGGATCCAGACCCGTCAGTCGGGCGTCGAATATCAGTAGTACGCTGGGGAGTCGGAGTAACAGCCGGAGGTACCTATTCTTTAAATCAATCTTGAATGTCTTTTTTGTGAAGGAAGGCAGGGGGGAAGGGGAAAAAAGGCTGACAGTAGGGTTTATACATTATCATAGACCGGCCAGACGGCGGAAATCGACGAGTAACCTGCATAAAGGCGAGGCTTCGTTTGCGAGCTCGGTTATCAATTTGCTGAATACTAGTATGTATATTCCTTATATTTTCTCTGTTTGGTTTTGGAGGGCGGAAGGGATGCTGACCTTTTTGTGTGTGTTATAGTCGTCGGCGCCGGAGTCCTCGCCATGCCCCTCGCCATGTCGAACATGGGAATGCTGCTTGGAGCGTTCACGATCGTTTTCTCCGGCCTAGCGGCAGGTTTCGGCCTGTACCTCCAAACCCGATGCGCGCGATACGTGGACCGCGGCACCGCTAGCTTCTTCACATTAAGTCAGCTGACGTACCCCGGTGCGGCGGTGGTGTTCGATGGGGCTATTGCGATCAAGTGCTTTGGTGTGGCGATTAGTTATTTGATCATCATCGGGGATTTGATGCCGCAGGTCGCGGTGGGGCTGTGGGATGGTGCCGCGGAGGTTTCGTATCTTATTGATCGTCATTTTTGGATTACTGGGTTCATGTGGGTTTTTGACCTCTCTTTTTTCATATATATACTGTTGGGTTGGCGTGCTAATCATATGGGGGGTTTACAGGCTTTTTATGATCCCGATATCGTTCCTTCGACGGCTGGATTCGCTCAAGTACACGTCGTTCATCGCGCTGGTGTCGATTGGGTATCTTGTGATCATCGTGCTGGCGCACTTCCTCAAGGGCGATACCGTCGACCAGCGTGGAGAGATCAGATACGTTCACTGGGCTGGCGCGGTGGCGTTCTTCTCCAGCTTCCCTATCATGGTGTTTGCGTACACCTGTCATCAGAATGTATGTTCTCCAACCTCCTCCACTAATAACATATCGTTATTATTATTATATATGGAGAGGTATATGAGGCTAACCATGATTGGGAAATGATAGATGTTTTCGATCTTAAATGAAATTCAGAATAATTCGAAGAAACAGACGACGGGGGTGGTATTTGCGTCTATTGGGATTGCAGCTAGTATTTATGTTCTCGTCGCCATCACCGGGTATATATCCTTCGGTGATGCTGTTGGCGGGAACATTATCGCCATGTGTACGTCCTCCCCTTTTCCTTATCCTGCCTACTCTATATATAACGAAAAAGTGCTAACATGGAAACACAGACCAAGAATCAATCGCCTCAACAATCGGCCGCGCCGCCATCGTGGTTCTCGTCATGTTCTCCTACCCACTCCAAATCCATCCCTGCCGCGCCTCGATCAACAACATCCTCAAATGGCGTCCATCCCGCGGCTCCCTCCCCGTCTCGGCCCGAACGATAGCACCGGCGCACGATCCCATGTCCGACCTCCGCTTCGCAATAATAACCACGATCCTGATCGTCTCAACCTACGCCACCGCCATGACCGTAAACAGTCTTGAACGGGTACTCGCGTACGTAGGATCAACGGGGTCGACGTCGATATCATTCATCCTTCCTGGGTTGTTTTATTGGAGGATTGCGAGACCGGGACCCGGGGCGAATAAGATCAATCATGTTGGGGACGGGAGTGATGATGAGAGTGATGAGGATGATGAGGATGGGATGTTGTTGCCGCCGGGGGTTGAGAGGGAGAGTGTGAAGGTTAGGAGGTGGTTGAGGAGGGGGGCGGCGACGTTGATGGGGTATGGGTTTGTGGTTATGGCAATCTGTTTGACGATGAATATCTTTTTCAGTGCGAAGGCGGAGAATTGAGGATGTCCATCCATTTTTCTTCTTTTGGTGGTAGATACTTAGATGAGGTGGGAGGGGTTGGCGTATTGATTGGTTGCCTTTGTCTTCCAGTCTGATTATCCTCTGCTGTTACGACTACACCATACACACATTCACACTCATACCGTTGTTTACGACTTCGTTTCTTTTCTTGTTATCTTTTACTATTACCATACTAACGGATTTTTTAAACGAAGGATTGCCTTTTTTTTTAGCAGGGAGTTTTCGTTTTTGCTTGTCTTTTGCCTATTTTCACTTCTTTCGTTTGGCGGTCTTTGCAACTTTACATATTTTATATTGTGTTTCAATCCGCCTTTCTTTTTTTATTATCTATTTTATTTTTTATATACTATTATTGTATATTATACATATTACTGCCAACTACTAACATAGTCTAGCTCTTTCTTTTCTTCTGTTCTTTCATTTCCTTTTTTCTTTTTGTAGGGCTATATTTGGGGTTATAAATGGGGGAAAGAAAGAAAAAAGATTGGTATATTAATAGGGATAATGCAAAGAGGAGAATAAAAAATATTGATGACCTCCGCTTTTTAATGATCTTTGTTTCATACTTTTCTTCGTAGAGGTGCGTTTGGGTGGCGCTACTGCTGGTGCTACTGCTGGTAGGAGTAGGTCTCCAGGCGATATACGCATAGCTAGGTACTTAGGTATACGCCGTAGATGGGTAGGTATGCTCTGTGGCGATGACCTGGGGTGGATATCGAGGATGTGCGACTTGTGGGATAGCAACCACTATACGCCCCCCTCCCCTTTCCCATGGTGTTATTATTCTTCCTATGTCTCCTCCTCCTCTTCTCTTCTTGCTCTCGTTTCTCAAGAAAGAGATATCTTCACCCCTCCGCCTCTTCCTTCTTCGCGTCCTGAACAACCGACGTATCCCCTTCCTCCTCCTCTTCAGACCCAGTACCACTAGACCCGGTACCGCTCACCTCTTCCTCCTCTTCTTCTTCTTCTTCGTCCCCCTCCTCTTCCTCTTCACTCCCACTAACCCCAACCTCCACCTCCCTCCTCCTAACAACCCGATCACACCTCCCAACCCTCTCATCCCACTCCGCAAAGCACTCATTAACCCCTTCAACCCCAACCTCATACCACCTCTCCAAAACCCTCAAACTCCTCTTCCTCAACTCCGCCATCTCCCTCCCCTGCACCTCCTGCATAACCGCCAATTTATCAACCCTGGGCTGCAGCTCAATAAGCTTTATAGAAAGATCAACGTCGGGAATAGTAATATCCCTCAAAGACACCAGCTGAGAAGTAACGGATTGTATCTGTGTTGCAGAAGATAGTGTTATACTAGCTTTTTCTTCAATCGATAAACCCCCCGAAGGGGGAGGTTGGGTTGAAGGGAGGATATCTATGAATATTTCGGGGTATAAAGCGTGAAGGGATAAGAGGTCATGGACGGGTTTTGAATGGTTCGCGAGACGGGTTAGTGCTGCTTCTAGGGCTGAGAGGCGGGCGCGGATGGAGTGGTCGCGGTGGTTGATTTTGGCGGCGTGGAGGGAGAGTGGGGTTGAGGTGTTTTGGGGGTTGAGGAGTGGGGTGCCGACGAGGGCGTGTTCGATGCGGGAGAGGCGGTTGGAGAGGGAGGAGAGGGTTTGGAGGGCGAGGGATTCGGTTGTTTGGAGGGATTGCATTGTTTCTTCTTCTTCTTCTTCTTCTTCTTTTTTTTACTCTGTTCGATTGGTGATGATGGAGATGATGGCGATGATGGTGGTGATGGTGTTTAATGATAGTGAAGGTGGTGATGGTGGTGGGTAGAGGTGGTGGTGGTGAGGTGAGGTTGGAAGCTTAAGCTCTGATAGCTTGATAGCTTGATATTAGCTTGTTTCCTTACTAAGAGCTGGCGGTGGTCTGATTGTGTTGGTAACTAACTTATTTAGCAGAACTATTAACTATTTCTCTTCGCCTCGGCCCGTTTTCGCATTCTTGCCTACTAACTACTCTTCCTCCAACCAAACCAACCGGAACCAACCAACCAGAACAAACACATAATAATGCCGTCCTCCTGCAAAGAACTCCGTATGTTCCATATCCTCCCCCCTCTCTCCTTTATCACCGAATAGCAAACATACCGAATAGCAGACTAATTGTATATATATATCAAATTTCCTAGGATCCGCCGTCGTCGAATGCCTGCGCACATCCGACTGTATCGCCAAGCAAGGATACTCGCCCGCAGAGTGCATACGGATGCCGCTGAAGGAGCAGTTGCCGACGCAGTGTCAGCAGCTGTTGCACGCTTATGGTGAATGCAAGTTGAGTTTATTCATTTATTTATTTATTTCACATTCTCTTTCATTTGGTTTTGGTGGTTTTTTTTTTTGGAGTTGACTGACGGGTTTTTTCTGGGGTGGAACCGGCTTAGGAGACGGAATATTGATATGAGGTATCGGTTTCGGGTATGGTTATTCTCTTGGTTGATTATGTTATTGGGGGGGCGTGGTGATAGTTTACTAACTGGTGTATTTTAACATATAGGGAAATAACGTAATTACCACCCCCAGTTACCACCTTTTGATATAACAAATACCAGACAAATACTAAAAATAACGATTGATTCACAGCCCCTCGGGACCGCGCAAGAACTACACCAGACCCAGGAGAGCGTTCCGCAGCTATACGGCGGCAGGCCGGCGTTGCCGCCTATGCCGGGCACGAATGGGGATGATGAGGAGAAGAAGAGGGAATGAAGGAATGGAAGGAGAGGAGAGGATTTTAGCGTAGGATGGATAGGATGGGAGGTGTGTGTTATTTTTTATACGGGTTTTCTTTTTCTTTGGTAAAATATCGGGTTTTGGTGAGTATCTATATATCTGTTATTATTGTTGAGACTAGTTTTGGTGCTAATTGTCTGGTTGTGGTAGTTTTTCTGTTGTATCGGTATTATGTATTATATTTGCTTTACCACGATGATGATGATATAAAAGAACGAGAAAGACGACGCTCGTGGGGCTCGAAATGCGAGGATGTACATATACATATATATCTCTCTCTGTACAAAAAAAGCACACCAATCTTTCTTCACACTCGAGCTTCTTTAAATCCCTGGGAAGGGAAGGCGCAATGCAATAATTACACAGCTGTTTAGATGACGGTGTACCCGCCGTCGATTCTGATATCCGCGCCTATATATATATATTCACGGTTATTAGTATTAACACTCAAAGAATTTTAAGTTTTTTTTGGAGGTTGAAGAGGGGGGGTGGTAGGTAGGTTACCGGTTGTGTAGCTGCTGGCGTCGCTGGCGAGGTATACCACCGCTCCCATCAGGTCCACCGGATTCCCCATCCTTCCGGCGGGGATCCTTGATACCCAGTTATTATACAACTCCGGCTGCTCGTCGATAATCTATTCCAAAAGCAAGAATAAGTCAGCATCCACCACCACCAACAAAGACAAAAACCGAATATATAATATATATATATATATATATATAAAAATAAAGTACCTTCTGCGTCAAAGCAGTCATCATATACCCCGGACTAATACAGTTAACTCTAATCCCATGCTCCGCCCACTCCACCGCAAAACTCGCCGCCAACTGCCTAACCGCCGCCTTACTAGCATTATAAGGCGCCTGCGCCTGCGGAACATTAACAGCAGTACCGCTCATACTCCCCACCATAATAATACTCCCTCCCCTTTTCTTCTTCAAAATCCATTCCTTTGCAACCTCCACCGCGCAGAGATATGTACCATCGACATTAACACCCCATAGTTTTTGGATTCTGGGGAGGGGGTACTCCTCCGCTTTGAAATTTTCCACAAAACCCGCTGATGTTACGAGGACATCTATTCCCGAAGGATGATTATGTGGTTGAATGATTTCTTCAAAGGTTTTGGAGACGGATATGGGATCTGAGACGTCGCAGGTGTGGGCTGTTACTTTTGGAGGTGGTAAAGTAGGGTTCGCGGCGGTATAGTTGGTTGTCAGGGTTTCTGCTGAGGATCTGGCTTCGGTGCCGTTGAGGTCGAGGATTGCGACGTTCGCGCCGGATTCTATGAAGGCTTGGCACATTGTGTAGCCTAGTCTGTTTTTTTTTTTTTATTTTATTTTATGTATATTAAAAAGATGATTAGATATTGTTACGGTTGTATAGAAAAGTTTGGGGAAATGGAAGGGAATGGAACTGGGATTGGAGTACCCTCTTGCCCCGCCGGTGACGACGCATGTCTTCCCTTCCAGGCTGAAGATTGAAAGGGTGCGCTTCTGCGGCTGCGGTGCCTCTGCTGCTGCTGCTGCTGCGGAGGTTGTTGGTGGGATGGTGGTTGACGACGACATTTTTTTTAATTGTTTTATATATGGTTGTGTCTTGAATTTGTATATTGTAGTTTTATATACGGTGTGTATAAAAACTGGTCCTGTCCAGAAGGAGGGAGGGAGGGATGGATGGGAGGGAAAACCTGGTTTATTATAGATAAAAACCAAAAAAATCGCGGGGAATCAATATATATGTGATATTACATCAAACCAGCCAGCGCGCGGGGAATGGCCGGGTGCCGTCGACGTATCAAAAAAAATACACAATTGGTTTTTTTTTTTTCTAAAGGGAAATGATCTGATCTGGGGGAAACCACCGCTTTCGGGTATATTACTAGGTACCTAGGTTAAGGATATGGGTATGCAAGTCCAAATGATTTAAGATATTTCTTAGGTTGTTTGGTTCAAGCTTCCAGAAAAAAAAAAAAAGGAATATAGCGGGGTGGAGGGGTTCGATACGGGGGATCCCTTTGCTAACATGTTCTTTAATTCTTGGCTTTTTGTCTTCTTTTTATCTCCGCATTTTGGGTATGTACAGATAGATATAAGTGATAACTAACTAGTTAAACAGGCGAGACGCCGAAAAAACCATTCAGATTGGTTTCTATATCCCCACTCCTCCCTCCTCCTCCTCCTCCGCAGTCTCTCCGGCGGTCACAAAACGAGCTACCATCACGGTGTCATGCCGGAAAGAAAAAGATAGAGAGAGAGGGAGAAAGACATGGCATCGACGGGTTGTGGATCTTTAAAAACGGGGTTTTTGTGGAGAAAAAAGCTTAAGAAATTGGGGTGGACTCGAGACGGGGGTTTCTTCGGGCTCCTATCTATGCACTATGCAATTATTTAACTAACCGTTTTGGGTAAATTTGCCTGCGATAGCGCTGTGCATGTGTGGACTGTACTGCATCTCGGCAAATATGCATCTGCACATCAACTAGCATAATCGTTTAAGCCGGGGAGCACAGGGACTTTTTTTTTCTCTCTTTGGAAATAACTATGGTTTTTCTCATTCCCAGTAGTTAATTATTTAGTTAGTTAGTTACATTTTTTTTTAGAAGCGGTAGCTTCGGTATGATACTATCTGGGAAATAATAGGGTATGCTCGCCTGTTTTTAAATATCATCAGCCTCACGATCATAAACCCCAGGACTATCTAGTCTCGAGGGCTCATATGTACATATTATATGTGTGTGCTACACCGCGGTGCGTGTCGTGGCTTACACGTACACGCACCTATGCACGTGGTGTCTTTTTCTTTTCTTTTTCTCTTCTCGAGTAACGAACATGTACACCCAGACCAGGCGGCGTCCGACCGAGACTAACTACAATATATATATTCCTATATTCCTAAATTTTTCTAACCTGAATCCTTAGGTTTTTTTTATTTTTTTTTAAATAGAAGCAAGCGATATCGTCGTTCATCCACATACTGCAACAAGCGCAATAATTAAAATTAAAACTAAGATACTTGTGAACTTATGACACAAATCCTACCTACATATTATACTACAGAACTAGAAACTCGAGTAACATTCAAACCAACATTAATTTAAGTATAGCCATTCTCATAACCCCTCAACGACATCTAGCTTCATTGGAATCGAATCTACATGAACTAGGGTGTAATTATAAGGCAAACGCACAAACATCAATTCTTCCTATACAAGTAAAGCAAAACATTTGGGGGCAAATCGAACATGCTTCGCCAGGGATAGGCCATACTTGGTCCATGGAAAGGTAATCCCATATCCCATCCTGATCCAATGTTAGAGCCATGAAAATAAAAGCATCGAAGAAGTAATATATACCCAAGACTCCATACTCCCCACAACGCCGTCTACCATTGAGCTTCCCTCCAAGCCATATCGCAAGATGTGTATAGTGTCCTTTCGCAATCTCCATGCAATCTGTGAAATAAGGACCTCAAACATGACATAAATGCAACAACATTATCCAAGCCCAATCTCGGACTTTGGAAGTTTGAATTTCTTCCACAAATTCTCTTCTTCTCATATAGTTGGGATGAAACATGCCGTTGAGTTCAATCACAATTGTATCTTCTGTCAGAAGCTTGTTATAGTAGTATGGGATATCTTTGGGTTGCAGAGCCACTTATCATGCGCGAGGACTTATATTTTGGCGAGCCATTCCCAGGTAGATATTTCTGGCGAGATTAAGTTTTAGGATAACTTTTCCTGTCGCCGCTAGCGCCACCGGTATGGGGAGCTTCGAGGTATCTTTGCTTAGAAGCAGCTGAAGTGGTTGAGACTGAAGTCATTTATTTTGGAGGTTCTTTTAGGTAAGTTATAATTCCCCTTTTCGTCCTGGATACCGGCGAGGATGGGGGTTTGGCTGGTAACTGTTGATTTGGTTAGTGTTAAGATTACTATTAGGAGACGCTCGCTTTTGAGGGATGCGGGATCGAACTTACGCCCTAGCTTTTGTCCCTTTGTATATATATATATATATATATATATATATTAGGGTTATAGTAATCGACAAGCTTTGTTCTTGCTGTTCTTGCTGCGGTATACTCTCTTTATTCTCTGCTTTCAAACCGCTCCTACAGTTTGTTGCCATGCTGTACCTCCGTCTGCTGCTGCTGCTTCTTCTTCTATTGCTCTGACGTCTTCTGTTGGTGCAGCTCTTTCGAACTCTGTTGTTGCAGCTGTTCTTTTTCTTTTTGTCGCTGTTAACTTGCGGCTGTGGTAGCTATTGCCACTGCAGCTGCAGTTGTTGTTGAGGCTGCGGGCTTGCAGGCTCCTTATATTAGAATATATAAAATAATCATTAGTATATACCTAGATGCGGGTGGATGAGGGATGATATTCTGGGTCGGCCTGTACATATGAATTGGTTTTCGGGATGGGGACGATTCTAGTTAAACTCTTTTTCATAGCATCGGTGAGCTGGGCGCGAGTAGGTGCAGCAGGGATTGGTGTAGCCTTGGGGAGACTTCTTTTCATAGCCTCAGTGAGCTGAGCCTGCGTCGGTGGTGTAGCGATGGCTGGAACCTTCCCCTTGCCGGAAGGCTTGGGTGGTAGGAGTTGGTCTCGGTCTCGAGTCGACGTTCTAAAATCGTTGTCAAATCGATATCGCGACACCTCGAATGCGTTGCGTTGTGTTTGGCCAGGCGGCTTAATTACAACTGCAAGGGGATTTCGAGCACAAGTGTGACACTTGGAAGGGTGGAGTTCGTAGGTACTTTATATATAGATACTTGAAATCTCTGTTTTGAATGTGTATATCAGAGAGAGGGAGGAAGAGAGAGAGAGAGATTCATACCAACCCAGTACCTCTTTAAAGCTTGTTGGCGTTTCTATTACTCAGATTTTGAGTCTGATATTCTGGACCGGACTGTTCTAGTTCTTTCGAGACTCATAGTTTTTAGTATCCAAAGTAGTTCTTTTCCTTTCCTTTCCTTTTTTTTTTGTGGGATATGCAGAGAAATCTAGAATGTCTGGCAACAGTATTATGTTTAATATTCGAGAAGGAGTTCGAGAAGATGGAAAGGAGAAGGAAGAAGATTGGGGTATGCTTCCATAGGTGGGTTTGAATAGTCCCGGTAAAAAAAAAAAAAAAAAAAAAAAAAGGGGGGGGGGGGGGGTTATTTATTACGGTATTATGGTATTTATGGACGCAAATATATGGATTTGAGAGTAAATCAAAAAAGATGAATTTACGCTCTGATCTGATGTC
The DNA here is from genome assembly GCA_036872755.1 of Orbilia blumenaviensis. Classification (NCBI taxonomy): domain Eukaryota; kingdom Fungi; phylum Ascomycota; class Orbiliomycetes; order Orbiliales; family Orbiliaceae; genus Orbilia; species Orbilia blumenaviensis. Next base: position 810,810 of record JAVHNS010000014.1, read on the forward strand.
TGGTACGGGTATCTCGACCACATTACCATGCGTGCATCCCAAGTAAACTACCTACATGGTAATTTAATATAATTTGCCTAAGAATAACCAGCCTCAAATACTCTGGGGTTCACAAAGGTGCACTCTGATCCTGTTGTAGTTCTGACAAATGACCCGTCTTTTGAAGTCTCAGCAATCTTAGCACGAGCTTGCAGCCCAATACTAAATCATGGTATATATACGTCAGCAACGTGTTCTGCATACATCGTTTTTTTTTGTAGGAGTACAAGTATCCTTACTAGGGAGTTTTGCCCGTATAGTTAATCTCGGTCGATATCAACTCGTTGATTTTGCATGCGCATTGACTAAATCTGAAATTATGATTAAGTGCTAACTAGCAATAAGCTAAAGACTAAGCGCTTTAATGGAAAAATGCATAGCTTCGCTAATAATAATGTAAGCTATTGACTAACTTTGTAAAGGTTGATTAGTTAATCGGATCGTATGTCTAGTGACGCCCGTCCCGTCTCCAGCCTAGCCCCAATTTCTACTAGTTAATTCTCAGTTCTTCCAGAGTCTCTTAACCTTGCTGCTTTCCTATAGGCCAAATTGGCTTGGCACTTGAACTTGGTTTGTGGGTTTTTGCGTATCCGGGTCTGGATATCCTAGCTACTCATCTTGAAACCGCCCAAATTTCGAGACCATGCATGACCATGGCATCAGTTCTTATAGGCAACAAGGTCTTCGAGTCGTCCACGAAGGGCTGCTGGAGAATCATCAAAATACCAAAGCAGTGAGTACGGAACAATTAGAGGTCCAATTACCAGGACAGACCGTCACCTGAACAAATTTATGTAGTGAATCATACAGTGAAAGCTCGAATCCAAGGCCATGGCCCTAGTTGTCGCTGACAAGTCTGAATGAAGTAATTCGAATTCAACCTACGAATATACCAGTATATATCTGTTCCATGCCCCGAGACCAGTTCCGTGTAGATAACTTATCCAAGAAATGCAACACGCAACGCATGCTGAATAGCTTCCACAGATCGGATCGGACAGCAAGTCTGATGAGCCTTTCCCTCAATATCTAGCAAATTCTCAGGAAGAGAATTGATAGTATATCTAAAAATATATATATTTTGGCGAGTCTTTTATTTGCTTATTGCTCGACGGCTCAACTGACATGTAATGAGAGGACACGAATATCGAATGATATAGGCTATTTAGATACGAAATGTTTGACATAATTGTAACAGGAATATTCGAGCATGCGTAGGGATAAAGAACGAGAGGGAAAAAGAAAAACTATTAACTAAAACCATGGTTATAGCTGAGTCCATGTTCCTTTTTTGACCCTTAAAATTAATATTTGTAGTAGAACCCATATTACTGAGGTTGGCCTTGTCTCATTGGTAACGGTTGGCCTGGAGTCTCGCTAGACTTCCCAATTTCGAATATTTCCGCGTTCGCAATGCAGCCAGATTTCTTTTCGTGGAGCATCTTTTCCAATACTTTAACACAAGTCCACGCGCATCCGACCGCCAATGTCCATCCTGAACCTCCATGTCCATAGTTATGAACAACTCGACAAGAATTGGTGCGTCCATCAGCCGAGACTCTCACATTTGAATGTGAGAATGGGCGGAGACCTTTTGCAAAACCCCTTTTATCCTCTGGCAAACAAAAAATGGTGTTTGGGTCTTTAGGGAGATTTACGATAAAGCTCTTAGCCCTGTTCCACATGACTGTGAGCTCTGGCGATTTAACTGTGAGACTACTCACCCCCCAGTTGTTTCGTTGGATGAGGGACCCCACAATGAGGATACCGGTTTTTTCGGATGTAGCTGGCTCTCGAGGCACAATGAAGACCGTCTTAGTTGGTTGGCCAGTCGCATCGTATTGAGCGGGAATTAATATTGCGTTGTTGTGAAGGGGATTCCCAATGTCGAGTTTATAGCCAGCTTTGCCATCCGGAACAGTACCTAGATCATAGTAGGGAATCCTAATTCTTCTCACTGCCCCGCGAACCGGAAATACTTGGTCATCGTTGGCAAGAGTACGAGCACCAAGCCCACTAGCATTGACAATGATATCTGCTTGAAAATCGTCCATCAGTTCTCGTTCATGGAGGTGGAGGTCCCCCTCAATTTCCCTGGTCTCTAGAATAGCTCCTTTACTCCGAACAAGCTCCATGAGATATTTCATCGCCTTATCAGTATTGATGACCGGAGCGTTATGTTTATATGCCCATCTCAGCTTATCGGAATTAATCTCGCCTAAGATCGCCTTCCACTCTTTAGCATCTTCTGGGAGGTCATCCTTATTTTTGGGGATCTCTATCTCTGTAACCTCCAGCAAATTTTTGAAATCATGCCCTCCTGAATCCTCCGTAGAAGGGCTTTTTAGTTTTTCGCACTTGTCGTGATGCTGCTTGGTATTTTTCTCCGTCCTAGTCCACATTTCCTCATCTAATCCGGCGGCGTCTAATAATATTCCTAACTTTTCATTCCGCTCCGAATCTAGCGACTCATTCGATTGTATTTTCCCTCGTGCTTCCACTACCCCCTTAAGGTCTTCGGGACTATAATGAAAGAATTGGTAAAGTGGTATAGTCCGGGCGCCAAACTCAGTAATCGATTTTATTTTGTCATAAAACACAAAGCTTTGTAGAGCCCACTCGCGGTACTTCTTCAATGTCGAGTACGCGAGAAGGGGCACTTCGATTTCCGACAACCCACAACCGCCGGGTGGATACTCCCATAGGGCACCGGCAATTTGGGAGGTAAAACGATCTTCTTTCTTGTCGTCTGACTCTGCCCACTCTTTGGCCACAATCGAAACTCTATATCCCTTATCAAGAAGAATCCAGGCCGTCATTAGCCCGCTGACGCCTCCTCCCACAACCAGGACTGTTTTTTTCCGGTTCCTAGTGTACTCGTCCATGGCATCCTTAATACCAGTTGAAATACTTTCTAGCTTTTTTTCGGCAGCTCCGAGCCACTCTAAAACCTCCGTGAACTGTCCCGTAGTAACTTTAGCACTATCCTGGGAGTTATGATTTTTTTTGATGCACTCCATTTCATCATAAGCCTGTTTGAAACTCTTTCGAGCTGAGGATAGGGCGCTTAGGCTTTTGGGAAGAATATAGTTCTTTGCCACAAATTCGTATTTCTTGAGTTTGTTGAGAGCGGTCCCTGCTTTCCCCGGTTCTGCCAGACAAGACTCATCTACCACCACCCTGATATCTGCTATCGCGGCTCTCATGTCCCTATTATATTCTGGAATTGACTGGGTCCAGCAACTGGCACCCGTAGTAAGTCTGAGCACTTCATCATTGGCATATGGGAGAGTAAGCTCAATAAACTCCTCTATGACTGGTTTCGGTGCTGTTGCTGTTGCTGTTGCTGGGGTACCCTGGCTAGTCATCTCGGGATCTATGATATTGAAATCGAAACCTTGATCTCAGAATACGCCACTCTATTCTGATGTATTAGATTTCTTCAAGGGGCATTTATTCGACCAGTCGTGTAATGGTTGTTTGAGTAGAGCTGAATACTGCTGCCATGAAGACACAAATATGCAACGGTGAATTTGGTGCAATTTATAGACTTATCTGGGAAAGAACGATAGCTATAGCAATTGGTAATTGACTTACAAAGTATGGTTTGCCCGCAATCACATGCCCCACAATCACATATCCCGCGATCACATATTCCTCAGTCACATATCCCTTATGTGGCGTGTATTTCTCATCGAGTTATCTGTGAATATGTAAAATTTCGACGTCTTGATCCCACATATGCACAGGGGAGTGGTAATCCCACGCCAAAAAAATAACTTCGGCCGATCCTGTGTAGATGCATGCCAAATCATCTCACAGAGAAGGCATACTTGATAGAGGCAGCAAGCCCCGCACGGTGATCAGTAAATAAAAGTTCTAAGATGTGATGTAATTAAAAAGACATAAAAACTGGAGAACGGGGCTGGATTCGGTCAATAGCCTGGTACCATAGATAAAACTGAACTTGTACTTGCAGCTCCCCCATGGTTGCGTCGGTCGTAAGCCGAATCAGAACAAAGACCCCCTTAACTTCGACGGAGTTGCAGCCTGTGTCAATATTGGCTGGTGCCAGGTATGCATGTGCATGTGCATAACAAATTGTGTGCCTAGCTAGAATATGAAGAGAAAGTGATTTACATTCGAATATTTACAAGCATCTACCGATTGTACCTACAAACAATGGCACATGGCCGTTTCCCGATGGGCTAAAATCCGAGGTGAAACCTGGGCCGATATGTATAACATCGAATAATACACTCTAAATTTGCCTGTGGCCTTTGAAGTTCCGGGATTTTACGTCGCCACATGCCCGTAAGGTGATACATATTGAATACATAAAAGCGATATTTAACATGGAGTACCTGTAGGCTTGATGCGTGATATTATGGCAGGCGGCTGGATAGAAGATACAGTCTACCAACCATGTCAGTTTATGCGATCATATTGAAAGAGAGGTATTTAAATTGGGTGGCAGGGTGGCTATTTTATACAGCAAATAGTAAACTATCACCTATGTTTCGTCCCGAACTTAAACATTATGAAAATAAATTTGTAGTTAATCGTTACTGTATATTTCATGGGTCGAAATTTGCGCTGTCGCTGCTACGACATGGTTGCTTGGTGGCCCTGATCGAATATGGACGGATCAAACTTCACCACTAAAGTTTTATTTAATTACCATATTGCATTAGTGCAGGAAATGCATATATGAAGCTGCACCGTGAGGAGAAGAAGCAACCAAAAAGCAATTAATATCATAACGTAATAAGACTCTCCTGCTAAACCCCGTCTGCATTGGGACTACGGATAGATCTAAAAGGTATTATACGATTGTGGGTTGAGTTGTGTACTATGTAATAAGTATAACGTTGTGCTATCAAGGCGGTGCTTTCTGCGCGGGCAATGCAATGCATGTATCTGTACGATATCGAGTAATCGCGGTAGTCATGCTGAACGTATGCTCGTATCGACATATCACGGTTCCACATGGACGCATTATCGGCACTGCTTTGCAGTCAGGTCACACAACCCCGCTTTTTGTTACAGTTTCTTAAATAATTGAGGGGGAGTTTCACGGTAATATAAGCCGCCACAAATGATACCCATGTTTATAATAATACTGTAAAACCCCAATCAATAATATAAGAAACTGTGGTCTAGGGAGGCTGGTTTACAAGGCCAGGCCCGGGAGCAATTTGTTGGACTCTCGAAATGGTGGCTATAAAGGGTAGTGCTTGTAATATTCAGAAATGTTATGAATTTCCGGCTACATTGATCAAAGGCGGGGTAAGTATGCCGCGCATTTCCAGGCGTTCAACTGACGAAGATCAGTCAGGTCCAAACAGGTTCTCAAACTTTTCCATGCACTACGATGCATGTACATGTCGCCCAATTAGTAGTCCCTACCTGTAAAACTAGGCACAGCCAAGGGATTTGAGTCCATTCAAATTTGCATACGTGCGAATACGTACGTTAACGAACAAACCTTACATGCAGATCCGGTCAACCTTACCGTAGAGCTTATGTTAATCGTACAGCCGCCATAATAACTAGCTTCAAGGTTAAGAAATGATGTAGGATCTTATGTGTGTGATTATATTGTTTCGAGGGCGACAAATGAATTTGTACATTCTATAGACAACGGAAACATTGAGACGGCTATGTTAGCTACGCAGGCAGTTAACGCCTGCAATTCTTCGCGTGTTGCAGCGTTGTATTTGTAAACTTGGTAGCGAGACCCGGTCTGCTGGGCGCCAGCTACCGTTGCGGCTAGCATCCGGATCCCCTCCTGTTCCCCCGCACTGTCATAGGGTATCACACCAGGACTGTTACCCCGCCTTATTTGTGCATTAGGATCTCGGATCGGATCTTCACATACGGATTTTGCCACACCACACCTCCGGAAACCAGGAACCAATCTTTCCTCGCTTGTGGGGCAAATTTGGGTTTTTGGTGCATGGTACTATGGTGCATCCTGCAGAAATGCGTCTCCAGGCTTTGGTATGTCGGTTTCTTCACCTGCTTTTTTTTTCTAGGCAGGGTTTACAAAGTCATATTTTCAAGGTAGCACAACAGTTGTTCCAAAGGTCCAACATTAAGTACCCAATCATAGGCGCACTTAGTTTACGCCCCACCTAACTCAGTAGAGTAATATCACTTTTCTAGGTTGCAGACAGGTAGTTCAGGGTATGCATATGGTGGGGTTAAGCTGTCCTGGCCTGGATACATGTATGCACATAACTTCGTCTAGGCCTATAGGGAACAGACTTGGTAATGCAATGGAAAGTTCCGTCACACACGGCCTATATACATCTCATAGATGGTAATAGGTAGTTAATGTCATATTTTATATTCACTTGCGAACAGCCATCAGGTTTTAGATGATCGGCGAATATTAAAATTTCAACTCCTGAAGTTGGTATCGGTTAACCAAAAAGATTTCGTAAGAACATTCACGATATTCATACCGATATACCCGGATTCATACGGTTGCTGGAATACCTGTCAGATTCTTAGATGACGTGGGGGATTCTTCTTTTTCCGAATTTCCGGAATTTTTCGGGTTCGATAGAGCGGGTCTTGTTACGTAGGTTAAATTTGTTCTCAATAAGGGCGTCTATCTAGGTCAGAGATTCAGCAAGCTCCTAGTGTAACCCCCCGCCAGCGTATTCTGAATTATCTAGGCCATAATAAAAGCTTCCGAAAAGCAAAGGATTATACCGCACTGCAAATATGGTCGGTTTGTCACATAGACACCCCGTATATCCTACGCACGCTACCAATGTTTGGTATTGTGATATGCAATTCCTCAGTGGCAAGATGTTAGGTTAAGTGAACTCTATTGCTATTTTATTTCTAAGGCAATATACGCTTCTTTTAAACACTAACACCGGTATCTTTCGTATTAGCTCTAGCTCTTGGGACTGTTCTGGAAGTTCATGCGTTGTCATGTCGTATTATAGAGTATGGTAACACAGGGCTAACTTACTCCCGCCTTACAATTTTAGACGTACCAGGTCCGCACGTGGTCTTAAAACGGCCACTAAGTTCTTGGTTTTGGTATTATATTATACGCTGACAAAGCAATATAACTTTTCGGATTTTCTAATACCGGAAGTTAGCGCTAGCGCAAATTAACCTCTAGGCTGTTATTCAATCAACTTGAAGGTTGAAGGCATCAAGAGAATACCGAAACCTAGTCTTGTAAACCAGCCTCCGCAATGATTTATGGGTAGCCCAGTTTAGACTCTCGGACGGTCGATTCGAATCTCAGTATTCTAACATTGTATCCACAAATTCGATAAAGATTTGTCCCACAACAAACTATTCCGGCCCTGGTGACGATCATTGGGTTTTGCGTCATTCTTGCTATGAACCGGTCTCGTAAACTAGCCTCAACGAAGCAGACCACTTCGGTATGAACTGTTGTCCAATTATATTATTAGCTTAAACAAAACCTCACCAAGCTCAACACGCAGCTTTAGCGACGTTACCCCAGCCGGCACTAGCACTAATTAATGGTAACTATGATATTATGTGCGCATATCGAGATTTCAGGATTCTATGGGCCCATAGGACACCCACGGGGATAAACTAAGTAACAATACAGAATGGGAAATCGATATTCTCATATGATAACACAATATATGAGATGCTTGTATCCGTAGAAGTTCCTCACCGAGCTTGAGCAAGGCTCATATAAGACACCTTTTAAACATATGGCCGTTAAGCTGGTTTTCTGTTTTATAAGCCTCAATAAAGTGTTGTGGTTAAGCTAGCTCTTAAATAGTAGATTCAGTATTGCCCAGACTATAGTATTACATGCTTATAAAAGTACTCCATTATTTTAGTAATTAGTAGGCTAACTAAGGTGGTCAATAGCTGACTGCTTAAGTAACCAAGCAATTGATGACGAGATCTCCTTGGCCCACCCGAATTAAGCGGGCAGTGCATATCCTGACATCATGGAGCCTTGGCCAAACTGTCGGAAAACAAGGGTCTTACCCGCCGGGATCGAACCACAATCGGATTCGCAAGGCTTAGATAAGATCCAACTGTTTTACTATTCGCGCCAAGCTAACAGAATGGATCGAGAATTGAAGTATTTCGGCAGTTGGGACCCTGATTATAGTTTTACAGCCACTGTAGGTAAACAGGGTCTTAGGCTTAAGTAATGATGATTTTCGAACAATAGCTTATTTTGGAAGATTCTGGACGTGGATATAAAGGCCCTAAATTTATATAAAGACAGCAGGAAGTCAACCTTAATTCAAGGACCTATTTGTTAGTACGCTTTCGATATTTCCAGTTAAGTTATTAATTATTACTCTCCAAGATAACATTATTTCAAGGACCGAAGAATTGAGATATACCCGCATAATATATACCTATTGATTAAAAACCTACCGACGATTGTAAAGCCATATATAAAATTCAGAATCCCTTATCAAAAAAGGGTCAAGAAACTCGACAATGTCACTCTCTTCATTCCTCACCAAGCTCGAACAAAAGGCAACCGGAACGACCTCTTCGCACCAACAGCCCCAACCATATCCTCAAAACCCACAATACAACAATGGGCCCTCCCAATTCCAGCCCCCGTTCCAATCCTATAACTATCCGAACACAAATACATACCAAGGCCCCGCCTACGGTCAAACTCAATTCCCAAATGGAAACCCTCCCCCTCCCTCAAATTATCATAACCAGCCCGCCTACAACCCCCCACAGTACGCACCAGCCCCATCTTATGCCCAACCACCACCACCACAGCAGCACAAACCAGCCACAAGATCATTCTTGCTCTCATACTCATCCGGTGGAACATCAACCATTATAAAAGACCCAGACACAGGCGAACAGGTCTACATAATTGTCTATCCAAAATTCGACAACTGGACAGGAAAATCCAAATCTGGGCTTGATCAGGAGCTTCATGCCGGAGATAAACATGGAAGAATCATCGGAGGATGGAAGAACTCTGAGACGACTGCAAAACCGAGCATGTGCATCGGAGAGCCGAAAAATGGGGCACAATTTCAGAAATTGAAGACCTCAAGTATTGGTAGCAAAATGGGGTTCGTAAGCCAGCACAATAGGAGAGAGTACGAATGGAAGAAGGGTGATGAGAAATTTGCATTTAGATTGGTCGATGTAGAGAGCGGGGAGGAGGTCGCAGCATTCGACCCGCATACGTCAAGTCTGAGTATGAGCAAGCTGGGGAAACTAGAGATTCAACTAATTGGTGGGGAAGATTGGATTGCAGAAGTTTTGATAACTGGCGTGATATTGGTTGGGAATAAGGTAGATGATACGATTGGCAAAGAGATATTGAAGGCGGTTCTGGGCGCTTAGTTGGGTGGGAACAATATTGTCTTTTGTATTATTAACGGGTCCGGTGCATTAGTTTATAGACTTAGAACCAATATGAGAGCAGGGGCGTGTACGTCCTCTCTAAATTAACCAATGCTAGTACTGTAAAGCGCCCACCGAGGACTGAATATTTGGAATCAATGCTCATCTTCCGCTTCTGTAAAGACAATCTCAACGTATCCAGGTGTCTCTGCAGCCTCATCAATTACTCCGTCAACCTTGACGACTCGAACCGTAAACCGCTGCGCTGACCTACCATCCGGGGGTAGTAATCTTAACCTTTGTTGCCTTTGTCGAAAATCAAAAAATGATGCTAGAAACCAGTTGACACGCTTTCTTATGGGAAGCTTGAGGACATCGCCTCCCACGGCCAAGCATTTTGAATATTTACCGTGGAAAGATTCTATTGTCATGCTAAATCCAGCATATAATGAATACGGGAGTGGTTGGGGATTTTCGGTATTAGGAATAATGATAGGGTAGTCAGCTGCCGCACGAAGATGATCTGTGCTGGATAGAATTAGTGGGTCATCTGGGTCTGGTTTCGAGTAAATCTTTCCAAGCTCAAGGACTGGGCGACGGGTGGAGCGGTCAATTCTTCCACGGGCATATCCAGTAAAATCAAGAAGTGCAGAGTGGATAAGAAACGGGCTCTCTGATGGAGAGACTGGAACGATTGGAGAGAGTGGAGCGAGGCCGTTCGGGCTCATGAAGGGGTTCTTTTCTAGAGCTTCCTTATCAGGTCGATATGGTTCCACATATCGACTTTTTAGTGCTCTCCATGCTTCTGCCTTCCAAAATTTACAGACTGCCCTCAAGGTCGCATATTGAGAATATTCTGCAAGGTCAATAATGAGCGCCTGTAATTCTCGTGGAAGAGTTGTTTTAACTGGGAATTTAATGATGGGAAACGTCGTAATGTCTTTCCCCAGAACATCGCCAACTCGGAGGGATTCGCCTGGCGTGTGGCGCTTTGTTTCTCCGGTCATGTTAGACAGCTCTGGCCAAATTACTTCCGGAAATAATTTTTTAGTGGCGGAATATCCCTTCCCGTACTATTGGCTCGGAGTAAGTTATGCAGTTATTTTATACACCTTGTAAGCCCAGGCTTACCTCTATGTAAGGGACTATCGGAGTTGATAGTTCGCAGTCAACCCGATGAAACGGGGTCTGGCCGGCTAGGTATAACGGAAGTTTGATCATAGGAAGGTGGTAACCCCAATCTTTCAGCCTCCAATCATCCCAGATTGGTGCCCATCTATCTGTGGTGAAAGGGTCTACACCGATTCGGGTCCAACAACTCCACCAGATATTATCGCCCTCTCCGATAAGAAGCTCCCTTCTACATACCCGGATAAAAGGCGGATATCTATCCGCCCGCGTACCTATTCTTAGCACTTGCTGAATAAGGTCAGAAGGGTACGTAAATCTGTGCACGACAATAGAGGGGCGGGTCGCTTGTGGCTCAGCAGGTTGAGGGTCGATCGAAAATCTCCATAACTCCTGAGGTCCGAAAACAGCCATCACGTACCACTCAAAGTTAAGGGCATGTGAATACGTGTCTATCGGAGGTACAAAAAATTAGCGGTTACCTAGCCAGTTGTTAACTTGCCGTGAGTAGTGGTACGTCTACTATGAGTTGAAATACTGTATGGTAATGTACCTCTTGTTAGGGCCAACCTTGTAATATTGCCTATGAACACCAAAAGCATCCCCTCGATGATGTTGAGATCCAAGTAATCAAAGGTCTCAAGAACTGCATATGCTAATACATCTTGTAGCTCGGCTATGTCCGTGATCTCATCGCAATGATAGTCACCCTCTAGATCAATCAACTTGAATTGAAGATAGATCAGGCAAAGAAAAAGCTGATAAAAAGCCTTGGCGACTCTTGTGATCTCGGTATTGGTGGGTGGGGAGAAGCATCCGGAGGGTAGCAGACTAGTATCATCGGGTTTTCGATTCTGGAGTTTCTCGTGTAGAAAATTCTCTGACCATTTGAGAATATATGTGTGTGTTTCTACTAATTCGAGTGCAGAAACTTCGGGAATCTGTACTGTTTCCTTATGGCGAGGTGACGGCGGATTCGCCCATTGGATGTATTGCTTCGTTAGTTGGATCGCCAGGGCGACTGGGACTTCGTTGGAAGAGAGTGAGAGGCCAAATGCTTTCCGAATATGCACATAAAATCTGCAAAGGGGTTCGCATTCCCTGAAGGACTCGTCGAAGAGGGCTTGTGGGCCCATATCTGCTTGCTCGGGCGTACTACTAGTTGCTAGACGCGAGTTCAACTATCCTAACTATTTCGACCTATTTCGACCTGGGCTGGCAGCTTACGGGATGCTCTGGGTTGGTAACTTGCATCCGCGGACTGGTGGCCCTTTGCCGGGTCTGTGCTAAGAACTCGGGTTGAATCTTTAACCTAACAAAAAGGGCAGGATCACCCCGCTTCGTCTCTGCAAAACGGCGTGAGCTTCAAACTGACAGCCCGCATGGAGGACCTGCGGGGCCTGAAATCTGGTCGAATCGGCGTTAGCGTTGTGTTCACCTTCGCTCAGGGCAGCCAATTAGAATAGAGAACAAGGGGCGCGTACACAAACGAACACGCTAAAGCTTCCTATGTGATGACCACAAACAACTCGGTAATGAGAGAGAGGTTCATGGCGGTCATCGTCATAACTGCCCTCATTCCCCTGAAATATTTATTTTTCGTAGAGTCGAATATAAACCGCCATCGACGCCTATACCGCTCCCTAGTCGTTGACGCGGATAGAACCTGTCTTCTGCCTCGGAAAACATATTTTCTAAGAATAAACATCATCCTTGGTTCGCGCCTTCGAGAAACTAGGTGTCGTTTCGAGCTGTTGAGTAGGTCATTTACCAGGAGGATTTGTTTTTTTCCTGCTGTGCCGCTCACGGTGTTTCTGTTGACCATCCTTCACCCAACATCGCCGCTGGCATCGACAAAGAAATAGAACTCTTCAAGGCAACTACCTAAGTATCTGGGAGCCATAGGTCGGAACAAAGAAAAGAGAAAAAAAAGAAAAGCAGAAAGAGGCTGTGGGAATTCGTGGAAGTTGAACCACCTGTACAAAGCTGCTTGATATCTGAAGCTGGTCAGTGTGGTCATAATGGCGCGAAAGGTTGTTCCTCGGCCCTATGAGGACCCCTTCGAAGATGACCAAGAAGAGTCGATCTACACAGACCCTCGTCAAGACTCCATCCACGCTTCTGCTGCTTCCCGCAAACTGCAGCATTCGTATCCACCAAGCAGTCAATTCTCATTTCCTGGCTCCGGATCTTTCTCTGACAAAGAAAACGCTCCAGAACTTCCGCGACAGAGGGGCAGTAATACGTCACCGCTTGTCAAGAAAGAGAGAGGGTTGGTTGCTAAATCAGCCCGTACAGCTCCATATACAACCACCCGCGAAACAATGTCTCCGAGAAGACCGAAAACGCCGGCTTCATCGAAACCATTGACTGAAAGGTCAACAGCTAACGTTGTCCACAGCATCACAAAATCCAAACAATCGCTGCAGGCGACATCAGTTACTTCATCCAAAGCATTGCACAGGGCCCCCTCGATGGTCCCCGAATCGCCCATCGCTGAAGACCAAAGTGGCGACGAGGAGACGAGTGAAACCCAGCAGTCGCAAGTAGATAATGACGATGATGAGGAAGTTGAAGGCGAGGAGGGAGAGGGAAGCGATGAAGAAGATGATGAGGAGGAGGAGGAGGATGGGGAGGCAGAAGAGGCGCCCGAGATCTCAGCATCTGCTAGGCCTTCTAAACGGACACCTCAATCCCAAATCCCGACCGCTTCGCAAATCCCAGGTTCTCAGAGACCTCTTGCCACACAATTTTATGATCCCAACCAGTCTATGGCCGAACGACGCAGGGTCAAGGGGGCCTATAATTCGATCCAACAGGACCTGGCTGGTAAGAAGCCTCCCGACATCCACCGAGCCAGTTTAATCCGCTAACCTTTGCCTTTCACAATTAGATAACCGGGACAATCTTCTGAAACCAGGCAATTCCGGTCTTGTTGATTTCATCGAAAAGACCAATGAACTCTTCAGCGATGTTAAACAGACATCTGATGCAATGGTCGATGGTAAGGTCCAGGTTGAGATCGGGAAACTCGCTGCCGAAAAAGCCAAACGGGTCGGCAACAGCAGTACAAATACTGGCCTTGACATAGACGAGTTTATTGCGAAATGCATCCAGTTCATGGGAAAGTCGAGGCCGGGAGACGCATCTGATAGTCATGACTGGTCGTATCTCGGCCGCGAGGTTGCCACACCTTCGATGAAGACGGCGAAAACCTCGGACTTCATGTACGGGCCCATGGCGGTTCAGAAGCGGCAGCGCTTGATCAAGGAACGGAAAAAGGTAGTCCGTCGTCGTCCTGAGGAGTACATTCGCCCTATCGATCTCAACGAAAAGGAGATCGCGAAAAACGAGAATAGTACGACGAAGAATGTGGTTGATATCCACAAGTGTCTTTGCAATTGGTTCCTCGAAACCGGCGAAGATATCGTTAACTACTTCGAGTTTGTCATTAACCCGGAGAGTTATGGCCAAACCATCGAAAACATGTTCTACTTAGCTTTCCTGATCAGGGATGGCAGAGTGGGTATCATGGAGAGCGAAGAGGGTCTGTTGTATTTGATAGCTACAACACCTGCTACTCCGGAAGAGTCACAGCAGCAGGGCCTCGTTAGAAAGCAGATTGTGATGCCGATGGAGAAACACGTTTGGAGAGAGCTAATTGAGGCATTCGATTTGCGGAAAACCATTATCCCAACGAGGCCAAGGGAGGCTGAGGCTATCAATGCGAGTGGGTGGTATTCCTAGATCGTGGGCCATATTTTTATATATTTTATCCTCCACTTTTTTTTTTTTTTACTATTCGCGTGCGAAACAACGGCGTTTTTTTTTTTTTTTTTTTTTTTTCCTTCCCTTTCTTTCTCGAGGCTCTTGGAGATTGTGGATGGAGCACCAGTGGGTGTATGTGTAAAACCTGTTTTCTTCGGCACGAGGCACGTCGTTCTTTAAAAGTCATGTATTGGGGTGGCTAGTGTGTTTTCTCAACGGCGTTCACGCATGTGCTTTCTGGCGTTCGAAAGGGTCTCGCATGTATATTACTTGTTTTAATTCATTCTAGACTTCGGAAGGTTGATTTCATCATCTCTTCCGATGATGTTTAGTGCATTTTACCCTGCATAACGAGAAAACACAGATTCCGGCTATTTCACGGCCCAAAACCCTGCGAACCGGTAAACAAAGTCACACAACCGATATCGATAGAGCTCTCAACCAACCAGAGAAATCGCAATTGGATTTTTCGAAGGGCTAAGACGAGCTTGAATTGTGCCAACGAACCGGCTTTATCGCCAGCCAATCAGAGTGCCAACGTGAAACACATCCAAGATCCACTTTTCCAGGCAAAAGGCTCTCCAAGGCCAGGCCTGTCCACTTTCTGGAACCGTGGTCCTGTGCGCCCGAAGCGGAACTGGCAGAAAAAAAGGACTGACACACAACTCCGACTTTGAACCGTCGACGGTGCATATGTGATTGAAGCGTGCATATTCGATGGGATAGCAGCATATATGTGGTGTTTCGCAGTCGGTCTTGGAGATGCCGGCCTACTACTGGCTATCATAACCCTGCCGCCGAGCTGCGGGATGGGAATTAGACAAAAATCCACCTTCCTCTCTGTCACTAAATTTAATCTGTTGATTCCCCCTCCTGCCTTTGCATTTGCCTTTCTCCTCTTTTTCTTTTCTGTCAAGCTGGAAGGGCTGATAGCGTGAGCTTGTGCTAAGCTTATGGTAGTTCCCCGCATTCCCAGCAGTCCCAATTGCAATCTACAAATCGTATTCCGACCTTTTGTCACCCTGTCATTAAGAGAAAGAGCTGAAAATAAAGGTCAATTGTCTGTCAATCGAGCTTAAGGCGGCTCTTGCAACTACTCACTCGGCCTTCATCGTTTGTCCTTGTGACTTCCTTGGATCGCTTGTCCATGCTGTGTCGCTTTCTCACTATCGGATCAACCTTTTCGTTGAGGTAGAGACTAGACCCGGCTTGCTAGCACGGTGGCGCGAAGGAATCCGGACCGGGGTTTGTTTGCTGTACAGCCAACTTGACCACCCTGTTGCTTCGTACTGGCGGAACAAACTAAAGCTCGCTTTACGAGGCCGGAGCTAGCTCAGATCAGATCAGATTTGATTGACTGGGTGATTGATTGATTGATCCCTTCGAGATTCCTTCCTCTCTTGCATGGTATCGACTGAGAATAATGGTGGCTGCCCGGAATTGATATTAACACCTTGCTATCACAATTAAATTTAAGTAGCAAAGGCACGCTGCCTGTTCTGGTGAGGAGGCCCTCCCCTTTCCCCGGCCCAGCATCTCGCCATCGCTTCCAATTGCAAGAAAAGAGATTTGACCCTGATTACTTTGATATCGTCCAGGTGGTCTCCATTCTTTAAATACGCTGTTCAGCCAGTAGCAGCTCTCCTTTTTGTTTCCCTGCCCGGAACACCAAAAATTTTGTTATTGTTATTATTGTTGGAAGAAGAAGCAGAATAACGAGAAGAAGAAGAAGCAGAAGCAGAAATCGTCGAAAAAGCTGAAGAAGTCGGAGCTGAGGAGAGAATAGAGAGAAAGCAAAAAAAAAAAAGAAAGCGTTGGCTTGAAGGCTGCCGTTTTGGTTGTTCTCGCCAATAAATCCCCTCTCTTCAGAAAAATAGTTGCGAGCAAAGAAACTGAACCTCTCCGCCTCAACAAAAATCCAGCTCGAGAACACCAAACGGAAGGGTCACCAGCACAGAATAGGCGGAGACTACGAAGAAACGACGGCTAGAGAATGAGTTCAGCATCTTCAACGGCCGCTGTCGAGAGCGGAACCGTGCCAATGGTTCGGAAATCGCCGCTCAATGGCTCCGCCAGCAGAGCTTCCCTTCAACCTTCAAACGGCATCCCCAGACGCCCTCGGGGTCTCAGACGGAAGACTCCACAGCCAGAACCGGTTTCACAGCCGTTAACTATGGCTTCTCTCGCCCAGTACATCGTCGAACATCAGATCAGTACGTTTTTCGGCTGTTTTCACTAAAATCCTGCTGTTTGTCAGGGCCTCAAGATATCGCATGCTAACTTGATATCTTTTCAAAACCACTTCAGGTCTTTGTGCTATCCCTATCGCCACCCTTCTGACACTTCATTTCTCCTCTCCTGTCGATTCCAGTGTTTATAGATGGACTTCAAAGTTCTGGACACCAAGCTACTACAACCCCCAGACCGGCATGTACGGCAAGGGCATCGATGACGCATACTTGGTCCTCTTTTGGGTCACCATGCTCACCATGCTACGCGCTTGTTTAGTAGACTACATCGCCAAACCGTGGGCCAGGTCACAGGGCATCTCTAAGAAGGGGTGCATGAGGTTTTCAGAGCAGTTGTGGAGCATGGTCTACTATATCATATCCTTTAGTATAGGAATGGTATGTTTGCCGAACTGGCAGATTCACCATCAAAAGTGCGTCGCTAACAGCTTTCAAACCAGAAATTACTTGCAAACACCAAATATTGGTTCAATTGGACCGAATTATGGACCGGTTGGCCTCTCAGAGAACTAAATGGTACATTCAAATGGTACTACCTCGTTCAGGCTGCGTCCTGGATCCACCAAATTTTCGTCCTACACGTCGAAGAACGACGAAAAGACCACTATCAGATGTTCGCACACCACATTATCACCTGCACCTTAGTTTACTGCAGTTATATCTATCATATGACCCGCGTTGGACACGTTATTCTCTGTCTCTTTGACTTCGGCGATATTTTACTGCCGGTAAGCCCCCCAGTCTTTGCCCCCCTGATTCGCGACAAAAAAAGGAAGGGGCCTAATTTAGAACCTCTCAGGCCGCCAAAATCCTCAAATACCTTAAATTTCGGACTACCTGCGACGCCGCGTTCGGCTTGTTCCTTCTATCCTGGGTATACACCCGCCACTACCTTTTCATCAGTGTCATCCTTTCTGCACAAAGGGACCCAGTAGAAATTATCCCTGTTGGTTGCTTCGACGGCGGCATAACCACTCACGTTCCTTACAATGCTTCCTCTCCAACAGCCTGGAGCATGTTTACCAACCCACAGCAGAATATTTGTTTCAGCAAGGGAATTTTGATGGGCTTCATAGTGCTCCTCTGGGGCCTACAATCTCTCACTTGCATGTGGTTTTATCTGATTATGAGGGTGGCAGTGAAAGTTGTCACTGGTATGGGCGCAGAAGATAACAGAAGTGATGACGAGGTCGAGGAGGAAGTTGACGAAGTTAGTGTCGAGGTCGACGTTTTCCATGGAGATTTGAAGCTGCCCCATGATGTCCATGCAGAGTCTAGTGGAAGTGCACTCAATGGCAGTGCCGCAGCTAGGAGAAGACGAGAAATGGTCAACGGAACACCGTTGAGAGATGTTTTCAGCGCTGGAATGGCTGGACAGAGTCAATTTATGGCTGCCCAGAAGCTCGCAGAAAGCAAGATCGGCTGCGGTGGTGATGATCGTTAAACTATATATACCCCCCGACTGGTGCGAAACTGAAAAGTCGTTTTGTTTATTTTCCTCACATGGTTTTTGTTTATGAAGAATATCAATGAGAACGATCAAGTTTTTGTCCCCTTCACTTTGGTCGGCATGCGGGACATTGGTGACGAGTTTCATTGTCCTTTTGGTTTTTCGCATCCAGATGGTTTCCCCAACGTTTTTGCATTCATATTTTCATTTTCCTTTTCATCTCTTGCTACAACTCTCTGCAGCCGAAATTTTGCTGCCAGCGCCTTTGGTTTTTTACGTCTGTCCTGCACTGCTGTTTTAACGATATCTTGGTGATTTTCCTCACTCCTGTCCTTGTCCCCACGATACACATCGCTGCTTTTTCCTCTCACTTACCTGGACATGCGAATAGTGCTACGATAGGCTCTTCATTCCTTTTCTATTCGCTTCAGCCTTTTTTCATTTTTTTCTTTTCATTGGGTCTATACACTACAAGAAGGGTTTATAGATCTATAGCTAGAGATACTACACTTAGAAGATTAGAAGCATGCGAATGGTATCCTTTTCCTACATAACCAATTACGACGACTTGATCAACTCTAGTACCCAATGTCCAGAACGAGAACCACAATCAAAACAAAATCCAACATGCAAGCACACATTTAGAAATCCCCGATCAGCAAAAAAAAAAAGAGGCAATGGTAGCGAATTCCAACAGCAGCGGGTAGTTGGACATGTCGTCCAGCCGTTACACAAACCTCTCAGGCCCGAAACGAACATACAAGCAAGCCACCCTGCTTAATCGATAAAATCCGGATGGAGTGATTTATAACTATCACTCCTTGTTTAGCTGGTTTTTGGTTAGTGAAAACAGATGGAAGGGTGGTGGTGTGTTTGTGACTATGCCCTTTCCGCTCCGTTCCGGGAGCGGGGTATACCAGATGTTTTCGCCCAATCTTGAGCTCTCCCTTGCCAAATCTGTCCCCCGGACCACAGCTCGAGTTTATCCTTATGCTTTAACGTTATGTGGCCCCTAGGGGTCGATTTTCTGGGAAAGAGGAGGGGGGGCTGGCCACCGGGTGCTTGGGATTGTGAAGGGCCGTCGTGGTCGGTAAGCTCAGGCTTCGGGATTCGGAACATGGAGATATCCGGTGGGAGACGGCTTGCAAAACTTGAACGACGTATTACCACAAATGGAGAATTATGCTTAGTCAGGGATTTCGAGGACTTGCCAACACTAATCCCCAGGTTTAGGAGCCAGGATATTAATGCATGAGATTGTGCAAGGTTTAAATTCACAAAAGTGTGAAGAATCAGCGATTCAGGGGAGCGGTCTTGAGATCAATTACTGAGATTCTCATTCGTATACCATAGCATCGATAGTACTCGATACCCAAGAGCATAACCATATACATACAGCTAGTACATCATCCACGGGTTCCGCGGACTTACAAACAGCGCGAGTTCTACACTTTAACTATTAATACTAAAAACCCCTCCGATTGAATCAGCTAGATCAACATTCATTATATCTCGACGAAGAGCTGATAAATTCCATCCTTCCTTGAGCTCGGCAGCCGTCCCTTCCGATTTAGATCCCACAACATATCTACGCCAACCTGAACGAAATCCACAACCCTAGCCTTCCTATAAACCGAAAACTTGATTAACTTCTCCTGCCAGGTAAGAACCCTAGGATCCGACAACCTATGGTGCCAGGTACAGCAAGAACAAGGAAGAATGCCCGTTGGGTTGAAAAGGACGAAGAAAGGGCACAGCGGCTCCCGTTTCACCACTGTGACGGGCTTGTTGAGCACTATATCTCCTGAAGCGGTGACGTTAGTTCTAGGAGGCTGTTTGATGATAAATTCTCGAGCCGGGAAGATCAGATCATCTAGCAACGGGCTGTTTGTTATATCCCTCCCATTATCTATATCCGGTATATCTCGTTTGCCGTCTTTGCGAGTCTGTAGGGCCTTCCCTCTGGAAACAAGATAGAAATAGGTATATAGAGTGCCGTGAGCGCATTTCGTTTTGACATACCAGTTTCTCCGGCCGCTGTCGAGGAGTAGAGAGAGACCGGAGAAGCCGGTTCTTCTTTCAGGTTCCACCAGTCTTCGGGGGCCTTGGATACACTGGTTTGAGAGGAGAAGCATAGCCCAGTATTTGAATGCCTCTGCAGCGGCCATCTGAGCTTCGAGGTCGAGGTAAGAGAGAATTTCGAGCTGGAGCTCGCCAGGGAGTGAGAGGAGTTTTTCCATATTAGGCCCTGACGGGCTACTTCGTAGGGGCTGCTTTACGAGATCAGACCCTAATTTCTTTTGGCATTTTTCTTTATATTTGCGCAAGTAGTATCTGCCACTCTTTTTTACTTTCTCCATTTTTCCGATTTCTTTCTTTCCCTCAATAGAGTCTCCGGTTTAATTTTGAACGGTCAAAGTGTTTTTAAAATGGAGTCTTGAGGTCTCGCGATGCTATATATACAACAGACACGTAAGTCGTTGAATATTCTTTGGCAAGGACTCAGAACTAAGGCGGACGATACGTAAATTCGTGTATCTGGGAGAAAGCTCCAAATTAATATTCAGAGTTATAACGAGTGAATGCTGAATCGATTATGCTGCGTGCCATGAGATAAAATCCACGAGATCTCGGTGGAGGTGGAAGACATTGACAAAACGGCATCGTTGAATATTTCCCCCTTCTGTTATATATTTTTGTGCGTCGATCACCCCGTAGTATTTTTATCGCGGGGTTTTCAAATACTCGGTTCTATTATTATAAACTCGCAGTTCCCGTAGCTGCGATAGCTCGAAAGCTAGCGCGTGGCATGGCCAACACGTTTTTCTTTGTAGCGTTGTTCGAACGTTCTTCGAGGCTGCATTTTATGTATGTACGCAGGCCATAGCCGTTATGCATTTACGTTTTTTGATGGGAAGGTGAAAGTTTTCACGTTCCGTTAGACTGAAGAAGGCATAGTTTGATCTCTTAAGTCAGTTGAGTCGATTCTCGATAGCTATATTGTATATATATATATACTCTCCACAAGGCCGGCAGTGTCAGAGCTTCGAAGAAGGTAAGTTCCGAGAGTTTCTGGATTGAAACCTAATTGCTCTATAGATAGATATATTAGATATTACTATTATATGCCCATTGATATACAGTTACTTATATGGACCAAGTATCCAAAGATTTTAATTTTGCATCGTGGAATAAAATTATTATAAAGTGTAAAGGTATATTACGTTAACAGAAGGTACTAGGGTTCTTATCGTAACTGTAGTACCTAGGTAAGCATATATTTTGGGGCCCCAGAGTATCTCTCGTTTATGTTTTAACGAATGGTGGTCTTTAATCGTAAAGAAGCAGCGAGGGCGGTATATTTTTAAGTGGTATATAAGAGCTTAAGGGAGCGCTGGTTTTATCAAGTTTAAGCTCTTCTGATCGGCAAATAGATACTTGGATATATAGGAAGGCTAGCGCAAAGTGGGCTAGTCTGGTGGGTAACTACTTACATAGTAGGTACCTAGGCACATAAGTCGTAAGGAAGCGGAGAGGGAGAGCGCTCATGTAATTAAAGCCGGAAGTCTCTAAGGTAGGTTGGCTGGAAAGAGGAGAAAAGTTCGTATAGAGGAAAGGAATTGGGGAGCAGCTAGTGGCTCTTACTAATAAGAAAGAAAGAAAAAAGAGTTAGAATAAGAATAATAAGAAGTAGAAGGAGCAGAAAAAAAGGAGTAGGGAAGTAGCAGAGACAGCAGAAGCAGCAGAAGTAACAGAAGAAAGAGTAGAAGCAGAGCTAGCTTCAGTTTTGGCAAATGCAGTCCCAGTGGTGTTCTCCGAATCCGTTTTCCTGGGTTTGGAGAGAAGGGAGTAAAGTGTAGCAGCCGTGGTAATATTGGTTACTCCAGGTAAGAAACCTAACTTCCAAGTCGTAATGGAATCGGTTTTGGATATGAGACGGCAGTTCTTGTTGGGGGTTTCTGACATTCTCCTCAACCATTTGCTTCGCCATCTCCATTGTCTCCCTGATGGTTTTCCCGACAACGTCCTCGTCTTTGAGCTCAAAAGCCCACATAGCCGGCGCTCCCGGAAAATTGACTAGAATGTACAACTGTCTGCCGACAGTTCTTCGGAGGAGTTCCTCCGGGTCGGTTTCCTCGAGGTCGTTGATGAAAGCCTCCTCGTCCTCGGCATTTTCCTCTTTTCCTTTTTCCTCGCTTTCCTCGCTTTCCTCATTTTCCCCTTCCCCTTCCCCTTCGTCTTCTTCTTCACCTTCTTCCTCTTCCTCTTCATAATCAGAATCGTTAGCTGAGTCGTAATCCTCAGCACCACCCTCCTCTCCATCTAGCCTCTGGGCCAATCCCTCGCCGCACAACTCTAGCCTGCGCCTTTCCTCGTACCCTGTTGGCATGTATGCGAGAGCCAACTCGTCAAGATACGGGCATGCGGAGACGTCCCAAACCCCGACAGGGGAAATCATGTACTCTTCGTCCATGACCACAGGAACTGGATGCTCGTATACGTCATAGATCTCGACATCCCCGTCTTGGAGATTATTTCGCCCGGCATCGTCAAGAAAGTATTTGGTAATGACGCCATCCTTAACTCTGGCTTTAAAGAAAGCCCCAGCCGCCATATTGAGAAGCCGGTGGTTGTGGTATACTTTGCTTTCTCCTGGGAACCAAAACTCAGAGTATCTGGTTCGCCGAAGGCTCAACGAGCTCACCAACAAATATCCCCAGTATTGAGATGTTGGGAGAGCCCCAAGGACTTGGTCGTGGAACCCAAGACGCCTGAGAAACGAGAACTGGACATGGGCCGGTAAGTCCAATATGTTGACACCACTCTGAAGAGTGCTAGGTTTGTCGTTTGCATCCATGGTGGAGGGGCTCTGTTGGTCCATTTTTACTAGCTGATTCTTGGAAAGAGCTTCAAGAGAGATTTCTATGCTGACGTTAACTTATAAAACCACATACCACCAAGTTTATATCACTAATTACATATATAGAAGTCTAGGAAAGATGAGAATCTTCGGGGATCTAGGTGAACTTACAATAGCCGGTTGAAGTTTCTTCTGGGCTGTCGCAGATGGTTCCAGAGTCGTGCAGGCACAGGTAATCCAAAGATATGGATTTATAGCTTTCGCAATCAAGTAATATCAGGGCAATTGAAGATAAGAGATAAGTTTCAAGCTGGGCTTGCTTAGAGGAGAGGACACGAAGTTTTTCTGGGGAAAATAATTCAAGGAGCAGTATGTTTAAGGGTGAAGTTCGTGATCCTACAAAGAACAGTTGGGACTGCAGAAAACACTCTATGAACGCGGATTTGGGACTGCTTTTTTCCTACGCAATCTGAGGGCTTGAACGTCAGAGTGGGCCCAGCCCTATACAGGAGATCGCAACTATTCTTGCCTTTGTGTAACCGTCGATACAACGCTTCGGTGCGCCGACGCACTTACATAAGCAAATGATGGAACGTATATAACGGCACTATACGAAAAGTCCACATAAATGGCGCTTTACCAGTTCCCTAATAAGAGCGTCTTAAGCACTTCTCGGGAAAAGCCTAAAGTCTAGACCTTAAAGTTTGGGCCCGAGGTCTTTAGCGCTGTCCTCACTTTTGATTGGATCACTAAATCCAACAACTAGTATATTCTGTAAACTAGCTAAGTTAATACATCTTCACCAACTGTGGCTGATGTATTTGAATTAGATACATGCCCCTGCAAGCCTCCAAATCGATTTCTTCATCTTCGACTGCTTGCTTTGCCCTTTCCATTATCTCATCAACAACCTCTCTCACCGACATCTCTCCTGTGCCAATATCTACCCTTTCATCTATACAGGGAGCTTGTACTGTCCCGGCCTCAATATCATCCGGAACAAATACTATAAATCCGACTTGAAAATACGCCTCCTGGTCATCCAGGTTATACATCCCGGCGAGCAGGTTTTCTTCCAAAAGTGATGTCGGCTTTAGGTTATATGAGCTATATGGGAAAGGCTTTGCACAAGCCTCATCCATAAACGGTGAATCAGTGACATCAAAGTACCCTTCACGCCCCGTACTCTCACAGTCTTCCGTGAATAACCATATAAAGTCCATGGGTCTTAACAATGGAAACGACATTTCGATAGGTGAATGGTATATTCGGAGGATAGCGCCGTCTTTTACCAAAATCTTGATGGTGTATTCTCCACAGTTTAGGAGAGTGTGTAGGCCGATGTATTGGGGATAGCTATCTAAACGGACCGGGTATCGAGATTTCGAGAATTGTTTGGTATCGAGGAGAAGAGATTGCCAACGTCGGAAAGCTTTGCAAACGTTGATTTGGTCGTGGATAGAGAGACTCGAGAGAATCTTGGCCTGGAGTTCATTTGGAAGGCTGAAGACGTGACACTTTGAGTTGTTGGAAGCCTTCCGGGAGGGCACTTTGCTCTGTTTTTTCATCCTGGTGATATAAATCTAGATCGAGAATGAGCTTGGAAGTTTGTATTTAGAAAGGTTTTCGGACAGAACCCCGCGCGTTTTCAGACTTACCTTGTCATTTATTTCATTTAAGAAAGTGTTTCTCGATGGAGATATTTACGTATGTAAACACCTCGGTGATCAGATGTTGGAGCCACGGCGCCACGGCATGGCATAAAACAGCCTCAGGGAACTAGGCAGTCCCAGAACGGCACCACACATTTTTCCTGTTGCATTTACCTACCATAAAATCTAACGTGCTTGAGGATCGTCGCGCGCAGTTTTTAGTCTGTTAGGAGCCTAATACTAGATAATACTACATGGAGTAGTTAACAGGTACTTAGTATGTATACGAAAGCTCTTACAACTAGCGGGGTGTCATATCTAAAGCAGTGTCTGGACGTATTTCAAGAATTTTTAACGGTTACACGAAAATAATAACTCTACACATTGATTAAACGGGATTGAGCGAGCGCTATCACCAGTCTATGGCTGTTCAGTGCTTAACTAGGCTTCCCCCCGATTTGAGGTGTAGTATTTATCGACTTCTACGTAGTCTAGGTTACACTAAGCTGGGCGCTTCCCATCGTGTAACTTGAGCTCCGTTCCCTGCACAGCAGACCAATCCACTACCTGTTAGTCTGCAGGCACCCCAATTAGAGCTTCAGCTGTGGTGCTGGAGCCACAGGGCTGCTGGAGAGGTCCGAGGTCAAAGTTTCGATCGAAGGGAGATTGGGGGATTCGTTCAAGAGTTCCCCAGCTGTTTCAGTCAATGGCGCTTATTAAAAGGTTTCACAGGGAGAAAAAGCAGCCTGTTACCGGACCGTGAGGATGTGATATCCTGTTCGGCACCAAGCCTTCGGTAGGTATGTGCCGGCATCGAACTCACTATCCAGGTTTTTGAATCCAGCCCAAGGATACGACGGGTAACCCCACCTCACCGCGATTAAAAAAGGCCATTAGGGAGTTTTTGTAACCAAATTTCGATATTCCATAAAGCGCGCGGCTCCTTAGTTTAGGACATGATCAAAATTGACTTTGACTTCACAACTTGTATCAGTGAATAGTGACTTGAGAAGCGAGGAGACTTGGAGGGAGGTAAAGACGAATTGGGGGTTACACGTACGATACGACTTTTAGAAAGAACTCAAAATAGGGCCTGGAAATTCGTATCTAGTCCCACCGCGAACCTCTGGGGGGCAGACTGTCCACCTTCATGCTGCGATCCCTCAACTGGTATAGTATTCTTGAGGGTTCCGTTCCGAGTATCGATCCCCAGCTACGTCGAAATTTCCAGGTTTTAGTAATAGGCGCAGGGGTAGTCAGAAGCATTTCTTGGAACCCGCCTCTGGACGGAGAGTCGGCACTTCAACGGGCTTCTTCAAGGGTGCCATAGGCTACAATAAGATGCCCTATTGCAGATAGCACGGGAGACTGGGAGTAGATGGGCTAGGGTCGGATCCGGAGCCGTAGGGAATGGCCAATGATGTTCGCGAACCTATGGAGCATCGATAGAGCCAAGGGATGCATTTATATATGTTGGCGGGTTGCAGATTGTGAAAACCCTTTGAGGCTATGAAAGCCTGCCGTCTGGCATAGCTGAGATTGTTGCATGTTGCTTGGTGTTTCCGAGGAAGTTGAGGGGGATTATGCCAAATTCTGGAATTGATTGCAAGGCGTGAGTAAGAAAGAAAGAAAGAAAGAAGATAGCCAGGGAGGTTACGTGCCATCAATTAAGCAGTTTTCAGGGAGTCTCGGAAGGAGAGCCGATATACCTAAGTGCACCTGTCTATCGATAACATTCTGTAACCAACACCAAAATTGCCAACAAAGTGTTGGATATTGTATCTTTCCTAATCCATCAATATTTCCCGATACAGGAAAGATCAAGCGACTTGTCGACGTCTTTAATCGAAATCAAGTGACGTTTCACAGCCTGCTTCCCCGCTCCTATGCAGCTGCAGCCTAACTTTAGAGATATAAGATGTTTGGAAATATAGATTTTTGATATAAAGAGTACCCGAGTTCCCGACGGCCGCTTTGACAATGCTGTGAGATTCCTTAATTTGAAACCCCACTTATAGCTTAGCACCTTGTTTCTAGAATTGACGTTTACAGATGAGAATCGGATGTTATTCCAGATTGTGAAAATTTTTTTAAAAAAGAAGCTCTGGTTTTAATAGTCCATGCTCTATATGTATAATGATCAATAGTATATACAGACGAAAAAAAAAGTCCTCCAAAACGCCTCTCGACGAATCAGCAAAAGCTACCCAAAAAGAGGATATCAAGTCCCCAAGAAAAGAAAAAAAAGATTGTATAATAAAAGTAAAAATTCTTCATCCCATGCATTCAAGTTAATATGAACAAATCTCAACTCTGAAACTTTTCGTTATATTCAAAAATTTACGCTTGAGCAGCACCATCCTTATTCTTGCACTCCTTGGCAGATTGCCTGGAGCGTCCATTAGGACGGTTTCCAGCATTTCCACGAGTACGCCCGGTTTGACGTCCAGTTTGACGTCCATTTCCACGGTTGTTACCACGGTTGTTACCACGGTTCCCTCGTCCATTTCCGCGACCTCCACGGCCGTTACCATTGCCGCCATTTCCAGCACCAGTAGTAGCGGTAGGACGAGCAGCTCTATTGCAAGTAGTAGTTGTGGGCGAGGGAGTGATAGTCTCGGTGACAGTCTCGATAGGGGCTTCAACAGGAGGCTCAGTCCTAGTAGGTGCTTCAGTCTCAGTAGGTTCGGGTGCAGTCTCTCCACCGTCGGTAGGCGTTGGCTGTTCAGTTGGCTCGGGGTCACCGCCACCGACGCCATCAGGGATGGTGGCAGTGGCAGTCGGTGCTGGAATTGTGGGCGCCGGGATAGTCTGAAAACCTTCGGTAGGGAATGGAGCAAAGGTTGGGATATTGCTATTGATTGGAGCTGCGGCCGCGGTTGTCGATACGGTTGATTCTGTTGATGTCGGTTGTGCGGTTTGAACAGGGTCTTCTGGTTCATTGCCGCCAGCCGCACCTTCGGCGAAAGTGAAAGATTGGAGCGCATCAGAGGTATCGCAGGCAATCTGATCAAGACGAGCGCCAGAAGATGTAAAGCAGGTGCCAGCTTCGTTTAAGGGTTGGAAGGAAACGGGGCCAGCTGTAACCTCTGTGAAGGAAAACAATTGGGAGTTGGTAACAGTGCCTTCACCAGCTGCGCGGCCACCACAAGAGAAAATATTGACTTGATCTCCCGCTCTTCGACGTGGGTCGTAGTTAAGGCAACCTTGGGTCTATTTCAAACCATTATATTAGTATAAACCCGAAAATATTATGAATACTTGCAAGTATCAACTTACCAAAGCACTGACTACCAACATTGTTCCCTCCTGGTCATTATGTTTTCCGGCTGTAATGATATCCCACTTCTGGCCAGCGCTTCCATCGCAATCTTGAACCTGAACTGGCAAAAGATTTGCTCTGAAGTCACCCGATAGAGGGTCGACGAACAGGCACTTTCCATCACCGGTCTTAATCTCAACGCTGGAGAAGGCGCGGGTAGCAGTATCGTCTCGTTGGTGGGCTTCCCGGGTGGCTTCTTCGTTTAACTCATCAACTACACGACGGAGAACGGGGAAGTGCTGGGGGAAGGCGGACGTGAGAGTGGCACCAGTGGTAAGGGCAAGGAGATAAAGCGTCTTGGAATGCATTTTTGATATAAAATCTTAGTGGTTATCTTATCAAAAGACGATTACACAACGTAAATTTCTTGAGCGTTAGAATGTTCAAAACCCGAATGAACTCAGAAAGAAGGGATCCAGTCCAGTAAGCAATTCGAAGATTACTTTTTTTGTTTTAAAAATGAACGTGGGAAATAAATGAAAGTAAAAACCTCACAGAGGCTAGAAAAGAAAGTAAACTTTGAAAAGTTTGTATTGCGGGGACCGATTGACCTGATCGTGAGGAGAGAAAACGGGACGAAGTGGGCGGGAAGTTTGTAGATTTTATAGCGTTAAACATATCTCGAAATGCTAGCCTTAATCTATAACGTTAATTCGCCAGATATTACCCTGCCTAATTCGCAGACCGGGATTCCGGTATCTCCTTTCTCAAATTCCGATAAGTTCTGGGATCGCTTGCTATTGGGATATTCGAGACCCGCTCAGCTGCCCCTTGCGCTAAGTTCCTGGGTGCAGGTTGAGTCGAATCGACAGGCCCAACGAATAGGCGAGGCCGTTGCATGCTGTCAAATGTTTTGATCGGGGCCTTGTGGTACCTAACGGATGTGATACGGGCGGTCAGGGCTCAGGGCCCAATAGGAGCTTAGGCGCAAACAATTCGTTTTCGCGGGTTTTCCAGGGCAGCTTGTATAGTTGACGTTTGTCCCGTTTCACAGGGCAAGCTTTTCAAGCAGGGACTGTTTCAAGGATACACCTCTCGGTAATCAGAGCTTGGGCTTCCCGCCCAGAGCACAAGTTTCAACAGGTTTCAGGGCCACCAGCTGACGAATTGTTCTCCTTACACAAAGTTCTTCATGGCCAGGTGCGTCACTATACAGAACCGAAAAATTCGAAAAGACGATTTTTTTTTAGGGTGCTATCATCTACGGAATCGGAGGCTATGTCTACAGTCCGCAGCAAAGACATCGGCAAACACTTATATATGCAGGAACCAACTAAAGAGGCTGAGGAAGAGGCGGTGGTATTATGACTGACATGCGCCATAGGCCAAGATAACCGATATCCGTTTGGCGTTTCAACTGTGGCACTTTCTTCCGTGGGCTGGCGGAAACATCACGGGTTTCATAGCTCTTCGGGAACTGTATCGCACAAGGAAAGTCGATACGAATCTGGGCGTCTACTCGGCCGATTAGGTAGCACGACAGGCCAGTGCTATAGGGATTGCTTGAGAATACATACTCCCATTTACAAATACATAGTCGATAAGTACCTCATTTTATATCGAGTTCGACCAATCAATTAATGTTTTTGAGCCCCGCTTTTCACGATATCGGGCTTCAATACCATGATCCTCGATAATATTGCTAACCGATTTTGTAAATTTGATTACGAAGGGAAGCATATTATACGCCTGTTAAGGTCTTGTCTTTATTATCTTCCAGCTCTCGAGCCTCCCAAATTTACATGTGCCCCGCAGTATCCGCTATTGGTAATTACAGACTCCATGCATGTATAAATCAGCTATTAAGCGCATAGCTCCGGTGCTAATATGCAGAATACCTCGTCTAATTCCTCCCTACGAGAGGTTCACTCTCGTCCAATTCTCCCCTTTCCTCTGCAAATAACCTCTCAACGGCTTCATCACCCACACCATCCACTGCAACATGCGGCGTAATAAACCACGCACCTAACCAAGCGACCATGAATAATGCCACAAGCACTATAAACACCGCTTGCGGGTACGTTTTAGCAGTTTTGGAATAAATCCCATTGAACACCGTGGGTCCAATGACTCTAGCCAATGAATGCAGTAAGGCAATAACTCCCAGCAGTTGGCCAGTCTTTTCGGACGGTGAGTGTTTTGTTAGGGAACTTTGAATGGTCGGAGACCCCAGGCCTCCAAATGATGCGACGATACCACCGGCCATAAACAGTGGCGTGTCGCGGGCTGCGACGAAGAAGAGAGTTCCGAGAACTTCTGTTGTTAGAGCACCTCGGATTATCAATGTGTCCAGATAGTCGCATCCACCAGCCGGAGTCCCTGGCGGCGGCTTCCTCCGGAAAAACTTTGTAAGTGTCGGAAGAATAACGAAAAGGCCAATCACCCGCGAGGCATTGACGAAGCTGGTGTAGTAAGAAGCAAATTTGGTTGTCCAATGGAATTCAACCTTTTTAAGGAAAGAACTCGTCAGCAGAACTCCTAAAGATGTGATAAGAAATGTTGAACGACTGACCTTCGAATACAAAAGTATGACTGTAATAGAGCCAAACCCTACACCAAACATAATAAAGTCGATTGCCGCAAGTAGGACCATGTTCGCCCTCAACTTGGTCAGATTACCGCCCTCCTTCGGCCAGAGCACATTCAGTGGCTCAAAGACGTTGACTATTTTCATAAAGCTGCTTAGCCAAGTAGAAGAGTCTGCTGATTTCCTTCTCTCCTCCGCAAACTTCTCCTTCGCCAGCTTCATCTTCTCCTTCGAGAGTGACTCGGGAAGGAAGAAGAGTATATACGAAATGAATAGACCATGGATTGCTATCACGCCGCAGAACACCACTGCAATGTCGTTGGTTTTCTCAATAACAAAACCACCTATCGCTGGCCCTACTGCTATCCCAAAGAATAAGCACCCGTGGAATAGCGAAAATGCAGAAGAGCGCTTCGCAAAAGTGGTACAATCCGATGCATAGGAATGTACCACAGCCAAGATCAACGTGAAGGCCCCAACCATGCCCTCAAAAGTGCTGGCGAGAAGAAGCCACCAATAGCTGAGGTGATCAGAATACTTGAGGCACAAGATCAACGTAGCGTCAGACAGACAAGCACCCAAGGAGCCAAATATTAAAAGCTTTCGGCGACCGATTCGGTCCGAATATTGGCCAAGACGGGGCGATGTCATTGCGCCTAAAAGATTTCTGTTATTACCTGGTTAACGGAGGGTAGAAATAAGGAAACCAACTTAATATCCCAGTAATTATATTCATATATAGAGTAAAAGTGGCAGCTTTCGCTCCAATCTTTACAATCGACAGCCATTAGCCTCTGCGCCATATTGTTCCAGAAGGTAAATGGATGCAACATACCTCAGGAATCTCGCACTCGGGATTATCCACTCCAATTACCAGCTTTATGGGTGTGAAGTCCCCATTGTTCACCTCCCTTTCCTTCCGATTGAGGTAGTCTTGACATACCAACGTCAATACCAGATTGACTCGGGGAACGGCAGCACTGTATAGTTGGAAGACATGATCAGTATTGAGCAACCCTAACTTGGTACTCTACTACGCAAAATTTTGTGCAGAGTATAAAGACCGGGATATAGCTCCAACTTACGCTCCAAGGGCAATTGCATATAATATGAATGGAGGTAACAACATTAGAATCTAATAAATGCATAGAGATTAGCGATAAAGATTATTGACAATAATTACCGTATACATATCGTAAATATTCCAATACATACGCTCGGTCGCTTCCACCATTTAACACTGTCCTTTGGTGGTTCCTCTTCCTCTGTGCCTTCATAGACATCGATAGAGTCATGTGTTTGCACTGGTGTAAGTAATGGCTTCGATTGTGACTCGATCGCATCTATGTCTTCACTCTCGCGACGCCTGTCTTTTTGGTCTTCCCCCTCATCTTGATTCTGCTGCAGTAAGCGTCCTCTGGACCCTTCAGCCTGGGGGTCCATCTTGTTGGATCGGCTGCCGTTGTGTTGCCCGGGATTCTGGCAGGGATTCCGATTCCAAGCTGCGATTTCCTCAACTGTGACGTCTGGATGCCGATAAGACGGTGAAGTCGAGGTATGATGTTGGACTTAAAACCGAAGGCGTAGAGCTGGGCCGTGATGCAGCGATAAAATCGAAAGACAGATAGCTGGACTGCGATACTGATAACCACGGCATGCAGGTCTTAAAGATAGATAATAATACGGTGGAATTAATTAATTCGTGAGGCGGGACCGAACACTATGCGGTTGCGCCTGTTTCGTCTGCAGTGCGACACTATACTATCTTGATCATCGCGACCCCCTACTACGGCACCTTGAAGCTACTATGAGGTCAGTGCAGCGCGGCGGTTGTCGACGGTGTTTTAAATACGAGGAGATGTTGGGAACGTGGGAGAAAAGAGGAAAGGTGCCCGCTCCATGCTGAATGGAACTAGGGCTTCGTTGAATACCAAGCTAAGTGCTGTGGTGGCGGCCCTGGCCTCGAGCTTAGAAATCCACCCACGGGACTTAACGGTTTTCGGCCGGCAAAAGGCACGCTGGGCCAGCGATCTTTTAGACTTCAGGACATGTTATTAAAATTCAAGAAAGAAGCCAACGATAAGGTAGTTCGAGCCAACTACGTCGTTAATGCATTTGAGACAGGCCTAAAAGTGCCTATGCAAGAAAATCTCGGCTGGCAGTTGCCGTGCCGGCTGTTTGGCATCGAAATCAATTGGTCGTAGAACAATCGGCTCAAAATGGACCCGATGGTGTGGTTAGAAATACAATAAATTCTTGAAGATTCGAAGCTAAGGACGGGTTAGAAATAAGTTCCGAACACCGTTGACTCGGACATTTAGTTCACCTGCGGAGTTTTAAAGCTGCTTAACCGCGATATAAGCTTAGATACGATAAACCGGTGCATCCGATGCCTGAAATTAGAGTTATGAGCAAGATAGTCTTGCGGAACTTTGTGCTCAAGTAAATAAGATAAGGAACATTGGCGATAGTCAATTCCCTGAATAATTCACTGTAAGACCTATACAGGTATTAAGTATTACTGTTTAGAGGGATAAGGTAAAGAGAAGACCTTCAGATTATAGCTCTCGTTGTATTTTCATAGCTAACTAGAACAAGATACAGGACTAGCATTTCACCATATCCGATATCTCACTCCAGCCATCTCGAACTTAGCCAAGTTTTGGACTTGAAATCATCACCAGGCCAAATTGAAACAAAAACAAAACGAATAATAAAAAGCAAGAAAAGGGCAATGCGAATAAAGTGGAAATGGGGAAAAGAAGACCTTCAGATTAGCTCTCTAACAGTTATCATGGCGAACACACGGATTATCCAGGTTGGCCTCGACTTTATCTCGTCCAGGGATTCGATAAATTCGTTCAATTTTGGCTTATCTTCATCACTAGGCCGATTGATGTGTATGACGGATACTACTTAAGAAGACAAAGACGGAGATCAGATGTACCGTGAAGTGAATGTTCAAACGTAGGACGCTTAGAATCATGGGTGCCTAGGGAATATGTTAGTAGTGAAACTTTCACTTGTCCTTTCACTAGGAGAATATGCATACCTTGAAGCTTCATCCGATTGAAAACTACAAAAATAAATAAAAATCGGCATAGACAAGCGGCACTGACGCAGTAAGAACTGCCGGCGCGTCTTCGACTTGAGCCAAATATCGTCCTCAAAGCCATTATCAAGACTAATTCCTAGCATCGAACTCCATCCAACCAAGGTACTCTTCAACCATCCACGCCTCCCTTTCATAAACGCCGACACGCGAGTCCCTCTAGACATTCCACCCACTCCAAGAGACCAAAGCCATCTTTCTACGATTTCCGTTCTATGATTCACCCATATTGGTTGTATGCAAAACCCAATGAAGGGGTCGCAATTGACACCTTGTGTAAGAAGGGCCAGGAGTCATGTGCTCTCTTGGTATCGTCATGGAAAAGTAGGCCGGTCAAGGATTTCGGATTTCATGATCTATCATAGTCCATTAGTACATTAATGTGTGGGTCTTGATATTTGGGGGGGGTACTCACCTAAGGTGGAAACGCGATGAAGAAGAAAGGGAACGAAGAGCATCGCGTGGTCGGAAATATAACGACTGGTTGTCACGTGAACGGCATCGAGACGTCAAAGTCAACACAACCGAGATTTAGCACCAATTCGGGTATCAGACCACTACTAACAACTGAACTCCGAATAACGGACCGGCCTTATACCAAAACGAAGCATATCTTTAACGACAACCAGGCTTCATTGGTAAAAGAAGGCCAATCAGACGCCTTATAGATCCATCAAATGATACTTCTATAGTTTCTCCCGCGGCCACCGATCCTTAAGATGGCCCGGGAAACTCAAACGACCCGTGCGCTGCGGGAGCACGCCTCGAATCTCAAAGCCCCTTCCCATAGGGCGCTCCGATACCTCAGATCAATTGTCGATAACCGGCCATACACAGCGCTTCCAGCTTGTCATGCAGACCTCAACGAGCTCGAAGAGCTACGGCAGATGGGCTTATGGCCTCTTCAAACCTGTAACGGCGCCCGAAACGCTAGATGGAAGGAACGAGGAGAAGCAGATGTCTGTGGGATATCAGAGAGGGAAGAAAAAGCGGCGAACCGAGTAGTGCAGGGGCTACAAGGTAGACAGCCTGAGATGAGACTTGACTATGAGGATACAAGTGTCATAGGGAGAAACCGTCGACGGCCAACGGTGTGCCCACCACAGGATAGCCATCAGGTCCCTGGGAACAGAGGTGTGCATACAGATGCAAGGTCAGAAGCTAGGGCACTACATACAAGCGCCAGTCGGGCGCAACCATCGGCATTGCTATCGCAACCTCTTCCTTCTTCGAACAGGGCTCGGAAATCGAAAGTCGGGAAACAGCATTGGCAGGTCCAATTGGCAAATGCTGGCCGTCGTCAGGCTGAGGCAAGGAGGAACAATATGACGCCATTCCTCCAGCAGCTCCAGGCCAAAAACTTTACGACAACCATAGACGAAGAAAACCGGAACTTAGAGTACCGTATCAGTGACTTTGTAAAATGCCCCAGTATTCACTCATTACGATACAAAGAGATTACCGTCGAAAACTCGTCCCTAAACGCAGCCACAGAAAATAAACACCGTGCAACGACCAACTCTCTCCAATCAAAATTTTTCGACCGGAAGAAGCTGAGTATGCAGGAAGTTGAGGCATCGGTCACAGCATACCAAAAGCTTGGAAGGGTAGCAATGGCCCAAGCAGTGGCAGAAAAATACAAAACCGGGCGCAAACCATCAGAAGACATGATGGTCACACAACTCAAACTACTTCTCACCAGGAATAAAGTAGATGCCGCCATAAACTTTGTACAAATGGCAAAGGACACCGACACTGGGTTTGGCATTCGATTGACCCAGACCCTCCTAGACGGTATCCGCCGGCTAGGAGTTGAACTTAGTGTTCTTAAGAAAGCATTCGAACTTGTGGAGGGATTCTTCTCGACTTCTCAAAACATACATTTCTCGATATTTATAAGAGGATGTGTTGACAACGGGAGGGTGGATTTAGCATCAGAATGGGTCTTTAAAATGCAGGACGCCGGGCACACACCTGATGCAGAAACGTACAATGGTATCATATCTGCCACGGCGAAACACGGCCAATGGGAGAGTGTTGAGCCCTTGATCGAAGTCTGCAGAGAAAAGGGACTAGCTATCACGAAGTTCACTATGAACGCTGTTCTTGATGGCGCTCACAAGCAGCCCGGGGTCAGTCTGAATGAAATTCATTCGTTAAAGGATAAACTGGGTGCCCCGCCAGATGCCGCAACTTGGTGTATCCTACTCAAGTCCATCATGGACAAATCCCCTATTGATTCTCTCGAGTCCGAACTCGAGAACCTCTTCAAACAAATGGAAGAGTCCAAACACCGCCCCTCCGACGTGTTCGCCAATACTTTAATCTCTAGAGTCAATAATAGCGGCGACTCTTGTCCGCCTATCCTCCGCCGCTTGCTGTCAATCGTCAAAGACCCTGGTGTCCCGAACACAGCCAACGCTCGCGAATTCATGGTATCCAACATCATGGCTAATACATCTTCTAAAACTACCACAAAGGTAGTCCGTAAAGATGCCGACATGTATACGAAAGACACAACAGCGCTCCGCATGATAGCTCACATCCGTGAGCTTCAACCCCTCGAATCCCTCAAAATATTCCAAGCACACATCTCTCAATCCATCCGTCCAACCCAACATCTACTCATCCTAGCTCTTAAATCCGTCTTCCTTCTCCCCGCACGTCCGCTCTACCCTCGTAAATCCACCGCCGCTGAAAGAACTCAACTGAAATTCGACCATAATCAAGCCAAGTCGCAAACCCTCAATCAAATCCTGGAGCTTTCAGCCAGGCACGGATTAGAAATTCACACCGCACTTTCAGAACAGGCATGGACTTTCCTATCCGCGGTATACGGCTATAGAATCTCAAAGGCTCGATCAAAAGTTGAACCAGTACTCCTAAAACCGCCTAGCGAACAACTACTCGCCGAAATCTACCAGTTTTATTACAAATACGACTTAAAAAACCCACATCATCCGTTAATGGTCAGTATCTCAGTCTTGAACAATCGGAAACAATACCAAGCGATCGTGGATATAATGCGAGCAGTGGCATCATCGGAATGGGGCAGAAAGACAAGTTTTGATATCGTAGCCCTTACAATACTCCTAAAAGCATACATATCACTACGGGACGAGAAGGGTGTAAGATGGGTTACGGAACATGTGATAGGCAGAAATATGGATCTGGATAAAGAGTTCATGAAGGTCTTGAAAGGGGAGAAAAAGGTGCCGTTAGCGACTTTTGCGTTGGACTGGGGGGATACGGAGAAGGCATTGATAGCGGAAAGCATTAGGAGGTGTGAAGAGTCAGTTGAAAGGAAGAAGGGTATTAAGGGCATGAATAGCGATTTTATCTTAAGGATATTAGGGAAAGAGGACAGGCTGGAAGAGTTGAAGATACCTTCGAAGCCAGGAATTCATAAGGGCAGCAAAAGTGAATCCGCCGAAGGTAGTCCGGCTTCAACGGGGGAGAAGCCCCCAGACTATAGTTGATGGAGTAGAAATCTACATATCTTTAAGCCAGTTTATGATTGTACATATTGATACCCTATACATACAAGTACTCTAAAATTGGGTCCCCTATACCATATGATTCTTCGATAATCCCGCTTTCCGTTGTATCTGTAATCGCTCAATGTCAAGTTTTTTTCGATATATATATAACAACCCTCTATAGATACACAGCAACATCCAAACCTATGAATCCCCAGACGCGCAAAGCTAAATATACACCGCATCTGGCTCCCAAAACAGACCCCAAATAACGTCCATGCAGCATTTTTGGCCTCTTGAACAAAAAAGACAAAATAAAAGAAAAAAAAGCAACAAAAATAAAGCTTATAGAGCAATGTGAAGAACAGGAGTAAAGGGAAAAAGACCATGAACACCAAATGTTTCTCCTATCTTTCGCTATTTTTCCTCGGCCGTTACGAAAACTAAAGGAAAAGGGAAAAAATGATACGGAAAGGAAAAAAGGTAACCGCTCCCCAAACAAGGACGCCGCTTGGATACGTAGCATTATGGCTTTTTCTTCAACCAATGTATATATTTTTTCGGTTTCTTTTTTTGTTTTGTTTCCGATACTCGCTATCGATATTACCCTGTCTTTTCATCTTCCTCTTCCTCTTTTGTTTCTTCTCCTAGCTCTCTCTCTGTGTGTTTTAGTTGTAATAACAGCAGTAAAAAGCAGAAGAATAAATACATGATGATAACAATAATGCATTCAAAAACGGATTCCAAAAGGCTGTGCAGTATGCAGAATGACTATTGGGGATATCACTTATTTAACAAGTTGTAATGCAACGCAGCGATGATAAGGAAGATGAGGAATGGGAGGGGAAGAGGCATTACACTGCATGCAGAGATGAATTTTCCTGCAACAAAGGAAGAAGAGAAATCTTGAGTATAAAGCATGCTCGCAGCCAAAAGTTAGAAAGGAAAGGGGGACTAAATGAGGAAAGGGGCATCAGTGGCATCAAAGGTGAAAAAAAAAAAAGGTATTTGTTAAAATCGCAGAATATACATGAATTGAAAGAAAGGAAAAAAGAGAACTAGAAGTTACGACTAAAGGCTCCCATGCAATTATGAAAGAAACAAACAACCTATAAAAAACAATCCGCTATCCTTTTGAACACAAACGACGATGGAAGAAAAACGTAAACAGACAAACAGCAAACAGGAAGAGGAAAGGGAGACAGGGTATGAAGGATGTGTGCGAGGCAAAGAGACGGGGCTACGTGCTGATAAGCGCCACCACGAATGCTGTTATGCTGAAGGGGAGGGATTAAGTACAAAACGGCCCAGCTATGTGTAATAAACGAGCAAGTAAAAAAATTGGGATGCAACTTGTGAAAAAAAAAAAAAAAAAACCTTGCTGTAGACAAGAAACAACCCGCTATCGGAGTGGAAGGAATTAATGTCCAGGTTCATGTCGCCGTCCACTGTTGCTTTATCATGACGTGCATATGTACTGTGGTTCCATCCTATCGCTGGGAAAAGTCGAGGCCGAACAGCAGCTCCGTCCTGATATCGTGAAGGATTGATGAAGAAAGGGGCGGAAGATGATCAGAGTAATTGATATCGGTATCAGAGACGCCGCCGGAATGACCTTAAAGCATTCTGCTTCTATATATCTCTTTTTTAAAAAACTTTTTTCTTTTTCGATGCAGACGGAGAAAATCCCCAGTTAAACGCCGCAGCACAAAGATGTAGCCCTCTCCACACCACAAACCCTCCTATCGCTTATTTTTTTCCTCTCGAATGTCGAAAATAACTGACATATATATCAGACAAGAGTCGCTTAAAGGGGGGTTGCGAATCGAGTCCGTTGATGAGGAAGGCGGAGGTTGCCGCAAAATAATACCAATCTAAAAAATCGCTCAGAAGAAGAAAGGACGTGTAGAAACGCAAAATAAAGAGACGCGAAAACAATATTGCATGTCAAAATCGTGAGAAGCATGATCATAAACTCATACAGTTTGAGCTATACGGCGTAATCATGTTCATAGTACCGCCTTCGTGATCAACCGCCTTTGCGGTCATCTCCGGTCGCCGACGTTGTATCCGTGTTCGTTGTTGCTGCCGTCGTAGCCGCTGCGCGCTTCTTCTTGTTACCACCCTTCCGTTTATGAGAGTTCTTATTCCACTCTTTCGACTTAGAATGAGTATTACTCTGACTCTGGTTTGTCGGCGTAGGGCTATCCTCCGGTTTCGTAGAGGTAGAAGATGTCGCGCTTGACTTGGAGTTATGAGTAGCGGAACTTTGGCCGGCCGGCCCAGTAGACTTAGTGAGGACTTGGATGGCGTCCACTACAGATTTCGCCCGAACCGTTCCTGACCTACTTGACTGACTCGTTTGCCCGGCTTGCTTAGCGATAGTGTTACCATCTTCCGATGAGTTATCTGCTTCGCTACCAGATGGCTTTGCCTTTTTACCAGAACCATTCTTTGGCGACGGGTTCCTCCATGCTGGTCCAGATGCATTCCCAGCTTGCTTTGGATTCATTTGGGCATCGTTGCCACCATTGCCAGCCCCCTGCCTTTCCTTATGTTGAGATGCCTGTTTTGTTTCTCTGACCGGCTGGGTATTGTTTGAAGTTGTAAGCTCAGGGTGCACTTGCCGCTGATCAGCATTTCTTAACATCGATGCGGTTTGTTCGGCGTCATGTTGTCTCCCATATTGCTGCTGCTGTTGCTGCATTGCTTGCCGATGTCTAAGCTTTTGACCAGTGTGAAGATCAAAGTTCGAAACAGGCACAGAGGGGTATGCCTGCTGAAGCTGCAAGAATTGTGGGAATTGCATCGTATACATGCTGAATGGATTAATTGCGTAACCCCCTTTCGGGATACCACTCATGTCATCATTCATCGCTGGTTGGCCATAGCTGCCGTGCTGGTGGCTATGATCAAGTAGTGAAGCCCCGTACGTATCTGAGAACGACGTTGGGTTATGATACATGATTTCCTCATGTGGCGAGTCTCCATGTAAACTAAGCTGCGGGGAATCATCATTGTCGAATGGAGGGGTCACCGGAACGCTGCTAGCAGACCCATTTACAATAACCGGGCCACGCTGTCTCGGTTCTTCGTCAAACGAGTCTTGGGAAATACTCCTTTCGCCATCGCCTTCGGAAGACGACCAAATCGCATCTTGATTCTGAGCAAATTTCGAGTGATTTGCGGTCGTGATCGGGGAAGGTGGCTGGGATGGCCGTCGATGGTCGCTGAACTTAGGCGGCACCATTTTTTCCTTTGACGTTTGTCGCTGGCGTTCTCCTGCACTTTTTTGACTGGTAGATTGATCAGATGAAGCACTAACTGTGGTATGCTGATCTGGGTAAAGGTAGCCATAGTATTCTCCGAAGCTATCTTCTCCGGTGTGCAACTCAGAAGGCGTATGTGGCTGCTCCGATGTACTAGACGCCGTGGCTATGCTCTCACTGGCCCCCAAGTCTTGACTATCCGCAATTGACTCGGAATGCACAACATTGGGTGTCTGTCTTACTCCTGGCTCAATGTGCGGGGCAGGCTGTGAGCGCGATCTTGGTCCACCCGGCTGAAGGTTTTTCGTTCGGTTCAGTCGTTGATCAAGACTGGTCTGTGGAATCCCCGCGGCTAGTGCAATATTGGCACTGTAGTCACCCATCGAATTGGGAAGGCAAAGATATGGTGGAAAATGCATGAATGCCGGATAACCATGAGGAAGCATCTGCAACTGCGCTTGGGCCGCAAGTAAGTTAGACTGGACCTGTTGCTGTTGCTTTTGGGCCGCATCGATTTGGTTATTAGCCTGGTGGTTCATCGATTGCGCTGCGGCTGATGCCTGCGCAAATGTATTTAGGAGATTATGGCGTGCAATCATATTTTGTCTATGAGCGTGTTGAACCTCGAGTAGGTGTTTTGGGAGCGTCTCCAGCATGTTGTAAGGGAAGGTTCCGTCATGGTTGGCCACGAGCGCGTACGCTCCGGGCACAGACATTAGGGGAGTCGTCATCGGCAAGTTCGTGTTCGTAATCGCCGCCCCGCTGGACGCTCTGCGACTATTGTATGTACTATTGCGCCCATTCCCATAGCTATTAAATTGCCTATTTCTCGACCTTCCAGTTTCAGTTGATCTCCCTTTGCTCGCAGAGTTACTCCTAGTAATTTGAATAGGTCGAGAGGCCGGCTTGACAAAATCAGACGCGCTAGGTAGCTCCTCCTTGGGGAAGACATATTCCTCGCACCAAGCTGTGAGGTTCGGGGGTGTTTCAGCCAGAAGCTTGAACGCTCGTCTAAACTCTTCGTGGATCCCGCGCACCGCATTGTCGTCGGCTCCATTGCTCAAGTTCCGTGCTATACTGAAGGGCTCTTCCACACACAACCGGTTCCCGAACAAGGCATCCCACTTCTTCTCAGCTTTCGAGATAAGCTTTCCCATGCGGATCGAGACGACGCTTTTCTCAAAGTCTATCTCATATCCATATCTTTTAAAAAAATTAAACAATAGAGAACCTAAACTCTCAGTGTTCGCTTTGCCGAATCCACGGAGCGTTTCGATATCATCATCAAAAGAAACATCAACTCCATGTTGTGGTGGCCGTTTCTTGTGTTCACGTTGATGTAGTGATGGTAATATCGGTGGCTCCCGCGTTTGAAGAAAATTAACGATCATGCAAATCCAGGTGTATGACGACAGTGTTCCTCCGCCCGCTATTACAAAAAGATACTATTAGTTAGACGCCTTGACTGCGGTGATTAAAAGGTTTTGATCAAGGGCATACCAGCATCATTCAATATCCTGTGTTTTGTCCAGTGCTTGATAATCATTGCCAAAGGTTGAACTCGCGGATCGATATCGACGTATGTTTTCACCATCCTTGTGTTTTCTAAGGCGAGTGTATTGTTTACATTCATATCGCATTGCACCTTATACTCGGGATCCCATATTCTAACGATGGGCACTTTCGCGTTCTGAACACAAACGATACGTTCCATATGATCTAAGATGCACCAACCATCAGCTTGCGGCTTTCATTAATCAAAGCTCTGGTCTTCTCACGTTTTCCGAGAGTCTTGGCCAGTAGGCAGACATTTTCGAGATCTTTGAAATCCGTGACAATGCAGACATCGACTGGATGATAAATCGGTTAGTTGTATAAAATAAAATGTGGCTGTTTGTAGATATATACCATCCGAGTCCGTCGAGCATAACCTATTCTCGGTAGATCCAAAAGGGCGAACTTTTATCTGATGGCCCGGCCATTCGTCGTTTAACAACTTCTCGAGTTTTTCCAGGAACTTTCGCCTTCTTTCATTACTTTCATCTGACGGGAGAAGCTCGGAGTACAGCTTTTCCAGATCAGCCGTAAGCTTCTCTTCGTCTTGAGCTGACAGGGAAGTTTTTGACGGCTTCTCTTCCGGCAAAGGATCGCTTCCTATCGAATATGGTATCCTTCTCCGCTGTAATACCAATCCACTTTCGTATTGACATCTCGACCTTATTACTGGATGGGTACTCGGATCAGACGCCGCTGAACGGGGAGAGTCGAGGGTGAATGGAGTAGGAGACGGAGAACGGGATTTCCCAGCATCGTGCCGTGTCCGGGGATGGCGAGGTGTAGATGGTACAGAGTTTGACATTGTATAACTCGATCGTTGACTTCGATATTGTGGTCGAGAGGAAGGTGGTTGGGCTGGTAACATAGCCTCGCTCCTATTGTTCGACTGCAAGTTCGCTATACTATGGCGAGGCGCCAGAGATGAATTCGCCAATCGTGTAGAATTGTTGCTACTCCAGCTTGCATTCAGAAACCCGCCGATTTCTGGCTGAAAAACATCCCTATCAGATGATCGTGATTGGCGTCTCTGGTGGTTATGCGGGCTGGAGTGTCTGAGACCTGCAGACCGCCCCTGACGTTGGTTCTGCACACTACCACCACTATACTGCGAAGGGTACCCAAGATTCGACCGAAATCGATCTACCGATTCAAATCCTCCTGGTCCAATAATCGACGGTGCTGCTATCGGTACAAATCCATTAGATAGTACTGGTTGAATAGGGCCGTCGGGTCTGAGGGGGATGGAAGAGCCAGTATACCGTCTTCGGTGGTTTGTCGGTGATTGAGCGTCAATGGAAAGTTGGGCAGAGGAAGAAGTACTGGAAGAAGCCGACAATAATGCTGAAGGATGACCTCCTGATGAACTCGCCACGTCCTCCATGAGATCCGCTGCTGGGCGGAAAGCTTGTACCTCCAAACACAGAGCTGGCAAGATGCTTG
This sequence comes from Orbilia blumenaviensis, assembly GCA_036872755.1. Taxonomy (NCBI): domain Eukaryota; kingdom Fungi; phylum Ascomycota; class Orbiliomycetes; order Orbiliales; family Orbiliaceae; genus Orbilia; species Orbilia blumenaviensis. The sequence goes on from JAVHNS010000014.1 coordinate 854,020, forward strand.
GTTTCGAGGGTTCCGTCGAATTCAGGATGCGGTCGCAGATTCCAAAGGTTCTCGAGACTTCAGAGGGCACAGGCCGGCTTGCCGTTTCAATGGAAGAAACTATCGTAAAGGAACGAAGTATCGAGTGTGGTTACAAGGAGAACAAGGAGGCTGTTTGTGACCGAAGGAATTGGATTCGAGGAAGCAACGCCAGGCGGCTGTGGGCGATAGTGTACCTATTCTTCGCAAATAATGCCGTAAATCGAAACCAAGGCAAGATTGAAACCGGACTGGGTCTGACGATAGAAAAAGTACTTGGTCCCTTGGTAGGAGTCAGGTGCAGGGATGCAGAGGGATGAGAAGCCGGGACCGTGGAGGGGGGGCGAGGATGGGTTTGGTGGTGGTGGACGTAGAGGAGAGGTGGAGCGGGAGGGTTTAGTTCAGTTCAGTTCAGTTCAGTTGGTTTAGTCCGTCCTGATGCCGCCTCGCTTTAGTCAGTTAGTTGCAGGCAGTTGATTAACAACCAACGGGAAACGATCCACCGACGAATAGCCGCCCAGCTCTCAACGCCGAAACGAGCAAGATTGGATGGAACCAAAAAGGACGATGGGATGGGCAGCCCACGGAGGAGAGGATTATGTAGGGCTGGAGGCAATCAGCTGGTGATTTGGCGCAGGTACACCAACGTTGTAATATTAAATCCCCGATCTGGCGTGAACGACGTAACTATAACGAAACGAACAAAACGACGAACGACGAACGGGCGAACTGGCGGACGAACTGACCAGTCCAGCTCTAGTTCCAGCCGCAGGGAACACCAAGGAAACAACCGGTGGCTGGATTCCCTCTTCCCGTTTGAACAAACGAATCACTAGTCTGTCCGGGTCGGTTTGCCTTCCAAAATAGATTCCGGTGTGGTGTTTCGACCGTCAGGATGACTGGATCAAAGAGAATAATCAAAAGCGCACTGCGGAAAGTGAGATATCTAGAAAGACCGAGTCAGAAAAACCGCAAAAGAAAGGCTACCGTCAGATTTGCCTGGTGCATCCGAAGAGCGAGCCACTAAAACCTCAGGCACCGACTACTCCGCCGCTGGGTATATTGCTTAGATCAAGAATCCGGCGGATATGGTGCCGTACACAAATCGTCTTTTCCTTCCTTTCTTTCTCGATAGAAGTCACCCCCCAAAGAATCATGAACTGAAAACTGTCCGCGGCCAGCCTTTCGAACGGAGACAATAACGATGGTGGACGGGGGCTGAATAAACCAACGGCACAAACTCGCTTAGTCGATGTTGGAGTCGATTCGCAAAGCAATTGGACCGTCAAAAGGGTATACCGGTATACAGATGGGTATGTAAATGTTTATATGCTCAGAGGAAAGGTGAAAGAGGAGCGAATATGTATGCATGGAAGGAGGCAGTGGGCAGGGAGTAAGCGGGTTGAAGTAACGCTACGGGCTAATAATAAGAACAGCGGTAACAAGGAGGAAGCCGGGATGTCGACCAGATGCGAAGAATCATCGGAGGGCGGACCTGACGAGCAGGACTAGGCACAATCCAGGAACAGAAAAGATGGCCAAGTTTACGTTACCGTACCTGAGCAATCGAATCGCGGCACCTCTGCCGAACAGGAAGTAAATCTATTCTCCCTCTATGTGTATGTGTGTGTGTGTGTGTGTGTGTGTGTGTGTGTGTGTGAGTCTGTGGGCACTAGGGATCCCCGAATGCCGTATATGTCGGATATGCAGAATATGTATACTTATGTCTGTACCTAATGATTGGCGTCTAATGTATACATGTATACACCTGCAGCTAAATTTTTAGGAGGTTCTCGATCGAGCATGCAGTAGGGAAATATAATCTTCGAATTGGTGGATAAAGGAGTATGGTAAGCAGGATACCAGGCAACTTTTGACTATTTCAATTTCTCCCGTTCTCTGACCAGACCTTGACCACGGTCGCCAAACAAATCAAAAAGGGAGACACCTCGGCCAGCAAAATGCGACAGCGACTCTGAGTGATAATAATATTAATAACAGCAGCACCCTCCCTAGCAAATGAGGTTCAAGCAGATGCCTTAGCGCAAGATGTTAAGAGAACCCACATCGAGGTGACGCTTGTGGAGATCGTTTGAGGGAGCTAGGTAGGTGATGCTTGACACGATTAGATATCCCTCGACCACCACTACATACGATGCCTGTGGTCATCATCATCGCCAGATAGTTTACCGGGTTCTGCCTCTCCCTCTTATTGTCTTTTCTCTCGATATAGGAGCTGCTTATATCAAATACGGTCATATATTACCACCTTCGTTGACCCGTTAAGCCATCCTCTCGTATCCATCATATTCAAGCATCAGGGTCTGCGATAGGCGTGATATGAGCCCCCCAAACCAATGCAATGCTCTCTCGCCAAATCTGGTGCCGAGAAACATGAAAAGGAGAGCTCAGACACAAACTAGAAGCTACCAATAACTATCGATACGCACACACACACACACACAAACAAATGGCTTTGCGGTCTAAGCTCCAGTGTTTGCAATTGCAAAGTCGTTTATGTTTAATAGAAGGGAAATGATTCCATCCCGCTGCTTGTAATCGACGGTAGGCGCATTTGCCTCTGCTAATTTAACCTCGACCCACGGAACCTCAGGCATGCCGATATCGTCGTACCGGCCGCTAGTTAGCTACAGATGCACCATCCAAGGGTATACCTCATTACGCTTACTTCTAAATCGCATGCAAGATACAGATCAGGAAGCAAATAGGTGCAGCACTCCAAGCTGTTCCCCTCGGAAATTTCCCCAGGTGGATAAATCATCCACTAAATTGCAATCGATCCCGCATTTTTCGTTTTCCATGGCCATGCACCGGTCCATCTATACATGCGCACATGTATATTCTCACAATGATTTCTCCTGCCGTCATGCATCTACATCGCATCTGTTGCTGCAGTCCCAGGCGCCCGAGCCTGCAGCACAGTCTGTAATCCGTGTTCTAGCTCAATCCCCATGCGATCCTGTTTTTTTCCCTGTGAACCTATGGATTTGTACCGTGCTTCTCCAGCTCTTTGTTTCGTCCTACCCAATCTTCGGATCCACCCACACATACCCGCTTCTCTGCTACACGGTCTGCTGCATGATCCGTATGGGGTACTTGACATGAGGTGTTTCCTCCGGCTTGCCAGACTTGGTTCTTCTATACCTAGAAAAGCCGCTGTCCCTCAAAGCGGGTCACCTGCTGTCAGGCCCAAGCCAAGCTGCAAGCTGAGACTGCGGCTTGGGCTACTTCCAACGCCTCATTTAATTCCATCCCTCAAAGATTTTTCCAGCAAGCCAAATCCCAACTGTTGGAGAAGAAGCTATTGTCCAGAACCGGTCAGCAGGTGAACACGTCCGGCCGTGGTAAGGTACCAATTGCCTGGAACGAAAAAAAAAAAAAAAACTAGAACAGCATACCAATCTCCAAACCAACAAAATAATTTTTTAGATAATTGAAGTGTCACAATGAAAGGGTATTATTCTCTTCTAAGCTTGCCCCCCCGCTAGCGTGCAATCTTGGGCTCTGTGGTTTCGGTACGTCTCGCCGTCATAACTCCAAGGCACCCCAGCCCACAAAATTACTTGGAGATTTCTCGCATGTGTCGGGGGTCCCATACGCCACTTTTCCAGAATCGGCTTAAACCGACTCTTCCCATTGCATCGATGGCCGACGGTATCCCTGGCCATGGCCAAAATTTCGATGTTCAAAACCTGAACACGAGTTCCGTACCCGTACCAATACTAATGCCTTTCTCATTCAACAAGAAACCCCCCTCGTCCACTGCCCATGATCCGTTTGAAAAACGTTTTGAATCTAGTTTCCCCATCAACCCTTTTTCACCAGTACCAGCAAGAATAGCCCGTAGTATTAATATGCCCCAATCCATATCAAATCTCCCAGCTCTTTCAATCAAAAGGGGTAGACCGTATGCATTTTCTCGCTCCTTCCCGAAACCCCCCCAAAAGCTTAAAATCCATAGGAAAACAAAAATATTCTTTTTCAACCGACCCACCAATTTCTAGGGTCTACAACAAAAGAAATTCCCAAAAGTGCCGCAAAATGTTGACAATTCCGTTCGAAACGCTACTGAGGAGCGAGCTGATGTCTGGAGTTTCCTTTTCGTGATTCGGAAGGGCCATGTGTGAATAAAAATAGCTTGTCAGATTGAGCCAGAATCAATGCTTCTTTTCGAGTTCCTTAGAATTCTCTAGCGCGGCTTTACTGCTGACAGCTTCAACCTTCGATATTTTGCAACGTGCAACACGGTTTTTTCGAACTTCGAAATCCCAAAGCTTGCGAAATCCAATTTAAGATCGTACGAACTTCGAAAAAGCACTAAGCCAGGGGGCCTTCTCAAACTATTCCTTATACAACTAAAGTCCCATTCATGCTAAAATCATGATTCGCTATGATCAGCGGACACACCAGAAGCGCCTGAAGCTTCAAAGCCCAACGCCAGGATTCGAAATCCATCCCTCCATATATACACAGACGTCTACCCCCAAGAGATTCGACTGTCACACTGATATCATGACATATAGAAAGTTTGGACAGCTACACTAGCGGGCATATATATATATATATATATAGGAATCAACACGAGACTAGTTATCAACCTCTCGATCAAAGCGACTTTATGCCTTACTTAAATACTGCCCAAAGCTATACATGAACAAATCTGGTCAATTAAACACCAATACACCATAATTTCACCAACCACCGCTTCATACAAAGTGATCGAGCACGGCAGCGCATAATTATAAAATGCCATATATTCTACGCAAGGCAGCCTCCCAGCTACAAAAATAACACACATTGAAAGATTTTGAGGGCATACAAACTGCCCTCATTCCTCCACCCAAAATACATACACACATGCAGCAAGGGTATCACCGAAGTACATACACTGACTTTACATGGTCTCTCAGGCAGCTCTGCTCATCTTCGTGGGCTCTTTGAAACCATGATTCATTATGATGTGTCAAAGTGTTGGAAATTTAATATAAAAGCTCCGGCAAACCCGAGCCGAAACCACCCGAAACTACGCGAGACTGTTGAGCTTATATAATTATATCTAGGACAAATGTTGGCCTATAGAGCTGGTAAGGTGGCAAGGAGTGCATGTTCGCAATTCGGACCGCCCTTCTATTGAATTATTGCAAATCTTTTGGTATTTTGGAGGCAAGACGCCTAGATGTGGATTCGATTGCACCGCCAGATCCTCCCGATAATACTCTTGAACACCTTTGCAACGACGATTTAGCTCAACAAGTCGACGCTGATCTGCCAGTTCCATTATCAAAACAAGCAACATTTATAAATCTCAATGGTGTGTTGCCCTCTATCAGGCTTGGAAGATTCAGGCTTCGACCAAATATATATCAGAACTAGTCTCGGTCCTATCAGAACCCACTAGAACGACGCCAATTATGCAAATTAAATACCATCAGGACAAAAGCTCCGATACTGATAGCGGAAGAATAAACAGTGAGCTGTAGCTCTTTATCAACCTCCGTCTCAGCTCTCTAATATTTATTTATTTTACCTACGTCCTTCTCTGCGAAAGTATTTGACTTATTGCCCAAGTATCAATCTACATTTGTCTCGTACCCAGACCTTCCGCATAAAGTATTCTCTACATGCTACACTATTTCTCAAAGTGGTAGCCAGGCTTGAAAGGTCGTTGAGCCACGGTTCCCTAAAGATGAAAACGAAATATATATACCATCCTCTTGCGTCAAACATAAATAAAGCAATACTGAAAATAGCACGGCATCGATCTTGTGGGTCAGCCCCAACATAGGCACAGAATCATAGTACAGGTCATGGATCCGAAAAAAAAGATTGAATCCGGTTTAAACAGTCATTATTCTAATTCTGGCCAGCCCTTCCCACCAGCCTAAACCCTCGCAATGTCTTCCGAAGAGCTTTGACATCTTTTATCGGCCTTGTTGGTTCACAGACCGGTTTAACTAGCTGATTCTTAACCCCTTGCGCTCTTCGGTGCCGGACTCTTTCAATCTTGAACTAAATAATTTAGGAAACTCAGCATCAGATGGTCTTGCGATCTCATTGAGCCCTGGGCCTTGAGCTCAAGACCTAATAATATATATACGTACATGCATACTGGGAAGAAAGCCACAAAGGATACAATATAAATGCACGTATATTACAATCTAAAATTCCTAGCCCAAGCCTAAATTTGGCTATATATAGTTGAATTCCTATGCATGCATGCAAATCCCTAATACCATGGCAATTTGCAAAGCAAATACAACTATGCACATAATCTTAAATACGTGGCTATACAATGTGCATAACTCAACTCCCGAATTTCGGTTTAGTGACTAGACGACCTGATAGCCGACAGAGTTGGATATCAAAATACAACACCAAGTATACGACTATTAGAGGTTCTAGCTAACATAATATAAAATTTTATAAAAGTTTATCTCAATGCACTTCATTAGGCTCGCTTGATCTAAAAAAAATACTAATGATAAGATGTTGGCTGGGTGCTACCAGCTGGTAGAACACTGCGCTGGGGCGTAGGTTGATTGTGCGTTGGAAGGTTGCATTTCCAATTCGGCTGCATGAGTTAGCGCCGCCGGGTATTTCTCATTTTTACCTCTAGACTACTTGCGAATATGGTCATGACCTTGAAACTTCAGATATCTCTACCAACCTTCCTAGTTTTTTTGTCAGTTCAAAGATGCTAGCTACTAGCTAGCTTCACTGTGGAGGTTTGTCGAAGACTCCAGCGCCGCCGCTAATACAACCTGCCCTAAAGTTCCCATCACCCCTCCGTACCACCCGCGCGCCCCGCACGCCAACGTTTCCGTCGCCGACTGGATGAACCATCTACGCCTTGTCCACTAGTTGCTGCGAATGTGGTAAAACACATAGCCATTCTCGAATTTCTAGGACCAAACATACACCACAATAATCGATCGCGCACACGATGGCACCCGACCTCGCCTTCCTCCTTCCAATCACTTTTGTCATTATCATCATCGTCATTCTTTTCATCTACTTATGTACCCGCAATTCTCGTCCTAAGGGACTATGCTCGTTTAGTGGCATTAGCGTATGGGAGGACATAAAATACTTTTTCACGGGGCCGGCGACGGTCCATGTTGCCGAAATTAGAGATGAAGAATCCGGGACAGTTCGAACGACTAGGACTGGTCGTAGCAGCAAGAAGTCCAAAGGTATGTGACTTTCTGGCATCAAAAATCGCTATATAACAATATTATTAACATCAAATTGTTTTATGATATAGTCGCTGCCGTCGTTGAATCAGATGCTGGTTAAAACCTGATTACTTGGAGCCCAGCTCCCAAGGATTCTTATCATTCCCTTGTCGATATTTCCGAATTCCTATTTGACGATACGATGCCAGCGATTGCCTTATCTTTCCTTCCCCTATCAATAATGTTTACGACGTACCCAAGTGCTTAGCATGTCTGCAAAACAATTCAATCGACTAGCCTCGATCAGCTATGTATTGCAGCGTCAACATGCAAGAGAAAAAATGAGCGATTTCTTCGATTTAGCGTAGCGTCTTTCCCCCAATGAGTCACGATTGATCAATTACGATTTGACGAAAACCCACTATGGGCCAAACAATGTCTATTATCCAATCACGTACAATATATATTATCTCAATTATTGTTTTTTCTTCCAATTACCCCCCCTCGATGCACACTAGCATACATGTCGACGTTTGTTTGATCCATGATCCCAGCCTCTGTAGACCCTAAGATCTAGGGTCTGAGAAATACATACCGACAGACCGTCTACCTACATGCATTTTACGTCAAGCAAGGGCCAGCCACGACACCCCCCTCCTCATACTAGAGTTCCAACAAGACCCTGCATTAGCACCCCTTGCATGACTTTGATAACAAAAGAAGTCTGGGGTAGTGGAGTATCTGCAGCTTTAAACAACCCCTGATGCGAGATGACGGCATTCGGTACGATCATTCGTGCTTTGGACTTGTCGATGTAAGCATCCGGTATAGCACCAGCGGGAGAGTTCCCGGCGCTGACGCAAGCGGCCTCCCGAGCGAGATGCGGGTCGCCTACGCATGTCTAGCTTAACAAATCCCGGATGGTGTTATACATCCTCAATCAAATGAGTAATAGAAAAAATTTCCAAGTCTGTCAAGTTGTTGGTTATAGAAGGAGGCACCAAGTTGTTAAGAAAGTAATAACTCCATTGAATTGACTAAAGAAGCAAAACACCATCCGGGCCACCCCCTGAGTATTCCATTGTATACATGATTTCAACTGGTTAGATACACGAATAAACTCTGCCAATAATTTCGATATTTGTACTAACTAGGCCCCGTTGAAAAGTCCTAATCGTTGTTTTTTTTCTGTTTTAGTTCTGATATCAGGTTTTGTCTGAAGTAAAGGAAGAAAAAAGGACTCCAAAATAACACCAGGAAATGTTAATTAGGAGTTAGGTAGAAGTAAAGGAAAGAAAACGATGTTAAGAAAGAAGGGAGAAAAACACCAAAGTAAAATGGTAAAAGTTACCGACGAGAAAGGTCAAAAACCCTGGAAGCGTGAGGAGCCAAACAATAACGAATTGAACATCGTCAGGTTGGTTGATCATGTATGCTGGAAGGGGAAAAAAATACAAAGTGAAAACGAAACGGTCTGCGACTAACAAATGCAGAAAGTAACGAGATCGAGATTCCTCTTTTTTTGTCTTGTTTCTCTCCCCGAAATCGTGTTATTCGACATCCCGATATGCTCCGGATGAAACCCCACACTTTTTGAAGCCCTTTTTCCCTTCCGAAAAAACTCCAGTCCATGGCCACCGATAAGATAAAAAAGAAATAATTTCTTCTCGCTCCTGCGTCCCTTGCCTTCGTCTGTCGAACCCCGTGTATCTCGTTATCGCGATATCGTGTGACGCCGTCTACTATTCTCGTTCTCTTTTTTTTGGTTAAGGATTTTTGTGAGTTAAGTGCAAGTAAGTGAATGTCTTTTGTATAGCCCCCCCCCGTAAAAACTACCCAAGCAAAGATACATGATTCCCATTAAAGTTTGTTTCCCGTTAAAAAAAATAAAAGCACGAACCCTGGCAAACGTAAAATATAGAAAGTGAAAAAAGAGCTATTCTTCGCCAGATGATATAAACACCTCCAAAGAAAATATAAGAAAGGAGAAAAAGAGGCGAAATTTCGAAAGGTGAAGAATGAAGTCAAAGAACAGAAAAAACATCCCAACATGGCCAAAGAACTCTCATCTAAAGTTCGACACCTGCTTCAAGACGTCCACCTGATAGCTCATGGAAAAACTGGTTATGCAAACTTCGAGATTACATTATTTGGAGATGCCGTGATGTAAAGAGAAAAGGAAAGGTATGAAAAGAAATGCCACGAGAAAATGAAGCAACCCCCTCAATGTAGATGCGCCGAATGAACCCGATAACACATATATGAGTCCGAAGGGGAAACAGCAAAAAGATTTTTTTTCGACTGAACACCATGACCATGTAAGTACCCTCCCAGATGGAAACGATAAATTGTAAAAAAAGAAAGAAAATTGTGATTGCGAATAAAAAGAAGAACCCCAACCTGTCCGTGAAAAGATGTTTTTCTTTTTCGCAAATATAAAGATCAAACACCGTGAAAGATGAAAGATGGATATATGAATGAAAATGTTATCCCTTGTCCCCATAGGGTATTATTTAGTATATAGAATAGATAGGGCGGAATGGAGTTTAACCCCAGACGCTGGCGACGGTTCCAAGGCCCTTGCTACCGCCCCAGACTTTGCTGCCCCAAGCAATAGATGGATCTTGGGATGATGTGGTATGGTTAGACGCAGCAGAAGCTGATCGCTCATTTCCAGAAGGCTTGTTGCTTCCGGGTGCTGCATTAGAGTTTCCTGGGCTATTATAAGATTCCTCGCCAGGATAGTTGCTATACCCCAATGGGGATGGGATTGGAGTAGTGGATCGCTTCTGCAATCCGCCGTTGGGTGGAGGGATTTGGGAGCTGCTGATTGGTCGAGTTCCGATTGGGGCGACACCAGAGTTGGTGACCGGGGTAGTGGAGACACGGCCAAGCCTTGGAGGAGATCCGCTGGGAGAGGTACGGCTAGACTGAGTCGCCTTGGTGAAGTCCTGGTGGACGCCGTAAGGTCCCTTGGAGGATGGGGATGACACGCTGTTGGTGCGAGAACGGGTCGGTGAGACTCCGTTGGTGGCGCCGACAGGATGCTCGCTGGACGGGGTTTGGATCAAACCATCCTGAGAGCCGTTCTGATAACCAAAGGGGTCAAAGGCACCAAGGGGAGAAGGTCCTCGGGTTCCTCCGCCAACGGACCCAGCAGTAGATGGAGGGTTAGATCCGCGGGAGTGAAGATCGAAGGGACCCAAAGGCTCCTCTTCGCGACGTTCACCATAGAGAGCACGGTGTTGGCGGGCAATGAGCTCACGGCGTTCCTCATCGGTCATGCTCCCGGGGCTGATGACACGGTCTTTGCCGTTGAAATTGGACAACTCGTCTGAAGCTGATCAGTTAGTTACACTGCCTTAAGGGGCTACGGAATGTGAGCCCCTAAATTATGGGATTCGATGACATACTGCGGTTATACTGCTGCTCCTGGTGGAAGTTTCGAAGCTCCCTTTCGCGCTGAGCAGCAAGACGCCTCTTTGCTTGCATCATCTGGTCCTGTTCGGCTTGTCGAGGAGCGAAACGGGCCGTGGCGTAATAGTTTTGCAAGTTAGCAGCAGATTGGCTGCGCATGAGGTCTTCGTAACCTGGACCAGCGGCGGAATAGTTTCGATGCATCGGGGAAATTCTTGGCTCTACATGTAGAAGGAATAGGAAACCGAGTTAGGAGCTGTATGTAGCCGATAAGTTTGCCATGAACGACAAATACTTACGGGGAAGTGCAGCTGGAAGTATCGGCATCGATTCACGACGGCCGGCAAACATCTTTCCACTCTTAACAAGGTTATCAACCGCGCGGTCAACCTCTATATCAAAATTATGAAATTAGCGCAATCCTGATTGGGAAATGCATACGGGGCCGCCAAAAAAAAAAAGAAAGAAAAAGAAAAAGCGTTGAAGTCTCTACGTTCTGTACAACGGTATATTGCCTCATATAAAAAAACTTTTCCAGGACAAGTTTGCGCACATACCGTCGAGCTGAGATCCAAACGCCGTTGGTTCCTCATTTTTTATACGAGCAGAGGAAGGGCGCGATGAAGTGTCCGTGCCTTCTGGCGGAAACTGACGCTGGAAGGGCACCGTCTGGCCGTTATTGTTACCGCGAGCGTCCCAGCCAGGTTGGCCAGCGTTAGACCATGCGGCGCCTCTAGGCGCAGCAACTGGTTCGTAATACGACATGATGAATCGACAGGCAAGTTAGAATTGAAGCCACGGGGAACAGAGGCTTCAACTTCGTGGATACGGGATTTACTGAGGTAATAAGGAGAAAAGGGAGTGACGGCGGAGGTGACACGATTTGGGGAAGAATAATCCTTAACAATCAAGAAAGGATTATATTATCGTGAAAAAAATATGGGCAAGCAAAAGACCCAAGGAAGGATGGATAGCGAGTTTCAGGAGTTTTATTTTGTCTGGTTGATGTTGGGTTCCTCAAAATATGAGGTGGTTGTGAGGAGGAGAAATGGCAGAGGTGTGGTTGGAGAGAAAGGGAAGAAGAAAAATTCGGTTCGGTTTTTTTTGGTGTGTGCGTCCAGCAAGAAAATTGGGGGATGAGGAAAAGAAGAAAAGAAATTTAAAGGGAACGAGAAACAATCTCTGATGGGAGGAGAGAAAAAAAAAAAAAAAAAAAAAAAAAAACTTTAGCCCGTCGTTATTCGTTAATTTACCAGCACTGTCAACTGCACATGCATGCCCTCCAGGACAGTGTCGTATTTTAATATTCTTCTACTTGAGGCCTTCGGATAACTTTGGAGAGACCAAAGTTCTTGACTGCTGCTGTATTTAAAGATATAAATATTTCAGTCGGGGTGTTTTGAATCCACGGTTTGATATGGAATGGCGGGAATTTATGAGGTTCTGTGATGTTGTTATTATTGCGAGTGTGAACGGTTCCCACATATAAAAAAAAAAGTGCTGGATGTGACTTCTTGTGCGTGGGCGAGCTAGCTCGTTTCTGCTTGGAGTTCTTGTGCGCACGTTGATTGATACTACAAAGTGGTACCTATCCCTACAGCCTTTCATTGGCACCAAGTAAGTAACTAATACTTAAGTATCCGATGTGATATACTAAGCTAATATGCTAACCTAAGTCTTTACTTCTATACCAATTAGTTTGCAATTAGTAGTATCGTAAAGCCTTCACTCCGGATTTCCCAAATCGTCTTGTCGGATAAGAGAGTCTACAGCTCGAATACTATTGCAACGGCTCCGAAAACATGAATTCTGTTTCGCCCTGGAAGAATGGGGTAATATTCTCGATCCCGAGCTTCGAACTCCTTAGGCAGAAAGGAAGAACCGAGTCGGAGAGGAAACCAAAAAAAAAAAGCAACCCCAAGGGTGAGGAGGAACAGCCACTCAGGAAAACCGAAAGGGTTCAGGTTGGAACTACGGGTGAATGAGGAACTCAAGCAACTGGCTCCCTTTAAAATGACGGCAGGGCAAACAGGGTCCCCGAGGGTTTAGCAACGTTGGCAGGCCTATCGGAGCCGATAAGTAGCGGGTTTTCACAATCCGATTTTACATGAAGCTGAGTAATTTTTATTTCTGAAAATCTTTTTATTTTATCTTTTTTCCTATTATATTATTCACTCGTCATATATAAAATAGATGGGTCGGCGGGCATGCAGCCTTGAATATCTACCACCCGGCGGCTCACGCGATTTACCACCCCTAAAATCATACCACTCCAGTTTTTTTTATCGTGGGGATAGGTGGGGAACTCGAAAGCTACACCGCCAGAGAAGGAAGGCAGCTTCGACGCACGGAACAATTTTCTGTTCGACAAGCGGCTGTGCGCTCTCTGTCTTGTTGTGGCCTCCAATACCACCCAAGCTACTGCTCCTGCGGATGCGCCAACTCTAAGGAACCGTTGACAGCAAGTAAACTGTTGGAATGCCAACTCGTTTCTGTTTTACATCCGCTTCAAAAGTTGGATTTTCCGACGATATGGAATTTCTAGAATATTGGCTGCGAATTCTGGTTGCAGTATGCGAGGACATTAGGACAACTAAAATTTTTCGCAAGCGTGACCTCCTTCTCTGCGGAATATTTGGGGAAATTGGGGTGAGGGAACTCCCTGTATTGATGAACCCTTTGGCCGAATACAAGCGGCTTCCTTTCATCCTGGGACAACCTTCCTCATACCCACAGACACTCGCGAAACATAACTTTGCTACCGGAAAATATTGGCCACCGTATTGAATGTCATCATCACCCCCCATATTTAGCACGCCCGCAGACGAGATTGTTCCAACGCTGTGGTGCCGTGACTGTCACATCTATGTAGTAGGGGGTTACCGATGGGACAGCCGTCGGTAAAAAATGCTACGTGTCTTACCAATGGTAATCAATGATCAAGGCAAGCAAACTCTCTAGTAGTCTGAAGATCCAGCTATGATCACCAAGGGAACTTTAGTAGATGGTCATTAGATGTTGTCCATAGAGATCTGACAGCCACGGAAGTACATCCGAGGTACGGATGAATTCCGTACCGTACAAGCTCTAAAGCCTTGGCCCGGGTCCTTGGCAGATGTAGTTACATCCTTGCAAGGCCACGCCCGACCATGTCTCGTAGACATTTTTGTTTCGGGTGAGATTGTCGAATATCTCTCTTCGATAGGAAGGTTCCCTGATGGCATGAATCTTCGATCTCTCATTTGCCGCAAGATTCAACACTCTCCCAGCCTTCTGGTCGCCTTGTTCCAGCCGATGCGCCTTGCAGGCTTAGAAAAAAAGTTTGTGCTCATGGCGGTACTGCGGTTGACAGGCATCAACACGGAATGAGTGTTGGAGGTTGAGTTATAGGTTACACAAACTTCCTCCAACTCCCCTGAACAGTCAGTCATACGTAATCGATAGTGCAGGATCAGAGAGATTATGGTCTCCTGCAGATGCCATTCAGATACGCGATTATGGCCCTGTAAGTTTTCTCACGCACTCGGCTCAACCAAGTTGTTGGACCTTCTCTGCCATGCGGTTGCCTGCATTGCAATTTGGTCACCGCTGCATATATATCGCGATAGCATATATGCCTGCTTACGCTTAGGTAGGCATGTTTAACTACTCGAAAGGATATAGTTTTCTAGTTACTATGTTGTAGCTATTTCCGCGCGGATATAGCTATAGGTATAGCGATACTATTATTATTATGGGCCAGTCTCCGCCCTTGACCAAAAAATCAGACCAAAGATTTAAACGTTGCATTGCACTATGTGCGCTAACCAAACAAAAAAAAAAAAAAAAAAAAAACACTTTTTTCGCTTTCGGATTTTTTAAATAGGTAAATAAGTAACTTCGAAAACCGAAACAAAGAGAGCAAATTCTGGAAAGAGATAAATAAAACAAAGTAGACTTGGGTAAACACCACGAGGATATGTCTGGTAAAGCAAGGCTGGGTGGAAGGGGATACTTGCTGGCAATTTTGCCCACAAACAACCAACCAAAAGGAGGATTTCGTAAGATCGTAGACTCATTATTCATTCAGAAGGACCCCAGTGGCCCCAAATACGTTTTACGTCCTCAGATGCATCAACGTATCGCCTATCTAGATCAGTCTCGACACTTATCCAGATATCGTCCCATTAATCCAATTGCCGATATTCTGCAAATTAACATCACTATTCTTTTCCAACGTCGTCCCCACGAAGACAACGAGAACTGCGCAATAACTATATCATGATAGCGTCTTAGCTGGATTGATAGAGTACCGAGGGGTTAATAAATTATGACAAAGGGAGAACTTACGCAGCGGCTACTGCGAAAACCTCACTCTTTTTCGCAGTCGTGAAGACAGCTGTGAGAACCGCGCAGACCAAGGTGGATACGCAGAGAATCATTACTCTCCATTTATCCACCTGCACGAAGTACAGGAGTACGACCCCCGATGTCACTATAGCTGTGACAAGTACACCGAAAACGGTTCTACTAACGATTCTCATCCACTTCTCAGAGTAAATTGTGATTTCATCGGAGTCCTGATAAACAGGGTGTTTGCTTGATTCAAATATCTAGTTGTATTTAAGTTCAGATAAGCTCCTCTTGCATAGCTATGGATATACCTTCCAAAAAGGAGGCATGCCAACTTACCCATTTGCCAGCGTCCCCAAAGACTTTTCGACGCAAATCAGATACCCACTCTGACATTTCGGCGATATCATCACTTTCTTTGACGATTGATATGAGGTCACCCTTTTCCAGGAATTCTATTTCGTCCCCACAGATGGGCTGTTTATTGTTTAACAGCTCAGTGAAATTCCGTTTCTGCCATTTTTGCGCACTTGGTAAGTGCCGTACCTGTCGGTACAATAGCAGATCCTTCTCTGTATGGTAATCATAGTTCAGTCAGTACCCATTCAGCACTACCACTGAATGTTGATTTAAAGGGGCTCTGACCATATCGTCGAAGCTTTTTAGCTATCTTTTTTACCAGCAGCTTTCTTTTCTCATGGTCATCTCCTAGCCACGTCATATTACCTGTGTTCCTGGGGTCTTCCGCATCCTCCTTTTCATCGGAGTCTATTTTCGCGAGATCCGCCTCCAGGGACTCAAGCACGGCCTGTTGGGTGAGCAATACTCTTGCTTTCAATGCACCAAATCTTCTAAAAACTGGTGCAGCCTCATGTCCATCCGCGTAGGCGGCCACATAAGAGTATCCGAGAGGAATATTTTCGACTGTATATTTGCAAATCCTTTTACAATCCGTCAGTTAGGTTTAACCTGGTTTTAATTAACTCTATGAAATTGTGATGAAATTGAGTGAACAAGCTATTCTAACTCTTATTAAAAATCTAAGGGGGGTTTATGGGAAGGTTTCACAGACGTGCGTGTGGTTTGGGGGTGGCTTCTGCGGATGCACCCTTCTCGAGGTCTGTTGCGGTCACAGCTTGGGTGTCAGAGGAGCTGACCGGTGCTAACGCTGTCCGCTGAGGATACATAACCTCTAGAGGACGATAGATTTAAGTATACGATCTTTTAATTGATCCCCCCAAAATGGGTGGGCGTTGTTGCTGAAAGAGGGCTAATGGGTTGTATGGTAGTGATCATACATAGATGCTATAGCCTCGCGAGCCGAAGGTATACGCCGGAGCTAAGCGAGGTATTTATATTTGCGTACCTATGTGCTCAGGGAAAGGCTAGAGCATGCCCTATCCAATTGGAGAGGTGCACGGGGCTTCTTCTCTTCAGGGCAAGGCTGATTAGCGCGGCGATTCGATTGTACACCTAAATGGTTTCCGTGCATCAGGGATTACTGGTTTGTGACCAGGCCAGGCTCTGTAAAATCCACACGGTGACACACTTAAAGAAAAGGAGGGTCGACAGGATATGCAACAACTCAGTCGCCCTTTCTATTATCGTGTAGAATGCTGGTATTAGGTTTCCAGCCTTCGCAGCCATCAAACTTCTCAGGATTCGCGAGAATTCCCAACAATCGATTATGATAAACCGAAATTGCTTTTTATAGCAACCAAATATTGGTATATTAGTCGTGCGGAGCAAGATATCCACAATGGCGCTCTACATATATAGCTTAAAAGAAAAAGAAAAAGAGAAAAAAATGACATGAAAGAGATGGAAAGATCAGGCCGAAGTGCATACAGATATCCTGTACTAATTTATCATAGGCCAATAAAGTTGCGCTGTTCCAGTCCTGTTGGTCCGCCCTCAAACCGTAAACTGAAGCCCAAGCAGAAATCGTGGCACTGTATCAAATGATAGTCTCTGCAAATACAAAATTAATAGCGCCCACTGCTATGATTTCAAACTAATCTTAAGCGCGTCCATTCTGACGTTCTGGAAAGCTCGGATTCACCCCTCCATATATACTCGACGGGCTCCAGGATCCTACCAATGCTGTCCCGCGAAGATAATTTGTACTCCCATTGGATTTTTCCAGTTATCATTTCGAAGTGCCATCTATCGACGCCCCATATGCCCCCGGTACCCCTATCCTGAAAGATATAATTAAGGTTGTATTTAAGAGGGGGCTTGAGATGTTCTTTTACATCGCACTCAAGAAGATCCACAGATAGAACGTCCTCGTACCTTACCCCGGCTTTCCAATTAAATGTGTACGAGAAAGTAGTATATCCGTTGTCATCTGTTACTTTCCGGCATCTGAAATACACCCACTCGGCTCTATTAACGATAACAGTAGGCTTGGTTTTTGCATATTTTGCGTAGCGCGGCCCGGTCTAGATGATATGTTTCGCCCCGAGTTAGAACCGAAAACTTAACAGGGGCAACTCTGACAATAATGCCTGTATAGAAATAGCCCTGTAATCGTGTTCGACCAATCAAGTACGGCTTATTGAAGGGCATAGCTTTGGAAATTTAAGACACTCCTTCCAATACATATCTAACCTAAGGTCTAAGCCAGGCAGTGAATTCGAATACTAGAAATTTTAAATTGACTCACAGGCTGGGGTATGATTCCCCTTGAAAGTTCTATAGGATTTGCCGTCGAACCTCCCATATGGATTGCTGTCGAAACTCTCATAGGGATGAGACCACTAGTAGGTTTTATTGGTCGCCCGGTATGCCTGTCATAGGTATCCGGTGCATCCTCATATGAGTAGTCTGCACCCGAGGCAAACGTCAGTGGAGCATCACTCATATCTCCAGGCCCGGGCCCTACAAACACGATAATAGACAATGTTGTCAGCGTATATAAAACCCATTACTTGCAGTCTGTACTTCTATATGAAAACTAGGTTGTTGTATTTGGGAAGGAGGCCGGGAACAGTTTAGCTTCCTTTCTGTCCTAACTGGTGCTGTCAGCAGCTACCCAGCCCGAGATAGCAAGGTACCAACACAAGCGCAAGCTTGTATTGTCCAAAGCTCTCCCAAACACCCTCCACATCCAACCGCTGGAACACTAAACAAACATGGGGTCGGCGGCAACAGTCCCCAAAATACTCGAAGGAACTGAACACGAGTATTCTTGGATATGAGAAGGATCTACTATTTGGTATGCGTACCTTCATAGACTTCCCCTGGATACCCTTCACTAGGGTAGTCCTCCGGTATATGGGGAGGCATGACTACAAATCAAGGCTGCTGATCGGTTCTAGAAGAGAAGCGCTATAGGTAAAATGAAACGAAGCCAAAGCTGAAGCGAGCATCGATCAAAGGCGCGAAGACTTGCTTGCGGGGTGGCAACCAGGCCGTAATGATTCCTCCCCAGGATCAGGCCAAAAAGGCGGCGGAGCATGGCATTAAATAATCAGGAGGGCCAATATATCAGGACATCCAGCCTCGAGGCGACACCATCATCGCTTAATCAACTAGAGAATCAGGCCGCGCATTTTCGAAAATCTCATGCGGAGCCTCAAGTTTGCAGAGTACCTTTGCTATAATATCTGAGAACGAAACCGACACATCACACTTACCTTGTGACCACTACATTGTCCGGACACGGTCATGCAAGTTCATGCAATGCAGTGTATAAGTTTGGATCCTTGATCGAACGAATATTGGAGCCTTGTTAGGCTTTCGGCACACCATGTTAATTCCGCGAGCGCAGCCTGGTTCAACGCAGACTCTTGAGCAAACCAGCCGGTCGATACTGTGCATTTGCGCTATCTGCATGATTCTTCCAGAGCCATCATAAGGCTCGCTGGAAAATGCCGTGTCATTGGGAAAAAACCTGGTAACACCGGTGCATCTCTTTGACCCAGTACATACACTGCCTCCCACCCCGCCATTCCGCCACCTGCACGAGGTCTATCTGCCATCTTGAGCTCCGGTCCCAAAGCCATCAAGCCTTGTTTCACGATTTCCCCACCCCTGCTCCCGGGTTAAGCGCAAACTTGCGTGCATATATATACGGGAAAGCTACGTATACCAAGCGGTAGAACACCCCCGCCCCTACATTTAGAATGACCTGTGAGTCCTACTCGTAGAACATGACTCCAATATGATACCTGCATAGGTGTATCCCCTGTACCGTCGCATACGGACATTTATAGTAAGAATCGACAAGCCCTTGCACCCTACACAAAAGCGCTAGCCGAATAGAACATCAAAGGCATTCTGTACTGCACCACTATAGTATATCGGTCGAATCATTCTCTTTAGCCCTCCAACCGCTACCAAAATGTCCTTCCCAAATCGTCGCGATAGGTGGTCTCGCAAGCAGCCTCCAAAAATCCCACGACCTCGAGCTCAACTCCCTATCGAGCAAGTTCGCAGTTCAAGATCTCCTGTTGGAGGAAATCCCTTGCCTCATACCCAAACCTCACCTCCACGGAGGAGTCCGACTAACCTGGGATCAGACTTAACTTTCGAAGATTCGCTTGTTTTCAAAGGCCTAGATAAAAAACGCGGTCGATTTAGTAAAGATGCAATATTTTTAGTAAGAGGAAGAGAGACCGAAAAACAGAGGAATAGGACCACCGAACGGAAGGTTCGACTTGCTTTCTGTTCACAGCAGGAGAAGGGGCAACCCGATGATGGGCCATACGATCCATCCTCTCACATTACGTCTGATAAAAGGCTTAGAAGCAATCGCCGAAGAAAACGCGGGAAACGGGGCACAGATAATGACACCGTACGCTCTGGCGAAAGTTTATATAGCGATGATACTTTCCAGGATGCGAAAAGAAGTATCGATGACCTAAATGAGAGCGCACTTATTGAAACTGAGTCTCGACGAAAGGACCCAAGGGGATGGAGCATATCTACAGACCCCCCCCTAGACCAGGGTTTCCAAGGGATCCTCGACGATCTACAAGACGACACACTCAAGAAGCAGCAGCCGCAGCTGCCCACCCTCGGAAACTTGTTCCATGGCCTGGCTTCAGAGGGCGGAACCTCCAGTAGCTCCCCTACGTCGCTTGCTGATACGAACATGAGTGTTAGCACTGCACCCACCGAAACTCCAGAATTGACTAATGTTGGAACAAAAGCGTCTTCCGATTCCAACTTGCATCAAAAAACTGCAACAGGGCCAGGCGGTCGAAAATCACAGGCCAGTTGTTCCACGGTTGATTCTGATGCGTTACGAACTGATGGAGTCGCTAATATGGAAATGGAATGGGAATCAGATACAAGTCAGTCCGCATCGGCGATCTATGAATCACTCCAGAAATATTTCGACGACCTACTTGGAATGGAAATCAAGGACAATGAGGGTGTAGATTTGTTCAAGGAAAGAACGAAGGTTTTCAAACGTGATTTCATGAGTTTGCTCCGCAGGGGAATAAGAGTCCCACCGCCCGCTAAACTCGGGAACTACTTCCCACCGCCCGCTAAACTCGGGAACTACTTCCCATCGCCCGCTAAATTTAAACCTAGGAACTACTCCCCACCGCCCGTTAAACCTGGGGACTACCTCCCACAGTTGCCTAAAGATCTTTCGGTAGCTACTGCCAAAAATTGGCGTCAGATTCGACGTCAACTGCCCCCAGAATATGAGTACGCTAGATTCTCCCATGACGTTTGGACAATAGATGCGACAATCCTATCATCGAGAATTATACAAAATCTTGACATACGGATCGCGGAACGACCGGTTCTTCTCAACTATCTCCCACCCTTGGTTGCCTCCTTCAAATACCACCCAGACCCCGCAGCGAACGCGCCAATCGACCAGAAGAAGGACGTTGATGATGTTACTCTTCGCTATTTGTTCCAATTATACCCTAGAGCGAAAGCCGCTTGTGTGTTCCTCAATAAAACCCTCCTCATCCTTCATGAGGGAACGGTTAACCGCAGGGCAGAACTCGAGACCGGGCCCCGTAGGTTTGGCGGCCTTAGGGTCGACCATATATCGTTCAAGCAGAGGTATACAGTGGGACCAGTCGGAGGCGATTTGAACTCTGATGTAAACCACGGTCCTGCATCAGAAATCAACCTCATAGATGTAGGTTGCGACGAGTTCAGTATAAATTACACCCGAAATAGTGATCCTGGGGCGGTCAGTCTAGAGTATCATGGGGTAAGAGTGGGCTTGCGCTTAAAGCCCAGGTCGGGGGGTGCTGATGTTCTTACGACGACATTGCATGCGCCACTGAAAAGCGCCGAAGACCGACAGCAGAGGCAGCCGCAGCATAAGATATTAAAAGAAGGTGACCCCTGGTACAACCCAGCAATATTTATGGATAAGAATGGCGACAAGTACAGTTTTAGCTACAACGGAGACAAAGTAAGCCAGTCCTCCTTATGCCGGATGTATAATTGTGTTCCTAATAGTTATTTTCGAAAACATGAGCAGTTCGGAGAATTCGATCGTCATTTCGAAAGGAGGAATAATTCCCACCCTGACGGCGAGCAGAGAATGCTTTCCCACGATATAGCATTGATCAGAGCCGCGGAGGGAAAGTCTATGCCATACCCCGCTTTTAGAAACCCTCAAGGGCGCCCCGTAAAAATGCAATGGGCAGACCTAAGTAAAGTCAATATTACCTCCGGGAATATCGCTATTCTCGGTTTTAGCTTCGAGAAAAGGGCGAGGCGGAGAAGCAGACTCGATACCTCGTGTGAATCGGGCGCTGTCGTCATAACAGAAGCGGATTATCGGGGTAGTGAGATGAAGGTAGTATCATTAAAACGAGGCGACAGAATTGAGAGAGGAATGCATATGGTAAAACTAGGAACAAGAGGTCTGCCTGCCGGGCCTGACAGCGACTTCGGGTCCCAAACGAGGTTCGATGGCGATAATGACAGCGCACCCTCGACTATCGATGACCGTATGGACATTGACACGTTCGCGTCTACTTATGGGCGCTCTCAAAGCACGAGCACGAGAACTACCCCCCCTAGGCCAACGAAGGAGCTCAGTGGGATACCCGAAGGCCGAATGTACCAACGTTGTCAGGATGCGCAGCGTACACTAGAATATTTTCAACGATCGATCCTTTGGAGGCCGGACTTCAGAGTAGCGGAGAGTGGCTACCCAGAGCCTTTTGATGAAAATGGCTTCCCCTCGATTGATGGTGCTAGCGGCTGCCCCTTAGCTATAAAAGAAGAAACCGAAGAAGGGACAGTGTATAATATCTTTGGGTTCCAGAACTCAGTGATCACTCACGACGCGGACCCTAATCGCGGCGATAATAGCGATGAGGATGACGATGACCCTTATTTAGAGAGGGAGCGTTGGAAGGAAAGCGCGGTATTTGGAAACTTCCTCACCTGTCAGAGCCTTTGCCTCCCACCAGGCATTCTAGAATACGATATCATTTGGGATCCACCAGAAGGAATGTCGTCGAACGTGGAGCCTGGCCCGGAGTTGGTGGAGAGTTTCCCGAGAAACCACAAAGGGGAAAGTGACCGCCGGTGGAAGCGGGTCCTTACTAGGTATTCGGGTATCTCAAAACTACGTTCTAAATCGCCACGGGTATTTAGGATCCGGCAAAGGCAGTATCACGTCGAGTTACTTCACTCCGGTGGAGAACCGCCTTTTTATCGCAAATCCCGAAAACGACCAATGAGCTACGAGAACATACGAGAGGCGCGACGGGGTCTTTCCGCCTCCCATTTAAGGTCAGAGGCACTAATTATCGGCGAACCCTCAGGCCATAGGACAGGCAAACCCTCAGACCATGGAACCGCCAACACACAAACACCATGACAAACTGTTGGATTTTAATTTCTCCCACGTTCCACACACACAAACAGTCCACGACCCTTGGCACGCCTGACGTCACACAGAAAAGAAAAGAAAAAAATCTTCTTGACGTCGATCCCGTCGCTCTCGCAAAGTTAGACGGACTCCACACACCACGGTCCTCATTCCGCGGTTGTATGGTGTAGTGGTTAGCACTCCAGATTCTGATTTCTTCCCCTCCTCCGGGGATCTCTTCGTGATTTCTGGCGACTTGGGTTCAATTCCCAATACGACCTTGTCTTTTTGCCCTTTTTGCCGGGTGGTCGGGTTCGGGACCGAGCTCCTTCTATTTTGGTGTCGTCGACGGGGCAGGGGTTGTATGCACGCAGGTCCCCGGGGTCGCTGTATACTAGTCTCGTAACGCTGTATACGCGAATTCGAATATTCGGGTTCGAATTGGGATTTCGATATCTACGGTTTATAGTTGCTTCGAGGCTAACCTTTTTATAACGGGGGTGCTCGAATACCAACTATTTCGTCACTGCCAGGGCCGGCGCTGGTCATCGAAATTCAATATTCGTCTCAACGTCATACATAAGAAGGGTTCACAAAATACCACAAACGGGACCTCCAACAACATTTCGAAACTGCAACTTTTTTCCCCCCGCCTTACAAATACCAACAATTGGATATTTGCCTTCATTCACCAACCGGGTTCAAGGCCGTAAGATAAATATTTTAACGATGTCAAAACGGCCAATATCCTCATTCTTCACCAAACTCCCTCCGCCCCAAAAGAGGCCCCGTCTAACCCCTCCCCCGTCCCAAAAGGAGATATCTTCACAGGCATCTTCTCACTTTCAAAAGGATATCTCTTCAGAAACTTCTTCTCATCTCCACAAAGAGTTATCTCCAGAAGCATCACCCCAATCCCCTCCCTCAACCCACCCCTCCTACCCTCACCCCATTTCCTCCCTTCCACCCACCCTCTACACCCTCCTAACAACACTCCCCCCACCACCAACCCGCCCCATAACAAAACCTTCCCTAAACCTAACCTTCCACCACCCCTTCCTCCCCTCTAAAACTTCCAAACAACTCTACACCTTCCTCCGCGCCTCCCTCCCCTTCTACAGAGTAACCTACTCCATAAAACGCGATAACCTCTCCACGGTGGTGAATACCCCGCGGTATACTACCGTTTTTGGGGTTGATTCAAATTCCTACTTTCATAGTAATAGTAGCAGTGGTAGTGGTAGTGAAGGGTTAGCTTTATTAGACACAAAAAGCAATACCCCGGTGCCGAAGGAGAGGTATAAAGCGTGTATATGCCCACCACGACCGATCCCGCAATGCCTGGAGATATTAAAATCCATAGTGGAGCGCGAAACCGGGGAAAGATACAATTTTATATTGGTGAACTACTACGCTGATAGTAGTGATAGTATTGCTTTTCGTACGTATTCTATATTTTATATCCCCTCTTTCAATGGATATGGGTATTTAATAAATTATTACATGTAATAGACTCGGACGACGAATCCTTCCTCGGCCCGAACCCTACAATCGCCTCGCTGTCACTAGGCACTACCCGTGATTTTTTGATGAAGCATAAATCTGAAAAATCACTGACTCTAAAGCTATCGCTTAACAACGGGGAAATGGTGGTTATGAAGGGTGAGACACAGAGGATGTGGATGCATAGCAGTACGCTCTCCCCCATCTCTCCCTTAAAAAAAAAAAAAAAAAACTTTCCATTGGCTAATGTGAATGGCTTTAGTACCCAAAAGAGCAAATACAATAAAAGGAGGATGGACGGGCGGTGGAAGGGTGAACATCACGTTTAGAAAGGGTGTGAAGACCGCTTGTACTATGAATTATTATCGGTATAACGTCGGGGATGGTGGGGTTTTTAGGTGGGATGATGGGAGGGGGGAGATGGTGCCCTTCGATCAGGGTAGTTCTTCCACCACCACTGCTGCTGCTGCTGATGATGATGATGATTATGGTGATAGTGCGGCGGTAAAAGAGGGATAAATGTATACATACCTAGCCAGATACTACACTAAAGTAGTCTAAAATACGAAACAGCCAATTTAATCATCATTCCTTAGACTTTCGTTTCAGGGAAGTCATCTTATTTACAAAAAAGATTGGAACGCAGCGCCGGTAATGGTATAGCCTAAGTAGCTTTTCGATCGAAGATCCTCCCCCAAAACACCGGGGCTGGCTGAACGAAATTAAACCACTAACTAATTAACTACCGAGGTATACGTACTATTCTATACTATATATATTTGCTAAGAAAAAAAACCAATGTAACTTTTTTAATCACCACAACCGATCGATCTAAGTTATTTTCCGGGATTTAAAATGAGATCCGATCTATAACACCTACCTACCCCGGTGTATAGGCATTCAGATCTGGAAGACCTCTTATGCTTAGAGCGGTACCTTATATGCTAAAAAAAAACCCAAAGATGATAAGAAGCTTCACAAGTACCATGCTCATGTAAAATAAGAAACTTTAGATAGAAAAATTCTCGTATACGGTGTTAACCCTTAGGAGTAAAGGCACGTAACAATGCAAAATACACAAAAATAAAATAAGCCGACCCCCCCAGCCTATCTTAAACCGATAGCCCAATGAGAAAAATCCCATTCCATAAATCAATCATAAAAGAATGTGTGTGTGAGAGAGAGGAAAATATGTTCGTATGGATATAGAGAAAGAGAAGGGATAAAGCAGACCAGAGTAGCATGATATGGATACTATACGATGATATGATATGATATGATATACACTATGACATAAAACGTCACACACACTCACTCACACAGTTACATAAGAATAGGAAGCTTAAAAAAAAAAAAAAAGAGAGAGCAAGAAAAAAGCAAATACAAAGAGAGAGCACCCGCAAAAATAACACAAAAGCTTAAAAAGTTAAAAGTTAAAAGAGCCTAGCCCAATTCCCAAAAAAATGGTTTTTTAAAAAATAGAAAGTTACGCCGGTTGTGGTTTTTAGGAGGGAGAGGGAAAAAATGTACAAGTGTGTGTATAGATAGTAAGGGAGCGGATTCGAAACCAAGATAAAAAAGGATAGTAATGTAGATAGCATCAAACAGATAGCCCGAGTAGATAAAGAGGAGAGTAAAAAAAGGAAATAATAGATTTGTAAGCAGGAAGAACGCCTGGTATCTATGCTTGCAGAAGAACATCAAAAAAAAAGTTATGGGAAAATAGAACAGGAAATGATCTGGCGTAAATAGGAAGAGAGAGGAGGGGAATAAGGTGGTGCTCCAAAGGGACGAAAAAAAAAAACAAGGCTGAAATTGTACCAAGGATAGATAGATAGATAGATGTAAATAGTTGTAAGGAGATCCGTTAAAAAGATTCTTGTTGAAGGTTCGTTCGTAGCTTCGTTTTGATCGTGAGAAAGAAGTGGAGGGAAGAAAGATAAAGAATATGGCGGTAATGGAAGAGGCGCTGATCCAAGGTGGGTGTTTCGATTATTAGGAGCTGGCGCTTTTGTGCGGAGGAAGGAAAAAAAAAAAAAAAAAAAAAACTAAAGAACCAAAAATACAATCAACGCAGGCTTCAATGGACTCTCTCGGTCCGATTGTAGGTGAACTCCCAATGATTGACCTTTTTCATCAGGTAGTCCATGAGCTCTGTGCTCGACATAGACACGGTGTTCTGTGCCACCTGCTCAGTCTCCGGTTTATCAGTGACCACAGTGACTTTATCAGGCACACCAGAGGTCGGCGTTGGTGCCGACGTGATGGAATTGGGAGTCTTGCTCTGGTCGAGCAGGTTGAACAGAACATCTGTGTTTAGGCTGCCGGTGGAAGTAGCAGACACAAGAGCACCGAAGACCGTTGTCCTCTGCTTCTGGCCGACCATGTCTACCTGCGTTTTGGAGATGAATTCTGAGATGCCAGTCACCCGTCGTCGCATCTCCTGGATAGTAGTCCTGGAGTTGGGAAGACGAGGCTTCGCCGGTCGGTCATGCACGCCATTGCCATCCGCGCCCTGGGCGGAAACATCCCTCGCCATTGCATGGGAGGTGCTCTCGCCAGGGTCTTCGGATGTACGGTTGTTACGTGTGCCGGCCCGACGTCGACTCCTGATGCTACGTTTTGTCATGGAGGGTGTGTCTGGGACTTCTAGAGCGGGTGTGGAGATGGTGGGGAGGGGTTCCTCCGCTTTGGCAGACGCTACGGTGTTTCTGGTCGGTCTGGGTGTCTCTTCTGATTGCTCTGACTCTGTGGTGATGTCAGCGTGAGTTACCAGAGTGACTTTTGTGGGTGTAGCAGTACCGTCTCGGCGATTGTCCCTTTCCCCTCTACTTCTTCCAGAAGACCTCTTAGTAGTGGTGGTAGTGGTAGCAGTGGTAGCGGCAGCAGCGGTGGTGCTGCTAGACTGTGTTGTTGCGGGTGCTGGGACTGAGATGGGCGCCGACGCTCTCCCATTGCGAGATTTCCTGCTTCCGGGAGCGGGTTTTTCGGCTGTATCGTCGTGGACTGGAGTTGGCTCCTTATTCTCGGGGGAATCGGAGGTTCTCAGTCGTTTCGTGGAGTGCCTGTGCGTAGGGAGAGGGTGGTTAGAAGGGTGATCTTCTTTCCCGAGATCCCAACCGATTGGGCTGAGTGCGAGGAGGGGAGGAGTAGTGAAGGAAGCGTACTCGTCAGAAGTCTCACTGGTTCCACGCTTTCTACTCCTGGAACCAGTGCTCTTCTTTTCGTCTTGTTGCTTGCTCTGCTCGATGGCCTGGTGGAACATCTGCTCGTCGTAAGCTGCATCGCGGGAGTTCATGGTGGACCGCCGTTTTGTATGGTGGTCCTGTTTAGAGTCTACGCGTTCCGGGCCGAATCCAATGTAGGTGGAGTATGTTCGTCTGTAGGATCAATGTCAGTGGATTCTTCTTTTTACGATCTTCTTCGACTGCCACCGGGGCTTTTTTTCGTTTGAGACTAGCCAGCTGATCCAGCCATCTCCCGAGGTATAGAGGAGAAGAAAGAAAATGAAATCAGTAGCAATGAAAAGAGATCGAAACTTACCCTCCCTTTTTCTCGTACAAGGTATGGTTCTCTGGCTTGCATTGCTCGCAAAAGTAGTTGTCCGGGGCTAGAGCCTTGTCCCTGATGCCGACACACAGGCCGTGCTGCCAGACATGACACTGGTCACACTGAATGAAGAGACCATCGGTGAGGTCGGTATGGCTGTCGTCGGAACCGCCTTGATACTCCTTGAAGCCGCAGATACACCGCGTCTCGCCTTCCTCTTCTTCGTTCCCGGAGTAATTGTCCTCCATGTCTTCGTCGGCAGGCTCGTCGACTTCGTCGTACGAGTCGGCTCGGGTCATGCCGTGGGCGTCACCGCCGTAGCGAGACTTGTTACGAGCCCGACGGGTAGTAGACGACGAGGATGAGTGCGAGGATGTTGATGTGTGCGAATTGCCGTGATTTGCGGCCGAACGCGCCCTAGAGGACCGTCGAGGGGACATTGTAAGGGCGGACTGAGTGGTATCGCGTCCGGTACGGGAGAGGGATGTGTATACCGGAGGAAAGTATGGTTCGAAAGGTGGAGTGAAGAGAGTTAGAGGAAAAGTAAGGAAGAGAGAGGGTGCGAACGAGAAAGGTTTTTTTATTTTCTGAATTCGCTCGACCGAGAGTTTGTGAGGAACGAGGCACGGACGGTTTATGAAGTCGTGGCTGCTGAAAATGGGAGTCGTGGGAGCAGATTCTAGGTATCGTCTGAATGAAGCGGGAGACAAGAGCGGAGGAGGAGAATGCTCATCTGATCGTCGGGTGGCCGCAAAAAGAATCGAGTGGTGGTGATTGTTGGAACGGGTCAAAGGGGAGGGTTCTGAAGTCTGAGTCTGAGATAGTCTGGTAGGAAAGCGGAGAGGATGGATGGATGCGAAGGGAGGAAGAAAAAAAAAAAAAAGAAGAGGCGACAAGGGAAGAGAAGGAAGTAGAAGACACAGACAGACAGACAGACAGAGAGAAGAGAAGAAAAAAAGAAGCCGGCCGATGAGGTTTTCCTTCCGGGGAGGGCGGATTGACGGAGAAAGAGAGAAGAGAGAGAAGAGAGAAGAGCAGGGAAGAGAAGAGATGTGGTGGAGGGGAAGTCAGAAGGAGAGAGAGAATAACTATCACAACAGCAGCAGTAACAGCAGCAGCAAGAGGAGGAAGCAAGACAGACAAGACAAGACAAGACAGTCCGGTCAGGTAACAACAATAATTAATAGTATGGAGGGGGAGGAGGAAGCAGAAGCAGAAGCAGAAGCAGCCGTAGAAAGTTAGAAAAAGCAGCAGCAGCAGTAGTGGTGCATGACCGCCGGCCGAAAAGTGATCAATCCAATTTTGGTGTGTGTGTCTCTCTCTTAATAATTTTAGTGTGTGTGTGTGTCCGCCTGGCTGCTGGGCTTGCTTCTGTTGCTATTGCTGCTGCTGGACTGGTCGGACTTTCAATCGGCCGCCGCCTGCTGCCTCTTGCTCTGCTCTGCTCTCTCCCTCCATTGGCTCGCTCGACCGACTGACTAAACATTTTAGCATGTATAGTACAGCACTGATAAGTAAAAGGTACTTAGTAAGTAACTGTGCTTTTCTTGGGAGTCGCTCTTTTTTCCGTCCATATGTGAGTGAGTGAGTATGTATGTATGTGCGTGTGTGTGTGTGTGATTTTCTTTCTCTCCGCTCTCTCTTTTTTTTCTCTCTTTCCCTCGCTACATTGTGTACTGGCGGCCCGTCAAGCTGGGGGGAGGTGCCGACGATGACGGGGTTGCGCAGTATGTAGTGTGGATGTTATGTATGTATGTCAGTCAGTCATTACTATGTCTGTCAGTACTAAGCATGTATGTATGGCTGGTTGGCTGGGCTGGGCTTGTATGGATGTGGGTAGCTAGCTTGGTTATACATCCAGACAGACATGGGGACAGAAACCAGCCAGCCCAGCCAAGGAGAAAAAAAGGTGGCCGACCACCATTTTTGGTGCTCGCTCGCTCTTCTTTTTTTTGTTCGGTCAAACAATTGAAGGGGAAAAAGGTAATAGTAAAGCAGGTGCTCCTCCTTGCTCCATCATCATGCTGTGCGAGAGTGGTCCTTTTTCCCGCTCTAATCCGTATAAGGTAAAGCCCGAACCTGGTCCGGATGGAGGGGTGTGGGCCTGTTCTTTTCTTTTGGATAGTATGTGTATTTGTACCATCACATACTGGTTTCTATGGACGGTAACCTTCTTCTTCTTCTTCTTCTGGGGTCCAAAAAAAACTTGGTTTTCCAGATTATGTGATGATGATGGGAAAGCCCTTTTGCTTCTGGCGGCGCTATATTTGAACGCAAGCTTTTTTGGTTATAGGCGACAGGACAAGGCCTGCTTCCTCCTCTTCCCTTCCAGAAAGAAACATGGTGGGCTGAAAAAACACACGCTGAAGGGTTCTTTCCTTATTCTGGGTATTCTCATATTTCTTTTTCTTCTTTGGAGACGATGTTTCCTTTTTTTTAATTCTTTTCTTAATGATGTTTTTTCCATTGGTCCCAATTCGTCGGTTGCCCTGTCTGTCGTCTGCAACGGATCTGGAAAAAGAAGGTTTTTCTGGAGTCGATGATGTAGCTAGGTTTTTCCTTTCTCATGTTTGACACCTTTGATTCCTTCCCTTTTGTGAGCTGTATATAAGAAGTGTGTTTTATCACAACTTCGAAATATCATGTCGTTGCCGTTGAACAGATAGCTGCTGCATCATGTTTTAGCTAGCTGGGTGAGTGGAAATAAAGTAATTGAACTCTGCAAGTCGGTGGGGAAAAAAAATCCCATATAGAAAAAATATATGTAATTTTTTTGTTGGGTGGAGGCTGTTGGGTGAAACAGGCATGATGATTAAGTAAGAGGTATGTAGGGGGGATTTGCTGGGTTTGTTGTGATTGTGATGGGTGATAGGTGACAGGTGGGTTTTGGTGGTGGTGATGATGGTGATGATGATATGATACGATGAGATGACCGAGGGGGATCAGGTAGGAAGGTGGGGGTTGGTAAGGTAGGGTAAGGTAAGGTACTTGCCCAGTAAGGCAGCGGAAGGTATCAACACAGAAAGATAGTGAAAAGAGGACTGTTGAATGTTGATGGAAAGATGAATAGATAGAGTGGAAGATGAAGGGGAATATTCGAATATATCGTTCTTTATGTGCCGTGTTCTGACCATTCACGAGATGATAAAAAATGGAGGGGTTATTGTCTTGTCTTGTCTTTCAGGGTCGAATTTCTGATAGACAGACAGAAACTGGTTGATCCGATCGTGCGGGGAGAACAGGGCAGAACGGAACAGACCGACACACAACACGATATAACCATTTATCAGATTTCAGATTCAATCTTTTAACCCAGTCCAGCTGTTTGTCTGCTTTCCATGCAGCTTGCTTGCTTGCTCTGCAGGTTTACTGGTGAGAGCTGTCGGCGTCATTGGTTGTATCTCCAGACGGATCCCTGACTTTGGCCGGCCGCCGCCAAGGCTTGACAAAAGCCGTGGTGTAACCCACATCTGCGTTTTCAAGGAGTTTGTCCACTTGTCCAGTTAATTCCCCATGCTACGCTGCAAGTGCGCATATTTGAGCCCGAATGGAGAAGAAATATAGAAAGAAGAAAAGCAGGGCTTCAAAAAATCCAGGCTGGTTGGGTTTCCGCCCCAGAGTAATATGTAAACGAGAGAAAGGGAAAGCCGAAGCTGAACAGTCATCCCCCTCCTAATCCTCCCCCAACGGCAGCAGTGGAATGGAACACGACGAGGTTGGTCATCTTGAACCTTCTGATGATGAAGGTTTAAAAATAAAAAATGAAGAAAAATAAAATATATATAAAATATTGTGTATAAAGGCTGTGAATATGACCAGAGTTGATATATATGAAAGGGATCAGGATGGGGTTGAACACGCGTTCCGAAAGAAAAGGAGAAGGAGAGGAAAAAATGGGAGAAGTTCTGGCTGGTTGGTTGGCTTGGGCTGGCAGCTGTTACCAGTGCAGTGTGTGTCCGGTATGAGAGAGCGTGTGTGAGCATCGAAACAGAACAGCGTTTATTATTTTCGCTGGGTTCCATTTGCTTCTTCTTCTTCGGTGCCGGTTTGATCCATTTCCTCATTCAATACTTACATCTAATTCCTGCCGTACGAACCGTACATGCGATGTATTACTGGTGCTCCTGCTGTGTGATGTGAAAGCCATCCACCACCACCCCTCATTCCATTCCACACACACACACCCCTCTCTGCCTCTACCTCTGCGCCTCCGGTACGTGGCCGGCAGGGTGAGAAACCCCAGGCCAAGCGTTTTTCTTCCCGGGATGTCGACATAGTAGAGTCCTTGTCTCTTATTGGTGGATATGGGAAGACTCGGGTATGTACCTAGGTAGAGTGCTATGCAAAGAGCCGACGGGACCGTAACTGGGGTTTGATGGCCGCTCTGTGTTGCGCGGGGGCGGGGTGGGTGTAAAGTGTCAAGAAAGAGGAGGAGTGAGGATCTGAAAGTGGTTCATTTCATTCAAGATATCATAATTATAATAAATTATAATTTTAATGCGAGCGGGGTATGCCATGAGTATAAAAAGTAAAGGCATGTTTTCACGCCATAAGCACACGTAAACTTAATCATGAGGATTCAGAGCAACATAAGTGACAATTTCTGTAGCAAAGTGGCAGTGGTTCTTCGGAGTGTTTTCGATTTTTTCCCTATGGTGGGTCAGCACTGCATTCTTGTATTTTTTATTTTTTATTTTTCTCCGAAGGGCTGAAAGTCAACGGATCAAATGGACTGTGGTTAGGACTTAATTAGTAGTGCTGACGACGGCTGGGCCGGCTGGAATTTGATATTTCTTTCCATGATGGTTTCAGGCACTGCGGCTTGACTGCATTTCTGACAGGTTTGATGTAGGCCTGTGCAAATGCTTTTATGGTAGAAGAACTAGGCATGGTTTGAAAGGATCGATGCAGTGACTCGACCCTAGCTCTCTATCTGATCGACAAGTTTACTATTGTTCGATACCAAATATATCATGTCTTCCATATACTTGGCGAGCTTTAGTATTGGGTCAAGCTACTATATATATAAAGTACCCAAATGTGTGTCTATCAATCATCTCAGCTTCGAAGCTCACTACTTACCGAGTGACCTCCACGCCGAATACAACAATACCTCGAGCTCTCAGCCGTACGACATATCGCAGTAGATATCGATACTATACCAGACAATCCCACTTGGCTAGATCCTTGGGTATACGAGCTGGGCATAAGACAAGTATACGAGTAGGACCTAAATTTTGACGACGTTTTCACAGCATGCGCAGTTCGACCATCTGAGGTTCATAAGTAGATATATACATCCTCTACTGCACTGCGATAATTAGCGCCCGTTAGAGGTGTTTCCCACCGAGGCGATGAGCTACGGAATGCATCGAGCCATGTGTTTGATTACTGGCCTTAGTGGGCATGACGTATGTACGTACTTACATGTTCCATACCATACCATACCTCGTATAATATCATGCGCTTGCGGGAACGTTATCATGTTGCAACCAACCAGCTAAGTAACTAGCTAGGTGTTTAAAGTTACCACAGGGGGGTGATGCTGTGGCGCTGCCTCTTGGGTACTCTGTGGCGCTGCCTTATAGATACCTACAAAGTGTTTTGACTCGTGTGTTTCCACAGGAATACTGAACCATACGTGGGGCTTATTACCTGCATTACATGCATTGCATTGCGAGATTCGAAGCCACCATGAAACGAGTTTAAAAGACAAGACTATCCAATTGGTCGATTGATCTCTATGCACCGTGCTCCCCGCTGACAGGATCGTATGATATCAGATCAGGTCAGTTGATACAAGTAGCTGGAGGGTATCCCTATTATAAAACCCCTTTTCCTCCCCTTATGTATGCTTATGCATGACCTAAATGTTGGCGTTATATGTTAAGTTCGGATCTGATCTGATCTGACAAGATCGATTCCACAGACAGACGGAACGGTCCGAGGATCGAGGAATCCCTTTTATTTGGGCGGGCAGTAATATGCTTTTTTTTTTTTTTTTTTTTTCTTCAGCCCTAACCACCCCTGGCTTGTACGATCATGATCATGGCTATATATTATGATTATATTACATGTATACTGTCCGGGTTGTATGTAGGTTGGGAGTTGAAGTTGTATGTGTCCCCATAATAGGTAGTTAACAGTACCGTTTCTTTTCCGAAAGAATAATGCATGATGGTGAAATTAGTTTAGGTGCCTCGCTGAATTTCGCACAGATTGTTGAGGTATATGTGCCCAACCGTTGTTGAAGTAGGGCATAGATACGTACGGATTATGTCATGTGTGCCTGAAACGCCGGAGCTTAGTTACTTCCACCAGCAGTCACTATCGCCGGCGAGCTCGATGTTTCGATTCCTGTGTGCGGCACGTATGTGTTAATTAACTTCGGGCTTCGGAGCTGCATTTCGATAGGTTACCCGAGTAATTGTGGGGATTACAATACATTCTCACTTACATATCCGATTACAGATAGCAAGTAGAAGTACCCCTGCAGCAGCTGTCCTAATACCCATTTTTCGAATTTAGTGAGGGAAAAAAAGGGAAAAAGGAACCTTTCATCCGATGAATGAGGCCAATATAAAAAAAAAAAATAAAAACAAGAAATAAAGATAAAAAAAAGTATGTACTAGGCAAAGGCCAAGTCCCGCGAGCTAATAAAGCTAAGCTAGCTGCTTATTCGCTAGAATGATTGATTTGATTGATTTGATTGATATTAAGGATTTCCATGCCCTTCCATTCGCACGCCTTTGGCCGTGGCTGAGGTTAAACCTCACCGGACCTGATTGATTGAGAGGGTATGGGTCCGATTGGGTATTGGCTGTGCCAGAGGTATCTTATTAATCTTGTGTTAAGATCGGATATTTTAGGAGAGCAGCTCATCGTCCTGTGATCGATTGTTCACGGTGAAGGATTTGGATTTCATAGTCCCAGTCCCAGTCTCTGGCTCTGTTTTGCTTTGCTTTGCTTTATTTTATTTGTATTTTATTTGTATTTTTTATATCCTCTATATACCTAGGTATTTTAACTATATTCTTTTTATCTTTTTGGGTTTACCCACAGAAGAATAGAAAGAAAGAGATCGAAAGAGAAAAAAAAGAAACGGGGAAAAGTGTGCTGGACGAACAGCCGATTTGACACACACACATACTAATTATTATTATTAAGACAAGCCAACAACCTCCACCACAAACGTCCACACTCCACTTTCCCACCCCCCCATCATCATCACCATCACCATCGTCATCTCACAGCAGACATATCCACACATACCGCATACAGACGCATACCTTAGGACCAGCCGATCTACTACCGTTACCCTCGGCCTCAACCTCCCTTCCGCAGATGTCCTTGCTCTCGCATACTATAATTGATCGGTTATAGCATATCGTTCTTCTGTGTGTGTTCCTATTCGAAGGCAATTCAAGTGGAGCAAAGATTCGGCTATACTTCTTTCCTCGGATTTTTTGAACAGCTCCTTTTGCTTGGTCGACAGAATCGCCATATTTCCCATTTTATTTTTCTACAATCGTAGCGAATACTATCGCACCAACGTCGAAGCATGGCAGCAGCAGGAACAGCAGCAGCGGCAGCGGGTATGGTCTATTGCTCCTCCCTCTTCCTCCCCTCCGTATATCCATCTTCATCCACCTCTCTTGCCTCATCCTACTACTATATACCACGCCCCCATGTTTACTCCCTCCCTTCCTCCCGGATACGTACACTCAATGTGATACCCGTTGCATACTACTCTAGTATGCATGCATAACAAATCAAACCAAAAAATAAAAGAACAAAAGAACAAAAAATGTTGGTTCGGAATATGCTCAAAGTCTTTTTTGCCCGTCCGCATTCACAGATACAGGTCTGTTCAGCCCAGTGCATGGACGTCCAATCCGACCTCTCCCAAAGAGGACCCTCCGAGACCGTCTATCACCCGAGTCCTCGAAGGCTATCTTAAGTCCTCCCGCGCCGCCAAATCCCACGCCTCTCTTCTATCTTCCGTATACATATCCACCACCTCCCGGTGGTTCGACGGGTTCTCCGTCCGGCCATGGCAGCCATGAGCATAACGACTCTTCGGACGAAGACGATGTGTCGAATGCATCCGTTGGTCGGTTTAGCAGCAGTGGGCAGCTAGATGACCCACACGACCAGGGACTTGGTGGTTCTAATGATGGAGGATATGATTGGTCTGAGAATACAAATAATAAGAAGAAACGCAAGATCCCTACACCTGCTCATCCAGGTGGTGGTGGTGGCAGCAGTGGTAGTGGTGGAGGAAGTGCAGGTTCGAATGGGTTTACGACGACTGGTCATAACTATGCTACTCAGTATTCGCAGGCATCTACTGGGACTTTGGTTCACTCGACTCCTAGACGGTATAGATCTGCTGGAACTCAAAGATCTCCTTTATCAACTCTGTCAAGTGGTGGCAACGGCGGGATGAGACGGGTTAAGAGGTTTCCTGGAACACCCTCTGTAAGCTCCGGGACTTATCCGGAGAGTGGGGGTAAATCTCCAGTCGCAGGTGGCACAGATGATGTCCCGAATACGCCGGATAAAGAGAATAGATTCGAGAGGGCTGGTATCAACGCACCGACTTCTCCGTTCACGTTTAAATGTGATTCTCCGGTTTCTGCGAACCTGGCGTATACACACCCGCCGCCGAGCGTGGGGGCGAACTATCAAAGGTCAATGTCGACGGTGGGGACGCAGACATCGCCGAATATGTCTGGAAACAATTCTTACCCACAGCAGCAGAAGAAGAAGAGTGCGGCGAGAGCGGCGGCGAGGAGGGAGTACCTTCAGCAGCAGCGGCTTAAGCAGCGAAACGCAAGTGGGAATAAGGGTGAGATCTGGATATGCGAGTTTTGCGAATACGAAGCTATCTTTGGTCAGCCGCCTGAGGCTTTGATGCGGCAATACGATATTAAAGATCGTAAGGAGCGAAGAGAGCGGAAAGAAGCCGAGAATAGACGGCGGCGGGCGGAGGAAAGGCTGCAGCGGAAGGGGAGGAAGACGAGCACGAAGAGCAGTAAGAAGCAGCAGCAGCAGCATGCTCATTCAGGTGCTCACAATTCTGCCCATAATACCCTGCCCCCGCCTCCACCGCCGAGTCAAACCGATTCGCAAGGTACCCAATCAGATCACACCCCAATCCCATCAGCTACAACGACACCAGCATTGAAGCCCCATCATCCGGGGAAGCATCACCATCACCACCATCACCACCACATCCACGGCGATGGCTGCCAGCACGACCATCATGAATATGGTAACGGGACGGCATATCGGAACGGCCACGGTGGGTCATGACTCCTAAATACGCTGGAGCGATTCTCCACACTGATGGCCGTTCTGCACGTCTGTTTTCTGCTTCTGGTTTTTCTTAAATTGTTTGTTTATATGCGATCTGGTGCGGAGACTCTGCATGGCGTAATGGATTCTGCGTAAGAAAAAGACAAGCCGCACTATCTGTCTGCTTCCTTTTTTACTTTGTCGTCTATTTTCGTTTGTTTTTGTTGCTGTTGTTTCTGGTTGCCGTTTTGGAGTTCGATTGGTATACCTCTGCTCCCTTTCCGTTTGGAAAATGTCACAACGCCCCTCTGCTGCTGTCCGGTCTGGAAATCTTCCTTTCTCTCTACTATCTATCCTTTTCCTTTGTCTTTTTTTTTTTTTTTATGGCGGGGCTATCGGGTTCTTATTAGAGCTATAGTCCTGTGCTTCTCCCTCCCACCATTGTGTCCTGAGCTGATGTACCCTTACCCTGCTTCTTCTTGGAAGCTACTCTTCCAAAGTTTGAAGAATTACGATACGACGTCGTGGCAAGTACCTATACTTCTAGGTTGTCATGGTCGTTTCGAAGCGTGCAATTTGGATATTCTTTCATTTTTTTTTTCATCCCCTCTATTCCTAAGAAATTGTAAATACTATATAACCCCCTTCCAATTCCTGATCCCCACTTCCCATCCACCTATACCCCTCATTTTTATATTATTTTCCAAGCCCAGATTCCCCGTATCGCCCATACCCGTACCCGTACTCACATCTGTACCCCCGAGACTGCACGACTCCGACCCCTCTCCTTACACTTCTACTATCCACAGACAATATAACACAGGATCTATATTTATATATTTATCTATTTAAAATACTATATATTTATTGATTTATATATTATTTGAAGATGAAAGCTGCTGCTTTCGGGTGTTAATTGCCGCATCCTTTTTTTTCTTTCACAAATTTGTGTTATCAAACATGAAAAGAATGTTTAAATAAAGGGGCGACAATCTTATATTAGACGGAACGGAATTGGTGAGTTAAGGCTATGGAATTTCAAATTTTGTGTGGTATATAAAATACTGGGTGGAGAGGTTGTTATGGGTTGCGGTAATGTGACCCCGCTTGTTGATATATGCTTGATTAAGTAGATATCTGGAATTGAGGTATCGATAACGATAAAAACTAGACGTACCCTAAACTTAGTTGCTGTAAAATGCTGGGGTAACACTACTAATTTCGAAATTTCTAGATACCAGGTAGTAGTGGATATATATTTCTATATGGATATATCAACTACTCCACCAGAAATATTTCAGGGATTAATATAAACCCCATTGTTCCGGCATAGGAGACATAAATCCTGCGTGGTGGCATGGGCCGGTTCTAGACCCCGCCGTTTCAAATTTTGCATTGTTTTTTTATACGTTTTTTCTCCTCTTTCTCATGCAGAGCTGCAGCGTGCAGATGCTCCACTTTTTTTTTCCCTGATGTTGACGTCTCATGCATGAGTATCATGTATGCCTGCCTTGGTTTTTGTTTTTTGGGGAATATGGAAGATTCGGTGTGCGTGCATTTGCATGAAAGGAAAAGAAAAGAAACGAACGTCGACGTTGGCACGATACATACAGAATATGTATGTACAGATGAGCAGGGGGGTAGGATTGGATGGATCGACATGGCCATGGAGGGGCTCTAATAGATGGTAGTATATTTATTTATTTATTTAATGGGGGCCCGATTTGCCCCGATGGAGAAGGTTTCGCATGTGCTGTTCCCCCTCCTCTCTCTTCTTTCCTTCCCCTCTCTTCTTTCCTTCCTCCTTCTTCTCTTTTTCTCCTCGTAGTTGTAGTTGTCGTTGCTTTGGAGGGATATTTATTTTTATATTTTTATATTGGATTTATCTGGCCTGTGGCACGGTTTTGGAATTGGAATTGGAATCGGTTTCGGGGAGGGGTAGTTACCGGTTTAATTGCAATTGACGTTGTTCCTTGGTTATAGGTACCCGGACCTTGTCTGCCTGCATTACCGACAGGAGTCAACTCATATCAATGTTAACGAGCAACTGGTAGTGCTAGCCGTATATATATTCTCCGAGTTCGTTAGGATATCCCGACTGCAATAGAGCTAGTGGAGAGCTTGTTTGGAACAAACCCCCCACCACTTTTTGTCGGGTCGAGTCGCTGGTTCAGATTATTGCGATTTTATACATACTACTCGAGAGTATATATTATACTTCGAGGACGACGGGATATATCGACATAATATACAATATTGGGATACTTATCGATAACGATACTGTCGACTCGGCTGGCGGAAATTGCAGTTCTTCGAGTACCGAGTTAGCTTCGACTTAAGCTTGTCGGCTGTCGGCTGTCTGTCTGTCTGTTGCTGTTGGTATCTGCTGCTGCTATTATAAGTTATATCCGGTGGGCGGACCCACAGCTGTGCAGTTGTTGGATCGATTTAGTCGCCCTATAAATAACGTGGTCCAGGCGCCTGGGAAGCAAGTAGATATAGAATATTGTGGTTGAGAATAGAGCGAGCGATCGGTGAGGTGGATATCAGTCGCAAACTCTCCACGTTTGATCCCCCCAAAATCCCAATCTGAAATCCCCCCAAATTCGAATCTGGAAATCCCAATCCCAATTCTGATCTTGATCTTAAACCTTACTTCTCGCCGCCCTGTCACTTGTCAACTTTGCTATCAATCCGCGATCTCGATCTTGATCTGGATCTTTGGCATTTAGTTTAATTTTTTGGAAGGAAGGACTATATATATATAGACTGGTAAGATTATACTTCTTCAGCCTCAGTGCCATTGCTACCTTTTTATCTTTTATCTTGTATTCCTTATCGCAACATTCCTCTCTCTCTTATTCCTCTCACCTGCCGGTAACGTCTTTTACGCGACGAGGCCCGGGAAATCCATACCAACCGACCAACAACCCCAATCCAATCCACCCCCCGTTACTTACCTGTCCTATCCTGATCCTATCCTATCCTGTCATTCTCTCCCCCCAATCGCGACCTCCTCTCTCTCTCCCCCCTCATCATCACCATCACCATCATCATCATCCTTCCACTAGCCACTCCCACCCCGGAGTCTGTCGCGCGACCATTCAAGGGGGGAAAACACTTCCCGGGTTCTGGCTAACACACACCCACAGATTCCATCCCTCCTTATCTCTTACATCTTCTTCCCCATCGTCGCAGTTCATAGCCGCCACACCGCCGCTATCGTCATCGTCATCCACCATCATCACCACCACCACCACCATCACCACCTCCAACAACAACAACAACAACAACCCATATATTTACACATCTGCACCCGCCGCGCAGCATTCCACCGTTTCTTTTAACCTTTCCTGGTCCCCCGCACGTGCATTGCCAGCCTCGAGGGTGCACCACCAAATAAAAAGCTAAAAAGGCGAAGAAGAAAAGTGTGTGTCATTTGTGTAACAAGGACCACCACAACCCTTTCCCGCTTCTCTCGCTCTCTCTCTCTCCCTTCTCCACCACCATCACCAATCTTCCCGTCCCGTTAACCTTAGCTTATTCACTCCTCCCTTTTCTCACCTTGGTCGCCTTTACATCGCATCGCAACGTACGAGGTCTCTCCAATACAATACAGTACAAATACTACGTCACAATCCAGGGCGGAACTTCTTCGCTTACAGGGCTGGCTGGGCTATAAGCGATAAGGTTTCCGAAATATATATAACAAAAAAAAAAAAAAAAAAAACTGGGAGGAACTCTCCGCCGTTTCAAGGGAAGATAACTGAAATAGTTTTAAGAATAATAATAAATAAAAAAGGGTAACACGGTTGAGTTTGGGGTGCATAATTCATACATACAAACATCGCGACGACAGGCAGCCA
Organism: Orbilia blumenaviensis; assembly: GCA_036872755.1. Classification (NCBI taxonomy): domain Eukaryota; kingdom Fungi; phylum Ascomycota; class Orbiliomycetes; order Orbiliales; family Orbiliaceae; genus Orbilia; species Orbilia blumenaviensis. The sequence continues at coordinate 895,014 of JAVHNS010000014.1, forward strand.
CGTCCCTTTCCCTTTCCACTACCACTCTCTCTCCGTCTGTCTCTGATAGGGTTCGCCACAATTCGTCGAGGGTCCGACATATTTTTCTCTCTTCTCTCCTTCGTCTTCTCTCTATAGGTCTTTACCTGCCGGGATTTTCTACATTGGGAGGGTTCATTCACCTGTCTAGACTAGAACTTTTCGAAGGGAAGGGATCTCTATATCGAATCGCCGCGCGCGCCGATAAATACGAGCTTTGGATCCGATATTTCGATATAATCGCCCGAACGAAAAACCTTTTATTTTTCTTTCCCTTCTTCGATTTTTTTTGTTGAAGAGAAGGGCAGGCAGGAAGGAAGGCAGGCAGGATTAGATAAAAAAAATAGTTTGGGTGGGAAACCCCGGACCAGCAGAGCGGCTTGTACTTGGACAAGAGAGAGAGCCGGGGATCGATTGACTGATTGAACAAAACCAGCTCTTCCTCCGACTCCATCCCCATCAGCTTTCCTTGGGACCCTGACAGCCTCACCACTGCCACACCTCATCACCATCACCACCATCAACCACCATCAACCATCCTCAACAATCAAACATCAACTACTTACATACTCCTCCTCAGCAGATAAACCCCTTTAAAAAGGCCGATATAGTGAAAAAAAGATAAAATATCCTTCCCAGCTTAACCGCCCTCACTGTTGTCTTTACTACTGTCGCATTCCTCGCCACCACCGCCATCACCAAAAAACCCGTGCAGCCTTTTCGCGATTTTAACGGCCTCTCTACCGATACAACCTCATCACCGTCTAATCAGCAGCGACATAATCCGATCCCTCGTCTCCCCACAACTTCGAACGAACCCCTCCTACTAAAATAGCATTATACCACCACTACTACTAAAAAGAGGATCCAACCAGGCTTAACTTTAAAAATCTTTAAATCTTTTTTTTTTTTTTTTTTTTTTTTTTTTTGCATAAAAACGGGGCTCGATTATGGCACTAGTTGTGCCGAACCCGCCGACACAACCGCGACGAGTCAAGGTTTATGAATTACGAAATAATGATTGGTTTGATAGAGGGACGGGGTACTGCACCGGTCAGGTTTTAAATGTAATTTTTTCTTTCTTTCTTTCCCTCTCAATATTCTTCAATAGGGGATTTTGCGATTGTCGCGCACGAGTTTGGGCGATGATAAAGGGGGGAATCGATGGATGGATAGATGGCTAATTGGTTTTATGAACAGGATGAACCGTATATACAGGTCAAATCCGAGGAGGAAGAGGATCGATTGCTCCTCGAGACAAAGATAGTAAAGGATGATGGATATCAAAAACAACAAGGTTGGACCTCGATACTGTTCCCCCCGTTCATTACCACCCTACCATCTATGACCGTTTGTATACGGGATAAATTGGGGGGAGAAGAATCTTGCTAACGATAGTATCCGAGGAGTTTCAGAGACTTTGATAGTATGGACGGAACCGAACGGGACGGATATGGCCCTGAGCTTTCAGGAGCCGGAGGGGTGTGCTGCGATATGGTCAGTTCCCTTTCTACTACTAAATACGGCGGATTGGCGGGTGGGTGATGGTGGTAGTGATGATGATGGTGGTGGTGATGCTAAAGACTGCTGGTGTTTCGTCTACAGGGATTTCGTAAATCACGTGCAGAATAGGATAATGTCACTTTCGAGCGCTGGTATGCCCGCCTTTTCCGATACACCGACTTCAAGGGAGGGATGGGAATTGACGCTGATGCAACGAGAAATATTGAATAGATGATATACTCTCCGACGACAACGAAGCTCTACTCTATTCGGTTAAGCTACCGAAGCCGGAACTGAGCATTCTCGCGAACATCGAAAACATGATGCACACCCTAACAATAAACGCGGCCGGAAGAGACTCGCTGGCGAAATTCATTATAAACGACGACTACATCCCGAAGCTGGTGCCGCTGCTGGATACGGCGGAGGATATGGAGATGCTGCCGGAACTATTTTCGCTATGTCGGATCATGAAGATAATAATACTACTAAACGATTCCACGATAATCGAGTATATTGTGACGGATGAGGTTGTGATGGGGGTTGTTGGGATTCTAGAATGTGAGCGAGGATGACGAAAACCCTGGAGGCGGGTTATAGAAAAGGGGAATGAAAAGAGCTGGAGGCTAACGTTTTTCTTTGGGGAAAAAATTGTAGATGATCCCGACTTCCCGACACATAAAGCCAATCACCGGACGTATCTTTCGGACGACACGAGGTTTAAGGAAGTGGTAACGATTGATAACCCGGATATCAAGAAGAAGATACATCAGACCTACCGACTACAGTATCTCAAGGACGTTGTTCTAGCTAGGATACTGGACGACCCGACCTTCTCTGTTCTCAACTCCCTGATCTTCTTCAACCAGGTCGATATTGTCCAGCATCTTCAGACGAACGGCGTTTTTCTGAAAGCCCTGTTTGAGCTCTTCTCCTCGGACCCACTCCCACCCGAGGATAAGCAGCGACGGAAACATGGTGTTCAGTTCCTTCAGCAATGTTCGGCTATCGCGAAGAACCTGCAGGGGCCTAGTAGATCCCAGCTATACGCCAACTTTATCCAACACGGTCTCTTCAACGTGATTGATTATGCGCTCCAGAACGACGACCCAGCGACTCGAATCGCAGGCACAGAGATCTTAGTGTGCATGATCGATAACGACCCGCTGATGATGCGCAACTTCATCTTCAAGCAGATACAAGACAAAACCAAGCCGTTAACCGACACACTGATAGAGCTGCTGTTGTCGGAACAGGATATGGGTGTTAAATCACAGGTTGCGGATGCGATTAAGGTGTTATTGGACCCGAATCAAGTGCAGCCGCTGGAAGGGATCGCGAAGATGAGTGAGATGATGAACGTGGTCGGGAATGCGACGAGAAGGCCGCCTGGTGGAGGGGAGGACGGGCATACCGAGGTGTTTTATACAAGTTTTTACGATAAGAGTGCGAAGAAACTGTTTAAGCCGCTGTCGGATCTAGAGGGGCGGACGGTTGGTATGACACCTTTATTTTCTTTTTTTGCGTTTTTGGTGTTTTTGGTTTGGCGGGGCTAACTGTGGGTTGTTTGTGGGATCAGCATCGTTATTACCTTATGAATCGGCGTTATATACCCATTTGCTCGAGCTGCTGTGTTTCTTTGTCCGGCATCATCTATTTCGGAATAAGTATTTTATTCTCAGCGAGAACATCGCTCCGAGGGTTGCGCAGCTGCTTAGCGCTAGTGAGAAATTCGTGCAGCTAGGTATGCTCCTTTGTCGAAGGAATTAATTGTTAAGATTGGGAGAGCTAACGGTAGTAAAAAAATTAGCTGCGTTAAAATTCTTTAGAGCCTGTGTTCAGCTGAACGACGAGTTCTATAACCGCCAGCTTACCAAGAATAAACTGCTTGAGCCGATCCTGAACATTGTGATCGAGACGATGCCAAAGGACAACCTGCTGAATTCGGCGTGTCTGGAGTTTTTCGAGTTTATTAAGCGGGTGTGTAACCCCCTTTACTTTTTTTTTGTGTTTTAGGGAGAAGTTGGCTAATTGTAGTTGTAGGAGGGGATCAAACTTTTGATTAACCACCTTGTCGAACAATACCGCGAGAAACTGGCGGAGATCACATACGTGGACACCTTTTCGCAACTGATCACTAAATACGACCAGATACACGATACCACGGTGCCGTTCTCTGCAGATGAGGAAGCTAGCGCTCGTAACGCGGTTAACGGCGGCGGGAAGCGATGGGAGGGAATAAAGGATCTTGATGCCGCAGAAGAAGAATACTTTAACGGATCGGACGATGAAGATGAAGTTGAGTACTCGGCAGTAGAGAACAGTGGGAAGCGGATCAAGACTGGTGGTAAGACGCCGGTTTCTGGTGCTTCTGGCGACAGTCCTGCTGGGAGTGTGAAGAGTCTGGTGGATTATCCTGATGATGATGAAGATGTGGTTATGGATACCACGGCGGATGTTAATGGTGCTGGGGCTGTGGTGAAGGATGCAGGGTCTTCATCGGCGGATGAGGCTGGTGGGATTGAGAATTTGAATATTGCTAGTAGGGCTAGTAGTGTTGATGCTAATGGGGAAGAGGGTGCTGCTGCTACTACTACCACTGCTTCTGCTGCTGCGGGAAGCACGACGCCAACACCGGCTTCGACGACGGATGATCTTGTTATGACCGGATCGTTACCGCCGACGCCGGATCGGTTGAGCGAGAAGCGGAGGAGGGAGGAAGAGGCTGAAGACGATGGGATGGAGAGGTTGTTGAGGAGTACGAAGAAGAGGAGTCCGAGTATTGGGAAGAAAGGGGGTGTGGTGTTATCCAGCAATGCGGCTGCGTCTGGTGGTAATGCCGCCGGAGGAGGAGCGGGCGCTGCTGGTGGTGCTGCTGCCGGGAAGAAAATATCTATCAGTTTTGCAAGTAAAGGCGAGAATGGGAAGAAGAAGGAAAAGGTTGAGAAGACGGAGAAGAGTGAGAAAGAGAAGGGGGAGCAGTAGCTCTTCGACCCTTAGTCATTTTTTTTTTTTGGTTTATTTTTTATTTACTCCCCCCTTTGATATCCTCTGGGTTACTTTTTCTTTTTCCTTTTTTTTTTTTGATCATTTTTTATTCTTTTGAGCTCCTGGATTCCGGGAATGGTATAATTTTGGACCAGGAAATTAGTAGTTCCTTTTTTCTTATATACATGTACACGGCGCAAAACATGCTCTTCCCTCCCTTCTTCATCATTCATCATTCACCGTTATCATCACCCCTCCTCTTCATCCACCCTCCTCCTTTTTTTCGATTCCGTTTAGTCTTCTCTCTTTTTTTATTCTCTTCGGTTACAATGGCACCAAACGGCCTCTTGAAAGACGGGCATTGCGATCATGGCGTTTTGTTCTCCTCTTTTTTTTTGTTTACTTTCTTACTTTTTTTGACATACATTCCGTAGCCTCATCTTCCTTTTTTTATTTATTTTTTCTATTATTAACAACTTTATTATAACGTCTTTTCCCCCTGGTATTTTGGGGGGATTGTTTCCCTTTTTTTCTTTCATTATTATAAGTCTATTCTATTCCATTATTTTTGTGATGGAATTTCTTTCTTTTAAACTCTTTTATTTTGGAAAATTGTAGTTTGCGGTGGAGGTGAAGGTGGTGGGCTTTCCTATTATTATTATACAGCGGAGGAACGGAAAGGGAAAGGAAAGGAAAGGAAGAGAGGTTCTTAGCGGTTGACGTTGGTTGTGGTACACAGATGAGATTATATACTTTCGGTAGTAGCACTTATATCTTTTTTTTTTACAAGAAAATTCTTGGTCTTGATTGTAGATTGAAGGACATGCCTTCGTTTTTGATATTCACAAGGTATCTCTCTCCCCCTCTCTCTCCATACTTGATAGGAGAGGGGGTTAGTGGGGGGGTATATATACATTTCCCCTTTCATTGAAAGGGGACAAAAAGAGGGAGTACGGGTATGAAAAACCCTCCGTACTCGCATTAAAAAAGCCATAATACATAACACCAAAACCAAACAAAAAAAAAAAAAAAAAAGAGTTAAAGGGAAGAAAGAGAAAGAAGAAAAGATTACACCACCCTCGTAGGAATCTTCACCACCCCTCTCTTCCTATCCTCCGCAGGAACACCATATCTATGCCCCACACTCCCCGCACTAGCCGGCTTCAACCTAAACCTAAACCTCTCCGTCTCAACAACCTTCCCAGCCCCTTCCCTCCTCTCCCTCCTCTCCCTCTTCTCCTTAATCTCCTTCATCTCCCTCTCCTCCCTCTCACTCTCAACCTTAACCATATCCTCTATCGACACGCCGGCCTGTTTCATCCTTTCGACTTCTATAAGTTCGCTATGTGGCATTCTTACGTCGGCTGGGAGGAGACCTAGGGCTTCGCTGGCGTGTTGGCGCGTGAAGGACATGGATTCGGGGACTGAGAGGAAGAGTTGGTTGTTCGTTGAAGGGTGGATTGGGAGGTCGGTTATGGATTCGTGTCGAGGGAAGGGGGTGTATGGTGTTAAAGGCATCATGGAGTGAATGCGGGATTGCATTTCTGTGCAGAGCGGGCGGTTCTTTTATGTGTGAATTTTTTTGGTTTGTTAGTAAGGGGTTTTGTAGAAGGTAGGGGTTTGTGTGTGTGTGTAGAGATGTGGAGATGGGGGGAAGGCGGATGGTCAGACTGTTGGGACCCATAGTTTATAACCATGTAGTTTGTGTCTTATAGACTAATCGAATTTTTTATAATGGGATCATCATATTCGCCTTAAACAAAAGCATGCACAATAGCATACTTATAGAAAAGAAAAGAAAAGAAAAGAAAGAAAGAAATGGGTAGGTAGGGCAAAACGTATAAAAAAACGAGGGAGGAATGTAGTATTATAATCTTACCTGCTCAACCCACCGCCTCTCCACCTCCATCAACCTAATAACCGCCGCCACTCTTTCCATCTCACAATTCAACTCCGCCGAAATCCTCCTAACCGACCTCTCAGCCTTCATCCTCAAAACGATCTCCTCCCTAAACTCCGTCGAAATAACAGGATGCGCGTGAAACATCTGATTCAACGGAAACGGAGTATACCTCCCTCCCCTTTCCTTAATCCCCTCCCAATCAATAATCTCCTCTCTCGCCTGTTTTCTAGAAACTCCAGGTGCTCGCGAGGAGATGGCTTTCTTTGCGTTGGTACCCGGTTTTGTGGGTAACGAACGTGGGGTAAGGGATAGGTAGACTGGGATGTTGTGTTTTGGAGATGGGACGTTTAGGCGGGGGGCGGTTTTGGACATGAAGTCTATGAAGCCGTTGCGGGTGCCTTCGGTCTTTTGGAAGCGGGTGCGGCGGGGGAGAGGGGTTGTTGTTGAGAAGGTGCGGGTTGAGGTGGAGGGGGAAGGGAGGACATTGTGGGTTGGTGGTCGGAGGCGGGGTGGCATTGTGATTTGTGTGTGTTTTTTTTGTGGTCGAGGGACGACGACGGTTGGAGTGGTGGTGGTGGTGATGGTGAGAAGGAGGTTGTCGACGTCGAAGAGAAAAGAAGAGAAGGGAAAGGAAGTGAAGGTAAGAGAGTTAGCGAGAGGTTGAGGTGAAAATTTGATAGTTTGGGGAGTAGCCAATCAGAGGGAGATGTGTTGGACATGTCGTTGGATATTGAAGGTAACTAACCCAATTTGGACGCCCAACAACGGAACTGTGTTGTTTTACTATGTGTTCTAACTAATATATTTAGCCCCTCCTGGGATTGTGTCTTTGAACAAATTAATTTTACTGGTCTATATTTTTGGCTTCCTCACTTAATTCATAGCCACAAAATTTGTGCTTTTGGAACGTTTTGTGCATCACAGTTGAGACATATATTTTGCACAGTTTTGTATTATTTATCCTTTTGACACATTTTGGCCACCATACTGTAGCGTGACAATATCGTTATAGTGTCAAGGCAGTAACAAACTTTTCGCTAGATTAGATAAATAATCAAAGGAAAAAATTTCTACAAAGATATATATTTACAAAAGGGAGTAGTTTGGTCATGTTAGAGCGCCGGGGTGTGGTGCTACTTACCCCGTAAGCCTCTGAATGTCTTAGATAGCCAATTTTTATAGCTTGACCGTTTCGGTTCTGTTAGTCGCTTATTTGGTAGAACCGCGCTCTCAGGCGCCCGCAGTCTTATCGATCGGGTATTCTCTGAGTCTGCCACCAGGCTAGTGGGGATTCTCGCATAGGAAAGAAGCAACTTTGCATATGCAGCCGCGGTTGCCGCAGCATACTCTTGCCATATATCGTTTTTCTGAGAATCCGAATAGTCACATATCCCTCGAATAACGAGACAAGCACACGTATTCATGATGCCAGCCGCCTCCATCTCAAAACAAAGAATGTTGTATTCTGAGCCCAATTTGTCTCTAGTTTGCGCACACTTCATGACCTGATTCCCTGAAGCGATCAAGCCGTAGTGAATTTTTGGATAATTTCTGGGTCGTAAAAGATTTTGGATTATAAGACGATCGTAATTGGTCGTGAGGAGCGGGTCGTGCTTGTGTCCCGGATACTTATATTTCGGGTTTGCGATGTCCCTGAGGTACGGTTCAAGCGGTTGCTGAGATTTGTCGGGATCGGATTCTAGATCAGTTATTGCAGTCATTATGAAACGTGGTGGAGGTTGAAGAATCCCTGTCCTTTCAAAAACGCCCTTCTCGAGAGTCTTTCCGAGATCGTACTGGATAACTCCTGGATAACCATCTCTTGGCTGGCTGACTACAACATCGCCAAGTCGTATATCGTTCCGTTCTGAAGGTACACCACCCCCAATACCAACTAAAAGACAAATCTTCAATCTCGGAAAACTTCTTTTCATGTTTGTAAGAACATCAGCAGCGGCACATGTGCCATACTCTCCTAACGGCAAACCAGCAGCAACAACGTAATGTTGGTGGATACAACCCAGTGCATATTGGTTGGTATCCTCCGGCGGGTACTCTAACTTCTCGTGTTTGCTGTCAAACATTGCGCGCACTGCTAGGAGTTCTTTCGGCAAGGCGCACACTATTCCTACTGTGTAGTCCTCGCAGGTACTGAAGCTCAGGCCTAAGCTTGATCCAAGTCCGCTATCATGAGACTGGGTCTCGGGCTCTTCGGCTGATGATAAAAGCTCATGCTCTTTGGGATATCCAATATCCCCTAAGGATAGTTCGGTCCCCCTGTTATGACCGAAGATCACCGCGCCACCATCTTGCAGGCCGGCTGGGCTATTTAGAGGTAAGGTAGAACAGAACTTTGAGTGCAGGAGGACATGAGCGAAATCAGAGTGTCTTTCTGCTCCCTCTTCCCCTTTACATTCACATGGCTCAAAGACAACTTGAGGACTATGACAAAAAATGTCATCGGTGAGCTTCATAGGATTCGCTTCTTGGCCACTGTTCCTATCCATAATCTTTTTAAGATCCTTAACTGCAGCGGCGAGATAATAATTATCTTTCGGCAGTTTGGCCCATTGAGCGCATGAGCGGCTGCCTTGTGGTTTGATAATCTCCCCGAATCCACGTCCAAATAGAACGACCGCGTGAATGGCTTGGACAAAATGGACCCAATTTGTGCCAGTTTCCCGAATCCCGGCCACGCGAGGATGAATAATATCTTGAACTGTAGCTAAATGGTTGAAGTCCCAGCCCTCAAGGTATTCCTGCGCTCTAATCCTCAGATCGGCATCTTGTTCGGCGATGTTGTCCTGGTGTTCTACCATTTTATCCAGGGTGTCATATAGTTCTTCCAGTCTGTCTTCAACGCAAAAATATCCCTCCTTTTCTGGATATATCTCTTGTTTCAGGTTGGTTTTGTTTAGAAGCACATCTATAGCAGAATCGGGTTTGTGAGTTTCCAGTGCTTCCTGCATGTGCTCCTTCTTGAAACAGAATTGAGATCCGAAGTCTCCAAGGCGGTCGCTCTCCAGAGATTTGCGAAGGAGATGTAATAGAGCACTGGTACCGTTGACGAGCCAGCCTCGCTTGTCCTGGTCATCCCACAGCACAACAAACCTGTTATGAATATGTTGGAGTTTCCGCACAGAAATGTTGCCTGATACATGAAATGGCCTGTCTTTGTTACCAAGATTGAACGGGGCGCCATCCCGGATTTCCCGTCTCCTAGATATGCGAATCCCTTGAAGAAGACAACCTTTGTGAGGCTTCAAAAGTTGAGACGGCCGTACATCGTAGTTGGCATCCGCAGCCCCTATTAGATATAACATTGTATGTTTAGCAAAAGAAACTATTATTTGGAATACAAGCCACTCTTACCGGCGTAATACCCAGCTTTCGGACACCAGCCAACGACATGTCGAGTTGTCTCCAATTCTGAGAAACTAAGCTTTTCAGCGTGAGAGACGGTATCTTCGAAATAAGAAATGCGATTGCCATCTTCATTACAAACTAAGTGCCAGATAAGTGTGTCTCCCTCCCTTTTTGTCGGAATTAGAAGTGTCGAAAACCCCTTTATGAAGAGCTTGTCATTAAACGTCTGTACATATTTTGTTCCAGCAAGCCCAGCCATCATATTAAGTGGGATTTCGAGGCCAGTATTGAATGCGGGTCTTCGGAGTATCGGATATCCTTTGACGATGACTGGGTTCTTGAACATGTTATGCCAACATTGGCTATTTGAAAGGATGTCTTTTTCTTCTCTTTCCTCAACGGTAAAGCTGAGTTGGCAAGAAGCGGTTAATAAACTTGGGGCCGTATCCGCTGAATTCCGAGGATCCGGGGTGGGTGCCGCAAATACCATCTCTTTAGGACCAAACACCTTTATATCTTTGATCAAGGGTATACAAGCAATGACACCGGTTTCATGGGATGAAGAGCTAAGAGCAGTGCAAAGCCATGCTAACTGTTGGCCTATTTCTGCCACAGAATCTTTGGTCCCTAAAGCTTCAACTACCAACTCGGAAGATTCCATAAGATATGCTGTGAGCTTAGTATTGTCAGGTAGGATGCCTAGCAGTTTTTGATTAGATCGAAATCAAGGCCTATTAGTGGACGCATGGGGAACACACATGTAAATCGTGTTCGAAACCCACTGTAGGCCACTTCTTTAATCAACTTAATGATATGTTTGCCGGTTGAAGGCCACGTCTGGTATAGGTATTGCGCACAAATCAGCGCTTGAGCATCTTCGGCAGATCCTGTTAGTGTAATAGCTCTCTCAATCGCTTCGCTGGGTTCGTTTTCGTATTCCTGTTCACCGACAAAGACCAGCGGTTTCCAACCTGTCATGAAGATCATTTGGAAAGCTTCTGTAGACCTGTGTTTGCTAACCCTGTAAGATTGTGGCAGAGATTTTATGATGGAGTTTTTGATGGTCTCCATATGGTTTGACTCTGTCGAGGTAAGAATAACTTCTCTTCGTAAACTTCCAACTAGCCATTCGAATGCTGGGGCATTGAATATAAGATCCCTATAAACCAGCGATTGGACGATGTCGGCATCCTCGAACTCCTCGAACTCCTCGAACTCCCCGGCATCTTCGCTTTCGGCCTCTCCCTGGGGCGAGGGTACCAGTAGCATCACATCTCTAGTATCCGCTTCGTGACCCTCGTCATGAGAAGACCCTCCATCTTCCACGAAGATACCATGAGAGATGGGGAAGTGTTCCGATCTTTCATGCCAAAAGTTCATTTTCTCGCTCCAGGTCATATTTTCAGAATCCGTGGTCTCAGCATCGGGAAGACTCTCCACCTCCTCACGAGAGCACCTCTCCATGAAATACTCCGCTATGTCACTAAAACAGATTTCGGTCAGGCTCTTCTGATTTACAAAGAAAGAAGGACGTGAATTAAGTTTTATAACTAGAAAGGTTGAACCCACCCCCGATACTTGTGGACGAAGAACATTATATCACGATGTGTCTGACTGGATGCATTATAGCCAACTTTAAGAGCAAAAATTTTCAATAATTCGGGGAGAACTATAGAGATCCTCCCTAAAGTCTCACTATCAAGCTGATGTGTGCGAATTCCGTAAGATAAAGCATCGGCTAATTGGGATATGTAATGCTCCTTCGCCGACGGGGTGACGCTGGATGCTTCCGAGTAAACTGTTTTAACGTCATCGGAATCTGGGAATGACACAGTAGTGGCAGCGGTAGCGGTAATAGCAGTAGTAGCAGTAGCGAAAGTATTAGTTACGGTAATACTTGCTTCTTGTTCGTTGATATCTTGTTGACTGGATTGGGATTCTTCAATCATTTGGCGATCGTGGGTGGATTTTTTTTCTACTTCCTCTGCATCTCGACCTTGCTGTTCAGATTCTTGTTGTATAGCTCCTGCGGCCACACGAATTTCAGTCCTAGAAGCGAGGTGAGCTTGTTCGGCCCCGGAGACCAGTTCAATGATAGCTTCTGGAATTTGCGGCAGGGTACTAACGTCTTCAGTTGTAAAGGTCGAGGCTTCAGATTCGGCGTCTGAGATAGGTGTGGATAATACGGTTTTGATGGGTGCTGTCTCAGGAGTTTTACAGTTGACCATGTATGGTCCTAACCCATCATGTGGTCCTAACCCATTAGTACCATCAAACGCTTCAGCCATTTCCATTAAAGTTTTTAGCGGAAGGACAATCTCCCTGTATATAATTGATTTTCGAGTCTCTAAGCCGTTTCGCGGATCATCATGGTCAAATGGGGCCATATCGAAGATTTTTCGGTCAAAACATTTTGTCACCACTTCCTTATAGATAGGATGGCACTTCAAAATGAGAGACTCCAACCAAGCGAGTTCGTACTGGGCACGAATTTTGTGATAGTCATACGGCTGACCTATACCGTAGCTAGGCAACTGATGATATTCATCATCAAATAGTTTCCCTTTAATTATTTCGATGAGCATCATTGCTACTGCGAGTATTGCGGGGTATCTATGGGGACCATTAGGGCAATACTCCCCGATACGGTCATCTGGTTTTTCCAAGTTAAAGGTAAAATGTAGGCAGTAGGAAGGTACGAGTCCGCTATATTCTTCCCCTGCACTTCTTTCTTCCTCTAGAAGCCAGATGTCCTTATGTGTCCATGGATTTTTCATCAAATGGGAGCCGTAGTATTGCCAAACCGATTTTGCGAGAATATATGCAAGACGAAACCTTGGTGTTTCTGGCGTTTCGACTCCCATTTTTTCTATAAACTCTCCGAGGGAAAGACCGTTACCAGGGATTCCTTTTTGTAAAGATTGTTTGGTGGTGTTAAGTCTAGCGCTTAGAAAGAGGTAGGGGTCTTGCGGAAATGCAAGGTAGAATTGAGGAGAAGCGCTGACATTTTCCAGCCTTTCGCAGAACTCCCCTGGGGCCAGCTCATTGCCCTCTGGAAGCTTCTGGGATAACAGTCGCTTTCTGTGAATATAGCTAGCTATTAATATTGGTAACATACTGCCTTCTTGTTCAAGGGTACTTTCTGCGGGGGTTTAGGTATGAGCTGGTCGTTCAAAAGTGATAATTACCTGAGCATAAGTATCCTTATTTCATGCCAAATATCACTCTCCGGGTTAGAATACTCGTTACATGATGGGGACCCAGAGAAAACCAATTTAAATTGTATTTCTCCCCCATTATACCGATCAGTTTCGTCGGCCTTGTGCTTAGACCTTGGCCATGCATAATCAGTTCCATCCAATTTCAACCATACACGCTTTAAATGTTGAAAACTGCAACTGCACGAGGTATGTAGATCGAGTGCCGTGTATAGAGCATCATTGACATATTTTGAATACCCAACAAAATGATCATCTTCTTTGGCTGTTTCAGTTTCAGATAAGAGTATTTCTGGTGCGGCATCCTTGAGCATCGTAGTCTGCTCCAGGAGCGCTAATAGCGCCCCGAACTCATCAGTTCTTCGGGAAAACTCCTTGAGACCACGATATATACCAGACTTCAGTTTAGAATTTCCCGCGACTATGCTTTCTAGTTTCGGATATCCCGTTGTAATCACGGTCTTCGGCCACTGTACCAAGGCGTACTGTGAGCTGACTTCATATTCAAAGTTACCTTTCAATGGTTGAACTTACTATGCAATCCGTTTCTACTATTTCCAGGATGATATCAATTTTGGCCTTATAGATTCCCGAGTGCTGACAAGGGGGCTCTGAAATGCCCTCTGACACAAGTTGTAGGAGGACCCCAAGCCTGCTGAATGCTGAAACTCTAGTTTCAATGGCTAGCTCAATTGCCACACTAGCGATGAGGGGTAAAATATCATTGGCAAGCTCTAACGGGGTCAAATTTGCGGTAGACATTGGACGAAATGGTTAGAGATTAGACACCACGTCCCCGTGCGATGTTGAGGGGCTATTTTATATTTTGGATTGGGTTGGTCTCGTTGGAACCAGACAAAACTGTGTTGCTCAGATTGGATAGGTATTTGGATAATATTATATCGAGGAAGAAAAGTCATGGTGCCTGATGGTGCATGGTGGTCCATATATATATAGGAATAACCTGCAGGCTCCTGCTGTTTGCCCTAATCATACTGTCTTCTGGCTACCCCGCACTAGTTGTGTTGCAGCATGTTGTCTCATTGCGCTGGCTGGTATCGCTGCTGTTTACACACTGGTTACAAGATCGTACTGGGCAATTTTCTTGTATATATACCTACCGTAGGTGTTGGTGATTGGTGCGTTTTGAAGGACCCTCTTGTGCCTCGAAGGCGCCTTGAAGTCCCCTCTGCAATCGATAAGACTGACTTGCATTTGATAAACTAGACGGCCCGCAAACGCATCCTTCCCCCTACGGTATAGATTGATGGCTTACCGGGAACAAAACCTACAACAGTACTTGGGAAATCGTACAGAGGTTGGGCTAAGCATTTTAAACTTTGGAATTCACTTATGTAAATTTATAGACATGTTGAGGTAGTAAAACAACACAATATTTCTTTCTTTTTGCGCGCCCAACAGCTGGACACAAATGTATTAGTCGACTCTAGCTCTCGTGGAACTCTGTGATATGGCATTGGAAAAAGCACGGTGACATCACAAAAGGTATCGCTATATGTGCTCGCATAGAGTGACTACCTATCAAGCTAGCACAGCCATGATTATAGACCCGTGGCCAGAAGTACTTAAGGATATGTGTTATAGATATGTTCGGTACGAGCTACCCTGTCTACTAGTATACTCTCAATCCATGAGCTTGCTGTAACCTGGTTCAAGACATTCCCTAAAGACTTGAAGGCTGGGTTAGAGGGGGGGTATATCGATGCTGGGCGCGGCGATGCGATGCGGGTGTGCGTGAGTTTAAAAGCCCTTGGTTAGCTAGGTCGGCGTTATGTCATGATCTGCTTGGATGTTTGAGATATATGATACAAAGCACGTTCTTTTAATTTTTATTTTGGGTTAATTGCGGTGTATGCTTGGGGGATCTCTGAAGGGTGGGAATTGGCCGTGTTAATTCGGAGAAATGTGAGGCGTGTTTCAGTGTTTTTGGAAACATTGTGGTTTTTTTGATTTTTTGTTCAGGCTGCGACTGAGCTCTTCCACTACATTCGATTCCTTTCAATAACTAAGGCCGGACGGCTGTGAGGCTAGTTAGTGGGATTTTAAAGGGATATATAGATATAAATAACCTTCCGGCCAGACGAAACCACATCTTCTCGTCAGGTCCGGGATGACCCTTGTATTTTATAATCGAAAATCTCGATACTGTAAATTAAAATTAAAGTTGTCGATGCGGAGCTGGCTGAAAGATCGCTTGTTAGGTAAGTACTTGATAGTTTGCGACAGCATCGTCCAGATGTCTCAACCTGTGACCCACGCGAGAACAAAAAAAGAGCGGACAAGAAACATAGATTGCGTCGTTTAAGCTTTGGTAAATTACGTCCAGGCGGATCGTATCATGCGTCCTTCATCGATGCATCGCTGGTCTAGAAGATCTGGACCGTGTGTGGGGTGTTCCTTTGTTTTGACGTGGATTTCATCGGACATGATGCATTGCATCAATTGTCTCGATCGCATTCGAATTCGATGCAGCCCTTCGATTGCAAAAGAAGTAGATCTGTGGGTGCGAAACGCATGGCGTGCGGGTTCGGGTTCGGGGATGTGCAGGTGTGACTTTATGCATGTATAGTGCGTCGCGTCCCCGTCTTGAAATGCGGAGAGATTTTAGGGAGGGAGAAGAAACTTAAGGATTTCGCATATATATTGAGCAGGATTAGTATCTAGATATCTGCGCCTATGACGATGGAGTCCGTTTTGGATTTGGCTGGGAATCCTTAGTATTTGATTCTAGGTTTCTATTGACTGAGTTTGAGGGGTATCTCGACAAAAGTCTACAAGGACAGCCCAGAGCTTTTAACACAGCCACGGAAACGAAATCGCTTGGGGGTCGCTTGTAATTGATATCGTCTAAAAAAAAGGACGAGGTCCAGGATGCAGGTATATCATCAACATATTGGACGCCAGCGCTCACACATCCGAAAAAGGGCTTCGCTACGGATATAGCTAGTTAATGTGACTTTAAGGTGACATTGCAGTTGCCAATCGAGTTGTCGGGGTTCGCACGACTTGTGCATATTCCCACTACATCCCCCAAGCAAGGCTAAGGCTAAATGATATAATGGACATGCCTAGCCAGCTGCAGGTGCATCTCGGGTGCAACGAGAGGCGGAACGCCATGCATGTATACACAATGAATTTAAACTGTATTTTGCAATTTTGGTAGTCTAGTAGACGTTTTCGAGATTTTCCTAAAATAAATAATTGTTTTTTTTATCTTCGAGCACATGTAGAAGACCTCCATGGATTACTAGTTATCCGAGATAATTTAGTAGCTGTTACAACAACCCGCGTTGTTATCATGACTCGCCCAACTTCATGCGAGACGGATAGCGGGCTGAAAGAAAGAGGCGCATTTTTTATAGGGGGAAATACTGTTGCAGATCTAGCCAGGGTCCGAGGGATTCACAATTCTGTTCGGAATCACCCATGGCAATAAGATAAACTTGTTCGCGAGAAGGGCCATGAACAAGGCTTCTGGATGCGAAAGGCAACAACATCCTTTTTCTCATTTATTGGCACAAACTAGCTAGCCGGCCAAGATACCCATTTTTTCCCCTTGAGAAAGTATGATGATAAAAGGTAAAGGTAACCCAGAAATACCATCTTTGCACACAGGCCAATTGGTTTTTTTATCCTAGCCTATCATATCGGAGGAATGGGTTTTGAAGAGAAAAAATAAAAATAAAGAATATACAATTGGGGTTGCGCTAAAAAGATCATACGATGAGAAACAATTATTGACACCCACCACACCCCCCTCGATCGAGCTCTCTGGGTGAAACTTTTTAAGCATACTTCTTTGCTAGTATGGCTAGCTAGTTTATATTCACAGTGCATACAATACACCATTTACTTTTGCAATGTACCCGTCGACCAACTTATATTAAAGCAATCAATACCACCCAGAAGTTCCTTCTGGGCGTTCCTGCTTTTTCTTCTTCTCTTTTGCTTCCCTCCTCCACGGCAACCCTCCAATCCAATAATTATACTACCAGTCTTTACCTTCCCTAGCCAGCCAGTGTACTTTCGACACACACCTACACCACCAACTCTTTCTTTTCAAATAGCAAGATTCGACACTCCTTGAAAATTGACTTGAATGGCTTCTTCGACCACCTGAAGCTTTTTCGTATTTGCGGGAGCCCGAGAGCGCCTGGGCCCTTGCATCTGCCGCTTTTCTCGATTGTGCGGCACACCATTCCGTTTTCGAGTCTACCACTACTCCCTTCAACACAAATAGGTTCATCTTAGTTTAGCCTCGAACGCGACATCGTCTTCTCTCTATCTGCATTCAGCTCTTTTAGAGATTGTTATCTAGTATATTTCTGGGCTAGCGCTTCTCTTGTTACCCTCTCAACTAAAGTCTCCTTGCTTCGACGTCAGTTAGTCCCGAGAAAGTTTACGAAAAACTTAGTAGATCTAGTTTTTGGGAGAATCCTTTCTCGGGTGGTTGGGTTGCGGAGCTTTTTTTTTTATATTCCGACCTCTTCCTTATCTTTACCATTTATCTACCTATTCCCTGGTTGTTGTTGTTATTGTTGTTGTTGGGATAAGAGGCTATTATCGATTGGTATCCTTGGGATAGCTGTTTGACAGGATGGCATTCCAGGATATGTCGGTTGGGGCGAAATATGCGTATGTTGCCTTGAATTTTGAGCTTCGCTAGTGGACTAGAGAGCTAACAAAACGGGGTTACAGCTTGATTGGAGGTATCGCGGTGTTGATTACACTGTTATTAGTCCTTGGGCGTTTCCTGTGGGCGAGAAGAAGGTAAGTCTTATACACCTCATTAAACCATAAATAAAAATCGCCTACTAACAATAACCATAAAAAAAGAAAACAGCAAAAGCTATGGCAATTCCGAGGCCTAGATGCGAACAAAAACATTGAAGCCGCAGCAGTGGTCGATGAAAAGAAACCAGCGGTCTCAAATAGTCTGCCTACGCTACCTCGCGGGGCTACTCAAGCACCCATAAGCGGGCCTGTAAGACCCAAAGACGACGAAGACCACAAAGAAGAATACAGCCGAACAGCGGGCCTGATGCCCCCTCCGGCTGTCCCAGCCGCTGTCACCAAAGTTTCACGACCACACCCATCAGAATTAACTCTAGGGACCGTAGCAACAGCACCAGCACGACTACACCCCTCCCGTGAACGGCAAGCTTCAGTACACAGTGAATTCAGCAACGTCCCTACCGAATTCAACATCGCCCAAAGGTCCCCTCGTCTCCTACCCCCCCAACAAGCAAGACACCGCAGAAACCACAGCGAAGACCTAACAGAAACCTACCTTCCAGTCCCAACCTCCACATCCCACCAACAGCCAAGGAGCATAACCCCTCCATCGCCATCAATCTACTCCCCTGGGATAGAGCGGGCCCCATCAACCCGTCTCCCACGAATAAATGATAATACCCTAACAAGCCCCCTAGACGGCGGCATTACAAGCCCCAGCGATGACGACCTTTACATCCGCGTTCCACGCCTCTACCAGCCCCCAAGTATGGCCTATGGCGAAGCAGACCTTCCATACTCCCCCCCACGTCGTAATAAACCGCACGGTGCCTACCAACCCGGCGGTTCACTACGTAGAAAACGATCAGTATCAATGCAAGATCATCCTTCTGCGATGTTACGTATGAACTCCAACGCCAGCGGAAGTAGTAGCGTTCGGAGAAAGAATAGTCGTCGAGGGCCGGGGGATAGATTATCCACCCAAAGTGAGTGGGTTGATACACTCACTGTTATTGACGACATGCATGAAGGAGATGAACCAGCTACGCCGAAAAGAATATTATCCCCGGCAACTCAGCGGCAGTTGTTAATGCCGCGGGGTAGCAGTAGGAGAGGCAGCGTCAAGAAGACCAAATCTTTAAAACATATTCCGAACCCAATACAGACGTCGAATCCGGCGAGTAACACCTCCTGGAATAATTCGATTATTGCGGAACAGGCGGCGGCTATCAAGTATAGCACGAAGAGGACCAGGAGTAAGTCACCACCGAAGGGCGGTAGGAAGGCTGATGCGTAGCGGACGCATATTTAGGAATTGAGTAAGCTAGAAGAGCTAGGTTTGGGAAGAATAAGATCATAGCGGTGCAGTTGGTGCTCGCTTGTTCCCTGTTTGTTGTTAATTATAATATATATCTACGTACACAGGGCTTTTATCACTATCATGTCTATTTTACTACGGCGTTAGGGAACATCTCTTTTATATGATATCCAAGACAAAAAATACTTAAAAAGACGCTCTACCTCCTGCTTCATCTTCTATCTGTGGGGTCTTTCGTGAAACCTCTGATTTGTGTTGGAATGTCGTATTTTGTCATACCCTTCCTAAAAGGGAAGTATCACACCCTGCCCGTGGTTCCGTGGCGATTCAATGGATGGCTGAACAAAAGGGTAAAAGGCTTAAAAGAGGCTGGAATTTGATGGTTAGAAAGACTCTAGAGCGCAAGAGACTCTTGAAAAACGCACCAAATTTTCCATAGTTTATATATACCCTCGATATGATCACTACTGCAAATCCAGCATATTCCGCAGCTCTGCTAAAAGCTTATAATATTCCCCTGCTTGTACGATTCTAATTTATTAGCTACTTGATATCTTCAAAGAAATGGAATTTAAAGAGTAGAAACCAATTTCAAATAGGATTAACATCAATTGAAACAAAACAGCATTTGAGTATGACTTTGGGTTGGCTGTTCCTACTACGTGCATCTTTATTCACATTGTTATGTTTCACCTGCTGCGACATCCCTTCCGCGGCCTATCAGTTACAACAGTCAGTACTCATGCATCAATCACAATTAATAACAGTAAATGTGTTTAATATTCCCTATAGCCAGTGTGGAGATCCAAATATCGAACGAAACCATAAATTCAAGCATGGATGTATAAACATATATACATCGAACCGCCCACTACGAGGTCTCATTAGTCTAGGTTATTTGCGCATGACCTTATTGCTTGAATAGTTTGGTACGGGGTTAATATTCAGCGCAGCGATAGCTCGGTGAGGATGTACTGTATTTTGGTACTTACTCCTCTTATGGAGCCCAGTACAACACCAAGTAATTCTCGCGAACCAATTCCACATCGAAATATCAGATACTTCGTGTCATATCACATTAGAAATCTTGGCTGCTCTCGTTCGCGGCCTGCGTCAGTCGCAGGGCCGAATAGAGCGTGGAGAGGTGTCGCAAAATCGTTCTCCCAAACTAGGCTTGAGTACCGTCATCAAAAACATCAGATATGTATATCGACGCCCGGTTGTGAGTTTTGCAATTTGTCCAATACAAATAAAAACTTGTTTTAGTAGAGTGGATGATGAGTGAAAACGGCTGATCTGGTGATCGCGTCTATCGACTATAACCATATTAAGGGACAAGGTATAAATGTGTGCTATGTAGAGGGGTTACCTTGATTTATGTAGGCATTTACTGACTGTGCATGTCTGGAAACACATTTCCAAATATTTGCAGGCTGATGGGTGGATGGTTCTAGAATAAATGTCCATATTTCTATTAAGGGATATTGTACTAAACCGGCCATCCTCGAGACCTTTGCAATCATCAATTCAGCACCATTATTCGAGGCTGCCTCCAGATGTATCCCCTGGTTTCCGGTACATTCTATAATTTGTGTTGATATGTTGTATTTGGTTTTCCAATGTAGCACCGAGGCTGTTTGAGCGTCCAAAAATGGAAGTGTCTATACATGTAACGCCAAGACGGGTAATCATCGACAGGTTACACATTTTCATGATTGATGTCAACTTAATGATCATCATTCTATGATGTCGCATTAAATTGAAGGTTTAAGGATTGGCCAGTTGTTTGTGTCTTCAACAAAGCAAGCGTTTGTGGTTTAGTGGTAAAATTGATCGTTGCCATGATTCGAATCTTCCAGATTCGGTCAGCGTATCGATCAGCCCCGGGTTCGATTCCCGGCGGACGCATTACTTTATCTTTTTGTCTTTTTTGCTCCTGTGATATTTTTTTGAACGCATTGGCGATATGGAGCCCGCTGTCGTGGGTTCAAAATTAGCCTGAAACACTGGGCGAAACAGGAATATCGGAGTGGTAACCACACTCTTTTTTCCTGACGCAAATACTGTAATTATTCAGTAGATGTACTTTTATATATCTGCAGATGTTGATGCTTGGGACTAAGAGGCATTCACCCTTCGTACTCTATCTGCGTACAAAACAAGTATATATTATAGATGGCCTGCATCTATCGCCACCCCGAAACTCCTAGTAGTTTAACTAACATATATGCCAGTGCCCATATATATAGTGATGCCGCTCGGTAAGAAAAATCACCAACGTCTAAACAATTGAATCTCCTCAGTAAAATACGCCATAAACGACCCCGGATAAATAACCCCCACAACTCCATCTGCGCTAAATGGATGAGTTCACACGGTGCGAATAATCTAATAAGGCCCAGAGCATAAAAAGATACCAAAGTCCTAGTGATTATGCAGCTCACTCCCATCCTGCCAGCTAGTGCAAAACGGGCATCGCTTAGCTTTCGCCGAAATATCCTTCCTGCAAGCAATACACTTCGTTTGATACTTGATTATAGCTTCGCTGGAGAACAAGGAGTAGAATTTGGCGAGGGTGTAGAGTGTAACACCGAGCAGCATGAATTGGATGAACTTTTCCAAGAAGTGCCTACACCTCCTTATTAGCTTTTCTAATGCGCCTAAAATGTTGGTACTTGGTTTCATGGCATAACAAACCCGTAATTCCAGGTAATTGCTCCATCGTCTTGAGCCTGCTGGAAGGTATTATAATGCGAAGTTGTATTATGTCCTTGCTTTAGAACTATAAAGTTCTCGGCCAGACTCTGTTGCCACATAAGAGATACCGGGGGTAAAATAATATCAGCGACGAGAGAATTCACAACGGATGTGAATGCAGATGCAACACTGTGTTGAGTCGGTTTGTCGGCGTCAGCGAGATACTCTTTTGTGACGTAACACAACAGACACAAAGTTCAGGGGGCTGGAGCGTATGGGTGTTTGATGTTTTGCAATTGATTGGTGTTCGGTAGGAGCATATGGTTGGCTTGGTTAGGGAGCTTACATGAGACCGACGGCGACTTCGAGAACATTGTCACGGAGGGCGAAGTCTGTTATGGGTGAATGGTCAGCGACGGGCTCGTCATCAATCAATCAGGCATGCATTATGAGATGGAACATACCTCGAAATCCAACCCAAACAGATGATACTCGGCGAACAGCATCTCGGCCGCGGTTGATAAGTGGTAAACTTTCGGAATCTGTACTGGACGGCATGGTGGGCGCTCGCTAGCACTGTGGAAAACGCTATTTGATGATGGGGTTTGAACTCTGAAGGTGATTTAAAGATCGGATGAAGTCCACGAGTTTTGGGGGGAAGCAATATGGGCGCTAAACCGGGTCCGAGTTTGCCAAGAATTCATTGAAGCATGCACCCTCCTGCAGCCAACAGCCGGGTGATGTCAAAAATAAAGCAAGCTGTGCTTCACATTAAGTATGGGGATGACAACACATAAAGATCTTGGTGTGGTAACTCCGCTATCTCAATCCTCTATGGACTACAATACCTACAGCTTTATAGCAATACTGGTCTCGAGCAATACTTGAATAAGCTAGCTTGCATGTTAGTAACCTAAATTTGCTTCGTCTGCTACTGGAATGGCTGGTATTAGCGCTTGGAGCCCAACTCAGAAAGGTACCTGATCGATTGATTGGTCTCGTTTGGTCTCATTAGTAAACCGACAATACAAAGTTGAAATCTCGTTGGTGGCACGGCAATTAACATGCGTTGTTGTGACAAAGAACGCAACACATGACAGGAATGTCAAACACTGGTCTTGCGCGCTAATCAAAGAACAGCCTTGTCTGCAAAAGATTACCGAAATAAAGTTAAAAAAAAAAAAAAAAAAAAAAAAAAAGGTATTGGAAATCTTTTTCATGACCATCGAAGGTGATTGGTGGCATTATAGCTACAGCATAATAGACCAGAAGAGTAATTCTAGGCTTCAAAAGTTTCAAAAAAAACTTTTAGCTACTCTTTGTTGAAGCGTGTCATCCTTAGTGCAGGGGCCATGCTAATCTTCTCTGTATCGCTGTTTGAAAGAAAGTATGTTAGTGGTGAGGTTCGAACGCAGGGTGTTTTGGCAGGGAGAAAATCTTACTTTCAAATTGACCATGTGACCCGAAGGTCAAAAATCTAAACAGTTACTTGAGGGATATAATCTTGAAATAGATTCCGGATCTGGAAATATCACACAGCAACACATTAGCCCTTACACATTTCATTAGAAATCTAGGGCGCCGGCATAGGCACCTATTAGAGAGGAGCCCGGAATAGCAGCTTTGGCAGAAGGCCTGTACGTTTCCAGTTCACACCCAATCTGTGAGGTGTGCTGTTCGGTGTATACGTCTACAGGATCTGTTCACTTATACTAATAAACTACTTTGATAGAAAACCCGGGCATCACTAAATTGAGATCTGTAAGCACACTTCGCATGTATACAATTCCTTGGCCAATTCCATAATTTCAGCATATGCCGAGTATACAGGTGGGTATTAAGATTATGAAAAATATCCGTCTGTGCACTGTAGCGAAACATTCCTTCACACAAGGACCGATTTTATCAAGACTTAATTAAACGATATTACTATGCGGTTGAACGGTAGTACTACTTAAAGCAAATATCCTCCAGACAGGATTTGAGCATGCCCTGTGGGCTCTGTTAAGCCTAGCATGGCCCTCAGAGAATCGACACAACTTCCACTGAAACTTGAGTGTATAGGATAAATATTTATTCTACTTATTCATCTCTGGGTTTGGAACGCTTTCATAATCTGGGCCTTCTAGGGGTAGGCCAGCTGGAGGACCACCACGCCACATCCATTGGTACTTTTCCTGCCCTTCAAACCATTCCGCAGATTCCTTCCAGTATTCTATTTCAGTTTGGTTTAAATATTTGAGTTCCCTCAGTAAGAAAGCTGACCATGGTAAATCGCATCGGAAGCTTCTTATTTTTTGTTGAAGCCCGGCGCCTTGAAACTGCTTAACCTCTCTCGTTCCCCGATTCCCATCAGTTATCAGCCGCTTCTTGCACTCGCTGTCGGTGTAGAAGTGGCAGGTACACATAGATACGACCCAAGATCGCATCGATAAGCCCTCTACCCCGTCAATGGTGATGGCCGTACACTTGCCCTGTCCAGTTACAGGGGATATGTCTTTATGTTTTAGCTCGGCGCTGAATTTTACTGTCTGGTTAACTCCATCCCATTCGTTGTAGCGCTTTTCATCATCACCTCCGTTGGATATATTTATCGAACAGCCAGAGAAATCGTGAAACCCAATATTTTCGGCACAGCCGAAGCTATATGCGGGGTCTGGGGAAGGGATTCCAATTTCTGGTGGCGTCTCGGTCAAAAATCGGTTTTGTACATCGAACAATCGCCTGCCACAATTTTCGTCTGCGTAGAATACACAAGTGCAATATCCCTGAACAAACAGCGCTTTGATATCTGGCTTGGAACTCGGCATCCAAGGAGCCACACTTTTGAGCTTGTAACATCTCCCATAGAGAGTAGGGTCATGTGGGTGGAGCTCGGATAAGCTTAGTGGAGTAGTCTCTATGAACACTGCTACATGGATGGCCCAAAAATCCACTTTATGTCCATAGAAACCGACACGACAGGTGGGCATTGTTCTCGCAAATTTCCACCTGTGGCCCTCTGGTATCGCTGGCAACCATCCCTCAGGTGACGGTCCTTCAGTTGGATTTACTCGTATATGGACCTCGTTGTTTAGCTCGGGGGTTGGGTGACCACGTGGGATGGCATTACTTAAATAAATAGTAAACATGGCCCAGGTCAACAAAGTCGTAGCAGAGGGTGAGTGCAACTTGATCCTCATTTTTGTGGCCCTATTGCAAGAGGTAAAACTAGGTGGTTCTTAAGATTCGCGATGGGAGGTGCCTCGGCCAAGCTTAAGTATCCTTGTAAGATTGATAAGTTGTGATATGGTAGCAGTGTAGGTAGGTAGGTAGATGCTAATAAGGCGGTTGCTATGCCTCCAGGGAGACCTACTTATAGGTCTTATGTCAATATTAATATTGCGGGCCTAGCGCGCAGCTAGGTTGTATAGGGTGTACAGAACCATAATATATATATTGCGCACTGTTAGGTAGCTGCACATCGACTACCAGCTAACCGGATCGAGAGTCCTGCAACTTATGATAGTAGATACGAAACTAGTAGCAAAGTAGCACTTCATGGTCTACGAGACGATTGGTTTCTTAACACGTTTAAAACACCTATTTAGTTGTAGGCTGCTATACGATACTTGCAGGAGTTTGGGTTTGTGGAATGGCATATACAATACCGTCCATTAGCCGAGTCGAATGGACTAGACCACGGATAAAGTTGCAAGTTGAAGGAGGCAATGGCGCATAATAGAATATCCCCGTAGCCCCGTGCTCCAATAAGTGCAACTGTAACATTGGGCATTTAGAACTGCGTGTAAAACAACCCATAATTAAAATAATGGCTGTTTCCTGCGTCTGTAAATCAAAGTCACAAACTCTATAGAGAAAATTTAAAATTTCGGTCCCATAAACGCATTGAAGAATACTTATGAGAGATTCTGAGCGGACTTAACAAAGTCATTAGTACTGCTTTGCATGTTGGTTCATTTGTATGCATATACCGAGACTACAAGTACCTCGTAGGGCAACACAGAAAAACAAGACCAGTTTTTGTTATATTTTTTCCAACCCAATGCTAATTGAAACACCAGCCTGAAGCACGTTAGGTATAATACACCCACCACGCCGCCCAAAATGTCAAAACCAAATATCAAAGGAACTGTAACATCGGTTGAGCCCCTCAATACCACCGATGCAAACTGGGTTAGGCTTGTCAAGTATGTCCCACGAACTTTCAGCCCTCTGTTTGCACTTGCACTGTTGCATCCCTCATGCATGGCACCGCCCCGCTAACCAGTGGGGTCTGTATACAGGATCTCTTACAATGACCCAAACTCTGCCCCTCGAACGTGGGAATCTTCCGAACGTCTCACTCGTCCTAAAGACTCCGAATCTGACGGAGTTGGGATTATTGCTGTCTTGAGCAGCCCTGGCCAAAAGCCTTCGATTCTGCTGCAGAAGCAGTATCGTCCACCGATCGACAAGGTTTGCATCGAAATACCCGCTGGCCTTATCGATGCCGGTGAGACGCCCGAGCAGTGCGCTATTAGAGAACTCAAGGAAGAGACTGGGTATATTGGCACCTTGGCCCAAGGCGACGATGGCGGCAGTGTCAGTGCTTTGATGTTCAACGACCCCGGGTTTTGCAACACAAATCTAAAGTCAGTTCAGCTCTATCAAACAAAGATTGTATTGTTGGCTATTATATACTGACTTATGTTTAATTTAGCTTCGTGCATATGACTATTGATATGTCGCTGGAGGAAAACAAAAACCCGGTGCAGAACCTAGAAGAAAACGAGTTTATCGAGTGCTTTACTGTTCCTCTCGACGAGCTCTGGCAGGAGTGTAGGAAGCTGGAAAAGGAAGGATATGGCATTGATGCCCGAGTGGGTACAATTGCAGAGGGTTTCCGGGTTGCCAAGATGTGGAATATGTTTAAATAGAGGGTCTACCGGCTTTGCTGTCCCGACATATCTAGGGCGCCAACGCTCAAAGATTAATCTAAGCTAGACATATGGCATTTCTAAAATCTATAAAGACGAGGGGCATATGAATTAACTAGACAAAAGGGAGAAAGAAAGAAAAAAACTGATGATAGTCTTAGAAAATACTCTGAGACTCAGCAGAGACTCATGTAGTTTACTAGTTGGATGTTAGTTCCCTTAAATACTGGTAACCCGAGCCTGG
This sequence comes from Orbilia blumenaviensis, assembly GCA_036872755.1. Lineage (NCBI taxonomy): Eukaryota > Fungi > Ascomycota > Orbiliomycetes > Orbiliales > Orbiliaceae > Orbilia > Orbilia blumenaviensis. The sequence goes on from JAVHNS010000014.1 coordinate 921,943, forward strand.
TTCTACCGTGATTTCGGTGACTAAATACCATCCCAAATCGCCATTCTGAAAACCGTATAAGAATATCTCGTGCAGTATTTCTGCCTTGATGCCCCACTTCCGTAAGATCGGCGCGATTTCTGTAAGAATTGTCTCCAAGATTTCCCGGATACTAGTTTCTCTCCGTGGGTTAAGTTCTGCACCCCAGAAACCAGAAATCCAGTTGTCGCCGTAAATGATCTCTACGCCTACTCTGAGCGCGAATTTATTAGACTTGGGCCATGGGCCTATATTTTTTACCCGAGCTCCGAGTTTGGCAGTTTCCCCATCCTCTCCAGTCTCGTAATAATAGTAGCTTCCACCCTGATATGTTATTCCATCGATTACTTCGGTTTTTATGAACTTCTGCCACCTTCTTCTAAAGATTTCCTTTGAGGTTTCGCCATCGCTGAATAGGGAGGCCATTAGGGGGTCTGTTTGATATGGAGAGAATAAAGGTTCGTCAAGGAATATTAGATCTAGGATATCACCACTTAGTACCGTAGATGGGCTATCGTGTACCGTAGGTCCTGGTGTCATGTTCCCTTCTGTATTGAGAGTGCCGTGTGCATATCGAAAGCCTTTTGGAATCCCATCTTGGAGTACAAATTTAAGGGATGGCGGTTTTCGCGGATCGGATTTCATTGCAATCTTGTGACTAGAAATACCGCCCGGGGTTGTAGGGCCATAACGGCTTCTCCGTATCACTGGGTCATTTAAAATGATATCCTTCCAAAGAGGCGTAACCCTTGCCGCCGAAATTTGATCTCCAATGGGCAAATGTGACAGAATCCGCGATTGAAGCTCAAAAGGCAACGCTAAGATAGGCACTGGTCTGGACCCTTTTGTCTCTGCTGAGGAAGCTGGCATCTGTATACACGTCTGGTGTTCCCCGGGAAAATTACTTCCTATCAGTTAGCGAGATTTGCCTCTTTCGCCTAGTAACCTTAATTAGACTTCATTATGCATCAATCTGTCGGTATGGTTGCATCCGATGATTTCTTGGGTTACAAGGTGGTTGAGACGTCTGAAACTCCCGGAAGGACTAACCTTTAGGTTTTTTTGCTTGCCGAAGTGCTAGGAAGCTAGATTTTAAGCTAACGTTGTCCCTCTGAACTATGGAGCCGAATTCCGCGCTTTTTTTTCCCCGCTCAATTTAATAGAACAATTGCTGGAATCCGAATATGGAATGTTGCGAGGTGTTTGATTTGGATTGAACGTGATTGAATTAAGCTTAAAAAATTAAAAATATGGCACAGATACATGCAGCGTGATGCATGAAGTGATCCTAGGCCTCGGTGCTATTTTGGCTTGCTGGAGGGGTCTCGGTGGACCCTGCAAAATATGCCACATGAACAACGCAAGGCCAGTTCCTTTTGACAGGTCCTGACGCGGATGTCTCTTTCTGGAAATCCGGCTCGGGTACTGTGGCCTTCTAAGCTTCTTGGGCGCCTAGTATGCATAGATAATACTCTTACGAGGCTTCCCAGAAAGCTTATGATCGTCAAGACATATGGCAAATTGAAAATCTGCGGTTCCGGGCTTATAAATCCGACAGTGCGCCGTACAAACACATTATTTCTATAAAAGGTAGGTTGAGAATATAGGAAGTACGAGCGTACTATCCGTCGGACAAGTCTCTGGCTTCGGGTCTATAACGTTCTTTTGACGATATTTGTGCTTGCCTTTTAGGCTCTTCCATTCTTTTGAATATTCACTCTTTTATATCTAAAGTCTTTGACTTTCGTCGTTCATTTCAACACAGCCTCGAATACCTTAGCGACGGATCGGATACATTTTGAAGTGTTATAAGATCACTTAGCAAAGATGTATATCCTTATCCCAGCCATCTTGATTGGGAGGTAATCATCCCCACCGCCTAGTCTCAAAAATAGTCAATAAGAATATACTAAAACGTTCTACTTTAGCTTCATCCAATCTGGCGCAGCCTACAACTACAAGGTCAAAACCACCACTGAAACCGCAACCATAACAAAGTATAAAACCACAGTCAATTGCAAGGTCCCGGCTAAGACCGTAACCCTGACCAAAACTGTTCTAAAGCCACCTGGTTTGAGCGATATTTCGTCCTACGCTTCATTCAAAGGTCTCACCTGTATTAAGGCTGTGCCATCGAAGACGACGAAGTCACCATCAACCACCGAGGAAGCTTGGGTCAAGAATTGTCCTCCATCTGTCACTCTGACTGCGATTCCAAAATGCCCAGCGATCCGCTGTCCGGCCGAAGCTGAGCTTAATTGCCCAGTCGCAAGGATCGCAGCACCAATAGAATGGGACTGCCGCTGCAAGGATAGACCACCAACCACCACAAACTATGTTAAGCCCTGCCCATCGTGCTGTCCACCATTCCCCACGAGAGGGTATGAGAGTAGCTGCCTCGGGAAAATGAGCATTTTGCCAGGCTTCCGGCCGACGACGTTGACGGAGGAAGCTGAAGCTACGGCCACGCCAACCAAACAGGGTATTGCGGTTGGCGAACCAAACCCAGCAAAACCATCGGAAAAGGAAGATAAGCCAGATGGTGAAAAGACCGATGAGAAGCCAGCTGATGGAAAGACTGACGAAAAGGCTGATGAGAAACCAGCTGATGAGAAGACCGACGAGAAGACTGATGAGAAGCCAGCCGATGACAAAGCCGGCGGGAAGCCAACTGACGAGAAGACTGATGAAAAGACTGATGACAAACCGGCCGATGACAAGGCCGGCGGGAAGCCAGCTGATGAGAAAACCGATGAGAAAACCGATGAGAAAACCGATGAGAAAACCGATGAGAAAACCGATGAGAAAACCGATGAGAAAACCGATGAGAAAACCGATGAGAAAACTGATGAGAAGCCGGCCGATGACAAAGCCGGCGGGAAACCAACCGATGAGAAAACTGATGAGAAGCCGGCCGATGAGAAAACTGACGAGAAGGCTGATGAGAAGCCGGCTGATGACAAAGCCGGCGGGAAACCAGCTGACGATAAGGCTGATGAGAAACCAACTGATGATAAGGCTGATGAGGGATCAGACGATGGATACTACTGACGAAAAAGCTGATGGCAAGGATCAATTCGCGAAGCTATTGATGAATTACGGAATATTAAAAGGAGGTATGAACACAAATTATTTTAGAAGAGAATAGAATAACGAAGATTCAAGTCCTTTCAATTATCTTTTCAAGTTGTAATACATGCATGTAGACAGTAATCGTTGTCCCTCCAATCGCGTCACAATACTGCATTGTATCGTAGGAGAAACGATATGAGGATGCCGATAAAATAACTTTAGGAGTAACAAACTGCAGAACCAATTAGGATTCATCTGACTCGCCACCTTCCCGGTTATAGGATCGCTGATTAAAATATTGTGATCCTTCCTTAGCAATTCTGGCGGCGCGTCTAGCATGTCCCGCAAGCCATTCTGCGTACTCAATTTCGTTCAAAACTGCCTTTTCCAGTAGCTTATGGAGCCAAACATGAATTCCTTTCAACCCAATCTCGTTTTCAGAACTTAGGGCACCGATGTATCCTCGGAAAACATCTGCAAGTTCTCTGGTGGTAATTTCGCCCCAGTCGCCGTAGCTATGAATGTGCTGCTCCATCCTGTAACAGATGGCGAGGTAGTGGGCTTGATTATCGGTGAGGAATGATTGTTTGATTTCCTGGAGGCCAAAACAGTTTTAGTGAGAGATATTTACAAAGGAGGACAGGAACTCTTACTTCTTGCTTGTCTTGGTCGAGACTGGCACCCTTGGACCCGATGATATCTCCTACAACTTCACCTATGATAATGATCCCAGTGCGAGCGTAGGAAGGCTCGTCTCCCTTTGGCTTGGAGAAAGCCTTTTTGAAGCGACTTCCAGTGGATTCACCGACGGGGCTGGTGCCGTTCTGAGAGGAGCCTTCGACCTTGTCTCTCATCTTCTTGTCGACCTTTAAAATCTCCTTGAGGACCTTTTTGTTCTTGATGTCTGGCAACACAGGGAGCTTAACCACTGGTCGCGTTTCAAAAGGCTCGAGATGGCCGATGGGAATTTCCAGGGGGATGATGTTGCTGGCGTTCATGGTTGCTTTGGTGTTGATTGGGTTGATTGGTCTGTCTGCGCCAGGTCCGAAGCAAGAAAGTGTGTAGATACAGTTTAAGAACCTTCGCATGGCAAAAGGAGGAGGAGGGATTAGTTGTTCCTCAGCGGTGGGTTTAGGCAACCTGTGTCTCTTGATGCGCGTTGAGGTTGGCTGTTCATGAGAGGGCGGGAGATTTTTGAGGTACTCGTTCTTGATCTTCTCGAGTTTTTTGGAGAATGGAATTTTCGGGGAAGAGGCAAGAGATCTGAGGCGTAGTGAGTGAGTGTAAAGACATTCTATAATAAGTGAGATAGTCTGTATATAGCCATTTGAAGGTGGTTGCCCGAAAGAACGGCAGTTGCGAAGTGACGATGAATAGGAGGAGGGGAGTACTTAATAAGAGGATGATTTATATTTGGCATATTACCTAGGTACTTGGCTATATTAAGCAGCTTACTCAGTTGGTATTCCATGGTACTTCTTGGAGACTATTCACTGGCTACCTACTTTGGACCTGAGTCTTTTCTTATTAATTCATGAGACTGTTTCCTTACTTAAGAATGAAGCGAGCGCTATAATTCAGGGCTTATCTGTAGGCTTTGGTATATAGCTTGCTAGTGATACCAAATACCTATACCCCGATAGCATCAATTTTATTGCGCCTAGAATGATGAATCAAGATTTTGAAACAGATGCTTAGTTACAGCTTAGAAGCCCTGGAGCCTTCGTCCCGTTGCATTTTAGTGGAGATTCGCGTTGTTGGGTGCATAGACCTATATAACGTTGCTTTGACCTCAAGCCTGTGTATCCATCTGAGTGTGCTAGTGCTCGACGTGATATAATATTGTGACCCCAGGGTTCCGCACACTTTTAGTAATTATGTTTGGGGATCTGTAAGCACTTGCACTTTGTATTTTTCGATTCTACGACTGATACTTCATGCTTCAAAGTTGCACAAAAAAGGTATTCAATTCGATTCAGCTATTTAAAAACTTTTTATTCCGCAAGCCGGCCCGTTTGCTTTCTGGGGCCCCACTACTCTTCTTTCTTTGGCTCTTCTGCCTCAGCCTTGACTCCAGCCTTTGCATCCGACTCCGCAATTTCCTTGTCCTCGCTCTTGCCCTTCGGGCCTCTCAGCATATTCATAACCCTTCCTTCTGCTGCGACGACATCTGCCCATCCCTCCAAATACTCTACAAGAGCCTTCTTCAATGTCTCCACTTCTTCTTCTGTATTGCCATTGGAGAACCTGAACATCGTCATGAAATCTTCTTCTGGTAATTTAGCAATTTTGATAAACTCCTCGACATCCTTCAGTTTCGTAACCACAAGTGCCAGTTTTCCAGCTTTGTCCCCGCCTGGGAGCGCAGAAAGCCTTTCATCCAGGCTCTTTGGCTTCTCGATGATAACTTCCTTGCTCTTGGTATCATCTGCCTCGACCATTTCTTCTGTCATGATGTAGTGCACAAGATGCATCTTGCTTGGCTCAGGCTCATCCGGTTTACCAACCATCCATGGATCCCTGTAGATCTCAGCGTCACTCTTCAAGAGAGACAGGATGGTCTTCTTTTCCAACTCTTCTCCGCTGTTAAACTTCTCAATAACAGTGGCAATATTCTTCCTGTTCTGAATATTCACTATATCGACTTTGAATCGTCCGGCGATTTCCCGTATCTTTTCTTCGAGTTGTGCGTGAACCTTCTTCGCTTCCGTAGGGCTTTGTTCCGCTGCCTCCCACAATTTTCCCTTCAGCTCTTTCAACGAAGCTGCTCTCTTGACATGAAGCTGCGCCGCCGCCGACCTGGTTTCGCCGTCAATTTTCGTGACATCGCCTGTATCCTTCAGTTTGTTAAAAGCTCTCATGACTCTATTCAACCCTCTCTTTCCCTTCCTGGTCGAGTATTCATCCTTTGGCACTAAAGCTACCATCCTCTCCGCAATCCCCTTTACCGTTTCATGTTTCCCTTCAAATCCACCAAGCAGCAACTTGCTCAAAACCTCCAGTGCAACTTCACTCCACTTCAAGACTACATTTCTCTTCTGAATGCGTTCTCTGAGCTCATCTTGCTTCATTTCGTTCATACTTTCCCTCAAAGTCTTAGTCACAGGGTCGGTAACTTGCTTTCTCAATAGCCTAGCAACTAGCAGCCTCACGTTCTTCTTGAACTGAGCTTGTGGCCAAGCTGTGTAGGGGAATAACTCGATGATGCGGGCATATAGCCAAAATTCTTCCTTAGGTGGTGCTTCTAGTGTCGTGGTCTTCGATAGCATCTGCCATGCCATGCTCATCGGCTGGACACCTGCTGCCAGCATTGTCATCAAATAGCCAAAGAGACCCCTCATCATTTTAGTAGTTGTATCGACTTCTTCTCCAAACCTTGCCTCCTTCGGCACTCCAGCACGAGTAGCTGCCAGGCTCTTCATGACATCTGTGAGAGAATATGCCAAAAAAAAGCCGAGATCCTTGCTTGCTGGCGGGATTTGGAACTCTCGAGATTGAATTGCCGAGGTAACTGTTGCTCGCTGGAGGATTCTAAACATAGAAACATGGTGAAGGTTGCAGAGTTCAACCCAGAATTGGCTGTAAGGGTGCTTAATGTTGATGAACTGGTCGAAGCAGGCGAACGCGAAGGCAGATCCGGATTCATTGTTTGAGACACCGTAAGGGAAACTCAGTGCCAGCTCGCCCTTTTTCATAGCTAGTGGTCCCGTATGACCGTCTTGGGATAGTGGGAGGATAATTCCGGAATCAAGGCCGCTGAGGTACTGGATTCTATTGTCGAGGCTGCAAACACTTGTTTCTCGATTGGTGATTTGCTGCAAGTGCGGCAAGAGGGCGGATTCCTTCACCTTTCCGAGCAAAGACCTGAATTTTTCACCTTCAATGTTGGCAATAACCATGCCGATATCTGAACAATGTTCTTCTAGGAGAGTTGCGAGGCTCTCATATGTCATCTCCTTGCTAGCTGCAACATTGTCAAGGATCTTTTGCTTTCGGATCATTTGTTTAAGGTCATACTTTCGAGTAGAGGAGATACGAGAAGATACGAGAGCGCCCAGGGCATCAATGAGCCACTGAACTGCGATCTTGGCTTGCTTTTCGGCCCGACGATATTTCTCCATCAGCTTCGGGTCGCGGTCTTTACCCTTCGAGGCAAGGAGGTTGTCAATATATTGCTTCTTGGCAGGGGCAATAAGTTCATCCATCATTTTCTTAAGTGCAGTCTGCAACTTAGAAGTGAACTCTGGAAGTTCCTTTGGAGACATAACCACCTGGACTTGTGCGAGGGTATCCAAAATCTCTGGCTTGAATTGCTCAAGCTCTTCAAGCTTCAACGCGATAAAGTTTGCGGATAGATCATCAGCAGAGCATAAGGTGCCTCTGAAGTAGACCTTTGCTTCGCCTTCGATGGACACAATGTTGTTCCAAGGGTGTTTTGGGATCTCTGCTGACACGTCGCGAGTAGCTGGAGCTTGAATAACATCCACGATAGTCTCTGTGATGTCTTCGCCGAATTTGGGGATCTCCTCGAAGAGCCCTGGCCATCTGATGCCCCTATAGAAGTAGTACCGATCACCGAGTTGGATAACAACTATTGATTGAGGGCCAGCCAACGAGGTAATAGCGTTGACCTTGGTGTCGTTAAGAATGTCCTCGACGGATAAAGTATTCTGGGACGGCAACGGAGTAGTAGTTTGAACGATAAATAAGCCATTGCATCGAACATCCGGATTGAGGACACGAGCTTGATCACTCATACGATCCGAGACCGTAAAAACAACAAGAGGAGCCTTGTCGAAGAACCGCTTGTATTGTTCATAGGTGACTTTGGCGCCAGTGAAGGGCTTTCCGACAGCTAAGATCATAGAACCTTCCAACGGGTTACCCAGAGCGCATGGGAGGACGACCTTTCTATCAGTGTTGTTAACATCATCTGGTTCTTCTGAGTGAACAGTGATCCCCTGGAAGTAGGTGATATAGTTCCCGCCCTTTCCTTTGGCGCACTCCGGAAATTTGCAGCCTTCTTCGGTCACGAATAGTGGTTTCGCAGTATCAACGTCAACGATTGTCAAAGCTTCCATACCAGTCTCTTCTGTCTTTGCCTTCTTCTTTTCAGGCTTCTGATTTGTTCCCGATTCCTGGGCGCCTGTTTGTGGCGGTGCTGGGGCCGGCGGTTCCCGTGCAATTGCCCTGGTGAGAGTATCGCCTCCGAGGTTCGATCCACTCGCGACTTGGTTCGAGGTGACCGCCGTCGGCAAAACCGAAAAACAAACCTTGTCACCGCGCCTCCTTCCAACAACTGGGACACAGATTGTTGCTTCTCCGATTGTGGCTTGATCCAACGGGACTGGCACGACGTACATAATCTTGGCAACATGATCACAGATTGTGACAGCTGGGTTTTGTTCCTTATACCTATGCAAAGCCGTGTTGCTATATCCCGATACGAATAAAGCGAATGGGTTTTCTCCCATGTCGTTTTTGAACGTAATGTTATGAAGGAGGGTTGAGCCCTCGTTTACGTCGCCGGAATGTCGGATACCTGGCAGCCCATTATGTGATAGATTGCAGTAAAGTACCATGTCTCCGTTGGTATTTCCAAGGCAGAAATCATAGAATGTCGGCGTTCGGACTGACAGGACGACAATTGACATTTCATCCTCCACAAACGGGACTTCAAGGTACGGGTTCACGAGTGAAATTATCTGGTATTCCTTGAACTTTTCCAATGCACTGAACAGTTCTATCCTGGAAGTAATAGTTTCTGAGAGTGTGTTCAGGTCTGTGGCAGAGAAAAAGAAGTCCTCATCCTTCTCTGAGATGTCGATATCCTCTATCGTGTCATTCTCAAGAAGGACAAGGGATTTGTTGAAGGGGTGAGCTGTGCCATTGGGGTTGGGAAGTGACTTGAGATAGTCCGAAATCTCCTGCTGGGTTTGGAGAAGAGGGTTGAAGACGGTCTTTCTAACTTTGGTGAGCGACATCTTGCAATTGTGAGTGAGGCACAGAAGTATTTCAGCTGGGGTACACTCTAAGACGTATGTGTGCGGGGCTATACACGCTGTACTGGGTTTGTGTTGCAACTGTTGGCGTTTTCAGGTGTTTTAATTCGCCTGTGCGGGTACTGGTATCCGTGCTGCTGCTCGTAATTCAATTGAATCCAATATAGTGTATTGGTGATGTTTTGCCTGGCGAAGAGAACTCAAAGATGTCCAAATTCATCAGATGGGACGAAGTTGGAGGTTTATTTATGATTCTGGGCCTCCTGCTCGTTCGCGGTGGGCGTCTGACTCAAAATCCGGTCATAAGTGAATTCTCAGGCACAACCAAGGCTTTGACTCCACAAACTACGGTTAGCTACATTAGGTGACTAGGAAATTACAGTAAGCTAGCGAACAGCCAAAAGACGGCAGGCCTGCAGGCATTTTCTAGGGCTGACTGGCCGATAGTATGCGGCTAAGCGCGTTTCAGGTAATTCCCAATGTCAGTGCGCTGGATGTGGAAGTGACGTCGACTCTGGATGTCCACTTGAACGCGAACGTTGGAAACCATATTCTTGAACTCAAACCTCAGTATCATTGGGATCGATATTTAACCCAATTCATCTAAACAATGATACCTACGTGCTTCCAATGGGGCTCCCCTAAAAATAACCTCGCGCATGTGCTAATAGAGACATCCAGATGTGTTCGCCATAAATGCTGGAGCTACTTTTGGTGATGCTAGCTGTGCAAAATACAACAAGAAACGCATTTATGGAGTTAAGTTCGACAGGGGTGTCTTTGAAGCCCAGGCCACGCCACCAAAACCAGGACTGAGAATATCATATTGACAAAATTTAAAAGGTATTTAAGGCAAGGGCTCCTCAAATCTCCAACGGTACAATGAAACGAGCATTACGCGTTAGAGTAGCCTGCCACTAATCGACCAAGCAGCATTGGCCTAGCCTTGGATATGGATCCTCTGGGCAGCCTCAGTCGGATGGGTAGTGTATTTTTCCCTTTGTTAGTTTCTAATACTACCCATCAGCTCGAAGATTCTATGTAGTCCTGATAACCTGACCTGGTTCTCATGTCCTATCGTCCTGGTATCATCAATCGCAATCTTATAGTTATTTCTTTCCTTGTGAAGAGACATTAGGGCTCACGGCGTGGGGGTTTACCGATTTCTGAGCTCCCCTCCAAAAGTCAACTCTTGCAAATTTGCAGACACTTTTGGAGTATACCTATAATAGTCATGAAACTTCTTTCTACTTTCGGTACGGCTATGCTGCTATCTGATCTCCCCTTCAGCGCTGCATTTCCCACATCAGACGTTGATCTAGCCCAGACTCCCTGGTTTGGAAAACGGGCATGGCTTGCTGACATGCCGCCTATCGAACCGGATGACCCTCCTGGTTACTATCGCCTCGATTTCCAGGGTGTAATCGATCGACTTATTGACCATGGCGACGGGCCGACTTGCGTATTGAGTCTTTTTGCTTCAGCGCGAGGCAACAGAGAGGATGAAGAACGCTGGGTGGGGTGGCCTCTCGGCAGCACTAAAATCGGATTCAAAGGAGAAAACCGATGCACAAACTTCAAGGACCTAAACAACAAGCTCCCAAACCGAGTTTCCTCCTACCAGGTTACTGGATACTGCGAATGTGAGTTCTACGATAAGGAGAATTGCGAGGATAGTAAATTCAGGGCTTTCAACCGCGAAGATGACTCTCTTCGTAATAACGGTAACAACGACCTTCTCGAAAGCTATAAATGCTGGACGGAGATGCATCTTGATTTATTTACATCCTGCGTTGTCTACTATGGGCCGAGGGATCTCTGGGGTGAAATATCCCCACAATTAGGGTTTTTGAAGTCCAAGGCCGAGGACGTCAAGCTCAGCCTTCCTTACGTTATGAACAACATCGGGAGGGATGGAATATCCCCTCCAGACTCCAACGGTCGATCCGACAGGTATAACTGTTTCAAGATAGACCGTAGCGCTGATCCGGTCGAATCCATTCTAGTTAAAGGATGCACTTGTGAGTTCTTCCTCGACGAGAACTGCACCGCTCGGCTTGAGGATTCTATTGCAGGATTCTTTGAAATCGGAAATGCTGGCTGGGATATGAGGCGTGCGAGTCGCGACTTTCGTATAATAAACTCTTATAGTTGTCGGCCGCCATACGGCGTCAACTGGCACCCCCAGTTTGGAAGCGGTGTCGGCGTGAACGTCGACTATTAAATCCTAAGCGTTGGCGCCCCAGGCAGGCTAGGGCTACCAAAGTCGATATTTGTCATTTATGAACGCACACTAGATCATGTATTGGTAGTTAGTACGGCATTCTGCTTGCTAATATCATTCAAATCCGGCATCTAGATATTATTACGTTAGATAGTACTGCAGTACAGTGCCTAGTGTAAGATATTTAATACGTTCACGGTGTTAAAATATTCTTGTTGGATTTAAGCATTCCAAGCATCCCTAGCCGATCAGTCACAACCGATCATATGAGCCCATAATGTAATTAAACCCCATACCCCCGGAATATATATAATGGCTGGAAGCCGAATCTCGTCATTTTACAATACTCCGATAGCCTTCGGACACGCCATTATGCGGATAACGTAGATAACGGTATGCCGGGCTGTATAAATTTAAATTTAACACACGTTCGGTATGTGTAACACACCTTGACTGAAAACAGCCCCATCACTACCTGAATAAGTAGTGTAGGCGTTCCTAGTCCACCTTGTCTTCTAGGTCTGGGCATTTTATTATCCGCCGCTCGGCTGTGGTACCATGGTTGAAACTAGTCAACCAAACTGAATCCCAATCTGGACCCGAGGTATATATGGGTCCTGGCCCCACAGTCCGGTCTTGTTAAATGGAACGATCAGAACCGTACCCTGTTTAAGAGCCAGTCTCCGAATATCCAAGATATGAATGCCATGACACTTAAAAATATACAGGTACCCATGGACATAATATAATACCTTTGAAAGCATTCCTTGAACTGAACTTTTACGTGAAGCAGTGCACGATTCAGCGTAAAAAACTTCTGTTATAGGGGTAAGGTTTACCGTTTTGGAATTTCACGCCGCCAGGGTTTGGACTCGGCTACGAAATACAAAATATGTGCACCAGTGCATCAATAATATTTAGTATACGTCAAGGTTTTGGGTGTTATAAGGATCCTCTGGAAGGCGGCATCTAAGACCAGCCGCATCCCATGGGCTTGAAAATTCGTTACCTTGTCTACGTGCCAAGGCGGAGAGAGCCTTGATTGTTCTAGCATAATGCATATACACACCAAGCATGAACGCAATAGTGGACACCGAGGACCCGTGAACTATAAACTTTGCTTACCTGCTGTTGACCCGCAATCCTTAACAGCCACACAACTCTATTTTCAAGTAAATCTAGCGCATCACATTTCAATATCATACCTTTATGCAAGCCTTTTCTACGACCAAACTAAAGCTGTAGCAGCCACTTTTACCAACCAAGCCTTCAGTTAACGGAAAGATATGTAATAGCAAGCGGGGGCTATTAGAGGCTGCCGATTGTGTGACCACAGAGTATAAACGAAAGCGGAGGGCTACTAACCATGGCACCCTAACTTCTATTCACGCCCTCGCACAGCGTTAACTTACACTCTACTCTAAGTGGGAAAGGTATCCGGTAATTGAATCTGAAATGCATACAGCCTGAGTTTCAATCCCTATTATATTGGTAAATTCATCAGTTGACATTGCATTCAGAATGTTTCAAAATTTCCCTGGACAAACGGAGGACTGCTAGGGGCCAAAGGGGGGCGAGTATCAACGCTGTCATTCGCGGGTGAGCGTGGTCTCGTAAACTAGCCTCAAGTGCACTGGAGAATAAATAGTTGTTTCTTACGACCCGTAAAAGACGCCTCTGACGGGGCACGGGAATGGGAATATTTATAAATAGGACCAAACCAAAGGTGGAGTAGACTATCCAAAAATGCTAGGGAGCTCTTGGGTCGGATAAGGGCATATATCTTTCGTACAATTTGATTTATTGGTGCATATGTATCTAGGCTTTATCCATGTATCTTGATGTTCTCGTTTTCCGATATAGCTTTTTTTATTCTTTCTTTTTCTTTTTCTTTTATTTTTCTTTTTATTATGACCTTGTAACCTATATAAAGTAGATACCCCCGGAAGGCTCTCATCCGATATTCTCTGGAACATCTAGGTACCTAGGTGTTCAAGCCTTATATAAGATTAGCGGGGCCGAAATCTAATATAATTGGCACGAATATTCATCCTCAGCACCATATACCTACCTAGTAATTGTCTAAATAATTTCTTAAAATTTAAGGCATACTCTATTACCCGTTAATTCAATTTCGCTACAAGCATATCCATTAAAAGCGCGGGAGCACTAGAATTCCCATACAGTAATATGCGGTACTCAAGTTTTCTCTTATTTCTGGGGGTAGCCAGTGCGGCACCGAGAGCCCTCCCGGCCCCAAGCCCACTTAGATGCATTGCTGATAACTGCTTACGAGGTGAGAGAAACTATCGAGACTAGGAAAACATCCACCTTCTCCCATTAAGACAGGCCTTGCTAATATGTGTCTCGGTATGTTTAGCCGTAAGAGCTACAGCACCAGTCTTTACGACTCGTAGTCTGACGGCAGATTGTTCGTCGTTTGTAAAAACTCATGTGTAAGCTACTTAAACTCGAAGGGTTCTTTATTAAGAAGGCTATTTTTCTTGCATTGAATATTACTAACCATTGATCGATTCAACATACAGTACGGAGTCGGTCTATACATCGAAAAGCAGTACAACTATAGTTATCTCCCCTGCCAGTAATGGCGTACAAGAAACTGCCTGTTCACCGGCTGCAAGCACTCCAGTGCCTACATTACCTCCATATGCCACACCATGCAGTAATACCGTTCGCTATTCATCCGCTTGCGCTTGTATCGGCATCTTTCAAACGGCACCGCCAGTTACCGTCACCACTACCAAAACCGTTTCTGAAACCGGCATAGCCACCGCAGTTGCGACTTCTTTCCATATTAAAGTCAGTGGCGGAGAAACAGATCGATATATTGATTACGGCGCCGGCAATTTCGAGTTTCTTCTCACTACAAATGTCATTCAGGCCACTATCTTCCATCTCGATGCTGACAATGTTCTCGAGAGCGATGTTGGAAGGCCGGCACCCTCCGGAGAAGGCACCGCCTCATTCGTACCTCTATCAGTTGATTCGATTAGCTTCCTTTTCTATACATGCACTATCAGTTCTACCTATGCATTGTCTTGTGTGTCAGAGACACAAGGTGACGGAAACTATGTGTCTTTCGGATTACATACTTTCGAGGGGCAGAATTATATCATAACTGGGAAAGAGGGAAAAAGCTGGGCTGAGTCAGGCCAGGATGGTGTGCTCGCATCCGAGGTCCAGCTGGAGGCTGTACCAATTATTCAAACTTGCTGATAACAAAAGTGTAAATAGGGATTGGTAGTCTGTAAAAATTATATTTAAGTAGTTATTAAACATTTATCTTCAAATTGCCTAACCATTTGCGGCTGAACTGGTAATGCACATTTTTTGGTATGCATGCGCATGAATTCGCAACCCGGAGAGCATAACTGTTAGAATGTTTACAGGTTTCTCATTGTAAGATCCCAGGACCCTGCCATGATTAATCCGAACTGTTTCTCGAAACCTGGCATTTATAGCTGTAGTGGGCTCCTGGAAACCCTCGTTGTATTATCCGCGCCTTCTATTTGAAGGGCTTATATATATACGTATACCAAGCTTAATGTCTAATCAAAATATGTTCTAAATCTATAGATCTAAACAGATCGCATGGTAGTGTAACACACTTCCATGAAGCTAACGTAGTCAGACACCATTTATGCAGCAAAACGGCTGTGTCAAACTGACAACAGTAACGGGTAACGGTATTTCTCCGCAGATAGGGCTAAGATTCCACGTATTATAAAATTGGGTGTTTTTTATGTGGCCTTCATGAAGGTTCGAATTCGCTGAACTACAAACCAACATTGCAACATAGCTAGCTATACAATATTGCAATAGGCAACCTATATTGAAACTGAACAACAGCGCTAAAAAGGTACAGTATTGAAGCGTTTACTGAAACGATTATTCTGCTGGATTAGCAAAAAGGTTGAAGCTATGGGCAACTATCCAGTCCGATCTTAGTTGCAAATACAATCTATCAACTAAGGTACCTACTCGGCCTGATACATACAACTAGGCGCTAGGTGGCTTACATTTTTCCAAGGCGTTTGTCTAGGTATACATTTACCTAAATGTCAGCCTGTGGGTCCACAGCTGGCCATGAGTAATATAGAAAATATCTGCAAGAACTCTTCGACGCCAGGATTCCCTGTATAAAACGAAATCCGCCTGCTGGATAACCCCCTTGTACATGGCGGATGCACATACGCCGACACAACATTTAGGTAGGATATGTTTCGTTTCATGATTTATAAAGAGGTTTTGACTAAGATATGTCAATTATCTGCCCCAATGTGTTCGAAGCTGGCGTAATTTATAAGGCAGCACAATTTTGCACCATCCCCATGGATTTAGGGCTAGCGAGTCCACTCAACATCCCGATCTTTCTACTAAAGCGCACCGGCGCCCCGATTTCATGCTCGAATGGTACCGCAGTATTTTTTAAATTTGTGACCTTAGACGTCAGAGACCTTTTAATTCTTACATTAAGATCTCTATTTACCGCTCTTGTATTTCGAAAATTGGCACTTTCTGATCTCGCTTTTGGACACCACAAAGATCTGGACCCAATTCTCAAAAATGCTGTCCAGATTTGCTTACCTCAAATTTAACCTTCTCTTCTCTTCTCTTTTAAAAATTTTATCGCCAAAATACGTGGTTGCGCGGCCAGGTTGGAGCGGATTCCGCGATGCTGATGAGGAAGCACGCCTCAAGAACGGTAAAGGAGAAGTCCGCGATTACATGCAGCTAAAATACAACAGCCGCACCTGCAACGTCGGCATTTCAACCAAGGCCAGAAGCTTGCACGTAAACCGAGGTGGTATCTGGGAAATCCACCCTCTTGGTGGATTCCTAACAGGAACTCCGCTTCCAGACAACATCTGCTATTCCACGGAAAAAATGGGTCCAAGCTTTGTGAACAATATAAATTCATTTGTTGTTTCGGGATACTGCGAATGCAAGTTCTTCGGGGATCAGGCGTGCACAGATCCTCTGTTGGAGGTGTTTAACTCGAATCAACCCGATTTGTCCAAGTTCAATGAGGGTAGAGAGCCAACAGTGAGTAATTACAATGGCAGACTCAATAGTTTCTCCTGTAGGTGGACGAATAGGACCGAAGAATTTGAGGCATGCCAGGTGGATATCAATAATGGCGCTAAGAGTGGCCGTGAAAAGATATTCGGCAAACTCGATGGAACAGGGTATACCGAGCAAAAAGAAGCGTTCATCAAGTCAGACCTTGAGACCGCCCAAGCGATTCCGAACGAGGGTCTGATTAGGGGAGTGACATCATGCCGGGAGGTCAATAGCAATGTCAGAATCCGGGCATGGGATATCTATGGTTGCACCTGCCAGTTTTTCGAAGAGCCAGGTTGCGCAGGGGTTCAAGTTTACCAACAGGGTTCAGGAGGTAGGGATAGTGGCAGGATAAAGAGCGAAGATTTGCCTCCGGCAAAAAGTTTTAGGTGTTGGCTACCATATGGAGTCACATGGGACATGGAAAGGGGTGACTCTGTGAGAGTGTTAGAGGGGGCTCCACTTAGTACACCTAGTTTCTCGAGAGTCATCTCCGCTGAGGAAAGCGCTGCGATTGAAGCTTTCTGGGCGGTGATGGGCTTAGAAACAACAGGTGCACCAACAACGGTATTAACTACATCTGAAGGGCCTACGACATCATCCACAACACGTACAATTCTGATAGTCTCCTTGGTTACAGTTTGGAGCCAGGTGCTGAATGAAATTGTAACATTTGGAGGAGCAGGTAGCATAGGTGAAGATATCATAACATCCCTGACTTCACTGCCTACTATCCAACCCAATATCACCCAATAGACGAGTTTTTTGCGCTTATGGAAACTCATAAAATCGGGCAGCTACGGCATATCAATCGCAATATACGAAATTAGGCGATAGGGCAATGGAAACGACCCCGTTTAGACGGTCTGCATATATAATCACCATCATGATATTATGTTGTAATCCGGAATTTCTTTTGTGGTGCATATATATACACCAGTATTTTATTACGTTAACGCGTTAGCGCTATAGCCAGTATTTATGAAACCTACATATTTCGATGTTGCCCAGTCTCGGGGTTTTTATTCGAATCCTACTCCTTACCTATAAATACCGTAGGGGGTTGATGCTTTTTTTTTTTTTTTTGGAGGCCCCTACGTGCCCCAAAGATGCTTTGAAGTCCCTTCAATATCTTTTTATAACTAAGAAAAATCAGGGTTGTAACGGGTTGTTTTTGTTGTAATCTCGGAGCGAGTCGTGTTGTGGATGTCGGACCGGACCTTGCCCGAATCCTAGACAAATCCGCAGTTCAAATAGGCTTCACAGGCACTTAAGCTGTTGTCAGCAAGGTGCAATCTCGATGGGCTGTCACAAGCTCTAGATCAAGCAAGATTCGCTGTGGGGCTGCTGTAGCCAAGTCAGCTTAACTGTCTAGGCAGCTATCAAGCTCTGCCACCCCCGCATTCCAATGCAAACGGGTGAACCAGTAGCTCGGTTTTCACGGCCGGGCAGGACCAGGTAAGTACATGTACTCTAATGCTTAGATCCTTATGTAAATTCTAAGTGGTTATAGTTCTGAAGAAGCAACTGAATCACCTGGCCAGCTGGACATATACGACTGTGCGCCCGCACTTCTAGCTTCCGCTACTACGCTGCTAGTCGCACAACATGATCAGGTAGACACAAATTATATTAGCAGTTGCAGGACCGCCTTATTTACGAAGTAAACTTATCCGGTGTGCTGCATAGAACCCGTCTCCACAGCCCGGCACAGCCGCATTCAAGTGTATGTCTCTAGGCTGGCTGAATACCTAGGTACCTAGCCAGTAGCTACATGTAGCTAGAATTATAATTAATTGTCGGCATGTCGGTACGTCGGCAGGGAAATGGATCTTTCGCGCATGGCAAGTAATTAGGTACTTACTTAGCTCATAAAGCTTATAATCCAACCCAAAGAGCCCCCAGAGTCCTTTGACTTCAGATCCCACAGGCTCTTTAACTTTTTTTTTCAGGGAGTTCGCCCTAAGGCACCCGGGACCAAACCAATCTCGAGGGCCTTTCCGCCAATATGACGGATTCCACCCCCAACCCGCTTGCGACGCCGAGCTCTTACTCAGACCACGAACGCTATTTCATCTCTTCCGGGAAACAGATATCTTTTCAGCCTATCCCAACATCCATTTACCGCCTCGCACAGACTACCGAGTCTATTAAAACTAAGGGGACACTCTGGCAACTCAACCCTTCAGCATCAGATGACCCGTCTATAACGGGTAATACCTTTGATGTTGTATCCAACCTTCCCCTGTTCATTGCACGCTATGATAGTCCTCTAGTTTCAGGGAATGATTCCAAAACAATCTACTGGGAATTTGAGATCACGAGTTTAGGATACTCCGGTACTCCAGCGAGTTTGGCATTCGGCTTCGTTGTGAAAGATGCTGGATCAGAAGCTGTAGCTACCAACAGCAATGGTAGCCTTCGTCCTTATGATCAAACCGCTCTGCCCAAGTCTCTTTCGGGGCCTAGCCTTCTTTGGCACTCCACCGACGGCGGGGTCTATGACAATGAAACAAAAGTTCCAGGCTTAGAGTTTCCAGCTCAAGTTGGTGACACAATAGGAGTCGGAATAACCTTCCAGTTCGATCCAAGCATTCCCATGATTCCCACAAGAGATGTTAATGACAATCCAAATTCGAAAGCTGGGAAATTCTCCAAGTCGTTGGATAGCAAAGGAAACAAAACAACCAGAATTGCAGAAGTGAAAGATTTAGTGGCAGTGCCAACAAAAGTATTTGTGACTGTTAATGGCGAAGAGAAGCCAATTGAAGGAGAAGTTGCAAGGGCATTTGTCTCTGGCGTCACAGATGTTTTTCCAGTACTAGTAGTATCTGGGCCTGGAGTGGGTGGGAAAGTCAAAATTGGTGAAGCCGTGAGTTTTGGTGGTGAAGGGGGATTGGCGGATGCGCAGTTGGCGGCGAAGGGTAACAGCGCGAATGCTGGGGTAAGTAAACTATTTGACATTTTGTTGACTGCAACAACCTTTGTTAAAAGTTGCTAATGTTTGACCTTCTTTAGCATAAAAAATCAAGGTTCTCAAAGGTATTCAAGATACCAGGCGGGGGCGCTTGGTTTGGCGGTGTTGGAATGGGAAGTGGTGGAGGTTAAGTTGATATGTAGCTGGTTGGTCATCAAATCGCGGATATCCACTTCGCCCAAGTATTTATCGATTTGATTAGGAAGTTTTACTTGAGTTTATGCTTCTCGTTTCTCTCATACAAATAGTCACGGTTAATGCCTCAATACTTTAGAGGCCAGATACCTAGTAATAATGGATTTTGAAGTGTTTAATACGAGGATTCACAATTGCAACATTTATTATTCCAATCTATAGCCCTCGTTCGGTGATTTAATGCAGAGTTGGTGACCAAATTTGGTATACACAAACGATGAAATTAGGCCAAGTATATGATTGATATCAGCGGAAGGGTAGTACTAGTCTCGTGGGTAGTACCATATTCCAGGAGGGTCAATGCTTTTGCCGATAAATATCTGCGCTAGCATAGATCTACCTTCTCCAGCGAGTATTCCCCTAACCTGGTACGCCAACACGTAAACATAAACAATCAATCTGGCACTGATCGCAGTCGCCTTAGTACCAAGTAGCATACTTGAACACCTCCGACTTATCGTCTGTCACTTGGCTCACCGCTTTCCAAACAGCTTGCCATTCAGCCAGTCTTCGAATTTGATGCACTCCAACATAAAAGACCTCTCGGTTGAAAGAGAAGTAAATGAGGTAAGACCAGACTTTGTCGCTGGGGTGCCACTCACACTCGCAGGTTATTATTGGTGTGTCTATGGTGCGTGAGGGACCTACATAGGCCCTCAAATGGCGTCGCAAGTTCTAAATTACCATATCATATTAGCTTCATCTTAATCTCTTGTAAAGGAGACTCTAGCAATTATAGAAGGCCTTAAGTGGAATGGAGTAGATTTAAAACCTTTAACATCCCTTCAACAATTTCTTCTGCAAGGTTTCCCCACGATTTCCAAACTGTTCCCATCCATTCGAAGTCTTCAATTTCATAATAGCGTGGTTCGATCAAGAAGTCTTTGTGGATACGTCCCTCGAGTACATCTTTCTTCCAGCCTTTGACTGCCCTCTTAAAAGAACTAGCCGGCCAAGTTCTGGTGACTTCGGTGACTCTGTATTCAAGAATTGGCTTCATCAAATCTCCCAGCCACTTGAGAGCGATTTCCTTTCCACGGGTCTGTTCAACAGCTCCAATGTACGCGTAGAACGTATCTGGGAGAAACTTTTGAATCTCAAGGTAGCTGAGATTACGATTGCTATGGCGTTGAAGGCGGTCATCAAAGCCATAGAGCGTTCCGAAGTAATGAGCCTGCTCTGTATTCATTATGTTTCGTATGAGGAGCTGGGAGAAGCTTAGTATTTCCTGGATAGAATATAGTTTAGATAACGACTAAGAAGATATATACATACTTCTTCATAATACGTGTCGAATTCTGGTCGAAGAAGCATTCCGTAGTTAGAATGCAAGACGGTCTGGATCATCCACTCGAAGACTTCGTCGCCCCATGTTTGGAGGGTATGGCGACTCTCACCCGGAATATCAACTTCATACAAGGTGAAGACACGTCTGTATGTGGACTCCTTTGTGATGAGAGGGAGGGCAGGGAGAACTTCGGGACTCGGAAGGCGGAATATTGGGTCGGTTCGACGATCGTAAGGAACGATGTGAGGATCATGGAGGTGTAAAGGGCGATAGCTCGGATCACCGACGGGTGGGATTCTGTAGAATTCGAGACCCAGGGTACCCGAGGGAGGGTCTTGCACTGGTAGCTTAGCCTCCGTAGGAGAAGCGGCCGTGGGAGAAGGGGCCGTTGGACTTTTAGACATGGTGGTTGATGATACTGTTGGCCATACGAAATGGGGTGTAAGATGTAGATGTAGATGCAAGAGTTTGTGGATTCTAATTCCTGTTGATTGAGGTGGGACTGTTGTTCACGCCATTCCTTGAGGCTAGGGGATTTGCCAGTTTACAAAACAACTATGCATGTGCAGTAACTTGATTAGGAAAACCATCCTCTATTACAATTAGTGACTTTTGAAACCATTTTGATGAGCAGGTATACGTATATGCCTAAATTGAGATATCCGTATACTGGCTCTGGAGCGGTTTCTAGCACCCACAAGTCTGGAGAACACAGCCCGAAGAATCGGAGCCGGCTAGCCCTTTGTAAGTTATATTTACCATAAAAATTTAAATAACACCTACGTCTTATCCCATATCCAGGCCTCGACTTGGATCTTGAATTGGCCCTAGCAATTACCATTTTGTTTCAAGTCTCAATTTAACCAAGCCATGTTCAATCATACAAACACACGCGATTGATATTGATCAAAATTGGACAAATGCAACATTTGGATGTGTTGACAGGGACGTCGGCGCCGAGTCAAGGGTTCGTGTTACACAACCACAGAAACGTCGGCCCGACCAGCCCCTGAGGCCTCCGAATCCTCGCGATAGCTTCAAGCTTTGGTTCCGACAAACAACTTTACTTCTCCTGGTTTGCAAACGTTTGATGTTAGCCTGAGCATCGTACGACTTTAGGTTTCCCCTGCAGCGAGCTTAAATTTGCGTTGTGCCGGGCCGAACGAACACCGAATCTCGGCCTGTGATTGGCGGAGATAGCGAAAGTGGCCTGTCGAGATGGCCTGGTTCGAGGTTCCAGCTTCCAAAACTTTTTCGGTGCGCCAAATCACAAGCTTGTGATTGCAAAGGACAGACCAGTTTGACATCAGCTTTACGAGTCCCTCGCTACGAAATAGAAATCTCTTCTGCATCTTGGAACACGAGGAATTTTCCCGTCCTGCCATTCTTTACAATCGAGAGTATATATAGCTCCAAAGCTCCACACTCTTTGTTTTGGAAACCCCTTAGTCAACCAGCCCCAGCTTGAGCATTTACCAACTTGTCCTCCTTCCCGCCTCCTTTACGCAATCCTGAATCCGCATATTACCAAGAGGTAGAAATTATCCAAGATGGTCGGCACTCCAGAACTACGAGATCTACCTCCTCCACCATTGCCGAAGCGGTCGTTCGATGTCGCGATCATTGGCGCTGGTATTGTTGGGTGCACCCTTGCCGCCGCGCTAGGCAAGCAGGGTCGCGACGTCCTGCTGCTCGAACGAGACCTTTCAGAGCCGAATAGGATTGTCGGAGAGCTGCTGCAGCCAGGCGGTGTGAAGGCATTGCAGCAACTGGGAATGGAGGGTGAGTAAACAGCCACCAATTGCCCGAGTTAGCGGCCAAATTAAGATCTAATCTTTTGTTTCCCGTGTAGATTGCTTGGAAGGGTTTGATGCTGTGCCTTGTCACGGCTATCAGGTCCGATACCATGACCAACCAGTACATATTCCATATGCCATTGGCGAAGATGGCAAGAGGCCCGAGGGAAGGAGTTTCCATCATGGAAAATTCATCCAGAAGCTCAGAGCAGCTGCCAAGGCAGCACCAAAGTATGCTGTCGCCGCATTATCTATCAATTGGGCCTCTCCGCTAACAATTGATCGATAGTGTAACAATTGTCGAAGCGACAGTATCGAAAAACCTTGTTAAGAACGCTGGTCATGTTATCGGTGTCCGGTGTACGCCCCGGGAAACCAAGGAGGAGATTTGCGTAAGTTACACCCATTGCGTGTAGGTCATGTCTTAATATCAAGCTGACGCTGTTCATAGTATTTTGCATCCCTCACCATCGCTGCTGATGGCTGTAAATCCAATATCAGATCCGATTTCATCCCTCGCCAGGTTCAGATTAGATCCCATTTCTTTGGATTAGAACTCATCGATACCAAGATGCCGCTCAAGAACCACGGAATCGTCGTCCTTTCGGATCGTGCCCCAGTCCTCATCTACCAGATCGGTACACATGAAACACGAGCCCTAGTAGATATCCAGGGCAAGCCACCATCCCAAACAGATGGAAGTCTTAAATCGTACATGCTGGGCACTGTTCTGCCAACACTACCTGAGGAAGTCAGGCCATCGTTCAAGAAGGCCATTGAGGATTCCAAGTCTATTCGTTCTATGCCCAATTCGTTTTTACCACCAACCATGAACAAGACCCCCGGATTGATCCTAGTTGGTGACTCAATGAATATGCGACATCCATTGACCGGAGGTGGTATGACTGTGGCATTCAATGATGTCGTATTACTTCGTGATTTGTTGGCAGATGTCGAGGATTTGAGTGATACAGACCTCGTCCTTGATAAGTTGGCCGAGTTCCACTGGAGGCGGAGAAATTTGACAAGCGTGGTCAACATTTTGGCACAGGCCCTATACAGCTTGTTTGCTGCTGATGGTGAGTATTAGACTCTCAGTATCCTTGCATTGTTCAGATCGAAGCTAAAGAAAAGAATAGATCAAAACCTAAAGATTCTCCAGAGAGGCTGCTTTGCCTATTTCCAGAGGGGAGGTCTCTGTATTGACCACCCTGTTGGGCTTCTGTCGGGGTAAGTACTATTGGAATTTTCAACCCAACGAGAGCCCGCATTCGCTAATGCATAGTTTGTAGTATGCTTCGCCGACCCCTCATCCTTTACTCTCACTTCTTCGCTGTCGCTTTCTATTCCATCTGGATAATGTTCAAGACTACAAACCCACTTCTCTGGCCTGTTTGCATCTTCCGCAGCATTATGGTCTTCTATACCGCCTGCGTGGTCATCTTGCCATACATCTGGGTTGAGCAGCAATGCTAAACTCCAAGCTTTTGCAAGCTTGAGGACAGGTTAAGTTTCTAAATCTGTATACCCTTTTAATTACCCTTTCCTGTACCATAGATTTTCCTTTCTGTGTTTCTTTTTGACATGATCCGAGCTTTGCACTAGAATATTCGCAGCGGGGAGTAGCGTTTGGTGTTATGAGGAAGCTGGCTTTGGGTTTTCAATATGTCCATAGATGACAGCATTATCAATCTACGACTAGACATGTAATACGATTAATCAATAATCAAGCTCATGGCATGAATCTTCCGATGGATCGGCTTCAGGCCGATAATATCTGAGATAGATGTAGACACCTGTCGACAGGATTTAATTGGCTAGCATGCCCGAAATGTTGTCGCTTATCTCGCCCAGACCCCAAACTTGCCCGAAACACCGTCTTGCCCCCACGACGCTTCCTCCTGTGTCGTCCAGTCTTTCTTCCTAAACCACACAAAAACCCTACCTTTCCGAACCTTGTATCATGACGTCCTCTTCTTCTCTCGAACTACCCCTGGCTTTCCTTTGCTATCCTCGTTGATGCCTGCATACTGTTATTATCTTTGATTGTGATCCATCGTTGACAACCGCGCGAAACCCCTGTGGACCCTAAACCTTAAATACTCGGACCAACACCCTGATGCCTGAGGCCAGATCTGTACCATTATAATGGGATCCCGCGAGAACAGCCCTCTACTCGACAGCGGCGGCATCCGCCAGCGGTTCCGACAACACCATAATGACCCTATTGAGCCAGTTACATTACCGTTTAACAATTCTGGGGCACAATATGACCACTTGCCAGTCTACTACACGATTCATCGGTACGGCTTCGAGCCCCTATTGCGCAGTTCGCGCTCCCAGTACTGACCGGCGCTCGTTTTGCATGGATGTAGCATTCGGAATGAAGTTACAAACCTCATCGGTATGGAGAGTTCGAGTTTTCAAAGCTAGGTGTAGACCTGGGCTAATATGGGGGCTGAACTAGATGACCCGTATAGCTTGAAGCAACTCCGGGACCCTCGGATGAACCAGTCCCTCGTCCGGCCCCTCGTGGACAAATATTATGAGATGAAAGATATCTCAGTTGGTACGGCTAGGTCTTCCATGGCTTGATCCTTCATTAGTACTGATACGGCCTTTGAAACTTTAGTTTTCTGTCTTCTCGTTAATCGCATGCAATTCCAGTCCGAACAATCCCAACAACTACACGAGCAATCCGTCAATCTTACCCGTGCGATCCTGTGCGAATTGGTCGCAACCCGTATCCTCCGACGCTTTTATGAAGACAGTTCAGGCCCCGAAGGACTTCTTCTTCTCGCCAATGTTCTTGTCGCTGGATTTAGTGTTTTTCAGGGTGCGCCGGATGAAGTTCAGCAAGCGAACTTGCCGAGGGATCATTGGACTGTCACCTACAAAAGTCGACATCCGGCGCTGGAAATAGCGATTGTGTCACAGAGTAAACTCTTCTTGAGCTCGGGTGCTTGCCAACTGGTCGTCAATGCTATTTACATTGGACGAATTGTCTACACTCCGACTACTTTCATCGACATCATTCCAGACAACTACAAATACCGTCCAATATCGCTTTATGATCCTAGGAAGGCGCCATTTCTAAACCAGTATCGCCTCATGGTTCCGCGGACAAGGAATACGATTGAAATCTGCCAGTTTATTCTCTTGCTGTGTCTATATCTTTGGGTTATGATCCGACGGCCGCCGCCACACCACTATCCTCTGCAAGAGATATTGTTCGCTGTTTATTCATGCGGGTGGATTCTTGAACAATTCTCCACCATCCTTGAACATGGCTGGTTCGTGTATACGCAGAATCTTTGGTCTTTCCTTGAGTAGGTCTTGTCTCTTCCATCCCCACCTTCTTCTTGAGGATACCTACTGATAAAACTCTACCAATAGTGTCGCATTCTCTCTTATATTTGCAATTTACGGTATTTTCCGGCTTCATGGCTTACGGCTTAATTCCACTGAACCCGGTCAACAAGCTCTCGATGTTCTCGCTATGGCAGCGGTTATTCTCATACCACGGTTGGGTTTCAACTTGATGTCAGAAAACATGTTATTCGTCTCTCTCCGCGCCATGATGTCCGATTTTATGATGCTTACTTTCCTGGCAGTCTGGTGTTTCGTCGGATTTTTGTTGTCTATGCTCTGGTTAGGAGAAGGACAGCACCACATCGCTACAATTTCTAAATGGATGTTGTGGATCTGGTTCGGTCTCGACGGTACTGGTATCGGAAGGTCAATTGAGTTCCACTGGTTGTTGGGACCACTATTGATGGTTGCCTTTTCGTTCCTTGGTTACCTATTCCTGGTTATCCTCGTCTCTATGCTGTCGAACACTTTCTCAGGATTACATTCAGATGTCGACTCAGAAATCCAATTCCGACGAGCTGTCTTAACATTAGAAGGAGTCAAGAGCGATGCGATCTTCAGCTACCTGCCACCACTCAACATGTTCGCCCTCGTATTCCTAGTACCATTGAGATTTGTGGTATCAGAGCGATGGTTCCATAAGATCAATGTGGCGCTTATTCGAACTGTGAATCTACCAATCTTGGTGTTCGTAGCAGTGGTAGAAAGGCAGGCTTGGTGGGCACCCCGGAAGAAAGGAAAGCTACCGCCAGGTCTCAAGGCACGAAGCAAAGGAAGGCCAGGGATGGGGAAGCGAGCTATTAGTGTGCCTGGTTTCAGTGCACATGGGAACATTCAAGCGGTGTTTAGAGCGGAGTATGAACGGATGAAACAGGAAGAGTTGGATGCAGAGGTTGGGGAAGTGCCGCCAGAAGTCTTGAATGGAGATGATGTGGAGAGTTTTATGATGGGAGCAGGTGGCAGGAGCTCGGATAGAAGAACAAGCAGAGAAATGATGAGGAGATTGGCAAGGAGGGATAGCAGTATTCCTCTCGGTGATGTGGCTGATCAGTTGAGAGCAATGTTAAGTACAGCAGATGGAGAGAGCGATGGGCCATTAGGGATAGGGCATAGAATCCATGTGCTCGAAGATCGATTGAAGAACATTGAAGATATGCTAGAAACATTAGTCGGAAGGGGCAAGGGTAGACAGAAGGTTGAAGAAGAAGTTCCAGATGAAGACGAGGAGGAATGACTAGATGATTGGTAAGCGGGGGCGCACTGACATAGATGAACAATTTGCTACATACGAGCATCTCAGGAATTCATCAGAGGGTTGGGCTTAGATTCGGAGGTTAGCATTTGAAGGAACATAGTTCCTTTACCTGGTCGTAGACTACCATTTCGATATCATTGTATAGCTAGTGATGCAGTTATTAGCATAGAGTTTGAGAGATAAACTTAGATCTTTAATCGGGAAGAGCATTTTGCGGACAGATACGCTACTCATTCTTTGTTTGTTAACTTGGCGCGAAAACATTTTAGACATGAATATATGGACTTTCAAAACAAGACAAGCGGGCTCCTGGTCAGGCACCTCAATATCACTATCACGAAGGTTAAAATGAATTACCTATACTATGCACATGAAGAAAGTAAAAATATGGGTCGGAACCACAGTTTCGAACCAGGTTCTACCCCCAGCAAGCCAAGTTGCATACTTTTTATGCATAGCCTAATCTATTAGACATTGTAGATCCTATAACTGACAACAAGCTTATCGCTCAGATAAGAGATGCATTGCTCAGCCGAAGCGGCTTGATCGACGGCCTCGGTTGCTTCCTCAGTATCGATGCCCCACCACTTTACGTAAGGCGCGTCCAAACTTACAACCGATAAGAAGAACCTAACCCAGATGCCCCATATCTGAGCCCCGCCGTGGAGAATATTTTATCACAGATACATATTGTGCTGTTTATCGTGATCAAGATAGATGAATCTTCAATGCGTGGAGGTTCAAGATAAAGGATACTTACATGTCTGCACCGATGCTCTTCCCGTCATGCATATAACCCCCATGACTTTTATAAAATGGGTTTTAAAATCGGGATTCTACCGGGAGGGTTAACATTGGCATAACCCGGAGCAGAGCATCTAGATATCCTTATACCGGGGTTTTCCGCCAGGTAGCATTACCTTTAGACCGCACCTGGGCACCGGACAGCCCCGTTACATTATTTAGTGCCCCGGTCGGAAGGGCTGCTAGATCACAGAATATCCTTCATTAACTGGTCTTGTAAACCAGCCTCAACGAAGCAGATCGTTAACTATAGTTTTCCAGCTTTAAGTTCCCATTCCGGTTCCGAGGTAGTTCTAACTTTCCTTGAATGCATAGGATCGTCCTAGCCCGTGCTAAACTAAAGTTAACTTCCCGCAGTGCATTGATGATCGAACGGGCCGCCTAAACAATTTCGGTTTTCGGTTAACTGGTGGATCCGTAACTACTTGATTGCGGCTCCAAAAACTGCATCCAGTGTAGTGCCAAGTATATTGAATAACCTTTGCAAAAGGTTAGCTTGTCGACATGTTATACCATGCAAAAGCATACCATACATACTAAACTCGCAAAAAATATACTGAACTTACAAAACGCATGCTCAACCCATAAAACACACGTTAAGCTTTCAAGTGAGATTTTGGTATAATAGGAATCTGGTATAAGTACGTTAATTTAACATATTTATTACCATCAGACAAACAATAATTTTTTTATTTTTCTTAAGGGAGTTGTTAGTGAATCTCAGCCAGCTAGCTCTAAGCTAGCAGCCGGTCTGGCAGCCGGCCTCGTTGATGATACGCAGGTTAATAGTCGTGCCAGTAGCTAGGCAGGGAGGCTGGGAGGCTGGCAGGCAAGCAAGCTCACTGAGACCCACTAACAATTCCCTTAAGAAAAATTAAAAAATTATTGTTTGTCTGATGTTCATAAGTATGCTAAATTAACATATTTATGCCAGATTCCCGTCGTGCCAAGATCTCGCTTAAAGTTCAGTGTGTTCAGTGTGTCCTGACCGGATACAAACGATCGTCAAAAACTTGGTCCGTTTAGTCGGCGGACGTCTATAGCCTTCATCTCTACAATCATTTAGTTAGTTTGTCAACAGGTGAACATCTAGGTCCTTGTTTACTGAAAATCAATTTTTTTTTTTTTTTTTTGCTAAACAGACTTCTGCATGGTAGTTAAACTTGGTCTTGGGTTCCTAAGCCCAGTCTCGAGGGAGCTTCCTTAACCTCCAGACTTATTGTCCTGCATTATTTATTTAAGTATGTAATGGGGGAACTTCGTGTGTCCCGCCTATTTGCAAAATAGTAACGTCTGAAGTGGTCAGGCATTGCAGGCACCTTGAGCCAGCTAGCTGCACAAAAATAAAAATAAAGAAACAATCCCTGGTCTTTCAGCTTGTAATAGTACTGATTAATCAAGGAGGCTTGGTGTATTCCTTGTCATGAAGTTTTCTTTGGTTTCGGTTTCTTTCAACTGTTTCTTGAGCTTAAATTTTTCATCAAGCAGTTTCGTCATAAGTTTTTCGGTATCGGCTAATCGGGACTCAATATGTTATTTCTCGGAAACGTTCGAAACTCCCTGCCATAGATTGAATTAACCCCCTGGAAGATATGGGAGGCACGCCTGAGCTGGGTCTTCACCTGTATCAGTTGTAACACGTTCGGTTCTTGCTGAGGTGCTCCTCTCAGCTACAGAGGGGACTGCTTCGGCTCCCAGCTGTTGTTGTAAATCTTTGGCACTTGCTTTCTACTTATTACGTACTTTCGACGGTGTGGGTACTTGCACTAATGTTTTTTGCTGTTGGGTGCATTGATTCCTGGGAGGTACAGGGGTTCACTAGTATCCTCTGTATCACTCATGTGATTAATATCGCTCGTGCTGCCAGTATCATGACTGTCTGCTGCCATATTGTGTCTATGCGGTTTCGTAGCAGTATATCGGCTTGAGCCCCAGCATGATTAACTCTAAATGCAGCGGCAAGGCGGGAATATTTTCGGCGCTTTGTAGGATATCCTGTTCGGGGAGTCTGTCAAATGATCCTCCACCGGGAAGCTCCAAATAGAGCAAGACTTTTCTTTGATCTCGTTTTCCGTTCAAATTGAAAGGGGTTCCAGTCCTTCCAAGTAGGCATGGGTTCTAGTGTCGCAAAGGTGCTAACTCAAAGAGCAGAACACAAGATGTTTGCCCGCTATAAATTTCTTGCTCCCACCTCTCTTGGGGCTCAGAGCGATATCTAAGAGTATCCTGTCTCTGGATCGGAGTATTTTCATATTTTAGCCTTTGCAGGCAACCTAGGACACCTTGGTGGTCCCAAATTGATACTGATACGGGTACGGCGCGGAAATTAGGAGGACTGAAGTATTTTCTACAGCTTGGTAAGAGGCCAGTTGGCGCCATGGTATTTTCGCCTTTGCCTGGTCCGCCTTGAAATGTATGTTCAGTTGAGGGAGCCAATGGTTGAGAGTCTTCTCCCACTGGCCTCCGGGATGGTTTCGACCAGGCCACGGCCCATCTTCGCTACCTTCAAACTGATTAGCAGCACGATCTAACGCGCAAACTCGTTCCTAGTACTCCTGCCCACAGCAAAGGCAACTAAACCAAGTTAGAAAGATGTATAGTACAAACGCACAAGAATGAATATAGAAGTTGCATACTGGTATTGAGGTTTGGAGGGCCATGAAACTCGAACGATCGAAGGCAGTATGTATTAGAATGGAAGATCGAAGATTATTGATTCCTATTGTTTGAGATGACAAGAGAAAAGAAAGAAGTAAGGCTTTACTTTCTTCATTTTCAACCCATGAGGCAACCCCGTAAAATATCTTGGGAGTAAAGTTCACGACGATATGCCTACTACACATAATACAACAATACTTGACGTTACACAGGTGCAAAACTACTCAACACAATTAACGTCAGTATAGCAACTATGACTCTTGATTCGCAAATTTAACACTTAAAAAAAGCTATAGCATTGATTAAACTAAGTAGATGGCAACAAGATAGTAGACCGTATTTTGTGGAAAGAGACAACCGTAACGAAACAGGTTGCGCTAATTCCGCAGTTGCATTGGAACTACAGTGAAGGAACTTTGAAGTGCGCCCGGGCCCTAGGTGCCTTTGAGTTAGAAACCCAAGTCAGTAAGGGCATGAATTCCACTACTGGGCCATATAGACAAAGGCTTGACAGGGACAAATGTTTTCCATTGCTCCTGTGCGATGCGGTCTGCGAAGGCTCTATCACTAGCCTTTACAGGTTTCGGAATTGTAGTCATAGCGGCTAGATAAACGGTGTTACCGTCTCCCTCTGTAGCCTCACCCTGTGCTCGTAAAGATGTCGGCTGGAGTCTTGCTGATCTTTCCTTCTCGTACTCTTCGGGGAGCTGAACACCCTGGCTCCAGTTGAAATACTTGGTTGGGTCCCATCTGAGTTTAACCTCTCGCAACCGCGCACTGTTGTCACCATAGTACGCATCCTCATATTCTCCCAGGGACATACGTTTCTCGTTTGTCCCCACTTCAGTAGGTAAACTTGGGAATGGGAAATTGACATATGCAGCTCGTCCTTCAATTGAAAATTTTTTGAGGGCCTCTCTGAACTTCTGTAGCCATCCTCTCATATCCATTTCAAGCCATTTCCCATCCCATTCCAGCAAAATGTAAACATTATAGACCCCCTTCCGCCAAGGGTAGGCTGTTTTAGAATACCCAATATCACATGTCTTCCCCCCCGAATGGATCCAAGTGACTTGCATCTTTGCATTCTCCCCAGCATATCGGTCTTGGAAACGCCACATATCTCCGTTGATGAATCCAATAACATTTTCAATTACCTCCGTCGTGTTTTCGAATACAAAGGAGGCATGGAGACTATAGCTTTTGTTTTGTGGAAATGCCTTCACGATTTCTTCAGACCATTGATCTACCAGAGTCTCGTGGAGGAAGCGACTCGATGGCTCCTCGATCATCCGCCTCTTGAGCATATCCCTCAAACCATTATTGATTATTGGGTTAACCCCTCCGCCTGCGTCCTTTCCCGCCGGCTCAATTAGATTGATAAAGTCTTTTTTAATCCCATCATAGTAAACCAAAAGACGGATGGTGAGCGGTTTCCCGATAGCTGAAATCCAGGAAGAGTCGATTGTACATTCATTTGGCCAATTGTATGTGTAAAATCGGTTCATGGTATCAATGGTACCTTGTGACGCAACGACGCCGTCGAGAGGTTCCCCCTCAATAGCTTTGAGTTCGGGTTGCCATTCGTATTTCCCAGCGACCACCACACCGTTCGGGCTGTCTAGTTTATGAACTTCAAGTTTAAACTCGACTACGATGCCGAAGTTTCCACCACCAGCCCCACAAAGCGCCCAGAAAAGATTCTTCTTGTCAACTTTATGTTTGTCCGGATCGTTGTCGTCTGTATCAAGATCTGCTCGGGAAACCGTAACAATCTCCCCATCCACGGTCACAATTGTAGCTTCAATCAAGGTGTCACTGCCCAACCCGAACTTTCTACCAAAAGGTGCAAGTCCGCCACCCAAAATAAAGCCGGCAACACCCACTGTAGGGCATCGTCCGCCGTTCACGATATATCCATCATGCTTCCCATTGATTAAATGTTTATAAGCATGACCCCACTGTGCTCCACCTTGCATAACCATAACTGGGGGGTTTTGTCTGGTATCCAACCTTGCCCGATTCATCTTCCCAAGATCCAAGGAGATACTATTGTCTGCAGCTGTGGAAAACCCCGAATAAGAATGTCCACCGCACTTTATGGTCATTGGGATGTGAAGGAGTTTCGCTTCTCGAACAACCGTTTGGACATCTGAGGTACTCAAAGGCTGGACTACGCAACCGGGCCGGGCGAAACGATATAGAAGATTTGAAGTTGCGACGGAACGCTCGTATTCTGGCTCTCCAGGCAGATATATGGGAACGCTCTCGCTCTTGAGATAATCTGCGAAATCGCGCATTCTTTTCCTAGTTTCGTTAGGATCCCTTTTATCATCCTCGCCCGGTTTTGTTGTTTGTCCAATAAACGCCATCTTGGAAGGTAAATATATAGTAAAGCGGGTTATAAAAACAAAGGTTGAATCTTGAGCCGGATGGGGAGTGTGCACAATTGAGGAAGTGTGAGAAATATATTGTTAGCAAAAGAGAATTACCTGGCTCGAAGGGCGGACAAGAGGCTAGATATAGATTTTCTCCCGCTGCCAAAACGGATATTATTTTCACAGGCATTTCGAATATTTTACTCTACCCTGGTGCGCGTGCGGCTGTCCTTCGAATGTTATCCCTTCTGGATTCGTCTGTACGTATCTATCATTAACAACGTATGTGCGCGGCGTCCATACATAGTAAATCTACCCATCGTTCTGCAGGAATTCTCCAGCTGGGTGGAGAATTATTCAACTCAATGCCCTATTCCAGCTGAATATTCGCCGCCGACTCCTACCCCGCTCGAAGGCTATTGGCTTCGCGCTTCGGAATATGCACACAACATCTGCCAAGCCTGCCGCTTGCCGCTTTGGTGAACCCCGAACTGCGATCGAG
Source organism: Orbilia blumenaviensis (assembly GCA_036872755.1). Taxonomy (NCBI): domain Eukaryota; kingdom Fungi; phylum Ascomycota; class Orbiliomycetes; order Orbiliales; family Orbiliaceae; genus Orbilia; species Orbilia blumenaviensis. The sequence continues at coordinate 955,569 of JAVHNS010000014.1, forward strand.
GCCCCAAAATGTGCAAAATAAGAAATTTGAACTTTCAGCCCATTAGTAATCTGGGGGCGATGGCGGAGGCAATTGATTCTATGAGATGCAAGTTGCTTTATCCGGATGATACCATGTGGTATTAGTATGTATCTCCAATTGGCAGCAGGTTCAGCCCTCGTTGATTGACCAAGTTTATGATACCAATGTCAAAAATGTAACAAAATATGGTGTTGCAGCGCACATCACGAAACTAGTCGACTCTTCGCCCTGGCTCGCCCTGGCTCGCCCCTTATGCTTGAAGCTCAAGATTGTGGCCCTAATTCGAGGTAAATTCGAATAATTGATTGTTAAAATTTTCTTCCCACAATTCGAATTCCGCGAAGTCCTTAATATCAGCCTTACTCGTCGCGCCATCCGAACAGCGGGCTCCCAATTAAGATTGAGCACTTCAAGGTATCGAATCTTAACAGCTGCCCCAAAAGTATGGAGTTTATATTGCAAAGATGTCTATCCTATTTTGACTTATTCCTAGTCTGAGTCTAAGAAATTCTGTTTCAAGAAATCTTTTGGGATACTTAGCGCTTGGCGGTACGCCCCGGAGTATATAGCTAATAAAGGCTGAATGAAATATCCTCAGGTATTTCGTAGAAGAGGATACACAAGAAAGTCTCAGGTCGAGACAGCCTCCTTAAAACGGTTGCCCGTTGGAACACTTGTGTTGTAAGTGCACCCTATTCAACATGGCTAGACGCTATTACTGGTTGCAGCCCAAGCTAGCGTTCTGCCTCTGCGAATTTGCGAAGGAAAACCCGACTGAAATTCTGAGACAAACGTGAAACTTTATTGGGCGAAAAGGTATCATTAGATCAATACAATAAACTGTCCTTCTCATTGGCGCCTAGAGACTGCTCCTGTCGTCGCGAATAATGCAGGATCATGTTACTAGATATAACTAACTGGTTGGTCCCCTAACCCAACAAACCTGAGCGCTCCATAAACTGTTTTACAATCATGCCCATATTCAGGTCATTACCAAGCCCGGCCGACCGAGGAGCGCACTACCATTAGATCAAATTACTACTTCGCGCCTGCTTTGTTTACGTGCATTCACGAAATACTACTGTTGCGCTAAAAAGTTCTTAGGGAAACAGATTCCATCTGGTTGTTCAATTTTGATTCATTAATAATAATATAGTTCGTAAAAATATCGTACAATGCTAACTAAAGCCCGGTTGCCCCGAAAAAGAATAGTCGACTCCGACACTAATGGCTTTCCGATTCCACAGACCAAAACCAATCCATTATTTTAAATCCAAGTAGTTCCTAATGAAGCTTTGCTTACAACGCAGCAATAGCCATGAGGGCAATTGGAGCCAAAGCGAAGATGCTCTTGAGGGTATTCGCAGAGTTTGGAGAAGAAGATCCAGTGGCCCCAGTGCTGGTACGAGCTGGAGACTCGGAGCCATCAGTTTTCGACGGCGATTCAACGGAGCCGCTGACAGCTGGGATACATCTGACGCTTTCGACGGTAAGGTTGTTCAGGAACTCGCCATAGTCGACAGAGACAACACCCTCACGGCCGAATGGGCAGCAGTAGCTGCGGGTTCGTTCGATCTGGTTGCTAAGGATGAAGACTTGATCTGTGGAGCATGCAACATCTGGAGCAGTAAGGGTAGCAGCCTCTCCATCGGACTTGAGGTTGAAGTTTTCGAGAAGATCTTCGAATTCGTCACATGGGAGGTTTTTGCCGCCGTGTCTAGCTTCGCAACAGGTATTTTTCTTTCCGGCATAGGTACCACAGCTCTTTCCAAATTGACATTGGCCACCACCGCACTCGGTGGCGACGCAGCCAGTGTTGCTACAGTTCGATGGTGGGTTGAGCCAGAAGTCATATCGTCGCGCGTACTCTTCGATAAGAGGGGACTGAGCGTAGACAACAGCGGCCGTGGCGAGGAAGACGAGTGAGGATCGCATTTTGAAATGTTAGGTAATACTTTGAAGGAAGTATATAAAGTTTTTTTTAAGAACTAGGATTGAGGCTAAGATAAGGTCGAGAAAAACCAATCTAATGAATTGAAAGAAGAGGCTCTATAGATTATAGTGAAGCAAAGAGAAGGTTGATGAGGACACAAATTTCAACAAGCGTGCTATTGGGACTATTTATCCTCGCCGCTCTTGCATATACATATCCTCCCGTTCATGAGCTGCACGTCAAAAAAGGGGACGCCATCAATTGCAGTCAGTCAGCCGCACTTCCACAATTTTTCGCAAACAAAGAAGGGCTCATTGGTAGCACAAAAATCCGAAATGCTTAGCGTCCCTCCAACATCAAAAGAGATTGAAGGTTAGGACTAACACCAGTTAGGCCACTACGTGAACCGTGGCCAAATCTCGATATCCGGAAAGGCGCAGGCGTGTTGTTTCTGCGGTATTCTGATCCATCGCCAAGCGCTTGGCGGGTAGCCATTGTCGCTGCTGATTGGCCAATGTTGTAGAATAAGCGATTTCTTGTGATCCTTTGGTCTGGACGTGCCAGGGCTTAATCTCATCGCAGCTGCTTTGTATTAGTGCTCAAGGGGCAGGGTTAGACAAATGGGCACGCTCATATGGGTATTTTCAGTTGACGGGTGTTAGATCGTGTATCAGAGCATGCTAGCAGCCGAAGGCAGAAATACGCAACTGGGAAGTGATCCTGAGGGATTAGTCAGGAATCTCCTGGGTGTTTTATCATATTGTTCAACGTGCTGACATCGAAAGTAATCTAACATTCATGAAGTTTAAGATAATATCAGAAAATCGCATCCCATTGTTGGAAATGGAAGGCATTTGGTACCATAGAGAGCACTTCAGGCACATGGATTCTATAGTGGAAAGTCTTTGAGGACCTAGACCCAAACTAGATCGCTGGGCGCCCACCTTGGCGGAAGCTTCAAATTCACAGCCCCAGATGGCTCACGTTAGCGCAAATCGGGTAGGATGTGGCAAAAAGGATCATGATTGAGAAAAGAACCTTGTGGTTCAGATCCATATACCAATCCCACGGTCCAGCGTAGGTAACTATGACTAACAACCGTTGAGGGCGGGGCATCTTGACAGGTGCCATGGGAAGCCGACCCTGGCCAGAAATCGAGAAGCATCGCAATGGTAGCACAAAATATAAGCTTAACATCCAGTGATATCGATTAAGCGAGCAGAGTGTTCTGCTTGGCGGGATAACCAAGGCTTTGGGCGACCTTCAAGGCGAACCAGATATGAATTTCTTTAAGGGTTTCTAAACACAAAGCCACGAAGAACAAATCTAAAAGGGAAAGTAATAATGCAAAGTCTAGCAGTCGCTACATGTTTAACATAAACCCACTTGCTAGTATAACAGCTTAATATATCCTGGTGTTGAAGCTTATATCGCAAAAATAGCAGCATCGGTTCTTGCATAGGTGTATCTAAGCCATGCATGGCCGCGAATATAACTACGTCAAGCCAAAACTAGCCACCACAGTTTGGCCCAATTTCCATGACTATTTAGATTAATTTACTACGCACCAACAAAGAATGATAACCATCGCCATTGCCCTCTGCATACGTATACCCTCCAACATACCTAAAGAATTGGCAGTTGTCAATAACCGCAATTCCCCCGCTCGCAACATCACGGCTAATGTCACGAAACACGGGTTAGCAAATTTATATACCTCCCAACACCGATTCACAAACCTCTGTCTTTGAGACGAGAGAACTCACCAGTAGGATGCATGCTGCGTCTTGCCTATTTCTCTGTGATGACTGACCAACCCAACTACAATCTTCGGGGTTACAGAACACTCCCACATGAAGTCGTGCCGAGATTCCAAAGGTAATTTTAGCAGGCAAGAGCATCGGCGCGAGAGTATGTATCAGTGAGACGGCATTGATACTCGCGCTTAAAGATTTTATTGCAAGCAGGGATTCCTAAATTACCATTTAAAGTACTATTAGCATACCGCAACAACCAATGGGACTATTGCTTTGGTTGGGACCCTTACCCTCGACTGGTTGACCGAGATTCAACTCAATACCTCTTGGAAGCGACCTAGTCAGGTCCTTGTTAGTAAGCCCAAGCTCTTTGGGGAACAACAACCCTGGACCAGGCTTGATTAACTTGACATAGTCTACTTCTACGTCTTTCTCGGAAGTTGGCCCTACTGATAATGCACTGACACCGGCGAGGAGGTAAAGAACGGAGGTAACAATAATCTTGGTAGAAACCATTCCTATCGACTTTGAAAGGAATTAGCGAAAAGGTAGTCGAAAGAACTGATAGATAAGAAAACAGGCTCAGTGAGTATGTGTTTTGTTTAATACCAAAGCACTCGGGGACTGTATCTTTGAATTTTAGTGATGATCGTAGAGTGAGAGACAGGATGAGGAGCTATCCGAACCTCTTTTATAACTGGATTGACTTATCTATTCTATCAATTAATCATCCTTGGATTTTGAGATATTCCGGTATCCTATGGTCTCGGGGATCCAGACGCACACAAAATCGAAGTATCCTACTATATCTCCTTTCACTTATATACAACCATGTAGAGCCTCTTCTGCAAACCACTTTGCAGCTCCTAGACCTTGATGCGCGTATACGTTCTTGCTTATTATTATCATTAGCGGGATATAAGAGCACTAGTAAAATAAGATGCGTATGTAACGTTACAAGTTAGACGTCTTCAACTACTTACCTATATAAATAAATATGCTTGCCTCGTCCTACGTATTACAAGACCTGGGACCCAGGTTACTACCAGGCCATCTCATGATAAGGTAATAACGCTCCTGATATCTCCATATATTTTTCACACGACCAGGATTCACCAGACCGCTCCCGATATTGAATAGATCCGATTCGTTATCATAATTATTGTAGCTAGAAATAACACTATAATGTCCTTGGGAACTACTTTACTGATACTGGTAAATACGGGCCTTTCCTAGATACACCCTAACCTTCGGGTGAAAACTGCGCTGAGATATCAGTGGTGCGATAAAGCTACAAAAATACTAGTAACGACGTATAATGCCGGGAACTCATCAATAACATAATTTCACCACGTCAAAGGATTTAATCCGTATTATATCCCATTAGACCTAGAATCACGTCGTTTAGGTGTTACCACTCGCCAACTCATATTCCTATATTAAAAAATCACGATATTATTAGTGTATAGGAAGTGGAAAATCCTCAGTTCAGTGTCTGAGATGCATTCGTATTATCATTACGACAGTCCAGTTCTCCATCATACTAAAAAAGAAAAGAATGAGAGGATGAGAAAAAGGTACAGTATCCCATTAATTAATGAAAAACAACCCGCTCGTATCTCCAAAACCCATGACGCGTAAGAGAGGCGAGCAATCTATTTATCGGAGATTGGGAAGTCCTTGCCGCTCTGCTTCTTGTACTGGTCTCGGATGACTATATCACACATGAACACGAAGCATGTTAGCCTGAGCCACGACTTTTTTTTTTTTTTTTTGGGGTGTGTGAAACAGCATCATATCATGGGTGTTCAAGAAGGATGGATCTTACAGTCAGAGATAGCTTCATCCTTGGCCTGTTCGGCAGCGGACTCGTTGTCCTGAGGTCCTTGTCCCAAGAATTTCTCTTGGACGTAGTCGACGGCTGTGTTGTGTTGAGGTAAACGTTAGCACATGTTCACCTGTAGCTGGTCCTGCGCGTGGGAGGTATATCATGATGTCATAGTTGATAAAACCACAAGAGAGTTGCATAGACCATGCCGATGGGGTCTCTCGGACTGCATAGCAGTTGAAAATACCAGAACGGGAGATTGAATTATTTACCTTTGTCGAGACCGTCTTCCTTCTGTTCACCCTTTTGGCCGCCACCAGCTTGTTCGTTCAGGAAACCCTGGGCCTTGCCGAGGAAGCCGCCTTCGTCCTTACGCTCTCCCTCTGTCCTCCTCTCACCTTCGCTGCTACCTCCACCGAGATTCTTGATAAAGCTGTCCATAGTGAAGAAATAAGGTATTACAATAAGTAGACTAGAATGGGCTTTGAAGTGGCTTGTGGTGATAGTATTGAATCGAGTGAGGATGATGATATGGTGTCATTGAGGAGCAAGTTCAGGGAAAGCGGGGCCATTTATACATCCCACTGTACTTCACGCATCTGATCGAATAACAGGATTTGCAGCTGAAAGCATTCTCTTGCATTGGCATCCCGCCCCTCTTTTCTGCTTTTCTCCTGCATGCATACATTGCACCGCCTCGTCCCATCGATTCATGAGCTCATAGCTACCCCCTCCCTACGTAGGCCTATGAATCTGGGAAAGCTAAAGGGTGGGGTTGTACCATTCGATCCAGAAGGACATTCCGTGTTCTAACTAAGAGCCCTGCACTAAAAGAATTAAGCTCGCGACCAAACGGCATGGGATCCCCGCCGCTAACGCAAAATTCGTTTAAGCTTTATCTCCGAAGGTTGTGATAATGGGTTTGGCAGGCCCCAACATTCTTAGGTTTCTCTTGGGATTACACAATTACAGCTAGGGATATCGAAGCGTGCTCATCGTTGTCATCGGCGTTGAGCGTGCCTACATGCTTCACAGCCTCCACCGTTTAGTGCCTGCTGCAGCGCTGAAAGGTGCAGACATCGCTTAGAGCATACCTATGACGAGCTGGATGGCGCACGCCTAGACTGGTTCTGGAATTTCAGGTCGGGGACCTTGGGCCTATCAAAAGAAGAGCTGCCCCTGCGCAAGACACATTTCCGGAATTAAAAAACTTCATGCAGGTTGTTGGGAGGATACAGTACTTTTTCGCAACTTCGGAGCCCCAGAGTCGTTTTACGATGAAGAGAGACTGGATGGCCTGAGGGATGGCGTGTAAAAGCCATCCGCAAGGGTGTGGAGGCTACACGTCCACATCTGGGATTTCAATTTCCGATCACAACTGGAAAAAAGGCGAGATTTGCACGTATAATGAATTTTGCGTGTTGATTCGGGTCGGCAGTAGCTTAGATTAGTCAGATTGATTTCTCTAAACGGCTATTTCAAAGTTCCCATGAGAAATCCGGATTCTGGGGGCTTCCCAAATTTAATAGTTGTTTAGGGAACGATGCCTAATATGCCCAATGCACGATGTGCCCAGCGATGTAATATGGTGCCAACGCTGCTTGCGTCACAAAATCTTCCCGTTCCATGCTGGATATCAGAGTGTGTAAAAATCAAACGCCAATGAAAAACGAATGGTCGGTAAGTGTATTCCGTCGTATATGCTAAAAATGCAGATGGTATCCAAAAAAAAATCGCTTGAAATATAGGAAAGAGGAAAATATAGAAAGGTCAGAAAATATACAGATGAAGTGTAGTTATCGGTTTGCCGGCGGCGGGATCGGTATATCCAAGATCTCGGCCGCATTGCCCCGACTATATGGTGGCAGTTCAGGATCGGCTTCTCCTTCTCCAACGGTCCTATGCACTGGCATCCTCGGTATAACAACAATCTCGCTTTCCTGTACCATATCCATCTCTGGCTGAGCTCCGCCTCCGTCAGCAAAAAGATTTAATCTTGAGCCACCTCTTTCCTCATCCATCCTCGCCTGAAGTTTCTTCTGGTTATATTGAACCAGTACCCATGTACATGCTACTAGCACAGAGAATGCATATACAATCGCGACGATATTGGCTGCAAATGTCGATACCCATAGGAATGTCATTAAGGCGATGAAAACGAGGACACTTGTTACCAAGCCTATGATAGCCAACGCCGGCGTTGGCGGGTGGTTCCTCGGTCTGCGCCGATGTACCAAATACGACAAGGAAATCGGCCGCGAGGGTCCTCGGTGCACAAATGCATTAGGTATTCTAGTAAATTGCGAACGGGCAGCCGAATGAAGGCGTTGGAAGGCGTTCTGAGGCGGAGCTGGTATTGTGTTGTCCGCTGGAGGGAATTGAGGGTGAGGTGGGATGTTGTATGTTACGGTTGGTGCAGGCGCTGGTGGAGGAGGCGCTGGTGCGGCGTATTGGTTCATTATTTGATTACTTTGATTATTTGTTCCGGGCAGATTAGGTGTAGATTCATTTATCGTAGTTAAATGTCCTTGGAAACGGGAAGATTGCCCTTGGCCATAGTACTCCGCGCTCGGTGGGACGCCCATTGTGTTTGCCGCAGAACTTTGTTCTCGAGAAGTGGGAAGAGAAGGATATGACATGTCGGAGGAAGTAGAATTTGGAGGCGCCCCGGACGATTGTTGTATTAAATAACTATATCGATTCGTAATGGGGGCATCCACGGCGCTGATTGAACTAACGGGGCTCGCACTCATACCACGATCCCGTTGTATTCGACTATTGTGCCGAGATGGTAGTGAAACCGGGGAGGGAAGTCTGTAGGAAGGAATTCGGCTCAGACTGTTGTAGACCCCCGTGTTTAAGGTATTTGTGTATGAGAAAGATTCAACTTCCCTATTTGGATCAGACTCTGCTGCAATACTTGAGATCAATGGAATTGCACTGTAACGGTGAAAATTAGGACTGAGACTCCCGTTTGTTACACCAGCAGCCGTAGGATCCGTAGGAGGGGAAGGCGGATGAGGGGCAGACGGAAGAAAAGAATCATCGAGAGATTGTCGAGCATGGTGTGAGAAAGGAGGAAGAGAAGATATGCTATGTGTAGGTCGAGGCATCGCGAGTGACCGGGCACCCGTACCCGAACGGAACTGAACGCGCTACTCGGCTGGTGGCGTTCCTGCAGGTGACAACGGCGCGGCTCCTTGGGACGATTCTCGAGACCAAGACTAGAAGAGTTCGTTCAGTGCATTGGGCGCCGCGCTTCGGCAGGTCGATGGAACAGGGTCTTTCTTTGGTATTAATTTCGAACCTTTCGGTCTCGTATTGTTAGTAGTAAAAGATTGCAACATATGTATGTAGACGATGTTGCAGAGTTGTCGAAACGCCTGAGAAGAGGCTTACACTCTCAAACCATGCAAATGCGAACACCCCAAATTAAATTTAAAAGGATGGGTGCTTAATTAGTAGGGAGATGGCGATTGCGACCCAAGAAAAAAAATATTTCAAGCTAATGAAGACCCGAGGATCAACAAGCGTAAGAGAGGCAAAGGCAAGTAGAAGAACGAACGAGAAGGTCGAATGTAACATTGGAGACAAGGGAGACTTAAAAAGAAAATCGAATTGCGAGGTAAGCGGGCCAAAGCATAAGGAGGGTCTTCCACCACCATCCAATTCGAAAATGGAGAGATCCCCGGCAACCAAATGCCCCATCGAGATCCGGACTGGGAGCCTACAGGGGTCTGCCGCAGGAGCGAATGTGAGTCGTCTAGTCTGGAGGACCGGATTTCATCGATACCATTTTGCCCATCTTCTCCTTCCCGAGACAGTCAACAGGCTTTAAACCCGCACTAGAAATAGTAACACGCGAGCATGGGTTCTTATCGCCATGAGGTTTGACAAAGGTTGTTGCCGAAGGAGGACAAGGCCCTACACGTGGAGAATCTTTGTGAAGAATATCTCAACACCAAGAACCCAGCCATGGTGGTATTTCAGATTTAGTAATATATCTTATCAGCAATACCACTGAATCAGCGGAGTTAGTAGAGGGGCAAAGTTACGCCGGACTAATACTATAAAACATCATCAGACGAAAAATTTTTAGTTCAAGAACGTTTAGCGGGGTAGAGATCTCGTACTAGCTGTCGAATGCAATGGCTGGCCATGGCTCACTAATCCAATAGTTTTTCTCGCCAGCCATGCATTGATGTTTAACTGGGACTAGCGTCCGCAATATCCTGCTGAAAGGCTTGACGACAAATCCACAAAATCTCAGAGGTTCGAGGTCGATTTGACTTGACGAGCTTGCCATTCTTTCGGACTATCCGGTAAGTATCTAAGTGGTTAGCTACAGTTCCACTCTGCATACTGCCAGCATCACCAGCATACCTTTGAAACCATCTGCAGGGCTCGGCCTAAGCAAATCTGTGCCGCCTGTCTGAGCCGAAAGGATTCCGACGTAGGCCAGTTGGCTCCGCTATGTAAAGGAATTGCAATTGTGAGTTTATATAATTATTATCGCTGAGGCTGTAAGTGTTTAAGAGTTCAATCGTCAAGATCGTGGCGCTGTGGCCTCGGTATTTGGAAGTGTCGGGTGCCTGGGTCAGCAGGAAGTACCGGCGGGTATCAGCTGCAACCAGGGATTCTGGGAGGCCTTCTAGGGCTGCAAAATATTCCAGCCTCCCTTCATAGGCACTGGTTTTTAGCTTCGGTTCATATGCCATGTCAAATCCGCTGCCTAGAAGCTGCAGCTTCGAGCTCGTCCGGCAGAAGTGTGGTTGTGAATTTTGTAGGCGTCATAAGTGTAAGAATTGTATGTCAATTGGGATACGGCTTGTGAGCTTTCGACGGTCCCGCCGAACTTTCGAGCCAGCTGCAGAGGCCTGGTCTCGAGACTGTTGGACGGTCCTTTGTTCCGCCGCCCCGCTCAACACACCGGCCCAAAGATTCGAACACAGTACAAGACAACCTTGATCGAATACGAGCTTATGCTAGAGCCAGCCTTATATCGAGCAACCACAGATTTCGATCCTCTGCATAAATGCATATATATGGCACAGACTTAGTAAGTATCTAAGTACCCACCGGTGTATAATGCGGAGGAACCACCCAGGTCGGCCGGATAATCCCTTTTAAAACACACACCATATATCTACTCGCTACTATACATTCATTTCATCCAATCGTAAGTCTGCCATCATTGCACAACTAGAAAACCCGACAATTGGTGGCCACCAAATACTAAGTGGTATTTAAATTTTTACTTGCATTGACCTTGACAAACCAGCTCAGAAAGCTGGCTCGACCGTTCATCACCTGGAACCCAGTGTGTCAGGGCAATCTCATTCTTTTCCATAACCGTCGATGTCGTGGATTTCTCAAACCGTACGCAGTGGGATTGGGTATATTACTGGATCCCAGTTGTAATCCGTTTCTTTGGTGTCTCAACGACATATACCTTTAGTCCAGTAACTGGGTCATCTTTTGCCCAAATTATGAGATGGCCCCTCACCCCATCGGCGAAGAAATCCCTCAGGTTATACTTTTCTTCTTGGTGTTTCCACATCCCCTGATAGTTTTGCTGATTGACTTTCAGGTACCCGTAGAATCGTTCAAGTGTTATCTCCAGTTCAGCAAGCTTATCTTTATCAAGAATTGCAATCCTGACAAAATCTGGCTGTGTTGTTGGCGAGAGATCGATCGTACCCAGATCAAGACGCACACGGTCGTTTGTGAAGTTACAAACTAGATTCACTCTCAAATGATACGTCTCGCCAGATGAGATTGAGGTCTCGGATTCTGAGGTATGTGTAGTAGTGGAAGCCATGAGATCTCTATGATCTGATCAGAACTTTTGTGCATACGCTTGGGCCGCGTCTGGTGCTTCACACGCCGCAAACACTAGTTGAACAACAGGGCCGGTGCTTACACGCTTCCTAACGACGTAACGTTATAACTAACCCTCGTGTGTTCTTCAAAAAAGCGCCTGGCCCAGAGATCTAGAATTTTATTTTTGAAATTTTTCCATGCGGGATTTGATTTCTTGGGCTTTCTAGAGATTTGTGGGCTTAGGGCGATGCAATCGATAACAAGGACTTGAAGTTGCGGGGTTGTATCGAGTTTGAGTAAGCAGGCTGCGAGGCGCTGCAAATTCAGTTCCCGCATGCGTTGCATGATATAGCCCTCGCATCCTCGTCATGCATCCCTGACTTGTATCTCTAAAATCTTGTGGTCGAATTCTCACATATGAGATTTTTTAAACCTGGCATTTCCCGTGGTTTCGTGTAACAACCAGAAGAACTCTTCTAGCCAGATTCGTCACGCTTTTAATCTAAATTGACTAATTGGCCTTTGGACTGCTGTCGACTTACAGGGATGTGTGCCACTAAGCTCTTAATCGAATACGTAACAATACGAAGAAATGATGGGCTTCTCCAGAATTTATTTTAAATTTTTATTTACGAAAATGTATCGTCATCGGGACCTAGCTTATCTAATTAGTATTTGATTTATGTTGTATTTAAGAAAAGTTTCGGACAAGGGAATCGACTGCAGCCTCTGAGTTAGTTTGAATTCGAGGAGCTTGCGCGTGGAAACCAATACGGCTGCACAGTCTGCATGGGTCACGGGTCGGTTCCCGGTTGATCGCCAAACGAATCGATCCTTTCCGATACTGGATCAGGATATCGTTCGTTCACACCGAAAAATACTCTGCAGCCACAACAAGAATATCAGTGGAGCATTCGGAAAATCCATCTCGTATAAATTTTATCTAGACAATCGGCCGAGAAAGCACCATATCTTCGCTCTCTTGCTTTAGATGCACGACAATTATTTCGCCTATTATTGATAATACCGGCAGTATACCGTCACATCAGTAGCATGATCAGTTAATCATTAGCTCCACAACTATATCCACAATACAAGCATCTTGGTTCAATATTCTCTAAACTTCAAAGTTAAAAGTGGCTTGAGCATTATCACTAACCTTATTCGATTCACATATCTGCCGTGCTATAAATAAGTCAAACTTCGATTATCTTTGTTCGTAGGCGAGGTAACGTTGGACGCGAGGGCCATGCTGCAGGGATGCTGGACAGATCCTTTCGGTATATGGTGACCAGCGAGTCGCTCAATGTATGTATGTACCACAATGATATCAGGCGTATCGATCACATCGCGCTAAAAGGTTCGGATTTTCTGTATATCAAGTGATGGTTACAGCTCGAATGTATTAATACCCTGTGCTGTTCTACATCTATGTACGCGGGGTAGATGAGAATCTGTCTCAGTTGGTAACATCTGATATCATACCCGAATATCCTTTAGATATCTATTTATTCCAGCGTCTACCAAATCGATATCAGCCTCGGACTTTGGGCGAACCAGCGCTGTGAATATAATTCTAGCTTGTAGAAAGCTTTATTTCAACTAAAAACAATTGAACTCACATGCCCAACCCCGCATTTCATTGAATGCGGCGTCGCACAGGACTGGTTAGCTCAATGAGGGGTCTGCGTTGACCATGGGTTAAATTCGGGTGTAACACAGGTTACTTGCCAACACCAAACCTGGGTTCCCCGTCACGTGATATGACCATAATCCACCGTCTACCGAGGATAATAGCGACCCTCATTCCAGGATCCAGGCAACTTCATCTCCCTGTTGGGCGTCATATATCATATTCATATATGACAGCCATGAGCAGCGACATAGATAGCGACAGCCGAAAGGCTCTACAGGAGGTTATCAACCGGTTGAAGAATTACAAACCTCCGTCGAATCAGTGGGATGATTTCGATGTCTCGCGCCGGGCTGCGGTTCTGATATTGCTATTTCCGGATTCGAAGGGTGAACTTCGGTACGTCTATTATTAAGTTTTTCTTGGTGTAATGGTTTCCAAGGGAGTGAGAGGGTGGTCTAAGCCTCGCTAATAGCTGGTGTGGTCAAACAGTGTCGTCTTGACGGAGCGGTCGAGCAACCTGCGTACCTTCGCTGGACAGGTAGCTTTGCCTGGAGGTAAGTTTTAAGATTCAGCCTTATACCTCGAACATAATGTGACGCTTTCTAACATACCATTACCGTGCAGGCAAAGCGGACTCGCCAACAGAAACTGCTTTTGAAACTGCTCGCAGAGAGGCATCCGAGGAGATTGGTCTACCATCTAGAAATGACCTCCTCCCATCTCCATTCACTGTTACTCACCTGTGTGAAATGCCAACAAACTTGTCAAGAAACCAACTTGGAGTCCGGCCTGTGGTTGCACTATTGCACACTAAACCAGGCCACCCGAACTCAACTATCAATGCAGAAGAGTCTCTGATCCCAAAGCTTGACCCGAAAGAAGTCGCATCTGTCTTCACTGTGCCATTGAGGGCTTTCTTGGAATCAGATTATAAAAACCCTGACTTCGATATCAATCCTGAAGAGAAGGTTGCAGAATCGACAGTCGATATCGACTGGGGTACTGTTCCAACTGGTAAAACAGGGTGGTACGAGGGACAATGGCTGGAATGGTATGGAATCAAATGGAGAGGACATCAATTCAACGTCTATACGAGCCCTGTGGTTGTTCAAAGGAGAGACTCTACACAAGTCCTCGAAGACGAGGCTCAAGCATACGCTACCGGAACATTGGATGGAAAAAGAAGAGGTGGAGGAACTGACGATAGGAGAATGGTTAAATACAAAGTCTGGGGTATGACAGCTAGGATTGTGGTTGACGCCGCGAGGGTAGCTTTTGGCAAGAATCCGGATTTTGAGTATGTAGAAAAGATGGGAGACGATGAAGTGATTGAACTTTTGCAGAAGCAAGGGAAACTTGGCCCACGAGTTAAGGGAGTCATTGAAGATACTGGTGCGGGAACCCGTGTGAGTAATACTGGAGAGAGTAAACGGGCTGAAAGTGGGAAGCTTTAGATTACACGAGTATCAAGAGTATCTATAGCTATTGCATTATAGAACGTAAATTAAATTATGGCAATACTTTAGACTACCTAAACTGCTTCGAATACGTCGTCTTTTACATCTTCCCAACCTAACTTATTACTGTCACGCTACGGAACTATCAATTACTACCATGAGACTAATCAAGTACCTGGTTGCTTTATCCTGGTATCGTAAACCAGCCTCAACGAAGCAGAACACAGCTTTATCTTAAGTAATACCTAGAGAGTTGATCGCTAACTTGGGATGTTATTAAGAGCTACACCCACAACACGAGGCTACTACACTCCTAGAGGCCTAAACATTCTCGGAGCTGTAGCAACAGTGTTATATCTATATTCTCATGGTAACAGCGCCAGAATAATGCGTCTGTTTATGAATATGAAAATATTATACGGGGACCGGTCCCCAGACACAGCGGAGTAGCTGCTCGCAGCAGTAGCCCTTCCAGACTTCATCTTTTGATCATGAGTCTGCTGAACCAACCTCAACTTTTATGACTAAACATCAACCACCCATCTGTTTACTCCCAGGAACGGTTACAAAAATTGACTTTTTTCTCCTAAAGAAATAATGGAGACCACTACGCCTTCGCTCGCGGAGTTTCTCTTCGACATTCCCTTCGCTGCCGAGTTGGGCGTCTCGAAAGAAGAGACCGAAAAGTACGAGGGGATGGTATACTCGTACTATGAACATCGAAAAACTCCAGAAGAAGACTTCTATGCCTGTTCGATAATTGATTATCTGAAGAACATTCACGATCCTCCTGAAGCCGTTTCGAGTTTCATGAAGATGATTGTGGATGCTGGGGTTACAGCTGACCCTGCACTTGAAGTACCTGCTGCTTCCGGATCAAACTTGGAGATAGAACAGACAAATCAAAAATCAGACGATATGAAAGAAACCTCCGTTGAGTCTTTGAATGAAAACAAGCTGGAGCAAGAATTCACCAACAAGAGCTCAGGCAACGCCATAACCCAGTACCCAGATCCTAAGAAGTGAGATTCTTTCTATAACCAGGGAATATAAGAGTACATCTTCTAATTAACTCGATAAATAGTCTCTCAGCAAACGTCCTTCTGTTATTCTCAGCGTAAACTCTCTCGCGGATTTACATATTTTATGGTCCTTAAGAAACCCATACTAACACCCGCCTAGCCCTCACTACAAACCAGAAAAAACGGATTTTACGATATATGCCGGATCAGGTGCCAACGTCAAGATTTTCGAACTCCACAGCAGCCATCTAGAAGTCGCATCTCCGTTCTTCAATAAGTTGATCAAAAACGGTAAATGTGGCAAGCCTGGCCAGTACACCTATTCTTGGAATAAAGATCCTATTGCCGTTGACTGGTATCTTGCCTATCTCTATGGGGCTCCATTTAACATTCCCCTCGATGACGAAATTGTTGGACCTCTAACCCCTTTCCTTCGATCCTTGACATTTTTGGCAACTATAACTCAGTGTCACGAGCTTATCGAAACTATTACGGAACAGGTAGGGGAAGTGCTTGAGTGGTGTGCATTCTACTACCAACCTGAGATTGCAGCATGTTTGATAGATCTCTATAGCTATCACACCGTTTATCTCAGAAAGCAAGGTAGCAAGAATGTCAAAATCACGATGCCGCAACTTATTGCTTGGGTTCATGGTCTTCAAGGGCAAGGGAAAATCAAGGATTTAGAGCAGGTCATTGGGCTTACTAAACCGGATATATATCCCGGGTCTGAGGAATTTCTGAGAGACCTTTCGGTTGCTCTTTGCAACGTTCTCGGTGACGTCTCAGAGAAAGTTCCCAATACTAAAGGTATTCCAGATCCTGAACCGCAGGTGTCTGTTCCTTCTGAGTCATCTCACGTTCAAGGTGAGCCTAATGAGCCTGTTTGAGGAGGGATTTGAAAATTTGACAGTTGGATTCACATCGGTTGCCCAGATGCATGTGTTTCCTAGTCTATAGCTTCGGCGTGCCGGTATTTCGTTAGTTGATACTGCTACGCCATATATTTGTAAACAAGAGCCTATTGTTCGAGAGCAAGCAGTTATGGACATAGACACTTCAGTAGACTCAAAAATCCAAATGATAATTATTTTTTAATATCATGCCTGGTCTCGACTAATCATGCCCTATAATTTCATCACCTTCTATATATAACCTACGCGTGCAGACTAAATCTATATAATGCGTTGACGTGGTATCTTGCACCCGGCCCCAGCGATGTGATATTATTGGATGAAACTAAGACCAACAGCCACGGTGTGGCACAGAAATGATGTTGATGGGGCGGAGTCGCTCACCATAAGTAGTTAATCTGAGGCTCACAATGTTGCATTGCATTAATCTTGGAAGTCACCACCCCGCGTGGCCTCAGATCCGTGCAGCAGCGAAGTTAGTTAACTTTCGCAGTGGAGTCGACTCGACCACAATGTCATGACCCCCAAAACAGTGCGCTTTTGGAATTATTACTTTTGCGCAAACACGACCAGACGCGACTTCTCAGATCTGACTCCTGCCTACCTATATAACGTACTCCGGAAGGGCTTGGATAACCCTAAGGAAACGTATGAGCTCTTAGGGCGTTCATGCGCAGAGTGCGAACAATACATGTGGACTGGAATCTCTGTGGTCACGGTCGTTGGATCCGAAGAGTATCGCGGCAGGGCCTCGTAACTCGGATGCCACCACCATCGATCGATCGCTGATTGAAATCAAAACAATATACTGTTCCCTTCGACCTCAAGTACATTTCGTTCTTAGATACATCAATCTCTTTTTGACCTTGCTTCTCTCACTCTATACCCGTCGGTCATATCGTTTTTGACCTATCGATTACTATCCTCAGCTTAGCTGCCCTCTGAGAAAGTTATACCCTCCAATATCACCGGGTATATCCTGAATGATGGATACCATCGTCGAGGCACCACTTCCAGCGCAGGAGAGCTCATTCAAGGTGCTGAATTCAAAACGGAATGAAAAGGCCCTAGAATCAGGAAATGATGCCAGCCCACGACCCCCAATTTATATCGTCAACCTCGACCTCCCTGCCCGCGAGAGGTACAAGCAAATTGGAACTGATTTCAAATACCGGCTGCTTCAGATAACACCTCTCTTCGACGAGATCCTTTCTGAACTCCCGTGTAGTAAGCTAATAGCTTTTATCGCCCGAATCATACTTCGTCGAGTCCATAACTCCGAAGAACAAGATGAAATCAAAGGCTTGGTGGACGCTACTGGTGTTCCTTTGTTCCTGATGATTGCATTTAATACTTTTTTGGATACGTTTATGGGATGTACTTCTGGTGCTGTGAGGTTGGTTGAGGATCCGCGCTTGCCTGAAGGTTCGGGTGAGGATAGAGATAAGATGGTGCATTTTCGAACGTTGGATTGGGGGATGGATGGGCTGAGGGATTTGATTATTGAGATCAATTATCAGAAGGGAGGGGAGATTGTTGCGCGTGCGATTACATATGCTGGATTTGTTGGTGTTTTGACTGGTGTCCGGTAAGTTCTGCACCTCCAGACCAGGTAAGCTATAGGAGGCGAGCCTGTACAGTCTTTGCTAATAGCTGTGAGTAATACGATAGAAAGGACCTGAGTATATCCCTAAACTTTCGACCATCAGCAGATGATAATACCTCCCGTGCCAGAGTAATTTATCACAAACTCCTCGTCCTCCTCGGCCTCCGCCCTTCAGTATCCTCCCAGCTCAGAAGCTTCCTCCTCCCGAAGGGCGATCAAGACCCCCCAACATTTGAAAAGATCCTTGAAACGTTTCCAAAGACGCCTTGCGCCCCTGCATATGTGACATTGTGTAACGGTTCACAAGCAGTCTTCATAGAGAAGGATATCCGCCGTGCGAAGATGAATGTTTCGGACGAATTCGTGTCTGGTACAAACCATGATGTTCACATGGAATCCTGGAAATCCGAACATTATAAAGAATTCGCGTTACGAAGCGATGCGCTTGGGATGGCGCTTGAGTTGATTCAGGAAAGCCAGCATCGTAAAACTTGTATTGTTAGGTTATACGAAAGCGCTAGAAATATCAATACCAGAGGTACGCGGAGGTCGTCCCGGAGGAAGAATGTAAAGGGGATCGGATTGGATAATGTGGTGGCATGGTGCCAGACCTGGCCGATAACGAACGAGTGTACACATTTCTCCTGTGTGATGGATCCAAAGGAAGGGGGGATAAGCTGGGTTAAGTACCACCTGGAGCCACCTGAATCTGAGGATTAGGGCTGCTTCGGAAGAGGGTTGGCGAAGGACAGAGGCATAATTGGGCAAGGGAGTATGGACTCCCTTATCAGTTTGCAGTCGGTTTTAACCAATCTATTGTAAAAAAAAGAAAATATACACTAGATCAAAGCATACATTTTGCGGAGTCAATTTTGAGCCGTTGTTCTTCCTTTCTTTTTAAGAAATTGAACCCGTGAAGAATCGATATTTTGAAATAAAAAAAAAATGAAATAGAACTCGCCTGTGACCTTTTCGCCGTTTTGCCCTAGTTTGAAAGTTTGGTAATAGAAGAAAAACGAGCAGATAATTATAGACCGTAAACCAGCCATTAAAACAGAAAATATCCAAAAACCCGCGAAGAAACCAAGAAAAACCGCATATAACCGTCGTTCCAAAAAAAAGAGATCCAGATCCTAAGCCTGAAACTCCCAAATATTAGATTCAAATTAGCACTTCTACTCAATCTTCATTCTACGCCCCCCATCAGTTTTGATTTTAGCCAACTGCCTTCCAAGCCATGAAAAGGCAGTTTTTATACCCGCCGCAACCCGTTGAATAAAGTGACGGAAGAGATCAAGAACCTTATTAAATATGCCATTAACCCACTGCACAAGACCCTTAAACACATTAGTTGCATTTTCTCCTTCTTCCCTCCCTCTTTCCGGTGATTCGGCATGAGCTATTTGAAACCGTCTAAAAGTTGATTTGAGGTACGAATTCTTCTCTTGATCGATTCCATGCGAGATTCCTTCCTTTAGATTATTTGCGGAGCCGTTTATATCTTCTTTAAACCGTCGGAAATCCTCCTCCTCGTCGTATTCGGAGTCAGTTTCTGGGTCTGGAGCTTTGATAACCGATGGGTTTAGCCGTTTGGGGAGTAATGCTATGCCATTCGGACCGTCATCGTTAAGACTTGTTGTTTGTCCTGCTGAAAATCGATCTTCCTCCATCTTTGAATGCTGTTTTTCTTCAAACTCCGCACACTTGGATTGTATATCTTCAGCGCAAGCTGTTACGCTGGTTTTTATGTACTGTTCAAGTCTGGCTTTTGCGGCGAGGGCGAGGTCGCGAAGTTCGTGTGGGTTATCGTGATGTTGGGTCTGTGGCGGTTGATTAGGAAGTTCCTGACCGTCATTTTCAGGTGGAGGGTGGCCATCGGTGTCTTTTAGTACCTTTGGCTTTTCCTTGGGTGGGGTGTTAGAAGATAGGAGGCGGTCTGGAGTGGTGGTGCCGTAGAATTGCGGACCAGTTGTGGAGAACGCGTTCTTTGTCATTATGGTTCGATGCGATCCGCTGCCAGTGGCGATGACTAGGCCAGATATAGGTAATATGCTGGTTTAAGGGAGAGTAGACGGATAAGTAATTTTAGTTATGTGTAGCTGCACCTTGGTATGATGCAGAAGTATTTCACCCAGATATTGATCTCCACGTCAGAAGGTTCTAGCTGGAAGATACTAAGAAACGGATCGAATATACTCGAAGAAGTAACAAAAAAACAAAAAGTCACATTTTCTTTCTATGTATAAGGTGGTCATTCAAATAGGTTTTTTTTTTTGTCTGGGTTAATGTTGCCTGATAAAAAAGAATTGGCCCCCCACAATCGTATCATGCCTGCAAGATGAAGGTTGCGCAAGAATGAGGCTATTTTAGTATGCACCGACTTTTCCATTACCGTATATGACGAGATGGGTGTTGTTGTATTTTGAATAAAACGTGTTGTTTCGGCTAGTTTTCCGTGGTTTGGGTCGGGTATATGTGGCGTTATAGACCGAAAGAGGGCACCGTAACCTGACGGGGTTTTATGGACGAAAATAGAGGTTGTTGAGAAATTCGAATTACAAGCTGTTGGCTTTGATATGGAGGGAGAAAGGAAAAACATGTGAAAATTTGAAGACGAGGTATCCTTGCGAGCAAGTGGTGTCAGCCCGCATGAGGGCCTTTGCTGGAGAAATTCCAAAGTATGCCAGCTATCCATATTACTTTCACGAAGCAGGACCGAATGAGTAGTTAGATTTATGCAAAAGAAGCCATTGGCATGCTTCTGTTCAGATTTTTTATATGGGTATAATGTGCAACTCCATGGTATCCTGTTATATGACATATGACAGCTCAATACCCCTCCATCTTCAAGTTAGAGGGAGCATCGATATCAAAGTAAAAAAACAGAAAAAAGACACAACATGAAGAAAGTGGTATACATATGCAAGAAGTAAATCGCTTATAAAATGCGATAAAAGTTAGGATGCTATATTAAAAAAAGAACCTTGCAAAGAATACAAGGAACGAGAAGAATAAAAAAAGGTTATGCAAAAAAGTAAAATCCAAAAAAAAAAACAGTTGTGGGTATATATATATGTTGCGATAAAAGCAAATGTTGTGGGTATCAAGTAAGTCGGTATGTATCTGTGAATATTCACAAATCTTGTCCTTCCAAGTGTCCTCCTTCTCCTAAAAACACAAAGTGGTATCATTCGTTTCCAATTGTAAAAATCCTTCGGGTGGGTATCGGTCATAAAAATAAAAGTTGGTGCTATATCGCTGTAGAGAAAAGAATTGTTTTCCGCAACCGCGCTCAGATTCTTTTGATCAAGCAAAGATCAAAAGTGTAGAGAGAGTGAGAGAGAGAGAGAGAGAGCTTAGAAGAAGCTAAGGCGAGTGGAGTTGCTGTGCCTTCCACGGTACTTATCCCAGAACTGGAAGATTCTAGTGGTCTGGCCAGCGGTGAACTCGTCCATGCAAGCATCGTAGGAGTAGTCCATGAAGTTGTGGATTGGGTCTTCGCCTGGGTACTTGGCTCCGGAGCAGGTGTCCTTACCCTTGGGGCATCCCTGGGTTGGGTCGGCCTGAGCTGGAGTATCGTCGACTTGGTCGCCGCCCTCGCAGCCGTCCTGGAAGGTGTGGAAGAGACCGAGCCAGTGGCCGATTTCATGAGTGGCAGTCTGTTGATATACGTGTTAGCAGCTATCACATCTCAATCATGATATTTTTTGAAGTGAAAAAGAAGAAACTTACAGCTCCCAAGTCATAGTTAGCAGTGCTGCCGCCAGGAACAGTGGAATGAAGAACCTGACAACCATCGAGCCAGAATTCATCGCTATCCTTCTCAACATCCTCTGGGAAGACGCAAATTCCCAAAAGACCATCACCAAGAGGTCGGAAGTAAACGTTCAAAGCAGCGTAGCTACCCTTCCTGAGCTTCTTCTTCATAGCCAATTCGACAGTGGTATCGTTCTCATCGACGCTGAAAGTAGCCCATTCCTTGTTGACGGTCCTGGTGGTCTCCTTAAGGTCGAATCGAAGACCAGTTTGCTTGTAGTGCTCGTTCATGGTGTCCAATTGCTTCTGGAGCTTGTCTTCTGGAACCCATCCGAGTTCTTCGGTTTCATCGGATGCAATAACGTGGAAGTAGGTTTCGACGACGAGAGTTCGGTTGGCAGCCATGGCGGCGGGGAAGGCGGAGCGGGCATTAGCACGGTTGAAAGCTCGGGCTTGTTCCTTGAGAGCGCCGGGAACGTGAGTAGTACCGCATTTTCGCTGGGCGGCGGCGGCAACAGCCAACAATGGCATCAAGATGAGAGAGGCGCGCATATTGAAGTTATATATATCGAAAACTGAAATATATATATATATCTAGTCGAATATATCTAATTCGAAGCTGTCGAAATAGGAAATATCTGAGCCGGTTGAGGGAAGGGCTATTGGATCTACAGCAAACCTGTGCTGATGAGAAACTACTGATTCGGAGAGGGAGAGGGGGGAGGAAGAGAGAAGCTATTGAAGCTATTGATGTTTTTTTTGATGTTGATGATAATGGATTTTAAAAATTTCGAATTCCAAACGACGAAAGCTTGAGTTTTATAGACTTTGAAACCTCAAATCTCGGAATGCTACATAGTGCATTCCTTACAGCAAACAACCCACCCGAGGGATGCATGATGCGCGGTTCCACCCCACTTCCCTGCCATAGTCTGCATGCGTGTGTGTGTGTGCGAATCTTCAAACATAGTTACATATTGCAACTGTCAGATCCCGATATGATCTGAACGAAACACCTTCCAATCAGCCGAGCTCCATAGGATAAC
Organism: Orbilia blumenaviensis; assembly: GCA_036872755.1. Taxonomy (NCBI): domain Eukaryota; kingdom Fungi; phylum Ascomycota; class Orbiliomycetes; order Orbiliales; family Orbiliaceae; genus Orbilia; species Orbilia blumenaviensis. Next base: position 978,368 of record JAVHNS010000014.1, read on the forward strand.
GATCCACATGGGACCAGGATCTGGGGTGTACACTATTAATTGCGTTTAGCCATCGGAGAATAATACAGGTTCTATTGCATCTGTATAGAGAGTTAAGGCAGCCACAAGTACTAGCCAAAGAATTTACCTAAGCAATACTCGGGTTATCAGGAAGGGGTGTAGATACCATCCGACCATCGACCAATCATAAACGCTACAGCGCCAGCTACGACAAGGAATGGGGGTTGCGCAAAAGCCCGATGTGCAGTTTGACTATACGAGTTCGACAGGTGCGGCATACGACTCGTGATTTTGCCAGAAACAAGCTTCCTGTGGGTCTATCTTTCCTCCAAGGGAGGGAGCGAGAACGGGAACGAGCGATCCTGGGTAGGCTGTCCATGGTGGAATTTCGCATATATTAGGGGCACGTACATCGAGTTGTCTCGCGCGAACCCATCTTTTGAAGAATTGGGAAGGTAGAGTATTAAAAAACGTCACAGTAGCATTCGATATCGCGTAGTTTGGGCACTGTGGTTGGGTGATTTTCGAATTCTATATTTCCCGGAGTGGCAATGGATGTACCCCGATATTGTATCAGGATTTCCGTCCGCTCCGAAACTCTAGTATACACCCCGGCCCCCGGACCTACCCATATTCCTTAGCGCGGTAGACGAAAAACGAATTGATTCGTGAAGAAAGGCTGGTGTATAACCTTTTTTTTAATTGGGCAGGAGACGTACGAAGCCGGTCTGAGGTTGCTGGCGGTGCCTTCTGCCATATCAACACACGTTCCTTGCAGGAAGGTTAACAGTCTTGGCTGGCCGATGTTTCTGCCAAGCCAAGCCTTTCTGGAATGTCCCGACTTCCTATTCTTGATTGGCTGTACCAGTATGACCCTGAAAATCGTATGTCCATTCGTTCAAAGCCCCACCGAACCTCGAGGCCTCCCAAGGCTCGTAAGGTAGATCATTCCTGGGTTGCCCAGTCCCGGTTTCCCAGTTGGGGCGAAAAACGTTGCTCAGAAAAAACGGGTCTGGACAGTCGAACTAGACTAGCGAGGCTTTGAAAAGCCCGGGGCTAAATACATGTAGCATGTAGGTGGTGGGGGAAAATTCCTGGTTTGCTTCTTGGTCGGAAATTCCGAGGCATTATTGGCCGTGCTTAGCCCTCTTTTGTCTATTCCGGACAGCTAGCGGAATAAATGACGACGGTCGAAGCATGTGCCTCTGCAGCCCCACAGATGCAACCGAGCAGAATATCAGATCACCCTCTAGAACTGCGAAAAGCAGCAGGCGCCGCGCCGGCGCGAGTCTAACGAGAGGGGGTGTTTCTACTCACCTGCTGCTTTACTATCTAGTCTTTCAACTTATCTCGTCTTAGCTGATGATACCTTTGACCATATGACCTTCGTATGCATGCATGCTCCTTGGATCTGACAATGGTAAGCTTTTTTGACTTAAGATTCCATTTTCCCGATAATGGCCCGGGGATTGGATTGGATTGGATTTGGACCTATGGCGTAGCATCGATTTAGACTTACTCATCCAATATGCACAGAATGAATGACACCATAGAGATAGCTAGCTACTAGCGAGGCATGTTTAAAACATATTATTAGTTCGTCATCGCATAATGTCTCAAGATAGAACCTTTCAAGTCCTTATCATAAACCTGCCCAGACAAGGCATCCTCGTTTAACAAAAGGTGAGACGACTCGGAACGTTATATCGCGAGGTATGCTTGTCTGGTCTGGGCTGACTATTCGAATTTTGGCATCTCAGAAACCACCCGCTGGGGCGGGGGGTTTGTAATCAAAGTCCATTGGGATCGGATTCAAGATCTTGTGACTTTTAACTGTTGATCGAAAATAATAATAATAATAATAATAATAATAATAAGAGTAATTAGGTCTACAGTGATGTGTGATGTATGCCGCGGCGTAGCAGCCCATCGATCGATCTTCACGGCATCTCCGTAATCCCTACCTAGATCTTCCTCCTGGTGTTTTGAAACAGGAGGAGGCTTTGTTAGGCTATTTATCGTAAACGCCTAAAATGATTCCTTTTTTAAAGGTTGTAATCTTCTTACGATACCACGTCGAGATCGACGGGTTTGTTCGTGTGTGCCGTCCCGGATATCCCGTCGGTTGGTTGTAAATAATACATTCTTTAGCTAGCTTATCATTTTTTGGATCGATCATAAGCTTAAGAGAAGAACAAAATAAAAAAATCGCTTGTGATCGAATGAACCGTCTCGCCTCCTCCCCCCCTTCTGAAATCTATTCTGAAACCTAAGGGTGGGTGGTATAACCCCGGTACTGTCTGAAGTAGGAATGGGACGGTGGACCTTTGGTTCTTCTAAGACACACCGAAAATGAATTCTTCGCAAAGCCTTAGCCATTAATTAGGGAAATTCCTTTTAGGGATAATTCGATAGTATAATTGGATAATTACCGGATTGTATAGCTATAAACTAGCTAGTATTATAGTTGGGATGAATCCTAGATTATTATTTCTTTGGCTCTCTCTGCGTTGGACTTTGTTGTAGTTCGCGTAAAGCTAGCTCTCCAGATGTGTTAAGTCTTGGCACTGGCAACCTCGCAGCGAGAGCTTCCCGTTCAAGTTCGCGACCAGAACCATGCATTGACATTGATTAGAACGCAACCATCTACCCCCCAAAAAAACTTAAACATCTAAAAGGAAGAAAAACAAATTATGGATAATGATAGCGTGCTAAACGATGACTCGGGCTCACTGGAGCACCAGGTAAGACCCTTTCCTCCTTCATCTCATCTCCGTAATCGGGATGTTCATTATATGCTTGCCCCCCCCCTAGTTACCCTAGTATCATACAAAATATATATTCAAATCTAGTTGAACTGACCAATTCATACAAGGAAGGCATGCTACATCTACACTCCGACCTCGGAAGCCTCATCATTGGCAATTCCTAAGAAACGTAGAGCGGCGCCATCACCGTCATCATCAAAGGCTAAGCGTGGAAAGATCGATCCAAAGAATTGCGAAGCACGAGGAGGAGGAGGACATGGTTTCCCTACTCTGCTTCGCGATTTGGAGGATGAAAGCGCTGTGAATGCGAGGTATGAGGCATTCCAGAGGCTGTGGCGGGATGTGGAGAGGCGAACGGATGTAAGTCGATTCCCTCCCCCCCCAAAAAAATTTCTATTATGTCATTATTTTTAAATTAGAAAAAAAAGAAGGCTTATGGAGAGAAAAAAATTTAGGACGTTCTGGCCCAAGTCAATGACGAGACATTAGAGTCCGTTTCGACGTTCGTTTCGAAAGCAGGTCAAGATATGTAAGTAATGCATCTTCCCCAGCTTTTTCTTGGCTTCAAATCCCACCAGCCACTTTTACAAAATAAAACAATAAACAAAAAACTAACAGATACCACCACCACCACATCACAGCTATGGCGAAAAACTCCCAACCGGCCTTATTCTAACAGGCCCAAACATCGCCTCCCACGGCGTGCTCTTCCAACAAATAGAATCTCGCATCCAAAGCGTAGATAAACTCGGAAGGGTAGCGATTCTGACCTCCAAAGATTCATCGAATCTTAAGAATGTGCTGAAGAAGATCATCAGGTGTGTTACTGAGATACACGATGGGTTTGATGATGAGGATGAGGTTGTGGTGGATGTTAAAGCGGGGAGAAACGTATGGTACCCCCCCTCTTTATTATCATTATTAATTCTGAAATTTACGATGCTAATTTGGTTATTCATAGCCATCGCGGTATAATTATGACCCAGAGATAATTCACGACTGGTGTTCAGCACATCCCGATGCAAAAGTAGTAGTCGCAGTTCAAGACACCGAAGCCTTTGACCCCGCGGTGCTCGTAGAACTAATTTCCATCCTCCAGTACGTACTCCCTTCTACCCCCCCTTGAACATAAGCATACTAACATCATAAAAAAAAGCCAATACCTCCCAAAAATCCCCTTCATCCTCCTCCTAGGCATCGCCACCTCCGAAGACATCTTCTACGAAAAGCTGCCACACTCCACAATCCGTCTCCTGCGAGGCTCCCGCTTCGACATCCAAAGATTCGAAGAATCAATGGAACAACTATTCGAAGAAGCGGTACTATCCCCGCGATCGATCTTAAAACTCGGTCCGAGGGTGGCAGATATTGTGTTCGAAAGACAGAAGGATCACACCAGGAGTGTAACAGGGTTCGTAATGGCGTTGAAGTACGCTTACATGTCACATTTTTATGCGAATGCATTAAGTGTGGTGCTGGGAGCTGTCGGGTCCGAGGAAGAGATGAATACCATTCTCTCAGACGCGCACTGCGACGCCATCAGAAACCTACCATCATTCAAACCTTTCATTGAAGCCAAAATCCCCAGTTTCCCCTGGCGAGCCCGAGACCTCCTAACCTCCAACAAAGCACTGAAATCCGCCGTCTTCACCGCAACAAAGGAGTGTCAACGCTATACCACAAACCTCGCGGAAGCGATCACATTATTTCGAAAACTACAGAGGATAGTATCACCCCAACAGGCCGGAGAAATCCCCACATATGAACTATACTCCCGTATCCTGTGGGGGGAGTTCACGACCCGTCCGGCCTTCAGAGATGCAATGCTTACCACTAAAAAGATCAATGCCGAGAAATTCCACACACTATTAACAGCTATATCAACGCTACCGTCGGAACTATCCTCAACACTGTTAGAATCAGCTTCAAAACTCCAAGAACTGCAGTCGCAAAAGGCGGCGAAGGGGAGCACTTTAGTCTCAGAATTCGCACTTCCGGACTCCCACCGCACGACCGTCAAATCCGGACGCGTGCGTCTCGACGAGCTCAAATCGGGTATGACATCCCAAGACACGGAGTATCACAAACTGGTGGCTTCGACGGTACAATCGCTGGAAACGTATTTCAAGGAAAGGTTCAAACCGTACACAAACCTGTTTCTTCATGAGATTTTTTTTTACGATTTGAAATCGCCGCATTCGCAGGTTTTTGGCGCGAAGCCTAGGCCGAGTGTTGAGAGGGCGTTGAGTCGGCCGGGTGATTATTTGGGATGTGAATGCTGTGGTGGTGGTGTTGATGGTGAGGAAGGCGGGATAGGGGGGTCGCAGCCTTATACGGCTATTTTATACCAGTTGTATTTGGAGTCGCCGGCTCTGATCGGGATATATGACCTTTGGACTGCGTTCAGAATGGTTTGTATGGGGGATAGAGGCGGGGATCAGGATGAAGACGGCAACGCTGATGATGATGAGGATGAGGAAGAGAAGGAGCTGCAGTAAGTCCCCTCCATAATTATTCACTATATTTTTTTCCTTTGAGTTTAAAGGTTACTAACGGGATATTTCACAGAGCGCAATTCTATAGAGCCCTCGCAGAGCTCCGATTCCTCGGGTTCGTAAAGTATAGCAAGAAGAAGACGGACCATCTCGTCAAATTAGCGTGGAAAGGATTATAATCCCCTCCCTCTTTCACATTTCCTAGTGTCTTATGAGAATACATGCATGATTAATGCTCAAAAAAAAAAAAAAAAATGAAAAAGAATAGAAAGAAAAACCATAAATGATAGCTAGCGGAGAGCAAATGAAGAAAAAACCCTTTCCCATATTATTAAAAAGCATAGTATGTGAACCTCTTCCAGGTCCCTATTTTCCAACGCCCCTGTGCATTTTTCTATATTCCCGAATTCGAAGCCAAAAAAAAACCTTCGCATGCCCGTCATCATATCATATCATATCATCATCATATAAAAGAAAGACACCCGCATGCAAACCCATAATTCAAAAAACACTCTCCCTACTCCCAAGAGAGTGAGAAAAAAAGAGAGAGGAAGATGCAAGATTAGAACGCAAACTTCCCAGCCTCAAACCTCCCCACCTTCCCAGGCCTCACAACCTCAAAAACCCCTCCATCCTCACCATCAACCTCAGCAACAGGCACAACCCATCCATTCCTAACCATAACCTCCAAAATCCGTCTGACCTCTTCATCACCCTTAACAACCACCCCACCATCACCAATCCAATACTCAAAATCCACGACACCACCCCATCCTTCCATCGCCACGAACCGCTCAGCCAATCCATCGACCTGTCGAGAAACCCATTCCTTCCAGACGAGTTTCGAAGAAAGTGGTTGCAATCGTTTCCCCGTGTGACGGTTCGTACGGTTCTGGGTTGGAGAGTTCAGGTGTGAGGTTGTGATCGCTGAGTCCAGTAATTTAAGCCATGATGATGAGATGGCGGAGTATGGAACTGGTGTCAATATCTGAGATAGCGCTTTTGTACCGGACGGGGTGAGGTCGATGCCACCTTTATTCAACGAGGTGATAAAAATCGTAGCTGAGGTTTGCGATTGGCGGAATTGTCCAGCAGCAGCAGCAGTGGTATTAGGTGCTCCCGATGATGATGATGATGATGATGATGATTGGTGGTGATGGTGGTTGAGAAGCTGGTCGTTGCGGTGGATTGGGAGATGTGCGCTTCTGGCGTTGTGGTGGTGGTGATTGTTGGGGGAGGGACGGGTGTATTCCTGAACCACGCTCTGGCGGGGGAGAGGGTATTCTAGCGCGGCGGCTGCAGGGGATGTTAACGCCCTGAGCTGGAGGTTTGGAGTCGACCTGCAGGTGCGGAGGAGGGTTCGTGAGATTCGCTGCATTTTTTCTTTCTTTCCTTCCCCTTTCTTAAAAAATATATATATTTTAGAAAAATAGGTAGCAGGTTGAGAATTAGAAGAAAAAAAAGTCGGCAGAGATGTCGAAAAGTAAGTAGACCGGGATGTGTCGATGTCGATATACGTTCGGCGCCTTTTTATATAAGGTAGGAAAGATAAAATAGAGAATCCGTATTATACACCAAAAGAAAAACCCGCTAGATAGCACGCCTGGTGATGAACCCTCTACACCTCCCTTTTCCTTCTTCCCTTCAAAATCAAATAAATAGAAAAAAAAACCTTAGGGGGGGAAGAGAGAGAGAGGCGAGTGAACTAATGTTCTAAACAGTCCGTTTGCGCTTGATTCTGTTCGATACGACGGTTGTGTCGGCTGTGGTCTTGTTTAAGACAAAAGTATAAAAGAAGAAGAAGACGTAGAAGAAGAAGAGGCTAAGCTTGTCGAGCTCAAGAGATGGCGGGCGGTGCGGTTGGCGACGGGCGGTGCCAAACCAGAAGTAAAGTAAAGTTAAGTAAAGTTAAAGTACGTTTAAGGCTGGTGGTTGTTCAAGACAGCTTAAGAAGTTTAAAAAAGGTAACCCTTCAGCAAAGCCTAAAAGGACACCCCGTGACAGTTGATTCGATTCGATTGAAGATGGAATCAGAAAAATAGCAATTCCACGTTTACAAATCGAATCCTTAGAAAGTCAAAGGAGAAATAGAAAGAGAAAGATTTGACGTTTATCCAACCAACAGAAAAAAACGTGCCCGCTATTAATATATATATTAATATACTATCCTAGAAAGAAAGCGAAGAAAAAGAAGAAAAAAGAAAGAGACCATCGGAATCACCGCGAGCGACGCAAAAAGGAGGGAACCGACGTAATTCTTATACATTTACCCAGCACCAACTAGTCCATCCATCCCCAAGGAAAAAAAAAGTAAATGAAAAAGGCCTTTCAGGAGTCCCCCTTTTTTTACGCAAACGATGATATCCTATACCTAAAGGAACAATGATGATAAGAATAAAAAAAAGCCTTGCGCAAAGACAAAACGTACCATGTAAGTTAGGATACGTACGTAGCACCCTATGAACCTGGTACCCACCGGTCTCATTAGTTAACTGGCTGGGTATCTAGCTAGCTAGCTCAGCTGTAGGGAATGTTCCGGCAGATGTTCGATGACCAGCCGGCGTCCGAAGCTGCAGCTAGCAAGCTTGGCCCCAATCAACATTAAGTAACAGACTTGGTTGAGTTGAGAGAGAGGGAGAGAGAGAGAGAAAGGCGTACAAAATTCGGTTGGAAAAGGCTCAAACTGTTGGATTTCCTCGCGCGACGCCCACACACACACGCACACACACAGGCATCCGGGTAGACTTAATTAGCGGTTGGGGATTCTTAAATCGACCATCGATTCCTTGAAGATTGTGGAGCCTGCTACCTATGTAAAAGAAAAATATCTGTTACAGATGTCGGAGATATGCATTGCATGGCTTTTTTGTTCATGCAGATAGATAATTTAAATAAAAAATAATAATTTTTTTTTATCATATTATCTATCAGATGAAAAGAAAAAGAAAGGGAGATTAAAGGTCGCCAATGAGGTAGCGTGGAATATATCATCATCATCGTTGTGTATGTATCTGTGTAAGACATGTTTTTGGTGCTGCAAGTAGCTATGGAGCCTCGCCGGAGCGAATGACCTCATCAGCATCATACTTACATACTTCGTATACACACATTTCAATTCTATACTACACGAACAGCTTAATCAATAGATCGCAGCAAGTCGCGTAAAGATAATATATACTTCCCGTAAGAAATAAAAATCTCCAGTCCCTCCTAGGAAAATAAAATTCAAATTCAAAACAACGAAAGTCGCTGCACAGACGTCTACAAAGAAGCAGAAGCAGAAGCTCAAGAAGCACCCCTTAATCACCAAACCAAACTAAAAAAAACCCACAGACATGCACCAATATCCACACGCACACACCCACAGACGATACAGATGACAAACACCCCTTCCCCAACCGGCACAATTAAGTAACAACTTTCCCCTTTCAGCGCTTTCTTTCCATTCCATCCATCCCAAGTCTTAGAGCTCTCTTTCTCTCTTCTCCTTCGGCGTACCGACCGAAAAGCCTTCTAATACTTCTTTTTCGGCGGCGGCGGCGGCGCCAGGGCAATGCAGTCCCGAAGGAAAGAAATTCCAACCCAACCTAAAAGAAACCCGTCAGATGACGAGGTCAGGCACACACAGTAGTTAGTGGTTAGGTTTTCCTAAAGAACAATCCGCAAACGGTAATTAGGTAACAAAGGTACTGCAGTTACCTTGCCTATACAGCTTAAGCTATCACAGTACAGTACCTTAACTAATGCACGATAGTTAGTTAACTCGTGGGGAAACGGTTTGCTATTCAACTACAAGTTTAACTGGAGAAAGGTAATTGTTAAGAACCTGGTTTCTTACGACACTCCGCTTCACAAAAGTCCAGCCCGCCACCAGCAGCAGCCAGCCCATACAGAGGACGAAACGAAAGATCTTAAGAATGAACGGCTTCAACGATAGATTGAAATATATACGTAAAAAAAAAAGCAATAGATATTTACGCTATACACTCCCCATCTCCCCATATCTCCACTCCCTATAAATATAAAAAAGCATATATATGACAGATTAAGTAAGTAAGTAATAGTAGTATGTTAAGTGCCTAGATTCCAAAACTCAGTCACCACTAAAAAAAGAAGAGCACCGCCCCGGAGGTATAGATAAAGTACACCCTTGGTAAAGGCTAAGAAACGAAAATAATAAAAAAAAAACGACCTGCTACTTACTTAGTTGGTAAAAAGCTAAGAAGCAGCAGCGTAAGAAGAAGAAGTTGAAAAGTTAAAAAAGGTATTAAAAAAAGGTCACAAACAAAAAAAAGAAGAAGGAGAGGAAAAAAGCCATCTGTCATCGACAGATAGGCATGTAAAGAAGAAGTAGAAGAAAAGGCTATGGGGAATTATCAATCCAAGACTCCAACCCAATGGCGAGAAAAAGAGACGCAAAAAAAGGAAGAAGGAAGAGCATCGAAAGTAAAGAAGAGAAAAGAGAAAAGAGAAAAGAAACTGTAATTACGAATAAAGAAACACCCAAACAGAAAGATCAGGGGAGTACCTGTACGCAAAAAAAGACAACAAAGTAAAGCAAAAAGAGCGACAGACAGAGCAATGGAATCAGCTATAACACAAAAAGAGAGAAGGAAAAAATATACAAAAGGGAAAGAAAGAGCGAAAGAGGCGACAACGATGCTTTTAGTAGAGAAGCTAATCGGGGGAGAAACATGCACAAAATAACAAAAATAAAAGGGAAGCGGAATATGTTCATAAGGCTATTTTTTGTGTCCCTCCCTGTTCCCTTTTTGGTATCCTTCATGATATGCGTTCCTCTGTCCCCTGGGTATCTCATCTCGTAACCTATTCTTCTTTGGATCAAAGGTGCTATCATACAAACTCCAAAAGAAAAAGAGAGAGAGAGGGAGGTGACTAGTAGATCTGAATAAAGGGAGGCCTGGGAAAAGGCAATATTGTCAATCCCCAACAGAAAGATTACAACACAGAGACATGCAAAAGTAATTGTAGGGCGTGTGAGTGAGCGAGAGTTGTGCAAGGTGCGCAAGATAATCAAACCAGGACCTCAGCACTATCGACCCGCATGTGCACTCAAGTTCGGATTCTGGTTGTTAGACGGATAATCCATACGTCGTCCATTGACCGGAACATCTTGATCAAAGCTAAAGCTATGGCTATGGTGCGAATGGTTTCCGTTTTCGTTGGCATACATCGGTTCGGGCAAACGGTGCGGCTCCGGGGCAGGCGGCGTCGAAACCTGGCGGACAGTCTGGTCCTTATACCATCCTTCCCCAGTTCGGTCGTTGTCCACGTGATGGAGGATAGGCTTGTCTGTGTGCTGCGCGTTCCCTCTTCCTCCATGCTTTCCGGGAACGCTCGAAAATTTGGCGACATCGCCATATTTCTTTAAGATTTCCTTAGTACTCATCTCGGAAGTGGCCATCATAGTCGGGTCGGAAAGTATCATCAGTAGATCTTCAGGGACCTATATTACCACTAGTCAATATTACTCTTAATATAGCAGACGGATCTTATAAAAACATACCTCGCACATCTGCTCGTTGTACTCGATCAGTGTGTGGATGGCTTCAATGGCGAGGAAGCTGTCGTCCATCCCGGGGACCTGGTTCTTCATGTAAAGAATATTCGGAGTGATGACAGTAGCGAGATTGTGGACATCCATCTTGCTTCCGGACTCCTCATCAACATGTGAGAACGAAGCGACCCAGTTCAGGAAAGAAAACAGAATCTCTATTGAGTCGCGGTGGTATTTAGGCAGGAGACAGCATGTTAAGTGTAGAACACGGCGCTTCTTCTCATCATCATCAAGCTCTACGACATCGTCAGCAAATCCAACATGAAAGTTGTGTTGTCTTATCAGAACCTACTTTGTGAAACTATAAAAAGTTTATAGAGCTTGAATGTCAAAAGCGGGTCTGGGAGCTCTCGAAGGAACTTCTTGAGAAGGGCAGCGACTTGCACGGGGCCTTCCTTGACCAAGTCCGCATTCTCTGCACCAGAGTCAATCAAGGCAGTCAGGTCTTTCAGTCGGCGAATGTTGCCATTCTTTCGGAAGACACCCTCGACAGACATGTCTAAAAAAAAAAAAAGTCAGTTTATTCGCTAGACTATTAGAAGGAAGTGAACTCACCTAATTGCTTCATTGCCGTAATCGTGTCGTCTAAAAGAGCGGGAACCCTCAATGTCCCGGGCCCAATCCCCAATGACGACTCCGCATGATCCTTCTCAATAAGCTGTTCGAGCGGAACACCAAAAACGGCTATCAAAGAATCAGTAACCCTCTTAACGCCGCCATACACTATTGTAATACTCACCATTCTTCTTCTGTTTCTTGTTCTTTCCGCCATCCTGCTTAAAGCCCTTCGTAAATTTGTTCCACAGTGTCTGCTTCCCACTACGTTCGATCAAATCTAACAGTTCTTCCAGGTTGAAGTACTCAGAGACGAGCGGTAGCATGCACATGCACGCGAGATGGCGAATGATAAAATAATCGATTGCAGACAACTCCGAGAAATATCTTCGCATACGAGGTGCCGGTTGCGGTTGGCTGCTTCCCGTAGAATCGCGCTGGTACCCATTCATCAATTTCGGTTGGTGCATTCCGCCTGCTGAGAAAAAGCCTGAAGTACGGTGCTTAAACGCATTAGGTCGTTGTTCTCGGGCCTGTTCCTGCGCTGCTATTCTCGGAATGTCATCCAGGGTGAGGGTCTTCTCGTCACCGAAGGTGAGTTCGTTAATAGCTTCACCGTTGACGTCGCGATCTTCTACGATCCTGAATCGTTCTCGCTCGTGTGAACCTTCGGCGCCAAAATTCTCATTCTCAATTATCCTCGACTGTCGAGCTTTTCTACCGCTAGAAGCGAGTTTCTGATCGAGACGTGTTGATCGCAACCGTCGGACATCCGAGACTGTGCTATTGTACCCTTCTCCCTCTCCGTGGTAGGATTTCGATCGGTTTTCGGCGGTAAGAGCGCCTGGTGCTAGAGAGCGGCCGGCATCATCATATCCGGTCAAGTTAGGATCATCTACCAGATTTATTAGCAAAACTATTTCCAAAAAAAAAAAAAAAAAAAAAAAAAAAAAAAAAAAAAAGCTTTCTTGCAGAACTTACCGGACGTGTGAGGCAACGTGCCACCCTCCTTCAACATATTCAATAGACGGGCCAAAGCCACCCTCAAGAGATACACATACTGCTTCAACCGGCTAACATGCTGGAATCCGCCCTGTACATCCGGAACATGGGCCGCACAGGAGGTGCACAGCAGCACGGAAGCCGAAGAGAATCGTGCAGCGTCGACATCGTTCTTGAGGGGGTTGTTGCAACTCGAACAGTTGAAGCAGTTTATGTGCCACTTAAGCATCCCAAACTTCATGCATTCATCCTCGATCGTGTTATGACAAGCAAAGCAGAGGTCTGAGTTGAGGTCGGCCAGCGCGGTGTTAACTTCAAATGTCGGCTTGACGTCCTTGGCGGCTTCTAGGTCGGACAATTCGGCCAAGAAGCGGTTGAATGCGTCCACATTACTATAATCACGTTCCTGAAAAGCCGTCAGATAAATATTTTGTTTTTGGTTCGCGCCGTAGGGTCGGTAGAGGGAGAAAAAGAGCGCGTACCAGCTTCAGAGCGCCTTGTAAACTGATCCTGATCAGAAGCTTGAGGTAATGCGCGAGGCCTGTTACCAGAGAGAGCAACTCCTGTGTTACACCAAGCTTGCGAACTCCTGTCTCCTGCGTTTTGGAAAGTAAAGTGAAGAATGCTACGATCTTTTTGCATAGCAGCTTGGCCTCCCTCGAGTACGCAAGTCCTACATCTTTGTTAGCAGGTAGAAAGAAAAAAACAAGCGGAAAAGAAGAAAACCTCGCCCTCCTCTCCTCTCGATTTTCCGGGGTCTGGATCCTACCTTCACCACCAATTCGATACAACTCAATGTCGAGGTTGTCGGCGCTAGTGAACAAAAGCTCGACGTGCCATATAAATTTCTCGGCGACAAATACCCCATCCACATAAGCTCCGTTGGAAACGTGTAGCAACATGTCGCTGATGTTGGCGGCTGAAGACTCTTCGTAGGTCGATAGTACGCTCCATATGCGATAAACTTTCTCTTCCATTTTTTCTTCAGCATCTCTGACAATCGAGCGCCGGGTGCTAGAGGGATCCTTTTCATCCTCCTCTTGGATTCTGGGTATTTCAGATGAATCCGATTCCGCCAGTTTTACATTCCAGAACTATAGATGATTGCACCACGGTAACGGGTTAGCGAGATGAAGGGGAAAGGGTGTGTATAAGTTGAACACCAGGAATTTGGAGGGCACCCAGAACAAAAACGGGCATAACTGACCTTGTGAATCATATAACACTCCGGATGCCAATGCTGATTTACACCGTTCCTGAATATTTCGACAAACTGCTTAAGTATTGCCGTTTGACAACCCTGGCATCTGGCGGCAAATTTGGTGGAGTAGTGGAAATGGCAGTAGACTTCGCCGTCATGTTCGTAGTAGGAATCCTGAGGGCCGAAGACGGTGGGACAGACGCAGCAGGTGAAATGTTCGATGTGGTATTTTCGTTCGAGGGCGGTGATATAGCTCCCACGCAGGGCACCACCACAGGCGTGACATAGCAGGTCTAGTCGTCTAAAGTAGTCGGTTTCGCAGAGAGGGTACTGTGATGTTCCGTCCTCGGAGTCTACGGGGAAAAACTTCTGGGCTACGATGGTTCCACAATCCTAATGGGAAGGCAAAATTTCTGGATGAGTATAAAAAATGCTGAGGAAGTGGAGGGAGAGAAAAAAGAAGTCGCACGAGGTAGTATTATCAGAGAGCAAAAATATGTGAGAGGTAAGAGTGAGGGTAAGAGTGAGAGAGAGGCAGTAGAAGTAATTATAAAAGAAGAAAAGAAGAAGAAGAATAGAAAACGTACTCGGCATCGAAAACAGTCTAGGTGGAAGGTGCCGCCGAGCGCCCTCACAAACTGGCCGGTTAAAGGCAGTTCGCATTTCTTGCATATCCTACGGGAAGCCTCACTCTTAGAGGAGCCTCTTGGTTTACCATCGGTCGGAGAGAGGTTGGGTCTATCATCGGATCGCCGTGTGGAGGTGATATCAAGGGTTGGAGGAGGAGGAGCAGGAGGACCGGGGATGAGAGCTGAAGGGAGATTGTGACCTCGTAACTGGGGGTCGCCGTAGGGAGAAGCCATTGGAAGCAACGGGGATGAAGCTGCCAGGAAAGGAAGGAAGGATAGCTAAATATATGGGGTGGGTGGTATGGGAGGAGAGTGACGCCGCCGTTGTCGTCGTCGTCGTCGTCGTCCGTTGTCGTCGTAGTCGGTATTTTTCGAGGTTTCAAGCGGGCGGGCTAGATCCCAGCTGAGGGACTGAACTGGCAGCCAGCAAGCACAAGCAAGCAGCAGCAGCAGCAGGGCTTACAGGCAGAGGCCCCGACGGGACAGCAGACCAGGCCAGACCAGACCAAAACCGGTTGCACACAGACACACGCAGGGGATAGGCGGACAGACAGACACGCGAGCAGTCGAAATATAAGTGGCAGCAGTAGTAGGCAATGCGAATCGGACGGGAGGGAGATAGATGGAGAGAGAAGAACCGACAGCGAATGGGGGTCGCCAGGGGAAATATCGAAAGAGGAAGCAGGCGGCGGTTAGGAGGAGTTGGTTCAGGGTTTTAAGCGATCGAGGCTGTCTCTTTCTCTATTCCTCTATTCCCTCTTTGCTGTCCTTCTTCCTTTTTTGATGTTTTCTACTATCTCTTTTTCTTCTTCTTGCTTTTCTTCCACAGCTCAGTCAATCGATCAATTAGTCAGTCAGTCAGCCAATGAATCGGATCAAATCAATCAATCAATCGGTGGTGTTATGGTCGGGCAAACAGCACTCCATTCGGGCAGTCGACATTGATAGCTGAGAATGAATTCGATTGATTGACGGATAGACAGATTGGTCGTGGTGGTTATGATGCAGGTGGCTGTGGTTGGCAGTTGTATAGGAGCTGGCGATAGGGGAGAAGAGAAAGAGGGAGAGAGAAAGAGAGTTCGAAGTTCGGAGGAGCGAGAGAAATGGGCCAAAAAAGGATACTAGTAATAGCAATAATAATAATAACGCTGTGGTAGTATTAGTCGATATTAGTCGGTATGGTATTGGTGGCTATTAGTGGTGGTGGTGGTAGTGGTAGTAGTGGTGGTGGTGGTGACGATGATGCTGATACAGATGGCCCCAGATGGGGATGGGATGGGTGACGGAGAGGTTGGAGGAGAGGGTGAGTGCGTGAGTGAGTGAGTGAGAGTTCGAGTGAGGGTGAGTGGATGTGAGAGAGATTGCGAGCAGGAAAGAGCCTGTCTTGTTCTGCCCCCCTCAAGCGAAGTTGCTTGATATTATTATCTTCTTGGTCAATGTCAACTGTGAAGTTGCTCAACCTAGCTAGCTCGACCAAACTCGACTTCACTTCAATTCACTCGCGATCACAGGAAAAATAGAAATTAACGGAAGCACTCCCCTCTGATTGGTCCATTCCTCTCAATTATGTGTGTGTGTGTAATGCACTCTCGTTGTCTGTCACTGTCACTTCACTAACTTACCGTTACTTTAGAACCATATTAACCATTACCTAGGTAATTACTAACTACTAATCACTTACTTAAGCCAGCCAGTACTTATTTAGTATGCTTCGGTACCCAAGAAAGTACGGGGTCTTTTTTAAACTTACTAGCAGGACCGTTAATCGACTAATTAAAACTTTGTACGGGAAGGGAAGCGCCAGGGAGGAGGGCACAGCGACAGCTGCGGAGCGTTTAACTCAACTGCTTAATTAGTCCCTTCGCCCCTCCCCCCGTTCCAAACCGGGGGGAAAGGAACGCCCTAAACTGCCCGGGCCAAGTCCCCAAACCCGACCCCCAAGTCAGGTCAGGGCAAGTCAAGTCCGAATGCAGTGCTGCGACAAGTGACAGTTGCAGTTGCGGTTGTGTAATGCTGGATGCGTATACTTCAACGACAGGAACCTTTTCCCTTATTTCCCACGACAGCTGCATTTTGCATGCATTGTTTCACCGCTATCGATAACGCCCTAGCTTGGCGGCTAGTTGCCATTGTACCCTTTACATAAGCTTAGTCTTGTAACATAAGCCATTAAAGTACACTCGTCTGTCCCAGTACCTAAATTTATGCGTGTCCAGAAATATAGATATTTTGCATGTTTTTGCCTGGAACACCTCGGCTTGGATGCTATGGCTTTCGTCTCCTGTTCTCTGAGGTTTCCGAAGCGTTTCTACCAATATAATGACATTAATGCAATATAAAACTTACCAAGCTTGCAAGATGAGAACACTTCTGGTTAAGTATTTCTTGCTAGTGCACTTTGCCCAAGATCAAATTGCTAGTTTAATTTGGTAGCACATATAAAGAAACTCCATATATGAAGAGGCCTCCGGTATACACGTCTATATGATGGCAGCGAGATCATATCTATAGGTACCCAGTAGTTACCCATATGAATAATGAACATCTAGCTGGCTAGCCTGGAATTTAATAGACTTATTGATATCTGAGCCACCCACCCATACATAGCTTAGATTTTGTCTGGTGGCTAACAGTTGGGAGTTATAGTATCGCAAGCTTGCAAGCCTTTCCGCCCAAACTATTCTTCAAGGTAAGCAGCCTAAACTTCTCCCATGCACTGTATTTAAGTGACTCTCTATGCACATCCACGTCGAAAACTAACGTTTCATAGCAGTCCTTGAGCTTTTGTCCACTACCATGGCGGTGGATTCCTTGAACCAGTCTCGAGCAGCGCCTTATGCACATGAAGATATTGATATAAGAATCATATCCCGTCATATCCCACATGCGTTTCCTTGCCACTCAACACCACGGGATCCTCCTTCAACGGCCTGGTCTGGTCAAGCATCAAACACGCCCACTCCCCGTTTCTTTCTCTTCTTTCCGGTGGAGCTCAATCTACTTGGAATACCAGCTGCATAGACTTGCTGGTCACAAAATCTTCGATTTTCTCCATCTCAGAGTTGTTACTCTAATATAAACAGTAGAATAGTGAGCATTTGATGGCCGGTTGGGTCAGGAAATAGCACGCACCTGATATGAACTTTTACCAAAATCACGTCGTTTTCGAAAAGGGTTCAATTCCCTTTCTGAAGAGATGATATATAAGAGTCAGTTTATGATCCCAAATATTGAATGCCGGATATATAATTATTATTATTACCGATAACATGTCGGTCTATAGAATAGACGAGACCAGGCTTCGAGCTGGATGATGGGTCTGACGAACAGGCTGGGCCACGAGAGAGGCTAATACAAAAGCCCTCGCGCAGCCTGCGCCGAGGTCGTCGCTTAATTAGATGTATGTACTGGCTGGACCGAATTAAGCAATGTTGAATTCCGCAAAGTCCAGTAGATATGACCATGTAGGACTACATTGGTCCAGGGAGCAATACAGCACAGGGAGAATAAGAATATTCTTCCCCAAGCGCTGTTCTTCGAGGTTGTGATTCTAATGGCCGTAGTCTTTGTATTTTTGGGAAGGGGAGGGTTGAAGGATGAAGGATGAAGGATGATTTCAGGGGACGGTGTTTACAAAGCTGTTTATATACTCCCAGCCAAGGCATAAACTATTATGGACCCATTCGGAACACTATATTTACGAAGTATTTACATCTCGATTTACAGATACAGATCCTTTTCCCTTTCAGAATTCAAGTCATTGGCATACGAACCCACAGGTCCTGTTAATCACATGGACGGTTTACATCGAATTGCAATATTGACCCTATTGTATTATTTGTTACATGTCACGTTTCGTATGGCATATGGTATACTATGGTATATTTAACTTGCAACTGAGTAATAAGTTCTAACATGATGATAGATGTCTAGAGTCGCTCTATTCATTAATGATACTCGAGATCTGAACGTAACTTTATGAACTTGAAATTTTGATCGGCTTATAATTACCTCGGTAGTATGCCTAATATAAGTTTAGGTTTCAATGATTGCAACACTGGATATATCAGCATACCTACCAAAAAGGTTAACGGCTATATAGTTTACTTACCTAATGCTCGGATATATACTTAGGTCGGTAGGTAGGTAGGTAGATACCTAGGTATAGAAAGGAGATAGTACAGTACTCAAAACTCGGATATACCTTAGAACCAATAGATACGTGCAAGCACTCAAATACTTAAGTAGCTAGAAAGCCCGAATGTACGTATTGTACCGCCAGACATATAGGCCCTACTAGCAGCCCTTGATGCATTCCACTTCTATAAATAACGTAACGTAACCAGGCAGTACGTGGCTACATACCAAGCAACTCGGTCCTTGCCGGCCTTGCCTCACGAAGCAGGACATACCAAGTTTAGTATATGTTTGTAGTAGTTCAGGCTGGGCTGAGACTGACAATCGCGCAGTGCAGCAGCCTGAAGAAAACGCAGTGCGGCTGTCGCAGGTTGGCGAGGCTAGCTGGGTCGGGGGTTGCAGGACCTCGTAGCTAGGAGAAAGCGAGCGGAGGGGTCTGTTCTGTGTTGCAGCCCGCAGCTGGGGGAAGCTCCCCAACCCAATCCAGTCCATCGTCTTCCCTTTCCCCCCACTATGACTCCACCAGAAGCTGAGACCAGGAGCGCGGCACCACCGCTGCACTGAGCACTGAGCAGCCCCCTCTCTTTCTGTGCCACATCAAACTGCAACTTACATAGCAAAAAGTGCTACCGACTGTGCCTCCCCGTCAAAGTTATCGACTGGGTATCATACCAGCACTCACTTAGTACCACTGCCACTATAGTTCCCCAGGATCCACCATCTCTACCTAGTACTCATCCATCCACCCTTCTATCTTACACCAGTCAATCTTCAAATTCCCCCACTTTCTCTTTTTCTTTCTCATTAAACATCCGTATTCTACAATATCTAGATCTAGACCTAAAATTCCGGACATCCCATCGTCGTTGCCCGCTTTGTCGTCTCGGCCATCATGAACCAGTCAACCCTGCGGCTCACGCGTGTAGGTTTACCACTTCATAGCACCTTATATTCATCACTATCCAACAAGAGATATATTGAAGCAGATATATACACCTACGTTTAACGACTGTGTACCGCTTTAAATAGTTTTAGACGTTTATACTGACGTTACACGCATCTTCCAGGAGCTAGCAGATATTCAGAAGTCAAATGACCTATGTCCGTCGCGTTTATCCTCCAACGCCACCACCACCCCTCTCTCCGACGGTATCCCTAGCTAATCCCTGTTCTTTCTTTACTATATACAGCAATCGCCGTTGCTTGTCGGGATGCCGACATTAGGAACATACGAGCCTTGATCCTCGGGCCGCCCGAAACGCCTTATGAGTTCGGATTCTTTGAGGTTGCTCTCCCCTTCTGTGCATCTATTTTATTTTTAATACTCTTTACACCCCTGGGCTTTGAATTTGTGCTAACCACTAAAATGCCTTTGTATAGTTTACTATGAAATTTCCTAAAGGTGTCTACCAACCGGCCTTGATACCCAAAAACTACGAGTTGCGCATCAATCCCTAACTCTGCCTGGCTTCTCTACAGAATACCCTGCAAAAGCTCCCGCCGTTAACGCTATAACTACAAACGGAGGACGTTGTCGATTCAATCCAAATATTTATGCCGGCGGCAAGGTCTGCTTGTACGTTCCCTAAATCAATCTGTATACCGTCCTATGTCATACTGATAACCTCATAGATCAATTCTAGGGTAAACAATTAACCTTCCAGCTGCTAGATGCGTTTCTTTTCTTTTTTAAAAAAACTTGGATACTTAATACGCACGCCTACGCAACAGAACATGGAGAGGCGAACGAGGGGAGGAATGGTCGTCGGCACAGGGTCTAGAGTCAATATTGATCTCGATCCAGAGCCTGATGTCCTCAAACCCCTACGAGAACGAACCGGGCTACGAGAACGCAAACAGCCAGCACGATAAAGACAATCAGAAAGCCTACATATTGAAGGTATACTCTCCTATCTGGTGATAATGGAGGGAGAGATCTGAATCTATTTATGTTAACGCATACAGATCCGCCATGAAACACTCCGAATCTCTATAATCCAACGTCTGGAAGATTACCTCGGCCTGAAACCGGACGGCACCTCGATTGTACGAGAATCTCGGGACGACACCCCAAGCGATAGCTCGTCCGCATACGTTGACGAAGGCGGCGTGTACTTCTTCGAACCCTTTAAGGATCTCTGCAAGCGCCGTTTCCTCTGGTACTACGACACCTACATCGCCTCAATCCAAGCCGAAAAGGAAAAAGTCACAGAAAACCAAGTGTTCACACAGATGCCGTTTGAAATGAGCGGTGGAAGCGGTGGTAATGCCATGGAGGGAAAGTTCAACTATCCGGAACTGGAAAGACGCATTCAGAATATACGACAGAAGCTCGACCATGAGGCAGAAGCATGGGGAGCTGAAGGGCTGAAAGCGCTTAAGGATGAGAGGGGTGTAGCAGCCAATTTGCAGAGACAGTTTGAGCAGGCAAAGGTGTTTTTCGATAAGAGCGAGGCCGCGACGCTGGACATGGAATTGGAGGATAACAACCCCTTCATTTGGCGTGTGGTAGGGTTTTTCTTTTCGTTAATCCTTTTTTTTTTTTTTTTTTTTTTTTTTCGGTGGTGGGCTATGTTAACGTGGCCATATGAATTGGTAGACCTACTTTGGCCGCCCCATGACCAATCTCGACGGCGGACTATTCATCTTTACGCTCCGGTTCTCTGTTCGATTCCCGGATGAACAACCACGGGTTCAGTTCAGTACCCCGATGTTCCACCACAAAATCAATAGTGAGTTTTCACCATAAATCGTATTTTATACTGAGGGAAGATCATACTCATACTGTCTACAGAGGACGGCATCCCGGCATATTTCCCTGGTGGCATGCACCCACGACCAGACGATGCCAAGAGCCATATAGAAGGCGTTCTCAGCTTGCTGGAGGAAGAGGATCCGGCCTATGATCCGAGGACGCAGATCAACATCGAAGCCTCGAAGCTGTACTGGGGGAGCAAAGAGGACAAGAGGGAATATAGCAAACAGTTTAGGAGGTCAGTAGTCCCATCATTCTCCCATCGCTTTTTTTCTATTGCTGACGATGATATATGAACAGGTCGGTCCAGCGGTCTATAGAATACGCATAAGCATTTCTTATTATCCTTCTCACTTTGAACAGCTTCTTTCTTTTCTTCCCTCTTCTTTTCCTTTCTTTTTTTTAATACTATCTTCGTTTCTAGCGTCTGATGTTTCATGGCGACTGCATGCCTCGCCCTCGTTTTTTTATGTGTCTCTCCCTTACTCTTACTCCCTTTCGCTCCCCCCCCCTCCTCCGTATACTACTTACCTTAATGCCTGTCCCCTCGTTTCTTCTTGCTTTATTCCTTCTTTCCTGGCTGGTGGAAAAAGAGATGTTCTCAAGGCGTATTATCGGTTTTTATTCGTTAGTGGACACACCAATGCAGCTGAATTCACTAAGACACACATACAAAATCCAAAAAAAGAGACTCGCGAAGGGTTTAGTTTGGGAAGAGATATGCATGAGGGTTGTTGTGGTTCTTGTAACTGGGTTAGGAAGCACCGGCTCGGTATAAGGGGTGGCGTGAGGGTCTTAAAAAATGATATTCTACCTTAGTCTCGTACTCCGTACTTGTTAACTTCCTATGTTGGTTGTTTATGTGGGATACAATGCAGTGTTTTTCACTCTTTTGATATCTATAACTTATACAACTTTTCGATTATTTATACAGTTGAGTTTTGATGATGCTAGTAGTTATGCCCGCTCCCTACGGGATCGAGGCTTCTCCCTAAGTAGATGTAAAAGAGTTCAAATATACAGATATATCCCCTACCTACTCATATGTACAAAACACCCTCCCCTGACCTGTACTTCCTCAAGTACTCAGGCAGTACCCTCCCCTAACCCCTCGGGCAACTCATTAACTTCCAACTCACAAATCCTGAGCACAGTGTACCTATGCTTACTCTTAACCTTCTTAACCCTCCTCTGCCTCCTCTTAGTCTTCTCCTTAATCCTCATAGGCTCACTAGTAACCTCCACCACAACAGCTTTACACCTAAACAGTCGTTCATCAATGTACGGTGTTCCCTTGATCGTATATTCTCTCGATCCGAGGGTTGAGGCGTGGGTTAGACGGATTATGTCACCGGGTTGGAGGGGTTTGTTGAGTGGGTTTGTGGAGGGGGAGACGGGGGGGTAGAGGAGGGAGGGGAGGGTTATGCGGTCGCCGAGGGTGACGAGGTAGGGGGTGTTGTGGATGTGGATTGTGGTGTACCAGGGGGGTTGGTGGAGGAGGGCGGTGTGCAGGCGTTTTAGGGTTGTCAGATCTTGTTCTTGAGGCTGCTGGGGTGGTGGGGGTGGTGATGTTGAGAGTGGTTGTTGAGGTGGTGGTGGGGGTGGAGGGGTGGTTGCTGTTGTTGTTGTTGATGTGGTTGTGGAGGTGTGACGAATTTGGCTGGGTGGTGGAAGGGTTAGGCGGGAGGTTGAGAGGAGAAGAGGTCGGGCGATGAGCGGGGTGGAGGAGGAGGTTAGGCGTGGGAGTGCCCGTCGCGAGAGGGCTGGGAGGATGGACATCGTGTGATATGATATGTGATATTGAAGAGGGACCTAGGTTACTATTATTAGCTTCATGATTGGAGAAGATATGGATTAAAGACAATTGAGTGATTACCGTTTATTGTATCTCTCCCTGTCCGTCTCCCCTACTTCGTGATGTGATAGATGTCTCTCTCTCTCCCCGGCTCGAAGGAAGGAAGGTGAAGTCGCGGAACTGCTCGACGTACAGATCTTTACTATATTTTTTTGGGTTGCGGTTTGTTGGAATGGTTGTTTCTTTGCGCCAAGAGATTAGATTCTTCTTAACAATCTAATCTGATCCTTGAAATCCGATTAGATAATCAACGCCTTGGCGACCTAATTTTCGCCAAAAAGCACTTTTGATTTTTTTTAAGGTTCGCCAACTGCAACTTGTTCGATTTTTTTTTTTCGCTATCACGACCGACGACGGGGTATCATTTACAGCACACGGAAGAGATACTATATTATAAAGCTACTCCTACTTACCCTAATTCTAAGCTGCGAGCATCGCGCTCGATAAGCCGCCACAATGGTACGTTCCTCTAACCCCTCCACATAACCTTAAGCCCACAAGCTAACATCTCCCTCTCCAGCCTCAAAACGAGTATGCCCACCCCCACTACCACTCCCACCACCAAACAAACACCCCCCTCTAACACTTATACTCTAGATACATCGAACGCTGGTCCAAGCTCCACGGCAAACGTCTCGACCATGAAGAACGTACCCGCAAGCGCGCCGCGCGAATGGCGCACAACTCCTCCAAATCCGCCCAAAAGCTGCACGGTCTTCGCGCAAAACTCCACGCCCAAGCGCGCTACAAACAAAAGATCCAGATGAAGAAACAGATAAAATCGCACGAAGAGAAGTCTGTGAAGACACAGGACGATGGTCCTTCTTCCGAGCCCTTACCGGCTTATCTGTTGGACAGGAATGAGCCTAAGAGCGCTAAGGCGTTGAGTTCAGCGATTAAGCAGAAGAGAGCTGAGAAGGCTGCGAAGTTCTCGGTGCCTTTGCCGAAGGTTAGGGGTATTACTGAGGAAGAGATGTTCAAAGTCATCAAAACTGGTAAAAAGACAGCGAAGAAATCCTGGAAGAGAATGATCACAAAACCCACCTTCGTCGGTCCGGACTTCACACGTCGTCCTGTGAAATACGAGAGATTTATCAGGCCGATGGGTTTGAGATACAAAAAGGCGAATGTAACACATCCGGAGTTGGGAGTTACGGTGCAATTACCGATTTTGAGCGTCAAGAAGAATCCGCAGAGTCCGATGTATACCCAGCTCGGGGTGTTGACGAAGGGAACGATCATTGAGGTTAATGTTAGTGAGTTGGGGATGGTTACTACGGGGGGTAAAGTGGTTTGGGGTCGTTGGGCACAGATCACGAATAACTGTGAGAATGATGGGTGTGTTAATGCGTAAGTTCTAATCTATCACTCTTCTAATTGGGGTTTATTGCGGATTTGCTAACTTTGGGTTGGGGGTTTTGGTAGGCTGCTGTTGGTGTGAATGTATCATTATTATATGTAGTAAAGCTTTCCACTTTTTTTGAGGGGGGTTTCCTTCAATGCATATGACCCCTGGGAGACTCAAGGGGGCACCATTTTTGATTCAGCGCGGCGTTTGTGTGGACAATTTTTTTCTTGGGGAATTGATATACTTATTTTCTACACTGTATTTTACATTAAACAGTTGTATAGAAGAAGGAGAAGAGAGAAAAAAGTTATATCGGATAATTCGCTAGATTCTGTTAGCTTGTGCTACAGCTGCTAGCTACGAATCTGTGTACCTGAGTAGTACTCGATTGATTTTACTTGGTTCGCCCTGCTTTGGGGCTCACTCTCCCATTTATTGGTTTACCTGGAGAGACTTAGATACCGCATGCTCCACACTAAGTAAATAAGCCCTTGTATCACTAGAAACTAACTAGGATATCTACATGAGAAAAACCTTCTGTCATAGACTGAACGAACCACAGCCTCGGTGGAAATGCAATATAAAATACAACATATATCCGTGTTGAGTTACTGAAATCAACTTCACCATGTGTGCTTTTTTTGAATTAAGTTCTATCTTATTATTTTTTTTTCTTTTTTTTTTTTTTGAGGAAAGTGGGAATACTTCCATGAGATTTCCTCCATAAAAATCTGATACTGTATCGAGACTGTAGTGATGTGCCATCTAACATGACACAAATGATGAAACAACATTTGACTATTTAGATTCATTTTGACCTATGTGTATAGTGGTCTAGACTTTAGACGTTGTAGGAGTTTGAGTTTTAGGATTTTAAATTTGGATTTCTTATGAAGGTATACAGGCCGTGAGATATTAATCCACTAGGGGCGTATTTTTTAACCCATTTATAAGAAATGTCTAGTCTCGTTCCTATACGCCGTTGACTAGAACTGAGAGAAATCTCAAAACAATATTGCAAAAGAATTATAAAAAAATAGCGCCAATACAAATATATAGCCAAGCTTCATGCATCCTTACAACTATCCCGTAATGTAAAGAAGAATGAATGATAAGGAGAAAGAGAGAAGAAGATCAGTCGGCTCGCCATCCCACATATGGAGCATCGCATCTTATACTCCCAATCTTATTTTCCCATGACGAAAACCGAACCCAATTCCAATTATTATTCCCATCCCGATACCCTGAAAAGTCCCAATTGGGGTCACCGGGCGCAAGTGGTTTCCCATCCTTTTGCCCATCAGTTATAATCGGTGGCCAAGTACAATCACCATTCGTAAAGAAATGACATGTTAGATTCCGCACCCTCCATCTTCTCATCGCCATTGGTCCTTTCCACGTGCCTTCAGGATCTGGCTTGATGCATTGACCTATTCCGGTCCAGGGGTCGATTTCTCCCCGTTCTGAGGCTAGACGTCGCCAAAAAGATGGGTTTTCGTCGTGATTAGCCCCATCTAAGCTGTTGTACCATGCTCCACCGTTATCAAACTGTACTAATCCCTCAGTCTCGGGGTTAACACCCACATCAGGGCCTGGTACCGCCGCTCCGGTCATCTTAAAACACTTGAAACTCATAAGCCTCTGTCCGTTTTTATTCACCTCATGAGGCTGTAATATCCTATTTTCCTGAAAAACCATTATCCCCGTAGAATCCCCTTCTTTAGGACACCCGCTACCATACCAGAATAAACAGTTACAATACCCCTGAACATGAATCCGTTTGATACCTGCCTTTAGATCTTCCTCAGCATCAATGACTTCATGACAGGGAGCATTGTTGTTAAAATTTTCAACCGACGTTTGGTCGCGGTCTTGGTCGTATTCGGTGCCGAATGGGTAGCCAGACCACCACATATCAACGTCACCCATACCGACAAAACCTTTGACATTGCGGTAAAGGCCTAAGCGGCAGATGGGGTTCAAGAGAGAGTTGTAGTCAGCGAAGACTTCAACACGTTCGAGTAGGGGACGGTGACGGGTGATTGCTTTGCGCATATGCGTATGGGCGTGGCTATGGGGGACCGCAGTAGCGGGGCTGGTAAGGATAGTGAGGAAGAAGAGGATGATAGCGGTGAAGACTTTGGATTCCATTTTGGAAATTGTTTTTTTAGAACAAAAAGTAACGTTTTGATTATTTTTAATGATCGTATGTATGGAACCTGGGGTATAAGACTATTGGGTATCTACAAATATCAGTGAATATCCACCAGGAGGGAGCTGATATCCTCCAGGCTTTCGGTTGATAATAGAGCACACAGAGGGGCTAGGGTTATATACCGTAAAGGCCAATATAGCTATATAGAGTTGGCCTCGTAAACCAGCCCCAACGAAGCAGAACACTTTGTTGGATTTAGGGTTACCTTTCCCAGAATTTCTTCTTTTGCAGAATATTATCCTACTATGCATAATCATAATATGGATTTCCATGGATACCAAACTTGAATAGTTATCTTTTATCATCTTAATTGTTGCATACCTCATCTCTTTTATATTGGATGTAGGGCTGTGTAGGTACGACAGACAATTTCTAACCGTTCCTTCATGCCGCTATAACATTTTCCCTCAACTCCCTATAATATTGTAATGCTTTACTGGCTTGACTTACAGCGCTTTAGATCCTGAAACCGTAGTTGCCAGTTTAGTTTGTATTATATTACGACACTGGGCTGTGGTATGAGCAGCGCACAGTTAGAGTTAATAGACTAATGCGTAGCTTACACTTATACAGGTGCCACCAACCTACGAGGTGGTAAACGTAGGTTTTGCGTAGTCTCGGTTTGGCGTTTCTTGAGAATATGCGTGTAATCGTACATTTCTTTTTGGAAATAGGTGCCAGTATCTTGGCTGCATCCACTAGGGAAATACAAGAGTAGTGATATTCTTGTTCTAAATACTCTTCGACGCTTCTCTTTGAACCTGATAATCTATTAAACTTGGTAGCTATGCATGGCTAATGGCATAATTACCAGAGTGCTAGTGTCTTGCCTACGGGAAGAGCTGGCTATAACTCTAGAGTACGCTGTTTATTTCAAACATTTTCATAATTATTTATAAATACAACCAAATTAGTTTACACATATAACTTGACATGATAGTTATAACGACGATCGTAGGAATATTCTCATTTGGTGGCGTATTGGCATTTTGTTTTAGGATGCCGGATGGTATTCAATCAAAAGCATTGTACAATTGCTTATATCTATATATATAGACTGAGTCTTTGTACACTTGTTATTCTGGTTGCGCCTCCGTACACTCGCAAATGCATTAATTGCATTGCCACCTGCCAATCTATTGAGCAATTGAGGCGAAGTTATCAAGTTTAACCTAAAAGTATCGGTTTTCCGATCTCGTATCTATATAGCTACTACATATGCTAAATATTAAAGCTCTAATATCATTCCGAGGTCAAAGGCCCTAGCGGTTATAGATATTAAACTATACCCACGACGGCCCATACGGAGCGTCACACCTAAAGCTCTTAATCTTCTGTTCCGCAAAAGTCTTAATATCCTTCCTTTCCACCACACCTCTAATCCCATCAACTATATACGGGTTACCTCTGCAAGTATCGTTCGTCCAAAAACTACAGGTACACTGCGATATCCTCCACTCTCTCATCGCAATACCATCAACCCCTTTAAGTTCATCGGATACTTTGATACAGAACCCCCTCCCGCTGAACCTATTTATCATATCAGGCGATGACTCTTCCACCGTTTTCAACCCGGAGTCCACAAAGCGACGGGTTATGGTTGGTGTATCCTTAACCTTGTCTGCTTGGTTATACCCCCCATTTGAAAACCTTATCTCACAAAGAGACCATGCCCGCGATCCTGTATTCTTTGTGCATCTAAAACTATTAAATTCCCTAGGTGATGCAGCACTGGCGTTATTATTCCTCAAATCCAACTGGTAAGCATCAATGGTAAGCTGTCGTTCGTGGCCAATGTAGTCGAAATCGCCAGTACAGTCCGGTTCGAACCAGAACGTACAGGCGCAGTAGCCCATCACCCTTGCATACCTGATGCCAGCCTTGGCTACGCTCTCCCCAAACTCAGCGCGGACGCTGGAACATTGTGCAAAGGTATCTTCTTTGGAGTTTATTAACGCGGTTCGATTCTCGTCGCTATAAGAACTGCCGAAGGGGAAGCCTTCCCAGCTGCGAGAGGTGGCTATGAACTGACCAAGGCCGTTTTTATCGTGGTAAACGCCGAGGCGGCAAAGAGGGCTTAGGATTGGGGTTGTGGAGAGTAGTAGCTGTGTCCGTTCGAGGGGTGGATTGCGGCGTTGATGATAGGGGGGTGTTCTTCTTATGAGAGGGGAGGAAATAGTGGGGTTTACAAAAAAATTGAATAGGAGAATAATGATCAGGATATTATTTGAGTTTGATAAGGGAGACTGGTAGGAAAATCGGTGGGATTGCCGCATGATGGTTAGATCAGTATCGGTTACTCAAAGCACATATATAAATAGCCAAGGTTTCTTAAACCAGGGATATTGGGGATCTTGTCCCTAAAGCGGCCTTAGAGAGTCCGAGCCAAGTGAAGACAGGTTATATAAGCAATTACGATAATATGTTAAGGCGTCAAGAATACCAGAGCATTCGGTGAGGGCTGGCTGGCTAGCGGGCTACGCCTGGAGAAGCTGGGCACCGTGGCAAGTCGATGCAGGGATTGACTCTAAATTTAATCTATACTTATAAGCCTACTAATCACTTTTATATCTAACTCCATAATTTCAATCACGATCTGGCCAAACATATACGCATTGTGTCCCCAGGCGTCAAGCTCTTAGTCTCGACCGTTTCATTCTTTCCCGTTGGGAATACAGCAATACCATAGTACCCGAATCAAACTACAATATAAATCCAAATATGTACGACTATATAATGTGCATAGGGTAGCGTAACCACGTTCTACCCAAAAACTAGTCTTGATAACTGATTGCAGTCTCAGCAGCCGACGAGTTGTTGTGAACTTATTGGTTACTGAATTAATTTAAGAAGATGTGACGCGGTTTCTATCGATAAAATATAACCATAAAAATAAACCTAACCTAGGAGTCATGGTTCCCGCGGAATTAACCCCATCTGCCCGCAGATATAAATGCAATATAGTTGTCCCAACTATCTTCATGCGTCCAGGCCAGGTGGTGCATCTCATAGCAAAATAATACAACGGCGACAAATGTGTTGCCATATAAATACATAAGGGCTTAGGTAGCTACGTTAACTTCGAGGCCAACATCGACATGGTCACACTACACCGCTCGGCGGATAAACTATGCCGGTGCACGTTTAAGATTAAATTTACCACAGGTAACCAGTTTAGGGGTTTTAGATGTGAAATCTCAAGATCTTTGTTGTGCGGCGCATGAGTTTCGTTAAGAGGCCTCGATCGAGCTGTGCCAGCAACTACCTAGGCAGTTACTACAACGTTGGTGTTTCCTCCAACAGTTTCCCCAACAAGTATGCGTATATATATATATGTGTGTGTGTATTGTGGGACTAGAGACGTCTAGACCATTTTACTCAGCCCACAAATTAAAGTGAAATAAGTCCCGCAGGGCGTCGCTGCCTGTACCTGACATTTTGTAGAAAGCTCTAACGGCTCCTTGCTTGGAACATCCCATGTATGCATATGAATATCTATTTAGCCGTCAAATCAGGTTATTGTTTCGAGAGGTTGGGTCTGAAACTTGAACCTATAATATTTCTGTTGCTATAGTTTTGAGTTTTTGTACAAATTACTATTGTTCTATTGGAGGCCACGCGTGTTTACTCTAAGTAAATGGGTGGGGTTACCGGTGTTTGCGGCAGCAAGCTTGGGAGACAGGATAGCTCGAACAGGCCTTTTTTGATTACAATACGCACTGTTTTCTATAGTCTTTATAGTCCATTGGTCTCGTAATAGCCCATCAATTATACGAAAAAACAATACTCTGTGGATGTCTACAATTCCGTTTAATTATTTAAACCCACTTTGTCAATTAACTGGGCTCCATATACGGAGCTTAAGGTATCATTATGCAGCAAGCACCATATGTGATAGTTGATCTCATCAATTGCCCTTAAGGGCTCTTTAGAGGTTCTGGATCTCCAATTTCAAAATAACTATTAGGAACAATGATCCCAGATGTGTACGGAATATCACACCTATAACTCAAGATCTTTAGGCCCATAAGATCCTTAATCTCCTCTCTTTCTACTAAGCCCATGTGCCCATCCACCAGGGCATTTGCTTTACACTCAGTATCCGTATAAAAGCTACAAGTACACCCTTTAATACTCCACTGTACCAGCGTGACCGGGTCCACAGTCATGCATTTCCCCTTCCCCGTCCACTCATCGAAATCCTTCTGTTCAAACCTTTTCGCGTGATAAATACCTTTCTCGCCATCCGGCGGAATTTGCTTCTCCCCTTCTCTATACGTATTCGAGTAATTTATGTCACAGCCCGTGAAGACATCCCAGTTACTATACTTCTGACATTTGAAGCTTCGTACCTCATTTTCCCACCCATATGGTAAACGGTTTGCAACCACGTTTCTCCCCACCATAGGCGAGTCGTCTACGCAGCCCTTATTGCGGTAGAATAGACAGAAACAGTAACCGGAAACATACAGCTGCTTCATACCCGTCTGCACAAGTTTCCCACCAATCTCTTCCTCGATATTATGACAAGTCGCGCGCGTGTATTCGGTTGATAGTGTTTCATTGCTCGTATCTGGATCGTAGGTATCGCCGAGCGGAAAGCCTTCCCAGGCGCCGTACCAGCTTGAAACTGGATGGAAGATGTTCCCGAACCATATACCATGGTTGGGTTTAGTGTATAGCCCGAGTTTGCAGACACGGCTTAACAAGGGAAGGGTTTGGTCCCAGATTTTACCTTCGTCCAGGGCTGCTGTTGAAGGAATTTGGGTGGTGAGGAGGGATATTATGAAAGGTATAGTGATGTATATATTCTGGGTAAGGAGCCAGCGTTTGGTCCCCAGCGCCATGATCGGTATCAAATATCAAGTATACAGGGGGCAGATAATAGGCGCTTTAAAACCTGGGAGATATGACGTTTGTGATATATACGCTGAAGGTGGGGTCATCGAGGGACACTCGATTCGATCTGATATACCCAGGGGCTCGATCCTAGGATTCCAAGGGCCTTGGAGCATTTTATTTCCACAGGAATACAATGCACAGCTATATACTGCTTCGTAGAAAGGCGCGTGAGGTGAAAAACCCCCTACTTCGCCGCCTATGGTCAAGATATTGCTATAAAAAGTCGAGCAAGGATAGATCAAGATGTTTCCTTCATCGTCTGGAGATGTCTTGTCGTATCTCAGCTCTTATTCCTGCCGATTATACACCTTGCCGCTAACATCATATCCGGGCTTGATACCAACGAAAGTGTGGAATATTCCTGTAGCTCGTGGCGGGGCCTGAAACGGCAGAGCTCTGGGATATTGTTTTCATATTTGGTATATATCCTATAAAATCATAGGCATGTCATTATGAAGGACTAGATACATTTCAACAAATCTACTTGAAAGACTAAAGCAAGAATAGAGAACCAGTAGCTAGAGCTCCGACGAGATCGACTTCATCTCAAGCGCAAGCCCCAAGCCAGTTAGGTAACCAGTAACGTCTCCGAATCAAAATACAACGTTCTGATGTGTTGTTGATTTCGGGTCAACTAAAAATCCGTAGATCCTACATATTTGTACTGTCAGTAGGCCCCGGGACTGTCAATTCAATCACAACTCACCATGATTGATTACATGAAACTGACTGACGGCTGGCATTTTGTTATGAAGTCCAGCTATTTCTATTGTCGTACAGAAACCATATAACGTTAGCTACGTTAGGCTCTGCCATAAAACTTTTTGATATTAGGATATATAGGTATCCAAAGAAAGATACTTGTCAGAGGTAGGATCGATTCCGTAGCCTAACATAGTATAGTAATGTATCCTGCATACATACGATTGGCTATAATTATCTACAATTTAGCAAAAACCCCTGTAGAAGTTCAGTCAAGAAAATGCAACGAGGCGGGCACCACCGGAAGCAGGGAACCGCGAAGTTGCCGTCGGGACTCTCCAGTCAATCGCAGTCGTAAACGGTAAATGTTAGGGGCTGGAGAAAATTTTTGAGAGTATTCTACTTTCGTTGTAACTCGGTGATTACTCGGTGAGCTCCCAGGAGTCTGAATCAGGGGAGTCTTTTACGACCCAACGGTAGCAGGTATATGCATATATGCAATTTGTTCCCAGACTTCAGACACTCCACCCAGAAGCCATCGCTGAGACTATGCGCATACGCGCATACCTGGATACCCTTATCATGCCTAGGGTCTTGAATAAAGCTTTAAATTTAGTGAAGCGGCTGTGAATTCAAAGTCAATGAATATGATTTATGCATTATTGGAAATTTTGTACTGCGTCCTGCAGCCCGGGCCCTTTGGTGTATCAAAATAGCTTGCGCTATTATTGGGCCGTGCGTTATTGCTGACTGGCCTGAAAGACGCCCCATTCCCATTCCCATATATTTTATGTTTGAAGTTAAAATTTCAATATGGTGCGGATATATCATCCGCGGAGTGATAAACCATGTATCACAGAGCTCGAAGACTTACCTTATACACAGCACCGTTCTGGCTCACAGGAGATAGTTTCGAAAACAAAATCGTCCAGCTAGATGATACCACGAATTTATAACCTCCGATCAAGAAATAACGGCATGACCACATCAACTGAGCAGAATTTGCTTCGGATCCAAATTTCCGAGTCGTTTTATAACTCGGGTTTTGAGATAGCATAATCCTTGCTTTGTGGTACAGTGCGGTCGCTGGAAAAAAGGCGGGTCCGGTTCCCTGGTCTATCTGGCCGGTTATCAGCTTGATATCGATCTATTGCGAAATTAGTAATATGGTATTAGTTTACCTGTTGTCAAGATCATACTTAATTTTATATCAGCTGGTCCGCCGAAAACCTCAAAAGCACGTCATATGCTCCCCCACACTTTAATTCCCCGAACATACGCCATAAATGTCAAAATACAGCCTCAGATACTGTCAAGATACCCACCCGTTTCAAAACAAGACAGAAAAGGGTCATTCGGCTCCAAGAATCCCCAACCTCAACAACGCGGTAGATACATGGCGTGGTTGCGTCGAAAGGTACTTCCCGCCAAAAAAAACTCACATGTACACAGACGGGATATGTCCAACCCTTCATTCCCGCCAGTGGCAAATCGACCCATGGCCAACCACCTTGTACCACCCTAAAAGCCCAAATACCGAATAAAAACTCGGCTTTCCAGGATTCCCCAGCTTTTCTCCCGATCTAGAGGACCGTTTTATCTAAACTTGTTTTTTCTTTCTGTTTTTGTTTTTTGCCTTCCGGCTCACGAGTACTGTCACGGCGTTCGATTTACCTTTTAGCATTCCTTCTATGTATGTAGCATCGACGTTGGTACCCTTTATATGCGCATAGAAAGCACACCACATGCCACTGTGCATACCGCAGTTTGCCCATTACCTTCCCAGAGGTAGGCCAGTCACATAGTCCCGATCCCCGGGCCATGCCTGCCTGCCTGCTTCTCTGCATGCAAGTCTAATATATATCACTGACCCAGCTGACCATCTTGCAGATAAAACATTTCCACTAATTCTTCTTCTTTTTTTTCTTGTCCTTAACGAGAAGGCCCCCAAGGCCCGTGGGAATTCCTGTAACATGACTTTAAGCTTGACTGAAACAAGGATTTTTCCCATTCTCAAAACACCCGCAACCCGAAGGGTGGAACCACAACCCGTAAAATACAACAAACTACCGCCAAAAAGGAAGCACGCCCTTATCACATATCTAAACCTCCCCCTTCGGTAGAAGTAAAAAAAGAGTTATCACACTACATTAGCTCTAACAAAACAAAACCACTAAACGCCCCGTTCTAATAAGCATTCCCAAACAGCCGGTAAAAGAACAGATCTATCACCTTACATATACATACATATAATAGTGTAAAATATGTACTATAGTAAAACTAGGTTTAGTGGGGGTGCAGAAACCCGGGCGTTAGGGAGGCCTTCATCCGGTCTTTGCTTGCCTATATCAGCTTGGTTTTATGTATGGTGCAGATGTGATTGTGATATCTCTCTCCACATGCGCCCCATGAGCCCATGGGCGTTTTCCTTTACCCCACATGAAAAAAAATGTCTCAGCTCCTACGACGGATCGTGAACCGGAAGGCAGACGTTTCTTGTGTGGCTTTCGTAGGAATTTCGGGTTTTTCAAAATTTCGCCTCGCCACTACGCTACGGGGAATTTGTGATAGGGATATCTTTTGTACATATGGGAAAGGAGTCCAGACTTTCTAACTTCTCAAGGTGGAGAATCATGATATTAAGGATTGTACATACATACATACATGTGGATATATATTCAGGATCAGATCCCCCCTTTCTTGTTACAGAGCTTCATATCTTTTTGAGGAGCTCGCTCATTCACGATTTTAAGAATGCACAAGTTGATGATCATAGAAAAAAGTAATCTTTAGATGTGTGTGAATAGCTACCTGGCCTCATACATACATGCATCTTTTTGTGTATACTAACAAATGAGAAGTAAAAGGAAAATGAAGAATAAGGAAAATGTAGTAGTAGTAGTAGTAGTAGTAGTAGTAGTAGTAGTAGTAGAATTACAAAGGGAAGAGAAAGTATAAAGGAATGAACAAATGAAAATCGTAGGTCTTCGTCAGTATCGTTATTAGTGGGGTCATTAAGCAAAAGAGCAGAAACGACCAAGCCAAAAAAAAGATAAGCAGTGCCAAAAACAAAGATCTAAAGAAGATTCGTACCGTCATCATATTAGGCGATTATATAAAAAAGTTCAAAAAGGAAAGAATAAAGCAAGCATTGCAATGATCCAGTGTACCACACCATGCAAAAAGCAGTAATACCCAAGGAAAAGATGCTAAAATGTACACAGGGAGTGGAAAAAAAGGAAGTTGTATTCCCCTCACCCTATCTGCATCCCGTTGAGAAGAGCTACAGAGGAAAAAAGATTCTTTTTTTCAAGATTCAGAAAGAGACGGATGATATGCAAGAATGATGTTTTGCCCCACCCAATTTGAAGCAAAATTGAATTTTTTAATTTGTACAGAGAAAGTGCTTTCACCCGTTTGGATTTTGTGACGAAGGATCCCACCTTAATATGACAAAGAAGATGTATAAGGAAAGAAGAGAGACCAAAGAAGATGAGAATTCCGTTTGATGCATAATGTAACAAAGGCCGACCCTATGAGTAACAAGAAAGAAGAGGAAGGAGAAGTAGAAAAAATATAGTAGAAATAGTAAGGAAATTGTTTGAGGGAAACGAGAGTTCGATTTGGCGTGGGAGGCCGGTTTGGAGGGTTCAGAATATTTTTATTTATTTTTTTGTAGGTTTTTCTCTTAATTGTAGAAAGGTCTTTGGTAATCTGAGGATAGGAGGAAAAGGAGATAGGAGGAAGATCGGCGGATGTGGAACCCATCGGCAAAAAATAATAAGAGATAGA
This sequence comes from Orbilia blumenaviensis, assembly GCA_036872755.1. Lineage (NCBI taxonomy): Eukaryota > Fungi > Ascomycota > Orbiliomycetes > Orbiliales > Orbiliaceae > Orbilia > Orbilia blumenaviensis. The sequence continues at coordinate 1,014,302 of JAVHNS010000014.1, forward strand.
AAGCTTTCTGACGAACCGGCGTAGTTTCTTTGCTGTCATAGTTGATTTGCCTGTGGTATTTGCTCCTTAGGAGACTGAGTAGTAGTAAGACCGGAGAAAAAGGGGAGATGCAAAACGGTCAAAAACATTCTGGCTGTAAAGAACAAAGGAAAGTTGAATTGAAAATTGAAAATCAGAAGCGCTAAACAAATATAAAACAATGTATGGCCTAGATACTGGTCATAGAAACGCAAACGGCATAAAACTTCAAAACATAAAATCATATAGCATAAACATGCATAAAGACGTTCAAAAAATCACAAGGCTTGCTAAAGATATCACAACGTAAAAAGGCTAAAAAGCAATAACACCTGCTAAAAAATCAAAATATAAAAAGCACGAACGGTAAACAAAGGAGATGAAGATAAAGAAAATTTTGGTTGTCAATGATACAGTCTGTGTTCTGTATCCAATAAGACAGAGACGCCCTAAGTTTAAGGCAAGAGGCTGTGATCAAGCACCAGGGTAGACTGCGAAGCCCTTCCCCGATGTCTGTCGTAGGTGACAAAAGATCTAATGTAAGATGATACAAGAGACTTAAGCAGACTCGGCACGAGTGCTCTGAGCAAAAGCAGCGAAGCGTCGGACAACCTCGGCATCGACCTTATCCCAAAGGAGGGAGCGGGTATAGACCTCAGCGACGGTGGGCTTGTTGTGACCTTTTCGGAGAGCGTTCAAGGTGGCCTGGAGGTTCTGGCGACCCTCAGAGGTAGTGTACTCTGGCTCGCGAAGGAAATCCTTCGACGTAACCTCGTCGTACTCAGCAGCAGTAAGCATCATGAGTTCCTGAGCTTCCTGCGAACGAGTCTTCGGTTGTTCGAGGTGAGCGTTGAGGACAGCCAAAGAGGAGCCGAGACCGATGAGCTGGGAAGATTCAGTCTTTGGAACAACCCAGGCGTCGGAGACCTGTTGGGTGACAGATGGACCAACGGAGAGCTCGACATTGCGAGGATCGGCAGTGGCGATGGTGTTGGTTGGCTTGACACCAGCATCTTCGAAGATGGTGTTCAAGACGGCAGCCGAAGCGGTCTGGAGTGGCTGTGGAACTGGTGGGAGAGCGCTGCTCTGGGTACCCTTGGAAGCAACGAAGGCACCGAAGAGCAAGAGCAAGAAGAGAAGACCAGAGGCTGGCTTCTCCTCCTCCTTCATCTCGGACATCTTTGGAGCAAGCTTGACTTCCGAGACGTCCTGGACGTTGAGGAAGGTGTTTGCCTCATCGTTGAAGCTTGGTGGCTCCCAGAAGGAATCGATTGGCATGCCATCGAAGGTGAACTCTTCGGTGTAGTTGACACCAGCGGGGGACTGAGATTGCATAGCAGCCTGGTTGAGTTTCTCTTGCATAAGATCAAGTTCCTGAGCGAGGAAGGTGTTCTTCTTTCGGAGTTCTGCAGACTCCAAAGTGTGCTTGCGAACAATCTCCTCGTTCTGGAGCTGAGCGTATTGAAGGTGGTGCTCAAACATCTCTCTCTCACGCATCCACTGGGACTCCTTCTCCATCCACTCGTTCTCGCGAACGGCCAAGGAGTTCATCTTCTCCTCGAGTTCGAGGATGATGGCACTGTGAACCTTCTTCTCTTCTTCGAGACGTTCAGTGTGCTGCTTCTTGCGTTGCCTAGAGTCAAGACTATATATTTTATATGAGTAAGCATATGAGTTTATAATTATAGGTAGCATGTGATAATACATACGCTGCTTGTCTGTTCCTGAGCAGTCTCTTCTGTTGCTTGAGCTCTTTGATCTCAGACTCATCGGTGGACTGAGTGATGAGGGCATCGATGTTCATTAGTGTCCTCTCGGCTGGGATGTCGAAGCGAGCGTTCTTCTTCCTGATTCCATCCCGTCGGATGTGCATTGGGGAGTGGATCCTGAGTTGTGGGCTGCCAGGTCGGACAGGGGCCTTCTTGACGGCACCGTTTGTTGAGCCATTCGAAGCGATGTTCTGGAGCTCGCTAGAGCCCTCAGACTGCATAGCTGGGGCAGGTGTGATGGCTGGAGCGATGGGGGTCTCAAATGACTGTGTCGAAGGTGTGAAGTTTGAGAAGTCACCATCGAAGTTGTAGCCCTGAACCTGACCATTGAAACCAGCCTGGACTGGAGTGGCGGTTTCAGATCGGTCTACCATGGCATCCCAAGAACCGGCACCAAACTGAGAGCCGTTGGCTTCCATCTTGACGAAAGGGTTGTTATCAAAGGCCATGGGAGAAGAGTCGTTCATGCCGTTGAGGAAGTCCCAGTCTCCAGCTTGGAGTTGGGGGGAGAAGATAGCGGCATCAGCCATAGATGGCCGCCTTGTGTCAACAGGAGATTCGAAAGCAGATGCGTCGATAGTGTTCTCAAGAATGTTATCATCCAAGATACTCGAGTCATCATCATCATAACATCTTTTCGACATGTTGGCCTCTTGTTGTAGGAGTTGTGCGTTTCTATAATAGTCTTGAATGGAGAATTGAGCCGCCATTTTGGCTATATATGTGTGTGTATGTGTGTATGAAAGGGGGAGTTCGGAATCGAATCCCTGTCTGTATATAAGTCCAAGTCGGAGTGGTCGTATATATTCCCGATGCTTCGAAGATATATCTCAAGGTATAACCCAACACTTGAATCCTTCGAAGGGGTGTTGGAGTTTGGTGGATGTGTTGTGAGGAGGTTCGAACAGGAAGAGTGTAAAGGATGAAGAGGGAAAAAAGGCTGGCTGGGAAAAGAGTCAAACGTGAAAGGAAGAAACAGGCAAGAATATAAACCGATGACAGAGCTGCAGAGAGGAAAAATAAAATAAAAAACGAGAATAAGAAAAGATGAGCTGGTTAAGAGATGATATGGTGTGAGCAAAGCAAGCAAGTTAGTAAACTGAGGATAACCTGATCTCAATAAACTCTCGTCCTTGAAATGCTATGGCAGTCAGTTATACTAGAATCGATTCGACCGTCCGGATTTCCCAGGCAGTGGATCTGATGCTGTGATGATATATATTCGTATGGGAGAAACAACTTTTCAGTGTGTTTCCTATACGATCCAGATGGATAATATCTATAGTATGGTATTCCTATGGAAGATGAAGAGGAAGAAGGGGTGAAGGAAGGCTACAAATGGGTGGGCGGCCGGAGACATTATATCGGGCCTGCTCCCCTTCTGGCCTCCTCGCAAAGACCCCAAAAAACAAAAATCAAAACATCGATCAGAAGAGCGAAGAGGAAAAAAAGAGCAAGCACAATGCAGGACGCAAGTATAGGCACACCGGTCTCAAAGCTTGGTCTTGGAGGGTGGGAGGGAATCGAGCAGATGGGTACTTCGGGTTCCTCCCAGCTGCATGGCCTTCCTGGTACCACCCCAAGCGTGGGTGGGTACCCCCCATCTCGATTTCATTTTTGTTTTTGTATTCACCGTATGGGAACGAGCGGATGGGAAAGCAAGCCAATGGGCGACGGGCGACGCAATGGCCTAAGATCCCCCGGCAAGCCATGGGGGAAAAAGAAATATCGTCTCGCGGTCGACGGGTACTCTAACTTTTTGTGTGAGGGATGCATCCTCTCGTGCTGCAGCAAAGCGAGTCAAGAACAAGAACCAAAGGACCAAGACCAAGAAACAAGAACACCATGTTCCCAGTGCAGTGGAGGCAGCGAGCAGCGAACGAAAGGGAACTCCACTCCACTCGCTCCAGTCGATGTCTCTCCCTGGTACCCGTCGCCGCCGGTAGGAATGGGGAATTTCTAACAGTTATCACCAAAAATGCTATCATTGGGCGGATCTCGCATTTCAAACACTCAGAAAAGTTGGGGGAGGCTGCTGCCATTATCAATTCTGGCAGTCGAGACGCTTCATCTGCCTCTGCTTCTGCCTCCAAAATACCTCCCTTGTGACATCCTGCTGTGGGAGGAGCACAGCTTGCTGCTTTGACAGGCGGGTTTCGGTTCTTGTACCCCAAGACCTTACCTTCTTGTCCATTAGCCCTCAAGGTAGGTCCCCACTTTTTTCATTCTTTCCTTTCTTTCCTTTTTCCTTGTTCTCCCTCTTTTCTTCCGAGTGTGCGTACACCCAAGAAGAAAAATGCTTCCAAATATTTTTGCTCCTGTGAGCACGGGAAGCTAACTACAAGCTTGGTAGCTTGCTCGGAAAGAGCTACCTGTTACTGCTAAAACAGGAACTTTGAAACCTATCTGTTCAACTGCTCGACCGAGCTACTGTGAAGATGCTTTCTTCAAATGCTTCAACAGAAAAATAATCGACATAAAAATGCACATCAAAATATTCACTAGCAAGGACTCGGGCTGTATCTCGCAGAATTAAAATGTTGAGGAGGTACAAACATAAGTTTTTCTCGCGTGGGTACATCAAGATCGAAAAATCGCCCATGCTAAGGTTCTGCCAGGCGCCAGTGGAAACACTCTATTTGCCCTATCTTTATGCCTCGCCTGCATAAACATATCACCGCAGACCGCTACTATTATGTACCCAGCAGAATGGATAGGCGGACAAAGAGGAAGCAAAAAAAAAAAAAAAAAAAAAAAGGATTTACAGCCCAGGCCCGTTCGTTCGTTAGTCCGCCGTTCGGCAGTACAAAAAAAAAAAGTACTCCTCGTGGGATGAGAAAGTAGTGGGATTTCAGGTATTATTAGGCTCTTCAAGAGGTGTTTTTTTTTTTTTTTTCTTAATGCTTCCAATGGCAGAAAGCTCTCTTGCCAATTTTCCCCACTCCATGCTTCACGAAACCACTCGCACCCAGCATCAGCGAGCCATTCACAGCGAACGTAAGGTTTGCTCTCTGCATAATAATCGATATATCCATGCCATTGCTTCGGAGGTAGAGATTTTGGCCTTCCATATAAGAGGAACTAGACGGCCGCGGCGCCCCCCCCTCTTACTCCTCCTCCTCGGCCGTCCATGAAGCAGCGAGTTCGGATTCATCCATACAGAATTAAGCTCCTGATCCGTTGGAACTGGGCGTGCATGATCAACCGCTTTTTTATTTCTTGCGATATATCAAATAAAGTGATAAGCCCGAGATGGGTTTCGCCTGCTATATGTTCCCATGCCATGAGGGGTTATTGCGATTTGATCAAGCTCAGCAGATAGTCATCCTGCTGGGATTTCATTCGTTCCTTCTTGAACGGACGCCCCCATATCCATATTTTTGGTCCATCCCGCTCGACCGCGCTCTTCTCCTTTTCGACGGCATGATCTTTGTCGAACCCACAATGGGAAAAAAACACAAACCAAATGGCAACGGAGAAGGCGGAGAGAATGAGCGAATCGAGATTTCGAAAGATAGACATCCAAGATCACACCGTCTCGCGTAATAAAGTGTGAATGATCCCCAAAGCACCCCACCATGGATCACCCGGTCCGAGGCTGGGTCAAGGATCCTGTGGTCTCTTGTTTCAGTTGTTCGATGGTAGTAATGTACTGCTTCTCGAAGGAAAGGGCTGGATCCGGCAAATAGGATAAGCTTCTTTTTTCTGTCAACACACTGTCATTATAGAGAGAGGGCTGTCACGCAAAGGGCTCATGCTCACTAGGAGCTTATTTTTTCCTCCAGCATAATTCGTTTTTCCTAGGAGAAAGTGGGGAAATAGATTATTTTTAATTCTGTTTTTGCAAGGAAAAAAAAGGTGTGGTACTTATGAGCTGGCAACATAAGCCCTGCACCTCCACACCAGACTTTCATAGACGTCTACTCTTCCTGAACAACCTTCCTTTCCGTGCCTCATGTCACCGAAAGAAAGAGGAAAGAAAAGAAAGTCGTGGCGCGGGAAGACGAAGAAATGAGGGGTCCGGATGACGATATTTCCCAATATCAGCGTTTTCTATATTGACAGACGGGATATCCGTGATACAAGACACGGGAAAACAAGGCGAGTCTTCGTAGAGTCTAGTCATTTTCTGTTAAAGAAAAGTGACATTGACAGCGAAGCTTCTACACCATGTTCTTTCTGCTTGCTAATATCGATCCTCGGTCGCTTGTGTAAAGGGCAAACCCGGAATCAATCCGAGCAAGGGATCGAAAGGCATCGATCGAGTGAATACCTTCAAAGAGGTAAACCGCCTCCTTGCTCCTAAATGGGTAAACAGAGACGAAGGCTGAGGAGCTATCGACGGTCCCCTAGAGGAGGAGCCCTCGACGACAAAGCGACAATCCAATCCTTTCTTCGAGTCCTTCGGATTACTGCGTTCTCGGATCCACTACCATTTGCTCGTTTGTCTTAGCTTCACAAAGCACCCAGTTGCTTTGATGAAGAAGTCCGTGCTATTTGCAGACATAAAAATGGCTGGAGGATATGTGCGCGGGAGCAAATTAGGCGATACCGGGAGGGATCCAGATACGTCTACTTTGTGCTGCAAAGACGGGAGCTATGGAGCGGGATTGCCTCGTGAGAATCCAATCCGTTTGGTTTTCATCCCATAATTGAAGAAGCCATCAACACCATTCACGCCAGATATATCCACCCATCCATACCATGGTGGAGTAGGTAAGCAGCCTCGTGAGCCGTAATGCTTTATGCAACAGCGGCAGCCGTAACATGTCTATGAGGAGTCGATCATAAAACCCGTCGCATTATTCTCCAATGCTTAATCGGCATTCTTTTAGTAAAGAAGCGCATTAACCATGGAGCTTTTTTTTTTTTTTTTTTTTTTTGCACTCAGGCTGATTGATCGAACCGACCCAGGCAGCCGTGCCGTCGCGTTATCACGCCGAGACATGAGATGCCTTCTATGTAACGCCAGGGGCCTCGGGATGGATGGGAGGGGGCGATGCGTTGAGAGGAGTTCTGGAGTTCTGGGACTCTCCGAAACTAGTTACTACAAAGATAGGCTCTATTCCCATCGGACGGAACGAATGGTATAGTGTGCACTATCTCAGAGCAAAAGACATCCGACCGAAGAGATCCTCTCACTAGGCACTCAGTAAATGTAAGGCCAGTCGCGCTTTTTGAAGCTAAAAAGACCCAAAGATCGGATACCCCCCTCCTTAGCAAGCTTCGGAAACGTGATCTCACTCGTCAGGCGCGAGTGGGATGATTCCCGAGAGGGCCAAAGGTCAATAGAACTTCTCCTTTTGGCCTTTCTATAAGACTTTAGCTTTCAGAGTGAAAAAATTTTCATTGGATAGAAAACCGGGGATGGAGAAAGGAGACCATACAAGAGACCTCTTTGTTTACCTTTGGCCGGCGGCCATGGGGTCGATACCCTGGGGAGAACTGCATCTCTCGTTCGTTACATGCAATGTGACTGTGTGGGCTGCATGCAAAGCATATGCACGAGGAAGACTCCATGTCGAAACCTTTTTGCACCAGTGGGATGTTTAGGTAAGAAGGGAAAATCTGAAAGAAGAGAATTCTATTGCCGGAGGTTGAGGCCATGCCCAGACAGACCTAAAGGATGGTCTGGGGGGGCTCCACTTTTTTTTCTTGGAAGTTTATGCGTCGAAAACCAAGCCAGGAGATTCGCAACTTAGCGCGCCTGCTGGAACTCGAACCGGCGTGACTTGGGGACTTTTGCCGAGGGACGAATAGACAAGCGTCCAATATCAGCCTTTGATTCGGATTCGGATTTCAGATGTCAAAACTATAATACCAACGGTATAATAAAACATCTTTTGTTTGGTAGTTAAAAAAAAAAAAAAATATCAATTAGAAGTTTCGTCTAATACAAAAAGAGGGTCCAGCGTTTTCCGAGGGAAAAGGGATATCCGGAGCGCAAGCTACTGCAGCGAATAGATTGGAATGCAACGATCACCCTTCTTTCAAAGCCCCGAGAACGAGTCTGAGGTCGGAATAAACTTGTCTGGGGGGGTGTATGCGAATCAAATTCCAAGATTCTAGAGCATAACGCCATCCATGAGGCGGTGCGACCCTCCATCGGGACTTGCACTTGTATCGCTGCAAGATCTGGTAGTATTAGCGTTCTTTGCGGCTTTAATCCCTCAGAGATCATATGGACGATAAAATGTGATTACGCTCGTGCTATGTCATTAATTTTCCTTCCGGATTCCACTAGCTAAGTCAGCAGTCAGAAGGCCACCCAGAAGATCAGTTGGAAATAAGAGCCCACTAAGGTTGGACTAAACTTATATTTGATGCTAAATTTATAAAGCTTGTGGTTCGATCTGGGATCTGGCACACTCAAAATAAGCTTGAGAGGTTCGAATCGAGGTTGGAGGTCTCCAGAATCGATACTAGTAAGTACCTTGATAGCTAGTATATACTATACTATACTGTACTAGTAGTAACTTGACAGACGTTCCCCTCAGGAAACTCGCTTTGTTTCAGGTTTCTCAAAGCGTGATCATTCGTGACCACAGATTGGGCAGCTGGGTCACCTGTGGTAGATACTAGTAAATTGAACACCACCCTAGTCGCAATTGCTTTGTACCTTACTATACGTACTCTGCTCCACCATACTACTGATCTCAGCCCTTCGTTTTTCCAAAGCTAAGGTCATCCCTTTAGGAATATTCGAATGAAACATTTGAATGTGACTACGCACTACTACTATGTACTTACATACTTTCTTGCTTAGTTACATGGACCTAATGTGTGTACGCCTTAGATTTTTTTGTGTAATCCTTGAAAGGCGGAGAGGCACAATCGACTTACTTGCGCGCTCCCTCACTCAAACCCCCCCCCCCAGCAAGAGAGCTCAAGGCTGGAGAGTTATGGATAAGCACAGCACAAAGGAATTTACCCCGATCACATATGGCAGCAGTGCACTGCAGAGGCCGGCTGGAGGGCTTCTTACTCTCCTTGCCTACTTGCCTACTAAACACTGCTAGATATATTACGCCAAATGCCCAGGTCTCTACGTAAATACACAGCTCGCTTCGAGGCTGCTGCTGCTTGTTGCTGATGCATGAACATCCAAATGTCTCGAAAGCATGTACCAGGTGGATCGTCTACATGCACACCGGTCTGTCCCTCCTCGGTAAACCCTCACGATACCACCCCGAGGCACGTTCCTCGCCCCGCTCCCCGTTCCCAAAGGGAGCTAATGTAAAGCACGTAATGCCGTTCCCCTCATCAAAGATTAGGAAGTTCGGATCAAAAAAATAATTATATTGTGAGAAAAAAACAGAGTTATCCCAGAAAATTGGGATAAATTCGATACGATTACTGGATTATCAGCGAGATGAGCTGTCCTCTTGATAGTATCTTAGATCCCGTCTTCCCGCTCCGTAAGACATACGACTAGGTTGTACGGTACGTTAGAGCTAAGCATCTCTAGTTAGCAGCTGCTCGTATAGTAACTATAGCAGAAATACGCCTGCTCAGCCCATGCTAGTAGTGTACGTCGAAAGTAGGACCAATTATCAAATATATCTCGGCAGCACAGCCAAACGAACGGCTAGAGGTCATTTTTTCCTATAGACAAAGAGCACGAGCACCGGTGATTGGGCTCCTCCCCATACCCCCCATCGAAGAAGGCAGGAGGTTGGGCCAACCATGAAAAGAATGTGGGTCCGCGAAGAAACTGTAAGACGGGGTAATCCATCGACCTATCGTAGACGACTGATGCGTTGTCATTCGTCCTGGGATTGGTCGATATGCACAAGGGGGTCTCGAGGCTTGGGAAGAGCAAGCAGGCTCAAGACAAGGGAAAATCGTAAATTCCGTCGAAGAGGGTCAGAATTTGCGATCTTTGCACCAAACGGTATGATCATATCAGATTGTAATGATATCCACTTTTGAGCATGACGCCGTTAGTGAGCAGTTGAACAAGAGGTGAATTAATTATATCATCATGGACTTCGTTTTGCTAACCCTAAAGACCGAGGGAGAATCCCGTTAAGGAATTAGGCAAAATAAGCAATGTGCAAACTGGTCCGAAACCCCTCACAAAAACGTAACAAGGACAACGCAAAACTCATTCGATCCTTTCGATCTCAAACATGAAAACCACCAAGGCTGTGCCCGCTTTCTCCTGCGAGGCCAGTCGACCCTTTTTTTTTTTTTCCGCCAAACGTATCCAGTGACATGACCCCTCTTCTCCTGATAGCTGGCTTTCCCCGCGATCTTAAAATTGACTATCAGTACCAACGAGGCAGCTTCGTCAAATGAAAAATAGTTTCGGAAGCACAACATGGGCGTACATTACATATACCCATTCACATACATCCTACCACCCCGAAACTAAGGGATGTCGGACAACAGTTACATCCTCCACGGATCCAGCCGCATATGCGTATACACCTTAAATTTTTACCCGTTAAATTCAATTACATATTATAATTTAAATCACTCTCAAGGATAGGGCCCCGGTGCAGATAACTCGCAGTAGCATCTCCAAAACCGCTTGTTTGCATTTTGTGCTCAGTATACTACACACTGCAGGAAGTCTAATCGCTGTTTTATCCTTATTCTGCACAAAAGTCTTAGCATCCAAATCCCCGTTTTCATTAAAAATGCATAACGGTCCAGACCCAAACCCGTAGACAATACCCGTGAGCCGTTGAAAGACTTCATAGGTACATGCACATTAAAAGCAGCCTTGTACCTCTAGATCCAGCATAATGTACCCCTCCCCAATGTAGATGTTATAGCAGTTAGCGGTAGTTTCAAACCTCATCTACATTCGACCATGCTTATAAGCTATCGATAGACCCTATCGCGGCTCGCATAATCTTACATGTACATACCGTTGGCATTACCAGAACGTGCGTCGACACACTTTTTTTTTTTTTCTTCAATCAATCAATCCCCTCATTCCCCTCAATTGAAAATCCCAGACTTCCGTCAGATTTCAGAGGGGAAGAAGAAAATGACATATCGTATATACTAAGCATGGCCTTTGGACAATTGAATGAAAATTTCCGAAGGAACCGGCCGATAAAACCCTGAGCCCTCTTTAGGAAAACCCGGAATGATAGCGATAGAATGAAAGACAAGAAATTAATAGTATTAATAAAAATCCCAGATTAAGCTCACAAACGCAACATACGTATTACACTCCACACCACCCATGTCTACAGCTGTCATAATTCACCACCATTAATATTGTCGACATCATTTTCTGACACAAAGATATCTTCAAAGATCCCCTCAGATACGTATTTTTTCGAAATTTTCGAAATTTCAATTGATCAATTGGACTTCGAAATCGGCAAGCTTGCCTAGTATCGCGTTTAAACCCGGCTCTAGGCTTCTGAAAATCACTAACTCTGGCTTTTCAAACCGACCGAAAACCCCGGATTTTCAATATGTATTACTTTATATAGAGTGAAACAGGACCTCTTAGAGGTAGACATATCACTACGCTTACTCGACGCCTTTCCCAATGTATCTTTCTCGACTGGCCTGACAGTTTGCTAGTCATGGATAATCGTATCATCTTGATATCACAGCACATCTTTTTCTAAAGCATTTGAACCGATTGGAACCAAGAGCCTTTGCATCTCATTACTATTCTCATTTAATGTGTTTTTTTATTATTATTCTCTCTTTCTACCTAGTAGATGTTTCAAAATCCCGCTCAATCATTTGCTTACAACAAAAAAATTTCAATTGAAGAAGAAAAAAGTTTTTCAATCCATCTTGAGATCGCCTTTCAAAACACCATGCTTGATATTAATAAAAGGGAATAGGATTTGCCAGACGTCCTGCACGATGCAGTCCTCTGGAAACTACATAAGCGAAAAACGAACATTGAGACAACAGTAAAAAAGACAAGAATGAAGTGAGCCCCCTCAACGGCGAACCTCGGGCCTCAGGCTCAGGACCTCGCCGTTGAACTGCACACATGGGAACGGAAAACAAGGAGAGGGGAAAGAAGGGACCCGGGCCGTCGACGAATGAATTACTGCATATTCGGCCGGAGCTTGCTGAATTCGAAACCATCTTAAGGCCCGGTCGTGATGCAGGGTACACTGCATCTTGCTGCTACTTCGCTACTGCTATTCTTTGCGATCGTATTTCAAATCTCTCCGGATTAAGAATAGCTGTTTCTATATATGTTGACATTAACCCATTAAAAAAGCCATCTGCTTTTTGCTTCGCTACTTCGCTGCTTGCTGTAAGAAGATCAAGGAAAAATTTTTTGCATACGATCCGGTTGGCTGCTTTTCGTCGGGATGTTTCAAAACCGGATGAAATCCACTTGTTGGGAGACTTCGTGGCCGTCGTCTGAGGTTTGCAAGATCACCTCGTTGTCACTAAAGTAGTCAGAGTCCACATCGTCACTACCAAATTGGTCGTCTTCCTCCTCTTCCTCTTCGTCTTCCTCACCGCTGGAGACATCGCTATCGCCGTCTGTCTGCTTTGCCTTCGCGGCGGCCGCTGCCGCTGCAGCTCGCCTCCTACCAGCATGCTCGATATGGGGTAGCTTGCATGCTTTATCATTACAAACACCTTTCGCATCGAAGTCTGGACACTCGAAGACATGCTTATCAAGGCAATGAGCTCCTTTGTCGCAGTACCCCTCTTTCGCAAAAGGCCGGCATATCGGCGCGGATGGGTTGACTCTGACATGAGAGTACTTGCAGCTCTCATTGGAACAATTACCTCTGAGAAAGTGAACACAGGCGGGGACGCGATGGGGACTGGGGATATGTGAGAGATCACAAGATTCTCCATCTGAACAGTTGTTTTGCAGGAACTTAGGGCATATCGCCACCCTTTCCGGGTCATGAACGTATGGACAAGTATTTCCTCGGACGCATTTACCTAGATAGAGTTTTTTGTTCCCCATTATAGAGGGCGGCATAGTCAGTCAATGGTCCACGTACCTTTGCAGCTTTCCCAACAACTCAGCATCGATGGTGTGCCAGAGCATGCGCAAGGATAGCTTCCGATAATCGCAAATACGGATAGTCGCCGCTCAGATCTCCTAAGACCCGACACGTATTTTTGCTCGCGATAACGAATGAGAAGAGAAGAAAAATCAAAAACAAGAAAGAAAAAGATACCGGTTGATGTGAAAAATTTGCAAGGTTTCGCAATTTTCCTTTTTGTGGGTTGATCGCTCCTTCATAGGTTGATCGAGTGAGCCAAACTTGATTCCAAAATGTGATATGAATGCTGAAACGGGATGGGTTCCTACTGACCGCTGCTGCCTCCGCACCACTCCCGCTCTCCAAAGATTGCCACCCTTACTTCGGTAGAAAGTGACACCGCCAACAACCGCTGTCTTTGGAGTTGGTTTCTTTGCATCGTCTATTCTTCTGTTAGCTTCACTGTAGATAGCAGATAGCAGATAGCATTTCAGATATCAAATCCAAGGGCCAATTACCCGAAACCTTCACCAATTTGCTGCCATCAACTGTAATTTTATATCTCGCTCCATTGATGACAATCTCATGCTGATACGTAGCCACACTCATCGGCTTAGATTTTACTCTCCCAACAGTATTGACAATGCCGTACTGCTTCGATCCTTGCAGGAAACTGCGCAACTTCGCCTTTTCGACTTCTTCCTTCTTTTTCAGCCTATCTTGACGAGTCTGTTCTATCGCCTTCGCCCGAGTCTGCAAATGTTGGTCGTACACAGACGAGTTGATGAGTTGCATGTGTCGGTCACGTTTTGCAACCCAGCTACCTGAGTTGGGCGCTGCTGTTGATCCATTCGGTGCCGATGATGCAGGTACCGGAGCAGTATCATTGGCATCAGTCATGGCTTCATCATCGGTTCCATTAGTAGGTGTCTCGCCTCGGGAGTTGGACCCGCTGGCCGGGGCAGAATTATTCAGGACCAGCGTCCGATTCCTGTGCCCGGATGGCATTTGTCTCCCGCCACGGCCACGGCTCCGATAGCCGGTCCCACCACGAGTCGGTGCCCAGGAATGGTTTGATCCGTGTCCTCGATGGCTTGCATGATGAGCAAGATGAGGAGGTGGATATGGTTGGTGTCTAGTAGTGGGGTATGAAGGCTGTTGATGCTGAGGGCGGGATGATGATCCTGATGTTGACGCCACTGAAGCTTTGTGACGGTTTATCTGACCTGTGATGCATGCCAAATCATAAACGATGGTGATACAAAGGCGACAGGACCAGGGGTATTCCGGGACCTACCAGCCAACTGGCTAATCCGCGCCAGGAGTTCGTCGTTCTCGGAGGGCATTCTAGATGGATGTGTCGGATTCGCTGGTATGCTATGTTCTACTGTATACTGATTACACTGCCGATGATGATGCAAAAGCTAATGGGCGCACATACACGATGCAGGGGTTACAAGGGATTGTGAGAGGTGGGGATAGGTCAGAAGGTGAGAAGGGAAGAGAAGAAGAAGCAACTGTGTCGATGGTGGTGGGAATCAATGACTGACAGAGTACCTGCTTGCTTAGTCCTTGCTTAGGCAGAGAACCCTTTCGAAAGGCGTCGGTGTCTGTGCCTGAGCTTCTCTGCGCGCTTAAAGCCGACCACCCGAAAGCTCATCACCGCTAAACCCCAAAAGGGGAAAGTCGGACACAGACAAACGTAGCAGTCTGGGACAAACACCCAATGACAGAGGGCGCAACACGTCAAACGGTTGACAACGCAAAAACTATCACACAGGGGTTGATACCATTCGCTCGCCTAGTCCAGCTATCACAATCACATCTCACTGCAGGTTTAGCTATGAATTTGGTCCGAAATATTGTGACGGGACTGGCTACACGCGGATAGCTGGATACGTGTCAAGGCTAGGGCGGGGTTGGAATCCCATTGCAATAGGTTCCGCGACTGCCACGATGGAAAGACAGCTAACGGGGTGTACGTTGGCGGGTTTAGATGTAACGAGGCGAAGGATAAATACAGGTCTGTATCCCCTTTGTACCCTTCTTGAATTCTATCTTTGTTCTTTACATTTGGTATTGGAATGGAAGGGAGATTCGGTGATGCATTTATCGACAATGCTTGTTATATACAATTTGATTCAATGTGGATTCGATGGAAGCAAGGGCAAGCGACATGACTAGCGGGTGACAACTTATTCCAACACACACACACACACACAGACACGATGCCCCCGAACATGATGGCAGTAGCCAATATTGGGTAAACGGAGAATATGTTAAACAGAAGGATTGGAAGTTAAAATTTCGACATCCGCAAACTTTGTGATCATAAAATGTGGCGACAATCGAAGAAAAACTTTAGCAATTTGCAAAGCGAACATCCAACTTGAAGCAATCAACAGAATCCAAATTCGAAAAGGAAAAATAACACATAGCAAGGGAAATGTATCATACACAATGCGAAAGCGGATCGCTGGCAGTTCGAGTCCCCCAAAATGCAAGTGGGCGCAAATGCAGAGGCGAAATAATGAAGGAATGCATGCATTAGGATATCAAGGACTCCGCGCTATGAATATGATACCGAAGGAAGGGAACCGAAAATTGGTACGAGTTGTCAGAGGATATGTGCAGTTCGGAAGAAGAGAAAGAAAATAAAGGATCAGATGTGAGCTCGACCTCAGCAGGAGCTGGTCTCGAGCTCGTTGGGGGAGGGCCGAGGTTTTCAAAAAGCAGTATGAGCTACGGACATAAATCAAATCAACATTCGAAAGAAAAAAAGAAAGCACAACCAAATCATGACTGAAAATGATAAGCTTTGCAAGTAGAACATGCCGGACGCTTTTACCGGGCGTCGAAGATTGGCAATAAGGAAATTCGTCTCGAAGGTTTCGATCCTCTGTTAATAATGGGACAACCATCGAATAAATCGAATATGCCTTAGAGGTTTCCGGCCCCATAATGGCGAATATTCGTCAAGATTTCTGGAGTATTGATGGGCTACTCTACGGTCGACGTAGTGTTCAGGAGAGCATAGATCTCCTCACTCGTCCCCTCTGTAGCCCATTTCTCTCCTTTATACCCACCGCAATCTCTAAAATCCCATTCGATTTTGGGGTAACTGCTCACAAGTCGGTTCGCAATGGCGCTGGTCACCCAGACGCCATGTCGGGCTCCAAAGTATTCCAGATTCTTGAGCCTTAGCACCGCATCCACAACATCCACAGCTGCATTGATCGCTTTTGTTTCATCAGGTCTCCAGGTATATGCCTTTGGGACGTCTGATACAAACAGAAGGTTTGTGAAGGCGGTGGGTCGATATTTTGAGTACTTAGCTGCTGGGGCAAGGACGGCGTAATCTGCCGCGATTGGGATATCAGACAAGTTCACTTTTCTGGACATTACGGTATCATTGTCAGCACTTTCTACGAATGTTTCGTTAGCCAGAAAACCTACCTCAATCTTTGGCAGGCAACAACAATATGCAGCACTGCTCCAAATGGCACATCCCTACAAGTATGATACTGCGTCAAGAAAGGCGACGGCAGCGGATGTACTCCCTTTGGCGGTGTAGGTGGTGCTACAACTTTCCCTCCTTTCCTCAACCTAAAATTATCTTCCCTCCTGATCGTATGCAATGGATCAGTTCTGTATTTCCAGTCCCTCCATCCGGCCAACGGCAGGTCTTCTGGCACCTCAGAAGGGATATTCGACAAATCCAACTCACGCACCAGATTTGCTAATGGTGCGTTATGAGTTATCAATGAAACGAATTGCGCAAAGCGATAAGTACTCGCGAACGTCGGCGCAGCGTACAGGGCCGGCGCCGCAGAGTCAGCAAGATACTTATTACAAAGAAGAATTGCATGAAGGGTCTTCTGATCCAGATGACAAAAGATTTGGTCCAAGATTTCGCAAGGCATAGAAGTCAAACAGGCAACTTGATAGTACTTTCGCTTTCTAGAGCGAAAGCTGGAGGTTGTGGAGTGGATCGAAGCGCCCGAGGAGCTTAATCTATGTACGGCCTTCATAGCTGATGCCATAGCCTTTCCAGTCGGTCTGGGTCTGCTGGTTCCTTCATTTTTGCCCTTGGATTTTGGAAGAGGTTTTAAAGGAACATCAGGAGGGAGAAGGCTTGAGACTGTCCGTCGTAGAACGGGTGCAGTTGGCCTTGCCGCGCCCTTATTAGGATCTACTGGCGTTAAAATTGCAGTTTGCTGCTTCTTCGCTGGTCTCCCATCGAAGCGGGGGCCGGCAGGTGCATCTGAATAATACTGCGTGCTTAGCAGCCTCGGAGATTGATATCGCCCTCCATATGAGCTATTGAAATGATGCGAGAACTGCAAGCCGTTCGAGGCGGCGCTGATTCTCAGCGGTACTGCATAGCGAGATTCTCTGGGTGCCCTATATTCATAGTTCATTGCGTTAAATAATCGACTCTTGCAAAGTTTGTGAAGCTGAAAGTGTGATTATTTCCTTGTCGTGCGACATTATGACGTTTGGGTGGTCTGGGCGGTGTCTTGACAGGGAATGGAAAGGTACGAACATGTTGATATCAAGCAAACAGGAACTGGGGCGTCAAGCTGCCTTATTTCTGGAACAACTCCAACTGGCGCAAAGCCACACCGAAAATTTCCGATACTGGTCTTCGGGATAATATACAGAAAATGTTAACTGAAGAAGAAATTCTGAATCTCGAGGGAAGAAGGCCTTTTTTAAAAAGAAGCCTACCAGGCCAGACGGTACATACCAAAAATATCCAGTGTGGGAGCTAGAGCCATTTTATCTAGTATGTACGGCTATCTCCCATCATCCCATGCTCACACCTAAGCAAGGTCTGGTAAGCTCATACTTTTAGTCCAACCGGCGACCCTTCTTTCCGTCCTGTCCCTCGCAGATGATAGACATACATTACGCCGCGGCGCAGCTGCATTCAAAAACCAGCTCGACGACCTCAAGCCTGACAGGGATGGGGGCGAACTGAACAAGGGGTACACATTTTTGAGCGTGGGTCCCCGCCAGATACAGCAGAGGGGTTGCAGATAATTCCATCTTGGCTAGCAAAACAGTGCATGAATCGAATGCTATCCGTCCAGCTGGGATCACGCAGTCCAAATTTGCAAACTGTTCGCACAGCTCGAACGAATACACCTTCCCGGACAAAATCTTTGGACGAGCCCCATTCCATCTATATGCGGGCGCCCAGAATTTTGGCTGACCGAGCTATCCGTCTTCCCCGCAGTAATACTCTATCAAATTATCTTTGCAAAGACTTTTTGCAGGTCGTTTTAGGCCTTTGTGTGGTGAAAAAAAGCTTTATGGGTTCCGTTCCAAGACCGCAAGTCCGAATGCCCAAGACCGCAGAAAAGGAATAGAGCATTTGTGAATGGGCATATACTTCCATTCCTGCGATATAAACAAGGGAGCTTGCCGCGGAGCTATCAAGTTCAAAGCTCAGATCTAGATTCTTGAAGCACTGCAGGAAAGAAAAATATTCACTCCCCCTCTTTCCAAGAGTTTATCCCTTGCTCAACTACGATAACTCCTTCAGAGCGTTATGGTCAGCCGTATACAATTCCATAATTCCATGATGCCGCATGCAGTTCACAGAACAAACAAGGTGGTGGTGGTGTTAGTAGTAGTGGATTGTCCAACCCTGCCATGCGACCTCGTTTCGACATATTCTCACCATATTATCAATCAGTAAACTAAAAACGCTCCTAATACGAGCGAATCAACCAAGGCCTGCCATCAACCAGAAAATAAGGTGCCTAGGCACTAACCGCAACCTTTCTCCAGAGATGTGGGATTTCGCCCGAGAACGGCAGCTGGAACTAGCTCTGAACCTTTTTTCTTCTTCTCTTTCGTATATCTTCCGCGTGGCAGCTAGCTACGAGCTAGGGGCTTTCCCACGGATATTGGGGTGGGAGTTAATAATTGCCGGTTCAAAACTTTGATTCCTACGAAGGATAATGGACTTCCATACGAGCTTCTCCAGATGGGTCCATCACTTTTGCATTACCTCGATCCGACAGGCCGGGTAAATAGTGAGGGGTCGACCCTCTGGAAAGTTAGATTTACTAAAAGGAAAATGTGATGACGGGAACTAGTTGCAGCACTCGTCAGCTAGTGTCGTAAATGAGTGGAATGCTATGGTAGTATGTTGTACAAGCTTTCCAGCCGATGTCATGATCACCTCGACCATAGATGGGCAGCGGACAGCAGAAGGTAGGTAGGAAGGGCGTACAACATGCGCATGGGGATATGTCAATATGTTTGATCGTGCCGTCGAAGCCGCTTCCCCACCTGCACCTCGATGACACCACAGTTAACTAGACAAATGGCATGACCTGTACTTAATGAAGTAGTCTATAGCTAGAGGGAATATTTGCAAGGGCCAACATCTCCAAAGGATGCCTATAGCTACTAAGTTTTATCCTAGTAGTTCTGCCGAAGTTCTAGGGTATTCGGCTCATTGGATACATAAACCGTATCTTACTTATCGTTAGAAACTATGATACTAGTAGTAACCGTTCGCACATGCACATGAATATATCCTCGCTGCCTCGAGGCAATATGGATACCCATTAATATTATGGCGGCTCGGGTGGTTCGGCTCGGCTTTAATCGGCGTTAAGAATCGCGCCGTTTAGAGCTCAAAGCGGGCCAAAACAGGATTCAGCGTGTCGCATGTCTTTAACATCACCCTCGAAGGTTAACCATCAACCCATCGAGCCTCATCCAGTCCCTCGACCTCACGCACCGTCCCGAGAGGCCTGCAAACCCTGCCCATATACTTTGTCGCCGCCCGTACTACCTCAATCCAACCGCCAACTTCACCAACAATGGCTACCAACGCGGCACCAACTATCAAAGTGGAGGAGGACACCAATTCCCCAGCCATCAAAACCGAAAATGTCTCGATGGAAGACGCACCCGGGTCCCCGATGTCCGAAGATGACGAACAATTCGAGGATGCAGGTGATTTGGACATGACAAAAGGCGGTGTCATAGCATGGCTCGTCAAAATGCCAGACTTCGTCCTCGAGAATTGGCACAAAATCGACGATGACGAAGAGATCCATCTCGCCGATATTAGAGTCTATAGCGCGAAAGCCACACCACCAGGAGCGTCAAAACAACAAGAGCCACAGGAGAGGTTGAAGTTATTTTTGACGGATAATAAATACAATGAAGGGATCCCGAAGAAATTTGACATGGCGGTCACGGATAGGAACGTGAGAAATACATTCGTCTTCACGGAGAAGGATATGCCAGGGTTTGAGAATCGGGCTCGTGGAATTGGGCCAGACGGAAACCCAATCATCCCTTCGAGATTACTACAACCGGAGAAGAATTTCGACAGGAAATTTGGTAAAGGGGGGAATAAGAAATTCCAACCTTTCTTCCGGAAGGCTATTCCCAGTATGAAATTGTTCGCCTGAATTTCTCCGTAGTTTTACTAAGACTTAACTATCTGCAGAACGGACAGCTTTAGTTGGAACAGTTCGCCACGAAGCCGTTGTAACGCCAGTCGATAGTATCGAATTTGCGAAATATCTAAAACGGAAGCGTGACATCATGGAAGAAGAACAGCGGAAGAAGCATATTGTCGTTCTCGACAAGATCCTTCCGGGTGCCCCCCTCCCGACTACCAACGACAACCTATTCGACCAGGCCATTGTAAGTCTAATCTTGTTTACCTTTTACCTCGTAATATACACAAAATGCTAACGCTATTTCAGCAAAAACCTGGCACGGAAAAGAAGAAGACGCAGGAAAACAAGGCGACTCGTATGCCTCGAAACGAGCTTCTCGACGCACTTTTCACTTGTTTCTCCGAATACGAGTTTTGGACTCTCAAAGGTCTTCGCGAGAGACTCAATCAACCAGAGGCCTATCTCAAAGAAACCTTGGAAAGCATTGCTACTCTTCTGAAGACTGGTCCATTCGCATTGAAATGGCAGTTGAAGCCAGAATACAAAACTCGAGATAGGGAAGCTATCAAGAAAGAAGTCAGGGAGGATTTGGGGACAGATGCCGGCGAGGACTTCGACGATGAAGAGGAAGAAGAGATGGAAGATGTTAAGATTTAGATCGATACAGTTAGCAATAACTAGAGGGAAGCTGCGCCGCTTTGGTAACGAAGGGCTTATGTTTGCGAAGGGGGTTTGTGCGAAAACTATATTCAACTTTAACCCTGCGTTTATACTTTGAACAATTTGTCTGCACGATGGATACCCGACTTTTTTGCTGGGTTATTGAGGCGTTAGTGTGGGAGCATGTACTGGCGTTTTTTTTCCTTGTTCTCTATACTCTCTTTCCGATTAGTCCTTGGGGGTTCCATCCATAATACAATGAGGTCTCTTCACAACGCAAGTCTAATATGGTAGCCTGAATGACTGGTGTCCAAAACAAGGCACAGGATGTTGTAGATATATTGCATCGTCGCCACAGGTAGGCGTGGGTTTGAACTTTGGCCGTTGGGGCATAGCCTGAACCCCCTACATACACAAAATACGCCGGCCTTAAATCCGTCCCCAGTGCAACGATTGGCGAGTCGCAGCTGAACTGAAGATTCCGCGGACTTAACACACATATATATGCTTACCTAATTAATCGAGGGGCTACTGTACAGGTTGGTTTGCCCTCACGGCACAGTAAGCTGTTGAAAGCTTCAAACTGCGCAGCCGTCGACATAGCTCAGACCCGGTGATAGAACGTGCCTAGGTATTTGATTACATCTCAAGCTACTCAGTAGATGTGTGGTTAGGTATCGATGTTTCGTCAGTCGTGGTAGAGTTAACAAGCTAGCTTAGCTTAACTGTCATAGACTAGTCCGAACCAACCAATATACACACATAGATACAATTAAAACGTTTCGAAAGGTAAAAAGGTGTTTCTGAATGAGTAATAATGGTGACTGACAGGAGGCTCAGAATAGAGGGATACTCATTTTTTAGGTGGTATCGGTCTCGTAAACCTGCCTTCATGAAGCGACCCAGGCGGTATAGGGGCTGCCTCATTTACCCCGTGCCCGGTCCTCGACTGTGCACAAAGGGCTTTAGACCAGTGTTGGTAAATTGAAGCTAGCTACGTTAGACGTTGCATGCTTTCGAAAGCATGCAGGGCCGCAGGACTGGAGGGCTAGATGGGCATATATAACAGTGGCTATATGTAATGAAATCCCAGGACATCATCGCCCTGTAAAGCACTAAAACAAGCTCGCATACTACCTAGCTAGAAGCTCAAGACATCCATTTTATACTTCCAAATACATCGGGGATAAATTTTTTCTCGAACCAGGCCGTACCTCTGCAGGTCAAAGGCTGTGCCTACGTCGTCAATATGAAACTTCTACCAGAGAATCGAGCTCTTTTACTTGCACTCTGCCTGGGATGCAACTTCTTTGACCTGCTTGCGGTGGATGCATATTCTCTAGGGGGGCTTGCAGCTACGGTGGCCAAACGATATAAGTTCCATTTCCCTGGTCAGCCGGACACTACTCCAATCCCAACGTGGGACGGGATTTCGCATCCTCCAACGGGGAAAAAGGAGCCCCGTGCGCCCCCATCCGAGAATCCCCCCACTCCGCCAGTTATCACCAACTCGGGGACTAATGTCGAGGAAGTCTTTTACGGTAGAGACTGCAGGGTTGGTATCTATCAAACCCCTTGGTTCAGGAACCAGGGATCTGTAGAGGGGGTTATTCAATACGAGAGGTGGGAAGGCTTTCCACTGCGGGGCCGCACCGGTGATAAGCCCGAATCACGGGAGCCGTGTTGGGATGTTGCAGACTTAAACCCAGCCATGGTCAATCAGACGAAATACAGTGTCATAACCGGATACTGCGGATGTCAGTTTTTTAGCAAGCGGGGATGTGCCCCTGAATCTTGGGTGTACTCAGGTCATGACACTCGCGGCCCGGTCCCCCCTTCGGCACTTAACAATGTTGCGAGTTTCCGTTGTCGCCATAACAATCACTTCGACGATTTCCAGAGTTGTAGCGTAACCATTACAAACGGTGGGGATTCAAGAGAGCCAGGAGGGCGATACAATCGGCTCTATAACCACCTGGATGGCCATAGAAAACAATACTGGTATCAAAAACTTCAATTTACTAAAGAAAACATTATGGCTGACAAAGGATCGGGTGGTTCCGAATGCTATGTCCCATTCGAGGACGGAAGGGACCGGTTTATCAGATATTTCAATACCAGTGGGTGCTCTTGTACACTATACGCAGATGATAAATGTTCGGACCGCGTTCTAGCTGAGTCTGGTGGGTATGGTACATCCGTGGCGTGGGACTTCCCTACGACGCCATTCATCAGACCTGGAAGTTTTAGATGCTGGCTTCCATTTGGGCTTAACTACGGCCAACGTGCTGATGGTGGACCGGAACGTACCAATTGGGGTGAGTAGGCATATATAATAAGTGTCTAGCGCGTGGTGGGCACATTTGAATTTCATCCTGGCTACCTATCTAGATCCCTTATAGTCTTAAAATTTTGCTGAAGGGTAGTTATATATAACGTTAGGTGCTTCTGTAGTTAGGGTGCAAATGAATGATACTTAAATGTTAGATGATGGCATGTGTAGCATTGCTTTTGGATGTTAATAGGAATTCTTGAATTCTTCGCTAGAGCTTATACCTCATGTGACCTATCAATTGATATTGGTGAAACGGATATTATTATTCGAGACTATGTATGAATATGGAGAACTGGTGCGCGAGATGCATATTAATCAGGTTCTGAAGTGTTGATTTGTGAGTTAGTGCGTTGAGTTATTGTTGGATTTTGAGGTGTTTTTATCCGAGTCGCTTGGACAACCACCTGACCACTGCCAATCAGATATCCAGAAGTATGTGCCAAGTGTAAACAGCTTTCCGAATCCAGGCAAAACACCAATTTGTTGGCCGTCGCGATGTGGGTGCGTGCTCCTGCCCCAATAACACTGCTGCATTCGCTTAATCCTAATTATTCCCTGGTCCCTTTCCACCCACCACCATCAACCTTCCTTCCCTCAACATCATCTTCATATTCATCGTCGGCTTCAATCCTCGACGTCGACCAGTTCTTTCACAGAAACAACTGCTTCGACCCAAGTACATACATCACTCAAATATCACTGTGCCCGCAGAGTACAATTGTTAGATTAATCCCACGAAATCCCAGCCACCTTAGTTTCAAAACTTCGTTAGTTTCATTCAACTACTACCTATCCACAACTGCAGCACCAACGATACCTAAAACCCACGCGTCATGTCTTTATAGTCGACAAAGACCCTCCCATCCATTAATACTAACCGACAGAGACATATATTTTACCCCTATCAAATGACGACCTTCGCCCCCTCCAACTCCACCTTTAAAACCCCCTCCGCTTACCGCCTGACCTCCGGAGACGATTCAGATGACGACTCTATCTTAGGGGACGTCCCAGTCCTCTCGTCAGTGGCTAATGAACTGCTGGCCGAAAATAGTGGCTTGGACCGTCGCAGTTCCGTTGGGAGCAAAACCCCTGGTTCCAACAGCAAAACTTCTTCGTCTAGGGGGGTAAGCAGCAGTGCTGGCTCTCCTGACTTCCACACTGCAAGAAATTTTGTCACACCTGCTGCTAGAACAGCCCGTCGAGCCTACCTCTCGTCCGTGACAAGAATCAGTGATGGAAGTAGCGGCTCAGGAGAAGGTTCTGCTGAAAAGAACTATGACCTATCAAGGATAGGCGATGGCCTCAACGCACCGAGCACGATCGCCAGGACGATCGGCTCCATTGCTCGTGCCCGTCCAACCACCATTTCCAAACGTCCGGTTAGAGCCTTGGGCATTGGGATGCCAATTCGTGGTCCTAGACGAGATTATACCAACCAAGGGATCGAGGAATTGACCAGTCCCGAGGAATTCGATGAGTCGAAACAAGATTTTCTGGCTGAGTCTCATATCCAGAAAGAGCAGGAGGCTACTGGAATGCGATCAGGAGGTGATCGTGGTATCGATTCGAGTATAAGAAAAATTTCCATGAGCGGGGAGACAGTGCGACGGGAGTCAATCGAGTTTACGCGAGATCAGGGGTCGCCGAATCAGTATAATCCACTGAAGAGGCAGTCTTCTGCAAGCTGGAGGGAGCAGGCTGTTCCTTCTAAAAGAGAATCTCCCGATAAGAAGCGAGAATCGCCCCTGCATAGAGACTATGCACCTGAAAGTCCGGTCGAAATGATGAGGAAAGCCCAGCTGCAGAATTATCAAGCGGGAAAGCTTGAGTTTGACTTTGGAGAGGGAAAGCTCGTCTCCAGATCAAATTCAAGAACGAGCTCTGCGTCTCGGCCAGGCTCCCAAGAGAGGTCTGCTCTTAAGTTCTCATTGCCCTATACCGTGCTCGATAAAGAAAACGATAAATCGCAGCCAAAGAAACTTGGCTTATCATCCTTTGAAATCAGCAAACCCGCTTTCGAAAAGTCTCGACCATCTCCTCCTCCATCCCCCATCCTCGAAAGAAAGCCTGCTCCCAAGCCACAGGAGCCTCAACCAACATCACCAAGAAGGGCCCTTGGGTCCCTTTCTGTTAACACACCCCGGAGAGCTGCCCCGCCACCTCCACAGGCGAAGGCGGCACCACCTGCTCCCTCAAAAGATACAGCAACAACTTCGACCCGAAGAAAGCGACAGCACGTGATTGTTAATGGCAAGCAGTACCTCAGGCTAGATCAAATCGGACGAGGTGGAAGTGCAAAAGTTTACAAGGTTATGGCTGAGAACTATAAGATGCTCGCCATGAAGAAAGTTGTACTAGAGAAGCAGGACGAAGCCACTATCCGTGGCTTTAAGGGAGAGATCGATTTGCTACGAAAGCTACAAGATGTAGATCGAGTTGTGAGGTTGTATGACTACGAGATTAATGATGAGCGTAGTACTCTCACTGTGGTAAGTTCCAACCCCCAAAACACGCCCCTACACCGCTCGTGCCATGCTAATTGTTGTAGCTGCTTGAATGCGGCGAATCTGATCTTAATCGAATAATCACCTCCCGCCATCATTCCGATGATTCAACGCTTGATGTGTCTTTTGTCCGACATTACTGGAAAGAGATGCTCGAGTGTGTCGAGGCTGTGCATGCTCGAAATATCGTGCATAGCGACTTGAAACCTGCCAATTTCCTCCTTGTTCAAGGCCGACTCAAGCTCATTGATTTCGGAATCGCCAATGCGATCCAAGACGATACGGTTAATGTCCATCGTGAACATCAAGTCGGAACAGTGAGCTATATGGCGCCTGAGACCATTGTTGACTTTAATTCCGGCAAGACAACATCAGACGGCAGGGCGGCTCCACGTTTGCATAAGCTTGGTGCACCAAGTGATGTTTGGAGTTTGGGTTGTATCTTGTACCAGATGACATATGGCCGTACGCCGTTCGCACACCTAAGTACCCTATACCACAAGATGTCGGCTATTCCAGACCCGAGGCATGAGATCGACTACCCGAGCACCGGCATTGGCGGTACCCCAGTTCCAGCAAGCCTGATAGCAACAATGAAAGGATGCCTCGATAGGGATAAGGATAAGAGACTTACCATTCGAGAAATGCTTAGTTATGAGGACCCTTTCTTGAACCCAGACCGGGTGAGAGAAGGAGCAGCAGATATCAGCGAAGACGTTCTTGTTAGTTTGATGGAGAATGTTGCAGAGTATACTAAGGAGAAGGGGGCCCCGACGGAACAGCAGATCCGGGTATGGGCAAAGGACGTATTCGGGAAGCTCAAGAAGAAGATGCTTGAGCGGAGGGGGAGTACGGCTCGGTAACCATCTCACTGGGATGATGGTTGGAAGGGTGGGCCTTTTCACGAGCGCCAAATGATGACGAAGACTATATAAGTAACCTACCTGGATTGTATATTTTCTTTTCTTTTCTGTATAGCCCTTCTTGTTCTTGAGCAGTGGCGTTTTTATGGGAGTTTGGTCATTCACTTAGTCTCTTTTTTCTTTCTTCTTTCCTCTTTCTTTGCATATACTTCTGGAGCTTTAAGCACTTAAATGCCGGGTTACAGTTACCTCCCTCTCCGATTCTCCTCATCACGCCTCTCTTTACTCCCCCGGTGTTTTAATGATGTTTGCATTCTAAATCCTCTTTTGGCGAGTTTTCCACTTCTACATCACTTGCAATTTTTGTTACGATTTCCACAAAAGGTCCTACCGGCCATGATTATGTTTTTCGCATCAGGATACACCCCCCATGCATATATATCCCTTTTATTTCTAGGAGCTTGAGTTAATCCAAGTATCTTATATTCATCTACGAATCTCCAATTCACAATTAAGCTGTGACACGTTCAATAGATCCTTGTTTAAAGTATTCCTTGAACCTAGTTGATTCTCCTAATCAGTAATATAATTTATTGGTACGACGGTTGCCAAGGCTTTTGGAGCTTCCCCAGGTAACCCGAACATTTTGAGATCCACGTAAACCACATCCCACTTCACGACACCACCTCTCCCACCTCCACCACCAAAAACCCCTAACGAGCGCGCCATCCTCCAAAAACCGAGCAAAAAAAAGAGAGACAACAAATGGCGCCTCCACCGTCCGCCTCGCATAAGGCGCGGAAACGTAAACGTCATGTTCGGTCCTATTCGATGCAGCTGCCGTCCAAGCCATTCCCCTTAGCGTCTTTCCTGCACCCGTTGCGAACATCGTCCATGCGACGTCTTGCTATTCCCACGATACTTATTACCGCGTTTATATTCCGATGGGCAGTGACTTATGGCCCGCATTCTGGTTCGTTTTGGATTCTTTTCTATCTTATTTTCTGATAACCGGTATCAATTGGATTATATTGGAGTGTTTCTTGCTAATCTTTGGCTGTTTTTTTTTTTTGTTTAGGAGAGGGCGTACCTCCCATGTTTGGCGACTTTGAGGCACAGAGGCATTGGATGGAACTTACTATTCACTTACCTATCAGTGAATGGTATTGGTATGATCTTCAATGGTGGGGACTCGATTACCCGCCTCTGACGGCTTATCATAGCTGGTTATGCGGTAAAATGTTCGTCTGGACCTACTTAATCACAATCACCTGTATCAAGATGATTTCTTGGGGGGATATTTTTTGACAGCTAACAATTGGAATATATATATACAGAGGCAGTCTGATAGACCCAAACTGGTTCGCTCTATTCACCTCCCGCGGCCACGAATCATACAACCACAAAGTCTTCATGCGAGCAACCGTCGCTGTATCCGATTACCTAATCTACATCCCCTCCGTCGTCATATTTACAAAATGGTATTCCCGCACCAATGGAACCGATAAATACGATCGTATAATCGCCTTAGCAATCCTACTCTCCTCACCGGGGTTAATAATTATCGACTATGGACATTTCCAATATAATAGTGTTATGCTGGGACTGTGTATTCTTGCCTTTGCGAGCTTTTTGGCGGATAGGTTGCTATGGGGTAGTTTGTTGTTTGTGATGGGATTGGGGTTTAAGCAGATGGGGCTTTATTATGCTCCTGCTGTTTTTGCGTATCTTGCGGGCTTGTGTGTTAGCTTTGGTGGGAATAGTGATACCAGAGATGTGGTGGGGAATGGTGGTATTAATATCGGTGGATTGTTGAAGGTTGATATTCAAACGCTGGCGCTGTTGGGGATTACCGTCATCTCGACTTTTGGGATTATGGTCGCCCCGTTTGCGGTCTTTCATGGGCCTGGAAGAACGGGACTCGAACAGCTGGGACAGATGGTTCATCGTGTCTTCCCCTTCGCACGCGGGTTATGGGAAGATAAAGTTGCGAATTTCTGGTGTGCTACTAATATCGTGTTCAAATACCGAGAACGACTGTCTACCCCGGCTTTGCAGAAGATATCGCTGCTGATGACTATTCTCGCCATACTGCCGCCTTGTTTGTTATTGTTCCTGAGGCCGAAGAAGAGGTTGTTACCGTGGGGGGTTGCCGGGTGCGCTTGGGGCTTTTTCTTGTTTAGTTTCCAGGTTCATGAGAAGAGCGTGCTTTTGCCGATGGTGGCTATGACATTGGTCGTTGCCGGTGGATTGGATAGGGATTTGTTGAGTTGGATTGGGTGGGCTAATAATATGGCTATGTTTTCGTGAGTACTTTTTTTCCCTTCATATCTCTTATTTTCGCTGTTAGGGGGAGTGAAATACTGATTGGTATTGGTGGATTAGTATGTGGCCACTATTGAGGCGCGAAGGTCTAGGACTGCAATATACAGTTCTAACAGCACTATGGTCCTGGCTTCTATCACTGCACGAACTCCCGTCATCACTCTACGCCAAAATCCTACATCTAAGCACATACGCCGGCGCGATAGGACTTCATATCGCAGAGTTAACGATCATAGATGGGATTGTGGAGCGGTTTCCGGATATTTGGGTCGTGGGGAATGTGGTGCTGTGTTTTGGAGCGTTTGGGTGTATGTATGTTTGGGTGCTTTATAGGATGGCGGAGGAGGCGGGGCTGTTGGATGAGTATTTGATTGGGTCGACGGCGGGTGGGGAGGAGGAGAGGGAGAGGTTGAAGAAGGTAGAGTGATCTCTCTTTTTTCCTTTTTCTTGCTTTCCTTTTGCTCTTACTTTATTGTATTGTATACGGCATGCATATATCTACTTAGATAAGGATGCCCTACGGGTTTTTTTATGTTTTTTTTTTTCTTTTTCGATTTGTATAATTTTTGCTGTTAGAAATGTATTTAAGCGAAGACTGCTGTCTTAAGCGTGGGTGATTGAGGGGGAATATATATATATATAAAGGCGGTGGACGGTAGATATTTGTAATAAAGACGTAGAGGATAGAATTCTCAGATGCTATAGATATAATATGATGTGGATGTGGACTGCCCCAATACAAAGTATACTCCGGCGCTAACTATTAGTTGAACTCTCGTGATTTATCTTTCGTTCTCCCCGCTCCCTGTAAATTAAATTCTTCCTATGCTAACCAAAGGCTTTTTGAAAGAATGGGGTTTGAGATGTGCTGATTATTTCTTTTGGTTTTTTGTTCGGTTTTTTCGTTTTATTTTGGAGGGTTGACGTATTTGTCCTTATAGATCCATGAGTTACCCACGGTTTTGTTCCCATTCTCTTCGGCGAGACGGTAGTATTTCGCCGCCATCCACTATAATTCAGTTCAAAAAACGTAATTAGGAATAATCACCTTAAGAGAGTTATAGAGAGAAAAAGAGGGGACATATAAAAAAAAAACGAACCTTATCCTTTTTCTTCAACCCATACCCATTCAAATAACACCACCCAGTCTCATTCATCGCATCCGTATCCCCCAAATTCGCCGCCGTCTGATAATAATTAAACGCCGCAACCGGATCCTTCTCCGTACCCCATCCGTGTCTGAAACAGTTTCCTAATTCAAAGATAGCAAGTACCAATTCCCCCTTTGCAGCACCACCCTTTTTCATACCGGCGCGTAGGGCTTCCTGTTCGATTGATGCGGAGTTTGCGGCGGCGGCTTGGAGGTATTTTATCGCTTC
Source organism: Orbilia blumenaviensis (assembly GCA_036872755.1). Taxonomy (NCBI): domain Eukaryota; kingdom Fungi; phylum Ascomycota; class Orbiliomycetes; order Orbiliales; family Orbiliaceae; genus Orbilia; species Orbilia blumenaviensis. Next base: position 1,044,546 of record JAVHNS010000014.1, read on the forward strand.
TGCGGAATTTGGGGCGGTGCCCCAGCCGTGACGGAGGGCGAGGCCGTAGAGGACTTGGGAGAGGGGGTTGTTTGCGCCTTGGGGGTCTGCGAGTTGGCGGAAGAGTTTGGTGGAGTTTTCTAGGTCTATTTTCATGGTATTATATATCATTGTTAGAAATCACCCATATTTCAATATAATACACCAGACGATATTGAAGATTTAAGGGAGGGAAGGGAAGGGAAGGGAAGGGAAAAGGACTCACCACCAGCTTCATGCAGCCTAATCGCCTCCTGAATATCCTTATCCGTCCCCTGATCACTAAAACTCCTACTCCGCTCTCTAGTCGGCGTATTCCCCGCACCGCCACCACCGAGTCCCAACTGACTAGCCCTCCATTCCCACTTATCCTCCTGTTCGCCTTTATTCCCCTCCGTAGTAGGACTCACCAGATCCGAGGGTACATGCTCACTACTACCCGCTGCAGCAGGTGGTCCACCTGTAGATGAACCACGACGGAGGAACGATAGTCTCTTCTTATGTGGTTTCTGATCACCGCTGTCTGAAGATTGTTGTTGTTGTGGGGGGATGCCTTGGCCGTAGGGGCTGTGGTGAGGGTGGGATGGCGGGAAGATTTCTTCTTGGGTGGTTGTGTCGGAGCGGAACATGCGGAATTCGGGGGCGCCGCCTGGAGGAGGGGGGTGTGGGGTGTCGGCGTAGTCCCTTTCTTTGTCCTTTTTGTGGAACCCGAACGGCATTTTGTCTTTTTATTTTTATATATTTATTCCTTGATCCTTGCTTTGGGGGCGTTCCTTCCTTCCTTTTTTTTGTTTTTGAAGGTTGGTGATGAGGTAGATAAGTACCTAGGTAGATATCAGGACAGAATACAATCTGGATATCTAGAAGTCGCAAGTGAATACGAAGGGGTGATAGTATCAAAAGAAAGAACAAAAGGCTCGAGTTGATCCAATACCAGCAAGGTCGAGATATCAATGCCGAGGGAAAAGTTGCAACCAAAAGCGCGTTGACCCTGTTGTATTTCCCAACCACAGCTCACGCACGCAACCCCAGCCAATTATATCTCAAAGCAAAGGCACAGCACAGTCCAGGATCAGATCACAGTTAACCGCAAAGCAAAGTTGCTGACTCGAGAAGAGAAAAGGGAGAGAGAGAGAGAAAGCAAAATCAATCTTATAGTAAAAAAAAGCCCCTAATAAGGACGCGGTAGTAAAAGAGGGTAAAGAGAGTTAGGATAAGATTAAACCACAAGGCCGACCCCAAATCCGCCTTATTATACGTAATCCCGACGACCTTATTTCCCTTTTTTTTAAATGCAAAATGCAAATGTGGATGCGAGCAGATGTTTGATTGTTGATGTGTGTATGTATGTACGATGCAATGTCAGCAGGCGCCGCGGGGAGGGGAGAAGATCAGAAACCGTTACAGAAATCCGCCCTCCCAATGCAATCCCCGTTTATATAGCTAGGTAGCTTAAGTAGTATGGTCAGAATATTAAATCTAGCACCTCTTTTTGACTTGTTACAGAAAATGTGATAGGTCGGGGAAAGTTCAGTTGGTGGGGAAAAAAGGTCTTGGGATTATATAAGCGGGGAGGGCTTGTCAACGTTTTGGCGGTGGCACGGACATGCAATTCGTGACAGAAGAGAGAGAGAGGGTAAGTGATATTAGACAGGGTGAAGATGAAGAGAAAGAGAGATTGAGTGGTGGTGGTGATAATAGCTATAGTTAGTGGATTATATTAGCATGATCATGACAAGCCCGTGATTTCGAACTCGGTTCGATTCCCCGGTTAGGTCACCAATTCCCGTTGGACGGTACAGGACATGACATGCATGGTGAATTGAACCCTTCGAGAGAACCCCAGTACGAGTTCTCCATCGGAAAGAGTAACAAAAAAGGCGCGCTTGCAGCTAAATATAACTTTGAGCCTCAACACTTTTTTTTTTTACACAAAAAAGTGCGGCGGTGTTGGGCGGTATTACGTGTGTGATGTCAGCCTCTTCCCTTTTTGTGTACATATGTATTTCTTTCTCTTTTGTATACTTGTTTTAGATAATGCTCTCGATCTAGCTTGCAGATTACAGATTGCAGATTGCAGATTGCAGATTGCAGCTGGCGTGGTGGCTAAATTAATCTTATCATCAGTCTTGGCGGGGCTGTAATCTTCAACCCATATCGTTATAGATGGTTCAGAATTCGGATTGGAATCGGTAGTAGCTACGTGAGAAAAGACGGTCAATGCGTTAAATGATGGTGTATTTGATAGTTATCCGCTAAAGGTCATCAAAAAATATGTCATACAAAAATTTTTAAAAAAATGATAAATGAAAAAGGAATGAATGGCCCTATTAACATATTGAAGAAGAGGAAAAAAGGGAAGTGAAGTTTATATAAAGAAAGTATAAGGAAATAAAAGGGACCCCCCCAAAAATCATAGATATCATGATATGGTATAGAGCATTTTATATAATATCCGATTTTGATGTTTGCTTAGAAGCTGTAGTGCGAGTTATTGATCCTCTGGTTTGCGAGTGCGTATTTCGATGCGAAAATAGCGTCTAAGGCGTCCTCGACCATGTATTCTTCTAGTACGGCACCAAATCTATTTTTATTCCAGGTAACATGTTAGAAAAACAGATGGTTTATAATAATGAAAGAGGGAGAGGACGTACCCGTAGCACTTAACCTTCGGCACCAGCTCGTTCTTGATGGCCGCAAAGTCATGTCTTGTCAACTGCAAAAAGTTTGGATGTGATTGAATCATCGCCCAGGCACTATACAATGAACAGATATATATTATTAGCAATCCATCCATCCACCCACTACCAAAGATCTTGGTAAAAAAAAAGAGGAGGGGAAAGAAAAACTCACTTAATAGGCGTAATCTCCCCAGAAACCCCTAACTTCGGCGAAAAGTTCAACAGCATATTCAGCTCCCCAGGCTGCAAATCATACGTCCTCGACCCCCAATCAATATCCGGATTGTCCAACATGTGAGACTCCGGCGGACACGACGCCATCAAAGCATGACCGCTGATGGCGGTGCCGTTCGGATCTTCTAGAGAGTCGTGGACAAGCTTCTGGATATGCTCCATGCAGGGTCGCTCCAATCTAGATGTCTCTTGCACTGTTAGCATGTAAAGTCCTTATTTATGTAATTATTTATTTATTTATTTATTTTTTGTGGGAGGTAAGGGTTGGGATAAGGGGACCTACGCAAGCACGAAGTCGATACCAATGGCATCAAAGGCACCGCCTACATTAGGCGATGTATTAAGTGCCGATGCAGCCGGCTGTCCATACTGTCCAGTAGGAGAAACATAGCTAGGACCAGTAGGTGGTGAAGTAACCAACTGTCCAAGAGGCTGGACACCCACCAACGATCCCGGAATTCCAGGCATTGATCCCAACGGTACAGGAGGAGGTGGGGGGATAGGTGCCGGAGCTAATGCAGAAGTAGGATCGATGGATGGATCCGGCGGCCAGGTGAGACCGTGGAGGGCCAGGAACTTCTTTAGCTCTGCGTTTTCGTTTGTTAAGCTGCTTTTCTCCTTGGTGACTATGGAGAAGGCCTCGCGCAGCCGGGTGATTTCGGACTCGAGTTGTCTGAGATAAGCTTCTTTACGTTCGCGGTGTGTTCGCTGAGCTTGTCTGTAATTGGGGAAAGAAAGAAGAAAAAGAAAAATTAAATGAGAGGTTAGCCTTTTTGGAAGAAATGAAAAGAAAGAAAGAAAGATAGATAGATGGTAGTGTTCTAGAACAAAACGAAGGAACAGGGGTGGGTTCAGTGTTCTATGATTAATTGGATATGAAGGCAACGGAAGGGGAGTGGGGGAAGAAGGGCTGAACTGTGCTGATTTGTGTAAGTGAGAGAAAGACACCAAGGCAAGAGTAAAAGTTATGCAAGGAAAAGTAAGCTCTTGCGTTTCTATATCTGCAAAGAAAATACCAAGTTCAAGGCAGACACTCTTGGAAGGTGGTGAGGTTGAAGGCAGGTGCATCTACAATCGGACGAAGGTGGAAGGGTCATATATACCTATTGAGTTCCTGATATCACCCACCACCAACAATAATGATGATGTTAGCCTTGTTTCGTAATAGACATATACTCAAATACTTCTCTTAGCAAAGCATAGCCAAAGCAAAGCTATGCATGCATATAATGAGAGAAGAAAGAACGAAAAGAAAGAAGAAAAAAATTTATTATGAATAAAACGCCACTAAAAGAATGTGGAGAAGGGAGAATTGGGAGACAGGACTCCTCAGGACCCCGTGGTCACAGATTCCTCCTAAAAGAACGATTGCAACATGTCGGTCTTGACAAATTGCTTATGGACAAATGCCGCGTGAAGAGGCTCGTTTGGAACAAGCCCTATCGCGCTAGCAGATGCAAATTATAAAAAAAGTGAGGACGACCATTGGGAAGAAGCCACAAGAGGATAAAAAAAGAAATGAAAGGGAGGGAAAACGGTCCATGCAAAGCTTCGACAGCTTCACAACTTCCTGCACGTTTGAAATGCAAGATTACCAGAATGGGGACAAGTTCCCTCCGATCTGCGAACTGGGGCTACATAGCGCGCAAAAACAATTAACGGAGGAAGAGGAATATCAAATACCTGGCGTCGAGTTTGTGCGGGCTTCGCGTCCGGTTTGGGTCCACGCCGCTTGGCAGGTTGGCCATCTGTACTCGTTCGAAACCGACAATTAGTGTTTTCTACTTTCAAATTTGCAACTGCACCCGACCCTCAAAAAAAAGATTGGAAATTCTGAAACAGAAAAGGGAAAAAAAGAAATCGAGATCGGTATGTCCTTCTTTTCCTTCCTTTCTTTCTTGCTAGGGAAGGAAAACGATGGTGGCATGTGGAGGAGAACATCTAGATATCTTCGCCCCCCCCAAAAAAAACCATAGCAGTTGCGGTAGCTTCGCCAGAAGCTTATCAAATCTCAGCCCATCTGATCCCATCCAAGCCCAAACCATCCCGAGAAAAAAAGGGCTCGGTTACGGTCTGGGCAGGGAAAGTCAAGATTTGTCTTGTTTGCCAGGGCGGGTTCACCGCAGGTGGAACATAATAGCTCGCCAAAATTCCAAATCACTTTACCTGTTTGGGGTTCCGACCTCAAGCTAAGAGCCCAATGATTTGGAAAACACCCCTCCACCGAGCTTGTTGGTTATGTCGAGACAGGCTGAAAAGGTTCTCTGAAACCACATACCCCGAAAGTTGAAAAGACGAATTGGAAATACCTACCGCCCCTCCCTTCCCTTTTTCTTCTTCTTTTTTTCAAAGACAAAAAGGAACAACTGTGCAAATACGACCCGGCAAGAAAACAAATGGTATGTCTTGTCCTTTCAGCGAAAAAAAAGGAGCTAAGAGAAACACACCAAAACCAGCAGTCATATATGAACGGAAAAACTCAGGACCATGTTACATGCCCACCGAGCTTCAATTGCAAAATAATCCAAAAACCAACAGACTAGGGTGGGGGGACCTTCAAGAACGGGAAACCAAGTGAAGTGGAAGGGGGGGGGGGGGGGGGAATAACGGTAAACGGCATTATACATATGCAAGATGAAATCGAAACATACCTTTAGTCGTCCGATTCCCGAAACTTATGTTCTTAAAGAACCCACTTAGTTTTGACGGATCATCCGAAAGTTGTTCATCTCTTCCTCCTGCATTATCCGGCAGAGATTCAGGCGGCGTTAGTGCACTGTTCGAGCTTGGGTAGTTGCTGTAGTCCATGATTTGTGATATATCAATTTCCTCAAGGAAAGAAAGAAAGACAAAAAAGTGGGGATTTGTAAAAATAATAAATAATAACAACGATACTGATAATAAAATGAAGTATCGATTCCAAAAGAGAATGATAGCTGAAATGGGAAAAGGGAAGTTGAGAATATCGGAGGAGAATTGAATCAAATCATGAAGTGGAGAAGAGTACTGAATCTCGATCTTGGTTAATCGAAATTTCGAAATTTATGTATCCCTCGTGCAGCAAGCAGCAAGTGTAATAAGATAATAAAATTCAAAATTCAAAAAACCAATCCTCAAATCCAAAAAAGTTTTTGGGGGTAGACTTGGGATTGTATATAAAAGGACAGGAATCGAAAAAGTCGGAACGAACTAGGATGGGGGGGAAACATTCAATGAAATTTAAAGGAAACAGGAAATTTTGGAAGAAGAAAGAATAAGAAAAGTAAAAAAAAAAAAGAAAGAACATAAAATAGAATCACGTTTTATGGGAGGAAGCGACGGAGCCACCGACAGAATAAAAACCCGGAGGTAGAGCTTTCTTATTCCTTGCAGGGCATACCTAGGTACCCTTTCCTAAGCCCGTTAACATACTGGATAGGCCCCATGTTAACAGCCCCCCTCCTTCCCAGCGAAGGGTACACACGAAAAAGCACGGTTGGGACATAGAGGGCGGCGACAGGCGTAACGTACGTGTGTCAGCGGGGTCGAAGTTAATCAATCAGATGCAATGCGCATTGCGGCACTTCCCTTCCCCTCCTCCTCCACATACCTACATATGAGTCCAGGTCTTGTGCGTGTGCTTAAAAACGGTGGCGGAAGCAAAACAAAACACAAAGAAGAAGAAAAAGAAAAACAAGGGAAGACAGATATAATGCTTAAAAGCAAAGTAAGGTACAGATATAAATATTTCAATGATATTCATCACTTACCTCCTGGGGGTGGCGACGAAAATCCCTGGTCATAGTCCTGAGGGAGAGCTTGGAATTGACCAGGCGAGAGCCCTTGGTTCCCGAGATTCGAGGGTCCCGCATTGTTGGAAACACTCGGAGTTCTGGACTTCTGTTGATAGTACTGCTGTAGCTGCTGGTTGGGAGGCAATTGCTGGAGCTGTTGCTGCTGATGGTGCTGCTGCTGGTGACCCCCAAACGGATTCTGAGAATAAGGTTGATTTGGCGGTATTGACGACATCTAGGCACGTTTAGCTATAGCTAGCTACCTAGCCGGCCTAATGGCCCCCCCGCACTTTTGAGAGAAGCTTAGTAGAGGCGTTCTATTTTTCTTTCTTTCTTTCTTCCTTTCCTTAATTTGCACCCACAGCGGCGGGGTCAGCGTGGTTAAAACCGGTCGTGCTGTGCGAAAGAGCAGCACCTGGAATTGGAAATTTAAAAACCCCTCGCAGCAAAGAAAAAAAATCTCACCCCAAAGAGCCAAGGGGGGGGTTTTGGTCGATGCGATGGTGGGGTCGACTCTGGTTAGATTAATTGTCTTTCCTTCCTTCCTTCCGTTCTGGTTTCGTGCATGCACCGAGCTTTAGCTTGCTCGATTACTTCCGCACCCTTCGATCCCCACGCACCTGCATAAAAATGTAGATTCCCACCGTCGCGTCGAAGGTATATTAAGAAAATAAAAAATTAATACAAAACAAGTCAAGGAACGAGAAATGGGAGAACTCTGATAGGTCAAACGGGATCCAGAAAACCAATCGAAATCACAGCCTAGCTCCCTCCGCCGACAGGATCTAAGCACGATGAAACGTACAAGAGCGGATCCCGATCGGAGAATTATCTTCCTTTTCCTCTTTCTCTCCCTTTCTTTTTCACCTCGGCTGCATACTCATATGAGTATAATTATAAGTATAAAACAGACTGGAAGCAAATGAAAGGCGCAGGCTCCGAGGAGGGTTGCGTAGTCGAGCTGGAAAAAAAGATGACAATGCAGATTTCTCTTCTATACCTGGGGCAAGCCTGAGAATCTGTACAGACGTACGTTACATACGCAGCACTAGGTCCAGTTGACTCGACAATCTAGCCTGCAGTTCCGAACACGATGGAGGTGGGTAACGTGAGGTAGGTTAATTGGGAATCAGATTCAGGGCCGTCAGCAGTGCAGATGCGAACGTGCAAGGTCCCAGAATATGCAAAGTGGAAAGAGGCGAATTTCAAACGGTTATTATTATTTTTTTCCTTTCCTGACCCCTGTTATTCCGAGGCAGCAGCAGTAATAGGAAACTGGCCACTGACAAGAAGCTAAGATAAGTAAGCTTGTCGATGGTGTACGTAGACGGCTTAGCTATAGTTCCGAATCAAGCAGTAAAAAAATGCAAGGAACCGAATCTACCGAGGCCGAACAAGCTCGATATCGATAGGTATAGAACCAAAGAATAAAAAAAAAATAGAAACAAAAAAAGGTCCCAAGATAAAATAATTCCAAAAACTTGACTAGGCGCCAAGTTCAAAAATATTTTAAGATAGAGGGAAAAGAGAGGAATGGTTATATTTCCAATACGAACAGGAAAATGCAATTGCAAGGTGGAGTTGTCCACTAGTATATATATAAAAATATATAACTTTTTCCAAATAACCTCCTCCGTTCCCTTTTTTGATCCCTCACCCCTGCAGCCTGGTCATGTAGGTTCCTCAGACAGGAACATAAGAGAGGGTGCTAGTGGAGGGGGGGACATCAGACCACACATATGTATGCACACACACACACCTTTGTGGTGTCAGATATATATCCACGATCTCGGCACCAGTACTGTCTTAGTTAACTACTGGTTTTCTAGCGGGCTCTAACAACGGAATATCCAGGTACTTAGTTACAAAACCTAATATAAAAACCAGAAGATCAAGCTGCGTGCTGCCTATTATAAGTGGGTTTCCAACACTCAAAGAGACCCTTCGATGAACATACAACATATGTTATCCCACCAGCCTTCTCTATTCCTTAAGCTCATGGTACGTAAGCCCAAGTCCCAAAGTCCCACCCCAAAGTTGGAAGACTAGAAAAAATTAAAACCCTTTCCCCCCCTCTCGTAACCTGGGATAAATATACCAAATCCTGTACGAGCTCAAAACTGGGGCTGGAAACAAGAAACTAACTTAGAGGGGTTACCATTTCGGGCAATGTGATCCTTTCTTTTCAAGAGAAGATCAATGGGGAAAAAGAGGTTATTGCTATTTGTCAACCTCTTCGCCAAACGCTTAGCGGTGGTACCTGCGTGGAACCTGCCAATGCCAATGCCCCCTTCCTAAAATAAACTTAGAGCTTGCGCTTGTGCTGTATGTATGCATCTTTCTTTTGGAGATTAACCGATAAAAATCTGGGCCGGCAAGGCTAGTTAGACAGTTTAAGAACTCTTCTTGCGGGACGGTGTCTATCGCAACTGCTTACAAGGCGGGATTTCAGTGGATTTTTTGGTGAAATTGCATTGGCATCGTTCTTGGGACTTTTCTCGAAACGAGCAAGGTTGACTGAGCTCTTGAGGGAAGTTGTGAAATGTGTTGGGGGTGAGGTTGGAATAGAGCCTCTGCTTGATTCAATATTAATCTGTCCATCCCAAACTGATGTGAATCTGAAACTTAAAGAGGGAGGTAAAAAGAGAAGAAAGAAACATACTTATTGAAAAAAGAGTATCATTCCAAAAGCACTCCTAGGTATCTTTGATACAAATACATACAATTAAAAAAAAAAAAAAAGTAAAATAAAAATATCCGTAACCACCAATAAACTAGCGGACGGTAACAATAAAAGTATCGAGTGTAAAGTTGCTGGGCTAGAATGTACGAGAGACCAGCTAGAAATCCCCGTGAACTCTGCGCCGAATCCCAAACCCATAACCCCATAATCCTGAACGCCCGCTCGGAAACTGCCTCCTCTCCTCGTGCTGGTCCTTCTCCTCCTTGTCTGCCTCAATCATCTGTGTATCTCCGTCAATATCATGCTTATGATCGTCGTTGAGTTTCATCTCCTGATTGCTGCCTTGTCTTTCTTTCTCTTCAGCTGGCTCCATTTGTTGCTCATCGCCTTTTCCTGCTTCAGCTTGATTCTCCTCTTCCTCCTCGTGGCAAGCACTACACCTCCTCCTCCTCCTCCCCTCTATGCGTTTGCTCCTCCGCGTATCCTTCGCAGCCGGTTTAGGCTTCCCATCGGTCTTCTTCTCTCCAGACGTACGAGCTACATGGGCCTTATCATTCTATGATAACTCCGGCAGCTCAACGTCCACACTATCTCCGCCTTCCACGACCACTTTCCTTTCAATATGCTTCCCCAACACCGTTCCTTTAAACCTCGCAGCATCCTCCTTTATCTTCAATGAGGTAAACCAATCCACCTGTTTAACTTTAACCCTCCCCTTGCCTCCTTCCTCATCTATTCCTTCGCCCGGCGGCTCTGTGTCTCTGGCTCCGCTACCGTTCCCCCCAGGTCCACCAGGTGTGCCTGCCATTTCATCCATCGCCATGCCATCTATATCCATCATCAGAGGGGTAGGTTGATCGTCGACAATCTCACGCTTAATGGGAATATCGGTCTCCACCTCCTTTATTTTCTCAGCCGGTCTCTTAGCTCCCGTCGATGCCGTTGTCGCCGTTGTCGATAACTTTACTGTCTTCGCCGCCGTCGTAGTAGTAGTAGTAGCAGTAGTAGATTCTCCATTAACCCCACTACCACCAGCAGCAGGAGTAGCACTGGTATCCGGTACAACCGCATTAACATCCTCATCCCTCTCAGTCTTATCATCAACTTCCACAGTAATAACCCCAGCAATCTTTCGTAATTCCTCGACTTCAGGGCTTTTCGCCCAGGATATGAAGTTATCGATCGCTCTGGTGTCATCGAGGTCAGCGTTGTAGAGTGTTAAGGGACGGAGGAGGCCGACGTGTTCCATTGCGCAGATGATGTCGGGGAGTTCGGTGGTGGTGCGGTTTGAGGATTCTGAGATGGAGCGGGCGGTGCTGCCGAGGAGGGTTAGGTAGCGAGCTGTCATGTCTGTAGTAATTGATTGGTTTTAGGTTAGCGATTGGAAAGAAAGAAGATGCGAATAGGTAGGTTTAGAAGGAATCGATCATGGGTGAGAGGTTATACCTGTGAGGGAGTCCAGAACAGAAGGTCGCGATCCAGCTAGACCGGCATGACGCAGCATCTGGGCGGTAGAGATCCGGAGGAGTGAGAAGTAGAACTGCTCCTGCGAGTCCATGGTGACGACTAATGACCAATGATGATGACAATTGCAAATGTGATGTAGTAATGATAATTATAAGTGATAATGCAGTGTATCGTATCTAAAGCTGGTCGTGTCGTGGTGATTTTCGTATTCGGTATAGTTAAGCAAGCAAGCTGAGTACTGTCGGTAGCTAGCAACTGTCCGGCCTGACAAGGGCCATTGTCGGCCTCAATTGATGATGCTTTCGAAGGATAAGGAAGAGGATCCAGCACTACCCAAGTAGTATATCGCCGGTAGATATCGGATAGCGTGGTATTAATATTAGTATCGATGGCGATTGATGATAATGATGGCGATGGCGGTTGTGGAAAGTAGTAGTGATGGTGGCAGTAGCAGCAGCAGCGGTGGAAGTTGTACGTTGAGAAAGGGAAGGAAGCAGGGAACCAAGAATATAATTATCGACGCCAAGACCTCCAAAAACGCGACTGCGCTTCTTCTCCATATTCCTCGCTCATCCCAGACATCCTTCCCGTCTTGACATCACCACCACCAGATCACCACCACCATCAGCCATAATTTAATTCCCCACCACCGTCGTCTCCCCTCACCATCATCAGATATACTATCTCTGGTCACTCAAGGTACCTTCATCAAAAGCTCCCCTCATCTATTGTTCATAACGTTTGTTGACGATGGTTGTGACACTAGCATAGCTACTCCAAGGAAAGCGAATCACACCTGCTTGTCGCCAGCTGCCCAACATCATTATCTCCACCATCTATCCATTCCCCCATACGCACAGCTCCTACCGCCAGTTGCTACTCTCTACATACACAACCTGTATGAAAGGATTCCATTAGGCCGTGTTAATAAAGGGGAACCCAGCTTCCTTGACCCATCAATCCCTCCTCATCGCTATCACCACCACCACACAAGATGCCGGCCGATAGATCGAAACCGAGGAAGATCGTCAAGCTGAGGGTCAGCCCGAGCTACCTCGCCCTCCTCGAAGACAGGACCGCTTCGGCTTCTACATCCCAGAAATCTTCTGACAAACCTAAGAAGGAGAAGAAATCTAAGAAGGCAGCAGCAGCTGAGCCGAAGGAGTCACTCCCACCTCCACCACCTCCTCCCCCACAGCCGTCATCGTCAAAGGAGGCACGACCATCTAAAACTAAAGAGCCCAAGGAGTCGAAAAAGTCTAAGAAGCAACAGCAGTCCACGTCGGCAGCTAAGGAACCACCGCAGACTCCGGCAGGCCCGTCGATCAAAGTCGCGACTCCAAAACCCGCCGGGTCCGGAATCAAGATCAAGCTCAATGTCAACACTCTCAAAAAAGCTACCAAGGAGAGCTCTGGCGACCCCCAGACTCCGGGTACCACCAAGGCAGTAGCAGCCCTAACCGCCCAGGCCGTGACGCCCGCTCCCATCACCGCTCCCACAACCTCATCACGTCCACCGGGCCTCTCCAATCTCCCCCCGCTGCAGACCAAAGTTTCCGCCGTTCACTCGGCTGACACAGCAGGCACCCCGAGCGTGCCCAAAATCCGTTTAAAGACCAGCGTATCAGCCCTTAAGTCAGGCGTTGCAGCCGGCACGGATGGTTCGAAGATCCAAACCCCCAAAACACCGGTCATCAAGCTCAAGTCCGGAGCCACACGGCCCACGACGACCCGTAGAGCGGTTCCGATTGGGTACGGGTACGACTCCGAGGCCGAGGACCGAGAGGAAGACCCCGCCATCGAAGAGCAGTTCATCCTGCGCATGCCCCCCGGCGAGGATGCCGACTACCTGCGTGCCGAGCTCGAGAAGAAAGAGTTTGGAAAGTCCACGGACATCTGGTTCAAGTTTAAGGACGACAGACGGGCGATATTAGGCGTCCGTGGAAAAATATACTCGGCAACGCTGGTAGACCTCCCTTGTATCATCGAGAGCCACAAGACGATCGATAAGGGGAAGAACATCTTCAAAACGGCGGACATTTCGCAGATGCTCCTTGTGGGGGAACGTCTGATCTTTGAAGATCAGAGGATGTCGACGTCGGTTCCCAGTAGTGAGCTTAATTACCCACATGGGATAACGCCTCCGATGCACTGGGCTCGAAGACGACGTTTCCGAAAGCGCGCAGTTAACCGGAATATGGATAAGGTCGAAGAAGCCGTTGACAAACTGTTAGCTTTGGACGCGGAGTGTGAAAGCGCAGAGTACGAGCTGCTGACAGAGGCGGATCTGACACGCGAGGCGGATGAGAAGGCGGGGCATGGGATGATGGGGTATGAGATGGGAGACGAGGATGCAGATGGAGAGGTAGATATGGCGTATGAGGAGGATGAAGAAGGGGAGGAGATGGAGGAGGAGGCTGACGAGCATGCCCTGGATTTGATGGACTTCGAAGGAGAACTCGCAGCCATGATGGACGATACGGAGCATGCACCCGAAGCAAACAAGCATGCTCCGGCTCCAATATCGAGTGACGAGGATGAGGATGACGATGAAGACGATGATGATAACGACGGGGATGCTATGGATCTTGATCCGGGAATGTCAGCTGAGAAGATCCAACTGAAGGAGGAGATGGCGGATCTGGAGCGGGCGATCACGGTGAAAACGAAGGAGAGGGACGGGATGCAGAACCAGATCGTCCGGCAGAGGATACAGAATGTTATTGACGGACTAATGGCAGAGCTGGAGTTGAAGAGGTCGAGTCTGGAAGAGACGGCTTGATCACTATTATTATAATTAATATTATTATGAATTGCATCTCCCGAGGTAGCTACTCGGGCTCTTACATGCTGCCTTTATGACTGTGGCTACGATATCACAGTCTTGCAATACTTTTTTTCTTTTTTGTACACTTATTTAGCTTTATAGAAGATACCCCATCCATAAAATTCACATAATTGCATTTGCTTGTTACTTCTTTTTCTCTTCCTTTTCTTTTGGCTTGGATAGGTTCCTCCTGACGACAATTCTACTGATGAAAATGTCAATGTGGCTATGAAGTTTCCTCTAAAATGAAATTGACGGTATGGATGATTTTTTATTCTAAGAGCGGCGAGTGGTATATACATTAACAGAAAGAGGAAGATGAAAATAGTAAGAAGCAGTCCGTTTTATATCCAATATAGCAGCTTGTCTATCCCGACCCAACCCGAAAAAAAAAAAAAGGACTCCATTAGAAGATGCAGTTGATTATGTACAGTAGCCCCCCTTCACAATGTAGTAGGTGCCATATTACCCACCCAGCTGGCTAGTTATCCGTAAGGTGTGCGTATGTATGTACCCGAAGATCGTATGCCGGCAGCAAGGAAGCCGTTAATGAGGGAGACCGGTGGCGAAGACAACGACGATGATTTTTTCGACGCCATAAAGAAAGGAAATAAAATTAGACCTTGAAGCCAAACCCCTCCATGCAGATCTTATAGGTCTTGATAAGATCCTTGCACTCGACTTCGGGAGCGTCGGTGACGGACTTGAGCATGCACTCGTCACGGGCGGACTTTTCGGGCTTGCAGACGCAGCAGGGCTTCGGTTTGTCTTCTTTGGCGGCGGGCGCTGCGGCCTCTTTTGATATATTATCATAATTTTATAGATTAGTGGATTATTCTTTCTTTTATATTGTATATTATATACTATCGGATTGGATTGAGATACGTACGGGGCTTGGAGCCGAAAAGGAAGTCGAACATTTTTTTTTTTTTTTTTTTTGTATGATCTGATATGATACCTGGAGATGTCGTGATATGGTAGAATTCGAAGGGTGAAGTTCAACCGAAACTGTACCCGTACCGTAGTGAATTTGAATTTCTAAGCGGAAACGCCGACTGGCGTGAGCGAGCTACTATTCAAACGATTCAATGACCAAATGCAATGCAATTAGTAACTAGCCAATACAATGTTTTCTGACCAGGGTGCGCTCCGACTCCCCCTGTTTAGCTAATACAGTACTGTATGTACTGTTCGCAGAAAAAAAAAATAGCTTTAGCCTTAGCAAGGTTTTTTTGGTGTCAGTCGTTCGCAGGCTCTTTTCTGTTTGCTCTGGTTAGCGTTGGTGGGGGGCCCTAACTACCCAGCATGTGTCTCTGTTTCTCCCCTCATCCTCTTCCTCCTCCCCCACTACCATCATCATCATCATCTCTTCCTTCTCTCTCTCTCTCTCCACCTTTAGCTTCCATCACAAGACACTCTTGTCGCACGCACTACCCCGCCACTTTTACCACACTTAAACTACTACCATCACCCTTCAATACCACTACAATCTTCATCTCTACCACCATCGTCTAAAATACAACCAAATAAAACAGATATCACATTCACCTTCTTCGGCGTCTCTGAACAAACACAAAAGGCGAAAAATTTCAATAAGAGAGAAAAAAATGGCCGCCGCTACGTTCTCGCTGGAGAACAAAGCTCTCAAGCTCGATTCCAAAGCCGACATCGAACCCCACCTCAAGGGTCTCATCGCCAACGATGACGTTGAAGAATTCATCCTGCAGGGCAATACCATCGGCATCGAGGCCTCAGAGGCCTTGGCTGAAGTTCTTAAGACCAAGTCGAAGCTGAAGGTATCTCCTCCCTCCCTTCATATCCTTTTCCTTTTTATCAATTATAGTCATTCTATATAGATGTGGGATGTGCATATATCCACATACAGCTTCATCGATGGGAGATATTACCGGTTACTAACAAAAGATAAATTTTATATGATATGACATTATAGATCGCAAACCTAGCAGACATCTATACCTCCCGCACAATCGACGAAATCCCCCAATCTCTGGACGCCCTCCTCCCCGCCCTTCTCCCCCACCAACACCTCACAACCATAAACCTCTCCGACAACGCCTTCGGAAAGCGCATGGAACCCCAGCTCGTCGCCTTCCTCTCCTCCCACCTCCCTCTCCAGCATTTAATCCTCAACAACAACGGCCTAGGGCCACTCTGCGGCACTGCAATCGCAAACGCCTTGACAACTCTAGCATCCAAAAAGACAGCTGCACATCCAAAGCTGGAAACCGTCGTTTGTGGCAGAAATCGACTCGAAAGCGGTAGCATGGAGGCTTGGAGTAAGACATATGCTGCGCATACAGGTGTTAAAGTTGTCAGAATGGTGCAGAACGGTATTAGACCCGATGGAATCCACCAATTGCTCGTCGACGGTCTTAAGCACTGTACCAATCTCGAAATCTTGGATTTGCAGGATAATACTTTCACGCTTAAGGGTGCTAAGGCGCTTGCGTCTGTTGTTGGTGCTTGGACGGTTATTAAGGAACTTGGGGTTGGGGAGGTATTGTTAGGATCCCGGGGGGCGAGTTTACTGGCTGAGAAGCTGGAGGAAGGGAAGAATAAGGAGATGAGGGTTTTGAGGTTGCAGTTTAATGATATTACTAAGAAAGGGTTGAAGAGTTTGAAGGGAGCGGTTAAGGTGCTTGAGAAGCTGGAGCTTTTGGAGTTGAACGGGAATATCTTCTCTGAGGAGGATCCCTTGGTTAATGAGATTAGAGATATATTTGAGGATAGAGGGCTGGGTGAACTAGACGAATTAGATGAGATGGAGGAACCTAGTGACGAGGAAGCCGAGGATGAGGAAGAAGAGGAGGCTGAGGAAGAAGAGGAGGAGGAAGAGGAGGAAGAACGGGAGAAGGAGGAAGCTAGAGAGAGAATCCTTAAGGACGCCGATGCAGCAGAGGAAGCCGACGTCCCGCAGCAGAAGGATAAGAACGTAGACGATCTGGCAGATATACTGGGTAAGACCCAGATCTCTGACCTCAAGAAAGGTACCGCCTAGAAGTCCGCCTCTGTAACCTTTTCTCTCTCTCTCTCTCTCTTTCTGCTTTTTATATCCCCACCAACCTCCTCGATCCCTTTTTTGTATATGAATAAAGCCTAGCCTCCTTTTTGTGAAAGAGAAAAGTTCCGGCGGTTTACTACTTTTTGGGGGCTGCTGATGCTGCTGCTGGAACCAATTAATATAATCATTGGTCTTCCCCCTCTTCTATTATAATCCATTACCTATAAGATCCTGTCTACCCTATAAAAAGGAAAGAAGAGAAAGAAGAAAGGAAAGAAAAGATATCTACCTGATATATAAACAAAAGAACCTACCCCTCCCTCCCCTCAAGCCACCCAATAACCTCCACCGTCCTCCCATAAGTCCACATAGTAACCGCACTAGCCGGCCCGGCCTTCAAAAGACTAACCGTCAACCCTCTATACAACCCCCTCCACCCTTCCCTAGCAACAACATCCTTCCCACACCCCACAATACCTCTATAAGCCGGAATATCACCATGCACGTACTTCCCCCTCGTAGGTCCCTGAACCTGCAGTCTTTTCCTGATAGTATCCAACGGGAAAACCCCAGTTTTGGCAAACACTCCACCCATAACCCCGGATATTGCATCGACTCCGCCTAATGCCCAGAAGGTGGATAGCATCCATGCTAACACAGGATGTGTGGTATCCCCCCTACTACCATTAGCAGAATCTTGATTCCCCCGCGTCGTCACTACAAAACTCCCAAGACCCTTCTTAACCCCCTCATAACTCCCAAAAAACAGACCCATATACGGCACGATCTGTGCCAACGCCGCCCCTCCACCTCTATAAAACCCTTTAACGCCTTCATCCCTAAAAATCCCCCTGATAGCAACACCTAAACCGGAATAAACCCTTTGAGAGCTCCCGCTTCTTCCCTTCGACGCTGCGAAACGGGTACGTAATAGATCGAATGGGTATGTGAATGATGTGGCCATTCCACCGGCTAGACCGCCGGAGATGGTGTTTATGAAGGTTTGTGGGAGGTGGGAGGTTAAAGGGAGGGTGGAGAGGTAGGATTGTGCTTGTGAGTACATGAAGAATTGGGCGGCGCCGTAGGTTAGGTAGAGGAGTTCGGCGGGGATGTTGCCTTTCCAGAGTGCCTGTTTTTTTTATATACACAATACCAATAACGACGGTTAGTACCTATATACTTATGTGTATGTGTGTGTATATATATATATATTGGGTAGGGAAGGAGAACATACGGTAACACCCTCCTCGCGAACTATCGTCCTCATGGTGCCGTATATGCCATCATATACGGCCGCCGTCTGAGGCGCCGCTGCTGTTGCTCCTGCACCTGCTATTTTAGCAGCAGCAGCAGCAGCAGAAGCAGGGCCGGAAACAGCAGACGCAGTAGTGGTTTTCAACAGCTGCGGTTGTAATTGTAATCGTATCTTAACAACATCAAGCGGTGCAATGCAGAAGCTTCATCACCATTAAAAAATTAAAATAATTAGCTCTATCAAACTCCAAAAATTATACCAAAAATAATAATAAAAAATAAATAAATAAATAAATAAATAAATAAATAAATAAATAAAAAAAATAGGGTAGACTTTATATGTAAGGAGAAAGATTGGGAAGAGAAGGGCATATACACACCGAGACACCATACCAGCAATCGCACCGGCTATAATAGGTGTTTTGCGCGAGCTGCTTCGCTGCTAAAAAATCCATTTAATAATCACATTTAACAGTCAGCTATCAGTAACCTTATTGTGTATTTTTTTTTTTTTTTTTTTTTTTTTTTTTTATATATTCACAACTCAATGAAACGCGCACACTTGTTGCATAGCAAAATGTTGTGTTTCGAGGAAATGCAAAATGGCGTAATATAAAAAAAACACACATATATGCACACACACACCTTAGCTTGATCTTTCTCACGCGACATCATCGCGGCGGGTAAATATACTCGCGACGGCGGTTGTAGGAGTAAAAGTAATAGCAGTAGTTGGAATCGGAGTAGTGATCGAATTGGTTGTGATGGTGGTCGTAGTGATCAGATCGGATTCCCTCCAGCAAATGCGCCGTTATCATGATATCGATTCTTTCTTCTCTATAACTTTCTATCCAAAACAGAAAATAACAAAAAAGGCCGGGGAGAGGGAGTTTTTTGTAAAACGGAAAAAAAAAAAAGGAAGAAGGCAGGGGGTGTGTGTGGGAAAGAAAGAGGGATAAATAGGTACTTCTTATTCTTATTCCTCTGCTTTGTAGTAGTAATAGCAACAAGCTTAAGGAGAAGTAGCAAGAGAAGGCGGAGATATCCCAAGGCGCCGATAGCCGTTTTTTTTTACATCGGCTGCGGTTGGTCGGGTTCGGTTGGGGACAGGGTAGTCTTCTTCGGTCTCGGGGTCCGTTCCATTACCCTTTCTTTCTTTCTTTTTTTTTTCAATCAATCTGGGATTGGATAAATTAAGGCTCTGAACATGCATCTATCTTCTGGAAGATAGCGCAGGCTATAAAAGGAAATGTCACATTTTCAACGCAGCAAGCTTATAACTATTATGCTGTCTGTCCCTTTTTGTTATAGATAAGAAAGTGCTTGAGTAGCTAATATTGGACATGAACAGGTCGACATTCCGATTTAAATCATCCCGTTCTAAAGAAAAAAAAAGAGTCCTTCATCCTCTTCTATCAAATAAACTTGATCTGTGCTCGTCTCTCTCGTCGGATATGGAGCAAATAAACATAAGTAAAAAGCAAAAGAAAGGAAGAAAGGAAGAAAAAAAGAAAGAAAGAAGGGGGTTCTAGCTAATAGATACATTTGGATGAAGTTAAGTAGAAGTAGTAGCAGACAAAACTAAACAGCAAAGCAAAAAACATATGCGGGGTATTCCTTTTTGTTTCGTCACCAGCTCGTAATATAATCCGTTTCGTAAAAATCCCAAATTTCGAAAGGGGAAAAGAATCCCAAAAAGAGAGAGAGGAAGAAAGGTTAGAAATCATCTTATCGTAAGGCGTATGCCCGTCTAGCCTCCCAAGCTGTAAACTCCTGGCAGGTCTAAAAGAAAGTTGCCCCCATCCACAAAATATACATACCCATCTACCGCCGCCGCCGTCTTCCTCGTCTACTTCACCTCTAATAGATCTAACATCTACCGTTATATCGATCCCTCACAATATCACTGAGAACAACCCCGCCCAGCTCCCCAGCGGGCCTTTCGGACTCCCCAGGCCCGCACGCACCGCTAGTCACCGCTCCCCTCCACCGCCTCCCCCTTCCCCTCTAGCCTCACTAAAGTAGCTATTATCGATAGCCACAATCCAATCCATCTTGTCTTTCTCCGTCCTTGTCGCGAACCGATAGCTACTTTGTGGCGCATAAATTGCAAATACATTATCCTTGGCCATCAGCTCTCCCATTCCGTTCGCAGGTTCGTAGTCTAGCGTGCACTCTGACAGATTGACTGCCATGAGTTCTTCGCCGGTGGTGGCGTTATGGATGTGTAGATACGGTTTTCGTAGTTCGAGGTATTGCTTTTCCCACTTCTTTGCTACGTCATTGGGGCGGAAGACGAAGCCGGAACGTTGTAGTTTAGGGCTATCCAGATCATATTAGCATATACATTCTACAATTATAAAGATCAAAGAAAGTATGGGAAACTCACTTCTTCGGAATATGCAGAGCCTCGGCCACTAATTTCGGTGGTTCAGGCTCTGCCGTAGACTGTTCATTTGTAACAGCCGGCGCTCCATCTTGCGGGGGTTCGATATTTTGTTTCGATAGAATCCTATCAAACGGATCACCCTCCCTTGGCCACATCTTCAAGAATTTCTCCAATATAGCCTTCTTCTCCGGGGCGATCTCCTCCTTATCCTCCCCTTCTTCCACGTGCCCATTGGACGTAACTTTCTTGATTTCCAGATCTTCAGGCTTCAAGAACGGCTTGATAGCCTCCACTTCAGCAACCCTCATTCTTCTCCTCCTCGCCCCAAGATAATCCTTAATTATCGAGATGCCCCGAGGAGTCCACCCCCTCAACACCTCTTCTCCCTTCACATACCTCTGACTCGAATTCATCCTCCACAGATCCCCCGCTCTTCTGGAGACCTGCGGCTTAACCGTAACTTGAAACATCCCCACCACAGCACCGACTATCCTCGAATTACTGATCATTTTCATGAACTTGCTCTGACTTCTGACTTGCCTGGACCGGATCTCCAAGCATACTTTGTGACTGAACACCACATTCTCCGCCAGTCGTTCACTGACAAGTTCCCAGCTGATCGTTACCTGAACCCGGTATTTTTGCGCCGTCATCCGATCCAGTAACACGGAGTTATGTGCACTGCTATCCCATTGTGCAACAGCTCCAATGCCCCAACTTCCGTCCTGACCCTTCTTAACACTCGGCCCTTTCACAATCCTCAACTCAACCTCCTTCGTCGAACTCGGTTCTCGCGCCTGTCCGTCTTCTCCAACCAAACATATGTCCTTAATCACGACCTTGGCAATATCCTTCAGCGGCAGCATATCCCCAGAGCTATGCACCATCCACACCTGGACCTGTCTCTGAACCCCATGGTGCAGCTGGAAACTTCCCTGGTCACTCTCATTGAGCTGTAGAACCTCCACGGGTGTATAGTCCCCACTCTCCTGTAATTCCAAAACCTGACATCTCCCAAACACATCATGCTTCTCCTCTGTATAAAACTCGTTCTCGTGCAATCTCATCCCCTTCCTTTCCATCTCCGGCTGATCTCTCATCTCATCCCAACTCATCAGCCTCTCCAAGTGCATACTCGTCACCTTTCCAAATATGCTGACCCTCAACATCGCACCTTTGATCCTTGCGTTAAGCGGTGCGGTGAGCACATGCGTACTCTCGAAGCTCACGGGTCCTTCATCAAACCCGCTAACAGGGGCAGTAGCAGGGGCATTGCTCAACCACGGTAAAAACAGCTGAGCATGAATATCTGTTCCCTCACGTTCCGATATACCCAGAAGCTGATGAATAGTCACATTGAACCCGATGTTTCCCTTCGGCACCTCCACTGTCGACGGCTCAAGTGTAACCTTAACAATTCCGATAACGCTGCAAGTATGTGGTGATATAACCTCCAAATCCAACGATTGTCGCTTCGACTGGAATATCGCCGCCAGTGGAATGTCTGAGTCGCCTAGTAGTGTGTAATCCGGCAGTATGGGCTCGCTAAACGGGTCGTTGCCTTGAACGTGGGAAAGATAATCCGGTCTTGAGAGATACTGATAAATCTGCTTCATTTGTCGAATCCTCAGCTGCAACTTTTCCAACGACCAGAGGTGGATCAGGTTTCTATTGAAATCCATAGCTCGAACCGCCACGCATGGTTTTGGCGCCATTTCTAATGCTTCGTCGTCATCCGCATTAACACCATTAATGAGCAAATCGTACGTAGAAACGGACGTATGCCCCACATCCACAACCGTAAACTGGAAGAATACCCGCTTCTCCATCTCGTTGCTCATTATCTGTGCCTCCTTCAACACAGCAGCATATTGAAGGACGCTTTCAGCCATGCGGACGTAATTACTCCGTCTCCACATCTGTGATGCCGCCCTAGCGAGGTTCTTCTGTCGTTTCGAAAGTTGGTCGTTCGCGGCAGGTGTGTTCCCTCTCGGCGGTGTGGGCGAAACAGCACGGCTCCTAACCTGCGGGGAAAGTGACATCTCCTCAAGCTTTAGTTCCATCTCCTGGTGTCGTCGTTCGTATTCTTTCTTCTGCTCCTCCAGTAGTCTTTCGGCAGCTTTCAGTTCCTCCTCCATTTTTACTTTTTGTGCCTTAATCTCCTCGACTTCCACATGGGTTTCCTCAGCAACTTTTAGTCGTTCTTGAAACTCCTTCTGCGCTTCGAGATGGACTTGTAACTCCTCCTCCAATACCCTAACCCTGTCCTCTTCTTCAACCCTCTGTGGCGTCCCCGGGACAGTCATACTCGTGTCCAGCGAGAAATTATCGATAGTGCCATTACTTGTGTAACGTTCCCTTCTGCTATCACCACCTGCAGTGCCAACCGAAAAGCTAGTAACAGACTCCAAATCATCGTCGTCAACTTTTCCTTTCCTCAAGTTATACGCCTTCTGCACACCTTGTAGCAGCGCATTAAGCTCCTCATCACTCATCCCATTAATTTTTATAGGATCAAGTCCCTGAGCCATCAGCGCTTCCCGTTGGGCGAAAGACCAGTCGATTTCCTTGTTAGTCGGGGGTACCAAGGCCGGAGAATCAGGTCTACTACTCTCGGCGTCGGAACCAGGCCCTCCTTCCATAAATCCACCGTTGCTATTCGTATGTCTGTGCTCTGCTATCGTCCCTGCCAAACTCTGCCGATGTAGCTTATCCCGCTCGGCGCGGGCTTCATTCGGGTGGTTGAACCTAAAGATATGAAAATCGCCGAGGATAACTCTGTACCCTGTTCTTAACCGTTTAGGGCCTTCGATACGTAATCCGTTGACCATTACAGCTGCACCTTCATTGGGGATGAGTGTTACCACGTCATTAACGTTTTCGAAACGACAGTGGTCCGGGAGAATTTTAGAGCCGTTGAGTTTGATTTGTGCGGTTGTGGTGGGGGATTCCACGTTGCCTACTGTGGTGTCGCCGGCTTTGATGTTGTAGACTAGACATTCGGCGAGGAGGGGGTCGTCGCTGCGGGTTTGATTGGTGGGGTTAATCGATCTGACGTTTGTCGCATGTTGTTTTGTGGAACCGTAGACGGTACCTTGAAAATACCTCATAGGTACCTCTAGGGAAGGGAGAGGGGGGAAACTTACCTTAAATTTACTAAATGAGGAATTCTCTTTGGCATACTCATACCGATAAAGTCCTTTTCGATACTGATACCCAGTTCCTCTAATGCTGCTTCTCTCTCCTTCTGTATCTGCTGTGTCTTCTCCAGTTTCTCTTCCCATGTTTGATTTACTTCCTTAAGAAGCTTCTCGCTGGCACCTAGCTGCTCTGCGATTTCTGCTTTTGAAACTTTGCGCACACTGCCGTCTGTGGATGTGATCGTGACAATCTGTTTTTCAAGAGGCACCGAAGCGTCGTATTTCTCCTCTTCAGCTCCACCACCTCCTGAGAGTTTCTGCCGCAGCTGCGAAAGCTCTTCCTTAAGTTCTCTGATCATCCTAGCGTTAGGATCTTCGTTAACCACAGCATGGTTCTTAATCCTCTTCGCCGAATCAGCATATCTTAGCGTCGACAGTGTTTCGTCCCAATTTATGTCTGCAGGGGAGATAGCTGCAATCATTGCGGTCATGCTGTTCCCACCCAGCGAGTCCTTCAGTAACCATGTTAAAACCGAGTCTCGGTATGGTACCAGTGTTCCCTTTTTCTTCCCTCCAGAGCTTAGATCTGCCAGAGCGGCAATAACTCGACCGAGCGTACTTAACGACCTATTGATCTCTGCACCTTCCTTTAATCTCGCACCTGTAGCACCTGTAGACGTGGCTCTCTCTGAACCAGCCAAATCAACCAATGATATTCTCGAAACCTTTTCTGTATCAAATCCTGTTTCTACATCATGTCGTTTTTGGGTGAGGATTAATGTAAAGACGGCGTGAGAGCGAGATGATGTTTCGTTCATGTTTGTGGCGGCAACGGTTCGGGCTTTGTTGCCTTCGTCCATGAGGTTTTCGATTTCGCGGAAGCTGGTGACGACGAGTTTTGCGAGGTCTTCGACGTAGGGACCTAACGAGGGGTGTTCGCGGACTTTGAGGGCGCCTTTATTTGAAGGGTTTAGGAGATCGCGGACCTTCTCTGTAAGGAAGAATGTGATGTTAGCGTTCCATACTTGTCCACGTAGCTTCCTGAGGTATTGGGATTAGGAGGTTTATGTATGGTACCATTATAGATTTCGAGGTAGGATACTTCGACGGTGGAGATTATGTTTGGGTCCTTTTCCGAGCTTCTATTAGAGTAGATGGAGATGTTAGTCCTGCCTTTTTTCTTTCTTTTCTGTTTCTCTTATAGCTTTGTTGGAGCTTCTGTAGCTATTGACGTTTCCAAGAGAACGCCGAGCAGAGCCAGCGCAGGGGAATGCTAAGGTGCTTACATTCTCTCGAAGATGTTCTGGCAAATCCGGGGTATTATGCCATATTCCTCGCCATAACCCATCTACTACCCTCATTAGCCTCACATTCCAAAACCTCCCCTCCCCTTACAGCATAACAGCAATTGAGAAGGGACAACAGCTATTTCTGTTCTTCATTTCTTGTCACGAACCATAGAATAACTCTTCCCACTACCCGTCTGTCCGTATGCGAAAATACAATTATTGTACCCCTGAAAAGCATTATCCAGTAACGGACCTCCCAGGTCTGTGAACAGATCATCTTGACCAGCATAATGACCGTCGCTCCTGTCGAAACTCCAGTAGGATCTGTCGAAGTTGAAGACTTTGGGTCCGTCGGCTTTTATGGCGGTGCTGGCGCCCTTCCGAGGGGCTGACGATTCGGATACACCGGGTGGTGGGGTGAGGATCGTTTGACTGTCTTTCATTTGAACGATACATTTTGCGCCGCGGTCCTTTTCTATATTGTTTTTTTAAAAATAGTGGATATGGTTAGTGGGGGGTTATATTTTATATGACGTACGGAGTGGATAGGGTGTGTCCGAGTGTCTGTGTACCTCGCGAGTTGAACGGCCGTACGCGAACGACGACCTTGATGTTCCCGCCGGACATGGTGGGCGGGAGTGGTAGCGATACCGGTGATAATAGTAGTGAGTGTGTATATCCGTGCTAATATGGTAAGGAATGATAGTAGAGCTACAGCTACAGTCCTATGGTATTGGTTATGGTAGTAGTAGTAATAATAGTGGTAGTGATCGTTAGAGGTGAGCTAGCTAGAACCCCCAGCAGCTTAGCGCTTTTGGTTGCCGATAGAAGCTTCGCTTTAACTATGTATGGTAATGATCGTGGACAGCCTATAGAAGTCGCCGAAATGGTAAAGAAACGTAGAAAAGGATAGAAAAAACAGCAAATTAGCAAGAGTGTAGATTTTCGGCCAGGGTATATTAGCGATTAGGCGGGTGCTGATGAATCCAGAGTCTATAGTAAAGTAGAG
Organism: Orbilia blumenaviensis; assembly: GCA_036872755.1. Classification (NCBI taxonomy): domain Eukaryota; kingdom Fungi; phylum Ascomycota; class Orbiliomycetes; order Orbiliales; family Orbiliaceae; genus Orbilia; species Orbilia blumenaviensis. The sequence continues at coordinate 1,070,332 of JAVHNS010000014.1, forward strand.
GTTTTTACAGGAGATGGTTCGTGGTGGCGGTCAGGGAAGCAGCTAAATGCTGAGCGAGGCAGTGGCGGTAAATTAACTGATTGACTGTCGGCCCTTTCCCTCTTTTTCCTATTAGAGGGGAGGATTAACTTCGGCCACGGTGGAGCTTCTGTGGGGGGCGATCAAGATCTATTCGTGGCTGAGGGCGGGGCAGAACATCGCCAACTTCAAGAACGAGGGCCGGCGGAGAGACAGCTGCTAGACGGGGAGACGTGTCTATGAAAGATGGTGATTATGTTATGGGAAGACCAGACCTGGAAATTAAAAAGCCGGACCGACTGAGGGAAAGGAGCCGGGGTAGCTTGACTAATGGCGAATGCCAACTGCAAATGGTACTGGACTGAGCTGTTTGTCCTTCGACAGGCACCCTCCAGCTGAACGCACATATTTAATAATATGTTCCCGTCCTATTATTTGCTCACAAACAATGCAGAGTTATTTGTCACGGGAAATTAGTGCCCCAAGGGCGACACGGCGGCGGCAATGGGGACGAGCTTAGGCACACAAGTATGGCGATGCGACTCAATTTCTCACAGCTTTATCATATCGATATCCCGCTCTTCCGGGGCTAGTTTCGATGTCGATTTTTTTTTTGTAGGGCTGCTTGACGGCTGTCAGGGCAAGGTACCACCTCCGTATGCTGGCGAGCCGAGGCTCTCAGTCTTTGCTTTTGGCGTCCGCCCAGCCACATGGTATGCTATCAATCCGTTATCGTCACCACCCACCACGCCCCTCCGGACTTCAAAGGAGGCCGGTTTAGTCAGTGTCAATAGTGTTGTGAATAAACCGATACTATTGATGTCAGTATTTAATGATGGCCACTCGGTCGTCGAAAAGAGGCCGTCCATGGTGTAAATAGTAGTAGTAGTAGCATCAGCAGTAGTAATGTATATATCCATCTATCCTCAAACAGAAAAGACAGGATGGGGACAGGATAAGCCAGGACTAGCAGGACAAGAAACTAGATCCGCTACTACGCCGTATCCATCTTGTCGTCATCGTCCTTCTTCTTCTTCCCACTGCTCTCCCCGTCCTTCGGCAGTAAAGGTGCGCTCTCGTCGTCATCCTTCTTCCCATCCTCCTCTGCCACTGTCCCTAGACTCTCGGCTGCAGCTGCAGCTTTCTCTCTATCTTCCTTCTCCTTCCTCTCCCTCTCCTGCCTCGAATTCTCTTCCTCCAAACTCATCCTCAACGCCAAGGCCAGCTCAGGATCGAGATGCGGGTCAACTCCGAAGTCGAATCCACCAGCGCCTCCACTGCCACCAGCACCGCTATCACCAGATCCTCCGATCCCCATGCCACTATCATCGCCGAGTATAGGTGTAGTAACCAACTGATCGCTAAGCAGATGTGGTCCAGGCGGAATAGTCGCAAGATGTGAGTTATCGGAGGCATTCACATTAGCAATAAAGGCTTCCAGTTTGGTCGTATTCTCGGCTTCTTCACCAAAGTTGATAAAGTCGATAGCGATCTGGTTCTTCTTCATCTTTTTCGCCAAACGCACGAGACTCTTCTCATCTTCGGCAATCGGGGAGCCAACGAAGGCTATTATTCGTTGGCGTTGCGACTTATTCTGGCGATGTTTTAACGCGAGCTATTACATAACCAAATACTCATTAGCCTTGTGATTTACCAAGCCGACAGATAAGATGGATGGATGGATGGATAAATAGATGAGGCGTAAAGGTGATGACGTACACCGGCGACCTGAATTCCCGTGGCCAGATGACAGCTGCCACTGATTTTAGTCGAATGCAGACCAGACAATATCTTTCCGAAGTCGGCAGTTAATGTAGCAAGAACCTCCGGGCCCTTCCCACCCATGGACATCAGACCGACAGAGGATTCCGGGTTGGCCTGTGTTTTAGCGGAGAAGATGAGGGAGACGGCATCGACCTGTGCTTCGAAACGGGAGGGACTAAGACGTGTCAGATGATCCGAACTGAAGGGGGCGTGAAAGATTTATGGGTGGCTCACGTGTAGTCGCCATTTCTGCTACTCTCGCTGTTGTCGACGCTGTTGGAAGGTTAGTGGGATTTCCATCGAGGTAGGGATTGGGACGAGAGGTACGTACATTATAATCGTCGCCTCGAGCACCATGATGACGGTCTTTTCGTGTTATCGGAAGGTACGGTTAGAAGAATTGAAGGCTAGTGTAGACGAAGCTATTCGCGGCGGAGCTTAGATGGGATGGTAATGGTGGTGAGGATGATAGCTGATGGTGGTGGTTATTGAAGGTGGGTTGGGCGGGTGGTGGTTTGGAGGGCGTTTGAAGCTCTGCTCGTTGGGCTGGGTGAATGACTGACAGGGGAGCAACACAGCAGCACCTCAATTACTTCAAGAGACAGCCACAGCCACACAAGATCATTCCTAAGCACAGCCACTATCAGCATCTTGTGTGACCAGCCACAAATGTGGAACAAATAACAGACGACACCACACTACAACACACCAATTGCAATTGCAGGCGGTGACCAGGAGAGCTTTTTGATGGTCCTGGTATCAACGTAGCTACAAAGAGCTGATACAGCGAATATCAGAACTTTCGTTCTTGTGAATGAGTGTTTTTCTTCTCTTTTTTTTCCTCCTTTGATATCAATATATCACGAACCGCCAGCCGGAATCTCAGTCTGTAGCTCTGCAGCTGAGGTTACGTCCTACATAACATCCAGGCTTAAATGCGTTAAATTTATGTCTCCGTTTACCTCTCGAGAGCTGTTAACTTCCTCGAATTGTGTGTGCAGTTTTATATAACGTAAATTTAACCGACTATTATTCTAGCCTTGCATCCCCATCGATATCGGCTATGGCTATCGACTTTCACAATTCTACAACGGGCTAACTATTATTGGATCCTCGGGTTTGGCCAAACCTGGCATAGACACCCCACTCAAGCCCTTGTAATTAGATCGTAGCAGAAATGACAATTAAGTTTTTTACCATATTCGATTCCACTGACAGCGTAAATTTAAATACACTTTATTTTGTTTTCAAAAGTTATCGTCGTTTAGCAAACCATGGTTTAAAACATCCTTAAATACCAACATTTCCCAGGAAATCAAGTAATCCTTAAATTATGGATTCTCTTCAGTGAGACACCAAACCTGGTTATCGTTCTCATCCAAAAGGAGCATATATGGCGCATCCTGTTTGCAAATCAGCCGAGCCGCTTTCCTCGAAGGATTGGTGTATGTGTGCCAATATGCTTCGTCCTTGTTATAAGCAACCAGGTTCCCGTCCTCTTGGAAATGCAGCTTAAGATCTGCCAATGGGGCGCTCTCTTGTTTTCCCATTGTGGTAACAGCTTCGTCGTTGTCGTCGTAGACGGTTAGGTTGCCATCGTCTTGGTAGCGAATAGTGTATCCGTTCTCGAAGATGATTTGAGGCTTGTAGTCACCAAACCAGTTGAGTTCGCCGGCGTCGTAGCTGACTTCGGATGCTACAACGTAGTACAGTATTAGTAAGAATACGGTTCAAAAACATATGTTGGAATGGTCTCGTAAACCAGCCTTAACGGAGCAGAACACTCCGTTAGATTGTTTTTGCAGCTGAATGATGTTACTTACGAGGATACATTTTTGTGAAGTTCGGAACTTGATATGGTATACGTCAAAGTTTTTTTTCTCTTTGGAGTGGGAGGATAGTTCTTGGTTTTCAGGGTGCTCGAGTTACTGATGATTATAATGTTAAAACTAGATGTGATCTTAGGAAAAAACTCAGGTTTATATACACAATCAATATAGCCATATGTCTAAAAAACGAATATCATCTATCTCAGCCCCGCAGTATGCGTATACATATTCGCATGAAATGTCTAGAGCACTAAGTCCTTAATCGGGTTGATACCGAAATACCCAACCCTGCATGACGTAACAACATTCCTGTGGGAACTGCGACTGCGACTCCGATATCCTGTCAAGGCAATGAAATAACCTCAACAACATTTAGCCCCCGTCTTCCAAGAGTAAATACTGTTGGTAGATAACCAAGATCAATGCAATGAGTGGTTTACGATCCCAAACTCATTTTGCATCCGCATGCATAAAGCAGCTGAAAGCAGCGATCGAAGGGTGTAGGAGAGCGGTTCGCGTAACATTATTGGCAGCGAAGTGCGGGATCGAAAGTGCCTGGATGTGAGGCTAGACTACGCGGGGAAGTGTATCTTCGTAACCAGGCCGTGTTTGGAAGGAGGCGTGCTTAGCTGGGCAACGCAGGAGGTTGATCTCCTGCATGAATACCCCGCTCTTGCTTCGCTTCGGCGCGGAGAAATCCCTTTACGAAAACCTGATATAACAGCATAGAAATAGCTTGCCCGAGATAAACAGTCGGTCAAACCGTAATCGTAATGTTATATAGAGAAGGCTGGTGAACATTTGCACAATAGGAATTTGCCCTCAATTGATCAAGGCAAGCACTATAGCTACATACGGGATATATCAGCCCATAGACTCGATCGAAAAGTGAGGCGAAAATTGAAAATATGTTTACGGGTGGGACTAATACTAATTTGCAGGACAGATATACTCATTATTTCAATGATCTTGCGCCTAAGAGCTGGGGCCGAAACTAATCTGAGAACTACAAGACGGAGACAGCCTAAAATAGCAAATTTTATATAGAAGTTATCGAACACACATCAATACAGCCAATTGCATTATACCCGCATGCATTCGGCTACCTGTAGAGTATCGACTGTCCAACATATGTGCATTCCGACTCCGGACCAAATCGATTGCCCAATTATATTCGTTGATTTCGTGCATGCGGCCCAGACTTTCCGAACTTTCCGCAGATCCGCCAGCCCGAATACCTCAATGATCAATGCCGCTTCAGAAGGTAAGACACATTTAGCATGGCAATCCTTGAGAAACTTCAGTAGTTTGCATAGGACTTTATAAATGGCTTTAGTTCGTAGCTTCCCTCTTCCTTGACTTAGGCGGCACTCAGGTGTTAAGGTGTTGTATTTTACTCCGTTTTAAACGTTTTGTACCACAAATCCTTGATTCAATTGGACTCCAGAAATCAATCCATACATGATTTCCCCGGGTGTAGTCTCATAACCTGGCACTGCCTGAGTACCCAAACGCAGGTATATCGCCCTTGCTTTACTTTGCCAACTCTTATTCGCAGATTAAAGCGGGGTAATGCATATCGTGAAGTCTATGAGTTCATTGATTATAACATGCCCAGCCGGCAGCCGGCTGTGAGAAGTCAATAGGGCAGGATAACCCAGAGTTACGTTCCTTGGCTGGCATAGACGCATGCACAATGCGTGGCTGTAGATCCGTATTTCGCGGGTCGACGCGACATCCGTCCATCATCAAGCTGACGGCTCGTTAAATTTTTCCTTACTGTTGAATATAATAATTGGCATTCCGTCATAGTTCGGAAAATATCGGAATTCAGAATCGAGATTTCTTTCGTTAATGCGGTTCGGGCCGTCCTCGGGACTTCGAATCCATCGTTAACACTTCAAGACTATTGCCCCGGACTCCTCCAGTGTTGTGGTTAAATCTTTTATTGATATATATGCCATCAGACTACGACATGTCAGCAGTATTAAATGCATCCACTGGAATGAATACTTTGAATAAATAATTAATATCAAAACTCAAGAGCCGAAAGCTGAAGAGTCAAGAGCTTAAGTCAAAATTTACATCTTCAGCCCATCAACACCGGAACACGTCAGCAATTCGCCGCCTTAAGAAGTATATGTATGCATGTAGCTGTGCCATAAGAAGAGCAGGTATATTATATGTATTATACGCCAGGATACAGATCGGGGTCGATCTAAAGTCATCATTCTCAGCACGAAGTGATGCGTGTGGGGACGTTAATTATAGAATGTGCAGATGCTAATCAGTAATCATTACTATGGTATTATAATGTATAATTGATGAGTTAGCCGGTTTAGCTAATGTTACCCTGCCATTTAAAGCTGTTGGACGGATTTTTTCCCCTCGCGACTTCACCTAGTACTATGGATACCTAGGTAGATATTTCAGCCAATAATTTGTCCGATTCGCCGGGTTGCAACATTGTCGACGTCTAGGATTCTTTTTGGTTTTTTATTCTTCTATTGGTTCTCCTATTGATTTCCCTATTAATATCGGGGGGTTAAAATGTCCCGTGAATAAGCGTAAGGAAATTGCAAGGCTCACTTGCAAGCTATTGACCCGGATCAAAGCTAGAATATAGTACCAAATCAATCGAACAACTATAAAGGTGCAGTACCAAGAAGTACGTATGCACATGATATATACATATCTATACCTCGGTATATATCTTCGTAGAGGCTGGTCTATGAGACCAGTAGATATCTGTTCTGGCTTTCGAGACTAGGCCTCAAGAGATAGCTAATATAATTAATATAATATCGAGGTATTTTGTAAATTTGGGATTGATACCCAAACCCTTGCTGACTAGTATACTTGCTAGCTAACCGCCCTTGGCCCCAGACACTCTTTGTTTACAAATGGCTTGCTGTAGTTCCGAGTTATCACTACTAAGTTACATGCAAATAGAACGTATATCAACCGTAGCTTAGCACGCGTGTAGCTATATATAGGTCCAAGCTGAGTCTATAAATTTTGGTAATATAAAATTGGATCAATAACGATCGGAGATAAGCATCGGGGCTAGCGCGGGATCCTGGTTTGGGAAAGACCGCCATTGGTTTGTTTTGATTCGCCTGACAACAACAACAACACCACTACAGCCGACAAGCAATATTCTACATCGACTTCAACCTCACCCCAGCCAATATAATCTCGTTCCATCTGCTACCACCGCTATCATATCATCATCATCACCACTTAACGCGTCGCCTCAACGTGTATAACAAAGGAAAAGACTTATCAACGCTTCTTCTCTAACAATGCCTCCACTCCGCCGCAAGAAGAAGGGTGAAGACGACTTGTCCTCGGACACGTCCGCATCTGCAGCCTCCCACCACGCCCGTCCCACCACAACAAAGCCGCTTGCTCCCTCCTCAACCTCCTCCAACATCCGCTCCAACCCCCTGGGAAATAAAGCCACCCGCCCCATTAATTCCAGAAACTCCCCTCCTCCAGACTTCTCCCTTTCCAAATCACCAACCAAGCAATTCCAGCCTTCCATCATCCGTCAAAACCTCAAACAAACACCGAAGCCGTACAATATGAACAGACCAGACCTTAGCATGGCCATTGTCACCCCTCAGCTGCCCTCAGACAAGCATACCGGTCCGTCGTCGCCGGTTTCCCCTGTCTCTCCTATTGCCAATGAGCACAATCAAATTTCTATCCGAGCGATTACCCCTCCAAGCCTCCCTGAGTCTCGGCTCATCTCTCATGATGAGATCGTTCCCACTACTACTGCTACTACCACCACCACAACCACCGCCGCCGTCACCCAGGCTATAATCCCCCAGACACCTGGTACAGAAATGCGACGGCGAAAAGCCGGTGTTCGCAAGATTTCACGGTTCGAAAAGGACCGCTTGATAGAAAATATTAGATGTGAAGGTACTACTCTCCTTCAATTCATTTCATTACCGGTTTATATTGATACTAATTTTTTATTTTTTTTTTTTTTTCAGTGGAGCGACGTGCCAAAGCTCTGCGACAGCGATATACCCTCCAAGCTGAAATGCTTCGGCAGGGAATCGAACTCCGAGTTGGTCGCATTCCCTACAAGATGCGCAACATGAAAATGGGCGACCTCTACGACCAAGCCGTCGCCGCCGCCGAAAATAAGATGCAAATTGAAGCCCGGCAAGCCGTTAAGGAAATCGAAGACGTCCGTCGCATAAGCGACCCTTCGCGACCAGCGTCGCCCCTCAAAGTATCCAAGAAGCGGGCCATGTCTCCGGTTAAATCCCATGAGCCAATAAGAGCTCGGGAGGGGCCTCGTCCAGCATCGCCCATCAAATCCTCCTCCCCACCCCGGGCGATGCCCCCAAAATCAACCATCAAGCTTATCCCTCGAACATCCCCACCTGCTCAAACATTTAGCCCCTACCCAGCATCATCGCCCATGAAAACCGTTCCCTTCTCGAAATCAATGCCAGCTCTCAAAAACAAGCTAGCTTCCGCCAGCAAACCCCTACCTATGCCCACGCCAGGTACTACAACCCTTCGAACAGTTGCATCAACAATAACAAAAACACCTGGATCCGCAGTACCACACATGAAACCGCTACTAGCTGTCAAGCCTAAGGCAGCAAAAGTAAAGTCTGCCACCAGTGCCACCAGTGCCACCACCGCTAGTACCGGTAGGGAAACCCCAGTCAAAAAGGCATCGGGAAGATCGTTAAGATCCAGAAAGTGAACAGCACGACTACATTCAGGGAGTCCAATTCATGACTCCACGTATCTTGTCGAGTTGAGAGAACTACCAACCTATATCTACCCTCAACACACCACAATATTCAGAGGACTCCAAATTAATTAAGAGTCGCTCAGGTATGATAGCGTCCAATTATGATACCAGGCATTGGCCGAATGATGGTCCTTCGTCATATGGGTCGCAAGTGTTAGTGCCAAGGGTAATCTGGCTGTACGAATCAACAACCCAAAATCTAGACCACGTTACAACCTCTCCGGAGTGGTTGGGGGCCTCAAACCTTGATGTTCCTACACAGTCATCACTTGGGCCATAATACCACGGCCCATCTTCGTTCTTCCCATCTTGGCATATAATTCATACCTACTCACGTGGGGATAATTATCCGGGCGTTCTTGGTCATTAGGGACTGGCGTTTTCGTGTACGCGTAATTTTCCTATTAGCGCATCTGTTTAGGAGTGATACTTGAACCCTTTGTTATTCAAAACAGGCGTTTGAATCCCTAATTCTCATTTCTTGAGGGATCCTTTCTTTATATATACATATACTTTTTTTTACCGGGAGCGGGACGAATACATGTGGTATCATTTGATGAATACTGAGCAGCTGCCCACGCGGCTATGCAATTTCTCAAGGAGGCGGTGGGAAGGGTCGCGGTTTGCGATTATGCATTACTACCGTCGCGACGTTAGGGCATAGGCCCGTTCTTATGTTTGTACTGATACGAAGCGATATGATGGTTGAGTGTATGAGGCTAAGCAATATAAAGCTTCGAGTTTCTATATAATATACTGGGGGGTGGCAGACTTAGGTGTTTTCTGCAGTTCAAGTCTGCTTGGTGGCCAACATGTATATAAAACTATAAATTTTCAAGCCAAAATGGATGCCCTCAAGCCATCTCCCAGATTTGCCAAGAGCCCCGTGCGGTATTTATTATCTAGTTAGGATAGCAGATCATTTGTCTACACTGCCTGGATCTTTGTTTCACCGTATTCTGTTGTATGGCATATGTAAGCGCCAGCTAGAACACCTATGAGACTATTTATTATGTCATCGGGTGCCCATGAGAGCTAGACTACGTATACATTAAGACAGGATTGCAAGTACCACAATACTAGTCAGTTCTATGTCCATGAAACGGCACCTCCCGATACGATTTTGTTTTGTGGAGGTTGGCACGGGGCGCTGATAGATTACTTGAATAGCTACTCAAACAGTAATATGATGAATTGGTCGTTGCATTTTCTCCATTATCCCCTAATATAGGTCGATCAAATTAAATAGAGCCCAGATCTTATAGATTTCCCAATGGCTGCGAGATATTCATTATATTCAAAACATCCAATCGTGGTATTGATCACCAGGCCGCCATCCTAAGATCATGAGTACTGACGACTAGACCACTAGTGTCCTTGTTTATAACTGCACACAAGATTGCAAGAGCATACTGGGATTTACAGTTCATGATAGAATTCCCTCGAGCCCTCTAAGAATTGATGAACGAATTTTTAAATGAAATTGAAGTGCGACGCCCACACTCGACGCAAAACGATATATCGATAAAGCCAGCTCTTCTATATGTTTAGTAAAAGCTGTGGACAGTATAATGAATGGATCTATAAAATCTAATTTAGCTCCGGGCAAATCAATTTAATCTCTACAGTCCATATGTCTTTAAAAACGGTTAACGGGAATATAAAAATAGAGAAGGCGGGAGTACTTGTTTTAATTTCCAGAAATTTGCTAGTCTTTCCGACACAGCCAATTGAGTCGTTGATCCTTGACCTTGATCCAGATTAATCATGTATTGACTGATTGGCCAGTGCTTTAATTGGTCAATGAAATGAAGCATATGCGCATTGAGTGTTGCATTTTCTATTCTAGAACCATTCCGAATATTCCAACGTGAGCAACACGCCTCGATGATATATTTTCTGGATATAGGAAGTCACGAGAAAAATTCTCTGGGACCGATGTGATGCAATGGGGACTAGGGTAATTGAGCGTTCACGAATTATACTTTGAGCATAAACCTACATGTCTGATTCCCATTACGTACCCACTGTGTCGTGGACAACTAATATTTAGATCTGATTCGTTCACTTAGCTTAGACGGGAGATAGGGATATATCAAAATATAAACTGGTTTGTAAGTTTGTGCAAACTAAATCGGGAAATTACTAACTGATACTGTTATAACTACTAGATATGCAGTATACGGTATTGGGATATAATTTGGACTTTACTTGAGACTATATGACACAAAGGTTATAGATATGATTACATGTTGACGAGGGGGTCGACCAAGTTGAGATAAATAATTGTCCTAGGATCATGATAGCTCGCGCTCATGCAAGATTACACCCTTCGCGAACAAAAATGCACAAATTCCCTGAGAATAGAATACTAAAACTGGTCTAATCAGGACCACTATTTTATGTTTTCTGATTTTGCTAAACGATTCTGGCCCTGAGTGTTAACAATGGTTCCACAAGGGACCCAATGAACCATTTTAGTGGACAGTATACTCGTGAGAGTGGAATTATCCTATTGAACATTAGAAGCCGATATACGGAGGTGCGTTTCCTCCACCGATCTCCAAATTTAAATTATTTCCACAGTGTCGACCTCCAAAGAGTAAATATGATATGTGCGGCACTGTAGCCTTCTACCGCTAGCTCTATATGTATCTTATAATTAGCTAGCTCGGTCTTCGCACTTTATTTAACTCTCACGCTCAACCTACAAGTTACCGACCTGTACTTCCGCTTTAGTTACCGTCTAAATTCGGAGCTGTCACGTGCCTAGATCACGAGTGTCACATGTTGGTCATGCTTTTAGATAAATAAAATACAGTCAGCACGTGGAATGTTGTAATCGGTTTAGGAAGGTTAGCTCTTTCTGGGCAAGCTTAAGCCTCATAATCGGTTCAGAGTAATTCCGGGTTTATAGAAAATGCGATAGAGGGAGCACTGTGGGAGAATCCATGGGACTTGGCGATAGTTATTGAGGTTGTGGAATGTCCGACGTTAGATCGGTCGTCGAGTATATAGTATTTGCATTTCTGGGTTAAGACCGACCTTCGAGTCTCCGGTATACCATCTAATCTATGTATATGGACTTGTGAAATAGCTCAAGGCGCCGCTGCAGTCGTCGCCATGTAGAGCCCCCGAGCATATCTGCAGAAATGTAAATTCCGGGCCGTTAGAGGGCAGCTAGAGACAAGTAGATGAGCAGTACGAGAAGCTCGAGTCATCAAAATTGATGCAGAATCCAAGGCCTTCCATTCCATCGCATACCTGCATATGCACGGCTCCGATTCTAAGTCCGCTTGTATAAGGCCTTTACGGCTAAGAGCGTTCGCTATTTGGGTGCGGATATGCCACACCAAGAGCTCAGGCGGTAGCAGAAACCATTCTTCGGATAAAGGAAAATGCCTTGAAGAATTTTTAAAAATCACTCGTCTGCCCTATCGAATGAATGCGTGATGGTCCGAGCTCACCCGTCGCTAGGACGCAAGGGAGGGGCCCGAAGGGATGTGCCGAGTCCAGCTGATAATCTGGACGGGACGTCGTGTCTGCTCTACGAGACAACTAGATGGATATAGGGCAGCTCAAGTTCCTATACTTCCGTCGTATAATTTTAGGACTGACGAAGCAAGGGAGCGTTGGCATCTGGCGTGGCGACAAAAGTCGAGTCAAACGTGCATATAGTGTGCATATGCGCATACTGAGGGGTGAAGTGAATTCATGAATACTGCTGGATACATTTACGATATGTCACATTTAATGGGGGTGTGGTATATCATAATTTAAAAATATAAGCTATTCAATAGATATCCTGGAGTTTTTCGTAGGGCACAGGGATAATGGAATGTGAATGTCTCCTGGGTAGGATTGCTTCTAGTCTAGCGTATATGAATACATATCGGAAATAGTGAACGTACGCAGATACGCGATCCAGGTACCTGGGAGCTAGCGAGATACCACAGACGAAAGCTTCAAAGCTCGTTGGCTTCCAGAGCTCCGGATTCTGCGAGCAAGGGGAAGCTAAAGTAATTCGGTTCGAGCTACCCGGTAGGTCAATCCGTCCGAGGATTTCAGCGTTCGGACTATGAGGGTTATTCCGTATAGACTTCCTATGGATGCGGGTGTCCAACGGCCGGTGTAAGACCTCAAGAATCCCAACAGGTTGATAACAAGCTGCACAAGTACCATATACCCATACCAGCACGTAAACTCGGAAAGGCTACGTAATGTTAGTATCCCAAGCTCCCTTTCCCATCCGTTCCAACCCGTTCGCGTCACAAGGCTTAAAAATCCTGCTTCGAGCTCTGGAAAGCTCCGGACATATATCTCGTCAACCCCAGTTAGCACTCGGGCACCAACCGTGCTAAGCACACACCTCTCGAGATCTAGATCACAAATCGATCCACAGCTGCCAATAAACAACTTTGAAAGTAGCTTAAACTAACGACAGGCGCAGCCTCAACAAAAATTCGTCTTCCGCGGATTCGGAATTCCCAAGATCCTAGGAATCTATGCACATTGTTCGTTGTGGCGTTGAAAACAGGCTTTTCAGCTATAGTTGCAGAATCTTTAGCAACCCTTGCTCTTCAGCTGGGAAGCTCTTGACGGAGGGCTAGATTTGGATGAGTGGCGTACTGTGAATCGATTTTACGCACTGGCCCCGTCGTGTTGTATATTGAGGTCTGGAACTTATCGGTCCAATTCAGGGATATTGAGTACGGACTCTATTCATTTCAGACCCAGAGCTTCACGTTCTTCTGGGTTCAGCTCAGCCGGTAAAGTAATTCGGATACATCCAACTGTTCAAACGGTTCGTGGAACCTTCTCAGGCCTCTCCAACCGACTTTCCATCCTAATCCTTACAGCCGCCAACGGAAAACCTTTACCGTCTTGTCATCATGCATGCAAGTTCCAAAACCTGCCAACGAAGTTCAAATGTGCACAGACATGCATAAACACTGCGAAAACACCCTCACACGCACCAAAAAAATGCAGCTAAAGTATGTATCATGGATTATCATCTGATCGATATCGTGTCCGGCGGCTCGCAATATCTGCAATCTTTTCTCGTTGCCCTCTTTTTTTACTTAAACTTAAGTAACGGCAGCTAGTTACATGCATTTCCTGCAAGAACGTGCGTGCTCATTACATATGCGTATATGCTATATCCCGTTGCATAGAAAAGGGTAGACTATGATGGAAGGGGGGTGGGAGGGATTTCAGATCCTTTAGGTCATCTCGAATGGAATGAGCCAACCGAAATGTAAACAACAGTGCATCTGAGCATCTACCGCCCCGTGGAGATAGTCCCGCATTACATGATATGATGTGGGGGCGACGGTGGAGACTGCGAGGCGTAAATGTTTTACATTGTCGTGTATTTCCCGGCCGGCACAGGGAACTAGGAATATAACGTCAAGGTTCTAATTGTGGGGATTATGGGGCACTAGTTTGTGGTATCGGTACTCCCGTTGAGAAGCTGGGATGATCCTGTTGAGATTTCCGTACGAGAGACTTCGAGAATAAATATCGCGCGAGGCTTTTTTCCCTTAAACCCGAGGCCGGCAAGGTAATAGGTTTTTAGAATTGGAATCCCAAAGTCAAGGGTAAAATTTAAGTCAGGGACAACATCTTGTTTATTTTTTTTATTTTTGCCGTCGTCCTGTCGCGATCAATTTGATGTTTGACGGGATCGGTTGGGGGCTGTTAGGCATTGATGTGTCGGTAACGTTTCGAGGGTTTCGAGGATGACATTTACAATGACGATTATATCGAGCAATTAAGTTGGGGGGCCTTTGTACAACCACCACTAAACCGTAGAGAGAACCAATCACATTTCACTGTCCCTAAGGAGTCAATCGGCACCAACTTGCCGCCTGACGCCCACGTATCACAGAATTGAAGATATGGCGGATGGCCACCTTAAATGAACATTTCAGGAATTGATATGAGACCTCCAAAACTCGGAGTGCGGAACTATCAGGTTTCCCCACATTTCGACGTATATCGAATCCAATACTTCATTAGTACCGCAAAATTCGCGAAAATACGAGGGCAAACGGCGGATTCATATTACCCAGCCGCTGCTGACAGGAACGCTTCGACGTTTTTAATCTAAATAGATGGCAAATATATTAATATACATGTCAAGATTATCCGTTGAAAAAATAATCAATTGTTAATTCAATATATTTATATTGCTTTAAAGCAATCCCATAGTGGCAGTGCAAATATTAGATTTGAAGATGAGACGATGTTGATATCAAAGCTTAAGATCAGATGTGTTATTCAGCAAGGCTTGCAAGGGAAATGTCTCGACATTGAATTAAGTGGTCGCAGTAACCGCAGGCGCAGTTTCCAATGGCCCGGGTTCATGTATGTATGAATGGTTTTTTTTTTTTTTTTATTTTATTTTTTCGTACGACATCGCGATGTGAATCTAATGTTAGATTCGTTATTTATGGTTAAGGGCAATCGTGGAAATACAGCCCGAGCCTTTTTTCGAGATCGCACAGCAGACAAGTCAGTGCGCTTGCATAACCGGGGATTGCCCACCCCACAACGTGGATGTGTCTTTCCTCCATGCGAAATTGTTTGATCACGCTCCCGGCTGAAGTGGAGCCTTACGCATTTCGCTCCCGTTTATTAAATTTCTTGTTTACTGGCGTGACCTTTGTTTCGTGTTTCCTCTTATTTTCGCTTAGTAGGGTTGAGATTTTTATTCGGATATTGAAGCTCGAAGGTTCGAAAACGAAGAAAAAATGCACGCACACTCGCACGCATCATGCAATGCGACCGCGGACCGAAATTTGAAATTATTATTTTTTGAGGATTGGCTACATGGTACGTACCATGGTTGACAAACGTGTCAGAGTTGGCGAAGGAAATCATTCGGGACTGAAATTTCTCGTGGCAAAATTAAGTACTACTTGCTAGCAAACAGAAAGAAAGAAAAAACGAGGCGGTCAGTTTGGAGACATGGGTTTTATAATTATCGAATTTCGATGTTGCAGGGCCTGCCGACCTGTTTGTAGTGTGGGAAGTATTGCCGAGACATCGAATACCGATGTCCCTTTGGCGGTTTTGTATTCAGATTTTCTATGACTTGCAGCTGCATGCGTGCAGGTACAGTAAGTTCAAGGCGACCTTCGACGATCAGTTTGCAGAGTATCGATTCGATGGCCGTTGTATATTGAGATCTTATCCATTGGATTAGGTGACTCGAAAAAAATCTTTTTGGTGTGGGATGCTAATCAATCTGGTCACAATCGATAACCTTCAGCCATCCAGTCAGCCCTGCATGTTGGGAAGCGGCACGTCTTGCATCTCCACACACAAAGCTTAGGAAAAATATTCCGACGCTTCACTAGCTCTCGATACTGCTATGGTTTTATGTACGATCCTATCCGGAAGCGAACAGCCTCAAGAGTTTGGACAGAACCGGGATAGTCCGGTGGAGTTCGCATTACGTTACAACTGTCGCTTCATGCCGTCCGTTGTATGTAACGTTGAAGGCTTTGTGATAGTATTCAGCATCGGAGGTATGCCAACCTATATCCGAACATGATAACAAAACGGTAATTATATTGAAACCTCTCAAGAAAATAACTTGGAAAATTTCCACATTGGGATATCTTCCGCGTCCCGAAATTTGACGTGAGGGTGGGAAGGCCAGATTTTGTCGGCAGATGCCCTGGGTTGTCCTGAGGAATTGAATTATGATATTAATCCATCAGACTTTGACAGCTTCAAGTTCCGTAATCAAGTCGGAATGAATGGCTCAACTGCCTGCTGAAGCTAATTTTTATATGTGTGGACACATTTACACGCTCACACCCTCTCACGTGAAACTCTCTGCGTTTAAATGATTCGATGAAGGCGAGAAAATCTGGGGGTTTTCGTATTCACACCCCACATTTGACAAAAGTGTAGAGCTTCTGATATCGTATGATAATATGATAAGACATCTCCGATATAGGAGACCGACTTTAGCCACGTTTTTTTATTTTTTCCTCGTGAAATTCAATCGGATTCTATTCGCTCTTCCCGTCGGAAGAAGAGCTCGGGAGTTGTGTAGCAAAGAATTCAGCCCGATTGGAAAGATGTCGTATGAGAGAGGCCGCGCGCGAGCTTATCCCGATTTAGGTATAATATTGTAAACCTCAGAGAGGGATTCAAGGTCCGTATCGACGATGGTGTGAAGCCTGGCGGTATTAAGTGGATTTTATGGTGTTCAAGATGTTTCACTAAGGTATGTACTTCTGTTCGTTTCCTTTTGCTTCTCATGGCGCTTTGATAATAGAGCCTCAGGAATATTGCATTGCCACAATCACAGTGCATACCCGCAAGATCCCTTTTATGCAATGCATATTGGACCTGCCAGGTCCAAAATGCAGATATTTTAGGAAAAAGAAATGATAGCTGGAAAAGTTTTTTGCCTCTCATCTCTCGTTTAATCAAAATTGATATCGATGGCGGGGATATCCTGGAGGTGTGGTGGTCCAGAACCCGGCTTGAGTCTGGAGGGCAAATCTGTGCGCCTCGTGGCCATTGGAGCTAGAAATCGATACCAGGGCTCGGCGAGTTTACTATGCTGCATAGCTGCAGAGTTGTCTTTCACGAGCGAAAGAATACCGACAGAGGGGGTTGGACAATGACGACAGCAAGAGCCCCGCGATGAGATGCTCATCGCGGATCCCGTTCCACTTGTGTCGCAGTAAGGACTCTATCACCCGAATCCATTGGCCGAGTGCATGTGTTCTATCAGCCTCTAACGTGCCGAATACCGTTAACTAGTGGAGACTCTATAAACGAGAAGATGTGGACCAAAAGCAAAATCTTTCCGTAAGCTTAAACGTTGACTTATTCCAGACGGGATATCGCAATAGTGCCAATCGCAAAGGGGGGCCGGGAGGGCTACTGGTGACCGACAGCGGCATCTAAAGGTTGCTACAGACTTCGCTAGTATAGATATTAACTAGCTTGGGTTTTAGGTTAACGCAGCTGACTCTCCCGGGCGCCAATGAACCAAGGAACGGCTCGGTGTTCGGTCACGAAGTACTCTGTTAGGCAAGTTAAGCCTTTTGATGGCGGAATTGCTTAGCGTGGAAATAGGGTGAAACGTTCCGTGTCGACTGGATGGACGGGATGGTTTCGTCCATCAATCAAGAGTATAGATGAGTTAGTTCGATAAAAAAGCGTCCGAAAGGATTCAATTGATCAAAGATACCTACAACTTTTTTTGCAGGCGACAGGAAGCAAATAACGAAGGAAAGAAGCCCTTGAAACGAGGAAAAACAAATACTTTCGTGATGAGAATTCATAGGGCGGCATCCGAGTGGGTTGTGTGGTATTTTGGCGGTCAAGGGTTCATCATTAAGAGCGTTTAACGCCGTCCCGTGATTTGCTCGAGCTCCCACACCAAGACCACCTGGTGTTCTGGTGTGGCATGGACAATTTGATGAAACCATTTAGGCACTAAAAGCGATACCCGATATCTCGGAGATCTTGCAGAATTTCTGGACCGGGGTTTTTAGTATGTTCTGTGCTGTGAAGGGGTCATGCTTTTAGATCATTGAGACATCCGTGATGCAAAGTCGTCAAATGCGTTGACCATGTGGTTTTTAGGGTAGGTGGAGAATTCGGTTGATAACATTTGTCGCCGAGGAAATTGATGCGAAGGCCCAGTTAGATGAGGTATCAAAACCTGGTTCGGCCATCCCTGTGTCAATTTCGTGGCTTCTGGGGAGCTCAAAACTTTTTTTTTTTTCGGTTTTCGGGTCTTGATGGTCTGGAACGTCATCACGAGTTTTAGGGTCTGAAGGGCTTTTCTGTTTGCGAAATAAGGCCAGGAATGCAGACGTCGCAGCCCGACCGCGACGAACTCGCAGAATGTGCATGCACCATGGCATCGGAAAGGAACCCGGCTGCACGCCTCCGTACATGTTTGTACATACACATGGACTTAGAATCACAATATTGTCACAGGAGGGTTTGCATTCCTCGCGATTTAAAAGCTATAAACGAGATCTTGTGTAGCAATCTTTGTTATCCGTGTGTATTATCTGATGAAGGATAATGTATATAATAAAAAGCCCCCTTATCTTCTAGGCGCCGTGAGATTTGCGGCCGTTTCGTCATCTCATCGCATCCGACTGAAAACTGGTCAGCAACACAGGACTCGACTGGAAACGAGGCTTGCAGCTGATCCTGGCCGCCGGCTGCTTCGGTGGAAGGCCGTCATGCATGCGAGAGTGGCCTTGGCCTGTCCCCGAGGAGATCCCTCTGCCCCAACCAATAATACTGCAGCGTTGATGTCAGCCCAGGCAGGGTGAGCAGAACCGGGGGGTTGGTTCTGTCCTCAGTAATTTCGTCACATCGAGGCCAACGCTGTTCAGCCCCGAAGATTGGAACGTAAACAAGATCTCGTCTGCGACGGATCGCAAACAATCGGGGAGTTTGCTTTATGTATGGTCTGTTTGCGAGACGTCGAAGATTGTCGTCACAGCCGCCGCTGATATTGAACGGATTGCGTTGAGGGATGACGATGAGGGACAGGCGAGATGAGGCTTTCCCGGGTCCTCCGGCTAGGCTGACCAATAGTATGCTTGCAGGCATTCTGGAACCTGACTGGTTCAAATGCGGCCAGGGGTGGAGACATCCCCCTTGTCGGTTGCAGTGTTGGTTGGACTTGACCCTTCCCAGCGTCGCGGTTCCTCCTCCACCTCGCAGGAGCCAGAGACAGGTCCCAAAGGCTAGGTTTTCGAATCAAAATTCGAGTTTCCACACAACCTTCTGTTCCCGTGACTTGAAAGAGTCCGTCGAGCAGGACAACGTGGGCGAAGCCATGTTCTTCTACCAGCCTATCAAAAGCTCTAGATGCCGTCTGGTAGGGAAGGCGGGATATGATGGGCTGTCAATGTTATGAAACCGGCCCATGGAATCAAGATTTGGAAGTATGGACGGCCTGCCTGTAAATCCATTTAGCAGGGCGCTATCACAATGGTCGATAGGCACAGTAGGGGTGTGTTTCCTTCTATAGCTTTTTTTTTTTTTTTCCTATGGTGGACTGAAAAAAGGGCTGCTTAGTTAAGGGAATGGTCTCTTGTCGAGGCAAGACACCATCAAAGACAAAACATTAGCAGGCGGGTATTATCAGCGTCACTGTAAGAAAGCAAGCAAGCGGGCATAGCAAGCAAGCACGTCTCCTGCATCTGCATTGCACCGAGGAGTAGCAGAAGTATCCCAACATTCGACTGGAAAGGCAAGTGGGCCCGCCCAACGTGACTTTAACCGTAGGAGGAACTGAACAGCCACTTGTGAGCTGTCCTTTCCGAGGCCAAAATTGGAGCAGCTTCGCCTCAGAGCTACAGAGAAGTCACGTTTTGGTAGTTCTGTCCCGAGACCTTGCGTAGTAGTAGTGTGAAGAACCGGTTCAGATTCTCCTTCTGTCTTTGGGGACTGCCGTCTCAAGGCGGGATTCAACGGCTAGGAACCAAGATTTCCTGTACTCGTATCCGGACGGCTACCCGCCATTATGAAATAAATCTGGACTGGACTGTGTATCGAATTCATGAGGTGAACCCCCAAATTTGCATCCGAAAGTCAGCTGTTTGCAACGTTTGCGAGTATTTGCTTCGGAGCAAACAGCGTTAGAGAGAAAGAGATAGAAGCCTGGGAACAAGGGTTGAAGACCGATCAGGTCAGGTTTGCTCACAGACTCCCGCTCTGTCCCTCCTGCATAGGATAGTTTAGATCCCTCACGGGCCCTATACATATGAAGATACATACATATGTAAATACGTCCACATACATTGTCGAGACATACATACCGACAAACAGGCATATGTACGGACACACAAGAATATGCGTGAGGAACGGCGCATTCTGTGACATGTACGATCGGACAGTCCTAACGAGGTTCTTCAGGTTAGCCTAGTTCTAGTACACCCCCCCATCTGCACCAGCGGGCCCCCCCCAGTCAGTCAGTCGGTGGGCAGACAGACAATTAAGCCAGCCACCCTTCCGGCGAGGTCAATTTCCCGAAGTTCAAGGAAGGAATTAATAAGAATTTGCTAGCCTCAACTTTAACTTCCCTTTTTATATGTCAAAAGTAAATGCGGCTGCACCGAGCAGGAAAAGAAAGAACCAAAAAGTGTTGACACCCTTCTCTCCCTTTCCTTTCGTCCAACCAAATCCGTTTCTCCTGTTTCCTCCTCGTCTCCTCTTCCAATCAAATCACATCACTATCACGACCGCCTCTCAAGAACCCGGCCCAGTCCACATCCATCCATATCCAGAATCCATATCCATATCCATATCCATTATCCATAATCCATATCCATAAACTATAGCTCCCAAGGCAGGGTCTCATCTCTTCTCCCTCGAAGCCATCTATCTATCTATCTGAGTAATAAATCATCTTCACCAGTTACGGTACCCGGCCTCGTTCATCGCCTTCGCCCCGATCGGGCTCCACTCCCTGTAGTTTTTTTTTTTTTTTTTTTTTTTTTTTTTTTTTTTTACTACTAGTCTGACATCGTTGTTTTTTAATTTTTTTTTATAATTTTTATTTTTTTATTTCTCCCTTGAGATAATAAAGACTTTCATCCTCGTTCCGTCACTGCAATCCACTCTCACTCTCCACTGTTCACACAAATCCAATCGCTGCACGAGCCGAGCCAGTCAAAAGCATTGAAGGAAAAAAGGGTACGCGCAGCTTGACCTCATCGCATACCTGCAGCAAAGCAAGCAGGCATATTTACAATTCTTCATTAGGCGAAATTTCTAGTCCCGGCATTCACCCACAAAAAGCCTGTCGCTCGTCCTCTTCCTCTTCGCTCGTGCATCCAATCGTCTTGCGATTCTTGCCTATCTACTACCGATCCAGTCATAGACAAGAGAATCCACCTTCGCTACCAGTACCTATCCTACTCTCGACATCAAGAGCTCCGGCGTCTAAAAGTTCTATTTCATTTTTATTTTCATTATTTCTATTTTATTGAAACTCCATCGAGTCGTAAAAAAAAGTCTTCGTACGACTTGACATCACACAAGTCTACTGTTAAGCCTCATCAATCCCATCGCACAACGAGCTCATAGAACGGAAGGAAGCCAAAAAAAGCCCCTTTAGCGAAAGGAAGCTATCTTTTTTTTCGCACACTTTTCCCCCTCCATCGCATCGCTCTTAAGCTCGTGCAGCAGGACGCATTTACCCCATCACAAGACTTCGGGGCTCCACGAATCGGGTATTTTGGGCAGCAAGCAACGAGCACGTACCAGCTCGCAGCAAAAAACGGCGGTCTGAATCAGCGATAACGAAACGGCCATTATACGACGCGTAACGAATCCACGGTCTCGACCATCTCGGACTCGACGTTGGTGTATTTTTTAGTCTCTGATTCAGGCGCACATAAAGGCAGAGAACAAAAGAAAAAAAAAGGGAGGAGCTAGAAAGGAAAGAGAAAAGAAAGAAAAAGTTATATATATACACTCGCCACGCTACCCTTTTGGATCACAAAAAAGGCTCAGCTTCGGAATTCTCAGGACGGGTAGACCATAGAATTCACGGCCGGATTGAAATAGAAATCGAAAAAGTTCCGACGAAAGTCCAGGACAAGCGAAGACGAAAAAGGGATCTCGAACTGAACTGACTGACTAAACTGACTGTCCGAAAGGAAAACGAGAAAAAGAGGAACAATCTAGGAAGACTATTTTTACACCTGCTGCTACTCGCCGTTTTTTTTCTATTTTTCTATTTTTTTTTTTTATTATTATTTTTTTTTTTTTGTGTCAAGGTCCAGGATTCAACGAAACAACCTTGGAGGTGAACCAGCTGTCTTTGCTAAACAAGGTAAGCAGAAGCCGACGGGCTGTGACGACAATGATGACAATGCTTTAGTTCTGTGGCCGTTTTCACATCTCAAGCATGGCGCGGCGGTCTCGATATCCTCAACCAGCTAGCAGCAATTGAGGATGACGATGATGGCTAGTGAGTGCCTGTTGAGAATGACCTCGTGGAAGAGCCCTGGTTGTGCGCTGGCGGATGCGTGATGAGCTGGCGCCCGGGGACCCAAAACGGGACCAAAAATTTTTCATGCAGCTCAAGCGCAAGCACAGCAACCGGGCTAGCTCAGGCTGGGCCTTTTTCCCTTTTCCTCACTCTACGGCACTACTACCTAAGTGACTACCACCACCACTTCCCACCACCACTTCAACACAAGGCGGAGCAGAGTGCCAGCCGAACAACTCAGACGACCCTCCTCCCAAAAACCCAGATACCCACCCATCCACATTTTTACATTTACCTTAACATCCATATCCATATCCATATCCATTCTTTCCTCTTGCTGCCCCCATCACGCCGCTCCTGCATAATAAACTCTTATACCCTTTCGCGTTCGTTCTATTTGTTCTGTCCTGTTCCGTTCTACTGCGTTTGCTCAACTTGTACCTACTACTTTTCCACTAACCCTGCATCCCACAGGCATCGATATTTACCCTGAACTATCAAACATATTCCGTCGCTACTACGCTACAACAAGGTAAGAGCATGAGCATATCGCTTGCTTGCTTCGATGCGCCAGCATCTGCGAGCCAGCTGTACCCCAATCGTTCCGTTCTCGGCCTTTCCCCCATTTTGTTTCTTTTCTTCTTTTCCGTTGTTTACTCTTTTTTCCTCTATTCTTCTTCTTTTTTTTTTTTTTTTTTCTTCTTCTCGCATATAATGATCTGGTTGATTTTCTACGACAATCATCCGAAGGGCCCATCGTCATCATCGCATGAACCCAAATCTGGCAAGGGTACCATTGACAGTTCCACTCTGGCCCAGCCCGCTTGAAGCAGTATCAAAAGCCAGTGCAGCCATTGCTTGCATTTCACCGCCTGTCGAGTAACCCTCTGTGTTTTTTCCCTCCAGACAGAAACGAGATTTGCTGCTCGGGCACGGTGGAACTCCAGTGCGGCCCTTGTCACACCGCTCCAATATCTTTGGGCGAAATACCTATTTGCCTTTGATTTTCGATCAAGGCGACTAAATATTAAGACTAGAAGGAAACCTTCGCAGGGGTCCATCTTGTCGTTCCGCCCGTTGACTGGCTACCGTTCTTTCTGAGCACACAAATCAGAATCTCCCCAGGACTTCGGTTCTCCTCCTATCGGTTCAAGGAGCTAGGTCCCACGTTGGGGGCACCCAGAACGCTAGTGCCTGCATCACGCACTGGAAAAAGTAAAGGGTACATTTAGGGACCTCCCGCACTTGCCTGGTCGTCATCTGCATATCTGCTGTATTGAACTCCCCACTCCACCCGGCACTAGCTGTTGGTGTGCTACCAATTTCACAAAAGGCCTTCACTTTTTCAGCGTATCATCATCATCATTATTTTCATCATCTGCATTGCTTTTCGAACCTTCTATCAGTTTATGCTTCGTCACGAACATCCCGTCCTTCCCTTTCCCCTAAAAAACATCACATACGTCCCAGAGATTTCACAGACGCCTGCATCTGCATCGCTGCCGTCGATCCTGCTAGAACATAACCAACTTAGTCTCTCTTCGATATTGACTATCTTGTTGGCAGAAGCTATTCCTTTTCCCTGGTGGCCAACTCATACACGTCAAGCCGCGGGTCAGCTGAATCCGCATACCTGGCTCATATACGTTTCAAAACCGGCCTGTTCTCTTGTATACAAGAGAGGCGGACCCGGGAAGACGTCTGCTTGTAGAAACACACCTGCGTTTCGAAAGCAATCCCGAGATCTCTCAGACGAGTGGTACATCCTCCCAGTTGACTGGTCTCTCTCTCTCTCTCTCTAATCCATACAAGAAAAAAATAAATAACCTGGGCCCCGGTTACAAAGCTACAAGAACATTAAAGCACCCTTAGACTTTTCGTTTAAACGAGGGGCTAAGCAGTTTAATCTTGAAGGCTTGCCTATCCAGCCCTTTGACTTTGTGGACTTTTGCCAATTATTGCACGATTGGCGATAAGAGAGAGTCAGTAAACCAGTAAGAACCTCGTCCTTAGAGTCTCACGTCCTCCTGGTCTTCTCTTGTTACTGGACTACGCCGTCCCACCTTAGCAAGGTACTCCGTTATTAGTCTGAGACAGCTATTTCATTTGTAAGTTTTCTATTAGAAGGCTTCGACTTATTGCTTGCTACATACACTGCAAAGCCCCCCTCCTCTTCGCGCTACTAAAGGTAAAACGGTTCCGGGCTAACGAATGGTCGCCACTCCTCTCTCTTCTGATTCAGCTCATAGGACTTAATACCATCTGATCACGCCGGAGCGAAACGATCAGCAAGTAACAAGACGAAGGCTCATCAAAAGTCTCCCGAAGGATACCATCGGAAGACTTGTAGTGACCCTTCGTCTGCTCATAAAAAGTTGGTACGTCTCAAACTTATCCGCATGACTTTGATATCTTTCCCATATTGTTATGTCTTGGATGTTGCGCTATCGGCTTTTGTTTTCATAAAATACAACCTCCCGCTTTTCTGGCACCACCAGATCCTGCAGCGTACATATAAACTTGGCCAACAAACAACTGACTCCGAATTTGCTATATCTTCTACAGGTATAGCTTTCCGTAACTCCTTATGGATTACGCTCAGCCCTTCCATCCACAGCAGGTCCCGGGTCAACAACATCACGGCAATAGTCAACCTCAGAGCGCAGGCTTTCCATCCTCCTCTCAACTGTCTTCTTCCACCATCACTTCTCCTCAATCAGCAACTCATCCTTCTCACCAACAATCACCAGTTATCCCATCACATTCCAACATGCTTTCCCACCAGCAGTCTTATCATCCCGCCCCTCACCAGTATGCCGCAGCACTGGCAGCTGCTACTGGTTCCGGTGGTTACCCATCATATATGCCTTCCGAAAACCAGATGCAAAACCAAATGGGGAAGCCTTCTGGTGCTCCAAGAGCCGGTGGTGCTAAGGTAGTAAAGCAAGAACGTGCCGCACAGGTTCAGAGATCCCCTCAGACTATGACAGGAGCACAACCACCATCTGGCCCACCTATGGCTAACATGCAGCCACAAAACCAGTCTCCTGTAACAGCACAGCGACCTGCTGGCCCAGTTGGAAGGAGAATGTCAACCCAACAGTCTCCGACTATTCCAACCAACCCAATGCAAGGACGTCTCTCAATGTCTGCCCAAGGCCAACCTCCTATGTCACAGATGATCCAGCATCAACAGATGCAGGCCCCTCCTCCTCCTCCAATGCAACAAGTTCCCCCACAGGCTCCACCAGAACTTGCCCCGGCAGAAGATGCTCCTCTATATGTCAATGCAAAGCAGTTCCACAGGATCTTGAAGAGACGAATTGCAAGGCAGAAACTTGACGAGCAGCTCAGGCTGACATCTAAGGGACGTAAGCCTTATCTTCACGAGTCTAGACACAACCACGCTATGCGGAGACCTAGAGGACCCGGAGGAAGGTTCTTGACAGCTGATGAAGTCGCCGAGATTGAACGAAAGAAGAAGGAGGAAGCTGGTGGCGAGCTTATCGGCGAGGATGATGCCCCTGCCCCGAAGGACAAGCGCAAGGATAGCCACCCGGCCTCAACACCCGTTCGACCGCCAACAAACCCCGCTGCACCGGCTTCGTTGAAGAGAAAGGCCGGAGACGGTGGAGAGGGTGGTTCTGCAAAGAAGTCCAAGGCAGGGTCTGGAGCTGCTGTCGAACGCAAGATCGCGAATCTCCCAAAGAGAGCCCCACAGGCACCCCAACCAGCCCCGACTTATGAAAGCGAAGGCTCTCATGATGATGTCGACGATGGCGATGATGATTGACGGTCACTAGAGACTCTTACTCTATCCAATCGTAAGAACTCTAGTTCGTGAGTTCCAGCAAACACTCTACATTCGTTGCCTGCGACTACAGCTGTTCGAGTCTCTAATACATCAGATCTAACCCAAATATACCAACTACTTCCTCTCATAAACAAATAACTCCTAACTCATCCTTTCATTATACAATATTTCCTTTTATTTTATTATATCAACTTTCTTGTTTTATGATATTTCACGAAATTACGATTCCTTGGATCGAAGTCCCGGATTTTCCAACCGACCGAGACCCAAATATCACGACGACCAAAATTTCCTTTGCATCATCCTACACAAAAAAGAACAGCCGCCCGTCGCAACCCCAAAAAAAAACATGTTGGTCCATTTTCTTCATCATTTCCTAGAGACTACACCATCCGTGCCTTTGCACACTCTCCTCTGTGGATTCTCTACAATTCCTTCAACTATACTTCCTACACATCTTATCACACATGGTTTGGAGATCTAGTCCTAGCTGGTCATCTACCGTGATTCTTACTCTTCTACCGGTAAATACATTCTTCGGGGAGAATATAAACAAGAAGGGGATGAGATAACTTTTTTTGGTTTATTCTTCGTTTCAGCATAGCATGGATTAACTGGGTACTCTTGAATTTATTGATTTACTTGTCCGAGCTCTACAGATGTTTATTTATGTTATTTCGAGTTTTGTGGGATACTTTCTGTGATTGTATTTCTGCTTTCCGTTTAGTCTTTGCTGCCTTTTCCTTTCTTCTTTTTTGTTACTGGAATAGCATCTGCCAGCGTGTTTTTTTTTTTTTGTTCTCTAGCTCCTCCTATTCTTCCTTTTCCTTCCGTGATAACAATTTCCTTTTGCTGGGAAAACAAATCTTCACTCTGGAATCTGTGCTTCAAGTTCTCGTTCTCGACCCTTTACTGACTCTTCTGCTCCCGCTTTCTTGCGATTCTGGGAGGTATTTTCAAAGCGTGGCCTTTTGATATTTCCTTAAGTCATTTTTCTTTTTCTTTCTTTGTGTATTATTTTCCTTACTATAACAACATTATCCCACTGATCTACTACCCGGATACAGGAAGGAAATCAGAATCAGGGGTCATGTACAAATTTCTTGGGTTTATCCTGCTTTTTTTGAGCCTCATTCCACCATATTACCCTACTGATTGTAATATCAGACCGTTGTTCAACTCCCACTCGAAGGAGGGGAGGGTGGCATGGTCACATATTCTTTGGCATCGGGGTATATCCGTGTCTGGTATAAAATCTAGGGAAAACA
This sequence comes from Orbilia blumenaviensis, assembly GCA_036872755.1. Taxonomy (NCBI): domain Eukaryota; kingdom Fungi; phylum Ascomycota; class Orbiliomycetes; order Orbiliales; family Orbiliaceae; genus Orbilia; species Orbilia blumenaviensis. Next base: position 1,097,819 of record JAVHNS010000014.1, read on the forward strand.
TTTCTTATCATTTACTAGTATTTACTCATATTTTCGGTTTCTATTGGAGGGCATGGCAGGGTAACTTTTGATGTACTGGGTTTAATACGCTTCCATTTTGCTAAAGTATCATATACACCGGGCGGCCTCGTGGTTCATTGTTTCTTTCCTTTGTAATTTGTTTTATGATTTCCTGCAACTTGGTTTATCAATTTTGCTATCTGGTATTATTACCTTATTTACCTACAGCCATTTCCCCTGTTGAATATCCTACACCACTTATACCACTACTCTCATACTTTTCAACATCATTATCTCAAGTGAACAGAATCTCCTGCAGCATACTCCTCCCATTGATTCAATGCCTGTTTTGCATATGCGGCAAGGTCTTTGACGTTTCATACCATGATATCAATGCTGTATGCGTTATCTAAATCATTTTGGGACGCCCAGGCCGTCAATAGACGTGTTATGTTCCCGTCGTGATATGTGGATACTCCGTCAACTAGATTTATCAAGATAGTCTATAGCACTGTTGAATTATAAAACGCTCATGCAGTTGCATGCAAGGCTGTCAAAACTGGATCTTAAATGTTCCTATATCCCGGTGCTTGGACAGACTGAGACACATGACATATACGTGACTGGCCTTGCAAGCAGGAGCGGCGAGTTCTATACCAATACCGTCGAGACACGAATACAAAACAAACACGTTTATTATTATTATTATATCATACATGATGAATTTCTTGCTCTATGTATAATCGAGGCAAGGGAAAATTTTCATACACGACATGTTAGAGCTTTGTTGGAATTTTGAAGACGATGATGATGGTGGTGGTGGCGGGTGAACTGTTATGTTTTTTTTCCACTTTGGATGTTTATATTTCGGATTTTCTATATTGGGAATTCAAGGATGGTGGGATGTACATGTAGAAGGTACTGGCTAATCATGGCTGGTAAGGCGGGCCAGCTGCACTATGTGGGATGTATACTATATGTACATATGTAGGGTACATACGGGCTCACAGGAAGCGAACGAGTAAGAGATCCTGTATATGAGACTACCCTATTTACTTTTTGGCTAATCCAGAGGTTTTAGAAAGTACGTACCTGTACATGGCTACTGGCTGCGAGTGCGGGAAGGGGGGAGATTAGTGTCTTCTAAAATGTGGGTAGAGTAAAGATCCCTGCCATCTTTTTTTTGAGGACCCAGCCGGATGAGAGAGGGATTGCTGGGAGTCGTATCGGTTGTGTGGGGCGGCGAGAGGTTGAGTGGGTGGTTGCTATCATCTGACTGGTGATAGGATCTAGAACCACTCGGATTGCTGAGTGACAAATATGAAGAGTCAAAAAAATCGGTGGGCGATGGCCTGTATGGGGTGGTGTATTGTGGGGGGGTGTGGATGTTGTTTCGACTCTAGAGAGGGAGGCCTAACAACGATGGGATCGGGCTGGCCGGCCGGGGACGGTGAGTGGGTATAAACAGCCACGGCGGGTGAGATGGGAAGATACGCCTATCGTCGGCGCTATGGTATGGGTCCAATTATTTTCCCCGGGTTCTACATTGATGGACGTTCTAGGACGTCCTTCCGGTTGTTATCCTGTCGACCCGTCGAAGGCTATTGATATTCCAACAACGTCTACAAAGTAGGAAATGTTAAATTTAACCCACGGCTCGGGATCAAGAAGGATGACCAGCGTCTAGGACATATTACTCTTTTGTTCTTCGTTCTGTTACGGCTCGACACAGCACCCTGTACAACTCTGCATCTGGCCAGTTGGCAGGGGGCTAGCAGTGCTTGAACCAATGATATCGAGCATGCTGGCTGGAGATGCATTAGGTGACATGTCTCGCTTTTTTGCTGACTCTCTCGTCGAAGGTTCCGCGGTACCGGGAAACGGGTGGACGGGTGGGAGCATATGTCATATGATAAATTGGCTACACAATAGAAAGTTGAGACGATGCTGTCGGCATTCTCTTGAAGTTTGTGATCTCTAGATATCGATAATACAATATTTTTCAGCCACGAAGCTAAGCTAAACATAATTGAGAAATTCTGTGGAAACTACAGGTGGATTTCTCCGGTCCGCAGGTATTCGACCGGTCGCGCCCCCCACAGGTACGACAATCCATTCACCACGTATCAATTCAGGCAAAAAAAGCTCTTCTGAAGCGAAGTTTCTGCACGATAGACCAATCGCTTATAGCGTTTTCGTAGAGTGTGAGCTCTAGCTCGTCATTGGAGTTTCTCCCGACCAATGAGTTTATAGAAATTTCGTTAGCAGTTATCCACAATTAACTACAAGTGATTAGTGTGGTAAAACGTTGTTGGGCACTAAAAATGCAACACGGCTTGCGCAAATCTTGGGAAAAGAAAACTCAACGTTGGGTAGATTAGGACGATTATGTCTAAGGCAAAACAGTTTAGGGTCAGTCTTGTGTATCCTAATCCATCCTTTAGGATGTGATATTATCTCCAGGGAGGGAATTTAATCCAACTAGGATCTTCATTTAGCTTAGTGGTGATTGCTAATGTTGTGTAATTTAACTGATATCTTCAGCTTGTGTAAGGTAGGAATTCGGTAGGTTAAGACTATGCAATGCAAGGTAACAGTTATACGTAAGGTCGGGGCAGTAAGTGAAAACAGATGCAGGTAAAGTTTTCAATTTGCGGTTGAGATATTCGAAGTATTAGCATCGGGGTTCGTTGTCTAGTGTGGCTTTGTTTCGGTGCCCTTGTAGCGGAGGAAGTAGGTACAAGTTGAACCCACTACCCCGATTAACGGATATTGCCGTTATTAAAGGTTTGGTGTAGCTCTAAATTAAACTGGTCTCTATATTTTTGATATAGAGAATGGATAGAATATGACATGACAACGGGTATCACAACCGCGCACTGCGGAATGAATTACAATAGGGCTACAAGCGGTTGGTTCTACCCACTGCTATTAAAAGTCCCTGACCATGAACTCAAGGTAGCTGTTTTGTAGATTATTGTGTCGAAAATACATATCGAATCAACTTGTGAGACCTTCCTTGAGAGCTAGTTTGGACAAAGATTTAAATCTATAGATTAGAGAGGAACACCCCGTCGCTAAACTGCATCTCTTTCCTAAATATGTATAACCTTGAGTATATTTAGATTTAGTCTCGGTCCACCTAGATGTATGTGAACATTAATCAATTATAATATAGCTCTTTACCTGGATGTTTTAGCATGACTCGGATCACTGAATCATATTCGCTAAATGCAATGCCGGCCATACGCTTAACTAAACTCCTAGAGAATTCCCTTTAATTCTATATCCACTTTTGTAAATTGCGATTCCATGCATAAGAAGTATTCTATTTAAGCTTGAAACTCAATTAAGGGGCTAGGTGCCTTGCAATAATAGCTGTCTTTGTGTGAGCCGGTGATAATGAGTAACCGCGTTAGCCTCGATATATTGAACACAGGCAAGGTTTTTAAGCTTGGACTGTTTTTTAATTGGCTTTGTGATTCCTTGATATTTTGTTTGTAGCTTCTTTACCTTTGTTATAAGCTGAAAAGTACCTCTACAGCTTAAGTGAAGAAGTGACAATCTGAATGTGTCTACTATTACACTCAACCTATAGAAATTGAGGATGCCTGTAAAGATCGAGGCTACATGCTTCAAAAATTTCTCAAAAATAGATCTCGAACTTAGTATCAAGGAACTTCTAGAAATAGGAAACGGGTTACTACATTCCGCAATTCGACTGAATTTCTAAGAAAGGAAATAAAATGGCGAGAAAGGGGGTGTGCAGAATGGGTACACGAAAGCGGAGGGCGGGCATGTGAACAATGCAGAACTGGATCCGAATTATCGTGAAAAGGCTAAATGACTAGGGTGATGCTGGGGCTTGTAGGTGGTCCAGTATGTATGGTGCAGATGTGGTGTTATTTTTTAGGCTTACACGAGGACGGATGGGTGATGTTCATTTGAGTCGGCTTTTAGATGTTTGCAAGGTTTTGCGCTTTGGGAGTTAAAGGGAAAGTTTTCCAGTTACACTAAGCCAGCATGGGCATGACGAGGGGCTGCAACATTGATGAATTCGAATGGAATCGCGGAGATCGGGTTCTTTAGGATGGTGTTTCGGGAAGAGAGGGTCCGAATCGGGTTATTGGGGGCGACGCTAAAGAATATCTTACCAATGAAATATCAGCCATGATACCGAAGACCCTGTCAGAGATGAAGTCGTCGACGTCACGTTTGATCACAATCATATGTTATACTATCGACGCATCTATAACACAAGTTCACGTGCATGTTGGCTATCGCGGGTTCCCGCTGGGTGCATGCCGAGATACTCAAATTATTGGGTCATTTAAAAATCACTCTATTTAGGTAAACGACGTCGCGACGTCCCATTGAACTTTCGGGTTACACAGACCCTTAAAGGGCCACTGGTACACTAAGCTACTACTAAGGCGCCGCGTTTGAGGTATTTTAAAGCCATAAAGGGAAGGAAGTTATGTCAACTGACTTTAAAATTTTTAATTAGATTCTGAGCTCGGGAACTCCCTAGCCGGGTTTTCAGAGGGTTCAATGGTAGCCTGATAGCAATATACGGGGTAGTCCGTGCCTTAGCCGCTCGTGTAATTCGCCTACCTGCCGGGTGTCCGGAGAACACAGGCTAAGCTATGGATTGAGCTCCCAATTCCTTGGAACCCATCTTGACTCCAGATTCCCAATGGAAGGGGTTGACAGAGATGTATAACCGCGGAACCGGGGAAAGCACGGCTCACCGGCCGCGAAAAAACAATAAAATAAAGTAAAATAAAGGGTCAGTTGACTTAAGGGTCATGATTGTGACATGACCTTGTTGCATTTTTGATGTGCTGTTCCGTGTTGTGATATGTGGATTTGTAAAGGCTATAGACTGGGTGTGGTGTGACAATGCTACCAGTGATTACAATACAGTATTTTAGTATGGGGCTTTGATATCCACTTCGGTACGGTCAGCGGCTCACGGGGTGCGGGGAGGTTTTTAGAATCGGAAGGTGGGAACCGAATTATTCAATCCCAGGAACTGGAGAAATCCGAAAAGCCTTTCGGCCTGTGCCTAGCTATCGTTTTAGCCGTCGCCTTATAAGTTCGGCTTCGGAGTGACTCTCCGGATGTGGCCGTAACATGTAGTCGTTGAGAGGTGTGATTATATTGACTAAATCTTGGTTATTCTTGGTAAGGTGATCTTGTGTCAGTTTCCAAACCCTGAGGCATTTTCAAGTTTTGACACGAGCGCCCTTCCCGAGGCATATACACGGGAGCAATATCGGGCTAATCTATCATCAAGTACCTGTTCATTGTTGTCCTTGCAAAATCTGAAGACATTTTTTCAGCCAAGCTGTCGTGTAACAAGATGCCGGCTGAATATCATGCTGGTCAGCTATAAACTAGCGAGATTGGCGAGTTCTAATGGAAATCAGGATTTCCTGTCTTCAGCCTCTTTAGGTTACGGTGACGGTTATAGAATTCGGTATCACTGGAATTTCGAAAGCGATCCCGTGGATACTAGTATATCGAGATTTGGGGAGGTATAAGGGACTCCGACGAAACTAGGGGTACAGGAGAGTGGTTATTCCAGGCGTGATAACGGCTTGATTTTTCATTTCTGAGACTTTCGTAAGCTGCAGGTGCGGGATGGGGAGCTGCATATTTGAAGCGATATATCGTGATTTGGGGTGCGTATGCATGCACGATGCAGATTTGATTCGGTTGATTAGGCTACTGGAGCCGTTTTATGCATATGCATGCGGGGAATATTCGAGCGAGCACATCGGTAGTGCCATTGATGTCTTGTTTTGCTCTTTGAGTCAACATATTGCCACGAAAGCATAGTGTAGATAGCTTATTGCTTGAGAAGCGGCATTTCTGTGGATGGCCGTCGATGGGGATGTGAAAAGGATTCCTTAATGATAAAATTTGCATGAGGCTGCATATTTTCGAAAGCCAAGTCCATGTCGGCTTGAATCTAGAAATTCCTTATTTGTGGGAATTTTGGGAGCTTCTCGAGCCAATTAACCCCTTTACCTCTTCGCTCATGCTGGATTCACATCATACGATCTTGTAGCCTATGGGTCCAAGATAGCTCAGACATAACTCAAAAACATCGGTCGCGGCCGCAGTGACCCAGTGTCACAGGTGAAAAGACAAAACTGCCCTAAACCAGGCTTTTTTTTGACCGATATTATACTTCTACCACCGTTAAATTCCGGGGGTTAAAAGATATCCGTAATGGGAAAATCTACGATCGTGATATCAAGATACTTGGGCGTCTACGATTTATGTAAATGGCATGCGCATGTGGTGGACCAAATAGTTGACCTGTGCTTGGAGACCAATGATCTCGTGCTCAACGAATCGCCATGTGGGTTCAATGATTTGCGCCCCTGTTTTTGGCATCCCTGCCCGCAGAACCCTTCGCTGTTCATAACCACGAGGTTCAAAACGTTTCCCGATTAAGTAAACTTGAGCGCCTATGGCCAATTTGAAGCCCGAAAGAATTCGCCGATTTCATATGACATACTAAGCAGGTATCATTAATATATCACGTTAACATATATATAATATACTATAACAGATGGTCGCTATTAGCCAATATACCTTCCTTGTTTCAGTAGCTAACTTGAAATAATCATTACTCAGAGCTATTGCCAGCCAGAGAACCTAGGAGCTGTTATTACATGTAATTTATACACGTAAAGGAGGCGTTGACGTGTCTACTATACTTTCAGCCGTGCTCTCAGCATACCAACTAGAAGCGAAATAGTTGAGTTGGTCATGAAGCATTCTGTGATACGTATTTGCTACCACATATACACCTAAAAGCCTTTCGGTTTTGTCTCGTAAGCTTGCGGTCTACCCTCCAAATTCGCCAATTTAAAATGCACCGATTCAACAGTCAATTAAATTCAGATTCAAGATGACAAGTTTATTAGCTTTATGGTATTTGTACTACACGATATGTCCACTAGTAGAAGCTGCCTTGAATGCTCATGTGCGGTCGAAATTTAACAGCTAGCATAACACCGTATCTTCTCCTACAGTGCTGAGTATTATAGTCTCGCAGTCCACGTCATCAAACAAGCCAAGGTCCGAATTTACATGTCTAGATTTGCATAGCTTGGGGGACTTTGCATACAACGTTAAAAGGGTACTCTGGTTCGGGATTCCCTGGATCAATCCGATTGACCAAAATCGATCGACCATGCACTCCAAACCTAAAGAACCAACGGTTAGCTTTCTGCTGTGCTTCTCATAACTGATCGGCCAGTTACTCAGTGCTATGCATAGTATGCAGACGTTGCAAACTGTTGGTATTCTTTCCACCTTCCATACGACGCTTTACCATGGAATACCGTATTAAGCTGGGTTTTTATTATGGTATATTACGTCGTATGACAGTTCTAACATTTGGCTGATTCCTTTTTTTGTTTCAATAATTGAAATATCACCTGATTGTAGATAGGTTGTAGTCAAATTCTAGATTTCGCCGCTAGTATGTTTCTTTTTTAAATACTCTGAAATGTTGCAAGGCGGCGCTCTCTTGATATGGATGACGCTATTTGTGTTAAATTCTCGTTGGTGTTGGTGGCTCAGAGCTACAGACCGACGTATTTGCAATCCCGTTTATCGATGCCGGCCGGGTCAATTGAGGGATGTTACGTGACGTCGGCGACCGCCAGTCCCGCGAGCCGTTTGTAGCTTGCGTGAAATTACTAAGTCGGCTATAAAAGGAATAGCGCTGATATAATATAAAATTTATATTCTTCTGAGTTTTATCTATTGTCAGATGTAGATAGATCAGTGTACTTTGTTGCATATTCGAAAATCAGGTGTTGGCAGGGCACGGCCGAACTCTTATCGACGATAACGATTGTAGCCAATTGGAAGTTTTTCCTTCAAAAACCTGTCTCTGTTTTCAATCTAACAGCGGCAGCTAACTGGAATCAAGCCAGGCTTTCGCTAATGTGCATTGACTGTTCCGTGGGTTTCCGTCGGGGGCAGCGGTTTCATCCACGCCATGCAGCTGACGTGGGTTGTTGTTTTATAATCATAGATTGGATACAATTACTCCGGATTTTTAGGATATATGGATAACCGGAATGAAAATTGGTTATTTTATGGTTTTATAATCAAGGAGAGATTGCAATGCCATCTCGGAAGTATTGAGCCGGACATGACGTGGGCGTATGTATACGTAGGACGAGATTTAAGATGTGAGTTTTGAGATTCTGAGACCCTTGGGATTGAGGATCAGAGTGCTAAGCAATTGGACCGATTTGATTGCGCAATTGATAGACGGCATAGATCAAAGCGCGATGGGCTGAGACGGCCACACCGTGCTTTTCGTTGGAGTTGTCGTCAAAGTATACTTTATTGCAGGTATATTGGATTCTCTGCAGGGTACCAGGTACCCGTATGCAATCGATAACGTTGTCTGCCGGCTTACGCACACATGGCTTCAGCCTATCTAAAGTAATTGAGAACCCACGGCTCGTCCGAAAGCTCCTAATCACAACTCCCGATGATCCTCCAGATATTAGTCCAATCCAATCTTCAGCTGACACGGAAGCCGTAGACCCTCCTCACGGCGCCCGTCTCTCTCAAAACCTGATTCAATTAGCTTCAAAATCCGGGTATACCTCTCCGTCGGTCGAACGACTTAGGGCGCACCTCTTTCCACCGTAGCGAATATTTTTTCATTAAAGACTAGCCGAACCCGTCAGGCTAGTGTTGGGAGACGGGAGAAAAGGTGGATAATTTGCACAGACTTCTTTCGCTTTAGGAGAAAAAAGTTGACCCTAAGACGAAAATGCAAGGACGTATGCTGTTTTCAACCCCGTCTTATGCAATAGTTGGTCATCACTATTAATATACCGGGTGTATTTTGTAGGTACCTGTGTGAGAGAATATGTATGTAAGAAGGCGGGACATGGGTGGAACTTTTGCGGTGACTCCTTGTACTGCGTCGTAGGCTCCTGTCTGATTATATCGGTTATGCAGCTGCGTACCATAGGAACGATATATTGAAGTACTCGTCTTGTTCCCCGCATAAATAAGATGCATGTGAAAGGGTACAGATCTCTTAAATATAGCGAGAGAAAGTTATTTGATATATAAGCGGTACTTTTGCGTAACGAGTAATCACCTCCTCGTCGGCTGCACAAGGAGTTGGCGAGTCCGCCTCGGTGCCTCAGATACTATTCTCTCCCTCCAAAATGCGCCTTATCCATGAGCTGAAAGTTTTCCGGTTTTGGTGAAAAGAGACGGCATGGTGTTATCGGCGTGCATGCATTTGCCAGGATGTTGGATAAAGAGATGCCGGGCATTTGCTGCATCGAGCAACTGTGGGTTTTCTTCTTAGCCTCTGGGTACAATATGACATGCGTTAGCTCGGTGTTTGAGGACGGGAGGATCGAGGCATCGTGGGGGCAAAAACTTTCGTATCCTAACAAAACTTCAACATAGGATGATAAGTCCTTGAATAGTAAGACTTTTAGAGCACAGATCCTCAGAAACCATGGGTTCCGGACGAGTGGGTGTTCTATAGATGTATTTTGCAAAAGGTATTTATGGATTCCCGAGGTGGAACCTTTGGTGTTGAACAGGTTGGATGTTTAGCCAAGAAGGTCGGTTAGTTAGCCAACCACATACCTGGTCTGCTTTCGCCCCTTCTCGCTCGTTTTCCCCAGATTCTAGAGTGCACTAGACTGTTTTTGAGATAGTAAGGTCAGTCGGACGTGTTGGATATTTCAAGTACTTCATATGGAGGGCTGGATTAATAATGGATTTAGAAAGTGGTGGGTACTGTCGACGCGTAGACGTCGACAAGGTGGCGTAGATAGTGTAACAAGGCCTGGTGTTATGTTGTATCAGTTTTTCCTTCAGCCAACTTGAGCGGAGCTAGACTTAGAGGCTTCTAGGAGGTACCCACCAGATTGGAAGGTTCACGATCGATCGGTACGAAGTGTGCGCTGTGGGTTACTTAGCTTAGCTGACAAGCTATTAATCTAACAACTATATAGCTCATGGTAAAGAGCCGGGAGGGTAATGATTACCTTATCGACCTTTAACTCCGCCTTAACTACTAAGTATATTATTGGCGACCTTATGGTTATTGTCGAAACCCAGGCCACTGGTCCCGATATTCTGGAAACATATCAATATCGCTGGAGTGGATGCGAGAAACTAGAGCCGAGATAGCCCACATGTACGGGCACATGATGCAATGGTTAAAACAACGGAAGCTCTAAGGCCACACACCGATAGTTGGCTCCGTTCTGTGACCGAATATATAGCATACTGGCGATCATATAGAAACTTTATTTGCCGCTATTGGCGAAGCCGCAAGGCCGATCTATGGAGACGGGGTGGATATCCTAGAAGGCAACTGTTTCTGGATGGTTTGGAAGGCTTATTCGGCCCGTGTAGGGTCTTGGGGGTTCAGAGCGGTTAGATATAGCTAAAGCTTAAGGTTTGACATTTTTCGCGGCTGGTATAGATTATTTGCATTAGTTTGAGAGGCAGACTGGCTTGAAAAAAGATTCAGATGTCATTATTGATGGTCGGGGTATGGTGGAAGAAGCTAGGATTGGATGGGAAATTCCGTGGATTTATCATAATTAGGGGAAGATATCAATAGCAATACGCTGCTATTTCCGAATGACTCGGCGCACACGACCTAAAGAGATTCCAGCAGCTTTTCCTACCAGAAAACAAAACATTTATGATCCTGCTTTGCAGTCGGAACTTTGTGTCCGATCTTTGGGTTGGACGAGCCTATGGGGAGGCGATCCAAAACCAGCATTGTATTGGCCTCTCAAGCAAGTCGCACCCCGCTCGGACACAGCATCCGCCAATCTAAGTCAAGACATTTCATTGAATAAGGAATGGGAGACGGCAGATCCAGAACCCTTGAGCCCTTGGGCCTGGCGGCGAACTTCTGAAGAACTGAAAATCTAGTCTCGGTTTACAGTAGTAGTAAAGGACAGACTTGAAACCTGCGAGCGATCTAAATGGCCTGGGATATCAGTTCTTCAGGCCAGAGGCTAGTACCGAATGCGTCAGGCCCTTAGTTCGAACTTGGGCGAAATATAGAGCGCATGCAGCCGTGGCCCGCCGCTGGATGTTGGATGTTGGATATCATCATCGTTATCATCATCGTCAACCTCGACGAATCCTCAAGGCAGCTGGAAATTACCTCATGTTTCCCAACATTCTAAAAACTGTTTTATGATACCCAAGACCCTGGTAGTCGGTATGCCTGAGGTCTTTCATATCGTCATGGCGGGAACAAATCATTAATCATTAAGGTGTGAGTATTTCGTTCCTGTTGGGCAAATACCTACCTAGGCTTGTTAGTACCTTTCCGCCAGGCAGCCAAGGGAAATTGTCAGGCTAATGATTTAAAAAAGGAGACACGAATGCATCATAATCGCCTGTGGAATTCTCTACACCTTCGGTTAAGGTCCTCGGGTGAAGCAAGGGTTCGGTCGAGTAGCGAGGGAGGGGAGGGGCTCAAGCCATCGACGTCTACAGGCGTGACCAACATTTTTGTATTCTTAACAGACAGCTTTTACGCATACCCTTGTCATCTATTCCCTGCTATGGCACATTCACCCTCCATGAAGGGGGACGTCTTCTGAGTGGCTTGTTTAATGGGATAGGCGGAGCCGATTTCGATGACATGCGATTTAGTCTGGGGTGCGCCGATATGGCATTTAATGCGGGGGAGTTTTGGGCTTGGCTGTCGTTTTGTGATAAACCTCAGCGGTTAGTGAACTGGGGAATGGTGTTGTATTGTTGCATATCTCTTGGGCTGGGCGTCTACAGCTAGTTTGGGGTGGAAGATAAAAGCTTTTATTGGTCACGGGGCAGGCATGATGGAAGATCGCGAACTTCGGTGTTATTCAACATGTCTCGTCGAGTGAGGGTTGATCCTTCGGCTTTCGTTTTATGAAAGATGCTATTAATTTCTCAGGTGGGAACCTTCAGGTACGGTTGAAGCAATCGACAATACTTAAGAACCCAAACGGTACCTCTGTCAGGGCTTAAATGGGTACCGCCATTTGATAACGGCGACGGCTGACAAGGCATGCCGGCACACCCATCAATGGATCTCTGCATCGGTCGCTCAACTAGAATCTCGAAATTTTGCTAGCTCTGCCGCCATTGCCCATGTTGGTAATAATACGTACTTTGACCTTGTAAGTACAAGCGCATGTACCATTAATTTCACATTGGGAGGCATAGGCTAATCCTGCGAGCCGATCTATCACGCCGGAAGGACTATGGTGATTGGGCCTGGCGGCATGGTCGAAAATTCGAAAACGTAGTGATCGTCCGTTAAGAGTGTTCACTACAAATTGATCTTAACGATATGACGGATAGCTTCACTCGCAAAGAAGCCAAGCTTCCGTACGACGAGGAAGTGCGGTAGACGGTTACTTTATTAGTACTAGTGTACTTTAGAGTGTGGGGACTGGGACAAGATCCGCAAATGGACCTGAAAGAATGAGGGTTCAAAAGAAATAAATATTCCTTCTTGGGCATGGACACCACTATCTGCATGATTCGAAGGCTGTTCTCCCAAGTTCGACGGCCTCTACGGTTATTGTAGACAGTTGGGGAAATATAATGCAAATGGATAGTAGTAGGAGTTCTAATTATTAATAGTTCAACCACACCATATTGACATGCTTCGAGAATGGTGTATGCGGGGCAATTGGGTACCTTGCAAGAATGGAATATCTAATGTACGCCGTACGTATTGGCTGCATATATGTACAGTGCCATATGATTTGATTCTACTGGAACGAGAAAGAAAGAAAAAAAAAACAAAAAAAATAAAAAAAAAAACTCACTCTCTTGACCACTCCACAATGGTTTGTTTAGTAATTCTGACTAGGCTCCCCAGGGAAATTCATTTATTTTTGATATCACTTCCATGTCAGTTGGGTACCATCTATACGCAGATAATTGAAAGGAATATTCCATCGTCGAGGCTAAATTCAAAAAGTCCCTGAGATTGATTTTCCATATATAATGGCTCGTCTATCGCAAACAAACCACCACTGCGTCATGGTGCTGGGATTTGCTCTTTCGAGGTCCGTTAAACAGAAGTTCCAGCCTTTCGTCAATTCACATCGGCCTTGGCCCATTAAATGGCTCGGAAAGACGTCCGCCCTTGCAATCCTGGTCAAAGATTTGCCTAGTGATGGTGTGGGCTGGTCAGCGCTGGTGTGTTGAGCATCATCGAGACGAAACAGCCTGCATAGCTTGACGTGGATGACCCCGGACTATCGACGCGGTATCCTGGACCAAGCGAGGAGGATATCCCAGCCTGTGGAAGGTAGGAAAAGACGGAAACCTCTTGAGCCCGATACTTTGACACAGTACACCGGTCATTTTCTTTTTCCAGGGCCATTGATGATGATCTTCGCCGCCCCATTGTGCTGAAAATATTTTTCGTACTTGTCATAAAAGGTTTGTGGATGGGGATTTAGGTCCCACATGACCGTTTCTGCCAAATCTTTACCTATGTATTTTTGTGATTTGTTCCTTGAAAGAATTTCCTTTTGGCAAAAGAAAGTATGTTTGCTCCGTAGTATTATGGAGAAGGTACCTACGGAGGTACCCAGCTGTTTGTTTCTAGAAAACTTCTGGTTCGTCATCATGTTGATATCTAAAGGATGTTTATGCTTCGATTCGTTGGATTTGAGAAGGGAAAGCGCCGAGTCGTCGTTTATGGTTCTATCACATCTCACCCTGGCTGTCGTCGCGTGTTCCTCTCGCCACAGCGGACGATGTCGTACAGACATTCTTTGAATTCGATAGGAGGATAAACCCGCCGCGGGATGAGGACCCTGGGCCGTCTCTCTCTCTTTTTCTCTCTCCCTTTCTGTTTGTTGGCGAATGACGAATAATTTGGTCAGTAAGACCACTTCAAGTCACTCGACTACGCCCGAAGTCTTTTGATGTTTGGGCTTGGGGGCTGCTTTCGTATTACCAAAGGTTTCTAGCCAAAAACTTTGCTTCACTCAAACGTGACATCCACAAAAGGTATTTCTGGTTGCATCGTGACAGAGTGGCTATCGTAGACGAGGCCTTCCCAGACTTGACCACACCCTTTTTGAATAAATCCGCATCGGCTGTGGAGCGAATGAGTGCCCAAGTAGCGGAGCCGATGCCGTGATTGTAGCAATCGTGGACCTCCCCCCCAAGAAATCGCCCACAGACTAGGTATTAGCTGCTGCATTCCTGCAGACTAGGAAAAAATAGAGAGGTGGAGACAAGCTAAGTTTGAAAGGTAACTGTGCATATACCGAGCATGCGCGGGCAGTGGCAGTGTCGACACAGAGAAGCAGATAGCTGCAGAGTACGACTCCATATCGTGAATTGATGACCGTTGGATCGAACCCACTCTTATAGTTACCACCCTCTCCTTCTTTTTTTTACAAGATGAAGCAGGCTGATTCGCTTCAATGCGGTTAAACCCTCCGCCTTCCTACTGGTCTTATCGACTGCCTCTGTCTTCCTCGACTTGTTTCTATCCCGCCTTCGCTGCGTAGAGGTTGTGACGACTCGACTTGGAAGAATTCGACAGCGGCCTCAGAGTAGTGTGTAGGCAGACGCAGAAGGGGAATTCCATATCGTTCCGTCCTTTGGCTGCACACGGCATAGACTTCCTGCAGTGACAAAGGGTTCTCGTGCCAGTAACCCAACTTGACGCTACGGCAGCCAGGCTACTCCAGCTACTAATATAATACTACTCATTACGCTTTCCCTCGCATCATTGTAGTACTTGCAGCACAGGGAGGGATCAAGGTGGTGAGCAGGCACATACGAAGGGTCCCAGGCTTTTTTTCCCTTATTGCTCAAGATCTCGAGAATTTTCTCATCTAAGCTTTCCCCCTCGCAAAGCAAGAAAAAAAAAAAAAAAAAAAAAAAAAAAAAAAAAAAAAAAAAAGAGAGAATACACCCTATCAACCAATCAATAGCTCTCCAAGACCCATCCTGTTCCGCCGCGTCGTGTTCTTGTATGGTGGTTGCTGTATACATCGTTGCGTTTTGTTTTATCCAGCAAGACCCTGGAGCCAGCCCATGGTGATAGCTGGGGTTAGTTCGGATGTTAGCAGGCACCCCCAAAACAAACAACAATAAACAATCCTTATAAACTCCCTCCTCAACTTTCTTCCTTCTGGAAATTGGCGATATCGATAGGGCAACGCTGGCATTTCGCTATTTGGCCTCCGTAGTGGATTCGTTTGCAGTTGCTATTGGAAAGGACGGGGATACTTTCGGATTGAGCCTTTTCGGTGTATCAATATTACCTATTGCCATTTGATATATATCCCCCCAGCCAACCGCCGGCTCACCAATACATTTCCAATCCCTTTCTCTGGGACATATTTTATCTCGTAACATATTTCGACAATATATTTCCATTCCGTTCTAGAAGGACGGCTTAAGAACCCGCCGGACGGCATAGATCACGAAAGAAGAGCTCAGACAGCCGTAGCCGTCCCCTATCACAACGGGGTTTTCAGAAATCCTGCAATTCCTCTGGTGCTTGCTGCTTGCTGCTAAGCTAGGTAGCTCCCGCCAATTCAAGCAGTTCGGCTTCGCACGTTGTTAAAAACCACCAGTCAAACGGGAGAGGCATTTTTTTTTTCTTTCCCAGGCCGGTCAGCTAGGTCGTCGGTCCGCTCGAAAAGAAGCCGTGGATTGGCCGGATAAGAAAAGAAAGGCAGCTGCAGGTGCTTTTTTGGATCCCGTGAGACAGAATCGAATTTAGGTCTGAGTCTAAGTGAGAGAGGATAGTGAGAGTGAGTGAGAGTGAGTCGCAAAAAGTAGCCACGATTTAATCACCGAGCTACCACTTTTACCATCCATACACCATACACACATCCATACGGTTACATCGCCGGTTGGAAGAGAAAGAAGTAAGCAGCGTGTTAATTAGGGACCTTGGAGGCGTGGTTCAAAATTCCGCCGTTGGTGTTGACCCTAGACTGACAGGACGGTTAGTAGTTGGGCAGGGCAGGCTCTAATTCCTTCCCGCTCGTCTTCCACTTTCCTTTCCCAATCTTTGGCATCGAACGGCACAACACTGCTGCTACCTATTACTACTATTGCTGTTACCACCACACCACACCAAACCGCACACCACACATACATACCAACCTCACCTGGTTCCCACCACTACTAGCTGATTACTAGCTCCACTACCTTCCCGTTAATTCATTCTTCCAATACCCAACTGGATCGGACGGACCAAACCTCGTCCGCCCTGCCAGCTAACGGACATCTAAAACTATTGCCGCCACTTTTTCTCTCTCCTTTGGCTTCCCTATCCTTCGGACTCGGTTTCCCAAGTTCTTGTGCAACGACTGCATCCGGCCTCGACTCCCAGCTTTCGAAGCTCTCACCCGTGATCGAACTCGATTCATTCATCCGTCATACCACCATTGTGTCCCTCGGACGACCTCTCCAATTATCCTCTTGATTGTAGATAGAGCAAACTATTCCTTCAAACCCGTTCCCTTTGCTTGGTTAGCATAGTTCGAATCTCAACAGTTTTCATCGTTCACAATCGCCCAGCTACCTTTCGACACTGCTCATCTGTCGACAAGCACAATTAGGTACTACCGGCTGGTCATCAGCAACATATCAACCAATTCATCGAGAGGCCACAGACTGGAAGTACGGGAGTTTTCCCTGGTTCAGACTGGTTCCTTTTGATACCGGCAGAGCGATTATGGATTGTAATTAAGTAGTTCAGCATCAATAATTTACCTGGCTTGAACCATCACCACTTCAACGATACGCACACACACACACACACACACACACACAGATATATATATTCGCCTGGGATTGTTCTACCTCTTTAGAACTCACAAATTTTCTGCTATAGCCGTACCATCATCACAAATCTCGTTTATGGTTGAGGGTCGAGAAAACAGACTTGGGTGTGCTTGCACCGACAACTCGTTGCCTCGGGTTGACAATATTTAGGAAACCTTATCTACAACTTCCGCAATGATACCAAGCAGTGCTGTTAAAGATGGGAAGAAGATGGAAACTGGGCCAGTTGTTGCCCAGAAAGATCAGCCAAAGTTCGAGGATGTTAGCTCTCCGATACCAGTAGCAATCAAAATGGCCCGGAGCATGAGCATGACGATGAAGGCGGAGAAGGATGATCTCAAGGAGGCCGCCAAAGACACCTTCAATGTGGTTGTCGATCTCAATCTGGATGGGAATGTACGTTGGGCCAGCTCGTCGTGGCAAGATGTAGTCGGGTAAGTTTGGGACTCTGTCTTGGAATTTGGTTGTCATCAGCTAGTCAACTAACCTGCATTCCTAGCACCTCCTGTGAATCCATCCAGGGCAAGTCAATCTCGACAATTATTTACGAAAATACAGATTGTTTTCAGAGGGCTATTGAAGCCATGAAACAAGACGATAGTAAATCGTACAAGATCCGATTTTCAGTAGTTGTTGGGCCACTGTCCGCTTTTGCTCAGGACCCTGTCAGAAAGGCTATGGCCGCAGAGAAAGAAGGGTTCCGCCAGGAAGAGGTCGAGGATCTTAACATTCTTGACATGGAAGGACAGGGAATTCTGGTCTTCGACCGAGGCGACGGTCAAGCAAGCCACGTAGGTTCTTCATACCCCCACCGGTAACCGAGTGCTCCATACTGACTGGAACTAGACAATGTGGGTCATAAGACCATGGACCGAGCCAAAAGAGATCACAATAGACCTCCCCGCCCCGATCATAGAGTCGTTAGGCGTCGGTGCTGGGATGTTGGCACAGTACCTCAATGCCCTAGCTGAGGACGACCCGGCTGGGCATCCGCCACCACTCCCCGTTCTCTGCCGTATCTGCGAGACCCAGATTCAGCCGTGGTGGTTTGAGAAACACTCCGAGCTTTGTATGCTCGAACACAAAGCCGAGAGCGAAGTCCAATTGGCACAAGAGAACCTGAGCGTTCAGAGGAACGCTATAGTCAAGGTCCTAGATGCTATGGAACGGGCTGTGTCTTCCAATCGGTCCTCAGAATCAAGTAATGTCGAATATCGTGGGTTTTCAATCAAGCCCCCTTCCTTGTCGTCTCCTGGAACGAGTTCACCGGGCGGCCCCTCTGGTAGAGCAAAAGAAGCAACGTCAAGTGTTAAGTCGAAGTTTGGTGTCCGCCGCCCACAGGTCAGGATCGTTGAACTCCTGCTGGACCTCTGCGATACTGCCTTAGAGATTAGTACCCCCTCGGTTAAGGAATCTTTGGGGACGGGTGAGGCTGGGGAATTTCGGACCCAATCACCGGCCTCTGAACAAAGGATAGCACAAGTGATGCAATGGCAATCACCCTCTACAAATACACTCGAGCAAGAGCATGGCCTTGCACTCCTATGCTCTGACACTGAAAGCTGCTCGAAGGCAAAAGTTGAAGCTGTTCTCCGGCACCGCAGCACTATCGAATACTCCGAGAGGATCCGTTACGAATTTGCTACTCTTGTCCAGGATATCATCGACGAGGCAAGGAGTAAAGCCAGCGGCCTTGAAGACGACATTGATATGCAATCTGTCGAAGGGGACGTTTCAGAAGGCGAAGACATGTCTGAGAGTCAATTATCAGGCAGTGCCTATCTCAGCGGCCTTTCGAAACGTATGAGCATAGGATCAGACCTTCGCAGAGCACGACGCTATTCCTCTCCGAGTTCCAGCCCGTTAGAATGCCTAACCCCACGTTCGCAAATTAGTATGGGACGGGGAGACGGCCGACGGAGTCGGTTTAGCCTTCATGCCTCTGCCATGTCTTACGAATTTGAAGGCAACGAGAGTGATGCAAGTGTCAAGTCTTCGATTAGGGGAGACATTACCCGGGTAGACAGCCCTGTTAGTGAGCATGGGTCTATTTCCCGATCTGGAACCCGTAGCTCTGTAGAGAAGAAGCGCCAGAGCCTAAATCTCCTGCAGCATGGGGCGCGATCCCCCCATCGTCAAGTATCCCCCGGAAGAGTCAGCGTTGGCACCGCTTCCCCTATGAAAACAGCTAAACCTCGACTCTCTGCCCTTTTCGATGGCCAATTCCCTACTCCAATTACCTCACCACTTTTATTTACTGGTGACTTCTCTCCTGCACTTGAGCACGGTCATAGGAGACAGTCCTCCGTTGCATCATCCGACGCTGCCACTAAACCGCCTCTCTCCCCTCGGCTGACCTCTGCTGCACCTGGCTCGCAGAAGCCTGGCACCCCGTCAATTAAAGACTTTGAAATCATCAAACCCATCAGTAAGGGTGCTTTTGGGAGCGTTTATTTGTCTAAAAAGAAGTCCACAGGGGACTACTACGCAATAAAAGTTCTAAAGAAGGCCGACATGATTGCTAAGAATCAAGTTACCAACGTTCGTGCGGAGCGAGCCATCATGATGGTGCAGGGTGAAAGTGATTTTGTCGCCAAACTTTTCTGGACCTTCGCTAGCAAGGATTATCTTTACCTCGTTATGGAGTATCTCAACGGTGGAGACTGCGCTGCCTTGATCAAGGCGCTTGGTAACTTATCGGAAGACTGGGCTAAGAAGTACATGGCTGAAGTCGTCCTGGGTATCGAGCATCTACATGACCGGGGCATCGTACACCGTGACCTTAAACCCGACAATCTTCTGATCGACCAGAAAGGTCATCTCAAGCTCACTGATTTTGGATTGTCCCGTATGGGTCTCTTGGGAAGACAGAAGCGCGCTTTACAGGGTTCTTCTGAGTCCACGCCGGACCTGCTGAAGCATGGGCCCTTCGTCCCTAGATCGAGGTCTCAGGCTTCATCTCGGTCTACATCCTTCGACTTCAACCCTGGACAATCCTCGCCGTCAAATACACCGGTTATCTCTCCGGAGCCTGGATCTCAAATAGTCGGCCCGTCATCCTACTTTAGCTTGAACCGAGAACCAACAAGAGAGAACACACTTAGCAGAGAAGCAACCCTGAGTCGAGAAGCTACCCTGAGCCGTGAGAACTCAATCCGAGAAAAAGGGAAATCATCTCTAGGCCGTAGCGATAGCGCAGCTAGTGAGGGATTGGTTTCCATGCTTGGTGGGTTTTCGTTGAATGATCCTGCTAGTTTGTCGATGGCTGCCCGAAGGTCTTTCTACCCAATTGACGATGATGCTCAAAGTACGAGTAGTGCGTCTAGCGAAATCAGCAACATCCATCCTTCATCTCTCTCTGCCTTCGCACAAGCTCCGCCAACGTCATCTCATTCAATGATGCCGCCCCAGCTTGCGCTCTTTGACCCTGAGGATAGTAATCGCAAATTTGTTGGTACACCTGATTACCTCGCTCCAGAGACTATTAATGGAGCTGGGCAGGATGAAATGAGCGATTGGTGGTCTGTTGGCTGCATTCTCTTCGAGTTCCTCTATGGTTATCCGCCATTCATGGCTGAAACCCATGAAAAGGTCTTTGACAACATCTTAAATCGACGGATTGACTGGCCCGATGATGAGGATATCCAGATTAGTCCGGAGGCCAGGGATCTGATCAATAAACTCTTGTGTATGGACCAAGAGAAGAGACTCGGCGCCCGTGGGGGTGAAGAGGTAAAAAATCACCCGTTCTTCGCAGGTATAAACTGGGACCAGATTCTCCAGGATGAAGCATCTTTTATCCCCGATTCCAAAGATATCGAGAACACGGAGTATTTTGACCCTCGGGGAGCCACTTTACAGGAATTCTCCGAAGACCTGGAAGACCATACCTCACCTGGCACTACGCCGAGTAATGACTACTCAGATCGGCCGCATGATGCAGTCCCAAGGGGGCGTCGTGATCAAAGTATTGGTAAACGCAATCTGATGCCATTACATATCCCGCCACATGTTCGAGAAAGCGGTGGGCGTGGAAGAAGGCTCAGTGAGCCTCTTGCAGACAATGACTTTGGGCTTTTCCAATTCAAGAATCTTAATGTACTTGACAAGGCGAACAAGGACCTTATCCAAAAACTTCGAACGGAAGCTCTCAAGAGCCAGACGCCAACATCTGCCGCTACTTCTTCTCCATCTCAGTCTGTTGAAGGAAGTCCAGTGCTTGGGAAAGGTGTCTCAAGAACGCTCTCAACCAGCTCCAGGGGCGGGAAGAGGGCTGTCTCACCAAGCAATCTTCATTCATCTATGACCTCACCGCCTAGTCGTGGCTCGCAACCATCTTCACCTCTTCTCGTGTCCTTCTCCGCAAACCATCCACACCGAAAGACTTCAAACGCGTCAACTACTAGTACAAGCAGCTTTGCTCTCAATACGGCCCAGGTTGAAGTTCCCAAGATTTCGACTAAGATCGAGGGTCCATCTCCCATCACCGACTCTGCTAACGCGTCTCCCACCCGC
Organism: Orbilia blumenaviensis; assembly: GCA_036872755.1. NCBI lineage: Eukaryota > Fungi > Ascomycota > Orbiliomycetes > Orbiliales > Orbiliaceae > Orbilia > Orbilia blumenaviensis. Next base: position 1,119,212 of record JAVHNS010000014.1, read on the forward strand.
TTGCACAACATCTCTCCCATCCGAATTCAAGCGCCCTCGAAGATCTTCGGGAAATCTCCACAGGCTCCGCTTTCACCTCGTAAGGAACATGGTCTCTCTTCTCAGAATCGTGGTTTTACTCGGGTTCGGTCGCTTACGGTAGGCTCTCAAGACGGTGACCCACCGGCATTCGTCGATAGTCTCAAACACTACAAACGCCATAGCCAGGTCTTCGATATGTCTCCTTCCTCTTCTGATAACGAGGATAGCCGGAGCAGTGCGCTTTTGAGGGTCCAAAGGAGGCGTCAAAGTTCTCAACGGATATCTACAATCAGTACACAAGATGGTCCTGTTTCCCGGCCTCTTGACATTCTTGGTATGTTCTACCCCCCCCTTCTGCGGAAAGCTAGTTGTGCTAATACGTAGAATAGTTTGCGAAGATCACCCTGTATCGCGTATGGTCATGGAGCGTATGCTTGAGAAACTCCAGTGCCGAGCTATGCTCGTTGAGGGCGGCCCCGAGGCTGTCCGGTGCGCTATGAGCGAAGTCAAGTGTGAGTAATAGCAACGATCTTGGAGGGAAAAGAAGTTCGTAACTGACGTTTATGCAGTCGACTTGATATTGACGGAGTATAAACTCCCACAAATTAATGGTGACGACCTTGCTCGCATGATCAAGACAACTAAGAATGCCAACAGCAATACGCCAATTGTGTGTCTTACGGGCTATCTTCGAGATCTTAAAGATCCGCATCACTTTGATGATCTGATCGAAAAGCCCGCTACGCCGCAGAGTTTGACTGAAGTCATGGAACGACATTGTTCATGGGTTCCTCCACACACGCCCACTAGCCGCAATTCCCCTATGGTATTCCCAGTTGACAAGAATAGGCCACCTGTCCCGCCTCTCCCGGCAAAAAACCTTGAGGTCGAACGACGACCAAGTCTAGACCGCAACTACACATCACCTTTGCCGAGGACCGGTAGTCTTCTCTCCACAAAGAGCTCTCTTGATAATGCTAAAGCTCAGGTGATGGATAAGCTTCCTAAGAAGGCACACAGCGAAGAGGCAGTTCCGAAACTCCAAAACCGGATGGATACTCTAACTCCTCCTCCGTCATCATTGGGCGAAGAGTTCATGATGCAGAAGTTTGAGCAGAGTCAGAAGTCAACGGAACGGGCACGATCGCAACTTTCCGTCTCGTCCTTAGCATCGCCACCGCCGACACCGCCTCGCCCTCCAATTCCTGATAAGAGTGGGGATAGAGCTAAGGCTGCGAAATCTACTACATCCTCTCCATTGAAGCAACACGATTTCATCAACACCCCTGAGATCAAGAAAACAGGCGTAGCTCCTGGCTCGTCCATGGAAGTCAAGATGCCAATTCCAACATCGATTGCGAAGCCAATCTCTCTAGAGAAACCGGAGAAACCGATCGAATCACAAGTCAAGATTGTTTCCAGGCAGCCAGTCCCAGTGGCCACCACATCATCCTCTACGCCTATCGCAGGCAAGAAACTGGAGACTCCAACCTTATCAAAGGCAGCTGAGGTTTCAAAGAAGCTAGAAACGCCAATCAAACCCGTAGCCACTAGCCAGGCTGCCTCGACTGTTACCGAGCCCATGACACCAGTTAAGCCTACGGTTCCGAACACACCTACAAAGGCCACCGCGCCAGTTGCTAGACAGGAACCGACTTCACCAACGAAGTCGACAGTACCTATTACGCCTGTCAAATCAACGGCACCTGTCACACCCGTCAAGTCAACGGCACCTGTCACACCCGTCAAGTCAACGGCACCAATAACTCCTGTGAAATCAACAGCCCCGGTTACTCCTGTGAAGTCAACAACCCCATTTGCTTCAGTGAAATCAACGGCTCCGGTTACCCCTGTCAAATCATCGGCTCCGGTTACCCCTGTTAAACCAACGGCTCCAGTTACCCCCGTTAAACTAACAGAGACTGCTGGCAAACCGGTCCCCGTAACACAACCGCCAATGACGCCCGTCAAGCCAGGACAAACTTCTGCTGTGCCTGCTCCACCGCTTCAAACCCAGTCCACAACTCCGGCCAAAGCAGTAGACTCAGGAAAGAAAGTTGCTGATGTTCCGAAGCCTTCTGTCCAACCAACATCACCTATTGAACTTACTTCCAAGCTGAAGAAAACGACGGCTGGGAGTCCTTCAACGAGCTCGCTGCTATCAACTTCGCCGAAGCAGACTCGATTCCAATCGCCCCCTCGAGTAGCCTCATCCTCCATCCCGCCTGTGCCGCCTGTCCCAACCATCAAAGGGGACGCTCTACATGACCCAGCGATTAGACAGCCAACTACACAAGCTCTCGTTGGAAAAGATTTGACGAAGGGTGTGCCGTCGTCTTTGCCACCAGCACCATCGACCTCGAAGACTCCGGTTGTCATGGAGCCAACTACGCCAAAGGGGAGTTCCAAGATTCCGCCCAAGTCTCCGGAACCTATTACACCCAAAGTAGCACCGCCCACACTTAAATCCTCTCCACCGAAAGCTAAGCCTGAGGATGCCGTTCTGGACCCCTCAAAGGCCGTTCGCGAAGCCTCAAGCTCGATATCAGCCCCCCCAAGGGTCGTTGAACCTGTTACACCAAAGTCAACCAACCCAGCTGTAAAGCCAGAGACCCCGACTACTATCAAACCAGGAAAGCTAGACTTCGGAAGAAAATCACCATCCCCAGAAGCTACGAGCAAGCCGCGATCGTTTCGTAGCCTCCTTACAGGAAAAGCTCAAGACACGGTAGGCGCTGCCAGCGATGGGGTGGGTGGCGGTCCCAGCTCGGAGGGGGCTTTGAAGTCGCCGAAGCCATTGAAGGAGAAACGCAGTCGTGGCTTCCTTGGTGGGGACTTCAAAAAGAAGTCTGACGACACGAAGTAGAAATTGGTTCGTCGCACATGTACCAGCTGTTTTCACAGCTACACCCACTCCAACTTGAGCAAAAACCTTGGAATAGCTTGCCCAGTACCATTTTACACTTGAGAATGTTTTTACTTTTCCTTGCATTCTCTACTTTTCCTTGCCTTCTCTACTTTTCCTTGCCTTCTCTACTTTTCCTTGCCTTCTCTACTTTTCCTTTCTCCTCTACTTTTTATAATCCTGGCGATATTTAATGCCTAATGAACGACACGAAGCAATGATTTCGAAATGTATATTATTCATGATGGGAACCGAATGTTTCCGCGGGGCCCTGTTCCTTTATCCCATCATCACCATCACCGGTCCTCTCCGCCCTCAAAAAAAAAAAGAATTTTGCTCTCCTCAGCCTTTTCCCAATAACTTGTTTGTGCTGATGTGTGTTTGTTCTATGCTCGCGCCTGTTCTTTACTCGAAAACCTTCTACTTGCAATTCTGAGCGGTAATTAACTAACCCCATCTGAATTTTGTCGCTTTTGTTTTCGTTTCCCTCCGACAGCTTGGGCGCAGAAGCAGAAAATCCTTCGCATAACTGCCTTTCCTTTGAATTTCCCCATGGTCCGTGTCCTCTTGTTGTACCATCTCTTTGTGAACATAACCGCAGAAACCCCCCGTCATCTTCTATTTCCTTTGTTTACTTGCAATATACTAGGAGCATGGCGTTCTCGATGTTTGCTTTACTTTTTTACCTTCGGCGCGTATGAGGAGTTATCTAGTCTTCAAATCCTTTCTTGCCTTTGCATTGAATATCTCGCAGAGAAAGTGTTTTCGAACTGGTGCTGTGATACCCGAAGTCGTCGCCTGCCTTTTACTTTACTTTTTTTCTTACTTTTTTTTTCTTTTTTTCTTTTTTTCGGTCGTCTCTTCGTTTCTCTCGTATTTTCTCTCCCTTGACCTTGAGCAGAAAGCGTGAAAGAATTAAAGGAATACAGAAAATGTAGCTTTAGCTTGCCTTTCCCTTAGTTTTCCTTCTTACTTTTAACATTTCTTGTGTTGGAAATAGCCTCGGAAAAAAAGACAATTGAATATTTGATATACCGACATCATTTCTGGTTCCTTTCACCAGTATAGCTATTCATTCGTATAATAACCCATACCGATCTCGTTCGGATTTCCCTCCTCGTGAAGCCTCAAAGATGTTCTCATGCATTCCGAACTTCCTCGCAAAAAGTACAACAATGACAACACACACACACACAGAGAGACTTTGTGCCACCAGCAGCTCGTTCTTGACGCTTGGCCCCAAAATCGGTGGATCCAATGTCGGATGGTACAACCTACAAGAATATAGGCTCTAGCGATTCCCTAACAGCGACAGTCAAATTCATTTGGCATTTAGTCTGATTCGGAACATTTTCCCCTCGGGTAGTTGTTTTAATAGAGTGGGTCAGCTGCACCCGTCGCTAGTGGCATAGTTGCAATGTGGCTTCCGCCATGGTCTTCAGGACAGAAAACGTTGTCGAGAACATGCACAAAATTCGCATATCTGCATATCCCAGGCGGCCCATAACCTCATCCAATGATCCCCTGATGAATTAAGCTTTCGTTTAGGGAATAAAACGTCGGAATATTATCCCTCTTTACCGAACCTTAGCACTCGCAACATGCAAGATTCCCGATTCTGACATGGTTACATCGCTTGGTCTAGGTTGTCGATGCATGTATAAATACAGCATTTCAAGATACGCATTTTAAGGTTTTTCTGCTAAAATGGCCTCGATGCGATATATCCTGATGAATATTCCTCTTTCTGCCACGACTGTAGCCTTCGCATGTGCGGACAAGTTTATATGGGTTAGCTTGCAAAAGTCGAGAAGCATATTAAGGTTTTGTTTACTTCTTTAGTGGAAGAAGCAGTAGCCATCGAGCTTGGCAGAGTATTTTTTTATATTGTTTTTAGCATTAAAAAAAGGAAAGAAAGAAAAGAAAGAACCATTAGGACTGTGTAATGAGATACAGAGATACAGGAAGTCAGCTGTAAATCAAGGGGGGTAGGTCAGCACTATTCCATAGTTCTAACTGTATATGTGGTGACAATAAGTAGCTAGGTAATTCAAGTTATGTAGATCCGTTTCTGTAGGGCTCTACGATTTGTTAGGCCGTTGAATTTAAGGTACTAGTAAGCTAAGTCCTTGTTGACTTTCCATGCTACAGGTATCGATGGATAGCCCTAGGTCATTGCATATTATATCAGCACTATCATATATACTAACAATGTCAGGGACTAAGGGTCTCAAATTAATCTAGGTTATACTGAACTGCAATATTAAATATCAGAAATCCCGAAAGCGGGGACGGGTAGAAACGCCAAGCAGAAACATGCTTAATGAGTCGAAATATATCACAATAATACCACGCTGCCGGCCGGGCAGGGCTATGTTCTGGGACAGACAAAAACAAACTAATAAGCTCAACGAGAAAACTCTATTGACAGTGGTTTGCCAGGTAGAAAACTTTAAGTAGATCACTAGCAGCCTTTTGGTTAACAGTAGCGGGTCCCGTCGTTATACCCGAATGACTTTTCCACGCGCTTAAAAGGCCCGTAAAGACGTGCGTCGCACAACTATAATTTTCCCGATAAAATTAAACTTAAGCGAGGAACCAATTGACATGCGGAATTAGTTTCCTTAGGCGTAGATGCTTCTTCGCGACCTTGTAGATCTTCAAGCCTCACGGCGACGACCGCGATAGCAGTTGTTCTGGGTCATATAATTCTTAAAAGCAAAAACAAGAAGAATGTGGATGTCTAGTAGTATAAAAGCACGGAATTATCGCCTTGTAATAACAGATATCTTGGAAATCAGCATCACCAAGAGTTCTCCTCGTATAGCGAAACAAAAATCCACACTCTTTTTTCCTGCTTTAGCTTCAAGCAGACGACGGGCTATCCCATTCATTCATCTGTTCATCCATTCGTTCAAATCGATTTCGATTATCACCCTTCTTTTGTCAATATGAGGAGCACTCTCTGTCTCTTTATGTTCGCAGCCATTGCGGCATCTATGCCCCAAAGCGTTACCGATTCTGGTTCCCTTGAGAAACGGGTATGTTATTCTACATATACAACATACCCCTGCGTGCAAAACATATATGTCTGAGCTATCTTAGTAGTTGTTAATTTGTTACTCGAGACTTCTTAACGCAAGTAATTGGTTATGGGAGCTAACCTCGAGGCCTCTTTATCGATTTGCAGAAGTCAGTACCAATAGGACCTATAAGGTGCTCCCTCCGCAAGCCATGCGTTGATGGCATGTCCTGTGTTGGCGAACGCCATTTCAAGGGCTCATCCGACGGTATCTGTGTCATGTCGAAGATCCCATGCGGTGGTGGTGATGGTAAATGTTCTAACAGCGGCGGTACAAATGAATGTGTTGGTCGTTCCAACCTCTCGTTGTGCCCGGCCGATACATCCCAATGTGGTTATTGCGTCCTAGAGATGCATGTCAACCTCGCGGGAAAGCAGGAGTGGGGACAGGAAACTAGGTGTCGCAGCTTCGGTCCTGCGTGTTTTTCGGACCCTGAGAAGGGTAGCAGTTTCAACCAGTGCCTGAGCGCGGAAGCGGTACAGGAACTTGATATCTGCCCTGAGTGGTTCCTCGACAGCAAGTGCGATAAAAACAAATGCGCCGACGCTAAGGATAAATGTATGGGCATGCTATCCGAGGATATAACCTACAAGGTTTGCATACCAGCCGTGGTGGTTGAGAAGTTGGAGTCAAAGGCCTCGAGCTCGACCAAAGACACAACTCCCACCAAGGCCCCGACCTGCAAGTCACTTACACGCACAGTCACCGAGGTGCAAAAAGTCACGAAAACAATTACGCAAAAACCTATCTACAAGACAACGACTAAAACTGTTGTCAAAACGGTGACTGTAAAGGGTTCACAGGGTGGTAGGTATAGAAATGATGACGGCTACTGATTAGTGGCTGAACGCTCGGATATTAGCTCAAGTCGACCTATCAAACTGGACCGTTTAGGGATAGGGATTGGTTGAATTCTCTCTTGTGCAAATGGATCATATATCGGTACCAGTTCGAAGGTTTTTGTTACATCTTAGTTCGCTTTGAAAAACTTTGTAGCTCTAGAACATATGACATATATAGCTAGTCCTCCAATAAAACATATAAACCACAACCCTATGATCCAATTCTTGAATAGGATAATTTACCTTACAATTTTTTCCATACTTGGCCCCGCTCTAGATTTAATTAGCTGGGCTATTGAGTTGCCTTGGATCGATCCAGATCTCAGTCTTAGCTATAAATCGGTATCTGTAACCTTCCCTGCGATATTTTATGCGCAATACCGATAACCAGTCAGGATCCTCGTCAATCTAGTCCGCTTAACGGGGTTTGAGAAACAAAATACCAGACTGGTCCAGGTACCCTGTCCCGGACGGCGCTGGAGCGTTGCGGTTAAAGGTTGGAACAACCGCATGCACTACTAGGCCGGGTGAGACCTGTTGCAGCGACGGGGCAGTGCCAGCCACGGTTACACAGCCCACCTTCAGCTTCGCGGAATTTTCCAACAATGTACTTACAGAGTATGTTAAAAGCTATAACGTCGCCCCGTTAAATATAATTATAAACACACCTCATCATAGACCTTCGACACCCACGTGCGGATTTTCTGATCGTTTATTCGTGAAATAACCCCAATTGATTACGTTACGCAGTTCATGATAACGCAAAGCGCACAGACTTTACCAACTTCGACCTAGAGCTAGCGAATTGAATGTCAGATGTATCGAAATATACGGGTGCCAGAATGAGGGGTAAATATCGGCCGCCTCGTAGCCGTCTAGATACTGATAATTTGCAACGAGAGCCTAAGAAGGCTTCTCTTCTAAGAAGTGGGGGTGAAGAGGGCGGATAGGTGAAAATTGGGAAGATATATAGCAGGCTTCTAGACCGACGATGCATCGCGATGTTTAAAAGAAAGTCCGTATATCCCATACCGCCAACCAAGCGCAATTTTAGTTGATACTACGATACCAAGCTTCCGATTTCAATAATGTATATGTCCATAGCTGTACGACAGCTAGTCCCAACGCCTGTATCACAATTCTATGTCTCTGACTGCCTTTCTACCTCAGAATTGCCAACCCCAACCCATAATGTGGGGGGGTTCGACCGTGGGGAATGCTACTTAGTGACAAAAGCCTGGTTGGAAAATAATGCAACCGGATTTTCTGATGCCTGTATGCGTATCCTCTTCAAGAATGCCTCGATCGAAAATCCCACCCCGACCATTGTGGGTTGCACCGCTTTTTGCGGAAAAAACCAAGGCTGGTACACCAAGCCAGATGCACTCGAGCGTGTCTTGACTTGGATCTTCCCTATATTCTTTCTTCTATTCAACCTCAACTTACCAGCGATTGGATGGGAGAAGTTCTTTGCCATAACACATGCTCTCGGGGACCCAATCGACAGCGTTTGGTCTCTGTTAGACAAAATGTACGCCTGGGACAAATGCTACGCCTTTGCCGAAGAGTTCGTTACAGAAGAAGAGAGCGTCGGCGGGAACCAAGTTGTTAAAAAAGCCGAAAGACTTGAACGGATTAAGATCATAGCGACTACTTTTGCGGGGATTGAAGAGATAGTAGGCCACGGTCCTGATTCTACAAGCGTATACTGGGAAATAGCTACGTCTTTGGGTTTAATGAAGACCACGAATTTTGACGAGTGGCGGAGAGCTGCAACAACGCTAGTAGACGATAGAACCAATGATTTTGTTAGGACCGGGTTAGCCATCTTCCTCTTTGCCTTCCAGTTTTTCTCGGAAGTGGTATTCGACTCGGACGATGTTCCCCCAGGAGGCAGGCTTGGTTCAGCCATGCTACTTTCTTGGCTTATCCCATTGATACTTATCAGTAATATCCTGGGAGGGGTTGCCTCACGTCGGACTTGTCTTCGAACTATCATCCGCTTGGTCGAAAATACACGGCGCAGTCAGGGTCTAGTATCAGGTCAAGCACTAGGGGACCAAAATGCTCGGGATTGGAACGACTACTTCGACAAACTTTATTCGGCTGGTGTGATCTATATCTCTCGTCCACACAAATTTCGAGTCACGCGGGAGGCTAATGGGAGAGAGAAAGCTTTCAGAATAGCTTTGCCGTTCTTCGTCACCCTCATAGTTATATTCGGGTTTATTCCCGCCTTTTATATCCATTGGATGGCGGCTCCGGACGGTTTTAGCTGTCGCCACTTCTGGATCATTGGAGTTTTCTTTGCATGGCTCATTAGCGCAGTTTTAACCGTTATACTGCAGTATTTCACAAGATACAATTACTGGGTATGGCTTATTATCCTTAAGGATTTTATAGTTGGATTTGGAAGCGTTGTCATGTTGTCGCTTTCCGTTGCCGGACTTTATAATTCATGTGTGTGCTGGAGCATGTCTCTTTTGATTGGGGAGGCATCGGCATATTTTCCACTCAATACAAAAGCGATTTATGCGCTATACGGAAGGACCATATATCGATATATGATTGTTTCATTTTTGTCTGCCCAGCTCTGCTTTGTCTTGATTGTTGTTATACTCTTTCGTCGCGGATTGTGGCTATGGCGCTATGGCGAGAAGCCTAAACGTGCTGTCTGGAACAGACTTGAAGGGTCATGGATTTTGGGTTTCTTGAGAACATCAGGTCAAAGATAAATATTGTAGGTATGATGTAATTGAATTGAATTCTAGCGATATACTTGGCTTTTCTTTGGCGATGACTTTCAATTTCCGGTCTTGTAGTAGAATGTGGTCAAAGTGGGTATGTTTAGAACCTGAAGTTACTTTTGTGCAATTGTGTGGGTATGCATCGTCAAAGTTTCTTTGGGGTTAAGAAAGGGATCCTAACATATGAATTTTGGACCCGGGTTCAAAAAAAAAAAAAAAAAGATGAAGTTAGAGACGTCCACACAGGGTACTAAGAATATCATATATTAGTCTTGTAGTTTATGATGATATATCACCCATCCTTTGGCTATGGCGGCCAAAATGTGTCGAAAAAATATATGATATGAACCGTGCAAATATATAGGTATATATTACAGCTTAAGCGAGGCATAAATGTGTTAAATTTTCATAATTATGCTCGACCATCAGCCTACCACTAATTTGCCCGCCCGCCTATCAAAGGCTGGAGAAAATCCAGACAGCCAAACAACTAACTAGACGGCTAGACAACCAAACAGCTAAGCGGCGAAAGGTTCAGGCTACTTCTTTTCTACTAATAAGTATAACTGTAGCTAATAATATACGCGTGTTAAATGGCCGGGTATATGGAATAATTACGAGTTAATATGCTGGATGTCTGGTTGTCTGGCTGTCTGAATTTTCTCTAGCCTCTGATAAGCTAGCGAACAAACTAGTGGTAGACTAATGGTCAAGCATAATTATGAAAATTTAACACACTTATGCCTCGCTTAAGCAGTAATATATATACATTTGCACGGTTCATATCATATATTTTTTCGACACATTCTAGCCACCATATTTGGCCGTATTAAAATACCACAAGATATAGCGTTGATTGATGGATGCTTCAGCTGAATTCAGGTTATAGTAATCTATATCCGACTGTAGTCCTGGCCCCATTGTGTCATACGGCCGACCCACCTTGCCAGCGAAGCGTCGTATACTACGAGACTACGGCCGACCATTCAACCCTTTCAAAAGTTTATAAAAGAAAATATGCCTTGTGGAGTGGTCAACAGCGTCTAGGACCGAGGCTACCTTGTGGACAACATGGTGGGTTTAAAAGGTTGCTAGCATAAGTTGACGAGGTTACGCAAACCCCTAGCCGACCGCGCTTCAGTCTGCCTCAAGGCCTACTACTTTCAGGCACATGTACTAGTACAATGTCATATGATCATCAGTAGGCTCGTCCAGTTTACAACTCTATGCACACGAGTACATCCCAGGGACAGTGAAAACCTCCAATCCCATCTTGATTTGAAGACTTAGTATAAAAAAGTAATGCATATGGCTGTCTTATTGTCATTTACATACATCGCGATATCGATCATAATGCTATTTGCGTCCAATCTTCTCCGCTCTCAACTTTATCGCAAATCCGCCTAATTATAATTTTAGTGCCCTCGACTTTTCCACGTTCTTGGTTTTCCAAAGGAACCAATGCCTCCGCTATCTCGATCCTCTCCTTCGCATTCGTCAAGTCTACAAAATTCTGGCCCCGACTAAACCTTATCAGATAGAAGAAAGCTAAATCTGCCGCCGTGCTACCGTAACTGAACCCCATCCCCTCTAGCTCATCCAGGATACCTGTCTCTCCGTTTCCAGCAATTTCCAGGCATTCTTCAAATTTTGCTATAGCCTTATCAAGGTCATTCCCCGTTTGTGAAATAGATACCCGGTCGCCGTACAGATTGGCCAGTTCTGTGTATATTGAAAATAAAGTAGCTCTCTTAAGGGTATCCTTCACGGGTTCAAGTCTCTCAAGTGCGTTAATAGCTTCATCAAGATCACCCTGGTCGTCAAAAAGCTTCCACTTTTGCTTATACCAAATACCCAGTTTGTATATCCAGTATGTATACTTTTCGTCATCCTCCCCGATCAAATAAGTTAACTGTTCGAGAAATACTATCGCTTTGTTCAGATCGTCCAGATCCTCGTACTTTTCATATCTTTCATCTAATCTGGCAACCAAAACCTGTAGTCGCTCGGCGAGTAGGAAGTCACCATCTTCCGTTGAAAGGACGGATTCTTCTGCATATCGAATTGACGTTTCGAGGTCAGAAAACGAAGGGTTAAATATGTATCTGTGCCACAATGCGGAGCCTAGATCTGCCAGCCGCTGCGCCCGCCTTGGATGATCTTCAGGTAGGATGAGTAACGCTTGTTCTGCCCACATTATCCCGGTGTCCAAGTCGTCTTGGTCATTAAGGAGGTTAAACCGTGCAACAAGAGCTTCGCTTAGTGTAGCCAGAACATCGGTACGGTCCGGAGAATCTTCTGGTAGGTTCTCGAGAGCTTCTTCGGCCTTTTGAACTGCATCAATGGTACGACTTGAGTCAAGACGGCCCTCTATTAAGGACCAGAGATTCTCGGTATTACTCCGGAGGCTGCCGATGTCGACCCTATGCACAAAATTCTGGCCTGTTGAAGATGACTTGGAGTCACTAAGGTTGGATAGAAAGTTCCTGATTTCAATTAATAGCTCGTGGGCCTTTAGGAACATCTCTGGGTTTTCGTCGGATTGAAGAATATAAGCTGCAGCTAGGAAATACTTAGCTTCAAAAACGCTGGTGGTTTCTTTTCCGTAGAATTCTTCCGCTTTATGAACTAGTTCTTCGAGTAATCGCTCTGCCTCTTCGAACTTTTGATTCTTCATGTATACTTGAGCGAGCTTCAGCATAGCTAATAGGACGAGTTCCGTTTTCCCTCCTATTCGAGCCCCAGCCCTAAATACCTCAAGTAGCTTCTTCCATGGTAATTCAGTCAACTCTTCCATGTCGTTGGCAGAATATCCTTTAATCAAATCCATCAAAATCTCCATCGAAAATCTATGATGCTCCAGCTGCGTACGTGATATTGCCATTCGAATGTCTACTATCTGGAAGGTAACATCCTCAGCTTCTTTCCAGCAAAGCTTTTCAATTAGAACCTTGGCCAGGCGCTCCATGCTTCTCAAGGTGAGTGGGTTATCCGGGCCTAAGAAATCCCGCTGAATACCAACGATGCTGATAAGTAACGACTCCGCATCATCCCAACGTCCGCATTCGGTGTAAAGGTGGCTGAGGGCAAGTAGATCCCTGAGGGTATCTTCGTGCTCCAGGCTCAAAATAGAAGTTTTCGCCTCCAAGCTTTCCACCACAGCTTTGATATGATCTTCCATTCTTTTCGGATTCTCCGGTGTGATCGTGATCTTTAACGCTTCGCCAATAATCAATGGCTTATTCTTGTACCTTCCGTGGAAATTCATTTTGATTCCATGCACCCCACTCATCCATCCAGGTTTTAACCACTTATCTGGACCGTCGTAAATATATCCGATCATTCTGTAGAGTTGGTAGCGAATATTTTCCATCAAGACTATTATTTCGCCAGTACCCCGTAGGCCAAGTTCATCCTCGTCAATATCCTCGGATCTCTCTTGGTTAAATATTGCACTAACAACCGGCGCTGGGATTGAGGTTTCGCCGCGGGATTTTAAATAGGCGCTATAGTGGGTTTTTTCGTTTGCGGCATAATAAAGCGAGAGGGAATCTGCGGCCATCATTTTGACAATTTCATCAAGTGACTCTTGTGACCTGTTGGAAATATGGAGCCATTTAACCGACTCGTCTTTGTCAATGCTAGTGCCAAAGCCGATATAGTAGGATAATGCGAGATCATAGGCCGCCTTTTGCACACTTGCTGAGTTTGGTCCATTTTGCGCGCGACTCTTAAGGGACTCGAATATGGATTTTCGGACCTCCTCCCCGCAAAAACGAAGTTGGGAGAGCATTTTCACTAACTAGTCTTCTATTAGCCAACATTCATCGTCGCTAAAAGAGAACTTTGGGCAAAAGGGCAATTCTGTACATCAAATTCAGCATATGTCATCAAAATCGAAGATCTCCCGTACTCTTGGTGTATTGGTTGTGTCGTCCTGCCATGATAACATTAGAAATAGTCCATTTAAATAATTAGGTAGTATCGATGAGTATGCATATGCATCTGTGCTGTGAAGCTGTGAAAGCCAGCGTTATTATTACCTCTTGAAACCAAAAGGTAATCCCAGGTTATCCAAAGGTGCCTTTAAGTCTCTCTTGTTTCGGTCCCTCGCCAATGTCAATTCGAACAACGAAGTAACAGCGAGAGATTCGGTACTATTGCCCTCTACGTATCTCCAGACCGAATGTGTCACCTTTTCAATGAGATTCGGATCTCTCTTCAATATAGCGAATTCTTCCATATCCGGGCCGAATTTCTGGGGCTCTTTTGTTGGTAATCTGTCATAACAGAGAAGCCATGCACAAATAAGTCCGTATGAGAATATGTCTGCTGATTTGCCTTGTTCAAATGTTACCCGAGAGTTTTCTTCGACTTCTGGAGCAGTCCAGGGCCAGGAACGAGCGAGTGTTATCTCCAGTGTTTCATTGCCCTGGGCAAAAACTGAAGAGTAACCGAAATCGGTGACCTTTGCGAGAAATTTCTGGTCTTCGTCTTGGAATATCAAGATATTTTCTGGTTTTAAGTCGCCATGTATACAATCTATGATAATATTAGGGACAATACCGTATTAGATTTAGGGTCATATTGAGGACTGACACCATGAATGCATTAACAGAATAGCCTGGCCAATTTCCCAGCAAAGCCTCACCCTGTCCTCAAAAGACAGGCGTTTCCCTTCCTCGGTTCTCATAAATTGCCTAAGATCCCCATGTTTCGACATTCTAAAAAGGAGCACCGGCCAGGCTTCGTCGGATATCACATCAAAAGCGATGCCTTCCATGCTATTAATATTGGGATGGTGCCGCACAACCGGATGGCCAAGAATATAAGCCTCCGATAAAAGTCCTTGATATGCCATATCTCTATCTTGGTGCCTGGCGCCCTCCGCCTGAAATCTTTTCACCACATATCTTAACTCATTTTCGACACCATTGCCGTATACAAGCGAAACTGTGGCCGCTTGTGTTATTTTCGCGGTACCACCGAGACCGACCTCGCTGGCTGGATTCCAGTTGAAAGGGATAAGGGATAGACGACGATGCTGAGCGACGGCAAGGAAGTCGATGATGTCGTAGGAGCGTGTATAGTTCCCGATGGAGGCAGAGCTAGAGAAAGTACCGCGGCTAAAGAAACTCGTAAGTCCGCTCGAAGCGCTCGGATCATATGCATAATCCGCGGAAATACTTGAAGTAGTGTTTGATCGGCTTATTTCTCCAGTGCTAACTTCCTCCCAAGAATCGCATATACTAGTGTCATCTTTGACTGATTCGCTACCTAAAACTAAAATATCCTGAGATATACTCGAGGTGGATAGTGTTTCGGCTAACTCGACAACGTCCAAACTTTGGTCGGTAAACGTCCTTCGCAGAGCCCCTATACTGACGCTGTCTTTATTTTCCATTGTATATATAAACCGATAAATTGCAACCAGATGTCGGGTCAATCTTCAAACTGTCGTTATGAATTACAGATTGAAAGTGGAGGATATACGGGAACATAAATTGAGGGTTTAAACGTTTTTGGGGATCCTTCCTGGCGTTAGCAGACAAAGAGGGGAGGGGTATAAATCACACAAGTATGCATACTCTACATCCGGACCCACGAGGCGAGTTTAGGCCTTTGATGCGCAACTCCGCGTATTTGCCAAGATTGCATTGCAATCGAAGCCTATTTTGTTACTACGTATATGCAATGTGTGGGGCAATGTTACATAATTAGCGAATTATCCCGGTCTGATCCATTTGTTTGTGTAGTATTCAATGATACTGTATTTATCAGTACGTACTGGAAAGTTTTAGAGACAATGACAACAAGATTGTAATGGAGCAAAGCTTGGTCTCGGGCTTCGCGTTGAATGAAAGAGCCATTCTCCCCTTAGAAATCATTTTGCAAGCTATTTTAGAATAATATTCCCGGGATAGCTTCGAAGTAGATTACTTGTCAACCAGCCCAGATACGCCATGACTACAAAAATATATCTTGTAGAGATAATAGTGAAAAGAAAAATGATTAAATAAAACTCTAATCTAAGATCAAGTCTTAGGAGCGATAACGGTAGCAGTAGTTTTACTGTGAACTTGTGTATCATTTATGGGGCGAGCTAACTCCTATCTCGGGGTCCATTAAAATTCAGGATAGCAGTAATCAAAATGTCCATAACCCTAAGATAACTTAATTGGATTATTATGTGTTG
Source organism: Orbilia blumenaviensis (assembly GCA_036872755.1). Classification (NCBI taxonomy): domain Eukaryota; kingdom Fungi; phylum Ascomycota; class Orbiliomycetes; order Orbiliales; family Orbiliaceae; genus Orbilia; species Orbilia blumenaviensis. Next base: position 1,135,006 of record JAVHNS010000014.1, read on the forward strand.
CGTGTCGTCCAATCGCCTGCTTCCATTTCTGGCCAACGTCACACGAAGCTTCATGACGACGAGCCTCCAAACGCCTGCAACCTCCACCATCTTGAACGCAAACCTCCCTTCCTCCCCCCTCCTTCCCCCCCTCCACCCCGAGTTCGCTGACACCACTACCTCCCATAATGGCGCAGGTGGTTGGCCAACAGATCCTCCGGGATCCGGCATTATTGTATGTACTCCCGAGTCCGTATTTACGACACTCGTGTCAGCATTAACGGCGTCCCGAACGGTATAGCTATTGGATTTTGTTCCCAATTACGATTGTTATGGTATTTTACCCATGACCCAAGCATTTTACACGTCGGAGTATCATCTACTTACAATATATAGATCTTAACTGGTGTTCTCCGTCATTATGCCACCTTGCTTCTCCAATCTGCTCCGAAGCCTCTCGAAGCTAAAGCAATCCGCGAACAGTATGTCTACATACCACCTGTGCAACTCCGCGCTCACCTTCCTAACGCCCGTTTCTCTTTAGGAAAAACTACCTCCACGGTATCAACCTACGTAACAACGCGAACCAAATCCCACTCTCCTCGTTCGCCTCCCGTAAAAGCTACCTAGTTCAAGCGTTCCAATCCGGCAGTTTCCTAAAGGACCCCGATGCCAAGAATAAACCCCCAGCAAATCCTATGTCCGACCCTAATGGCATGGATGCGATGATGAACATGATGAAGGGGAATATGATGATGATTGTGCCACAAACGGTAATTATGGGATGGATCAATGCGTTTTTCAGCGGATTCGTCATTAGTATGTGTCCCTCGAGTGTGGGAGTTATGGGAGAGTCTGTCTATTGGAATTTAAAGGCTAACGATATGTTTTTCTCTTATGACAGTGAAACTTCCGTTCCCGTTGACGATTCGATTCAAGTCTATGCTTCAGAGCGGAGTTATGACGAGGGATATGGACGTTAGATGGGTGTCTTCTCTTTCATGGTATTTCTTGTGTTTGTTTGGCTTAAGATCGGTGTTTACCTTTATTTTGGGAAATGACAATGGTATGCTTCTCCCCATCAAACAATCACCGCGAGGTGCCATACTAATTTATTATAAGCGGCCGATCAAACGATGGCCCAGGTACAGCAGATGAACCCACAAGCGAATACACAGCAGCTTTTTGGGCCCGGTCAAGATCCGGCAAAGATGTACCTCGCAGAGGCGGAGAACTTGGAGGTTATGGTCCAGCACGAGTTTGTATTAGACGGGATTGAGGATCGGATATTAGCAAGGGTGTAAATTGGTCGAACTGGAGCTGGATGCATTCGAAATAGAACACGGAGGGGTTTATCAACAAAAACGGCTCTCCCCAAAGTATTTAAGGGCGTGACGATACAGCTCATGATACGGCCGCGAAATTTACGGAACAAAGGTGATAATATGTAACCAGACAGCTTTTGATTCCATAAAAATGATAATATTAAGAATACTATTGGCATCTACGCACTTTTTCACGCATAACTTTGGCGCTTTTTTGGTATTTAATAGATCACACCTTCTTTCCCTTCCTCCTAACACTTCCTTTCCCACTCCCTACCTCAACACCTGTCATCTCTTCTTGGACCTGTCTCCCGCTCGCTGTCACAACCCCGCTATCCAACTCCTTTGGTACATCCTCATTCTCCAAAATCCAGGGTATCGAAGCGCCCAACCACCCTTCAAAAGGCTTCTTAACGAAAAAACCCTTGTCATCAATCCAATTCATGAATGGGCCCTCAACATCTCTAACCCTCATAATATTCTTCCCATCGACCACTTGAGTCTGCATAATCTTCAGCCTGTACGTCGGATCATGCTTTGTGACCTTTGAACTGATGGTTAAGGATACCGGTGCGGTTTTATGCTTTCCAACATAGATTGTTGACGATTCGAAGAAGTAGAGCCAAATGGTCAGAGCGGTATTGAGGGTGAAGTAGGCGATGCAGGCGTATAGAGTAAAAGTTTTGGTCTTCTCGAAGCCCTGGGTGTAATCGAGGTAGAAGGTTGCGCCAGCGATGAGGCACGCCGCGGTGGAAATCGATAGACGGACGTCGGTAAGCGTGTGGGATTGAGAGAAGGATTTGGTTTTTAAGTACTATAACTTGGCGTTAGATATATTCGATACCCAATTATACCGGGATGGTACAACATACGGCCGCGACAGCATCATCGGATGTGTTTTTGAGATCTAGTGTGAGATAAGACGTTAGGCCAAGGGAGCTCAACAACGTGCCTTTTGAAGGCTTACGATTAAGACAACGGAGAGAAACAACATACCAGGCAAAGAGTAAGGGCAGATCTTGGTGGGTTCCGCCATCTCGTATTCCTAAACAGCTGTTTCTTTGCCTTCTGGTGCAGAATTGATGGTGGGGAACGGTGTCGTGAGAGAATTGGTGATATCAAGTCCGCCCTTCGAGCTAGCGCGAGGGAAGCTGCGCGGTGGTGACCAGTTGTGGACAGGTGTTAATCACCGCAACACATTTGCAAGGATATATATGTGTAAATTGCAACAAAGTGTTGATTACTGTCGGTGTCTATGCGCGATAGCAGTTATGACGATACTATCGCCTATGAGCATACCTATAATGATCATGTACTTCACAGTTAATTTGGCTCATTGGTAAGAAAGGGTACGAAATAACTGGATCCTATTTTTTAATTCCCAAAAAACAACATGTCTTGTCAAAAGCATCGATAGAAAAAAGCCATATTAAGTCCAGTCGTGCGTGAGGAGTTCCAGCTAGTTAGGTAATCAAAGTGGAACAAATACTAATTAGCTACTTGCTATGCTAAGAATATAGATACATTCAAAGTTCAACAGAGGTAAAGGAAACATGGAACCTGGTAAGAAAGTATTTTGACACGGGCCACTCTGTGAAGGCTGGTGTACGGGACCATTTCAGCCCTAATTCTGCTTTTTTTTCGTATGGTATCCCACGAACTCTGGTGCAACCAGTAGAACTCCTACCACCGCCACTGCAAACATTGGCGGGGTAAAGGCATTCTGTAGATCTCCAGGGTGGTAGATTAACCATGGTACCATAAATGCTATGGATCCAATCATAATAGCTAACATCATAAGCCAAAACTTCCACACACATAACCCTTCTTCAGCGTAAAGACCCCAAGCTTCATCCGGAGGGTCAGGATTGCCAACGATCCGTTTTGGAATGAATTTCAGATACTTCTCGGTCAAAGATGCACACCCAGGATATTGATAAAAGTAAAGCATAACATCAGGAGGAATTGGGGGTTCAAAGGGCAAAGAACCCGGTATGTATCCCGTTGGGTAGTCAATCTCGTATTCCTGGTGGTCCGGGGTGGGAATCTGATCTGTCTCGGAGCAGCTGACTTGGGTTTGATAAAACGGTTGAAACTAGAAAAGTCAAAATCAGGATATTCCTTGAAGTTTGGGTACCATCCCTCTTTGAAGTATCCATTATTTAGAACGAGTGTTTATCAGACTTACTTTCACAAATCGGAACCTCGCCACCGCTCGTAAGGATATCCACCCGAATTTACCCCGCAAGGTCCGATAGGCTCGACCCATGTGTCGAAAGAAGTCTTGGTCGTGAGAGCCTACCACACTTATTGGTCCATATACAGCCTGCTTATCGATAAGGCGTCTGCAGCAGAGGAAAACATTTCTGGGCCCCCCGACTACCGCTAGCGGCCGTGGGAAAAGCCGATATATTCTGAAAATTATCTTTAAGGCAAGCCAAGAAGCTCCGTCGATGAGTTTATTGGGGGCCCTACTAAGGAGGTTTTGGGCAGTAGTGCCGAATGACTGAAGGTTGAATCTTCCGGATTTGGAAGAGTTACCATTATCATTCTCCATCGGTCTTGGGGAATCATTCCCAAAAACATGATCAAGGTACTTTTCGAAGTCTGGGTACGGGTCAACCGCAGGTCGTGCACGAGCGCCAGTAACTGTATATTAATTTATACTTAATTTAGCTTTGGCTATATCCCACAAATTTTATACGCTCACTAATTCGTGTGTATGCATACGTGGCAGGGTAAAACTATTTGCCTTGGATTGAGACAGAATATGCTGCCAAGGAATACACTGAGGCATCGGAAGGGTAAAACTTCGACCACAATCCTAGTAACGGTCAATAACCCATAGCTCTGCGCGTTAGTTTTATGTTTATGAGCAATAGGCCTATATGTGTATGTTTATACTCGAGTATAATTCAACACTTATGTTAAAGTATAATTGAATGCTAAACAGAGGAAGCAGGAGTGGTGCTGGACTCACACATTTACACCGAAGGAGAACGAAATCAGGCTCACATGTCCTAACAGGATAGTACCAACCGGTCCAGATTAATTGCAGAGGAGACACTTCTTCCAGCCAGAGGCAAACCTTATTAAGAATACTTTCTTGCTCTGCTGACGATACTATCTCCCACTTTTTTTCATGGCCTGGCCCTCCTTTGAGTCCTCTTAGATGATAGAAACCACATAAAATTTGGTAAGTAGAATGACTCTTGGGATAATTATTGGAAATCCCGAACAAATTGTTGACGATCGACTCGTTTGTTCTCCTTGGTAGCTTGGGATAAGATCCTAGATCTGTGTCCGGAATTTTCTTTATAGTACTTGCTAGGTCCTGGTTGGGTGTATGAAAAATCCCGAATTCTAGGAGAATATTTGTAGTCCGCCTAGCGATGATATATTCGCGGGAATCCTCATTGCTAAGCTCCCAACCCGACTGATCAGGTCGCGTTATGACGCCAGTATGTTTTTCGTCAAACAGACCCTGCTGTAGACTATAGGGACCACAGACCCGGAAGAGTAAGTCCTCATCAGAAGTGAAACCCAGAGTGCAACATGTCGATACGGATAGGCACCCTACAGCGAACGAATGGCCGAAGAGACTATCGACGATGCCGGAAAGTTCTTCGTGGGTGGACCAGAGATAGTCTATTCGCTCCCTATACGTGACCACGCTTCCCCGTGAAACAAAACAAGCCACAGCAATTTGAAATATATCCGTGATTACTCTCTGAAGAAATATCAAGTGGTGGAAATCCTTTATATGTGGGAGTGGTGGCTCCACGATATCCACGCCTCGGCATTGATATAAACTCCGAACTGAACAACTGATTTGGGGTATTACCATATGGGAAAGAAACTGCATAAAGCTCTTCTGTCCAGAAAGTTGGAAATTGATCCTACGTATGAGTAGTTGTCGTACCCTGGATAGAATTTCCGGGTCGTGGGACATCGTTACTCCCTCTCTGAATGGTCTTACACCGTTGGTTTCAAGATAGGCCAAAATATAAACACCTATCAGTTGCTCCAGGTCGAAGCACCGCTTGAAAGAAAGTATACTCGCTCGCACAGACAGAGAGCATTGGAGAAGACTAACCACATCCGTGCCCGATAAGTATTGAATTAAACCAACATATGAATCGCCTGACATAGTTTCGAAGTGGGACTGATTCTTGCTCATGCTGGGGTGCACCACTGGCTTAGAGATCGTGGTACTACCATACAAGAAAAATCTGAGCAAAAGGCGGGGCACAGAAGACCTAGATCAATGCAAATTAACTAAGCCAAACAAGACTCAGCCGTAACAGCAATTTTGAAATTTCAAGTACGCGGAATATGTCGCAACCCCGCTACTCAAATGGACTGGATCCTGGAGAGTAATTGGAAAAGAAATGTTTGGGCTCATAAGCTATGTGCTGCGCAAGCATGAATATCCGCAAAAGCCGACGGTTTTGTTTGCGCGTTTACAGGTCACATTGCACTTGTGGCGGGAAGGCCGTTTTTAACATGGGTAAAATTAAAACTCGGGGAACCAACCCGCAAGCCTCTTTAAATTCACGGGCCTCAGTTCTGCGCATAATGGATGACAAATCGTTATATTTTTATATTATTCTAATGAAGACCCAAGATTTCAATATCAAAACGCCAAAACCACTCGCCCAATATTTCCATTATGTATCACAAAAAGCCTTCTATATGCACAGCCGATTCCATCGATCAAAGTCGTGTCGGCGCAAGACATGATTTATACCTGTTAGTAATGATAGATATCGAAGATTTTCTTATATATATATTTTTTTTCCTTTTGTTTTTCAGGCTGTAGCGCCGAAAAACAGATGCTCAACATCATCTAGCGGGACCTTAATCCATTCCCCGTCGTCCTCTTCCTTCTTGACCCTCTCCTTTTCACTTCCCAACCATCCCTTCAACTCTGGCTTTGGCTTACAATCCTTTCCATACTTCTCCTTCAAGGCCTTTAGTGTGGCCAATACCTTAACCTCACTGTCCAAGTCCCCATTTCCATCCCCGTTTTTCCTTCCTACTAGGTCGCCTTGGAAGATTTCGCACCACCCGCTCAAATCATCCATTGATTTGATAACATTCTGTGATCCAGTCTTAACGCCAGATTTAACCTCCATTTCCCTCATGTTCATATCCAAAAACTCATCTTGGAGGAACGCAGCGATCTTACCACGAAGTGGTAGATCGTTTGTCGCTGTGTACACTTTTTCAAGAGCTCCCAATCCGTTAAGGGCGACGAAGTCCTGCTTCCCATTGTGGATCCTGACGGTTCTGGATAGTGCGAACATCAACCTTCGGTTCAAGATCATATCCTGGTTCTTGAGTAAGGCGTTCAGAAGAGGTTCTAACACCACATCCTTTGTAGCGGTCCCAAAGAGTTTCTTAACACGGGAGAGCGCTACGGCGTTATTCTGTAAGGAGTTTCCCAAGGTAATCGCCGCCGAAGAACGGATAGATGATGCGTACTCCGGGGAAGTGATGATATTGATAAGTTTTTGTACAGAGATCTCGATGAGTTTGACGCCGTATTCTGGTTCGTGTGACATATCTGAAAGTGTCTGAAGGGCCTCGATGAGAGATGCTGCCTGAGGTGCAGATTCCTTGAGTACTGAGGCCGCATTGTTGAATGTTTCCCAGTCAGAATTTGTAAGATGCGGATTTGGCTTGAGGTTCTCTGGTTCCGGAGGGATATGTTGAACTGGCGGGGGAGCGTCGGTTTCGTTGGAGTTTAGACCGGGGTTTAGGACTGATGGTTGGTCGATATTCTGGTCTGGAACGACGACGAGGTCGGAATACTCCATTCCAGCCTGTAGTTCGGCCTTCTTGTCCTTTTCGACATAGACGGCGGTTCCTTCATCTTCAGTTGGATCAATTATTTTTGCTTCCCGGCCGCCGGTTCCGATATTCAGTCGCACGTGGAGGCCAGGTGGGATGACTTGGTCTATCTCGACAGGGAGGAAGGTGGTAGTCGGGACGAAGACCTTCGGGTAACATTCTTTACCCGGATGGCAGATCATTTCTACGGGGGTCGGGGCCGGGGAAGGGCTGTCAGAGCCGCCATCGCCATTTGAGGGAACAGCAAAGGCGGAGTTGAAGAGAAGACAGAGGATCCAGATGGCGAGGACGGCGATGCGGTTGAGGGACTGCATCTTTTTCATCTTTTATTTGTATGGGCAGATGAATTTGGATCTCAAGGGGAATCAAAATTTATTCCTATAGCTAAAGGGTATCATGGGAGGGCTCGAGAGGGGCAGATTGGAGGGGTTGGAAGGAGGGGCGCGCTGATTTGTGCTGGTTTCCCTTTGCAGGTATAAACTCTTTATAACAGACTCCAGGTCTGACCAACGAGACCAGGTCTGAAAGGTAAACGTGGAAGTTATTGGGGAAGAAGATGAGGGGTGAGGAATTTGAGTCACTGTCAATTAAGATTAAGTCATATCAGTCATTTGCATCGAAGAATGAGGAAGTCCAGGGAAGTGGCCAGTTTTCATGAAGATGCTGCCGATATGATAAAAGTAATATTGCCCTCTCCGCCGTGCTGAGTGTGGAAGGCCAAGCTTGAAGGCGAACGGTGGACTGGCCGGGTTTGAGTTGTGGCCACAGTTGTGGTTGTGGGTTGTGGTTGTGATTCGGTTGTTGGCGTTGCATTGTGTTGGCTGTGCTGGTTGCCGCCGCGATGCCGCAATGCCTCACGCACCAGGACACTCACCCCACTAAGCTCAGAATCCTCCGTTTAATTTCACGACTCTGGACTGTACAATTGATTATTGATGAGTCTTGCAATGCGGTGCAGCTAATGATCGTAGCGACGGGATATTCCTACGTGCTTATGCACGAAATATCTTGACCATATGACCCAATCCGCGAATACATATATTTATGTATGCTTGTTGTAAAACAGCTTGTTGGCCCCATACCCAACCTCAAGATCTTTATCTCTATCTAGATTTCTCATGCTGGTGACGAGATACAAAGGTTGTGTCCCTAATCAATTCAGCCATAGCCTTATGTCATCATAAAAAGTAAGACATAAAAAACAAAGTATTCTCGCCTGCTATCGCGATCGATGTGTGGAATTTTTAAACTAGTTTCATGATGTATAAGACTCCCCATTTGAGATTAGCACCGATCGAGATCGATTTCCAACTGCAAATTCGGTTGGCGGAACCAGAAAATCGCAGTAATATGTAATGCAATACCGGTGACAACTCGATATTCTTTCTTCCTAGATCTGGTTCGCGATTCACACCACTCCTTAAATTCTAGTTTAGGGGCACATTACAGCGAACATAAATACGTAGGTGAAAAGATTGATATTACGAACGATACAGGTGAATCTATCCATGCGCTCCAGAATACAGTAATATACTAAATCAAATAAGAACTCTGGGGGAGGTTGCAGTAATCGAACCAGTCAAATTTCAAATCTTCCAAGTATATACTAATTCGACCTTAACAAAAATAGAGTACCGTGTAAGAGACCTTCTACTATTGATTCGACCGTATCAATTAGATATCTAGTTCCCATCAACTAAGGCTCTAATGCTAGTAGAATTAACGACCACCCCTGACAGCACTGGTTCCGTCATCTGGCCCTGGCAAGCCTTCGTCATCCCCAGGTTCGCGATATTGACCCTGCGGTTTGGCACCACGCGTTCGTGATTCGACAATGTTACTAGGATCGATAGCTTCAGCCTCGTCCCGAGCTATATGTTTATATGCAAATGTAAGCGATTGGGCCCACTAACTAGCATTTTCCCACGGCGGGTGTAGGTAGGATAGTGCATTTACATACCTAACTGAAGGTCACTATCTGCGGTAGTCGGGTCGACTCCAGAAATATCTTTGTCGTCGACGACAGGAACTGGATAGCCATCTGCTGAACGATATTCTTTTGCACTGGCGTCAGATACGTCGTTTTCGGGTTTGAATTCAGAATCCGACATATTTGTAATTTGAAATATATGAAATTTGGTTGGGAAACTAGCTTCGCAGTAGTATAATGGATGTTTAACGTTATATCCTTTAATTTTGAGAACTCATAATAATGTAGATTCGGGATTGATACTTTTTGAAGGCCTCTATATATAAAAATTGGGCTCGCCCTCCCTGAAGTCGACGCTTTATACAGTTGGTAATGATGCTGTTGACTACGTCAATTGGAATCAAAAATAGTTGACGTCAGTATCTGGATAGCGGATCCAACATCATCATTGACATCAAGAGTCTTGACAACTTCGCTGTTTGCAATGCAATGACCTAGGTCAAGGCCCCTTCTATTCGGAGAAGCAACATAAACTTAACTAAACATATACTAGTCAAACTAGAATTATCAATAACCATATTTCCTTTCACTACACCGCCTATTGAACATTACCACATATCTCACACTAATATCACTGTTAGTTTATTCACTGCGTAACATATCCTGTGGCAATTGGTAATTATATATGATGTGAGGATATTTGTATTTGGATCCTGTAAATTTCATATATGTTTTTGTTACCCTTTTTTAAAATAAAAAAATCTGCTCAAATATATGCTTAGATTCGCTCTGCCATGTGGAACAGCGGTAAAGAGCCGCAGCATACGAGGTCCACAAGGCTCAGGTGTGACCAGTTCGACTCGCTAGGACAAGAATGCTCAATTGTGTTGGCTCGTTGGATTCTCGAGGCTGGGACAATTGTGTCATGGCAGCGTAACTACAGCCCTAGAGAACGTACGGTATAGTGCCACAAAATTCAAATAAAAGGTATCAAATGGGGAACCGTTCAATCAGAGATAGTCTTCACTATTCATTTCGGGGCTTGATGGAACCCAAGCAAGGGCAACCACCTACCTAATCAATTGTTGGGCACTGCCAGGGAAATTCAAACCAAGACCTCCGTAAACTGGCAACGCAGACTGGCAAACCGTGGGATCGATGTCCCAAGTTCCAGGAGAAATATACTTGCATCTTGGTTTGAGCGTTAGCTAATGTCTACACGAAGGATGGCGCAACGGCTACACTTGCCACGGTTTGCTTAACTGCCAGAGACTGCCTTGCATTTGGAAGCTTCCAAGTCCCGGTCTCGTGCTAGACATGCAGGGGCACCGACCACCAACGGCCAGCGGGGTGGGACGATTAAGCTTATTTAATTTCGCCATTTGCCTGGACCCCGAGCTTAGCATTGGTCTTGGGCAAGGCCAACGTTTAACTAGCTCATAGAGTGTCGAACTTAGTCGCTTTGAAACTGGTGGAGGCGATATTACCCGGCGGGTTCCCGCGCTATCCTATTACAATGATAGATTAATAAGTAGTTAGTGACCAGAACTATCTAAAGTCGTAGTAGCACATACATCTGCTCGAACCCGCCTGCTGTCGGGGAAGAGAATAAAAAGGGTCCCTTCGGCTTCGTTTCCTGCCTTGAACGCTACTTAATTTTGATTACCTCGAGCCTGAACCAACATTGCTATATCCAATCCAACCCAACGACATCGAGAAATTAACATTATCACGCATCTCAATCAGATTAATTGGCCAAGCTTCGCTTTATTTATCTATATAATACCCATCGCGCATTGCATTGCATTGCATTGATTCTCCGCTGTTGTATTCTTACGTTTGCTGTGAGCTGAGCTGAGGTGCCATATATACTACCTAATAACACCATTTCCTCAAAACCCAATGCTTCACCAATCCCGGCCACTGCTTATCCTCCTCCTCCTATAGCGCCCGCGCCCGCCGACCACACTCCCAACATATCATCCTGTTCTCGGTTCCTTTCGGGCGATAACTAACATTTGCCCACCCTCCTCTCTTCATCTTTTTTCTTCTTTTCTTTTTATCTTTCTTTTTCTCTATTTGCTTCAATCACCGTGGGGGCGAGTTTGTATCCAGGGCTTTCTCGCTCAAACCAGCTATCCACGCTGCCTTCCAACAATACGTTTCCAAACTTACCACGACTCTAAAAAAAGAAGAAAGCCATGCGCCGTAGCGCCCGAATCGCCAGCAGCTCGCTCAAGACTGAATCTTCGTATACAGATTCCGAATCTGAGCCTCTCCACCGAAGTAATAGCAATTCCACTCGCAGCGGGACTCCCAAAACGCCAAAAACACCCGCCAGAACAACCACACGGGTCAGACGGTCGGTCTCCCCGCGCAAAAAGGAGGCTGCGACAATTACGGTAACTCCACCGGTTGAAATCAAGAGGGAGGTGAAGGAGGAAGAGGAAGACCTCGATACCTTCGCAACAACTACCGGAGCCGACGTCGGCAACGGAGTTGCGGTCGCTTCTACCACATCTGCTGCGACAAATCACGACATGCATTATAACGGGGATGCGGTATCAAATGGGGGCGCTCGAAAGTCCGTAGATTCCGAGACCGAATTCCTGCAGAAATCCGAGGAAGGACGGAGCAGCTACGACTACAACGGCCGCGCAAGTTCCGATGGCAATGGCAGCATCGATGAAATCAAATCTGTAGCATCCGGTGCGCTACAAGCCACAGTCCCGGAATGGTTCGGGTTGGCTATGATGATTAGTTTGATATTCGGAGGATGTTGTTCGAATGTTTTCGCACTAGAAGCGATTATTAAAGAGGCACCGGACTCGGGACATCTCATCACCTTCGCTCAATTCGTGCTCGTATCGATCGAAGGATTCATCGCGCATTTTGACTGGAATTCGCCGACATTATTGGTCAAGAATCAAATCCCAATCCGACGATGGCTGGGTGTTATCGTCTTATTCTTCTCAGTCAGTGTACTGAACAACTGGGCGTTTGAATATAATATCAGTGTCCCAATTCATATCATTCTCAGAAGCGGAGGCAGCATAACCACCATGTTAATTGGTGCCTGTCTCGGCAAGAGATTCAGTAAAGTTCAGATTCTATCCGTCCTGATCCTCACCGGCGGCATCATTGTCTCCGCCATGAGCAATGCCAAATCAATGGTAATTATGCCCCTTCTAAAACCTAATCTATAATCAAATTCTTACAGACTCCGTGTAGGGCGAATCCGAACAATCCCTTCCCCGTTTCCTTACCGGTCTCTCAATTCTTTTCGTCTCCCAAATCCTTGCAGCTCTAATGGGCGTATATATCGAGAACACCTACGCAAAATATGGCTCCAATTGGCGAGAAGGCCTTTTCTATACCCACGCCCTCTCTCTTCCTCTCTTTATCCCATTCGCTCAAAGCATCAAACTCCAATTCTACAGACTCTACTCTTCGGAACCTCTCCCACTGCCAGAGCTCCTCCCGTTCTTCTTCCCAGAAAACTTAAAGCAGGTCAAAATTCCCAAGCAATTATTCTACTTGGGAGTCAACGCTGTGACACAATATGTTTGCGTTAGAGGTGTCAACTTCCTCGCTGGCATGGCTACGGCGTTGACGGTTACTATCGTCTTGAACATCAGGAAACTTGTGAGTTTGCTATTAAGCATTTGGCTTTTTGGAAACCAACTGGGCGGCGGAGTTATTACTGGTGCTACTGTAGTCTTTGTTGGAGCTTTTGTCTACGGATTGGAAGGACAGAGGCAGGGGAGGATGAGAAGGGAGGCTATGGCGAGGAGAGAGGCGGAGAGGGCTATGGAAAGGAAGGAGTATACGAACTAGACACCCAGACGGCAATGCCGTGTTTTCATGCCCCATGAATTGGAGTTTTCTTTTTCCTTCATTTTGGATTCTTTCATTTTCTCGTCTTTCTCTTGTACATAATAGATGAATTCTTTGGTATGGTGTTTTAGAGGGAGGGCTTCATGAAAGACTTCTTTTCTTTGGATTTTTTATCGGTTTATTATTCTTTGGTAGCATTAATGAATGTATGAAGCATATAGATTTAGAAAATCTCGCAAGTCAAATGCAACAGTGCTAAAACTATTATACTCTCTAGTCTATCTCAAGCATACTACTATCGCCATCATTGCCTGATATTTAGATATACAAGGTAGTCGGTCACCTTCTGTATACCTGGGCCTATCAGTCTTGAGACTGTCTGGAATTAGCACCACTATTGGATGCACCCCCAAAACCACCACCACCACGGTCCATCGGCGGCACCAAAGGCGTCATTGGAGTGACGCTGTAGCGACGCCGTAGCGACACTGCAGGGTCCTACCCCAATCTCCAAATATCAACAGCAATGCTCTTGTGCAGCTCTTTAAATTTTTGCCCGAAAACCAAAAAGGGTAATACCACCCCAATAAGTCAAAGAATCCCAAGAACCCGTCTCCAGAATGGTTCATGAACGGCCGAACCAATCGTCCAATCACAAATCCGCAATGGTTTCATGGTGTAGTTGGTTATCACGCGACCTTAACAAAAATTCTCTTTCTTTGAGAGGGAATACTTGAATCGGTCGAGGTCTTGAGTTCGATCCTCAATGAAATCAGCGAGTTTATCGTTTTGCTGCCAGTCTTGATGCATGGTTGTGTATGGAATGGCGGGCAAATTTTTTTTTTTTAGCTAAGCTTGGCCCGGCAGCACTTTTTTTTGGTTTGGGCTAGGATGTCTGCCCGAGTTTCCTATAAACGACAACGAGCAAGGATAAAAGCGGAGTTACAATAACTTTCCTTTCACCGAATTTGAAGTGCTTGGATTAACAGCCAACATGACTTCAAAAATATATTAGATATGTATATGAAAGTTTGAAAGATCGAGTGATTCTAAACCCTTGCAAGATACTTACCTAGCGATGTTAGGTGCGCAAGCGTAAATCTAACATGTCGCCTTATTTTATAGGTATTTATTTCATATTTAACCAGAGGGCTTGAGGGTAAAAATCAACACCTCCCGTAAAAGCAGGATGCAATGGTCCCAAGACCAGGATACGAAGCCTATTCTAAAGGTCAACCTTGTACTAGGTACCCACATATTAGTGATTCCGATATTTCATGTTTTGCGACCAAGCCGGCCCGGCGTTGGTATCGAGCGATAATGCAATGCACTCGCAACACCTAAAATCCAACACTACTGTTTCATTTTTTGCAATTTGTATGGTTGCGAAGGCAGCGCACTACGTCTAAGGCTTGGCTTCCTCGAGTATCCAACAATTCATTAGGTCAAGAGCCATGGCTATGCATATATGGTATTCAAAGACCATTCGAAAGAACCCGCTGTACGTTATTTACGCTTTTAAAAGCTGAAGTCCTTGTGACCCATGTATGGACATCGCGTACGCTTAATGAACCGACGGAGTTCACTAGGTAGATCTGTGGGGTTGAGGAGAATGGTTTATCCATTTTCTGGCACGGTGCTGCGTAGTAGTCGTTCAGTTGCAATTGTTAGCGTTTTTAATTCTTGTGAAACGTACGGTACAGATAAGCTAGTAGCTGTGGAACAGGATGTTAGTTGACGGGATTCTATCGTTAACGATATTGCATTGTTGGCAACCAGACGTATCGATCCCTATAAAAAAAGACTATTATTCGGTCGACCTGCCGCAACAAGCGTTAACAGTTGCAATAAATCCGGCCAAGGATCCCACCTTCGATAGCGGCATCTGCAATCATATAATCTCCCTTGGGCCCCCTATCGGTAAACCTTCTCCCTCTTTCTATTTTTTATATCTTTATTTACCCTTGAAATCTTTCGTCCATTAACCCACAGAACATTCGATATACAAATATCTCTACATATATTAAAATTCCTAACGGCTACAAAACCTACATGAAATTATGATAGTCTTATGATCATTACTTGAATTTTAATACTTCTTTCTTCTTGGGATCGATCACCCAAAATATACGTGTTTTATATTCCTTCTTTATATACCTTACAGGCTCAAAGCATCGTGTTGCTTTTTGGAAAAAGAAAGAAAAGGGAAAATGGTGAGAACCACAGCCATAACCCTCTCACTCCTTTACTACGCATCTCTCACGAGCGCCGGTAAATGGCCATACGGCGATCTCTCTGATTCCTTCCAGTCCGTAATAACCTGCCAATGGAATGCAAAGGGAAATCGTCCGCATCGAAACCAATTCCCAATAAGTATCATGGGAGAATCCAACGAACCACCAGGTGTAGGCTCACATGACAAGGACGGAGCAGGCTTGGGTTGGATGGCATTCACAGGCCCAGAATGCAAAGTCGGAATGTGGGAGAGGGGACTAAATAACGAATTAGGAAGATGGGAACTACCAGACGAGCTTTTGAAGGCCAATAAGCCGGCGAGTGCGGAATGGTATGCCTGCTACCCGTTCCACATGCAGGGTTCTGGTGACTGTTATAACCTAAACACCGGTCTTGCTGGTGAGGTATCATCGTTCATTGTAACGGGATACTGCGAGTGCGAGTTTTTTGGGGAAAAGGATTGTAACAATGGGTTGTTCGGCGCGTTTAACCGCGCGGATGGTTCGTTGAAGACGAACGGAAAGCATAATGATTATATCCAGAGCATCAGATGTGTGGACTCGAAGCAGTTGGATAGGTGGAAGGGCGGGCATCTAAGTTTTCTCGGGGCGGGGAAATCCGACCATGTAATGGTTCAAGATGCAATAATGCCTGAGGATGAGGGGTGGAATAAAGTGGGCGGGTTTTCAGGGTGCAGAGTTATGCCTCCAGAGGTTCAGGATGCTGGTGGGGTTCATAAGGTTAAGATTAATGGGATCTCATGCATGTTTTTTGATAACTATGAGTGTAAACATCCAGCTATATTCTGGGAAGGATCGATGGGAAGAGTGACGAGATCCACTGGCTTGGATGGGAATGTTAAGAGCTATAGATGCTTCGCGCCTTGGGGAATTGGGTATCACAAGAGGGACGATGGGATGTTGCCGGAGCCGAATTGAAGGAATTATCTATGTTTAAAATTCTACCGAGAGTATTTGTAATGCGCGCGTATATCATTTTAGTTAGGAAAGAGGGTTTTCAAGCCTTAAACTCATATCAGTATGTTGTTTGAAAACTTATATATACCAAAAATTATAGGTCTGTAGAATATTAGGTTCATTCGTAGAATACTGTTGGAACCTCTTATCGATGTCTCGACGGCTAAGGGTTGGCTTTCAGCCCTGATGTATATCATCCGAGGCCGGAATACTTCTTTTTAAATAGGGACTTGAAGAAAACAGGTTGTTACTACCAGCATTTGATTCTTACGATACGTCTCCATCGATATTCGTAGACAAGAGGCCCTGCACCTTCTTAGCCTCCATACTAGGAAATACATTCTACAATACATTGAATTTACCAATCTGGGAAAACATCTCCATGCACTAACCAGCTCCATCAAGCGAGATCTCAGGAAAGAATGGAGTCTTTTTTTGATAGCAGACCTCGGGGTTTCATTGCGTAGTGCTATAGCTCAAATAACTTCAGGATTAAGCCAACTGTGGCGTCAAGGGCGATGAGGTCAATGTTGTAACCTAGCCCTATCTGACACAATTACGCGGTTCGTCGAGCCCTTGACAGTGTCATCGCAACGACAATGACCGGCACCACACTCACAATTTCTCCCAGACCAGCGTAGGCTGGTGGAATCCTAGCCTTCACAAATGCGCCAGCGGCCAACAATATCGCAAAGACATTGTAGACCGCAGACCACACGAAGTTGAAAAGGATTCGACGGGCAGATCTTTTTGAAATATCAAGAAGAGTGAGAATCCCGTCGAGGCCTCCGAGCAGGACGACATCAGCAGTTCCTTTCGTGACATCCGAGGCCGTTCCGATCAATACACCAACATTAGACTGCGCCACTGCGACCGCGTCATTTGTGCCATCCCCACAGAACAGAACAATACGCCCATTGGACATCAAATCTTTGACATATTGCTGTTTTTGAGCGGGTGAGTTTCGGGATGCGACATTTTGGAATGGGATGCCAACTGCCATTGCAACATCTTCGACGACCCTAGAGCTGTCACCGCTGACTATGTGACATTCAATCTTGCTGTTCTGGAGCTCTGATATGACCTTATTTGCCTCTTCTCTGATATTTGCTTTCAGCCCGAATGCAGCTACTGGGGTAGAGTCCAGCGTGATACAGAAGAGTGTCATGCCCTGCTCAATCAAGCGAGAGATCTCAGGGTCGTTCTCGATATTCAGCCAATGGGGGTTTCCAGCTTTCACGATAGATCCACGCCATTCGCCTTGAATACCAGAACCAGGAATTGACTCTAGATTGTCCACGCAAGCCAGTTCGTCAGATTTTAACTGTAGATAAGCTGAAACAGCAATTGAAACAGGATGTTGGTTATCTTTTGTCATCGATCTGATAACAGCCTGTATTTCAGTGGCACAATCCGAAAGAAGTTGCTCACAAACAACAGCCAAGTCTCCTTTAGTAATCGTGCCGGTCTTGTCGAAGACGACGTCTGTGACTTTATGTCCTCTCTCAATGGCATCGGCTCTTTTGATGATCACGCCTGACCTGGCGGCCGTGCCTCCTGCAATAACTAGGACCATTGGGACGGCGAGGCCTAAAGCACAAGGACAAGACACCGCAAGAACAGCGATAGCATACGTAATAGCTATCCCAAACGCACTGCCACCTGCTTCTCCACGGACTTTAACAGCAACTGCCATCCAGATGCCAAAAACAACCAAAGCAATGGATATAACCACCGGGATAAAATAACTAGCGACTGTATCCGCGAGGTCTTGGATCCGAGGCTTAGCCGCGAGGGCGTTCTCGACTAGATTTGCTATATCCGTGATGCTATTTTTACCTGGGAGACGGGTCATGCGGACTGTTAGAGGGCTTGCGCCGTTAATAGTTCCTGCAATGACTTCATCCCCTAGGGCTTTAGGTACCGGCACGCTTTCCCCTGTGATCATAGACTCATCAATGGAACCTCTCCCGTTGATAACGACACCGTCAGTCACAACTCGACTATGCGCTGGAATAACGAAGCAGTCGCCGAGTTGCAGTAAACGGGCATCAATTTCAGTTGTATTCCCAGAGGTTGTGACCAAAATTGCCTTCTCGGCTTGGAGAGAACGGACTGAAACAGCGGATACCGCTCTCACTTTCGCAATAGCAGCGATAAGCCTTCCCAGTAAAACAAGTGTGATTAGTAGAGAGCTTGTTTCAAAGAATTCACCGGTTTCTAAGACGTAGCCGGCGTGCGTGAGGCCGAATGCTACAACCGAGTAGACATATGCTGCGGTTATGCTGATGACTACAAGCATGTCCATTTCAAGGACTCGGCTGTAGATAAGTGATTTGAGTGCGCCAGCATAAAATTCCGGAACTGCGAGGCCCTGCACAAGAGTTGCGAGTACTAGTGAAACAATTGACCGTTTGGAATATGGGATAGGGTCGTTAGACCAATTTAGCACCAGGATGGGTATAGTAAGTACTGCGGCGGCAGCGGTACACCAGGACATTCGGAGGAGTCTGCGTCTGCCGTTCGCCAACTCGGCATCATTTCCTGGTGGAGCTAGGGTTATGCCTTCGATTGACGAGAAGAGTGACCTGGCGCCGATAACGACAGGGTCATAGCTGATACGATAGGTTGACTTGTTGACTTTCTCAATGGATTCGACGATACCATCCAATTGCTTGCAAACTCCTGCAGCTACTGCAGGGTCTATCAGTAAATCCAGGGTTTGATAGTTACTCACGATTTGTGAGAACTTGAACCCAGTTTCCTTTTCAATCCTTGGTATCACCTGTTGCAGGTTTGTAATAGCCGAGTCAAGGTCAAATTCCGCCACTCCGGTTACAAACGTCACTTGTATGGCTGAAATACCGTCTACATTGTTAAGCACATTCGTAAGCTTCCGAGTGCAACCCGTGCAGGTCATCCCTGAGACGTTAAGGAGCACATGTTGGCGCGAAGCCGAGTTTTCAGGATCGACCTCCTTCAATCTAACGCTGGGGGCCTTGGGTTTCCCTCCAATTGGGGATACCGGCGTTATTTCAATATCATCCAAGCCACAGCTAGCTGAAACTTTCACACGGCTGAGTTTCTCGGGTTTGGCCTGGGGTTGCTGCGTTCGACCACAGGTGCTCAGTCCGCTGAGAACATTGCGGCAGATACAGCGGCCCTCTTCGAGATATGTGAGGTATTGACTGAAGGCCTCTTGAAGATGGGTGGCACAGGCTTCCGCCAAACTTGTAGAGCTTTCCGTGTTAAAAACAGTACCAGTTGGCTTGCTCGGAGAGCAGCATGAGTCCTTTTGATTCTCTGGAACAGGTGGTTTGGCGTAACAACCGCTTCCACCCAGAGTGCTGCGGACCTCTTTCTTTGGAGGGCAGCAGCTACTTTTCTTGGGTGGGCAACATGACCCTTCTTTTGGAGGGCAGCAGGAATCCTTCTTAGGCGCACAGCAGTCCTGTTTCTTTTCAACAACCTCGGGCTCCTTTTTTGGAGAACAGCAGCCCGTTTCCTTTGTGGTAGCACAGCTGTTTTGCTTCGGAGAACAATAGCTTTTTTCCTTTGGAGGACAACAGCCTCCTGCTTTTGGAGGACAACAGGTGCCCTTCTCTGGAGGAGAGCAACCAGTCTTCTTCGGTGGACAGCAAGTTTCCGCCTTCGGGACACAGCAACTATCCTGCTTGGTAGCAACTGGAGGAGCCGGAGACTGGTTGGCGGTACACCCGATACTAACGCCTTCACCCTTGCCAGTAGCACTGCAACAGCTGGGCGTGGCTTTGGGTGCTTCTTTTAACAGGTCTACTTCAGAGCCTTTCTTCTCCAGAGAACCTCCAGATACTCCTGAATCCTTGCCGCAGCAGCCGGAATTACAGGCGCCGGGCTGTTTTGGGACTTCAGGTTTCCGTTCGTGCAGAATGCCACAGGTGACACTGCATTTCATGGCTGCAGCTTTCCGGATGCAGCCCTCTGGCCAATGTCGTTAGTTCGATGTTATAAACAGCCATAGTTATCAAAAGACTACTCAATTGAGTAATCATATTGGGATATTTGGATGAGAGTAGGAGTTTGAGAATAATTTACCATCGCAGACGGTGCGTCCCCCGCCACATGCACAGTCCGCACACGCACCTCGGCTCGACTGTCCATCGTCGAGCCCAGCAGAGCCGACGTTAGGCTCTGAAGCTTTCCCTTCCATTTATACTTCCAACTTCGAAATCTGGGATTTTGAAACAAAGTATTAAATTTCAAATAGTATCCTTGTAGTACAGTACTAGTACGGAGTAAATTCGGTATAATATCAGCGTCAACACAATTGGGACAGTGGAGAAATTGCATGTTGGACAACGAGACCAGATATTTCCAACTTCCTGAGGGGTTTGTCCTGCTCTTGGCATATCGAGTATCACGTGACAATGGTGTACTCTCCGATTGATATCCATTCCCCTAGGTATTTGATATATCTTTTTGGTTTCAAATGGTAGCAGTAGAAAAGCAAAATAGCAAGGAAAAAGGAAGCAAGAGAAAAGAAAAGAAAGAAAAGAGGGAATATTTATTTGGCTTCTTGAACACGAACTCGAACAGTGTTGGCGCAGGTAATTTGGTTCATGCGAAGAAGGGACAACACATTTTGGGCCCTGACCAAGGCGCACGGCTGCAACCAGCAGCCCTTTTTCCCGGTCCCGTTCCCTCAGGAAAAATCCCTTCGGCTCGAAAGGAAGCTCTTTTCTCTTCCCTTTCATCATCGCATCCTCCTCCCACATCTATCCTTCCCGACTCCGTACATAATACGAACGTTGACCCATCAAGGCATCGGCCACCACCCCACCTGCGATCTTCCAAGTTTAAATAGGATACTTGTCTTGAATCTTTCTCTCTATATCTATCTCTTACTTCCCGTTAGTTCTTCTATCCCTTCTGTCGTTATTGCCATCTACTTATCTACGTGTTTTTGTTTTATCTCTATTCCTGTCCTTTATCTTATCGCATCGCTGACCGGGAATACACATACATAGGCTGTTCAGAACAATTATAAAAGGAGGAAAAATGTCGGATCACGAGAATCTACCCACTGCCGAGCAGATGGATACTCATGATGAGGATGGTAACGACGAGGTTGGCCTTCCCTTCCCATTTCCTCTCAGCACCCTACCCTTTCCAGCCATCCCCAACCCTCCCTAGTTATCGTCAACCTACCGTTCCACACAATTGGCAATATATTTCCAATCATCATCATAGTCACGATAAACGACTAACGCGCCACCAACCAAAAATAGGAAGAAATTTCCGCCATGAAGAAGCGTATGGCAGAAATGGAAGCCGAAGCCCAAAAGCTGCGCGAAATGCAAGCTAACCTCGATAAAGAAAATGATAACCTTAAGGAGGACAAGGAAGAGGTTGATGCGCGAAGCATATTTGTCGGAAATGTGGACTATGGCGCATCGCCGGAGGAGATCCAGACGCATTTCCAAAGCTGCGGGTCGATAAACCGGGTCACTATCTTGCTCGACAAGTTTACTGGACAGCCGAAAGGGTAACTGACCTCCCTCTATATTTTTTTTTTTTTTTTTTTTTTTGTGGCGCTGTTTGACTTTATCCATGCGTGGGATTGAGTCTTTTTCTGCACGGTTGATTGTTGAGGTGAAGCTGACTGAGTTGGATAGATATGCTTATGTTGAATTTGCGGAACCTAGCTTGGTTGCCCAGGCTCTTGTTCTTAATGAGAGCATCTTCCGGGGCCGCCCATTGAAGGTATTACATTTTTAACCTATCTTTTATAAGTTCTCAGACAAACTAAACGCGCGCCTTATAGGTCGTACCGAAGAGAACAAACATCCCAGGCATGCAGAGGGGTCGTGGTGGCGGCGGTTACAGGGGTGGCGGACGAGGAAGAGGCGGGTTCGGCGGTGGATACGGAGCACCACCGTACCGTGGTGGATACCAGCCCAGAGGCGGGTTCCGGGGCGGCCGTGGGTTCCGAGGACGAGGATACTCGCCCTACTGATCGGCTCCGTCGTGGAACCAGCTGGATTGGGTATGCGATGTCCATTTCTTGTTTGTTTTTTTCTAGTAAAAAAAGACCACCGCCACTCTCGTCACTCCTTGCCGTAGTGCCCTTTCCCGCGTTTCTTTTTTATATGGCATACCCAGCTCGAGATATCCGTGGGTTCCTTGTTTCACTGTTGCCTTTTTTCACATCCTCGTTTCTTTCTATGGGTCTTGCTCTGCTCTTCTGCCTTTTTATACATACAGAAAAGTTTTCTTTATCGGCGGGGTCTAAGAGATAGAACCCTTTTTGTTTTCCGTTTGCAAGCAGGCAGAGAGATGGATGAATGAAGGGAAGAGAGGAGGATTAATGGAAGTATGGCAAAGAAAGGGCAGGGGTGGAGGAGAAGAGAAAAGATTGGAAATATAGAAGAGAGAGAAAGAAAAACCAAGAAAGAACCAAACCACTCACCACGGATGCAAAGAAAAGAAAACCAAATTGCCTGCGCACAAGAAAATAACAAGAAACCGAGAAAGAAGAAGAAAGAACATACACACGTGCATAGGACAAAAGAAGAGACAGAAAAGAGCTGGGGGGAAGAGGGATGTTTTAAACGAACGAAAAGGTAGGTTGTTGAGAAAGAGAATGTGTGAGAAAGAAAAGAAAGACAGAAAGGAAAGACGTGGGCCCAGCTCTCCAGGTGAAGCCAAGCATCGAAGATGACGATAAAAAAAAGTAGAAAGAAAAGAATATGAAACAGCCCAGTTTATGCACGGATGGTATGGCCTGAGAGTTGAAGTTCAAGGGCCAGCATTCAGTGCGAGAGTGGGAGAACAGAGGTGGTGATAGGCAGGTCGTGCGAGATATCATGCTCATGGACCGTCTATCCGACTGCCGACTCTTCTGTGAATGATCATGGATGAATGAGTGATTCGATTCGGCATGTTATCAGAATAGTACCAAGATAATGTAAGTGATGGTGTTTCTTTTTCTTTCTTTTCTTTTTAATTTTTTTTTTTTTTCATTTTTCATTTTTTTTTTTTTTTTCCCCTATACGGCGTTCTATGACGGTATATCGATATTTCGATATACAGTTGCATACCCTACGCTTATACAATATCATGATCAAGTAGGACCATGATATGTTGGTTTCTGGACACTAGAAAGCTCGAAAGATGGTGTGATGGTATTATAAACCAGCCCAGCCAGCATTCTGTCAACCAAGCCGGCTGTCTTGATCATACCCTTGCATAAAAGTAATACATTCTAGAATATTAAAAATCGGTTCACCGATGGGTGATGAAGAAGAGGACGTGACGAAGTAACAGATGTTCAAGCAATTAATCAGCCGCAACCCGGAAAAAGGATCGAAAAAGAAGGTTTGGAAAGGGAGGAAGGTTAACCGGTTGAGCACTGCCACACATGCATACACACTCGCGCATCTGACGCTCCTACTCCAAGTAGGATCCGATTCGGCTGGGACGGAAGGGTTGGTGACTTACCAGACCTATTGTCCAGACCTCATCGAAGGAGGAAAAGAGGCTAGTATAGTAGTGGTGTGGTAGGTGTCGGGCTGTGCTTGGTTACGTTATGCGTTCAAAGCAACAGTGGAATACTCAAATAATTGGATGAAGATTTGAATAAAATATCAATTCTTGAGTAGAATGTATGCATGATGTAACCGCAATGGAGATAGAAATCGCATCGCCATTGAAGTCGGAGGACTTAAGTAGGTACTTAGGTAGACACATAAGAGCAGAGATAGTTACATCATATCATCATATGCATCGGTGCTGAACAGCCGAGTGTCCCTGTACTGCCTGTGTCTTAGCGTGAACCTGGCCTGGCCTGGCCACTGGATAAGTAGGTACTCACTAGGTACTCTCCTATGCCTACCTATGCTATACGCATGTAACAAAATATCATACACATCTCACTCCCTCGAAACCCCGATCTAAAAGGGTGGAATCGACCCAGAAAATTCAACCCGACCGGGAGACATCTGATACACTTATATAAGTACTAAGGTAGTTAGTTCCTGCTGCTCCCTGACCCGGTACGAGGAAAGAGAGGAGAAAGATCTGGGGGGGACTCAATCATACCGTGCATCCCTCGTACTTACCTACATACCTAACCTACTTCCCTACCTACCTACTTACCATACCATAGTTCTAGCTCTTTAACGTTCGTGTTCGTATTGAATCAATTCAACTCTCCGCTCGCTTCTTAACCTTCTTCTTCGCCATCTTACCCAGTCTGGCAACCTCTCCCTCCCTCTCCCCCCGTCTCCCCTTCACACTCTCCCTTCCTCTTCCTATCCCGTCTTGTCTTGCGCTGTTGATTTTGATTCCTTTTGCTATCAACAATTAAACCGCAGCAACTCAGCTACTCCCCATTCCAACCTGCCAACCGACCTGCCAGCTCCCCTCCCCCTCCAACCCAGTCCAACCCCCATCGCCCGTTCCGCCCACCTTACCTGACCTGACCTTATTTGACCTTACCTTACTTGACCTGACCTCACCTTGCACCTAAATACTAGTAATCTGCACAGCCAGTAACCTCCAAGGGCTGCTACTACTTGCAAACACCGACCTCCCATCACATCCCATCATCCACCCATCAAAAAAAAAAAACATCTTTCTCCATCCTCTTCCTCCTCGTCCTCCCAGTATTTCCTTTCCCAAATAAACTTCCAAACCTCCCGTTCTTCGAGCTCGGTAGCTCTTTCGTGCTCTCGGTCATGACTGAGCCATCGTCGAGGTAGGTTCTAATCCCTTCCCCCTTCTCCTTCGTGTGGGATCTGGGTGGTGTTGGTACAATCTATCCTGCGGAGGAGACATTTACAAGAGCCGCGCATGCTAATACATCAGCCTCGAAAATACAGCAACTCGAGGAAAGTCAGACTAACCGGTGAGGAGCAACCCTTGAAACCTTTGTTCACGGCAGTCGCACATCACTGCTTGTCCGGCATTTTTGTGCTCAGCTAAAAGCTCCCATTTTTGCTAACTCCTGTCGCTCTATTTCTAGTCATCGCCGCTGATGGTCTATATAAACGAGATGTTTTCAGTACGAAAGAAAAAGCCCCGAACCTTCATCCGGACCTCCATCCTTTCCCTCCTTCTCAATCCTCCGGCGACTACCGTCACAAATCCCGTGGGATTCCACTGATCAAAGATTGTTTCACTAGGATTTCCGGATCCCTTCGCCGTCATCACGGTAGATGGCGAGCAGACACACACTACTACTGTCATTAAGAAGACCTTGAACCCCTACTGGAATGAGAGCTTCGATGTGTAAGATCATTATCATGAACCATCACCACCCTTGGCTTTAGCTTGTCCATAGCTCTCCTACGGTCCGAATCTAACCGACAATGTCAAACACTCTCTTTTACTCGAAATAGCAATGTCACCGATTCAAGCATCGTCGCTGTGCAGATCTTTGATCAGAAGAAATTCAAGAAAAAGGACCAGGGATTCCTCGGTGTCATCAACATCAGAGTCGGAGATGTTCTCGACCTCGGACTCGGAGGTGACGGTGAGTTTTACCTTCCTATCTACATTCCAATCGTTACACAAAGTTGAAGATCCGAAAGTCTGGTTACTAATTTTGGGAACTATTAGAAATGCTTACGCGCGACCTCAAAAAGTCGAACGACAATATGATGGTGCACGGGAAACTAATCGTCAACCTATCAACTAATGTGGAGGAACCTCTGAGGAACCAGAGCCAGTCTCGACCGCCGAATGCGCCCGCTGCTACGGCTGGTCCATCCACTAGTAGTAACACTGCTCTTCCCGTTACAGAACCGCAAGGCGCACCTACCCCAAGTGCCAATGGTAATCGTCCTCCTGGAGCTCCCTCTAATGGCGCCCCCGCGGGCGCCCCGAATTCTGGAGGAAGCAGGCAGCTAAGTTCCTTCGAAGACAACCAGGGTCCTCTGCCAGCCGGCTGGGAAAGACGGCAAGATAATCTAGGCCGAACGTACTATGTGGATCACAATACTCGGACCACAACCTGGAATCGGCCGTCTTCCCAGTTCTCGTCGAGCGAACAACGAGCCAACATGCAGCATACTACCGATATGGAAAGAAGAGCGCACGGGAACCGAATGCTACCCGAAGATCGAACCGGTGCCAACTCCCCTACCCCGGGAACCGGAACGACCACCCCGCCCAATAACGAAGCCTCATCGAACGCCGTGTCAATGATGGCCACCGGCGCAAC
This sequence comes from Orbilia blumenaviensis, assembly GCA_036872755.1. Classification (NCBI taxonomy): domain Eukaryota; kingdom Fungi; phylum Ascomycota; class Orbiliomycetes; order Orbiliales; family Orbiliaceae; genus Orbilia; species Orbilia blumenaviensis. Next base: position 1,161,349 of record JAVHNS010000014.1, read on the forward strand.
AACTGCTGGAACTGGTGAGTTGCCTCCTGGCTGGGAACAGCGCCATACTCCTGAAGGAAGACCGTATTTCGTCGATCACAACACCCGGACTACGACCTGGGTCGATCCTCGGAGGCAACAATACATCCGAGTCTACGGGCAGCAGCAAACGGTACAAACTCAACCTGTCTCGCAGCTCGGTCCTCTTCCAAGCGGATGGGAAATGCGTCTCACGAATACGGCTAGAGTCTACTTTGTGGATCATAATACCAAAACGACAACCTGGGACGACCCTCGCCTGCCATCGTCCCTAGACCAGAATGTGCCGCAGTACAAGCGAGATTTCCGAAGGAAGCTGATCTACTTCAGATCCCAGCCGGCTCTACGTATTCTGTCTGGCCAATGTCACGTCAAAGTGCGGAGAAACCACATTTTCGAGGATTCTTACGCAGAAATTATGAGGCAGCATCCTAACGATCTGAAGAAGCGGCTGATGGTCAAGTTCGATGGGGAAGACGGTCTGGATTATGGTGGTCTTTCAAGGTAGATAAATTGATTTAAATTAGGAAATCCAGCTGGAGGGTGCCAAACTAACGTTTGCAACAACAGAGAATTTTTCTTCTTACTCTCCCATGAGATGTTCAATCCATTCTATTGTCTGTTCGAGTATTCGGCACATGACAATTATACCCTTCAAATCAACCCCCATTCGGGTATTAATCCCGAACACTTGAACTACTTCAAGTTTATCGGAAGAGTCGTTGGTCTTGCCATTTTCCACCGACGCTTCCTTGACGCCTTCTTTATTGGCGCCTTCTACAAGATGATCTTGCGCAAGAAGGTCTCCCTCGCTGATATGGAGGGTGTAGACGCTGATTTCCACCGAAATCTCACCTGGACTTTGTAAGGCCGACTTGTCAGAATCGGGGTTTATATGCAAGCTAATTTTTTTCCTATAGGGAGAACGATATCACAGATATCTTAGACCTTACATTCTCTACTGAAGATAATAGATTCGGAGAAACTGTGACAATTGATCTCAAGCCTGGCGGAAGAGATATTGAGGTGACGAATGAGAACAAGAAGGAGTATATTGAGTAAGTTCTCTATTCTGATATCATATCACTACAATGATGCTTGCAGATACTAACGACGTTACAGTCTCATCACGGAATGGAGAATTTCCAAGCGTGTCGAGGAGCAATTTAACGCATTTATTACTGGGTTCAACGAACTAATTCCGCCAGATCTGATTAATGTGTTCGATGAGCGAGAGTTGGAGTTGTTGATTGGTGGTATCGCCGATATTGACGTCGATGACTGGAAGAAACACACCGATTATCGTGGTTACACCGAAACCGACGAGGTTATCCAGAACTTCTGGAAGGTGCGTTCTTTCTTTTATATCTTAGTTTCAAGCCGTTATAAATGGCACCAGGTAACCGGGTACTAACATGAAATATAGTGCGTGAGGAGCTGGGATGCTGAGCAGAAATCGCGTCTCTTGCAATTTACCACCGGTACATCCCGTATTCCAGTCAACGGGTTCAAAGACCTTCAGGGAAGCGACGGGCCAAGACGGTTCACGATCGAAAAGGCTGGAGAGCAGTTACATCTGCCCAAATCGCACACTTGGTAAGTGCACATAAATTATCAAACCAGGGGTGTGTTTTGTTGAAAAGAGCCTTAAACTAACCGAATTCTCATTAGCTTCAACCGTTTGGACCTCCCACCCTACAAATCATATGATGCGCTGGCTCAGAAATTGGCTTTGGCTGTCGAGGAGACTATGGGATTCGGACAAGAATAGAGGGCCCAAAAAGAGATACAATACATACATTTTGTCGATGGACTGGCCACCAGGACGGCGAAAGCCGTAGCAGCGATGGTGGTGTTTACGTATATGGGAATTTTTTGGTCTCATACTTTTTTGTTAGCCATGTTTTAGCGTAAGGAATCACAAAGAGAGAATGTGCCAGATAGCTGGCCGGACTCGTCGGTTTCAATCCCAAACTTTCCTTTGTTAGCCTCTTTTTATTTTTCGTTTTTTGCTTCTCTTTCGCTTCCTGTGTTTCTTTCGAGATACCGTCAAGATAATTACGTCCCGCGCCTCCTTCCCTTTGATGTTTTGCACCCGGTCGGGCAGGGTACATAACATAACATACTAACCGGTAGCTGTGCACATAATTTGCATCTGGAATTGAATGAACTGTTGTCTCTTCTGTGATACACAAAATCCTTAATTGAATATGCGCCACCACTTTCCGGTCGCGTGCAAACAGGCCCAGTGGCTCCATTCTCGCCACATAACCGTACTTTCACGTTCCGGGGTACATAACATGCAGGCTTAAATACTCAGTAAGGAGTACTCACCTGCATGATAGGGTTATTGTGGTGGATCGAAGGCGGAGAAGCGGTCGCACTCGCCGTCAACAACCGGACCTCGTCAACATGCAACAGGACCGGACTGTCCCACGGATCCAGTGCAGATATCTGATCTAAGCATGCATGTCTGTGTATGTTCCAATGCAATTGCAAACCCACATTTTGCATTCCATCTGGTGCAGCTAAAGAGATTCGGCTCTCTCCCGTCTGCGGTGGTGGCCAATGTGAGGTCGCAGAGAGCAGGGGACGCCCCTGACCTGGGGAATTTTGAGTCGCCCAGCCAATCAACATGCCTCAATGGGCGTAATTTCGGTAAGCTATCCTATCGAGGTTGAACGGAACCATGCCCCTTGTGTCATAGAAAATAGTGCAGAACAATGCGGTAGTATTGATTGAGTAGTATTAATTCCGGCCGCCGTCTCCTTTCTCTTGCCTTCTCTCTTTTTTTTTCTTCTCTTCTTCTTTTTCTTCTATCAACAACTATCGTCGTCGTTCGTTCAGTCACTCGTTCGTTAGCCCGCCAGCACTTGTACTTGTTATCCTTGAGAAGATCGCTCTCTCGCACGCTCGTTAATCACAACGCAGTCAACTCAGTATAATCCTATTTAGTAGTATGTCTCCCCCCAGAACTGGTCTTGCCCGCCTGCTTTCCCTCTATGACCATCAAACTACCTACCAATCGAACTTCATCAATTGATAATCCATCATCATCACAACCTTTGAGACCACTTCTGTTAACCAGTCTTTCAATTGGCTTTGCCTCTTCTATATAGATATCTTAATAAACGTACCTCCCAGTACCTATAAATACTATACCGTCAAGATGCGATTCACTACCATCCTCTCTGTTGCCGCTTTCGCTGGTGCCGCTTTGGCCCAGAACCAGCAGGGTCAGCCTGGCGCCGGTTGCGCTGCCCAGAAGTGAGTATTCCAAAAAGAACATGAATTCTTTATGTTACATTGGTGTCTATATATATATACACTAGTATTTCTATATATACATACGAACCGTTGGTTGGGATAGTCAGTTTACTAACTTGTTGGAAACTAGCGTCCTTACTGCGTGCTTGTCTACGCAGGGCAGCCGTATCTCTCAGTGCAAGACCCTCGACTACGGTTGCATGTGCACGGTCCAAGCCGATGTCCTCCAGTGCTACGACCAATGCCCCAACGATGTTAACCGCAGCACCGAACAGAGCAAGGTATGTCTTGGAATCTCCGACCCGAAATTAAATAAATTTGTAGTATATAAATGAGATACTAATATAACCTTCAAACAGTTGACCGCTTACTGCGTCGCTGCTTCCGCCGCCGCCCCCGTTTCTACTCCTACCCCCGCCTCCACTTTCTCCGTCGAGACCACCGGATCCGCCCCTGCTCCAACTCAGACCGAGAGCGGTGATGATGCCACCCCAACCGATTCTGCTGATGGATCCTCCACCGAGACTGAAGCTCCAACTGGTACCAAGTCTTCTAACGGAAAGGCCGCTACCTCTGAACCAGCTGGCTCCTCCGCTGCCAAGATTACCTGGATGTGTGCCTCCTCACTCATGGCTGTCTTGACCGCTGCTTTCATGGCTTTGTAAATTTTCTATTCTGTTACGTAAATGTGATGGACTGGATTTTTTTTTCTCTTGCATAGCATGTTTGCATCTTAACTTTTCTCAATGTTTTATGGACGGGAGGACGAAGAACTAATTATAATTCCATATCTTTTTTTTTTTTTCCTCGGACTTTTTTATTGAGAGGGACACCCGTTCCTCTCATTCCTTTACTTCGTGAATAACTTCCTCTGATCGATGGTGAGGTGATTTGATGTTGTTGTGTGTTGATTGGATGGTGATCGAGGTCTTTTATACGGCTTTGATCCCCAACTCCTTTCAAACCCTACATTCAACGAAATATGAATTATGGAACAACAGACTTTTTAGAACCCAATTAAGAAGATACGATGTGTATAACTCGTCCATCCGTTGTTTAACACAAAGGGACTCCTTTATTCCGCTAATAATAGCTCTTTTGGGCTTTTTTCCCCGAGAAGGCAAGTAAGATGGGACGATAACTTGTCCAGGACCAATGGTAATTGCAAACGGCGCACTCGTTGTGTTTGAAATTCTGCTGTGCTACCTGCCACTAAACTACTACCACTTCCATCCTAATACCGTTGATCACGTAACAGAGTTTTTGTGTTACGGGGTTTTGTAGGCCTGGTTGCCTCTTTTTTCTATTTTGTCCCGGCCGAATATCTGAGTTGAAGTGTTTGTGACAGATGAATTGGGGTCTCTTACATTGGTGCGACAAAATGACCTAGACCGGTCTAACACAAAAAAGTGATTATATTAACATGTGATAAATCCTATTCCATTTTGACAAACTGCAAGAGCTGCCAGGTATCTGTCTACACAGCAGCTATGATGACAACGGGAACCAGGGTGGAGAAACACAGTCAAGGGAACCTTGCTGAATACATGTGCAGATAGGCATGCATTGGCGACGAGTTATTGTTTGCCAAGTTTTTTTTGGTTTTCCACTTTTCTGGTGGGTTTGTTTCTGGTACATATTTTGTACATTTTGGTTATGAACTAGTGGATTGTAGGTACTTGAGCAAAGTATTTTGGGGTGCGGAGGGTACCATGTGGCTAGCATGGGCTTAGGATAGTAATTGTGGGTGTTCCTTTCGGCATTGATTAACTGGTGTGCGGGGTCGAGGCTTGTTCCTTTCCTTTCTCTTTTTGTGTATTCGTTGGCAATATACCCATTTATAAGTATAAACCAATTGTTTGTTTCGTATATAATTGATTTGCCTAAGCTATTTCCCTTTAGTTGGATGTTCTGGTTTGCCCAAACCGTTGGGAATTAAGAGTTTGGACTGGTTGTGCCGTAATATATGGTTGAGTCTTCTGCTCCGATCACTGCTCTTCTAAAGGTTACCTTGGGTCTGTTTTTCTACATCCTTTTCGGTAGCCGTCAGTTCCAATATATATGAGCCCTAGTCAAGAGCTAGATAAAGCACTTTTTATGTACTGGTTTGAGATCCAGTTGACAGCGCAGAGGCATTGTATCAATATTGTTGAGTCGAGTCGAGTCGAGTCTCGCAGCCAGCTGGTGGACTTCCCAATCCCTGAATCCGCTACATTGTGCCCTTTGTCTCATCAACAAACCCAGCAACTGGAATGATCCCGCGCGGGTTTGTCTTTCCACGGGAAGACTAGAAAGGCGTCTTGGCTTTGATAGTTTCATCCCTTTGAAGGAACTGGTCTTGATCTCGACTATTGTTCCTGAGAAATGTTATCGTTCTGAACTGAGTGCCCGAGAGCTGACAGTAATTAAGGCAATTGTTGGATTTTGAGTGTTGCCGTGCCACCAACGCGTTAACTGGCAAACGTCACAGAGGAAATAACCGAGCGGGACCTTTGGCCGGGATTGACCACCCTGCTCACAGTCTATCTTGACGACGCCGTGCACAACCGTCGAATCAAACCATTCCTTTTCCTCACCCTCGCACTGCTAGCACTCCAGGACTAAGTATCCCCTTCACATGAGTACGTTAAGTTGACATGCAGCTAAGTTATGTGCAGACTAGTAATTAATTTGGCACATGCATGCCTGAATTGCGAATGTTATAGGTACTTAAGGGAGGTATACGGTACCTCTGTGATATTCTTAAGGCCTACGTAAGAAGAAACCGTTTGATACTCAATCAACATTATCCCGATTGGGTTTACCCTGCTTTCTTCCGCATGCAATCGACACAGTTATTGCCAGGCTTGTTGGAGGGTCTGCTTTGCCGTCAGTCTACGGGATAAGACTAACTGTGTTAAAGGGTAGAAAGCTTGGGTTCCCATACATATCACATACCGTCTTCCAGGTTTTATTTTCTTTTTTTACCCCGCCATTTCCAAAGTTGCGTGGAAACCCATTGGCGAAGAGGGTGTAGGTGACTTTTGTTTAAGGTTATCGTTCTGTCCCCCTTCGATTTCTTGGTTCAGTCAAAGGCGAACTCGAGGATTGAATGATAAGAAGGAGAGGCCCCAAAGATAGGATTCAAGTCTGTCTCTTTTTTCTTCTTCCCTTTCTTTCTCTCTTTCTGGTTCTCTATCCCCTCCATCGGACGAGAGTTTCGATTCTTCCTCTGACTCCGTACTCTTGTTCCGTCGGTTTGGTCTTTTTCTCACTCTCAGCCGGATTTAAATTGACGGCTACTCGTGATATTTTGGCGAGGAGGTTTGTGGTGTTTTTACGAACACGCCGCCGCCTGCCTGCCAGGCCAGCTCCTCAGCGGTGATCGAGAGGTAACATCATAGCAGAGTAATCGATTGTATCTCATTTTTCGATTGCCCGAATATTTTCCCTATCTCTCGCCTGCAAAAAAAAAAGTGCTATCGGTTATTACTAGGGTCCTTTTATATACCCACACCTTTTTGCTCATTCACCATTTCCCCCTACCTCCAGCTCGCTGAAGCTTTCCTTTGGTCAGGCTGTCGATATCGTCTCCTTTCTTGATGGTCCGGTGGCATCTCTGCCTTTCAGAGTCCACCCGTCTCTATGGAGAATTGCGATAAAGGCTGAACGAGGTTTTCAAAATTCACAAGAGCAAAGGTACTAGTATCTTTCCTTGTAGCTTTTGGACCTCCTAGAGCCTTTCATTTTTTATTGTTAGTATTTTATCGGGGACTTGTTTAGAGCCAACATTCCCTTCTGCCGCCGCCCGAGATAATCCTTTCGTCCTTTTTGCCATCGCAGTAGCATCCACCGGTTAGTTAACGCAAATAAAGTGACAAAGGAAAGAGAATTGGATTGAATCACACATACTTTTGATTCCTTTTTACTTCCTTCTGAGGCTTAATTAATTGTATTGAACTTGAATTCTTGACCGAAACCCTCCCCAAAAAAGCTACCTTGCAAGATTAAGAAGAGAAGCGAAAAGCAAAAGAGAGCAAACACATTATTACCAACGGGAATTCTATTCTTCTTTTGTTAGATTTCCATTCATCGATATCATTTCCCTTTTTAAGCCTCCTTTGTAAGGAATCAAAACGGTCATATCAGGGTTTTCAGGGTTTTCGTGGTTTCCGTCGTTTGTTATGTGCGAGTCCGTAGGAAGCAGCAGCCGGGGCGGGGCTGCGGTTGCTGGGTCGGCTGGGGCAGATGCCCATTTCAACACGCCGCTGTCCTTGATTGGGGACCCGTTCGCAAACCACGGTCCAACCCAATTCCAACTCGTACCCGTACCAGTCATGGCTCGGAGGGAGAGCCTCAGGCAGGAAGACATCACGCCTTCGTCTCCCTTCATCAAACGTTATCGTACTGAGATTGCAGCTTCAACATCGTCGGTGTTTTCGACGTTGAGTTCGTGTGAGTTTTTTTCTTCTCTTTGTCCCTTTTTTCGACATTTCCTTTTCCTCCCTTTGTGACGGATTGGGCTACTTCGGCTCGTTTCCGATATGAAATTTTCTAAGAAAGAAAAAAAAAGGGCACGATCCGGCGGTCGGCGTTGTACTTTATTTTCCCTCCTTTTTATATTAATCTATTTTTATGCGGTTCTGAAGGCTAACGGATCTTTATAATTTTTTTCCTGCCTTGTTTGAAATGATATATGAACAGTCCCATTAGATTCTGTCAAAACTCGCATGCAAACGTAGGTTTTGATGTTTAATACCAGTGCTATTATTGGCCCGGCCGATACTAAGCGTCGACACGGGATGGCATTTGCTTTTCAACAGATACAAGTTCAATTCTTTCTGGGATTGTGTGGTACAAACTCACAAAAACGAAGGCATAAAAGGCTTTTGGAGAGGTAAGACATCTATACTTCCCCACACTTTGATGTCTATGTCTTGTTGGGTGTTTTGAATATTTTCGGTTTTTTTCTTCTTTTTGCTCTCCCCAGCTATTTTTTATTTTTGGAAGAAATGCCATGCTAATGTCATGACCCTTCGTTTCTTCGTTTCTTCTTTTGAAATGGATCTACAGGCAGCTTGGCACCACTTGCGTCTATATCATTAGTGAGGACAATATCGTTCTCAGTCTACACGTCGTCACTGGGGTTTTATAAACGTGGAATCCGGAAGGTTGTCGGAGAAGATGCTGCGAGATACCAGCCGGGGACTTTCCCGCACCCGTCGAATTTGGCTCAGTACTTTTTGAGCGGAGGCACGGCTGGAGCGGTTGTTAGTGTTATTGCTTGTAAGTATATTTCTTCCCCTTGTCAATACACTGCTTCGTATGCGTTATATGCAGAGAGAGATGTGCTGATGATTGTTCAGGCCCGTTTGAGTTTACAAAACTCAGCTCGCAGATTGAATTCTTAGTGAAGCAGAGCAAAACAGAAGGGAAACAAAGGGATGATTTTGCGAGGGTATACAGCAAAGTGAAAGGTGCCGGTACACTGGAATCTGCCAAACGGATCGTGGAGGCTCGTGGGGTGAGGGGACTGTATTCCGGGTTCCATTTGCATCTTGGTATGTCTCTTTGTTTCCTGTTCTTTCCTTCCGATTGATCGCCATTGGGTTCGGCTGGATACTGATTATTCCGTAGGTCGAGATATTCTGGGAACTGGGCTGTACTTCACGGTATGTCCGATATTATTATAAGTATCTGGAGTAGTGTTTGGGTAGGCGCTAACTGTCGATTGTATTAGATGTACGAGACCTTTAAGCGAACCTTCTCGTCGAACGAAGGCACGAGCCATCTCGCTATTGCTGCCTCCGGAGGTCTCTGCGGATTGTTATCATGGGCAATAGTATTTCTCACTAGCTGCCCTTAACAGTCTGTCAGAGGTGTGCTAACATGTCCGTTTTCTTCTCTTCTTTAGATATACCCAATTGATAGCTGGAAATCAATATATCAGCGCAAGTAAGTTCAACCCTCACCATTTGGAGACCTGGTTCACACCTGTGCTAACGGGTCCTGTTATCATTGTTAGAATTCTTTCCACGCCGGCAGGGGAACCTCTAACTTCGTTAAAGTACCCACTTTTTCACAGACGAATGTACCGAGGACTGAGTGTTTCGATGGCACGGTCGTGCCTGCTGAACGCAATTTTCTTTACTTCTTATGAGAAAATCGTACGCATGATTGATAGTAGTGTAGATTAGGTTGGGACGGTCTTATTGTTCTTCTTGACTAGCTAAATGTTTCTTCTTCTTCCGCCTCTTCCTCGTCTTCTTCTTTCGTCGGTCTTCTCTTTTTTTCTCCCATTTATCAGCTCAATGTATTCATTACCCAAACAAAGAATGGTGACCGGATAGGTAGGTATGATCCGGCGGAATCGTTGTTCAGTTAGTCCTTTTTATACCTCTTTATATTTTCCGGCGTTGGCGGTTTAGCAGATGAGATTGTCTTGTTTCTTCAACTATTCTGGGCTAGTAATACAGTGAATATTCAAAACGCTATAAATGAGGAAAAGGGGATAAAATTGAAATACCAGTAATAGGCATGCGATCTGGGGTACGGGTATCAAGAACACAAAAAAGGAAGGACGCTTGCAGACCATATGATACTAAGATACCTAAGCTGCTAAAAGATGCTCTCGGCGCTCCCTCGCCTTTGCCTTTGCCTTTATCTCCTTCTCTTCCTCCGCCTCCACCGAGGACGATATCGGCTCGCTGTTTGGAGCATTTGGCATAGCCGGGACTTCCTCTGGAGGCAATCCCTGTTCGACTCTCCGTGCCGCCTTAGCCTCCCGTAGCATAGACTCGAATTCCTCATCTACGGCGTCCTGGTCTTCGTTACTCATTTCTCGTGTGATTATTTCGTCGAGTTGTCTCTGATAAGCGATTGCGTCTTCTGTATCACCCATGATCTTCTCGGCTTTCTCCAGCGACATTTCCTTTTCGATTTGTTTGAGAACCGTGTTTCCTTGTTGTAGACCGTAGAGAACGTCTTTCTGGATAAGAGCAAATTCGACATTTGATGTCTATTTCCGTTTTAATGGGAAAATAATCTATTAGATTCTGGCGGTTTGGATAGGGTATTATATATAGGGGTATGTTAAGTACCAGCTGTTCCAGTGCCTCCAGTTGTTTATCCGTCTTGTTCAGTAACTGTTCCTGGAATTTCCGTTTCCGTAGCGCTAGGAGCGCTTTATCCTCCTGATCGTTTCGAAGACATTCCTTTGCGATCTCGTGCTCTCGGTCGAGGACCACTTGGATGCGTTTCTTGTAGGCTTTTAGCTTATCGCGTTGGACCTTCATGTCTAGGATGGCACTGGGTGTCAGATGAAGGATTAATTTATTGCTTTTTTTGGTTCTTCCTTCCTTCCTTCCTTCCTTCCATGTTGTTAAGGGGGGGCTTTTGGGAGGCTCCTTTATGTTCTGAGATAATGGGAGAGAGTGTAATGGTATAGTATTGGGGGGATGCTTTACCGGTCCTGCGCCGTCACCCTGTTGGAGCTGTTTGATTGCCCCATAGCTTCGTAGTAGTAAGCTCCTGAACGATTCGGAGACTATGCGAGTATCGATGATGAATGTCTATAAGCGATCGTATCTCATAGAGTATCTAATGTAACGAAGACCGGAGGTTGATTTTGGCGAAAGGTGCGATGACGGATGATGGATGACGTTTTGAGGTAGTTTGATAGCTTGGGGACCAGGTTGAGAAGAGAGGTCACGCAGCCAAGCGTTGCAGGCTTTCCCGATTTGGTCTCGCACATGGCAAGGAACCTGCGCTGCGACTCTAAATTTTTATCAGATCTGAACTAATCGAACTTACTACCCTTTCCTCTATTATCCATTGCATCCATCCATACAAATAAAATCCAATTTAAATTTAAATTTTTTTTAATAGATTCTAATATCGGTCACGATCGCACGTTACTAGCACGATAGGGAGTTGATAGAAACGACATCTCTTTTTGAGAATGTCATCCCGTTCCCGACATGCCTCCCACGCGGGCGGCGGCGGGTCAGTTACAAAACAGCTGGATCGCAAAGTCGAAAACCTCGTCCGAGACTACTATTCTAAACTCGGGCAAGCATCGAGTAATTCCAAATTGACACCGAATACGAATGAAGCGATCGATTACGTCCAAGCTCACGACATGGGACTCAAACGATTGAAGAGGAATCAGATCGAGAAGTCGGTGACGAAGGCTATGGAGTTGATTACGATTGAATCTGGAGGTGCTGGGGAGAATGAGGGTGCTGAAGAGTTTGATAGCGATTTTGAGGCTTTCAATGAAGCGGTTGAGAAGGTATATAAATAATTGAAGCCTTGGGTTTAGTTACGCTTTACAGAGGGACTAATGTGGTCGTGGTGGTTATTATTCAGGATAATAACTCTGCAAACAAGAGGATTGTAGAGATGTGGTCGAAGAACCAGGCTTCGAGTCGAACGACCCCGGCGCCAGAGTCCCAGAACCAACCTGCAGATGGGGATGCATCACAACTACCAAAGGACGCACAAACGCCAGCCCGTCGGAAACGCGAAAGAACGAGCAAAACTGAACCACCCGTCAAGAAACAAAAGATAGATCGTGCCCCTCCAACGGGTGTATCACTCCGAGATATCGGTGGAATCGAACATATCCTTAGCGATATCCATGATTTAATCGATATGCCGTTGAATTGTGCTACCTGCTACGACCATTTGGGGATTCAGATACCGCGGGGTATACTTCTTCACGGACCGCCGGGATGCGGGAAGACGATGCTGGCGAATGCGATTGCAGCTCACCACGGGGTTCCGTTTATACCAGTTTCAGCTCCATCGATTGTTAGTGGGATGTCCGGGGAGTCGGAGAAGAAGTTGAGAGAGATCTTTGAGGAGGCAGTGAAGCTTGCGCCTTCAATCATCTTTATTGATGAGATTGATGCAGTCATGCCGAAGCGAGATAGTGCGCAGAGGGAGATGGAGAAGAGAATTGTAGCGCAGATGTTGACTTGTATGGATGGTAAGGGAGCACATTTCTTATCCAGAGTTACCTATTTGGGGGCGGTATTTGCTGACAGGCATTCGATCTGGTAGATTTATCGTTGAGCAAAACCGGAGGAAACCCGGTGTTTGTAATCGGAGCGACGAATCGGCCTGATAGTATGGACCCGGCACTGAGGAGAGCGGGCAGATTCGATCGAGAAATTTGTCTGGGAGTACCAGACGAAGCTGGTAGGGAGAAGTATGCAATTTCTACATCATAGGTGGAGACTATAGGACTATGGCTAAGATTTCTATTCATCTCTAGGATTCTGCGAGTACTATCAGAGAAGCTCAAGCTTTCAGGCGATTTTGATTTCAAGAAACTGGCGAAATTAACGCCAGGTTTCGTGGGTGCCGACTTGAGCTCGTTAACGACAGCCGCCGGTACCTTTGCCATTAAACGAATCTACGACGAACTGAAAACGAAGCACCAGGCTGCGGCTGCAGCACCGGAAGAGGGCGTGTCTATCCTGAATGGTGATATGGAAATCGACAGCGGCCCGGCTTTGACGAATGGAAAGCCCAATCCTCTCATAGACGATGTTTCAACACCATTCCCGCCTCTGTCGCCGGAAGAGCTTGAGAGGCTTTCAATTACGATTGATGATTTCCTTACAGCTCTCCCGAAAGTACAACCTTCCTCGAAACGTGAAGGATTTGCAACGGTTCCAGACGTCACGTGGCAGCAGATCGGTGCCCTAGAAGGTATTAGGAAGCAAATGCAGTTGGCAATCGTAAAGCCCATCGCACATCCTGAGATATTCGAGGCAGTTGGAATCACGGCGCCCGCCGGGGTTCTGCTCTACGGCCCTCCTGGGTGTGGTAAGACATTACTCGCGAAGGCGGTTGCCAATGAGAGTAACGCCAACTTTATCAGTGTCAAAGGGCCCGAGTTGTTAAACAAGGTGCGTAACCCCTCAAAGGTTGTTTTTTTATGTTGGAGCGGGGGAGATTGTTTTATCTAATCAGTGTTATACATTGTTGGATAGTGGGTTGGAGAGTCTGAAAGGGCTGTTAGGCAAGTTTTTATGCGTGCAAGGGCGTCGCAGCCATGTGTCATTTTCTTCGACGAATTGGATGCTCTGGCGGGCAAGAGGGAGGATGCAACGGTAGGTTCCAAGGTACCACAATGTCCAATGATAGACTACAAAGCTGACTTCTACACTAGACGGAAGCAACGTCACGAGTCGTCAACACGTTACTTACGGAGCTAGATGGCTTGAGCGACCGTAAAGGTGTATACGTTATTGCGGCGACCAATAGGCCAGACATGATTGATCCAGCGATGTTGAGACCTGGGCGTTTGGACAAGGCGCTTTTCGTGGCGCTGCCAACAGCCGAGGAGAGACTTGACATCCTCAAGAAACTGACGATGAAAATGCCTCTCGATGGATCAATTGATCTATGGAAGATTGCCGACGACAGCCGGTGTCGAAATTTTAGGTGAGTCAACAGTTTTACCCCTCCTTGAAAGGAAAAATCCTTTGGGTGCGCGGGTATCTCAGATATTAATTAAACTTTTTTCTTTTTAATTTAGCGGAGCCGATTTGTCATCGCTGGTCCGCGAGGCGGCAAATTCTGCAGTCGAGGCCTTCTTCCCCGAAACAGCTGCCGGACCGCAAAGGATACCAGGTGGGCCGATATTTGTATGTCCTGGCGATTTTGAAAAGGCGTTTGGCATGGTGCGCCCCAGTGTCTCTGAGGCGGAGCGAGCTCGGTATATGCAGATTAACAAGAAGCTCTTGGGACAGTAGAGCAACTGTAAGCAAACAACAGCAAAGAAATTTCTTCTCTTTATGAACCTTTTACATAAAAACATCCAGTAAAGCGGCGACAAGCATATACGGAAAGAAGAAAAAGGAAAAAGAAAGAAAGAAAAAACCAATTAATTCCCTACCGGGAATTAAAATCCCACACCTTCCAAGAAGGCACAAGTATGGTGTTCAATCGAATCGGAAAGACTCTGGTCGCGCGATTTTGCGAGGAAATTTGCTTCCACACCTGGTTCGCAGCGAGCTCGCTAGTATTTGCAAGCTTTGCTTGAAGGAGAGCTAGTCAGACAGCTGCGCTGGCACCTCATAATCGATCGATCTCAACAGGCAGCTCCGGCAAGCTCCAATGAGAAACAATGCCATCCTCCCGCCGACCTAGAACTCTTGGCTGGGCTGACCAGGGTTGGTAGAACGTTCGCACAGTTTTTCCCAACAGCCTGTCCCGAGCCTTTTGCCATGCCGCCTCTTGTTGCATTTTGCATTTTGGTACCTGGCGTTATTCCCGATCAGGTTAAAACGGCTGCAAGGTTCTGAAAAACCCGCACACACAGATTGGTCCACACCATTCCACACCACAGGTTCTGTACATGTGAAGCTGAACTCCGAACCCCCCCTGGCGGGCAAGTACACGTATGACGGTGAACCTTGCGCGATCTAGCCAAGATCTCAGTGAAAACATTTTCCTTGCATCGAGGGGCCTCACATCACCAACAGCTTGCCTTGTCTTGTCTTTGATGGGAAAACCAGCCTACTCCGTCGCCCAATGGGGTGTCGCATTGATCCGAGCGGGACGAGATCTCGGGTTGGCATGAAAAATGGTCCAGCCCAGGAGTCAGGTTGAAGGGGTTACTATAAGAACAAGCATCTTCCTCTGATACCATTCCCTGCAATTCCTCTTTTTTGCGATACCATCTTTCCGACCTTTAAAGAGCCTAAAGTTTGAAGTGCATTGGACACAATCATTTTCGCCTTGGTGGAACCATTCAACCCGTCTACGATAATTGAAAAACGAAAACAAGGACCGGCATCCTTTCCCCACTAAAAACGTTACACGAAAACCTTTGCTGCAATTTCTCAATACAAAAATCAACGCAGTATCGCACCTCCCCTCCTCGAGATCACTTTCTCTTTTATCATTTCTCTCTAAAAGTAAAAGCAATATCCTTTTTTTGTTCGGTATATATAAAAGAGCAAGGAATAAATCAAAATGCAATTCGGATATAAGTCTTTGTTGGCCTTGACGGCTATTATCGAGCTTGCCTCAGCTAGCGCCGGTGTCGATATGTTGCAAAAACGGGATGCTGTTGTATATGTTAAACAAGAGATCCTAGAGATCGTTGGATATACTTCAACGATTTGGGTGGCGCCTCCTCCACCTCCCAGCGAGACTCCAACACCAGAGCCAGAGCCAGTGGTTGAGCCTACACCGACACCAGAACCCGTCGCCATCAACCCAACTGAGGTTCCCATTCCCGTCGTCATCCCCTCAGAACTGAGCCCAATTCCAAGCCCGACCCCAAGCCCTATTGAGGAGCCTGTCGACCAGCCCCCAAGCACTGGCGGTAGCGGTAGCGGTACCTACTCCGGCAAGGCTACTTACTACGATGCTGTAAGTTTTTTTGCAAATGCCTTCGCTGTTTCAATCAATGTCCCCGAAAAGAAAGTTATATATACTAACTGGTCGATCAACAGGGTCTTGGAAGCTGCGGAGAAACCCACTCCAACAGCGATATGATTTGCGCTTTGTCTAAGGTTACCATGGCCTTGACTGCTGGCCCAAATCCTAACCTCAACCCCAAGTGCGGAACCAAGATCCGTGTCATGAGCGCCTCCAACCCTACCGGTGTCATTGTCACCATCGTTGATACCTGCCCTGGATGTGTAAGTCCAATGTCTTGGTCTGAGTCTTTGTGACTTCAAAAACAAATGAATATGAAGCTAACATGCATCGCGACAATAGTCTGGAGCATACGATCTTGATCTCACCCCAGCCGTTTTCGACCAGCTTGGTAACCAGCTCGATGGTGTCATTGACATCAGTTGGGACTACGTCTAAATGACCGTTATGAACTTTTGCGTTTTTTTTGGTCTGGCGTTAACTCCTTTGGACCTCTTTTTTTTCCCCTTCTATTTTTCACTTCAGAATTTTCGAGGTAACGGATTGATTCCGAATCTACTGGCGTGCACGCACGATCGGATGCCTTCTGTTGTACATATACCCATCTTTTCCATTACCTTCCACTCTTTTTTTAGTCTTTTGGTTTTATGTTTTTTATGATACCACGGAAGTTTTATGTATTTTTGGGGTTGTCTTACGATTTTTGGGGGGGTTCAAGAAACAAAACAAAAAAACGAAAATGGGAATTACCGGAAATAGACAAAAGCTGGATGATGAGATTATCTGGCTATAGTCTTGGAAGCCTTTTTTTTTTTTTTTTTTTTTTAATAAAAGAAAATACAATAAACGCTTGACGCGAATTTATATTATTCTCCTGCTCTTCTTAATTTAATCTTTATCCCGAGCGATATATACTCCAGGAGTGGGTGTTGTGTGTGTGTGTGTGTGTGTGTGTGGATTTGGGTGAAATGGGTATCGTAGACATGTGACACCGTAGAAATATATACAATTCTGCATGGGGGAAATCTTGCGACCCACTTTTCGGCCAACGTATGTACAAAAATATAAGTACCTAAGTAATTATAGAAGAAAAGAAGAAACGCAAGCCTCTCTTATCGCAGCTCGAGTTCCATAGTCTCATTCAACATCCTAATTGTATCGTCATATTCGTTGAACATCAACCCGAGCGTCTCCCACTCGGAAGGCTTCAGGACGTTGGTGGACCTTGGTAGTCTATTGGCCGTTCGACGCCACTCTACGAAACAAATATGCTTGACGATCGTATGCTCCATACCCAGATGGTTTGAAGCAGTGTTTAAGAAGCGGACGGTATTGTCTATCCGGGTTTGAGAGAAAGTCTTCGGGAAGGACTGGCTACGAACGGGTGCACCTCCAGCACTGGGTAACGAAATGGGAGCGGTCTCGCTACTGAAGGCGTGACGGAGCTTTGATATTATGGCGTAACGGGCCGGGGAGGAATACTGAACGGCGCGCAGGCCTGCCCGGAGGAGGCTGCGGTAGGCGTGAACGATGGCCTGGCGCGAGGGCGGGGGAGGTTGCATTGTCGTCCGCGGGCTGGGGAAGGCGAGGGAGAGAGAGGTTCCTGTGGATGGTGGGAAAATATCCGTTCTGGTTAACTTAGACTCCGTCTCTACTTCGGGCTTCGGTCTTAGTCATCAATATCATCGACAGCAAGCTAGCTGTGCTGCGCATCCTCCAACATTGCATCGCCATCGATATACCGGTATATACCCTTCATCATCGACTATCATCAGCATCGCCATTGCCGGCTGCTGATGCTGCCGGTCATCAAGCCATCGACGATACCGATTATATAATAGAATGCACAAGTACTGGTGTGTTTGAATTCAAAAAAAGCCAGCAATCCGCCTCGATTCGGTTTGTCCAATCATCCAGTTGTCACATCGCGCTGCCTCGGGCAAACAGTTCTTCTTTCTCTTCCTCTTCCTCTTCTCTTTCTCGTCTCTTCCAACTTTCAGCCATCATCATTTCAATCCGTCGACCTCGTCCGTTCTTCCTTCTGCTTTCATCTGTTCCTTTCTGGATCCTGTTGTTTCTTTTTTTTCTTTTCTTCTTTCTTGAGTATTAACGCTCCAACGTTCTTTCGGTTCTCGTCTTGTTCACAGGTATGCACATCCCGGTCACCAACCTTCCCTGATCGTGCCCGCTGTGGTGGGCCAGCCCGACCCTTATTTTGCTGAAGTTTGCAGACCGTTGAAGCTAACTGGCAAGGACGCAGGTACCCAGCGAAAGCTTGAGGCACAAGGGTATCCACGGATCCATAGGTATTAGCATTAGCATACCATAACATAAAAGAAGAAGCACAAGAAGAATAAGAAGAAGCACCGTACTCGCTGAGCATCGGCTTCAAAGAAATCACAAAGGACTACCAACCTACCCACCAGCAAAAGGCGGCGACGGGAAAACCCTTTTCTTCGGCCGACCTGATCTGAGACAAGTTTTTTTTTTTTTTTTTTTTTTTTTTTTTTTCTTGCTGTTCCTTTCAACACCTGTTCACTTATCGATACCCGAAACAAAAACCAGGCACGGGGTGCTTTGGAGCCGCCCCCCTTCGACTCCGGCTTGATGAGTGGGATCGAAGTGCTCACAAATTTCTTCGAAAATATCCGTCCGAGGTACTCCTGGTCTTCGTCCGACACTGTTGCCAGTGATTCACATGTCGTTTCCACACCATCTTCGCCGTCCCGTGCTTCGGCCTTAAACGATGAAGCCCAGTCCGATGCCACGTTAGCATCCCCTCCAACATCCCCAACCCATGGATTAGAGACGCCGGAATACGACTGTGGCGTCTATACGGATGCTGAAGACGAGGATGGGGATAGTGATAGTGATGTTGGAAATGCAACCTCCAGAGCTAGTAATAGTGTTATTGGGGACGCGATTGCTGCTGCTGCCATTGCTGTCGCGTTAGAGACACCTGACGCGACGGTTAGGCTGGCAAGCCCTCCTATTGTGCCGCCATCGGAGTCTCCCTCGAGTGCTAGTGTAATAGGAGAAACACCGGCCCTTGAGCAGGCTGGGTCGTCGACGATGCCGGAAGCCGTACCATCTGCCGAAACCAGGGCACCATCATCGGGCGACAACCCAGCTCCAGTTAGTCTTGCGATACCTGAAGATGACGGCCATAGTGTTCTTCGAGAAAAGCTCTTGGATATCCAGAGGTCGAGCCTGACGGAACGGGAGAGAGCTCAAAGGATGCATCTTCTCATGACCGAAGGCTACCTGAGACAAACGGGACAACAGGGATCGGTTTCACCTGCAGGCTCTCGGCCTCGTAGCATGATAGAGGGGGATCCTTTCAACGTTACAGAAGAAGACAAAGAACCCACCTACGCTAATGACGATGAGGGTATCTTGGGATGTACTCATTATCGCCGAAACGTTAAGTTGCAATGTTCGACTTGTGATAAGTGGTATCCGTGCCGATTCTGCCATGATGATAAGGAGGAACACTCCCTGATACGGAAGGACACCAAGAATATGCTTTGTATGTTTTGTGGGACTGCGCAGCCTGCCGCGCAAACTTGCCGGCAGTGCTCCCGGTATGCCGCTCTTTACTATTGTGATAAGGTATTCATCACCCAAAATATCCTGAAATACACTCGACTAATTGTATACAATAGTGCAAACTTTGGGACGATGATCCGACCAGGACTATATATCATTGTAACGACTGTGGCATTTGTCGGATAGGCAGGGGCTTGGGGAAGGACTTCTTTCACTGCAAGGTACACACACCATCGCCGAAGGCTTTCTAGGTCGAAGATCTAATCTGAATAAACGACTAGAAATGCGGGGTCTGCATGTCTATTGAGCTGGAGGGACAACATCGCTGTATTGAACGAAGTACGGACTGCGACTGCCCGATATGTGGCGAATACTTATTTACCTCTGTGAACACCGTTGTTTTTATGGTATGTGGATTTTTCGCTGTCCGTTGGGCTACATATCACTGATCATTTGAATGTTTATAGACGTGTGGGCATTCAATCCACCTTGATTGCTACAACGAGCATATGAAAAGCTCGTATAGATGCCCAACATGTGCGAAGAGTGTCTTCAACATGGAGAGTAGATTCCGGTACCTGGACTACGAAATCCAACGACAGCCTCTTCCCGATCCATACAGGCATTGGCACTGTCATATTATTTGCAATGATTGTTCAGCCAAAAGTGATGTAGCATTCCACTTTCTTGGCTTGAAATGCGATACCTGCAAGAGCTACAATACCTGTGAGGTCAAACTAATTCGTCCTGAGGAAGATCCGAACAATGCGCCCAGCTCCATACTGTCGCGAAATCTACTTCCACCACCCCATCTGATGCCTAACCCTGAAACCGCGGGGACCATCGTTCCTGGAGAGGATGTTGTCGCGGACTTGGCTTCTGTTATCAGGGAGATCGAAGGGCGCGATGTCTCTCGAGCCGGGCCCTCGACTCTCGATGGTGTTGACTCTACTGATGGGTCAGATTGTTCCTGCGCAGACGGAGAAGGCGAGGATGGATACGATAGCGATAGTCTTGACAGTGGTGAAGAGGAGGATGGAGAGGACGATGATGACGACGATGGAGACGCTGGATCGGTTGATGACGATGAAGATGACGATGATGAAGAGGAGCCGGTGTATGATGGCCCGGCTCCCGTTGAAATAGTACATTTACCAGGCCATCCTTAAATGTTTGGCTTTAGGGTGTTTTTTTATTTTATTTTATGCCCTGCTGGGCGGGGGACGAGAGGCATTTGATGATTTGCACGACTTCATTCACTGCCTTTTACTCCATCCCTCTCTCGCTTTCTCTTGCTTATTATACTCTCTCCTTTTCCTCTCTCTTTTTTCTCAGCGCAATTGATAGCCAGCATTGCTTGCACGGGTGGATTCCGATTATTTATTGTCCTGTCTTTTTTTTTTTTTTTTTTTTTTTTAATTCTTGTTCGGTATCATGGACGGAGGGGGAGTAGTTTTTAATGTCTTCATGTTTTTCTATCACTCATTGGGAAAGGGTTTTTCATGAACAGGAAAAAACAAAACGAAATTGAGCAATATATATATATTTTTTCTCTTGGACCTTTGCTATATATGGAGAATGATGCCCCTGGTGTTTCCTTTTCATTTTTTCCTTCTTTTTTGTCTTGCATAAGTGTATAGGGCGGGTTGGTAGGTTTACGAGGAATATATATCCAAAAAAAAAAAAAAAAAAAAAGAAGCTGGAACTAATTAATGTGTACTATTATGTATTCATGATCAAGATATGGGTATATACCTACCATCTACAAAAATATAATAATATCATCACAAGAACCCCTTCGAAAGATTCAATTTTAATCGATTGTATACTATCTCATGAAGTTCTGATAAAATAGAATTCTGCGTTGTAAGTAGGCAAGTACGTGAAGAGCCAGTTAGAGCATCCTCTCGGGACGGGAGGGAACGTCAGGTCCAACACATACACACCTGTTACGGGTTACCGCCGGTACTTTTTGTGGATGTAGAAGACCCCCCGGCCGGCGCTATAGTATAGCTACCTAAGTATAGAGCAGTTATCACGACACCTCTTCGTCTATCCATCCCTCCATCCCTCCTTAATTAAGTTACCGAACCGACGCACCATATATACCCCGATTAATACCTACATTCCAACCAAAAAAAGAAGGCTATTGAGAACCACCACCACCACCACCACCACCACCACTACCGAATCCGAATCCGAAATACCACTGACTTAACCAAAGATCTATCTATCAATATATGGGAACCTAAAAAAAAGATGTCACGGCCAATCCTCTCCCGCCTAGCCGTCGCTGTCAACCGCGCACAGTTCTCTCGAGCATGCGGACTGTCGCCGTACCGATCACCCGTCATCACCTCCACAGTGGCAGCGACGACGACAGCGCGGGGTCGAGTTTCTTCGACGACGGTGTTTAAAAGAACAATGATCGCTGCTCCGAAGGAAGGTGGACCGCCGTTGCTGTCGAGGAGCGCGGATCGAGAGCTGCCCGGTATTTTCCCCCCTGCTTCTTAACTAATATATATATATATATAAAAAAAAACCTTCAACGAAAATAGCTAACTAAGCATATTTGATAATAATAGACGTAACACCCAACCGCCGCTACCTCCTCCACATCCCCATCTTCCTCCTCTCGATGTACATAGCCGCCAACCTCCTCTTCAACTACCAACGCTCCAGCTCATCAGTCGTATCGTCGACGTTATACGCGTTGAGGGTGAACCCGGAGGCTAGGGAGATCCTGGGGGATGAGATCGCGTTCAAGGCGAAGACCATACCGTGGATCCATGGGACTATGGACCAGTTGCACGGGAGGATTGATATTTCTTATAAGGTCAAGGGGAGTAAAGGGGAAGGGACGGTGCATTTTTTGAGTGTGAGGGAGGGGGGGAAGGCGGGGAAGGTAAAACTTCTTTCTTCTTCTTTATTTTTTCTTCTTTTTTTTTATCTATTTGATATGTGTTTTTTACTGACGGTTTGGTTGCTTTGATCTAGTTTAAAACGAAGCGGTGGGCGGTGGAACTCCCGGATGGCGGGGTGCTGAACCTACTGGTCGATGACAGCGTTCTGGAGCAGTAGTAATCCTCTCAGAAAGAAAGATAGAAGATGAAGATGAAGATGAAGGGCATGATATCTATTTATCTACATATATATCCGCACAAACCCAAGAAGAGATACCATCGATCCCCTTTCCCTTGCGGATAAAAAAGATCTTGTACATACACACTCCGAGTACATACCCCTCCCCCAAGACTACAGTACATACATATATAGCACACACTAACTAAAATCTAAATGTAAAATATAAATATACCACCTACCTACCAATCAACCGATATTAATCTAAGAAAGTTTTACTACTAGTGTTATTCTATATTTCCCTTTGGATATCCTAAAAATAAAATAAAAAATAACTCCACTTTCTCAATAAAGAAATTATTATTCATGCTCGGTTTTTTCTCAAAACCCGCCATCTGATTCTAAATGATATTTTTTTGGTATGTGTGTATGTGTAGGAAAGAAAAGAGAGAAAAAAAAAACCAAGGTGCGCACCCTTTTACACGATGATCTCGGTCACGTAATTCGTCATCGTCGGACAAATGAGATAGGGAGGAAAGAGGAGATGAGGGGTAGGAGGACAAGAGTAGTAAAAAAGGAAAGAAAAAAGAAAAATTATCATCTAGTCTATCGCGCGTGTGTTTCCGCATTATGCCAATTCCTGTGCTCAAACCGAAGGAAAACCAAATGCCAACCCAGGGAAATCCGCCGATAACTATGAAAAGAAAAGGGGAAAAAGGTATATAGGAAAGGAGAGAGATATATATATAAAAAAGAAAGAGCCTGCATTAAACGAAAACCAAAATCCTCCGAACAGCCAAGTACCTCCCGGAGGGGGGAGGATCACATATCAATCGTTTCATTAAACCGTAGTATTCCCTCTCTTATAAAAACGCCATCAACTAGATTCGTGAGAGATGCAGGGTGGGCTGGAGCACTCCCGACGACCTGTGATATCAAAACTAAGCCTTCGGCCTTAACGCTATGCGTCAGAGCCAGGACCATCTCCTATCAAAGATGTTAGCATCACAGAGCCCCAAGTATACAAAATCAAAAAGAAAGAAAGAAAGAAAGAAATGTGGCCTACCAATAACCTCGCCGAGCATATCAATCCCATCAGATTGTTATTTTTCGCCAAGCGTACAGCCTCCTTCGTCGACATCGGCGAAAAGCTTCGATACTTAACGAGCTCCGGGTCCGACAGCGAGTAGTTCGCCGACGCAAGGTCGCTTTCGCTCAGTCCGTTACAGAAAAACACCGGGTCTAGATTTTAAAACAAGCCCAATCTTGTCAGCATCTCCCCCAATATCTCTCCAGCGGGGAAATTTGAAAAAATAAAACGTACAATTCGGCTGCTTCCAGTTCAAAGCCGTGCAAACACTGGCCTCGAAAGCAGAAAACATCATAGACCTAGCCGCCTCCGCCGCATTCTCCCTAACCTCTCTAGCATGGTGGAACACGGTGTTGAGTATCGCATCCACATATCTATTCGGATCCGAGACGGCTAGAAGATTCTTTTCCTTAATCTCGACTTCGTTCGGATATAAAATGTGAAGGTTCAGGTTGATGTCAATCGGTAACAGCGTTAACGTCTCCCCAAGCGATAGGAATGACTTCTGCAGTTTTTGGTATAGGTCTTCAAAGGTAGCGAATGCAAGGATACTTTCTTTGATCACTGCCTCTGGCTGCTGGGTAATATTGGCCCCAATGATCTTAAATTGTTCGAAAGTGAGCGAGCAGATCGGGACCGAGATACCGGCATAATCAACCGCCCACGTAGGGAATAGGACGGGAACCTCGTCGCGAGTAACCTGGACGAACAACCGGACATAATCCCCAGAGAGTGAAGACCCTGTAATCAACGGCCTTGAATCGAATTGACTTGTAGCCTTCCAGTATGGTGCGAAATGCGCAATCTCAAGCGGCATACCTCCAAATGGCTTGATTATCTGGAAGTCGAATGACAGCTGCCCAATAACTCTAGACCTGGAATCATGAAGCGGCAGCACGCAATGACCACTGCTATTCGCATTATTGAAAACCTGGGATAATGCAACAGTCCTAGCAATCATCTTGGTACCAAAAGTAGGGAAGATATCAAAATCGATCGCGAAAGCTTCCAGAGAATCGATCTGGAACGATACAATCTTCGCATCATCCGCAAGCGGCAGAAGCATATTCTTCGAGATAACATCTGAAGATTTCGAAGATACTGTCAACCGCGCAGCGGGGTATTTCCCTTGCTGGTAGAAGTAAATTGCATCCGATCCCCTTTCCGTAAATGTAAGCTGTACGAATGTCTTCTTGTCCAAGAAATTATGTCCATATCGTCGGAGCGGCAGTATCGGCGGCGGCAGGGCAAGATCCGGAATACCGTCCCCATCCAATATCATATGCGCACTCGATTGCGTCGATGCAGGGGAAGGCCTGATAAGTGGTGGTTCTATTGGATCCACACCAAGGATCCCCCCGGCATCGAAAAGAATCTTCATGCACTCCAGATGCCCTTCCCACGCAGAGTAGTACAAAGCCGAGAGATTCTTCTCGTCCAAAAGGTCAAGGCGTGCTCCAGCATTTAGAAGAATCTTCAGGTTCTCAGTATTGCCTTCACTGGCCGCGTGTACTAACGGTGTCCACCCGTTCAGCTTATCGAATTCGTTAAGATTAGCACCAAAGGTCTGCAGCGTTACTAGTAGTGACGAAGCACTCCTGCGCCTGGCGACGTGGTGTTGCGGGTAGAGGCCCTCGGCGTCCGGGAGTATCTGGGCACCATTCTTCAACAAGGCCTCCGCAATCTCGACCAGACCGTGCTGACAGGCCAAATTCAACGGTATGTAATCTCGTTCACTCGCCGGATTAATCCGCGCCTTGTGCCTGATCAGCGCCTCAACGCTTGACAGCTGGTGGTGATGGAGGGCATGAATCAGGGGAGTAAAGTTGTCAAGATCCATGCTATCCAGTGTCTTGGGATTAGCCGTCAACAAGGCCTCAAGAATGTCAACATGCCCGTGCATCGCGGCGTAATGCAGGGGTAATCTCCCGTAAGCATCAGACTGCCCAACGTCCACACCCGCGGCGAGAAGTGCGCTGATGATCGACAGTTTCCCGGCATTTGCCGCCTCGTGCAGGGCATTCCTCTCGTTAATTTCATCCTTCGCCTTCAAGTTGACATAACTCGATGTCGACAAAATTTCCAGACACTCCTTGGAAGCCTCGCTGATACTAGACAAGAACGTACGTGTTAATGTTTCCCTGCCTGCCGGCGTAGACTCGACGGCCCTGATCGTATCGGAAAGCAATGTTGTATTTCCCGAGGAAATTGCCCGTGATAATTCTGCCTGTGCATCAGTGTATGTCGTTTCAACGTCGCTGTTTCCGCCTGAATAACCATCCCTATTGAATGTAATGCTCTCCCCTTCCGCCCAGGCTTCCAGTTCTAATAAGCCCGTTGTCGCTCTGTCGGATAATTCGCTTATAACATCTCGGTTGAAACAGGGTTGGACTTCGACAGCTCTTGATAGGTAGAGCTCTTTGGTTCGTGACTATACCAAAATGATTAATACCGGAAAACCCCTCCCAAATAGTTTGGTTACACAAAAAAGATTTCTATAAGCTTACTTTTGAAGATTTATCCCACTGTAATTATCGAAAATCCTTTAGGATCAATTTCCGTTTCATTTTTTTCTTCATGCAGGAGACGCTAACAAGTTTGTGTAATACCTTTTTTAATATTTTCGAGAAGCCTGTTGCATTTAACTCCACGAATTGCTACAAACAACACAGATGGAAAAAAAAAAAAAGTTAGCCATCATAATTAACAAGGAGCTGTACGTATGAGTCTTTAGGCTATACTCAAAAATAACTGGAAAGGGGAGGGGAGAGGACTCGGTAACAGTACCTGCAACTTATTCAAATCGACACCGAATTGGTGAAACCCTTCTTTCAGAGTTACCAACATCGCCGAACTCTTAGCGGCCGCGTCGGTCCGCGACTGCATCGCATCTTTTTTTTCGATCAGCGTCCGGAGCCGTACGGTCAACTATGATAACACCGAGCATTAACAACCTATACCAGGTTACAATTATTACACACACACCCCCTCATCTATGATATTACCTCATCCTGCTTCTGGAGGTAGAAGGCATTGACTTTCTCGATCTCACGGTCCTGCGATAATACCTGTTAGGCTTGGCTCGGCGAAATGGTAAGAATAGAGAGCGCCGCGCAGCCGATATATAGCTTACAAGTCGAAAGAAAAAGGTTGTTTTATTGGCATGTAGGGCGGCTTGGGGGTCGTTGAGGATTTCGCCTTCTGGGGTTCGAATTGGGAGACTGGTACCTGAGCGGATGCTTCTAGAGCTGGAGGCTAGCTGTTTAATCAACTATAAACCAAAGAAAGAAACAGAAAAAAAAGGTGCAAGTTTACAGTTAGCAAAAAGTATACTATACGTAGAAAGTGAGACAGAAATAAAGGAATTCGAAGAGGGGAGGAGAAGGGGGATGAAGCCGAAGAACGGGGTGGTCCCCCGTTCGACATAAACGGATCATTGTTAGATTACAACCTTTTTTAAGCCTTTATAATTAACGAAGCTTGCCGCATACTCGGGTATGTCCAGCTGTCGCTTTTGTAGATGCTTGCCGAACTTCCTAGATACTCAGATACCCAGAGGGATACCAATCAGCCTGACATGTTCCAGGGACTTCTGCATCGAGGTATAGCAACACATTTCGAGTGAGAAATGGACGGCGGAAGGAGAGGGGAGGGGGTGGTTGTGATGGTGAATGGAGGTGAAAAAAAGGTGATATCGAAGATACCCCATCAATGCTACAGGACGTGGGCAAGGGAATGTTCTGGCAGAACCCTTGGCTCCGGTGGATATAAGCCGCTTGAAATAGCTTTTGACGGGTGAAACATCCCGGCCAGCAGATTGAGATGAAAGGTGAAGAAGTTCGGGATCCTACATTTTGGCAGAAGACGGCTAAGAAAAAGCAGAGGCGAGAAGGGAAGGTGTGTCTGTTTGTGGTGCCGGGAGGGTTTCTGGTTGAGTGTGCGGGCCTTTCGCGAATGAGGGATCCAATGATGGAAGGCGACAGCAGGACCACTGATATATCTTGCTGAATGTTCCGTACGGATTAAGCGTCAGGAAATCCGATTGAGCCCCATGTGTGTCATAGCAAAAGGTGATTCGATGAATATTGGTTTCGAGGCGCTCTTTTGCAGCTTTATTTAGGAAAAGAAGACGAGGATAATGTATGTTAAGCAAGCACTTATGTATGTACGTTACTCGATCAGTCGACTTGGTCTATCTGGAAAAAAAGAAAGAAAGAAAAAGACAGAGAGAGGTGCGATTGGAGAGGAGGGGCTTTCAAAATTCACAACGGGTTAATATGGATGATTAAAAAAAAAAAAAAAAAAAAAAAAGGTGGGAGCAGCGGGAAGTGGGCTGTCCTTCAAGATGCAGTTGCTTATTTGACGTATCAGACTCGAGGGAAAAGAACAGCAAGGGAAAAATGATGGTCGACAAGGTCTGGTGAATTAACGACTGTACCCAAATGGGCTCCTCCGAAAGATTTGTCCCAATGAGTCCGTCGAATAACTCGCCTTGACAATTTGGAGCTTTGAAACCTCTCGGTTGGCCAAGGGTAGAGGCTTCCGTTTTGTGTCAGGGTTGACTGGTGGGTTTTTTTCTTTCTGTTTTTGTTTTTGGGGGAGGGGGGGTGGAGAGGAGGGAGAGGGCTGATATTTGGCACCAGCGAGTGGGTCACCTGCAGTTCCTGATACTGGGATCTTCCTGCAGGACTTGAACAACCGTTCGGGACCAACTTAGTTTCCACGCCTGCCGCAAAAACTCGGAAGGGCTTCTGCAGTTGAGTGGGAATGTGTATCAGTCTAAGCTATGCGTAATGTGTGATGATGCGGCACATTTGAAGGGGAGGAAGGAAGGGAGAGGGTGTGGGCCAGCGTCAACGGTTACGCATTAAATGGCGATAAACGAGTCACAACGGTGTGATATAAACGCGGAGGGACAATTGTTCCCCGTACATACACGTACACACATACCTGGAATTTGATATCTGAGGGACCGGGGACCGATTACCCAGGATCGGGAGGGGAGGGGAAGCACTGGCAAAGGACACCGGTGCACACCCGTGGTGAATTTAATATTTTGGGTGGGAGGGTGGGCTCAGGCCGGGTCGAAAAGAAAAGAAAAAACCAAAAGTAGAAAATGGGCTGCTGCAGGTGGGCGACTTCAGATGCAAGATCGATGATCTGGGATCTGGCGGGTCAGCGGCCGGGCTCGTATTCGGGATCGTTCGTTCTTGGACAAGCAGGCGCGCATGAAATTGCAGAAGCCAGGAATTGTCCAGGTATAATATAGTAAATATATCCAAACCCAACAGTCCGGGGCCGGTGTTATACTATTATATCTATATCTATAGACAGCTTGTATATAGATAGATAGAGATATGGATATAGATATAGATATAATAGATATAGACCAGAGAAACCGGGGCGGATGATTATCAAATGTAGGCGACGAGAGTGGGAGGGAACGAATGCACCGAATGGGTGGTTTCCCTTTTTGGTTTTCCCTTTGGTATAACTGTCTCGTGAACAAAGTTAACAATTCAGACTCTTCCTCTTATCTCCTTTATCTTTTGAAAAAAAAAAAAAGAAAGAAAGAAAAAGAAAAAGAAAAACAATTGATTCAAAATAATTTAAAAGAATAAAGTAGAGCCCGACAGGATTGATTGCGCAAAGTCAGGCGGAAGGGGTGTGAAAAGGTAGATGGGAGCACGAGCAAAGCATGCAGATGGGGGAAATATCTATACAGGAGTATATATACTACCTGGTGGGCGGCCTGACTATCAGGTGGGAGAAGCAGAAAGAAGGAAGCTAGCGATGGGGATTAATTTTGGAAACGCCGGAACGGAGGATAGAATCAATCGGTCAGGGCAGACAGAAAAAAGGAAGAGGAAGAGGAAGAAGAGAAGCTGAGAGGGAGAGAGGGAGGGAGAGGAGGGGCTGCGGTAGCACACCGGGACGGTATCGACAGCTGTCGCCCGCAGACTGGAATTATTCGATCAGACGGAGAAGACTGCAGACCCGCGTACAGAGGTAGCTTTGGTTCCAAGCTAGGTAGCTATCGCTTAGAGGGGATAGGTGACATAGCAAGTAGGCAAGTGAACGTGAGCATGAGCGTGAACGAGGGACGAGAATGAAAACGATGTGAACCCGGATACCAGAGTTCTGGGATATCCCGGTCACCCTTTCTCCCCTCTTCTCTCTAAAAGGAAAAAGAAAAAAAAGAAAAAAAAGGATCAATGCATGGGGTCATAGGTATGTCGGTATGTACTTATGTATGAGGGTATATATATGTGGGCATGTATGTGTGGGCATGTATGTATGTACGCATGTATGTATGTCGTTGACGGTTCTTGAGTTGGGTTTGTTGATTGTAACATACACACACACAAACACACTCACACGTACATGTAGCATGCATATAACATTGGCCCGGCCCCAATATATGATACGGTTGAAGAGGGAGAATCAGATATAACGATGACGATGCTGATAAAACCGCAAAGAACAAACTTGCAGGGATTTTGTATACGTATCAAATCAATCAATCAATCGGTCAAATTTGCAAACATCGAATACAAGTTCATCTTTTTGGTCAGTAGCATAGTATACGTCCGGTCCTTACATGACTCGACTCGGGGCAGCTCCGAGAAGGATAATTCAGAAATCCCCCCCTCTTCGAAATCTTTCCCCCGGGAAAGCCGGAGAGAGATATACACGCACCCACTTGAAATTGTCTTGTACGTAAACTTATATCAAGGAAATAGGAAGGAGAAGCGCAAGCCCGAATGGAAAAGTTTCAAACCCCCCTCTCGAAAAAAAAAAAAAAAAAAAAACTGGCTGCTGTGCAACTGCCGGCGATGTTGTTGCGTTTTGAGGTTTGGGGTCCCAGCGAAAAAAACTTGGCGTGGAGTACTCCAATCAGGCCGCCTCGTCCGAAAACGTGCTCTCCAGGGCTGCCGCTCGCCCAGTCCGCGCTAACCTACCTCCGTCCTAGTGCGCTTGACGGCGGCCAAGGTCTTGAAGTACCTTTTTCCCAGATTCTCTCTGTATCGACCACTCAGTGGTACAGAAGGGCCATACGCTCCCCAGGGCACTGGAAAGGCTTGTCCCGCAATCGATCTGGAACCCGGCCTTCTCCGCGGCTGCTTGCTTGCTTGCTTGCTTTGCTACCTCTACATATTACATATACTAACTGACTTAACTTGCTGCACCTGCAGTCTCTGCGGTCTAACGGGAACGGGGTTGGCCTAGCCCATCGTCACTACTACTACTACTCAAGCAGTTACCTTAAAATTCATCAAGTAGCTATAGTTGCAACCCACTATACATATTCACTTAGCAGTACTTTTACGCACTTATATATATATGCACTAGTATACTATCGGAATCGAAATATACAATATAGCCGGAAGGGTCACCGACTGCAGCTGACCCTATCCTATCCTATTGTCTTCTTCTGTTGTTTTTTTATTTTTGTTTTTTTCGGTTGTGTGTGCCAAAGCCCGTCCACGAATAATACATTAGAAGTTGATGATTACTATGTAGGTATGTAAGTAAGTAGGTGGGTAAGTAGGTTAGCTCGGTAATGGAAAAGCAGCTGCAGCTCGTACGTAGCACAAGGGGAATGGGGGAAAAAAGGAAAGAAAAAAGAAGACCATGAACAGAGAAACCGGAGAAAAGAAAGGGTAGTTAAAAGAGTAACAGTTATATAAAACCACCAAAAACACAATAAAAAGAAAGAAAACGATGCCAATGACGTTCCACATAATCCCCCCAATATACCCGAGGAAGAACAAACTGAAAGACAAGGGAAAGAGACAAAAACAAGGAATAATAAAAAAGGTAGGTAGTTAAGTAGAGTAAAATATGGACAGGAGAAACAATAATGCAATAAACAATAATTCCTATATTTTTGTATGCCAGAAGCAGACGATGAAAGAGAAGAGTATAGAGACAAGAGAAAAAAAAAAAGGACTCCGTGACAAAGGGAAACAAAAATTTGAACCTGACCAAAGAGGTTCGCCAATCCCAGATCATGCTATGAATGATTAAGTTTTAGTTGAGGCAAATGCAATCAGAACAACATTAGCGTATGCATTTCATGCCATCAAGCCATACCTCGAAGAAAAGAAAAAAGAAAAGAAAAGGGAAGGAAGGAAGGGCTGTTGTAGTATGTAGTCGTCTTCCCATCCCTTCCAATACCTCTCGGCCAAAGGACGAAAAGAGGGTGATGAAATGAAGAAAAAGAAGCAAAAATTAAGACGAAAAACAAGAAAAGGAAAAAAAAAAAAAGGCTGCACAAATCATGCTTTTAAAAGTTCTGTGCAATACCACTGGTTCCTTGACGTGGCATCTGGGCGTAATGTGTATCAGGGGGGTTTTCGATCCTGGTATTTCTCCGAGCCCCGACTTGCTGGATCATGGGTGGCTGGTGATACCCCTGCTCAGGCGCGTGATCATGATAATCATAATCCCCGGCGTAAGGATTTGCTACGTCGTTATAGTAGTCATTCCCATCGGACACATATGTATTCCGGTAACCGTTATTTCCAGGAACCTCGTGCGCCCCGCTGTCTTCCGATTGACGGGTAGCGTTGGTGTAGCGAGATGAAGCAACCGAATCGCCTCGCTGAAGACCGTCATCCAACTCGCTCGGTCCGGTAGTGGTCGGCGGGGCGCCAATGGTACTTGAATCGGCGGTGCTGGGTCGGTTTGTCGGACTCGAAAGCAGCGGGGAGTGGGAGTGACGGTCACGTTTTTTCGCCTCATCATCCGAGTGGGCAGCAGCACCAGCGGCAATAGCGCCGCCACCGAGAACCGCGGCTCCCGTGACACCCGCAGCGACTGGAATCGCACCAGCCGCCACCGGCGAGCCGTAGAGTTCTGGCTGCTGTGGAGGTTGGTACTGTGGTCCTCCGGCACCGGAGAAGTTTGTGTTCCCGTATCCTCCCCCTCCCACCGTGTTTGATGTGGCAGCGCTGGCTGACAATGGGGCAGACGCTTTACGCCCACCCGCAGTGTTTCCCCAGCCACGATAACCAGCCTCTACCTCAGCCATATCGCCGACGCCGCCACCGCCGCCGCCACCACCACCAGCTTGGCTCGCTCCACCTGTCGCGGCAAGCGCGATCGGACCTGGCGATCCATCATTGTTGGGATTATAGCCATACTCCTCAACCTCCTTCCTTCGCATTTCCTCGCTAGCCTTGCGCTTCTTGTGCCGCCTCCATAGGAAGATTCCGAGAAATGCCAACAGAACCACTCCGAAAATCGGTATTATGATCGCAATCGCAATTTTCGCAGGCTGGCTGAGGCCGCCACCACCGGAAGCAGGGATGGCAGTCGCAGAGATCGTCGCAGAGGTCGAAGTTGATGACGATTGAGTCGAACTCGGCGGGAGGC
Organism: Orbilia blumenaviensis; assembly: GCA_036872755.1. Classification (NCBI taxonomy): domain Eukaryota; kingdom Fungi; phylum Ascomycota; class Orbiliomycetes; order Orbiliales; family Orbiliaceae; genus Orbilia; species Orbilia blumenaviensis. The sequence continues at coordinate 1,194,119 of JAVHNS010000014.1, forward strand.
TTGTTGTGGATCTGTCGGTATTGAGAGAAGTTGTGGTGATTGTGATCGTGGTATCAGCCGAGGTTGTCGGTGTAACGGTGATGACTGTCACGCTGGGGGATGTTGAAGATTCCGGCTCGGTTGTGGACGACTCTTCAGAGGTTGTTGGCAAGGGCTCTTCGGTTGTCGAGGATGGCTCCTCTGTGGTGGATGAGGGTTCTTCTGTTGTCGAGGAAGGTTCCGGTGTGGATGTCGTTTCTTCGGGAATACTGGTTGAACTCTCGGATGTTGGCTCCGGCGGGGGAGTGGTGGTTTCTTCCGGCGGTGCGGTGGTGGAAGTTTCTTCGGGTAGGGGAGTGGAAGTCTCGCTGGGCAAAGTTGTGCTAGATTCGGTTTCTCCCGGTATTGTTGGTTCCGCTGTGGGAAGCGTTGATGAGGCTGTAAAAGAAGGATCACAAGATTGAAGTGTTAGTCAAAGAAGAATATTTATACATATATTTAATTCCATTTTTCTGTGACGTAAAGTTTCCCGAAGTGATTTTCTTTGGGAGAGAGCGATTGGGAAGGGTACTGGTTTTTCTTGTTTTTGTTTTTAAGGTTTGGCTTGTATTTACCTGTGTCAGACATCTTTGCGTAGAAAGAAGGCCGTATGTATTAAAGATCGTGTATGATTAAGTACTGCTTAGGTACTTATATATATCTGAGTGTGTAGAAATCGACGGATCGGAAAGCCGGGCAGATCCGAGAGAGAGCGTCCTGGGGAATGTTGGATGTTGGATGTTGGATGGAATCGGATTTTCTTTCTCTCTCTCTCTCTCTCTCTCTTTTTATTATTTATAGTCGGGCTGAAAATTCCATGGGAGAGTGTATATATGAGTGCGTAGTAAGCCGCGAATAGGGAATCAACAACAACCGAATGTGTCGATTCGAGGGAGAAAAAAATAGGATTGAAAAAAAACAAGGGTCCTTTTTTTTTGTTTCTTTCCGGCGAGCAGGTCAAAGACGTAAGTGTCGGTAAGACAAAGGGAGAGATAGACGACAACGACGACGACGATGGCGGCAATTGGAGTATATAAGGGGCGATCCTTTCTTTCTTTCGTTCTTTCTTTCTTAATGGGAGAGGGAGGATGATAAGGAGAGGGGAAGGATAGAGGAGAGAATAGATTATGAAAGGGAAAGGGAAAGGAGGTGAGGTGAGGTCAGGTTCCGTGATGGGGGGAGTGTCCCGTCAAATATGAACATGCAGATGAACGAACCGGTTCTGCAGTATTTAGGAGGAGGGAGCTGTTAGTCGGATCGAAACAGTATAAGTGCGAGTACAAGCATGCACAAGTTACAGCGCACACCCACACACACACACAGCCTTATATCAGAACGTTAACGGCAGTCGCAGCAGTCGGGACGGGGAAAAATAAAAAAGACGCGAATGTCGACGGAAAGTGAAGTGTAACTCTTTTTTTTTTTTTTTCCCTTTATTTTATTTTAGGTCTTGCAGGTGGATGGATTGATGGAATGGGGGTGATGGTGGTTATATTAGATTGCGGCAAGCCAGCCCAAGTGCAGCCTCAGCCCCACATGCACACACCCACACAGACACACACAAACTCGGTCGGTCGGCTTGGCTTGCAGACAAGGGAAGTTCTGGTTCGGAGATCAGAGACAAGATTCAAAAGAAAGAGAAAGAAGGAGGAAAGAGGAAAGAGGAAGGAAGGAAGGAACCGGATTGGAGAAAGAAAGAAGAAGAAGAAAAGGATATCAGGATGTACAGATGATGCAGATGCATATATGCAGACGCAGATTCGATGGGATGGTACAGGATGAACGGGGGGGAAAGAAGGAATGGAAGGGAAAGAAGAAGAAGGGAAGGAGGGATGATGGATGATTAAGAAAAAAAAAAGGTGATCTGATTTTGATTCTGCGTGTGCGCTGTTTGTGGATGGATGGATGGATGAGCATATGAAGGGTGTGCCTGGTAAATGCTACACCACCACCACCACCAGTTCCGGTTGACTGACTGACTGATTGACCGACCGACCGACCGACTGACAGGTCCAAGCCAGGTCAAGTCAAGGGCCCTGCATGTTCATGTTAAAATACCATTGGCGTACCAAGATTGGCATGCTCGATCGAATTGCCGCTCTTTCAGGCTATTAATAATCCTTTTTTTCTTTCAGTCTCCTCCCGGCGCTCACGAGCCGCCCTGTTGCCCTTTTTTCGCATCTACACTACACTACACTACACTACACCACACCACACCACACTATTCATCAGGGACTAACTACTACCTAGGTACTCATATTAAGAGTGCACGAGTGCAGCATGTAGGTACAGCGTGTACCTGCAGCCGGAGGAGGAGGAGGGAAGGGAAAAAAGAAGGGCAGATCTCATGCACCTGCCGAATCAACTATATTAACCTTCCTTTCCCTTACTTGTTTCCCCCTTCCTTCCTTTCCTTCCCAAACAAAAACAAATATAATATTATATATATTATATAATATGTGATACAACCGACTTACCCAGATTGATATAATATACGCGGTATGTAGGTAGCTTCTCATACTCATATCCATCTCGTGTTAAAATCGAACAAACCACCACACACACACGTACACGTAGAATGCAATGCAATGTTAAAATGCAATGTTAAACTGCAAATGCTTGGCTCCATGCGACGACCCACGATCTGTCAAATCTCTTAATTACGCTACTTTATAGAATTTTCCGTTTCCCCCCGGTGTGCTACCACTACTACCACTACTACTACTACTCATCTTGCATACTAAAAATCAAAATTCAAAACCAAAAATCATCACAGGATCGTGTGTAGCATGCGCGCGCGCGCTCTAGCCTGGCTTTCTCCACAAAACAATGGAAAGAATTCGAATTCTTTCCCCCCCGTAGATTAGAATTCTACCCGTCCTTGTAATCAAAAAAAAAAATCGCACTATAATATATATTAATTCCCAGGTAATCAACCTGGAACTACCCGGCCGGTCGACAGCGGACAGTAATTAAAATGAAAATGAAAATGAAAAAAAAAAAAAGTTTGAATTGGATCTGGACTGTATATTTAACCCAATACGATCAGGATACTACTACTCATTCGATCGTTGGTATCTCTCCGACGTCATCAGTAATTGCAAGATGCCCATGCATACCTATACATATATACATACTGTGCCAGAAATGCCCTGGGGATCGATACGGTATCAGTGCGGTATTGTAACTTGAATCTCTATTTTTTTTTATTTTCGACAATACGGTATATTATGACCAAAATACCTTCGTATAATTGGATTAGAACGGTATTCAAACCCCATTGTTCTGCCACGGTAGGTAGGTATATATTAGTACCAACATAAGTAGATATGTATGACCGTTGCCTGGCCTCGGGTGAAATATTCTAGGTGAATGCTCTACTAATTCATATCATCTTTTGATTGTGATTGTGATTGTGATTTTGGTTTTGATTTGAATTTGAATTTGAATTTGTTCTAATGTACACGATGGTCGCCTGGATGCCTTCCTCCACCCTCCAAGCCGGCCCGGCCGACCAATCCTGCCATAATATGCATATATCGCACCTTGAATTCATCGACTGGCGCAGACCAAGAGAGAGAGAGAGCTAAGAGAGAATCCAGATTTGGGGGGGGTCGAAGACCGGAATTTGGGCCCGTTCCCCATATCTTCTCCTCTCCTCCTCCATCCCAAACATACACACAAGCAGGCCGGACCAGCCCTATCGTCGGCATCCATCCCTCCACCATCCATCGAAGACCATATTATTTTATTTATTATGGCCCCACCCCCTTGGGTTGTTAAACAAGAAAAGCAATGTGGGAAATAAAAAAAACGACTGCTGTATAATAGAAAACAAAAAAAGCACAAAACGGGAGAGGAAAAAAAAAAGGGTGTTAAAAATGGGTCTTTAAGAAGAGAAGAGTGAAAAGCCTTTTTAAGGAGAGACGGAAGAAATGAAAATTATGGGAAAGGAGACCTCGAAATCGATCGTGCCAGCTGATTCGGATTGTGCCGCGAGGATTCCAGAAGCAGTCCACAAAACAGAAACCTTCGCAAGTTGATAAAGCCTTAATATAATATACTCCTTCAGATACGCCAAGATTCCAGCAGAGACGATAAGTTGCGTGCGCATGAGAGCGAGAGAGAGAGAGACCGAGCGAGCGAGCGGGGCTTTCTAGAGGAAACAGGATATAATAAAATAAAATATTGGAGAAAAAAAGGAAAAGGCCTGGTAGGATATGATATACTGAAGCGCAAAAACGATGATAGAAAGAAAGACAGACAACCCCGGCAAAAAAAAAAAAAACAAAGAAGCGTGGCATCGTTACGAAAATGTCAGGCTAGTCTAAAGATTGCGCATGTCCCAAGATGGTTTGAGGCTGGACGTCATGTTCTCGGTCGTCGGTACAACGTCCTGTGGGATACGGCTGACACGGTACGCTCCCGTCCTGCTGTGGTGTGCAGCCGACAGACCCGTGCGGTTGCTTCGGATGCTGCCGGTGTCGCTAAAGTTATCCCCGCCATCATTCCTGAACTTTCGCGGAGGTGCGAAGTCAAGGCCGGTAAACGCTCCAGATTTGCGCAATTGGTGACTATAAATGCGTAAAGAAATGCTGTTAGTGAGTTGCTTTGAGACAAAGGTGATTGATGATGATATAAGATTAAGGTACTTACGGAGTGGGCAAAACGCTCAGTTCATCGAAGGCGGAGGCAAGAGGAGTGTGGGCCCTAACACTAGGTGAGTAGGGTCTCACACCTCCAAAGGCGCTGCCGACTTCAGATTCGGTTCCATTTCTGAATTCCTTTGAGCGTGGAGCAGGGGCAAATGCGATCGGAGAAACAAACGAGTCGTCCTTCAGGAGATGTGGTGTTGGGAGAATCAACAAGGGTTCTTCAGGGACGGCGTTTTTACGGAGACTAGATGGGGCACGGATACCACGGGAAGGTGGTCCGTTAAAACGATTGCTTTGCGAAGAGTACGACCGTGGTGGTGCTGGGCCTCTGTTGCTAGCAGATGATCCCGGACGTGGGCCTGGGCCTTGCTGGAAACGAGGTGGTGCGCGGGGTGGTGGTGTCATTGCTCTGCGAGTAGGTGGTTCTGCAAATGGACGTTGTTGTGGGTTGGCATAAGTATCATCGTAGTACTGGTCTTCATATCCAGCGTTGTTGTCCTGGTAGTAGTCGCCGTATTCCTGATTATATCCGTTCGAGTAGTCTTGCTCATAATAGCCTTGGTTGTAGCTGCTGTTCCTGTTAGCAGGATAGTTGTTGTAACCGTTTCCGTTTCCGTTTCCGTTTCCGTTGGTGATATTGGCGGGCAATGGCGGCATTGGTTCTGCATGGGCTTGAGCGTAATAGTCGAGTCCACCTGGGTTTGCATCGTCGAAGTATTCCTTGTAGAATGAACGAATACGCATCGCACGTTCTTCCGCATCCTCACCGGCTTCGGCAGCTGGCGGCAATGGTCTGAATCCATATGAAAGCCTGCGGGGTTCCAGCCTGTCACCGTGGTTGACTTCAAGACCCCCCATCGTGCTCATGCGAGCCTGCTGGGGTACTGGTGCTTGTGGCTCTGGCTCAACGACTTGGGGAAGTGAAGCATCCTTGTCAGTTTCAGTTCCAAAGTGCAATCCCTCGAAAGGAGTCGAGGCCTTCTCGTCGAGTTTCAACTGTGGTGGCTTCTGGGCGACGGGCTTTGGTTGTGGTTCGGCTGGCTGGGCAGGTAATTCTGCAGTTTTCTCGGATTTCGAGGAGTCTAGCTCGCTGGGGTGATCAAAGCCGATGTGGGGAACAAGATGCATATGGCTTCGTCGCAGATCGCCGCCATCCTTGTCGATATAGGAATCCCGGGTCTCGGTTTCCGAGGGCAACAGGCCCGGTCCACGAGATGGCATGTTACCGTTGTTGCGGGTGGCATCGAAGGCCAGTTCAGGCAATTGCAATTCCGGGACCGTCTTTTGGTTAGAGGGCAAGGAGGCTCCCCTTGCAGGAGGGGCAGAGGTGGCCATTTTACTCGAGTGTCCGAGAAGATCCGCGGTGAGACTTTCAGTACTGTCTTCATGTTGTCGAATGGAGGCTGTATACAAGGAAGAGTCACGGTTTGGTCGAGGTCCGGTTTTATTGTGGGAAGCGAGAGACGGAGCCGCTGACCCATTTCCATAGGGAAGGCGGTTGATGGAGTTGGAAGGCTTGTATTTATCGTCGTCGGCAACATAAACCCGGGACATTGAGTGGAGGCTCTCGTGAGAGCCCTGCAGTTCTGGTGGCAGGAGGTAAGGGGCAGCAACATCCATGTCTAGCGACAGTTGATTCTTATGTCGTCCCGAAGATGGCGCACCAAGACCTCGGTTCTTCTTTCCACCAGCGGAGGGATACTCCATGCCGAAATCCATACTCTTCGTCTTATCCATCCTGTCTTCTGCCTTGAGTTTGCGTAAATGTCGCTGATGCAATACCACTAGGATAACCAGGGCACCAACGAGCGGAATACTGCACCATAATTTAATCTTTAGTACACAGCGACACTATATATTAGGAAATTCAAAGTCGCAGAACTTACGCAATACCCAAAACGATAGGCAATGTCATGGTAGAATTGGTAATAGGTTTCTCGCAACGCGGAGAGGTGTCATCAGGAGCACAGCTGCTGCTTTCCGTGGGAGTGGCTCGCGGGAGAATAAAGTCCCGGGCCGCCAGAGTTTGTGTCGAGCGCGGCTCGTAAGCATTGGGGATCGCAGCAACAGGCTCGCGCTGAGGCGCCCGCCTGTAAGGGTGTTGATGATGATGCCTCATTTGGAACGACTACCACGGATTTAATTGGGAGGGAAGTTGCAAGTAGTTGATGTCGAGATTGTTCGAATGTTCTTTTTTTTGATATTGCCAGAATTTAGTATTCCTTTCCAGTGTTCTCTTTTTTTTCTTTTCTTCTCTTGTTTCGTCCTCTTGTGTTTCTATTTCTTCTCTTCTTTCCTTTGCTTTCTTTCTTGATTCGCGATCTTCGGTATATCCAGCAGGCGAAGATGGGCGTGGCTGGAGACAAAAAGGGTCGGATAGGGAAATCGTTGACTTGATCGTTAAAAGTGTGGATTCAAAGGAGTGAATGTAGTTGGAAAATGCACAAATGCAGTCGCACACACAAGCAGCGGCGATACCAGCAGCGAAGACGAAAGAATGAGTGACGGGAACAGAAGAGTATCAAGAAATCAACAACGAAAGGGAGGGTGGTTCTTTTTGTCTCTTTAGCCTGCGTCTCTTTTTGGTTGGTTCAGCGTGACATGTTTGATTGAAATTCAAGAGAGTGGAAAGGTGAGAGAAGCAAATAAGAAAAGAAAAGAAAAAAAGAAGAAGAGAAAAAAAGAAGGGGAAGGGGGGGCTTCGTCGGGGGCTTGTGTGCATGCGTAACAGAAAAATCCAGAGGAGCCGTTCCCTCACGATGGGATGGTGCAGCAGCGAAGCACCGCTGAGAAGCAAGCCAACATCTGAAATGGTGGAAAAGGGGCCACCCTGAGGACCAATAATAGGCCTTGGATGCGAGACATCCCGGACAGGTTCCTTGCATCCTTCTGTTGGAGGCTAGTCTCTGGGCCCAAACTCAATGGCTCCGTCCAATTTCGTTTCGCGAACACTGCAGGGCAGGCAGCATGTGTCTGGGTATGACAGAAGTCCTGCAGCAGTGCGGACGCCTGTCATGTCACCAATGCATCGATTGATGGTTTACTACTAGTTTAGGGGACTTACCGAGTTACGTAGTGCGTATGCGAGGTTCAGCTAACGTCTTTGACAGCGACATGTGTGCGTAAGGGCGCGGGCGATAACGTCTGGATGTCACAGCGGATTGGACAGAGTTCCTTTTTCTTGGTCCTCTTGGTCAAGATCAAGAAGGAGCGCTGCCGAGTAAGTAGCAAGTAGTAAGATCTTGTCTTTGCCCGGCGGAAGCTTGTTAGCTTGTTAGCCTGTTAGCGGGTTGGAAGGGTGTTTAACTCCTGTGTAAGTACCCAGTACTAGTAAACAATTGCAATTGTGATGTGAGCTGGACCTGAACTTGCAATGAATGAACATGGACCTCGCCCTGGCCCGGGGTATGGGAGCGGGCTAAACTAACCAGCAACTGCTACGTGCTAACTACTATAGTAGTGTTTGTCAGAGAAGGGAAGGGAAGGGAAGGTTGTGATAGGTGTCGAATATGGAGGCCGGGTTGGCTAGTTGCAAATTTGCATTTTGATTGCCTGCAAAAAAGGGATGGAGATGGAATTTGAAGGGATTCCCCACGCAATTAATTTCATCAAGGGTGGCAATTATATGCTATGCAATCTCGGTGAGGACGGATAATCCTCGAGAACCACTTTTTTTCGTGCCTTGTCTGCCTGCCTTTTTTTTTTTTCCTCCCCCCGGTTTTGAGAAGCCGCCCCCGGGAGACGAGGAAAAGTATGTATGTGAGTATGTATGTATTGTGTTTGTGTGGTTACGAAGCGGGTGAGTGGGATGAGAGAGAAGTGAAGTGAAGTGAAGTGAAGTGAAGCGGGTGAGTGGATGGAATGGGATTGATGTTGAGTGGGTGAATGAATGGATGGATTGATTGAGTGCATTTGCTCTATACTCCGTTCATTCTTGCTATATGCCTATACTAGGTATGTATTACACTATACTACTATACTACTGTATACCGACTGCCATTACGGTGATGCGCTGTGCCGTTCTCTCGATTGAGTATTGCCCCGTATTTTATATATTGCCAGCAGGAGTAACCAGTGTTCCTTCTTCCTCTTCAGGCTTCTGCTTGCTTTTAATAGTATCTTTTTTACGATATATCTCATCGGAAGGGAAGAAGAAAAAAAGACCCCCCATGTCTAAGCCCAACAATCGGTTTAATTAAAAAAAAGTTTACGGTTTACACGTAAGTCCGCAAGAGATGGCGACAAAATACTTTCTTTTCCCCTCTTCTGTTTCTTCCGAGGTTAAGTCATCAGGTAGGTAGTACCAACCTAACTGCCTACCTGTTCCACGACCAGTTGTATCATATCATCGGGTATCGATATCGATACCAACCGTTCGTTGGCGGTCCCAGTGTCACGTACGGTAGCTATGTGGTTTGGAGTTGGTATAATGGGTATTAAATTTAGTATACTCCGTAGGGAGAATACCAGGACGACTTAAAGCCACTGTGTAGAGGTAGACTCGAGCCGGGCGGGCGGGCGGTGCAGTCTGGTTGCAGGTATTCAAACGGGCTTTAGCTCAGGTTAAAAAGGGGGCGCGCCAGAAGAGAGACAGGCTCGCTTTCCATAACTGCTCAGGTCCCGTTTTTAGCTCGCAACAGTTAGAGTGCTGTGCAGCGTGCAGTGTGCGGTGCACTGCCAAGGGCTAAGTGGATGCCCTTTAAGTTACCGGTTATAGAACCAGACAGGTTACTACTCAATTAATGGTTTAGTTGGTAACCGAATGTTATTAACTGGGGGGGGTTGCCACCAATCGGTCTCGGTTTGGATCAGTTAAGTTATACTTCTATAATATATAATATACCTCTGACTTAGTAGGTACTTACCTTACTATAACCGGAGCTATAGCTAGCTATCTTCATCAGTAGTTGAGTAGTTGGTATTGCCGAGGGACCAGTAGGTCTAAATAGGTACCTACTTAGTACTCTACTCTATCCCAAAGGCTTGATCTTTGTATATTCACGGTTCTATATTTAAGTACCTACCTAGGTACCTAGGCACTTGGGTAGTGTTAGTGATGTAGGCAGAAGGATCTCGAGCATCACCAAAATCATGTGGTCATGCTCTCAGTGGCAGTCGCAGTCCGGCTTCTCATTACCCAGCAGATAGGTAGGTAGGTAGGTATCTAGGTAGGTACATACCTAATTTCCTACAGTGACCACACATAGTGTACGTATACGCTTAGGTAGATAGGTACCTAGGTACCTTTGAATGATATAAAAAATAACAATTATGCCTTATCTTATCGTCTGTTATCCCTCAAGGCGCGATCTTCTCTCTCTCTCTCTCCCTGTTTGTATGACATAGGTGATATCGATAAACCCAATCCCCTTCTCCTTCTACCTCTACCTACCTAGGTACCTACCCCTCCCCCTGGGCATCTACCTACCTACCTAGATCCTGACGTACCTTATCCGGAGTACATACCTCTCTCTCACCAGGTACCTAGGTAATGTAACTTAAGTAGTAGTCTGAAGTATTTCGGTATCTAATATTGATATGTATCAGCACGCGTTGTGATCGGCTTTTTTTTTTTTTTTTTTTTTTTTTAGTCAGCTCTTCCTTCTTCTGTTTCTCTCCTCTTTTAGACGAGCGCAGCAACAGAGCAGGCAGCTAGCTGGGCTAGAATTGATTACCCCGCTACTGGCCTGGCCTTTTAACTACACCACACCACACACGAAAACCCTCCACCTCAAACCGTTCACAACCAACCACCGCCACCGCCCGAAATCCTGCAAATTTCAACTTCCTTACTAGAGGACCAGTGGCAGAAGCAGAAGCAGAAGCAGAAGAAGCTTGCATCTCGCGACTTCTAACCTCATCGTCACTCTCAAGCATTCATCCTCCATTCTTGACCATCATCGCCATCATCATAATCCTCATCCCATCACAGCTTGCCTACCTCTTGTTTAATATCTACTCTCTCATCTCCCACCCTCATCCTCGTCACTAAGACCTATTCCCGGCTTTAGAAACACCCTTTGACCCCCTCTCTATCTAATATACACAAGACCCATGGCTTCAATCGAGGAGCTGGACACCCAGGTCCGCGGCTTCTATGAAGGCCGGGGTGCTACTGTAAATCATCCCTCTACTCATTCTTCTTCATATCCTTATTCCTGTTCCGAATTCCCCACAAGGCTGTGCTTTTCAGCTGCTGAATGACCTTTGCTAACTATCCTACGCACCAACTATAGCGCGATGCTGCTCAAAGGTACATGAACCAGGTATGCACAATTCCTTACGCTGTTCATCTATCCGTTTCATCTACTTCCCGTTTACTGACATATAATCCACTCAGTTTCGGGAGAACCCCGACTCATGGTCAATGGTAGACAAGATCCTGGAAGCATCTTCCTACCCTCAAACCAAGTGTACGTGCCACCCGTACGGCACTCGCTGTCCGTTTATTCCTAACCAGTCATCTTGCTATACAGATCTCGGGCTCCAAGTCCTGGACAACGTCATTCAAACCAGGTGGAAGATCTTACCTAAAGATCAATGTCAAGGTTGCTCCAAACATAAACTCGCGCCCCTCTAGTACCCAACTGACTTTTTCTCTCTCTTCCTTCTTTTTGTCTCTCCTCGTTCAAGGAATTCGAAACTTCGTCGTCAACTTCATCATCCAGAGCTCGTCGTCGGAAGAACTGCTCAAGCAGAACAAGACCCTCATCAATAAATTAAACTTGGTCCTCGTCAATATCCTCAAGCAAGAATGGCCGCACAATTGGCCCTCGTTCATCCCGGAAATCGTGCAGTCCTGCAGAACGAACCTCTCGATCTGCGAAAACAACATGGCTATTTTACGTCTACTTTCGGAAGAAGTTTTTGACTACTCAGCGGAGCAAATGACCCAAGCAAAGACAAAGAACCTCAAGTCGACAATGTGCAATGAGTTTTCTGCCATCTTCACGCTATGCCAGGAGGTCCTCGCCGGTGCAACCTCCGAAACACTGCTACTGGCAACCCTAGAAACACTGCTCAAATTTCTTAATTGGATCCCCCTTGGTTATATCTTCGAAACCCCCATCATCGAAACATTACGGACTCGGTTTCTTCCAATTCCCGTTTTCCGAAACGTCACCTTGAAATGCCTCACAGAAATCGGCGGCCTACAAATCAGCGGCCAGATTCACTATGAAGAGAAACTCGTAACGATGTTTACCAATGTCATGACGACCATTGCAGAAATCATCCCAATCACTACGGATCTGCGATCGATATATCCAAACAGCCCTCCTCGAGATCAAGAATTCATCCAGAATCTTGCTATCTTTCTCTGCAATTTCTTCACACCTCATGTCAAGGTAAGGGCTTCATCAGACCTCTCGCTCCGATAGTAGCCCACGCGTATACTAACTACCTCGGATAGTTGATTGAGAATCTCCCTAATAAAGAATATCTAGTTCACTCCCACCTCTACCTAATTCGCATCAGTCAAATCAATGATCGGGAGATCTTTAAGATCTGCTTAGAATACTGGACTAAGCTGGTAGCCGAGCTATACGAGGAAATGCAGCAGCTTCCCTTGTCGGATCTCAATCCCCTTCTCAGCGGCGGCGCCCCTCCCCCGAACTTGCTTAACAGTTATCCATTAAGAAAACACATGTATACTGAAGTTCTATCAAACCTCAGACTCGTCATGATCGAAGGAATGGTCAGACCAGAAGAGGTACGAAATCGTAACCAAAGTGACAATATATACTATATATCTGGAAATGGGCTAATCAGAAACATAGGTTCTCATTGTCGAAAATGACGAAGGTGAAATAGTGCGCGAGTTTGTCAAAGAAGGAGACACTATTCAACTCTATAAAACTACCCGTGAATGCCTGGTCTATCTCACACACTTGGACGTTGTAGATACCGAAACTATAATGTCCGAAAAACTAGCAAGACAGGTCGACGGCACTGAATGGTCCTGGGCCAACTGCAATACGCTTTGTTGGGCTATTGGATCTATATCTGGAGCGATGAACGAGGATACAGAAAAGCGATTCTTGGTTACTGTTATCAAGGATCTTCTGGGTTTGACCGAAATGAAACGTGGCAAGGACAACAAGGCCGTCGTGGCCTCGAACATCATGTACATTGTCGGACAGTACCCTAGGTTTCTCAAGGCTCACTGGAAGTTCTTGAAAACGGTGGTTAACAAGCTCTTTGAGTTCATGCACGAGACGCACGAAGGTATGATAGAAATCGTCTCCAACGAAACGGATTTTAGTATTAACAAGCCTGTGCAACTTAGGTGTGCAAGATATGGCCTGTGATACCTTCATAAAGATTGCTAACAAGTGTAAGAGACACTTTGTGGCTTTGCAACCCGGAGAGACCGAGCCGTTCATTGAGGAGATCGTTCGTAATATGTCCCGTATCACCAATGACCTCGGCCCTCAACAAGTGCACACATTTTATGAGGCTTGTGGGTACATGATTAGTGCGCAAGGACAAAGTCATGCCCAGGAGCGTCTACTTCAAGAGCTTATGGCGTTCCCAAATGCAGCAGTGAGTATTGATCCCCGACCTTTCATTTGTCCCTGTACTAACCAATCCCAGTGGGACCAAATAATTGCGCAAGCAAATATCAACCCATCTATCTTGGAGGACCAAAGCACAGTCAAAGTTATTGGAAATGTTATGAAGACAAATGTTTCCGCCTGTAGCTCAATTGGCCCATATTTCTATCCTCAGCTTGGACGTATCTACATGGACATGCTATCGATGTATAGGGCTGTCAGCGGCATGATATCCACCGCCGTCGCCCAAGAAGGTACGCTTGAACTATTCTGTGAAATTCTAACACAATGAAAATCCCTAACCGGCTAATTATAGGACCAATCGCAACCAAAACCCCACGAGTCCGAGGCCTGAGAACTGTGAAGAAAGAGATCCTCAAACTCATCGACATATACGTCCAAAAGGCGGAAGACTTAAATGCTGTCAACGATGATATTGTGCCCCCATTGTTAGACGCCATCCTAGGCGATTATGCTGGAAGTGTTCCAGATGCTCGAGACCCAGAGGTCCTCAATGTCATCTCCACGATAGTTTCGAAGCTGCGGGTTAGTTTGCCTATATCTCTACCCCTTCCTAATCCTCCAACTAACTTCGCACGCTATTAGACCAAAATGGAGGATAAGGTTCCCACGATCATGGTGAATGTGTTCGAGTGTACCCTTGAAATGATCAACAAGGACTTCTCAGAATACCCAGAGCACCGGGTAGAATTCTTCAAGCTGCTTCGGGCCATCAACTTGAACTGTTTTGCAGGTATTGTCAAACCTTTGATACGTCCCTAAGGTTCCTACATGCTAAATTTTACCCACTCAGCTCTCCTTAAACTTGATACGCGTCAATTCAAGTACATTATCGACGCCTGTCTTTGGGCCGCCAAGCACGACAATAGGGAAGTCGAAGCCGCTGGTCTTAATATGTGCATCGAATTGGTCAACAACGTCAATGAAACCGACGCCGCCACTGCTACAGCTTTCTTCCAGCAATTCTTCATCCCAATTCTTCAGGACATCTTCTTTGTGCTCACCGACACCGACCACAAAGCAGGTATGTTCCCCTTGGGCAAACTCATTCCCTTCTATTTTTCGTTCCCATCCAGCTACTAACGTTTCGTTCAGGATTCAAACTTCAAACCACTTTGCTTGCCCGAATGTTCTCAATTGCACAATCGGACAAGATACAGGCCCCATTATATACCGATGGACAAGCACCTTCTGGTACTTCGAATCCGGAATTCCTCAGTCAATTCGTCAGCAATCTCCTGATAAACGCATTCAACCACTTGAAGCCGTACGTTTTTAGCTCCAGCAGATCTTGACACAACCGTGAACTAACATATTTCTGCGTAGTCTCCAAATTCAAACCTTCGTCAAAGGCCTCTTTGATTATACCGGAGACCTAACCAAATTCAAGAACAATGTCCGTGATTTCTTGATCCAACTCAAGGAATTTGCGGGTGACAATGCCGAACTCTATCTCGAAGACCGCGAGAATGAAGCTGAAGAAGCTCGCAGGGCCGAGAGAGAGAAGTACTCGAAAGTCGGTGGTCTTCTGCGGCCGAGCGAACTTGATGATGGTGATGATATGTGACTTCTCGGTGAAGAAGGTGAAATGCGTGGGCCTCTACCGTATGGAAAGAAAGTAGACGCGGATTACAAAGTAGGAAAACAAAATCAAGACTGGGCTGATGGATGGTGGTGGCTTTGAGACAGCATTCGATGGGCACACGCTGACTTGGGAATCGAGCAGCCAGACTTATCGACAAGTTGCTGACACTCGGGCTCCATCTTTTTTTTTTTTTTTCGTTTGTCATTTATATTTTTCGCTTCCCTCCTTTCATAAACCTTTGGATGCAATAGATTTTGAGCCGAAAAGATCAAAAAATGATAATCTTTGTTGTTTTGTGCGAACTGTCTTTCCTCGTTTTGTTACAAGCAGCGTAGATATCCATCCGAGCAATTTCCTTTCAAACAACAAGAACTATGAAGCCTTACCGGTCGATTAGTTTTTGGATCTTGGCTTAGACGAAATATTAATTTTAAATGATAGATTAGTAATTCGGGGAATATGAAATCATATTCGTTTCTGGAGTATGGGAACATGCAGACGCCCCTTTACATGAATCAGAATGTAATTTCTTCAAATCGCAAAAACGGGTTATTATGCAGACTACTATTATGCGCCCTTGTATTTGTATTTGAGTTTCTCGAGCTCTCCCAAATTCACGCTCGCCATTGCCCTCCTTCCGACCGTGATCGCAATCCAAACGAACAGCGGGAGGTACAAAAGGTAATCGTGGTCCAAATGTCGATCGGTGAAATACGCGCCAATGGTGATAATGACGATGAGAATTGGGTTAAGGATCGGAACCCAGACTTCTAAAGGTGAAAGAAGCTCCTGAGTTTCTTGGCCCACTGGAATGCGGACGGTGAAGCCGGTCATTGCTAGTGATGATACGGCGAGGATGTCGACCCCAGAGCCATTCCCAAACCAGATACGAATTGCAATAACTGTGCCGGCGAGGCCACAAATGAATGTAAATACGAACTATTGGCGATAAAAAAGAACCATTCAGTAAGACATATAGAATAAAATAAAGATTATAGACATAGGGAGGGGACTAACAATAAAGAAGGCGTTTTCTCGATCATTTGCTTTTTTGAGTTCTTCGATTAGAGCTTCCTGCTCTTTAATGTCCAGATTCGTCAGCGAGTTGGCGATGCATATTAAAGGATCCAACGGGAGAGAACAGCACAACAGTAGCTATAGCTCACCTTGCTCGTCTAGAGGGATAACATTATCATCATCTTCGCCTTCATTATCATCAGTCGATGCAGCAAACGGTCTTCGGAGTCTACTCGTCATGTTTGGTGGTAGTGAAGGGAGTCTTTGATTTGGCGTTTGGAGCTTGATCAGATGAGTGTGTTTCTTATGTCCTCAGGATTAGAGAGCTTTAATGGAGTTGGCTTTGTTGGAGAATTTTAAAGCCAAACACATCAAAAACCATGCGATGACAGACGACCTCCAGCACATGTCCACTTGCTGACTGCCCAGCAAAGGTAGCTACCATGCCCGAACCCTGCCGGCTCCCCATATAATCCAACAAAATCAATACCCAGCTCAGGCCAGGGCCAAGTTTCGCTGAAAATCAAATCACTGCGCTCCCAATAATGCATCGTGATCATGTCTACTATAGATTATGGCACTTTAGGTCATGTTGAGTACCAGACTCAAAAAGGCGAATGGAGTTTCACGAGGAGATCAGAGTCACGTAAGTTCGAGGTGTATATTTCAATTGATTATTCCCTTTTTTTCACACATGGAGCAACGGTCTGATTTCTTTATTTTTTTTTTGTTGAACAGCACGAGATGTAATTGCATTAGGGGGACCGGCTTTGCTAGTCCCACCTTCGATTGAGGGTGATGCCTCCGGCATCGCGAAAGGAGGACGTCAGAAGCTTGCTCTGCAATTTGTGAGTTCTTTATATACATATAATCCGAATGACATTCGCATAGATATCTGATGTTTTAACAAAATCGTTCTATCGGTTGGGCACTGTAGACCGGATCGCACACTGATTTCGTCCCTGCGGTGAATCAGATCATCGACATGTACGAAGAGTCAAGGGACGTGCAGTACTTATCACAATGGGCAGTGTCTAAGACAAGCCCACTGGTGGCGATTGCGTCCTCTACGGAAGCACAGCCTTTAGCCGGGACCAGTCATGCTTCTCGCCGGGTATTGGTCTATGCGACTGGTACTACTGGGAATAGAATAGGTATTGTATATTCCCGTGCTATGGAATATTTGGATACTGGCAAGAATGGAACCGTTAATTAAGATCAAACTGTAGCTGTTGCAGCAGTACAACGGCAAAGGTTCGCGAAGGAGGATCTTCTTATACGTCGGCCATCTATAAAGCCTCAGCTTCAGTCTATTTTTGAGTGTAGTGGCCCCATTGAGCAGATACAACCCATACACGAGGTTGAAGCGAGAAGAATAAGACGTAAGGTTCCCCTCCTTGTGCTATCTGATTCATTTAGGTAACATTTGTGGTTGTATATAGCATATATCATAATCCGGACACAGAAGTTAATTTACATCGTTCAAATAACGAGTGAATCTGGACTAAGCGGTGGAGACCCACTCTTTGGAGCCATCTGCTTGGGGACCATCGAAGCCCAAGCGATCGGATGCAGCGACCTCCTTCATGTTGCTGTGAACCCATGGAGGGGTGAACAAATCGCTTTCATAGATACGGAAGGAAAGTGGAGAGTCTGGGATCTCTCACTACGAAAGACCCAGAAGAGCAAATACGTTCCGGTACCTCCTAAACTGGTGGCATCTGGTGAATTATTTGGACCTGAGGATCCCCCCTTAGCATGGGCGAATCTAACTTGGGGGGCTATCGAGAATGAATTGTTAATTGCGACTCGGAAGGAAATTTTTAAAATAGATTTTGCGGTATGAATACCTTTTTAAAACTGATAAGGAGTAGTATAGCGTCTAAACCCCACGCAGGCAGGATCACAAACGGACATTTTTGAAAGCATTGTTAAAAGAAATTCTGCTGACGTTGAAATCATCAATGTTGTTCGACCTCACATAAAACCTGGCTTCCTCCTACTTTTGACGAATTATCATTTGCAACTACTTGAATTGAATTCGGAAATCAAGCCTGTTTTGAATTGGAAACACTGCAGACATCCCGAAGACAGGTCGCTTTACTGCTCGGCATGGAATATAGACGATGGTAAGTCTTCGTATTAAGGAGTCAAGCTGGGAACATTCATATCCTAACTAGCTGTCGGATCTAGCCGAATGTGTTTTTATATACTCACGATACAATCCAAATATCAGTGTTTTATGGGGCCTTGGTACAGGAAATCCGCTGGACTTTTCATTGTTGACTGTGAATTGGTCGGATTGCCAAATAATGGGGCTCATTATTTTGGAGGGGTCTACAGAGGAGACCGCGGGGGGTGAAGCGAACCGACGGTCCGACGTCTTCACTTTGGCAACTATTGGCTCAAATCATGGTGTTTGGAGGCAAGATTATACATTAAACCCCAGCATCGACGCTAGGATATTTCGTAACAACCGTAGGGGAAATCGGTTTGCTTTGAGCGATCAGATTATCGACTCAAGCGATGAGAGTGATGGCCAAAGTCGACGGCGAGGGAGTAGAGACGATAGTACTGACTTAGGCTCAACTTTTGAGAGGCTATCCCTGGGTACAGCTAGGAGGGGTAGGAATACGTCTAACGTTTCTATCATCAATCTTGGGAGGGTTTATGAAATGGCGTTTGATGATGAACGGCCGCTTTATAGAGCTGGGGGGCAGGAGGATGGCCGAGCTTTTGTGCAGGAATATTTGAAGAAACTACAATTGTCTCTCAATCCTGGCGAGGATGCGGATACCTTTAGTCCGGGATTATTTAATTTGTAAGTTTCCCGGCTGTGAATTTGAATGTTCATTATATTGGCTTACCATTGTTGCTGGACCCATAGTCTACGACCGAAGAAGGAATTAGAGGGGTTGTTCGACGACTTAGACATGCTGTTCACAGGGGTAAATGACCTCGTAAAAGCTGCTGGGCCTTCGACAGGCGTATTGGATTTGAAGTTTGCACAGAATTTTGACGGCATTTACGGGGCGCTCGAAGAGCTCCTCGAGAAAGATGGGAGTTCGGAAGCTGAGAACACGAGAATAACTACGGAGATGCTCTACGAATCGCTCAGCAAAATCTGGCTTGAGGCTCTCCCCGCTGATTCGCCTCCGAAATTGAGGTTGAGGAGGGAGAGGCTCGCAAGAATGGTAGCTATCGACATCGGGCTTTCCTCCCTTGGTGCATACCCGCGACTAGTGGCTCCAGGACACACCGAGGGACAGTCACTATCCGATGGCGGAATAAGTTTTGGTTTGCAGCCACCTAACTTAGTTGTGATGGATGAAGACGTTGAGATTACAGAACCTGGGAGGATATCGGGGTTCAGCAGCAGAGGTACTTCTCGAAGCAGGACATTCAGTTCGTATTCGAGGATGTTTCTTGAAAATTTCACTCCAGTTGTTCATACCCACGTTGGGGATGCGGATATGGACGGTCTTCTTAACGATTGGGATGTTGATCAACCACCAGAAAACTACGAGTGGCGTCCAGTGTTCAGAATCCAGCAGCAGATTGCTGAGGATTCCCAGAGGTCTCTGTCCCGTTCGCGGTCTCGATCTCGCAAGGGCTCAAGGCGCCAGAGCCAGAGAGCTTCCCCCGCTGCGAATAGCGACCGAATGCAAGGAGTCCAAGAAGATTTCCCGATGACACAACCTACTACGCGCACTGAGACTGCGGTTTTGGTGCCGATGCCATCGTCTCAAGTCACTTCGAGCCAGAGGTTCCCTGCTTCCCAGGTGCAGAGGGGGAAGTATGGGGATTCGAGGAAGCCTAAGAAGCGAAGGACGGAAGGGTTTTGATGCTGCTGTGGGCAGCAAGTCAGATTTGATAGTGCGATACATTCCTGATATACCGCCTAGAGAAGATATATTTATATAAAGCATCCATTATTTAGATCTCGCGGATACATAAACCCGTTATAGACCTCGACATTTAAAAACACCTTGGACGCCTTGAAAATGCAAGAAACTTCAAGTGATTTGGTAGCTCCAGGCTGATAGATCTAGTCTTCATCGTCGTCGTCATCTTCCTGAAGCCTCTCGCTCTCTTTTCTTAGTTCCTTGATAACTGCCTAATGAAATTACTTTTTAGTTAGGTATCACCGATAATTATGCATATCAAAATAAAAGAAGAGTAGTAGAGATACCGCTAGTGCTTCTGGGTTCACGCCATTTTCAATAAGGCTGACACATAGAGAGAGGGTCGTTCGATCGAGCTTAGTGTTCTAGTAGTTTGGAAGATGTAATTAACATCCAGCTTTCCATACGCACTGGAGTGAGAAGTCGTTCTACCAGCAACGTAGATATTTCGTGAAGGATGTCGATGACTTGGCGGGCAGCGGAATTGCCTCCACCTGCTGAAGCGGGAGCCCCTCTGCCAGACATTATCCTTCCCTTGTCTTCCGTTCCTCCTCCTTAATAAGGGTTGAGGTTTTTTTCTGGTTCCCGATACCGCTATCAGTCTCGGTATTTTGTTGGAGTTTGGATTTGGTGGAAGCTTAAGTGTCGTTGTCGTGGTGGTGTTTTGTTGTTGTGGGCGCGTTAAACTCTGAACCTGCACCTTCACCTTCACATCTTCCAACCTCTTACCTTCACCTTTCCCTTGAACGTCACGATCTCATCCGTTCCCGACACACGACACCTTTTACCCAACCGGTTTTATCATTTAGTCGCGCCTGCTGTATCGGCAATAAGGCTTCTTGGATCTCCGAAATCATGCAAGGGAATTCCTAGCAAGAACAATCCATTCGCACAGCATTTCCAGACCAAGGCATTTTCCTCGAGACACCCTCGAGACCAAGGCCCCGCTTGAAAATCGGTGCTGGCCCTCCTCCTCCTGCCATACCGCCGAATTCGCTATCTAGAAACACATACACTCCTTATTTTCAGACGCCTCTCAATTGCCGATATTACCCTCCTGTCGTTCGCACTGCCTGGTCAGAGCCTCGAAGGAGGATGGGTTCCCAGATCTTGAAAACGAAGGCGTCCAGCGCGCTAACGAAACCGCTACCTCCAAACTACCATGCCCTCGTTACCCCGGTTCTCCATCGAAGATTTGTACGTGCATCATGGACGACGTTTACGATAGCCTATGTTGCCAATATCTTGATGGAGAACATCTCTGGATGTTCGTCCCCAACCTCGCCAAATCTCGAAATCACATTCGTGGAAGCTAATCGAATTATATAGGGCCATGGTCTGCTTTTCCGCTTGGGCGCGCAGGAATAAATGCACTGGTGCTGTTCTTCTTTCTAATGCCAGTACTAGTATTACGGATAGCGCAGCTTTCTAGTATGTTCTACCAATGCTATCGCGATATCATCGGCCACTAATCAGGACATCATCTGTAGCCACTTCCAACAAAAGCCTATCCGACATCCACGGCCTTGTACACTCAATTACCAACCAAAGGCTTCTGAAATCAATCATGTATTATACGCTTTCTGCCTGGTTGATTATACAATTTTATATGTGGAATACTCTTGAGAGCTCGGATCTCGGATTTACCACAGAGTCAATGTACGTATGGCCTGTTTTGATCGGTGATACAGAATTATTGTGGTATTAACTTTTCCTTTTTTAAAAAATAGCTATCAAGGCCACTGGGAATTGAACGAGCGATCCCTCTATCT
Organism: Orbilia blumenaviensis; assembly: GCA_036872755.1. NCBI lineage: Eukaryota > Fungi > Ascomycota > Orbiliomycetes > Orbiliales > Orbiliaceae > Orbilia > Orbilia blumenaviensis. Next base: position 1,215,647 of record JAVHNS010000014.1, read on the forward strand.
TGGATTTTTTGCTGTACCATTGGGGGTGATACAAGGTCTTATCCATATCTGGATAGATAGGGATTACCTGAAACTTCACGATGAAGAGGTATGGATCCAGGTGGTTTGTTTGGTTGTCGTCTGGATGAACTAACAGGAGTGCCTAGAAATCCTTTTACCAGGCGTTCCTCGAATCTACCGTCAAGTCGGTCCAGAGAATCGGCACAACCATCATCGCCTCTGTTGGTATGGGACCATTGGGTTATTGGATGTTCCGACCAATTGTCTACCGTATCGGCCGTATCGTCGTAGGGTCTTTCACTAAGTAAGTCATCTTGCCATATTTTGCCTTTTTTGATCGGGTCTAATGATTTCTGTTTTATTTTCAAGAATCGAGCCTGAGGATGTGTCACAGCCGATGTCGGATAAGATTGATTTGTTCCTTAGGAGCATTTGGCTCACCGTCCTAATTGTTATTGCTTGGGAGTCTACGAATCTTTCTTTTGCCGTGGAGTTCGGGAAAGGTCCAATTCGCGAAGGCAAACCTATTAGCGCGATCTCGCCTGATCCAAATGGTTCCCTAATTCTGGGCCTGAAGCTTAAGAAGAAGCCTCTCTCTCGCCGTCTGGCGTTCAAGGAACTATCCTATATTGCCAACGAAATGCCTGCGCGCCGAGAGACTATCTTTAAGGAGCTCACGAAACCCATTTATACCCTCAACCAGGTCATCACTGAATGCCGAGAAGCCATCGCACCGATTATAACCAATTTGACACCTCCACCGGATGCTCCTGCTAATGCCACCGATCCGAAGATCGCTTCCCCTGTGAAAGAGATCAAAGGTTTTTCGCCGCAGAAGCCTCTCGAGCAGAATATTCTACGCACTCCAGCTAAACAAGGTGTATTAGAAAAATGGCAAGCTACGCCAGGGAATATGCCGAAGTCACCAATCAATCTGGATGTTCTCAAATCCCAGATGGTCAAGAAGGAAGTTGTTGAAAATAAATTCTACGAGTTTCTAAACCCTGTGCTCCACAGTCAGTATGGCGACGCTCTCCGGCTGACGGTTCAACGGCAGACCACCTGCCTGTTACCCGATGCGAGTGCCCAGGTCGATGCTATCAATGCGCTGGTGGGGTTTGCCATAGCCTCGCTGAAGGAGGACACTTACGGGACTGTGCAGAAGGAGCTTGCAGGAATACTCGAGGATTTTGCCAAAATATCTTCTGTCTTGGAAAAATATATGGCAGAGCCCCCAGTGCATTGGACGGATATCCATGCCAAAGAGGTCATAGCCAAGAAAGATGCAGCTGAGAAGGAGACACTTTTCCCCGAGGCAGTTGCGCTATCGACAGCTGTCAACGAAGGTCTGCGAAAGATTGGAGAAGAGTTTGAGAAATACTTCGATAATATTGGATTATCCGTTGATGCCAGACGGAAGATTAGGCTTCTCCGCGAAGCCGCGAAGAGAAAGGCCCCGGCATAATCCCCGCCGAGGGCCTTCATGAGTGACATGATGTGGCTGTATAATACGTGCTTTACCTTCTCCGGTTCAGTATTCCCCTTTTTGTTTTGTTTTTTTTGGTCTTTTGTGCATCTATCGGGCGTTATGAGGCGAATTCTGTGTAATTTAGAGCCTTTAACTTCTCGTACAAACTCCAGTCCCGTATTCAACTTTGTAAATGTAACCTCAAATTAACATTAACGCAGAGTTGCGAATCTTTTTTTACATTGGCGATATATATGTACAAGGGATCAGTATTGGGTTTTAGAACCACGTATTGATCCACCTCTGGGCTCTCATCCACGCCCCTTCTACAGTTAACTTAGGCCGGACATCCAGGTAAAAGCTGGGTATTTCGGGCCGTGCCGGGTCTCTTTTGCCACTGTAGAAATCGATGATGTACTCGACATTGGTCCCGCAGCGATCTACCACCCAGTCGTGTCTATCAAATGGTGCTTGATAACCTAGGAGAACTAAGATCCGAGCCTTTGGGGAGAGTTTTGAAGCATCTCCTGAGAACGATAATAGTTTCGGGCCGCCGCACCTAGCATTTTTTACCGAATCGTTAGCAAAACAACAATGACTATTAGAATGGTGAAGATGGTGCCTGACTTTTCGCTACCCTTGCCCTTCTCCCACTCTTTAATCTCAGCCCATGCTCTCTCGTTCACAGCATTGTGTATCGGAACAATCATGCGCATATCCTCTGCTTTAGGGTCCCAGTCCTTCCGTTTCATAGCATCGAAGAACATCTTTTCTGATGGATAGATCCAATTTCCTATCGACGGCGACACCGAAGAAGCGGCATGAGGATTTGGAGATTCTGCATTGCCGTTGGATATGGTGACCCTGGGGATTGTAGATACCTCCCGGGCTTTACTGAGGTTGTCTTTCACGGGCGGATGGTGACTCGGGGCCTGTTTTCCATCTTGCTGCTGTTTTAGCCAGGCGGCTCGGGTGGAATGGTCGACTGGGCAGCCTGCAGCGGCGGCGGGATCTGGTTGTCCTTGCCCGTCGGCGGTCTGATTGAGTTTATCGTCCGAAGCCATGGAGGGGTTCCCGCTGGGGATGGCTACTCCATGATACGTATGTAACACCGATGTTGAAACTGGAACTGTAGCCGGAACTGTAGTAGTAGTTGGTGATGTCGATATCGATGTCGATACGATACGATAATTTAATCTACGACACCAAGCTAAAGTTTAGTAGGTTAGGTACTTAGTAATGTTAGCGCTGCAATGTTTGATTCGGCAGACCAGCCAGATGCCGCACTAACTGGCACTGACTGACAGGCCTCAGGGCTGGCCCCGGTCACCGACGGCCGGCGTCCGGGCGGGTCAGCTTAAGCTCGTTTGGTGACGACCTCAACAAACTCGATTGCGGCATGTGCTATAAAGCGTGTGCTGGTCATCCATGCTGCCTATTGACGTCCCCCCCGCTCCAATTTCACCCCTAGCTCCAGCTTCAATCTCAAACTCAATTGCCTCTTTAGCAAGCGCATCCCGTCAAAATCATTATCATGTCGACCTCGTCAATCTACCACGCGACTGCCACGGCGCCCGTCAATATCGCCGTCATTAAATACTGGGGTAAAGCTTCCACCAAGCTAAACACGCCCACCAACTCCTCCCTCTCCGTCACACTCTCCCAAGACGACCTGCGAACAATCACAACCGCCTCCTGCTCTGCATCATTCGAGTCCGATGCCCTGTGGCTCAATGGCGCTCCTCATGATGTTAGCAATGCAAGATCACAAGCTTGCTTCGCTGAGCTAAGGGCTTTGCGAAAGGCAAAGGAGGACAAGGACTCCTCCCTGCCCCCGCTTTCGACCTATAAACTCCACTTGATCTCGGAAAACAACTTCCCCACTGCTGCCGGACTCGCTAGTTCTGCTGCTGGGTTTGCTGCCTTCGTCAGGGCAATTGCAGACCTCTACGAGCTCGACGAGTCTCCAACCGAATTGTCACGGATTGCTAGACAGGGTTCAGGGTCCGCTTGTCGCTCGTTATTCGGCGGGTATGTCGCCTGGGAGAAAGGCACCCGTGAAGATGGACAGGACTCCCTCGCAGTCCAGGTGGCGCCAGAGTCTCATTGGCCTACAATGCGAGCTGCAATCCTCGTTATCTCTGACGCTAAAAAGGGTGTTTCTTCGACATCGGGAATGCAAGCAACTGTTGCTACATCTTCTCTATTCCCAAACCGTGCCAATGTTGTCGTCCCCGCTAGGATGGAGGCCATGAAGAAGGCTATCGCTGAGAAAGACTTTGAAGCGTTTGCGGAGTTGACAATGGCCGACTCTAATTCCTTCCATGCAGTTTGCTTGGATACCATCCCTCCAATCTTCTACATGAACGACACCTCTAGAGCTGCCGTCCGTGTTGTTGAAGAGATCAATCGATCTGCTGGAAAGAAGGTTGCTGCGTATACCTTCGACGCAGGCCCGAATGCTGTCATTTATTATGATGAGTCTAACCAAGATATCGTTTTGGGGACTTTGAAGAAGGCTACTGCCACCATCCCAGGCTGGTCGGATAAGTATGCACAAATTAGTGCAGCAGTGCCAGAGGGTTTCAACGAAGCTTTCTTGGAGCCATTGGCGGGAGGTGTCTCGCGGGTTATCCTGACAGGCGTGGGGTCCGGTCCTCTTAAGGTGCCTAAGGACAAGGCCCTTATTGACGAGCAAGGAAATCCTAGGCCTGCGACATAGATCGTTAATTTCGGTTCTTGAAGCCTGTGGAGGGGCTCTGTGGAGGGAGTAAATTTCTTCTCAATATCTAAGGCTATTTTTTCACTTGGGATCTTGAGAGCCTCTATGCTATATATGAGTCTCTAGAATTTCCATCCTAATATATACAAATTTAATCTTACAAGACATGTCTCCCTCGGTGTCCCTATGTACAATTCCAGTGAATATGATCCTAGTGCTTAATAAATACCTTGCCTATGTCGAATCCCCTCTATCCTCCTTCGTAGCACTCCCCTCCTCCAGTTTCTTACTCAGCCTCTCGATTTCCTCGTCTACTAAAGCAATTTCTACATCAATAGCCAATTGCTTCTCCCTCATTTTCGCAACATATTCCTCCTTAGACAGTTTCCTTATGATATTACTTTCGGAGTTTAACCACCTGGAAACCATCCCTCCTTTTGGCTGTGCTTCCGTTGACCCTTCTCTCTCCCTATTCAACTCGCTTCGTTTCCTCGAGGTTTCAATAGCAATCAGAATAGCCTGCCCCCCAAGGCCTGCCAATCCAAAAGTTATAAGACCGGGTAGTAAATTTCTTCGACCACCTTTTTTCGGCAATTCATCATTCAATTATTAGATCTGACACCCTGAAATTTTGTTGAATTGGTAAGACTTTTGCCGACTTACCAATTACTGCACCCCATGCTCCTCCAACCGCTGCAGCTGACGCACCGGTCAATATTATTCTCTCTCGGGCCGTGATGCTTTGATCTTGAGGGATCTTCAACACCCTGTTCGATAATACCTCCCTTGTGACTATAAGTTTGTGATTAGGAGTTGTATTTTATATTTTCTTTCTTTTTAAGTATTATTCTTATAAATACCATAAAACCCTGTCCCAAGGATGAAACAATTCAATGTAGTCCCAAAAACATAGAGACGGCTACGTGGATTATTCTTTAAAGTCGCAACCAAAGCGCTTACTAGTCCTCCGCATGTGGCTGTTTTTTTAAAAAAAGAGATAAGAATAATCGATATATGTTAACAATATGCCCTGTAGTAGCCGACCAGAAGTTTCAGGGATATGAAAGGGAGGAATTGGTATATACCAGTTGCGACACCGACATAGAGGCCTTTAACAAATGTTCCGCGTTCCTTTTGCACTGCTTTTGCAGGCCCGGGAGTCGAGGTGTCGATGTCACCGGCCATGCTTGTCAGTAGGATGGTTGGTTTGCATTGGGTTTTGTTGTATTATGGGATGGGAGTTGGAAAGGTTTTCGTTGCATTGTAATTCAGCACATACTTCGCAAGGAAGAAAAAAAGGCCAGCAAAATGTTGAAATGCAAGAGTTAGAAAAACAAGCCCAGTCCAGTAGGGTCAATATTAACTATTACATTTTCTTGGGATATTCTAAGTTCGATTTTTGGAAAACCATGAATCAAATTCGAGTTCTTCCAAGGTTATAAGAATTCGGCAACGCGATCTAATCCAAAATGCAACATGCATAGGTCCATTTTGCCTGTAGCGGCTGGACCAGGCTATGTTTTCAATAATATACTGACGAGTATCACCGCACCATCGCATTTTATTTTTATTTACAAAGTGTAGAACCACAATTTTATAATATAGATAGCCCTTGGAACGCCTTGATAGTCGAGAAATCTGGAGGCTTAATCATCTTAGTGCCCGCTCCATCTTCCAATTCTTCCTCGTTAGTCTGTGCCGTGCTGGAGGGTACCGGGATGGCATCAAAGACCTCCTTCCGGGTGTTTTCGAGGGCAGCAAGAACACTCTGCATCCCGACCTGTATTGATTCCGCTCTTTCTCTCATCCCTCGCCTCATCAGCCCTTCCATAATTCGGTAACTTTCCTCCTGAGTTTCGTTTACTCTAGCTATGAGTCGACCGATCGAGTTGACTAAATACTCTTCTTCGTAGACAGATCCCTTCTTACCCCTCGCCTTCTTACGCTCTTCTCTCCTCCTGTTCTTCGATGTTTTTCGGGTTGCATTAGTTGCAATACTGCCCGGAGTCTTATCAGTATATCGAGTGAAAGTTGAACCCGCCGCGGTCGAGAGATCTGTCCCTGCGACAGATACATTGTCAGGTGCGTCGGTTTCCCCAGAAGCACCATAGAAGGAGATTGGGTCATTTTCTTTCTTTTCGCGCAGGTCCTTGATACGAGACGTTTGCGATTTTATTTGCGCCAGAAAGTCTGCTACCAGCTCTGATGTAGTGTTGAATGCATCAACGAGACCTGGGTCCACTACTTCTTCTAATAGGTTGAAGGCTTGTTTCAATGCAATAACACGCATTGCGTCTTGGAAAAACGACCCTTTGCAGTAAGATGAGACTGCCTCCCGTACATCATTTTGATAGTCAAGGTATAGTGTGGCCGCGTTTTTGAAATCTTTGCTCTCCGTCAGAGCATCAGCTAGAACGCCACTAAGCTCAGTGATCTCTTCATTGGATAGTGGTATCTTGCTGGCTGAGTAAAGTGCTTCCTGCCACAGGCCACACTTTTGGTAGGCATCCAATGCTCTCTCCCATGACTTAAGGTACTCAAAGGAGAGACCAGCTTCCTTGTAGCTGGAGGTCGCCATAAGGTAATCCGCGTGCGATTTAACGATTATTCTCCGCTTCTCATCATCGTATTTCACCAAGTTTGTGACGTGTCGGTATAGATCATGCTTCACAGTGTACTCTGAAAGCTCGGCAAATCCTGGGTCCCCCATCTCGTGGAGCCAGTTTGCTGCCTTTATGTACCGGCTTAAGAAATCATCGATGAAGAACTTTTGGCGCAGGGGCTCCATCTCTCGGATTGATTGAAGGAATGGTAGGTATTCTCTTGGATCCTAGATTTTGGAAAGGAAAATTTTGTCAGCTTGATAACTGTTTGCTGCTGCCAATAGACAGGTGAGATAATACCTTTTGGGATTGTTGTGCGATAAGCAGTGCGAGTTCCAGATCGTATATACCCAACGAATGCTCGTATAACTTGTTAACATCCGCGAGGAAGCAGATGTGTTCAATAGCGAGATCAGTGTCCTCAGAATTATTCGCTTTCATCTGGCTGATCATTGAAAGTCCGTTATCTAAATCGGCTGGCTTCTTGCTCACATAGCAAGTGACAAGATTCTGAGTACTCGGAGATTTCCTTCGCTGGATTCCCTCCAGTATGGCATCGCAAATTTTATTGACCTTGTTAGGAATTTCGGCTAGGGGATAAGGCTTCTCTCCTTTGGCCGGGTCGTATATCTTCAAGTCATACATAGTCTTCGACACGTCCTCATCCCTACGTCATTATAGTATCAGGACACATGGTCGAAATCGGGGGGGATTATTGATGACGTGGATTAGTACATACCGTAGCTGTGACAAGAAAAGGTCTACATATTGAACACTTTCGATCTGCTCGAGGAAGATGTCTATAGACGCCATAAATTGTTCTGGATTGTGGTCGTGGAGGAGATTAAAGTCGACACGGTGCGTTCTACAATAAGAAAACGCAGTTTTATAGTCTTTAGAGTTAATGCTTTCCCTTATCCCCGCTAGAACGAGGGCTCGGGGGTAAATGGTCTCCAGGTTCCCACGCGGCATCTGCAAGATGACGGCAAATGTCGATGGTATCACGGTGACTAGTTTCCCACCTCTCTCAATGGATCGGCAGAGTTCATTCCCAGCCGCGTCATCTGGTGGGATTTGAAAACCTATTTGACTATATATTAGGCGCGGTTCAAATACAACTATGTAAGTAGGAAATAGATGACTTTACCATCATTGTTGTCCGTTAAGGTAATGAATTTCAAGAAATTTTGGATTGTGGTAATGACGATATGTTGATTTGTGAGGACGAAAGAGGTGCATCCAGTGAGTAGCTGCTTTCCATTGTGGAAGAGACGTCCGCTTGCACCCAAGGCGAAAATTTCCCGCTGCCAGTTCGCTGTTACTATATGCCTGTATCGCCTGTATACGCGGAGAAAATGAAAAACATACCTTTTGTTCGACTGAATCGTATCGGTCGTCAATCAGGCAGATTTGTGAATGGTTCTGTCGATCGAGGATAGCTAGAGTTTCGTTAAAAATAATCACTTCCCCAGACGTGCTTTCACATAAGAGGCTGGCGCCATCGCTGGAGAGTGTGATACTTGCAACACCAGTTGCAAGCTGCTTGTCCTCGATTTCCCCGGATTTACTCCAAGAAACTGCTGTCTTTTCATATATCTCAATAGACGCCGCTCCACTAAGAATGGCCACTTTATTTGGTCCAAAGAAACATATTTGACGGTAATCTAGTCTAGTTTCTAGTTCGATAGTTGATTTTTGTACCTGAACAGGAGCCTTTCGCTTCAGTTGCGGGACATCCCAATCGACTATATCGACCCCACCAGCTGTTAGGGCAGCCAGACTATCTCCAGTAGGAGATATAGTGACATCGATAACACTAGAGTCTAGCACTACTTCGCAAAGCGACATTGGAGGGGGCATGTTGGCGAACCGGAACGGAGTCAATTTTAAATTGCCTATACACAATGGTTAATATATGTTCTAGCAATATTACAAAGGGTATACAAAACCCCCAAAACTTACTTCCATCTATTACTGCCACAATACCCATGTCTAAAGGAGGGGATGTTGCACCGCGATGAACGAACCACGAAAAATCGAGCTCAGATATTGCTTCTATATTTACGAACATAGAATTAGAACAGAGTAAACATAAGGAAGGGTATATTGAAAAATCAGGTTTACCTGGCGTAGTTATGCTCATCTGGAGTGCCTTTTCTGGATGCCATTTGATCCAGAGACGTGAAGGCTCGTGAGAGGGCTTGGAATATATCTCGCTTTTAAGATACCAGTGATAATTCATCGTCGTCCATAGTTGTACTCGATCCTCTAGACACACGGCGAGGACAGTTGAATCGATATTCCATTCAAGATCGTAAACTTTGGCGGGATTGAAGCCTATGTTTGGAATCCGAAGTGGAAACTCTCCATGCCGGAGGCCATTTCTTTCGAAGAATATCACTTCGAGATTATTTTCCTGGCGCTTTATAGAGGCAATGAGGTTTCCAGACGGGCGCCAACTCAGAGCACCCTCCATTCCGTCGACTGGTTCACTAACTCCGTCAAGCTCACCGGCTCGACTGAAGACCCTGATAATCCTTCGTTTTCCATCCTCGACTGTCGATAGCGCAACATACTGACCATCTCCCCGCCAGCTTAACTTTGCTTCCATAGTGTCGGCCTCGCTCAGGACACCTTCGTCAACTCTTTCTGGCATAGTTGGATCCCTCAATGCTGCGGCACGCTTGCCTTTGAATTGAGTCTCCTTTTTCCCCCAGCCAACATTGACATGCTTGGAGAGTTTGAGATCATCTCCAGTGAGGTTAAAATCCGCTAAGGGCTCAAATTGTCGGGTCATAAGGACAAAAGTTCGGGCCTCCGTTGCAACAGCGAGAAGACTCTCATCCGGTGACCAAGAAGCAGCCGTTATGCCTTCTTCAACTGATCCAACGATTTCAACTTTACTCTGGCCATCATGGGGCTCTTCTCGCACAACGATGACATCGCCACCTTTAAGTACAAGGCATATCGATAGATCATCCGCAAAGTAGTGTAGGTCTAAAATCTTATCTTCTTCTAAGCCGTCTTTTGGGCATGGACCTTGATAGTCCCAAGATGTTATGTGTGTGACTGACCCATCCTAGTTCAAACCATTTGAAAATGTTAATTAGTGAGCGATGCTATAGGATTTAATTTTAATATTCTCAGCGCGATCGAGTAAGGAATAATAGTTCTTACGGTGATGCGATTAATTTCGATAACGGGGAAGTCTAATGAAGGGCCGAAAACGCAGATAATCGAATTCGAGGAAGCATCCCACTCAGTCGCCGCAAGAGGTAGGTCTGGGGCCACAGTCGAATTGACTTGGTGGGTTTCCCTACGTATAGAAAGCAGGTTACGCATCTTTGGAATGAAGGAATATCTCCGGTAGACGGCGAGCTTAGATGTCCAAAAGTAGAGCCTCCAGGTGTACCTTTTCAGCGACTCAGTAGCAGTTATCAGGGTGGTGAATCATTTCCTAAAATTTTGTATTTTGATAGAAGGTTGTTGCAGTTAGAAGGTTCTTTCGCCCAACACATTTTTCAATGCATGCGGGGAGTTCATCGATGGTCGCTAGCTTGCCCGGAATATTTACCTGGTGCGCATGCCCTGGTACCTAGTTAGCATGTATATACAGCCGAATTTATATAGGCGCTTAGCTAGCGCGATTATTGACAGACGCCGTGACCCAGTCTGCAGCTGTCAAGTTGGTTTGCCTATCGGGGAGCTTGTATTAGAATTATGGGCAGCCTGTGTGGGCTAGACCAGTTGGAAACGTTGCAATTGCGCTATGGGATGGTATATTGTATACGGGTACTACCTTAAACCTATATTTTGATATTCTATGTTCAAGGGCAGCTACTATGCTAAACCAAATGCTTCCCGGCTTAACATTTGGGTCTCTGACATATCGGATTACCGCCTGAGTTCTCTGCTAGGAAGATACCTATTTTTGAGCGTCTACACGGTCATTTTATCAAGGATTTTTGATTTGTACAATTCAGATATACCGGCGTTTAAAGAAAGACCAAGTATACCTGTAATTTTATATATACTTCAGTATGTGCATTGATTTCGAAAATAAGCAACAAGAAATTAAATCAGGTCAATTCCCATTTCAGATTCATCAATTGCATCGTTTTCGATACGTTTGATACACCTGCCCCACCTAACATAAGCCGCTCACAAGAAAGACTTCTTCTTTGTTTGCCAGACGGAGATTCCAAAGGGCAGAGAAAACCCAACGACTGCGGGACAACCCTTAAATTAGCATAGTTGATGAAAAGTAGGTATTAATATCGGTTCAACGTACTGCAGAAAGCAACGAATTTGACGCCAAAGAACTTGTTGAGCGGGTCGAATGGAAGATTGCTTCTGGGACCGGTAGGGTAGTGGTATGGGGACGACATCCTCGGAGCCGAAGTGGAAAAGTTCTGGCGGGCAACGGTGCGCAAACCGGCGACGCGGGAAGCAATTTGGGGTCGCATTGTGTCCTAATCGAGAATACGGCCTGGTGTCAGCTGCCATCTAGATGTAATCGGGTTGGGAGTCGGGGAGTCCTATGGTTGAAATTACAACCGATCGGAAGATTTGACGATTGGCTCGGGAGAGGTGGGATACGTACGGACTGGTGATTCTCTGATTGTAATTCGAATACGTTGACGATGCCTGGACTTAGACGACTTGGCTCCGGCTGAAGGTTTTCTGGTGAAGGTCGGTGGGGGTGAGTCTGATGTTCGGGAATGCGGAAGAGGAGGATTGTTTTTTTGGCGGAGGGATGTTTGAGCGTTGACGTCTGAACCTTTACCTTTACCTGGACATCACACCACTGGCTGGCTGCCCGATGGCTGCAGCAAACGCCAAGACATTGAAACCAAGAAAATTAACTTTTGGATGGGTTGTATCAGAAGCAAGGTGCTCAAGTGCTCCCGTCGAGAATTTCCTGACACGGCCAACCACCACCGTCTCCACCTACCGTATACCTAACCAACTAACAGCTTCGGTTCCTCTTCAATCCATAATCCTTTACCTTCATGAACCGTGCCTAGGCTCTTTGTCATCTCTTTTCTCTTCCAATTATACTGTTTTTTTTTTTCCCTTAGGCATAGGGACAATTTGTAACACCGCGTGGGCGCCAGCCTTACCACCACGATGTTCGGGGACGACGAGCTTTTCGAAGTTTTCGATAAACCTGCTGAAGGCGCCTCGAAGCCAGGCTCGGAGAAAGGACCCAGTAAAGAACGACGGAAAAGAAACGCCACAAATGCCGACACAGCTGACTCCAAAGATGGAAGTGGTACCGCAGCCTCCAACCAGATGGATATCGATGGAAACGGCGTGACAAGCCCACAGAACCTTGATGCCGCTGGTGACCTCGGGGAGCTGCCGGATCAACCAGCTCAGAAGAAACAGCGTCGCGAATCCGTGCCCGACCCCGTAATAACCGACTCGTTCGAAACCGAGCAGCAAAGAGAGGTTGCAGCGTCAGCTGGCCTGACATCTCAATCTGTCGAAGGCGCCGCCGTTGTTTTATCGCATCAAGTGCGCCATCAGGTCGCGCTTCCGCCAGATTATCCCTATGTCCCCATATCGGAGCACAAATCACCCGAGAATCCCGCACGGGTTTACAATTTCAAACTCGATCCTTTTCAAGCCGTCTCGATAGCGTCTATCGAACGAGGGGAAAGTGTTCTAGTCAGTGCCCACACCAGTGCTGGTAAGACCGTTGTCGCAGAATACGCCATTGCCCAGAGTCTGAAAAACAACCAGAGGGTCATTTATACAAGTCCAATAAAGGCTCTGAGTAACCAGAAATACAGAGAATTCAGCCAGGAGTTCGGCGACGTTGGTCTCATGACTGGTGACGTCACAATCAACCCGTCTGCTACCTGTCTCGTTATGACAACTGAGATTCTTAGGTCTATGTTATACCGTGGATCCGAGATCATGAGAGAAGTTGCGTGGGTGGTCTTTGATGAGATTCACTATATGAGAGATAAGGTCAGAGGTGTGGTTTGGGAGGAGACAATAATTCTGCTTCCAGACAAGGTCCGTTACGTTTTCCTCTCTGCCACCATACCCAACGCCATGCAATTCGCAGAATGGATTTGTAAAACACACGTACAGCCGTGCCACGTTGTGTACACGGACTTTCGGCCGACACCACTCCAGCACTACCTTTTCCCAGCTGGCGCCGACGGAATTCATCTTGTGGTAGACGAGAAAGGTGTGTTCCGGGAAGACAATTTCCAAAAAGCCATGAATTCCTTGTTGGATAAAATGGGCGACGATCCAGCGAATCCGAATGGACGCCGTGGAGGCCCAGGGAAGAAAAAGTGGCAGACCAACAAAGGTGGAAACAAAGGTCCCAACGATATTTATAAAATTGTGAAGATGATCATGATCAAGAACTACAATCCTGTCATCGTTTTCAGCTTCAGTAAAAGAGAGTGCGAAAACCATGCTCTTCAGATGAGTAAACTTGCATTCAACGATGAGGACGAGAAGGCGCTTGTAGGACGTGTTTTCGAAAATGCCATAAGTTCGCTCTCAGACGAGGATAAAGAATTATCGCAAATTCAACATATCCTGCCTCTACTCCGCCGAGGTATTGGGATCCATCATTCGGGCCTACTCCCCATTTTGAAAGAAGTCATTGAAATCCTTTTCCAAGAAGGACTGATAAAAGTGTTATTTGCTACGGAAACATTCTCGATTGGGTTGAATATGCCGGCTAAAACAGTTGTGTTCACTTCTCTGCGAAAGTTTGATGGTATTGCGCAAAGGTGGGTATCTCCTTCGGAGTTCATCCAAATGTCTGGTCGAGCTGGACGTCGTGGCTTGGACGACCGTGGTATCGTTATTTGCATGATTGATGAGAAGATCGAACCGAATACTGCCCGAGATATCGTCAAGGGAGAACAAGACAAACTTAACTCGGCATTTTATCTGGGATACAACATGATTCTCAATCTCATGAGGGTGGAGGGTATTTCGCCAGAGTACATGTTAGAACGTTGCTTCTTCCAGTTTCAAAATACAGCCAATGCCTCTGGTCTCGAAAAAGGTAGGATTCTCTAGGGGAACTCTGTAAGACGGCTATTGACCATTTGCATCTAGAACTCCAAGAAATTGATGCCGAAAGGCATGCGATCCAGATCGAGGACGAAGGGACCATTCGGGAATATTTCGATCTGCGCCAACAACTGGATACATACGGTCAGCAGATGCGCGATGTCGTCAATCATCCAAACTACTGTCTTCAGTTTATGCAACCAGGGCGCCTCGTCCGCGTAAAGCACAAGGGTGTAGACTTCGGATGGGGTGCGGTCGTTAATTATTCCAAGAGGATAAAGGGGAAGGTTTGTAAAACCCATTATTTAGGCCACAGCAATGGGTTGTTTATTAACTAACTGAAATGTTGAATAGAATGCTACCGAGGATTTCTCAGCTCAGGAGTCTTACATTGTAGATGTTCTGTTAAATATTGCGGACGGGCGAACTACAAGCTTTTCAAACTCCACCGGGCTTCCCGAAGGCGTCTACCCACCTGGAGAGGATGAACGTGGAATAATGGAGGTGGTCCCTGTTGTTCTCTCCTGCCTGGACGGGATAGGTCACATTCGCATCTTCCTCCCCAAGGATCTTAAGGCAGCGGAGCAGAGAGCCAATGTCCAAAAGTCCATCGAGGAGGTGAAAAGAAGATTTCCCGATGGGATTGCCCTCCTTGACCCCATCGAGAACATGCAGATCACAGATGAATCATTTAAAAAGCTTATGAGGGTATGTAGCCTTACGCATGCTATCGTCGGATGTCACTAACACAGTCATATTTTAGAAAATTGAGGTTTTAGAATCGAAACTCCTTTCAAACCCATTGCATAGTTCGCCCAGATTAAAGGAACTTTACACTAAGTACTCACATAAAGTCGAGCTTACGAATAAAATCAAGACACTCAGAAAAACCATTCAGTCTGCCCACTCGGTCATGCAGCTCGACGAGTTGAAATATAGGAAGCGAGTTCTACGACGATTAGGCTTTATCTCGGAGAATGATATTATCCAATTAAAAGCAAGGTATAGCCCCCGAATACAATGATATTATCTTTATCGAGGCTAACTTCTTATTTCTTTTTCTCTTTGTTGATAAAGGGTTGCATGTGAAATCAGTAGCGCAGACGAATTACTTCTGAGTGAGCTTATGTTCAACAGGATGTTCAATGAGCTAACACCCGAACAATGCGCAGCAGTTCTAAGCTGTCTCGTATTCGATGAGAAGTCCAATAACAAAGACAACAACAAGCCAGCGATGAAGGACCAGTTGGCAAAACCATACCGCACCTTAATCGAACAAGCTCGTATAATAGCCAAGATTGCAATCGAGAGCAAACTACAAATTAATGAAGAAGAGTATGTCAAAGCCATAACTTCTGATCTCATGGAGGTCGTTTTCGCATGGACACAAGGAGCCTCATTTGCGGCGATCTGGTAAGCATGCCCAGTAGACATCGACAGCTGGATGAATATGCTAACTTTTGGTAAAGCAAAATGACGGACGTATATGAAGGAAGTTTGATACGTATGTTCCGAAGACTAGAAGAACTGCTGCTTCAAATGGTAGCAGCTTCCAAGGTTATGGGAAGTGAAGAGCTAGAAAAGAAGTTCGAAGCCGCATTGGCCCTAATCAAGAGAGGTTCGTATTTAAGTCCAACATTCACTAATGCGGTGCAAACGAGACTAACTAAGCCGGCGTTTCTTTTTAGATATCGTTGCGGCCCAATCCCTTTACTTGTGAGCGGGAAGCCTGCGGAGTTTTCTTATACTTGTATTCTCGACGTCGTTTTGCCTTTCCTTTCGATTCTACCGATGTATTTCTACGCTACTGCACCTGTATATTATCAAGTATCTGGAATGAGGGGCCAAAAAAAGAAAAAGAAAAAAGAGGAACTCAATGACTCGGCTTACTAGATCATGGCATGGTATATAGAATCATGATTGGATGCAATGAAAATATATGGATGATGCATTGATGCCTTAATGTGCTGGGGGTGGGCTGCCTTGGCGCCGGACCCCTGCAGTTTTAATTACACGTCGATGAGCAACAACAACGCGTCTTCCCGGCCGCCACCAATATCCTGAGCTTGACCCGCTCTCATTTCAACACCCCTCCCATACCAGTCAACGTCTACAATACACCAGACCAGAGGAGCGAGAAAAAGTGATGATACCGCCTCCAGACCAACTTACCCACGATATGTCTGAAAGAAAAAAGAACACCAGTCCAGAGAATAATATGCAGGTCGCCTACTGCCCTGATGAGGTTGATAGTTTGCAGGAGAAGCTCAACCGAAAACTCGGCCCCGAGTTTATCTCCCACCGAGCTGGCCCGGGAGGGCGTAGGGTTGCCTACATTTCCGGTGATAAGTCTATCAATCTTGCCAATCATGTTTTCGGGTTCAACGGATGGTCTTCGCAAATCCAAGAAGTGGTTGTGGATTTTGTACGTGAACTCCCGTCTCGAGGATTCTTGGTTTGAAGCACTAATTGTTGGTAGATTGATGAATCTGGCGGTCGAGTAAGCGTCGGTATATCAGTCACTATGAGGCTTACGTTAAGGGACGGAATGTATCGAGAGGTATTTTCCTAGGAACTATTCTCTAAGCGAATTCGCCACTAACCTGCCCTCTATCAGGATATCGGTTATGGCGAGGCAGAGAACATGAAAGGCAAGGGCATGGCATTTTCGAAAGCAAAGAAGTCAGCCACAACCGATGCCCTCAAGCGAACTCTTAGGCAATTCGGGGAAATTTTTAGTTGTGTGTCGGATAACGACTTTGTCAAGAGGGTTTCTAAGTTCAAGGTCCCAGGGGTACGCTTGCCCATTCAAAACCCAATATAAGGACTAATATTCAAAGCTAACATTTCATCGAAAAGATTGATCTCGACGAATCAGCACTGTATAGGCATCCTGATGTCTCCAAAAAAATCAAGGCAAGACCGGCAATCCAAGCTCCAAAGGTCGAACCTGAAGCGCCCGCAGTCGATATTAGCAATCTCGTTGTTGCGGAGAATGATGAAGATGTCGATTTTGAAGAATATGGAATGGCAGAAGACGATATGGAAGGCCTTATGGATGACGAAGCCCTGATAACTGCACAGTGAGTTTTATCTTTCACACCGCTTCCTTCCCGGCATAGCCCCTAACCAGATAAACAGGGCTCCTTTAAACAAGGCTCCAAACCCACCCCCTATCCAAAACCTCCCACAGCATCAAAGAGGATACACGCACAATATGCCACCCCCGGTCGCCCGATTAAATCAAACGGGGAACAACAATCACCAGGAAACGAACCGACAGCAGCTAGCAAACCCGGGGCATATCCATCGTCCGCTCGCAGCTGGTCCCAGTTTAGGAGCAACCGGACAGGATCAACGGAGCAATGCCTCAGTATCACTACCCGGCAATGGTGGACAGGAAACTCCTACTCCGCAAATACCCCCTGGTGCCTTCTATAGCGCTCGTGCCACCCTAGATAGTGGTGCCGCTAAAGAAGCATTCAACCCACAGCTCCAAAGTCCATCTATTAAGAAGACTGCCGGCATTGATCATTCTAAATCAACCCCTATCTCAAGAGCAAAGCTCGGGCTTCAGGATATGCCATCAGCCTCACCAGTCATGGCCAAACCCAATTTTGGCCCCCCGGGAGCGAATGGATTCAGACCCTTCGGGGCTCCAGCAGCTCCAATTCCTGGTGGACGAGGATTTAAGGCACCAACATTAGCAAACCCAAACAATGCAGTGCAAAAGTATCCTCCTTTGAATGCGCAGGCGCAGAAGCGAAATTCAGATGGCTTGCCAGTCAAGTAAGAAAAGTATCCCGGTTCCCTTACAGAACAAATTGAGCCATCACTAATACTATACAATATATAGTGATATGATGAGTCGCCCTATTCTCGCGGAAGCATCCAATAAAGCTTTAAATGCGCAATACCAGCCAGGAAACCTGGTAAAGAAAGAAATGGAAGGGGCTGTCTTAGATGATAACATGAACAAACGATTGCGCACTTAGTCATAGGTCCGGGTTAAAAGCGGTTTACACTATTTCTTGTCTTGCATAAGCGACGGCGTTTTAGCATAGGCGTTCCTTTTTGCTTCCATCTTGCGCCTCCCACGGGGTTAGGCTGAGGATCTCAGCTCTTTCTTCTATATAGCATGCGTCCATAAGACGTCGTTATTTGGTTCTGCTGGTTATATTTGGTTCTGTTGGTTATTTTTGTGTTGGCGCCAGCGAAGAAATTGGATTCTGGTCAATTTTTGGATTGCTACTCCTCGTTTCTCTCGCTATAAAGTTGAACATTGCATTTACTTTGCATTCGTAGTAACTGTGACTACCTACCTAATTACCTAGCATACCTATGCACCTTCTGCGGACCATCCAACGTTCGCAGATTATCCGCCGACAGCTAAATACGATGTCCACAGGTAAGTAATCGTGGCTTCGAGGGGGTATCTGGTACCTCTGTAGATACCTCTCAGGATTTGTAGTCCAACTAACAGTTGTTTTTTCAAATAACTTCCAGCCAAGCTGCCCATTGTTGTCCTCAGCGGACCTTCCGGTGCAGGGAAATCCACTCTCCTGAAGAAGCTATTTGCCAACCATCCCGATACTTTCGGGTTCTCAGTATCACGTAGGTCATAACCTTGGTTGGCAGTTCAGATAAATCCACCCCCTCATCATTCCACTTTACTGTACCACAGTTAAATAACTAAACATATCTATAGATACAAGCAGAAACCCAAGGGATGGTGAAGAGCACGGAAAGGCCTACTGGTTCACAAACAAAGATGACTTCCGTAAATTGATCGGAGAGGGCAAGTTCATCGAAACCGCCGAGTTCTCTGGGAACATGTATGGCACTTCCATTCAGGCCGTTAAAGACGTCCAGGACCATGGAAAAGTTTGTATCTTGGATATTGAGATGGAGGTACGCCTCCCCCCTCCACACAAAACAAAATGCCAAGTTTATAATACGAGGAACTTGGAACAGTTGATAGTTAACAATGAGTGTATAGGGGGTTAAACAAGTCAAGAAGACGGATTTGAACGAAACATGCACTTTTATATTTGTGCGACCGCCATCAGTGGAGGAGCTCAAAAAACGACTGGAGGGAAGGAATACTGAGACGCCAGAGAGCCTTGCAAACAGGCTGGCACAAGCAGAGAAAGAGCTTGAATTTGCGGAGACTCCCGGTGTGCATGATAAGATTATCGTGAATGATGATCTAGCGAAGGCATACAATGAACTTGAGAGTCATATTCTCAGCAAGATACGCGGGGGTGATTCGGCATAGTGCGATATATTGGCGCAAACAATGACATCTTTCAAGAACTGAGGCCCCAGTGCATACTAGAAACCCAGGCAACATTTGTAGCATTCCAGAAGCCAATTTCACTGGAGCCTCTCAAAGTACTGAGAGGATTTTGCTTATTCAAGTCATGTGTACGAAGTGGTATCGGATAATTCGTAGCCAGCTCTGATTGATTGAAGATAAAAATTAAAATTTTTACAGACCACCAGTTAACCTCCCTCCTCCCCCATACAAAAAAAGAAAAGAAAAAAGGAAGTAGGAGTCAAATGATCAATATTAAGAAACATGCAGGCCCGAGTGGTCCTGTTGAGAAAGTAGGGGAAAGCGGTATAACAAAGAACCTGGCGCTATTCTATGTCAAACCAAAAGCATGTATGAGGGCTACTGAAAAGTCGAAAACGAGCTAGGCGCCTGGAACATAGGCCGGGTAATCCTAATATCCGCCACCGTTCATGGTCATCCTCTGAGAGTTGCGACTAGCACCGAGTTCCCGATCGGCAGAGGGCGAGATTGGTCTGCTTCCAGTGGTAACACCTGCAGCGCTACTCTCCTTCAATGCAAGGAGCTGCTTGGCGCGGAAAGTCTCATAGTGTATCTGGGAAGTTGTTTCAATGAGATCCTGGAGATGGGTTCTGGTCAAAAAATTTCGTAGATATACGAATTCGCAGTGATTCTCATCCTCAACTATCACAAAATTAGCATACTAAAACTCGCATTCATGCTCGGAGACATTTACCATTAATGACACCCCATCTGTTTTGTCTGCCACGGACCTGCTTTCCGTCGACAATGATGGACTTCTCGGAACCAACAACAGCGAATGGGACGATGTCCTATGTTCCGTCAGTAAAATTAGGCCACAAAACCCCTTTCAAGACTCTTTACCTTGATCTGAGCATTCAATGCACGTTCTTCATCATCAAGTTCGTCGTTGTCGTATGGATACATTTTGAGATTATGGAAAGTAAACTCCTCCTTGATCTGTAGGATTGTTAGCCAAAGTGTAGATATGTAAAATCACGGCAAAGTCAATACGCACCCTCTCCTTGAAGGCAGCACGCTCCTCCAGTGTCAAAGAATCAGACTTGGCAATGACAGGAACAACGTTGACAACGTCAGACAACTTCTTCAGGACCACAATATCAATGGGCTTCAGACTAAAATCATGCGTTTCATTAGGCCAAATACCAGGTCAAGCTGGGCGGGTCGGTTTCAACGTACGCATGTCCAGATGGTTGGATGAAGAAGAGGCAGCAATGGATCCTAGTGTCCTGGATGTATCGCTCTCTTTGGGCTGTGAGTTCTTTCCTCAGGTAGGCAGAATGTTGATCTTTAATATATTTGACAATTGGGTCCCAACTAACAAGTCACACCGGTATTAGCTCCAGGTTATAGTTCGCTGGTAGATTAACGGTCGAGCGTACCATCTATCATTGTTGACCTGGTCTCCATATCCCGGTGTGTCAACGATATTTAGTCTCAGACGAACACCGTTTTCCTCAATAACTATATAGATTTAATTCATGGTTAGAGTCTGGTTTTGATTTGCGAGTCTACTGGATATGGCAAGGTATTATGGTAATCCCAGAGAACGGCGAATATGGTACGTACTATGCGAAACAGTCTGAATTTCGGTAGTAGATCGAACAGGCTCATCTGGGGCGAGACGGCCCTTGCTGTCAATGAGGTGGGACGCGAAGATAGTGTTGATGAGTGTGGATTTTCCGAGACCGGTTTGTCCTATAGTTGAGAATGGGATATTTAGCTGAATGGTTCAAATAAGATATATTATATACCCAGGTAGGTATACAACTATATATTTTGGGGGGGAGGAGATGGCATAAAGGCGCGCCGGTGTCCACTGACCAACACAGATGACATTGAACTGAAAGCCGCGCTTCAGAAGCTTTCGCTCGATCTGTTGGGTGATGCTATCGAAACCGACATGGCTTCTGGGGTGGACGGTTGCAACAGAAGCAGACATTGCGGATTGAGGTAGAGTGTATATGAAGTCGCGAGCTGTATCTGGGGGATTATGCTTCAACGCGAATGGTCAATCGGTCAGAAGAACAGACAATTAGTGAGATACGAGGAAAAATCCGTCTCCGAGCGGTGGTATAACAGAACCGTTGACGTGTTCGGGACCGTGGCGATGGCGATAAGACAGATTGAGATGGTATTAGTGATGGGAGGAGGGAAGGAATGGGAAGGAGGTGGGAAGGAGGGAAGGGGAGAAATCAGGGGAACCTCAGAGCCAGACCCTCAGGAGAGCTTGTGTCGCTCGCTTGTCGCTCTCGCTTGCTGCACCAGAAAAAGCATTGAATCACGCTCAGGCAGAAAAAAATACAACCGCCAATTGACTGCAACACCACCACATAATATCATATCACGGCCCTGGTCCGGTAGGCTTCATTACCCCCACCTCCCCCTTCCCACATAGCTCCCATAGCTTATCTAGCTGGACAGCTGGGTACATCTTTGGACGACTTGATCAGCTAGTTGACTGACTGACTAACTAACTAGCTATCTAAATACTTAGGTAAACCTGGTGATAGATGGCGTCGATATTCCTCCGTCGCGGCACCTTCGCCGCTTCTCCAGTGGCATCGCTGCTCTCCAGACCACTATTCTACCACCAACCAATCGCCTACTCCTCAATATTATCCTTCCTAGCTCCTACCCTCACCATCGGCCTACGGATAAACATTCCACCCATCATATCAGACCTCTGGGAATCTATCCTCAAGGCAGTCCCGAAAAAGAAGCAGAGTCACTCTCGGAAACGTATGCGACAGTTAGCAGGAAAGGCTCTGGAGGATATCAAAGCCCTCAACGAATGCCCAGGCTGTGGGTCCCTCAAACGGTCCCATCACCTATGCCCGACATGCGTCAATGAGATCAGACAGATGTGGAAGGATGGAGTAGGACAGGGCAGTTCCAGTGCACCTGCACTATCAGAACCATCCGTCAGTGATACCAGAGGCTCGAGTAACCTGCCGTAGAATCACGATGGCATGCTGGTTTTGTAACCTTGTTACGGGATTTCCAATCCAATCCCAAAGTTAGTCCGAAGGCTTTTGGTGGGGCCTCGCACATCATTACATACCACTTAAGTACCTAGGTACCTCTTCTCGTACCGCAGCGGCAGAGTACACCTTGTATATACCCCCCCATGACTTTGACCCGGCCAATTGGTCGAGTCCTAACTATATATCTATACCTACTTATGTATTATATCACGATCAAAAGAAGCTCCTCCAAACAAAAGGGGGGGCCTCCTATCCTTCCAATGTGTACCAGGCGATCCCATAACAGTGTGATACTTACTCTGCCTATATAATAAGCGCTTACACACATCTACGTCATAGCCCATATCGCTCTATTGTAGAGGCATGGGCGGGTTTCTCTAGATCTATGTCAATATTAATATTTGCCCCTGTCCTTCCCGGTACTTCAGCTGAATTCAAATCTATGCGGAAGATCTGGGTACGAGTCAATTTCTCAAGATCCCCATTTCTGTAGGTTTAGTTATTGCCAAACGGTCGCTCGTTTTCAAGGCAGCCGAAATCTCAATTTTTCAAATCGGCGTTAGCTATTAGTCAGCTTAAGGCGGAAGTATATTGATCAATTCGAAGTTTTATATATCATGACATATCATAGAAACATTTAGAACTCCATACAAAAGTATTCGATATCAAGTTAACATGAACCCACATACCTAGCTATAGCCTTTCCAGTCATGTTGTGCACCGCAATCGTTAATCAATTGGGAAAACCAAATTCGCGAACCTCGCATTACAACTCCAAGCACACCTGGGAGCTTAAGCCTAGGTAGTAATACCCAGCTGCCCAGTCGCAAACCAACAACAATACGCCACAATCGAATCCAGTTCAGTCAAACACCATGGTAGGATATATCCGCATTGCACGATTGCTGTCTCTGGCTCTGGCATCTAGGCCGCCTGCTTATTCTAAGACGGTTCCAAATATTAGTCTAAACAATACCTTACAGCTCATACGATCGATAATGGTACAGTAGTCTTGTCTTCCCTAATAATCAACTCAGCAATATTGTATTGCATTGAGCTATAGTGCTAAACTAGGCTAACGCTGTCAAATGTTCACCAGCCCACGAATCATCAATATATGCTCTAGGCGTGACTGCAGATTACACCTTGACAGGATCTGGCGCTTCTGCCATCAAGCTCCATAGCACGAAAGATGCTACACATCCTCTAGTGCACACTTTCACTGATGCCCACAAGCTTGGGTGTCATCACATCGCCGTTAGCAGGACGGGGAAACGTGCTGTATCAGCAGGATTTGAAGGATCTCTCAAAATATGGGACCTTGAGAATCTCGAAGCCAACGGAGAGATACCTGGTTCGTACATTCGAACCCTCCCCCATCCATTGAATGAACAATTTCTGGCTAACATCCGGCGCCCGGGTAAGATGCAAACAAGGATGGCCAAATATGGGCAATTGCGCTCTCCGCTGATGGTAGTCGCTGTTTGGCTGGATCTCACAATGGCCGGATCAAGATTTGGGACCTCGATAAAGAGCCCTTCTTATTGCTTAGGGACTATGAAACAAAGAATATATTTACGATGTGTGTCGACTTGGTAAGCTCTATTAATAATTACGACAAAGCTATGAGAATAAAAACCTTACATATATACCATTTCGAGTAGAGCGCGGACGGGAAGCTTGCAGCATCGGGCCATGAAAACGGCGGCGTCTACATCTTCAACAACGAGACAGGACGAATGCTACATTCGTTGACTGGTTAGTGCTTCCTATGATATTGCATTGAGTACATCACTTGGATCGTGATTTGACATAATTGTGACTTCAGGACTCATGAAACCCGTAAGGGGTGTCTCTTTCTCACCTAGTGGTAAATTGCTGGCAGTCTGCGGTGATTTTCAGGTAATCGCAATATACGATGTTCACTCCGGCGAACAGGTTTTCAATTTTACGGGACACTCTAGTTGGGTCTTTTCCGTCGGATGGAGCGAAACAGGACAGTTCCTAGTCACCAGGTTCGTTCAGGCCATCTAGGCATCGGGGTCCGTCTAACAACCCCTCCGCTAACAATACAAATATCTAAACAGCTCGTTCGATGGAAAGACAAAGATTTGGTCGATGGACTCGCGAACATGTGTTACCACACTTGGAGAATCTAATCAACCCGTATTCTGCACTTCATTCTTACCAAAGATCGGGGCTGGTGAGAACCTAGTGACGGTCGGGAGTGGTATTACTTATTATCGAGAGGCGTCCGGTGCGGGGACCAACTGATTTGCAATCTTCTAGCGAGCAGCTACTATGTAGCCGTTGGGTTTTCGGATTTCTGGTCGGGATAAATGTTGCCATCACGATATGATTGATATCATCAAAAGAAACAAGAAGAAGAAAAATTACAACGCCGCCCGAAATGCTACAAACCGGAGTGGTGTAAACCTGATAATTCAAAAAAGAACGCATTCATCAATTGCCTCGACGGTTAGAGCTCATACTGGAAAGGTAGTGCTTCCAGAATTAAGTTCCCTGGTCGTTGCTGCGGAGTCAGTATTCTGGACTAGATCACCGCTGTTGCTATATTTCTTCTCAAACCCAGCTACAAAGTAATTAACTATCTTCTGAAACTCCTCTTTCCCATTGACACGGAAGCGTGTAACCTTCTCGATGTTCTTTTTTGTTGTGGGATGCAGCGGGGTGCCCTCGTACGTATTCCGAGCAACTGCTTTGGCCGTCATTGCAAATCTCATATCCTTTGGTCCATCTACCAATTCGAGAATCGCTGAAGGTGCAGCATCGCCGTTGTACGGTTCAATATGGAGCACTCTAGTATAACCACCATCTCGATTGGCGTATCTTTCTCGTATTTGACCGAACAGTTTGCTATTTAAACCGTGTGTCTAATTCAAACCCCGAAGTGGCTGGTTAGATCTCATCTCGTAAGATACTCCGTCGGACCGGATTGGCGCTACTATTTGAACATACGAATAGGTACTTCTGAGCCTCAATCCTGGATGCATCCGTATTTTTTCTGGCCAGTGTGATCAAGTTATCTGCCACCTTTTGTGCCTCTTTCGCACGGGGGTAGGTGGTCCGTATCGACTCATGTTCGATCAAAGATTGAACCAAATTTCGTAGCATCGCGACTCTATGGGACGACTTCCGCCCGAGCATTCTAAATTGGATTCAGTTAGCCGCGAATCCTATCATATAGGAGGAAGATTCAAGACTTACCGGTGATGTATGTGCGACATTTTGAATACTGGTTATTCCCGAGCCCAATTTTTTTGTATATTTTCGGGCGGCCTGAAGAAAGGGTTTTGTCGTTGTTGAGACTTTTTTTGGGCAGTCGTCGGAATTCGAACACTCGTTATCGGCCGAAATTACGCCAGGATAAATGAAACCCGACTCGACTTCACTGGCTTAGATGCAAACCTTCATTCAAACAATCTTGTTCTAAGGTCTGTCGTTCCCTTCAACTACAAAAGGCACAATATCCACTTCCTCAAAATGGGGCGCCTCAATGGCATGGTATGTAAAAGCAACGTCCCTTTACCCGGCGTCGGATCCGACAATAGCTAACCGTGAAAATCTAGGTTGGAGGATTTGTCCTCACCACATCGGTGATGTACTTGACCGTCCGCCAGCATCAGGAACAGACCAAACTATCCTCACGGCTACTAAGGGACTCTGACAAGGCACTGAATGCGATTCTGGAGCCGCCGCCGCCGCCTAAGCCTCGTACTGCATATGTCGAGACGAGGACCGATATCCTGGAAACCATGAAGGATAACTGGAATTCTGAGATCGAGGGTGTCGTTAAATGGATACAAAACGCCAATCCGACTAGCATATTTAATAATATTGAAGACATGGCAAGAAGCGCCTTCTCTGAGTTGAAGCAGCCCAACAAGGCTTCAGAAGGCCCCGGAAAATGAGAGCAAATATGCGCTTGACCATGCCCCCTTTGGAGATGATACTGCTCAAGAACATTACGTCGTAGTTGTAAGGGGCAAGGACGAAACGACTTTTTTTTACGATGGCAACCGGGAGTAATAAAGCACACATCACGAAAGCGCAGCCTCCAGCAAAATTCACGCCCCCTGGCTATAATATCGCCAACCAATATACCAGGCCCAAGGTATCTCCTGGAGGACCATGATGCCTACTACTTTGTACATACATTTCAAAATATGAGCCCTATTTCGCTGAGGGCCACCCATAACCAGGTCATATACTGACTTCAGTATTAAGAAGGCGATACTGGAATTGCATGGAAACATCCAAATCGATAATGCTTTTCAATTTTATACATATATGATGTGTCGTATGTACAGATACGCTTGCAACTTACTTATTTGAATGAGTGCAAACCCTATCCACTTCATGATTTATACCAATATATTGCCCTCATCGACAACAAACGCTTCAAGAGCAGCTTCAACGAGGTTATGTCATTAGCTCAGTCTGAAGAATGCGAGGGTTCTATAGAGTATTGGCTTACCGATAGCAGCATATAATCTGTTTTCTGCTTCATTGAAGACAAGGGACCTTGGGCTGTAAAAAACATCATCACTGACCTCCTCGGGCTTTCGGGGAAGGCAGTGTAAGAATTTCCAATCCCGGTTTGCACCGCCCCTCGTGGCCAGTTCGTTGGTGATCTGGAACCCGGCGAAATCTTTTAATCTCTTCAGCTTTTCCTCTTCTTGCCCCATTGATACCCATGTATCTGTAACGATAAAGTTTGCACCTTTGACTGCCAATTCGGGCTCATGCACAGTTTCAATTGAGGCGCCAGTCTCTTGACAAGAGTCCTGAGCCAGTTTCCAGATAGCGGGATCAACATCATAACCAGCTGGAGTTGCGGCGCTGATATTGATGCCGAGTTTTGAACATGCCAAAGCCAAATCGTAGAGGACATTGTTCGCATCCCCAACCCATGCAACCTTTAACCCGGCGAGGTCTTTTGAACCTTGGGCTTCAGTGATTGTGAGCATGTCGGCAATCGCCTGCATGGGATGGAATGCATCGGATAAGGCATTGATCACTGGGACGGAGGATGTCTCCGCTAAATCCACGATATCTTTGTGTGGTCCTACCCTAGCGACAATACACGAGGTCATGGACGATATAACCTTGGAAGTGTCGTATAGAGACTCATTCACGCCCAGCTGGATATCGTCTTTCCCCAAGAACATTGGATGACCCCCCATGTAAACCACAGCGCCCTCGGTTGAGATCCTCGTCCGGGTGCTTCGCTTGGAAAACATGAGAGCGACGGTTTTACCGGAAAGAGATTCAAGAAGATTCGAGGGGACCGAATTTCCACCTTTGATAGCATGCTTAGCTCTCTGAGCCGCTGTGACTAAGGCGACAAGTTCGCCTGATGAGAGGTCCGCGATAGAGAGAAAATGTCGGGGCGATGCCGGAGCAGCTGCAACAGCACTGGTATGCAGGCTGTGCCTCTGGACCGGTCGAGCATATTGGAATCCGAGGCCTCGGATTCGGGGGACTCGAAGAGCCTGCGCAAGACTGCGACCCAGACCGGACGTCATTTTTTTTTTTTAAAAAGGTGGAATCGAATGCGGTTTGTGAGGATGTTTGATTACCTAAGAAATAACCCAAAGCTGGTTTCGTCCTGACCATTTGACGAGCCAACCAGCGTGAGGCAAGCATCCTCACGCCTCCCACGACTCGTCATTCTTCTGTCCCCGAAACACCCTGCCGGAGTACCACCTGGACAATAGTGGTAGGACATACTTCCGGATCAGAGCACTCATCTTCCTCAGAAATCGTCTATATCATTCAACCCAGCTCGACGCCTCGCTCTTCATCTAAGATCCTGACAAGACACAGAAGCCCCTTTTGCTGATCGAGACAAGGACTGGGACTTGCTGTTCGCCCTCACTTCTTTAGAGTACGTGCGGGTAGTCCAAGTGGTCTCACGACTGTCCCAACAATATTGCAGATGTTCGACTTCTCACACTAGATGACAGCCTCATCTCCACCGTTCCCTTCGTACGGCGCGACGTCGTCAGCGCCTCCTGCTCTGTCTAATGATGATAGCGACCAAACACTCGCCGGCACTCCATTACTACGAACATCCGATGTATCTGTCCATGAAGATGATGACTGCATCGGGATCAGCCCTAGGTCTACCGAACGAACTCCCCTCATAGCCCCAACGTCTGTTCGCCGCGGCAGTAACGGCAGTCTAGCCTCATCCACTCATTCCGACCATGAGACGATAAAACGAAGTCAAAAATCCCCTCGTGTTCTCATCGTAGCACTGCTACTGCTGTGTTTCGCCACCTTATCGATCTTATTCCTTGGATTTATGCTCCCTGAGGCAATACAAGAATATGCTAGGAAAGCCGCCAACATCCAACTTCGCAGCCTGTCTGTCGATTCTTTCACCAAGGACGGTGTTAGGGTTCGAATCCAAGGTCAGGCAGTTTTGGATGCAGAACGGGTCAATAGTGCTCTACTCAGAAGCCTAGGCGTCCTTGTAGGATCGGTGGCTAGAAAAGTGAAAATTGGCTCGTCCAAAGCCGTTCTCTATCTACCGGATTACCCAGAAGGTGTCCTGGGCGCAGCCTCATATCCCGAACTCGTGGTTAACCTACAGAACGGCCATGCAACGGACATCGATATTCTCTGCGACCTTGTACCGGCTTCCCTTGAAGGAGTGAAACCAGCGATTGATGATTACCTCTCGGGAAAAATTCACTCGCTAAGGGTCCAGGTGGAATCAGACATGCCGCTCACGGCTGGCATCTTGCCTTTGGGCACCCATAAAATTGTCCAGGATGTTGTTCTCGATGGTAAATAAATTTGCTTTAGTACATTCATGAAAGGCTTACAGATCTGACTTATCATTATTAGATATCCCGTCCCTACCCGCCTTCAAGCTTTCCCGCTTGAATTTGGCTGAGGTGCGTCTGCCGGAACAGACAGCCCTCGGTGCCAATGTCACGGTGGATGTTGAAAACAAATATCCGATCAGTTTCTCCATTCCACCTCTTGGGTTTTCAGTCCTACTTCGTTCTTGTGACCAGGAGTTCGTAGAGGTGGCTGTGGCAAGAACATCTGCACTAAACATCAAACCCTTTAAACCAATAGCGGTTGATGTCGCCGGAATCATCAGGTCAATCCCTTTCGCTTTGATCGAGGTCTGCCCTGGAACTGGGACATCTCCTCTTGATGATCTTTTGGGTCAATATGTCCACGGGCAGACCGCGACTGCTTACATCAGAGGCCTGCCTTCTGATGGACAGGACTCTGAGTTGCCCGCTTGGCTCGAAGAACTTTTGAGTTCAGTGACGCTCCCGGTCCCCGTCCCAGGCGGCAATGCCTTGAAGGACATTCTGAAATCATTTTCTCTAGATGAAGTCAGCTTTCAGCTACCCGACCCCGAGGCTGATCCAGATAGCCCCGAGGCATCTCCTCAAATCTCAGCCACAGTGCGGGCAATTGTAGCGCTGCCTGAAGAAATGAACGCGCCTCTTGATGTATCAAAGGTTATTGCAAATGCTGATATCTTCTATCAAGGCCGCAAACTTGGAGAGTTTCACGTCCCTAAATGGGCGCCTGCTACAACAGTTCAGCGGGACGAAGCCCATGAATTAGAGATTAATGCTAGGGTTGAGAACGTCCCTCTAAAGGTCACCGATACCGAAGTGTTCTCGAAGGTCGTGCAAAAGATAATCTTCGGGCGAGAGGTCAAGTTACAGGCAGACGGAACAGCGGATGTCAAAGTTGGAATCGCCAGTTTGGGAGCATTTGTCATCCGAGGCATACCAGCCAAAGGCGATATTGTGATTAAAGGAGGTATGTAAGGACTTCCACAAAACCAGATGCTTATGAGGAAACTATACAAAACCCTGGGAATTCTTTGAGGCTTTTGCTTTCATTTATTTCGCCCTCACCCTCGAGAAGAAAACAAAAAAGAGAAACAAAAAAAAAAAAAAAAAGGATTGCTTGGATTGAGAATTGGTTGAAGAGTCCTCGTGGTGCTCCCAAGGTCGCTTTTTTTTAAGGCCAGGAGTAATGGAGATGCGAGTATGTAACCAGCGAGGGACCAGGTTATTGGATTCGGGACATCCTCGTAAACCAGACGAAATTGCTCTAACCGGAAACCCCTACAATCGCAGAGAAACATACTCTTCATGAGATAAACCCCATCCCCAGAGACATTAAAATTATGTCTTCGACAAAGACCTCAGTTAGAATGAGCGCCGAAGTAACCTTCTTCAATCCAACAAACTATACCGCTATTATTCCATATCTCAATATACTTTTTATAAAAAATGGGACTGTTCTAGGCAATGGAACACTCGTAAACGCTGCTGTGGGACGAGGAGAAAATCACGTCGCAGTTGAGGCTTTCTGGGCGCCCGCCGACGGAGGAGAAGATGCTCGGGTGATAGGGAAGACCCTGTTGGACGAATACGTTTCTGGTTTGTGAACCTACCACTCTACCTGGGTATACTAGTGATTAAACTAACACGATCAAGGCGGGAACTCCACGATCACCGTCAGAGCGCATGAAGGGTCTATTCCTTCTCTTCCGACGCTTTCGAAGGCCCTTGAGTCCTTAGCATTTACTCTTCCACTCCCACCGCCTCCTCTCGATAGTTTCCCGAACCCACCGGATGCTGACCCTGCAGACCCACCACGTTTCGTCCAATCAGCCACACTGCATATATCGCGCTCGGCCGGCTCGTTCGAGTTGAGAAATCCATTTAAAAGAGACACAATATTTATTTCAGATATAACAGGGGTTGCCACTCACAACGGGACTCTTCTGGGAACTTTGGATTACCCATACCAACTCGCCATCCCCCCTGGTCTCTCAGAAACCCCTCTGATCTCAGTCAAATGGACTCTGAGAGGGGTTGGGTTCGATATTCTTCGTAAAGCTGCTGGTGGGATACTGAAAATCGACGCAAAAGCAGAATGCAATGTTAAGATAGGCCGGTGGGAGGAGAGATTGAAGTTCCATGGCAGCGGAATCGGGGCTCATGTTCAATTGACCTAGCTAGGGTATCTTTTTGGAGGAGTTGGTCGGCTGTTTCTTTCTTTCCTTTTTTTTTCCTTCTAACGGCGGGTTTGAAAATGGTTTTATCATGTATACAATTGGACGGTTTGCCAAGGAGTATTGGGGTGTGTTTTTGGATTTAATATTTGGCTCTTCGATACCCGCATCATCGTGACAACACTGGGTAGGACCCGGCATTTCTCATTTCATAGTTTACTGTACATGAACCGTATTATCATACAGAAAATACAATTTGATATAAATCAGGCTACGTAGTAGCATAGCTGTCGCAGCCCTTCATATTGACCGTAGTACTTAGCCAGGCGGGAGAGTGCTGGCATCGATAACATCAATGGCATCTTTTGGTGTTTCCGAGTCTTCCTCATGACCCTCGAGAGGGGAACGAGGCAATGCCATTAGACCAGTGCGGGCCGATTCAAGGATTCCGAACGGTGCAATCAACTTCATGAAAGCGTCAATTCTTGCAGGTTTGGCAGAGCTAGATTGCAAACCAGTGTGAGCCAGTGCTTTTCATCTGCAAAAAAAAAAAAAAAAAAAAAAAACGTTTGTAAACTTACACTTCGACGATAACATTGCTTGTGCTGATATCCAAAACCTTTCCACCAAATTGATGAGTGAGATGAGTGACAGCGTCAAGGTGCTCCATCTTGTGCCTCAATGCCTGCGATGCTGGGAGTTTGGCTGGATGGAAATCGCTGGCCTCTTCATGTCGAACACTGCCAGCTGGCTGTTCGGATGTCATCTCTCGATGATGGGCACGCAGCTCTTCGACATATTCGGGGCCGAGAATTGAAACTTTGGCGAGAAGCAACTCTCGTTGAACTAGATGTATTTTTTAAAAAAAGAAAGAAAAAAAATGATAAGCCGATTGCATCTAATGAAGATAATCCGAGCAACATGCATATTAACGAACCTAAGGGAGAAGCAGTGTAATCAAGAACAGCCCAAACTGGGACCAAGTCCTCGAGCTGCCTTCTTGCCTGTTCGACGACTCCATCTTGACCACCCAGGACGATTGTCATTCGAGATAGATCCTCGACTTCGGTATTGCAAACAACCAGCGAGTCGATATTGAACCCGCGAGCGGCAAGAATACCTGACACCCGTGAAAGGACCCCGGGCTCGTTCTGGACCAGACAATTGAGAATATGGCGTTTTGGCGGGGCCGCGCTAGGAAGTGGTGTTTCATAGAGAATCGACGAAACAGCGGTCGAAGCATCCCATGGTGCGGTTTCTGTGGTTGGTAGCGGAGCTACTCTTCGGTGTAAGGCTTTGTATGCGAGCGCAGATGTCGACGAGGATGAACTTGATTGGCGTCTTCCCAGAGCGATTGTCTGGCGCGCAGCCCCAAAATGGCGAGGGATTGCCAGGAGAGCCCTTTTCTGCAATGTTGGAAGCATCTTTTGCTTCTTTTGATTTGAGCCCACGAGGCTGGAGTCTGGATGGTTTGTTGATGTTGACTGAGGGTTAACGTTGGGTTTCGATTGATTCCTCCACGATAAGCCAACAATTTATTGCACGGGGTATGACTAAGTCAGAACCTAAAGCACCCGGGTAGTTCTGAAGAATTACCTACCCAGGGATTGCAATTGGTATGTGCAGCAAGTCCTCGGTCGACTTACTCATCGACAAAACCTTACGGCTTGTGGCACTATAACCGTGCAGAATCGGGTAATTTTATCTTTTTGTTATCCGAACATCGGCCCTGGACCACCCACAAGGTTTCGATGCCATAACAGAACAGGCCTGCACAGGGCCAACGGTCTGCAGACACCCTTGCTCCCGTCGCAAACTCCGGCAGGACCTCCTTCCTTGCCCCGATCTTGCATGAGTCCAGACCCCGCGATTGATTCACGTACGTCACATACGCCGACGACCGGCATTCTATACTACGGAAGCTAGGTACCTTTTATTTACTACTTTAAGATTTTGCAAGGGTATTCCCAAAGGCAATTTGACCATCATTCATGTATTAAAGACTTAAGTATGAGCCCCGTTAAAACCCACATGGCGCAACAAACTTCATTCGAATACAAGCATCGGGCTATTACTACAACCCGGGTGGTGGTTTCACTGCATTATAGGTTGAACCTGGTGGTGGAGGTGGGTTTGATTGGGTTCCTGGGGCACCAGCAGAACCAGGTACTTGGACGAGGCCTTGCTGCTGCTGCTGTTGTTGTGCCGCATAATATTGCGCATCTGCAATCCAGAGGGTTTAAAAAAAGATGGTTTTTTCATTAGAAAATCTGCGCCTTAGATGATGGAAGGTAGTGGAGATTAGACTTACAATAAGCGGCGTATGCCTGATAGCCGCCATAGGCAGCGTATGGGTCGGCCTGACCGTAAGCGGTATATGGATTGTACTGCTGGGCTTGCGCACTATAGTCTGCTGCAGACGGTGCGGTCCCTATAGTGGCCGTTGCGGCTTGTGGGGGGGATGAATCCCCAGGCGGTGGAGGCGGCGGAGGTGGCGTATCGCTGCTTGGACCAGGCGGAGGAGGTGGTGGGGGGGACTTATCAAATCAGCTTCACCATCACCATCATTAAGTGGCGATTTAATCACATACCTGCTGCATATGGGATCCGTAGTTTTGGTGCTGTCCATAATGTTGCTGGTTTTGGTGATTATGGTGATTATGGTGATGGTGGCCACCTCCCCCATGGCCACCCCCATAATTCCCAAACCGAGGCGGGGTAGGATTAGCTTTGAATTGCTCGTATTGGTCGGTGACGCTTTTCACCAGATCTTCACAAAGCTCTTTCGCATGTTGCACCTCCTTTGGATCCGGGCCACTGAAAGGAATACAAGTCTCGTGTCAGCATTCATAGGACATCTCCTTACGACCCGAGCCTACTTACGTAACATGGAGGTACATGGGCTCGTCGCTCTCTCTATTGGTTCCGTTTTCCATAAATCCCGACCCACGGCCTTTGATCTGAACACGACAACGGGTCTCCTGTTGGATATGTTTCACATATGCACCCTGATGCCCTACCACTGACGCGCGGAGGTTGAAGCCGGGGATCGGCTCAAGGTTGATTGGAACTCGCTCCTCTGGCCATTTCCTCTGGTATTTTGTTTTAGCGCGCGATGACTTCAAATATGGAATGACTGCCCATTGCCGAACTTACCCTGCCAAACTCGTCTCGTTCAACTTGCTCGACTGGCTCTCTTCGCCTAAACCGACGCTCGTCGACCAGCGATCCGAGTTCTTGTTTCATAAGCTCCTCAATTTTTTCGACGGCTTTGTCCAAGCCTTCTTTAGTAGTGCTCGTGATATGTAGGTACAATGGAGGATTCTGAGCCGTTCGTTAGCACGAGAAGGGCTAAATAGAACACTACGGGTAAGAAAATACCACTTACTTGTGGAGTCGCCATGGCCTTGTCAGGATAATAGGCTCCCCTGGTTGTGACGTCTTTGGGTATTTGACATATGTGAGCTATATGAACTTTCCAATTCTAACAAAAGTCGAAGCAGAGTGAGAAGGTGAGAGTTACCCGCGCCAGTTTCTTCCTTAATCTATACAAAATCGGTTTAGGTTGTCAGCAGCGTCAACAAAGGGTTATGGTGGGTAGCTCGGAACTGCCATAAACTATAGTTCAGCTACAAAATTTCCCTCAACTGTTCGAAGGCCTAAACGAGAAGATTGAGAGTAACCCTATGGATGCCCCTAGGATTCTTAATGTGTGGGGAAGGGGAGGTGTGTTACCATCTTTTGAGTTGAGCCTTTGGTTAATGTGTATCGGTTCCGTAGATCGTTGACTTCGATATCCTTGATATAATCACCGTCTTGGATGTGGATCTCGGTGTTCATTCCAGCGGTTGGGGTCGAAGGCTTGGGCCCGATAGGAGATTGAGTAGCAGACTATATCATTGCTGTCAGTTACATCGTAGTGGAATGATTGAGCCTGGCACAGGATTTATATGGCTGGGGGCGGAAGCCGACCTTGAATGAAGACGTATCCGTAGTTATGCCCCGTTTGGCTTGAAGTTGGGCATTGATCCTGGCGGCGGCGGCAGCTGCAAAATGTGAGTATATATACCAAAGCCAAACAAGCTACAAGGTGTCCGTACCTGCTGCGGCAGCGGGATCAATTGCAGCCTTTGGTGGCTCTGTTGGCGGCGGTTTCGGGGACATTGCAGACGCCCGGGAGGGACTTCTACTCCGACTTGGTCGAGAACTGATCGAATGACGGGGCGATCGTGACCTCCTGCTTGAGGCATCCCATCTGGATCTATGGCTTGATCTTTCGCTATCACGCTCGCGATCTCGGTCGTATTCGCGGTCCCGATCGCGGTCCCTGTCTCGATCCCTGTGAGAGCGATCGTGTCGGTCGCTACGTTCCTTCTCGTCCCACTTGCTTCGCTTCCTGCGGTCGTCGTCCATGGTCTTTACGGGAAGAGATAATGGCGACTGTAGCCGATTGTTCGTGAGACTAAATCCGAGCGAGGGCGAGTCCTTTCGTCACGTATAGGCGGCGCTTCCGTAAACACAGGCCGCTAGCGTGAAGTGAATTGGCGATGGACTGGGTATAAAAATAAAAAAACGTAGGCAATAGGACTTTTCAGGTATCCGGGCCAGGTCCTCACAAGAAACCCTGGTGCTCGCGATGAAGTCGGAATTGGACAACTTGTGACAGCACAGGTTATTAGGCATTTAGATGACAGGCGGCCCCGAACAGAAAATATTTGGTGTTTGGCTCCCCAGAAAGAGTTTGTGTTGCAGAAACACACATTCCAACATCTTCAACACAAAAACGGGGGACACGATTGATTGACACGATCTGTTGTCCTTTGGACAAGCACTTAACTTGGTAGCGATGCTATTAATGGTAATTTTATTTTAAAGTACCTCCTATTCAAAAGTAGTCCATCGTGTCACTCAGGCCCTCAACAGTTAGGTGACGAGTTACTCTGAATGTTCTCTCTCGGTGCACGTGGCTCTTAGCCTCAAATCTAGGTGTTGGAGGGATATGTAGACAGGCATGTACAGTATATGCCCGGACTACGTCAAAAACGAAGTGTCTTCAAGCTAATCATGAAATACTGCTTTTGTGATGGAAAAGAAAGAAGAGGAAACAGAAAGTGTAGAGCGCCATACAAGGCCTCGACTCTGATATGGTTTATTACAAAGTTTCTAAACAACGGTACCCATTTTTTAAGTTCTTCAAACCGTCTCTGCACAAGCTATCTTCCCCCCCCCATGAAATCATACACATCTGGTCTGTCGCCTGTCACCTTAAATCTGTGGTCCGGATCCAATCCTCCAAGCCAGACCGGATGGAGAAGTGATATGGGTCGTATCTCCGTGCGGTGTACTTATCAGCACTCTTGGGTTTGGTTTTTGGCCAAGGATATCAATATTAGGCTGGAGGGGGGGGAACAGTTAGAGTCAATTAAACCAATGCAAGGAGCTTGCTTATAGGAGCGCAGCGGAATAGCGGGCTTACGATATTCGACATTTCCTCAATCGAGGATTCTGCGATTTGGGGCATGATGAGAAGTGCCGGTGCATCCGGCCGAGGTGGTGTCGTTTGGAAATTACATGTGAGTTGCATCGGTGTGAAGGTCTTCATCCTGTGAACGGGTGTTCTACTACTACAAACCACCACCACATCCGGAGTTAGCTCGATGGTATATAAATATAAATATATATAAACGATGATTCTCTCTTACCTCGGGTGTAGTCCTTCGGACTGGCTCCGGGAAGATGATGCTCCACCCGAAAGGATGGATGGATAGCGGGAGGCATTGGACTGGTGGAGGTGACGGATCTGAGGAGTCAAAGCCTTCCAGGCTGTAGAGACCAATTTTTTCGAGGCGTTGATGCTGGTACTTTTCGATTGGATCAATCAATTGAGTAATTAGCTTTCCGCTTTAATCCATGGGTATGTAGGAATCCCCCTCCACGGTACATACCTCATGTTGTGATTTGTTTATAACACTGCACTCTAGCTATGGATATCTTGTTTTACTTTTATCTTATTTATTTATCTAGCTTTTTTTTTTTTTTTTTGCTTTGGATAAAATTCTCTTCAGTTGGTGTTGAAAGGGAGCAAATATATATAAGCTACTGCTGGCTACCCTGCTTGTCGGGATGTGTGTGTGTGTATGTGTAGTTGTATGTGTGGAGGTATTCGGTGTCCGAGGATCTATATACCCGAGGTATCTCAACCCTTGTGTGCGAAAGAGATAGATAGATAGATAGACGTAGCGGAAAAGCAATTGAACCCGACAGGACGGAATATAAAGGATAAAAAAAAAGATATATGTGTATGTAAGGTATCTAGGTAAGTACTGGAAGTATATAAAATCAAATAAAATAAAAATTTAGAAGTGCTGGGCGCCTTGAATGTGCGTCCTCTGGGTCTTTTATAGCCTCACTCTGGTCGAATCACGGTGAGGAGGCCCTTTCTCCTCTCTCTCCTCTCTCTCTTTCTCCGAGATATGCACCTCGATAATTAAGTTGATAGCTACCAAGCAGTATAGCCGATTTCAACATCAGATCAGGAACCTTCTCTCGCTTGTTAACTTTTGGCCTGGGGGAGCTAAGCACCGCGCCGTTTTCGGGCGGTTGGGCCAATCAAACACTGCATCCGGTCGCACGCCAACTTGGAAGGCCATCCCCCCCCTGTTTTTTGTTGAGCTGGAGTTATGTGCAGAATGCTTCGTATGTGCTCACCGCGCACATGTACTTACATATATATGTAAGTAGGTATGGACGGAGCAAAGGTAAAAGAGGCCCTGTTCGTAATCTGGGTTGGGTCCGTCCCCCCCTCCATCAAGAAACCCCAGACTTTCGGGTGCGGTGGCCTCCGAGCACAAGCTTCGTTTCTTGGAGCCAATGCATACAATAGCACGCCGCCCATCATTGGGGTTCGGTCCATCCATCCACCCACCCATGCGTGCGGAGTTTGTGGTGCGTTTCAATTTTTCAGGGGCAACGTCCTCTCCTATTTTTTTTTTTTTTTTCTAAATTGCCAGAAGTGGTATCGCGCGGAAAGTTAAACGGGGGGAGCGGCCCTTTTCGCTTGGTTACTATTACCATTTGTTACCATTTGCCTGCCTTGCGTGCATCGTGCATGCATGAAATACAAAATAAGAAGACTTAACTTGCTGAAGAGGTCTGTACATGTAGGTAGGTAGGTGGGTACTTACATATACACATGCATAGGGTGCATGCTCTGACTTGATACATGTCCTTAACCGGTAACGGTACCGAGCAAAGTAATTATCACCGGTGTTCTTTTGGCTGCGATTGGCTGGTCGGGTTGGTTTTTGTTTACACCGGCAAGAGTGAGAACGAACGAAACGAACGAACGAACGAACGAATGAAGGGTACAGTACGGATTTAGATGCACCGCGCGCATTGGTCTTCAGGTGCATCTGTCTAGCGTAGTTAACCGCCCTTTTTACCTGCTGAAGTCGTAACAGAAGTAAGAGGTAAGTCCAAGTCTAAGTCTAAATCTAAGTCTGGTACTTCTTCTTCTTCTTCTACCGGCTTCCTGACTAGTACCGCGCGTGTGCCTGTTATCTACTAACCATTATCTTCATGGTTCAGGGACTATCATCGACCCCTTGAACGAGTTCCCGTTTTTTTATTTTTCTCTGTCTCTCTCTCTGTCTCTCTCTGTCTATTTCTCTCCCGCTCTCTCTCTCTCTCTTCAGGCCTCCCTCTTTCTTAAAGATCTTGTTCGGTGATTCCTCCAATCGTTTTTCACCTTCTCTTCCTTCACCCCTCTTCGTATATATAAACATACATAATAAGTCCCTACTGGAGTAGTAGTAGGCCGGGTATCATCATT
The DNA here is from genome assembly GCA_036872755.1 of Orbilia blumenaviensis. Classification (NCBI taxonomy): domain Eukaryota; kingdom Fungi; phylum Ascomycota; class Orbiliomycetes; order Orbiliales; family Orbiliaceae; genus Orbilia; species Orbilia blumenaviensis. The sequence goes on from JAVHNS010000014.1 coordinate 1,254,680, forward strand.
TCTTCATATAGTATATAAACTCTCGGGTTTGTATCTTCAAGGTCTATACCCTTCTTAAGTATAATACAGATATATATCTATATATATATATACATATCGATACCCTCGTTCGCTCAACCTTTACGTCAAACGAAATATATTACCTAAAGGACAGGTGCCCTGGCCGATTGATCTAAGCACATCCCGCACATTCCTTTAAATTCCACGAACCAGCTGCATCGAATCGAACACCCCGGGAAATCCCTACCCCTGGCCTCGACCAAATTTCGAACCAGCTCCCGGTGGCATGCGTCTAATCGTCATAACCTGTTTTGCTATCTGCATTGATCAGATAAACGCATTTGTTCCCTGGCGACCAGACACATCTGATTTCGATCCGAATACCCTCCATTCTATCGAACCATCATCCAGTGCCGTCCGACGTCATGAGTTGAGAATAGCCCATGCGAGTGCGAAGTTTGAGCGGAGAAGGGCTGGCACGGGGAATTCTGCATCTTTCTCCCCTCTTATTCGCAGGGAGGATAAAACTTCTGGACCAGTCGACCTTTACTCCGACCCGAATGATATATGTCTGTTGCTCTAATCCCATCCCCATCGCCCGCCCGCCCGCCCGCCCACTATATTATATTATACCGGTGCATGTACATGTACTGGGTAGTTAACCTACCAAGCCATGAGTGTCTTCTAACATGCCACCCCTCCCATCTAGCCTACTGGATCAATATCAGTTTTGGCTCCTCCGGGAAGTCTTTTCGTATGGTCGTAGATACAGGATCCGTAAGCCGTAGCCCCCCCGAATCTGATCAATTGACGGTTATGACATGTGGTGTAAATCTAACAAGAGCCATTAATTAGGCCGATACATGGATCCCGTCGGCCGAGTGCAAGTCCAAAAGCTGCCTTGTCCATCAGACGTTTGGCCCACAGGATAGTTCAACGCTTAGCACGAATAGTGAGAAGACCTTCGCTATTGCATATGCTAGTGGCAATGTCGAGGGCTCAATTGCAAAGGACTCTTTAACCTTTGGCTCTATTACTCTTGATGAGATGGAATTTGGGCTTGCGCATATGGTCTCAGATGATTTCACCAACTTCCCGGTAGATGGGATTCTCGGGTTAGGGTTCCCGTCAGCATCTATCCTTAAAGTACCTACATTTCTTGAGAACTTGGTATGCATGTGGTATCATCTTGGTTATTTAATGCAATCGTTTTCTAGCCCAAGACTTATACATGCTCAATGGTCTACAGATATCTCGAAACATTATCTCCAAGCACGTTTTTGGGGCATATATGCATAGAACAGCCGATAACATGAATGGGGGGACCATCACATTTGGAGGAATCGATGGCTCTAGGATCGACGGTGGCATCCAAGCCCTAAAGTACTACGATGTCAACGTAACCACATCACTTTGGTCCATCCAAATGTCCGATGTCATCCTCGACGGACAAACCGCAAACTTTAAGGGAGGGCGTAGTGCCATCATCGATACAGGTGGGTTTCATTAAAATATCGTTGCAATCGCAGATTGGCCACTGGGGCCCCAGGGACTTGTTTGTCTAACAGGTATGGCAAATATAGGAACCGCTTTGATACTAATACCCCCAGAGGACGCCCTCAAGCTTCACCAGTTTATCCCTGGGACTAAAAGCAATGGCGAAACTTTCTATATTCGTATGAGCCCCTACCTCAACCCCCATTTTTTTTTTTTTTTTTTTTCGACACACGAAGGTCTACCGAGACTACCCTTTGCCTGGGATCCTAGCAGGTTTTGTTAACTTCTAATTTTGTTAAAAGCATGCGATACAACCATATCTCTACAGCTACAATTCGGGAATGATAAATATCCAATATCGAGCAAAGATTACGTTGGGGATCCCATCGACGCAAATAATGAGCTTTGCCTAAGTCTAATTGTTGGAAGGGTAAGTAAACACGATACCCTCAGGCCACAATGCCTTTTTAAGAACATGCGCTAATGAAAAACCTAGAGTGTCGTTCGCGACGGTGCATGGCTTATTGGCGATGTTTTCTTGCGAAATGTGTATAGTGTCTTTGACATGGAAAACGGAAAAATTGGGTTCGGACTTCCCGTGCCCACTGTTAGAGCGTCCTCCACAAGTATGACCGTACCCCCCTCACCTCGTCCTTCGCCATCTACCTTAGTCTCGTCTCCCCCTCCATCGTCTGCCCCACTCTCGTCTTCACTTTCATCCGCCATTCCATCTTCGCGCTCATCTTCGTCTTCTCCTTCACCCTCCCTTCCATCTTCACGCCTAGCCTCGTCTTCATCTTCGTATAATCCCCCCTCTGATTCAACAAGCATGTCAAACCCAATTACCGTGTCCACTACTCATGATAGTTCTACTTTCTCTCCAGCTGCAGGGCCTACGCCCACATCCACTTCGTCTTCAGAAAAAGCCAATCTTGTCGATCCCACTGGCACAGACTTGCCTGACCAGATTGCAAATGCAACTTCGTCACCCATTCGTACCACTACTACTCCTTCTCTTGCATCTTCTGATCGTTCCGCGGGTTATCTCCGCCATGCATTGTTTGTCTTGTTGTTATATATCATGCATAGCGCCCTGGTGTTCATATTTTAAGATACCTCATCATAATCTTCCAAAACTGGTTCGTACATACATATTATGTATATATATAAATACAATTTCGGGTGGCTAGGGCCCCCGTGAGCTCTTGATGCTTATCAGGCATGACGGTAAATCGGATTTCATAACAATTCAGACACCTTCTATCCAATCTCTTTCTACAGCCGTGACATCTTTGACGAAGAGTTTCCCGCCGTTTTGCACGACTTCTTCGAACACAATGAAGCCCGGATTCAAACTCTGGAGGCGCCAAGTCCTATTAGAAAATACAATATCGAGATAAAGTTTGATGGGAGTCTTACATATAGAACCGAGCTTGGGTGTATCCTCACTTCCTATTATTCTCAGTGCATATCGTCAGCGGATATCCAGCGTTTCACAAACGCAGCGTCTTAAGTACCGTTCATACTTACCAGAGATCCTTCGGTGGTCCGAAAAAGCCCGTTGGGTGTTCGCAATGCGAAGTTACGCTTATAGATACCTGCAATGCACCGTGTTATTGTTGTGGATGTAGCAAGTTCACTCTTAGTAATCTTAATTCTCCTATATTGCAAGATACGGAGTAGCTGAGTCCTGATGTCAACTGCCTTGAGCAGTCGCTGCTCGCTCAAGCCGTGCTTCCGACACCAGATCCCTCTGGCAGGTGCTGTCCCGGATTTAGTAAAACCCTCGTAAATATTTAACCATGTAAGACTATCGCCTTCCTGAGCAATAAACGGTTGGCTTTTCTCGTGGTCAAAGTAATCACCCTTTGACAAGCACACCGCGATCAGGGATAGTATTTGCTCAAAGCAGCCCTTTTCGAGTGACTTTAAAAGAAGGGCCCCATGTAGTGGCTTCAGAGGAAGCTGAGCCAATTGTTCCCCAAATGGTTTTGTCAACTCCGCATTCTCATTCATGGCACCGATTTCAGAAAGTCTGTTGAGGGCTTCAGCTATACTTGATGCCGAAGGAGGTGACAAGTAATCGAAGCGCAGTATATTATCGACCCCAAGGGATTTCAACCGAAGGACTGAGTCGTCCAAAGAGAATCTTTGAATTTCTGGCGTCTCTGTCTTCTGGAGGCTATCAAATTGATTCTGAGGATACAAGCGGTAGCATTTCCCGGGAGTGGATAAACCCGCAATTCGGGTTCTCTGGTTTGCCGTTTCCTGACTGATAGGTTGAGTACTAACCAGATTTGCGAAACCATGCCGATTATACCTGACCTCCTGGAACCCGGAATCAACCACGATAGTTACCGGTGTGTGGCGGGCAACCAATTCTGCTGGAAGGGACGTGATGATAACATAGGCGGTGCTTTCGGCATCTTCAGCGTGTTTCTCAAAACTATCAAGTTCAGCCACAGAGTTGATGGTGTGTATTGCGTGAGCGTTAGCGGATGCCCATGAAGAGTCCTGCAGCCGTTTTTGTAACTCGAATCCTTCTATGGTTGGAAGGAAAACCACAGTGTTTCCCGCTGCCTGAACGTTGGTGGGTAGTGTCAAAACAATCTCCAATGCAGAAGAGATATAATTATCTGTGCTTGCGGAAATGTTATGGAGGTCGACAGGATATGTTGAGCTATTTAAGGACAGAACCGCCGCATCTGGCAGATAAAGCGACAAAGGCACCAGGGCCTCAGGAGTGACCCCAGCCACAAGAATGTGAAAATCCTCTCTCCTTTTCAATATCTTCTTCAATAATCCGAGGATAAGGTCGCTGCGTCCGTCCGAGATTTCGTGAAGTTAGCCTAACTGCTGAACCGTGATTTGGGGGGTGGTAGCTACATTTCAAGACTGCGTAGATGGTAGTCATTCACAAGAATGATTGAATAGCGGTTTAATAGAGGATCGACAAGTGCCTCTTGAATCATTAGCCGGGCACTTGTATGTATAATTTTAGTCTGTGAAGATGATAAATCTTCGAATGGGATAGAATATGCTGCTTCCAGGCCGCGCTCCGTCGTGAACCTCGTCAGATCTCTTTCTATATGAAGTGTCTTATTTTCATAAACTCTTTACGCACCAACTATTGGGTTGGTGGACCCGGTGTCGAAGTGGACCTGGTTTCAATTCATAGATGCTATACATTAACATCTCTGCTGAGGCCTCTATTTTGAATATCTTGGCTCTCTGTTTTAAGATAGTAACGGTACCTTAACAGCCTGTTTTGCATCTAGGTCAGTTGGCTTTTTGGGCCGATGTTAAAACTTGGTTAGTATGATTTCTGGGTATCAAGGCGATGTAATGTAGCGAAACGTGAGCAAGCGCGTATATCTTGTTTCCAATTTGAGGCTCTTACATGGATACAACATATCAACTTTCCAGAATCCCCCCATCCAGCATCCAGGAGATAGTTGGGCAGTGACTCCATTGAAGAGCAGGCGGTGTTAACCCATATTGTGACTCTATGGTCATCGACGGCCTTCTGGACAAGTTTATCCATCTTTGAGTGGCCAATGTTTGACCCGTAATGTTAACAGTGGGTGGTGGGCGGTTTTTTGTGAGCTTGAGAATTATCGTTTTGTGAACCGTCCATGTGTTGGATTTGGTGAAGATTCCTACTCGAATATTTTTACCATATTAGGTACCTACTTACTTAAGTCTCATACAACGGGCAAGTATCTATCGGCTGCGCACCGAATGTTCAATTATGATGGTGGCTGTGAGAGAACCGTGCTAGATGCTATTCGTGACTACGTAGCTACAAGTAAAGTCCATCCCTCAGCATTCTTTGCCCTTTCACCTGTGAAACCGAACAGCCTTTGGTCAAGTACTACTCCCACGGTTCTATATACAGCTAACAAGAAATCACTACCACCAGTGGCGAGCTCTAGTTTGTGATGGTCCCCCCCCCCCTAGAGCGCTATGTGGAGGGTACTACATGCGAAAGCGGCAGATTTGGTAAAGGGCTTTCACGGGTTAGGTCTATTTCGCCCGCAACGTAAAAATGCTATGATTTCTTAGAAGCCTTCAAGTCATCTCCCAGGTTTTGTGGAAAAAAAAAAAAAAAAAGAAAAGAAAAGAAAAAAAAAAAGTATGGTGAGCGTGTATATCGCTTTCATCGTCTTGGAGACAAAATTCCGGCAGTAAAGCCCATCTCGCTGATACCAGTCATCGTCCTGGTAGCAGACTGCATCGTATTCGACCTTTGCTGGTCTGCTGGGATGAGCTGGACGCTGGGAGCGAGAAATGGAACAGTGGCCTGCGCTGCTGGACCGAGTACTGCAGATAGAGGAGTACTCGGCACTGCAGAAAAGGGTGCCGGGCTAAGGGGTTGATAGTGGACTGGGACATTATTAGGGAAAGCAGCCTGTGAGGTCGCCATAGTTGTGCTCGCCGGGCCAGCATGCGAAGGGTCATTTAGGCTCCTGAAACTGGAGTTATGCAACAAAACCGTCACCTCTTTCGTTAATCTAGCAACGGGGGAGAACCCCCCAAGTACTTGTTTCGGAAACCCTAACTCAGACGACCCTGCTTTCAATAGCTCGCCAATAGACATCACCGACTAAGTTTAGGAATGTCAGCCCCAGAGCCAAAATGGTTGTTCCCACGGTATGGTAGGTAAGTAATTAATCGGTATGAGTTACTCACAGTTACAAACCGGGTTATGTCTTCAAAAAATCTCCTCCTCTCCACCCAGTCCGCCTCCCTAATCAGATCCAACCGGGCTTTAAGTCGTTTGGCGACATCGGATCCATTGTTACAAATTTTGTCCAACTCGCGCAGTTTTTGTAATGTCGTTTGCTGGACGTTCTGTTGAGATGCAGTCTTTTTGATAGCGTCTGATAGGAGAATGATAAGTTGCATTGTTGCTGTAACTGTAGTTCCGAGTTTCTCGAACAAGGTTTCGTCCGGGTTTTCTAACGGGTTCTCTATAACCGTGCCTGGAGTTGGGGGTAGAAATCCGGCTTCTTGTGTATTTCCCCGACCTGGTAATATGACTGGAACACTCAAGGGAGAAGGAAATGGTTTCACTCGGTTGATCATCATGGCATTTCCAGAACGTGTGTTACTTGGGGGGGGGATACATCTACGAAGAACGGTCCACGCCTGTTGCAACTCCACCAGGGATCCAAAGATCGCGAGAAGGATGGTCCGAGTGTAGCGTACTTCAATTTGATTCGCCGCACTGTATATAACATTCTGCAGTTGGTTGAGAACATGCTTAAAAGTCAGAATTGTAGTGTGGGATGCGTTGAGCAGGCCATCGAGGGAGTTCTGGCCGTTCTTTGCGTCGTAAATATCGAGTGATTGGATGAGCGAGCTGATATTAAGGTTTGCTGTCGGTAGAACGCGATCAATTCCTGTTGTTGTCAAACGGTTGCGCTCCTTGATGAGACCAACATAGGAATCAATTGCGGGCTGAACCTTGTATATTGAATATAGGATGCTCCTAGCGGTCTCCACGATAGTGGAGTTTGTGCTGGTATCTATGTTGCCCGACTGCTTCGGCGTCCCTTGTATACGACGAAAATACGGCTCAGCCGAGAGTGTGTCAGCACGAGGGTCCACTCCAGCGATCGAGGATGCATTCTCTCCGTTGTTCGGGACACTACTGGCCCTCTGGGCGGCTTCATTCATGCTTGAGTCATATGAGATTCCTCGGACGTGATGTTTTATAGTTCGTACTTCATCAACTGTTCCGAGGGTATTCTTTTGGCTAATATAACCCATTCGCTTTGTTGCCCTGTTAGTAGGCCCGCTCTCGCTATTACTCCTAGATCGCTCTGCTGCTTGGGTGCTGACAGGTAAAGCAGACGTCGCTGTGAAGGATGAAGTCTGGGAGCCGTTCCCAGCGAGTTTACGTTGTAGATTTTTAGACGGTATTGCTGGCGCACCCGTTAAATCATCCGGGGCTGGTGACTCGAGGGCGAGAGCTCGTGATCGGACTAGTTCCTCAGCTGGCACTGATATGGTATCTCTATCCAATAAGTTGCTTGAAACGACAGGCTTTCCGATATTGGAATAATCCGTGTCATCTTCCCCGTCACTGTCACAAAATCATGAGCGTTGCCGAATGGGGGAACAGCGCATCGAATTGATATAGGTGAGACTTGCCTGGAATTTGAGTACTCGGTTTCATTTAAAGTGGATTGCCTATCCATAATCTGCCTCAGGTGGGCTTTGAGGCTTTCAAGCCAACCTTCTTTGTCCGCATACCCATCATCTTCGATGTCATACAGCTCCTGGGGTAAGTCTTCCAGAGGGTTACGGTCGATCGTAAGAATTCTCAAATCGTCCATCTGCCCGATGTAATTGGGCAGGCTATGTAGCTTGTTTTTGGATAAAGACAGCACTTTAAGCTTCATTAGATAGCCAAAATCGGAAGGGAGTTCCCTGATTCTATTCCGGCTGATGTCGAGGATCTCTAATGTTGTCATTTTACAGAGCTATGTGTGTATGATATCCCAATTAGCAATCTGGTGTTCCCCCAGGCTTGATTGAGTATTTCACTGTCCTAGACTTACAATGAGAGGGAATTCTCTAAAGAAATTAGACCTCACGTTGAGGTATCTAAGCTTGGAGCAGAGGGCAAACTCTGGTTCAAAAGAGGATAGCTGGTTGTGGCCTAATGCAAGCCTGAGGTATCAGCAAGTTAGCGGACCGAGACAGAGGTTTTTGGATATCGATTGCAGTTGTTTCAGGGGCTATACCTTCCGACACTATCTTTAATCATAGCTACAACTTCGTTCGGAATGGACCCTATTTTGCGGTAGCTCAGGTCCAAAGACAGTCCGGTGCTATCATCCTTCGGCTCCGACGAGGGTTGTAAGGCGGCTTTTTGTAATGCTGATTCAGTGATAGCCACGACTGCGCTCGCCGGAATGGGAGTGCCCAGTTTTACCTTGCGGTTTTCCATTTCTTGAGCTGGTGGTGAATCGGATTTGCTGTTGGTTAGGAAATTGTACGTTGTTCAATGTTAAGTTTAGCTTTAGCTAAAGGTCAGTCGGGACAGTTTGGAAATTATGTAAACCTCAAGCCCCAGGCGAAACGAAACTCACAGGGATGACGGAATTCAATCCAATCTAAAGCCTGCATATAAAGAGGAAGGGATGGATAACGTTATCGACAAACCGAAAGGAAAATTTACAATTGATACAAGACCGAGTACTTGGTACATAGGCATATACCTATATATACCGGGTCTCCGCTGGGCGATTTGAGCGCCAGTAAACGAACGTTACTACTGTTGGTGAAGATATGCTCGATCAAGTATTCGGATACGTAACACTCTAAGTACTTATATGCCCCAGCCCCTGAGGAGGTAAGCCAGCAAGTAAAGCATTTCCTTAAGTCAGGACCCGTAATTAAACAGTTATCCTGTTTTCTAGGACGCTACTAAACCACTTGGTTAACACCTAACCGCGAGCTCTCCCTGTATCCAGCGCGCGCGCAAAAGCTGCACGGTTCTGCAGTGATTCGTGGATGTTGGTGACACCTAGCCCCTTTTCGTCCTCACTGCAATTTCCAACAGCCCACAACACATATAATTTAGCTGGGTATATAGGTATATGCTTAGGTATATCAATAGTCACATCCGGATCCAATCATGGCGAAGTTGGACGATTTCGGTCGAATACTACCATGTGCATCTTTCCCTCACGTCAAATTATGGACTGCGCTGGCTGTTCTGGGATGTTTATGCTCGAAGTCGTGTGCACAGGGCATTACCTCAACTCGATCCCGCACAATTTCCGTGACATTGACATCAGCGGGACCACTGGGGACCTTCAATCCTCCGTCTGATTGTTCGTCATTTTCGGCCTATTCTACACAGACTTTAGGTAAAGATATCTAGGCCCTAATATATTCAGAAATCCGGTCATTATATTATCCTTTGCTAAGTTTCGAGCTCCTACGCACAGTCTTTGGGGATGACAATACCCGATCTTTCACGATAACATCTTTCAGGCAAGGTTGTCAGTATGGTGGCCCTCATACGACATGCTGTCCGCCAAACTACGAACTCGGCCAATACAATTCACCAGGCGTGTGCCCAGGTGGGTATACAACACTTGGTGAAATTGAGTTTGTTGCTGTAACGAGGAGCACCGATGGCTTTTGGATAACCTACCCAGCAATTGGAACTAGAGTAGGGAAGGTATGCTGTCCGAGGTGAGTGGACGCATGCCCAACACTTGCTTCACGAGTTTAAATGTTAGTGGGACTCTTAATGTTAATGAATTGCTTACCGCGCAGTGCTGCCGAGTCTATTGAATATAAAGCCGATGGACCTGTCCCACTTTGTTTAGCGACTTCTAAAGGACCCACAATCACAGAAGGAGGCAGTGTCGTGAATCAAGAATCGGTTTACTTCGGCAGTGCTGTTGTCGTATTACCCCCAAGCTCCACAGACCCGCCCCTTTCTACGGTAACAGGAGGGGGCTCCAGGAGTCCTGTTCCTACGCAAGCAGCGCCGCCAACAGCTATACAAACAACTTCAGAACCGCCTGGGCGATCTGTATCTGGGGCAACCTCAAGCACGGGCTCTGATTCACAGTCCTCAGAATCTAGTACACAAAATAAAAGCTCGAATGCTCTATCTGGGGGCGCTATCGCTGGTATAGTGGTTGGAGTATCTGTACCGCTCATTCTTACAGGCCTGTATATTGCCTACCGTTTCGGGAAGCAGGGGAGTCAATTTCCAAAGCAATACAAAGGCCAGGGGGGTGAAGTCACTGCACAAGAATATATCGATAATAGTCGAGAAGGCGGTATTCTGACCCCACCAGAAATAGGTGGGATACAGACTGGTGGTAAATAGTCTGACTGTAAATTATGCTTTGACCACGAGAGTTCCCGTTAGAAAAGTCGGATCGCTGGTTGAGTAGATATGTGAACTGTGGACTTTTATGACACACAAATTCAAGACGGGCCTGTCGTGTCAATCTTTTCAGGGGCCATTTTAGGTGGTGGTGTTGCATTTCCTGTAGAGATTTCCCCTGTTTGCTACGACCTATCAATCATAAAATACAATCCACGAGGTTTAAGCATCGGTGTCACTCACGTCGATATTACATACAAAATCCACGTGTCCACTGGTTTTTCGGTGGAAATCCAATCAAGGTATCCGGCGCGAGCGCCCCTTAGCGATGGTATAGAAGAGTAGAGTAGCCCCGGAGACACCATAGCTTCAAATAAAAAACCATTTGGGGGGCATCGAGGCCGGGTAGCTGCACTTCTAGAAAGTATGACACAGCTGGTTGCTTTTTTTGGTATTATACGACGGAGCTCACATTGTGCGCTGCGTAGATAAGCCGATGGTAGGGAATTTCATATATTTGCGTGCAACAACGTGGGCTTACTGGGCGGAGGGGAGGCCGTAAGTATTTCCCTTATCCAGTCAAGCTTTAATGCTCGTCTGATTCATCATCGTCCGTGATATCCACTTCCTCTAGTTCACTCCCAAGCTCTTCCTCAGCAAGGTTTCGAGAAGAGACCCGCCTGTTCGTAGTCGATCCTGCGTCGGAGCCTTCAGAATCGGAAGCATCCGTTTGGTCACTTCCATTGTCATCCTCTTCGTAATCGTCGTCTTCTTCGTCATCGCTATCATCTTGATCTATCCCCGCAATTTCGTTCTCGGCGGCCTGGAGTTCGCTTTTTGCCCCTGTGTTCTCTTTGACCAACGAAGATGGTATCTTGGCGCGTCTGGCCTCTGCCATGCTTGCGTCCTTGAGTTGGTTCCTACGAAGGAAGTCATCAATAGCGGGATGTTCGGCCTGATCGATCATTGAAAACTCTATCTCCTTACTACCAAATTCAACAGTTGTTTTGATCGTCAAGCTAAAAGTGCGCTGAGTAATACTGGAATAGCTACTCGATTCAATCGAGCTGAAAGCGAAACAAAAAAGGGGTTTTTTGAATCCCCAGATTACTGCATCTTCCAGGAAGAAGAGGAAACCTACAGTGCGTTAGTAGGCAAGTAGGACGAATACCCCGACTGGAAGAAAGCCAAACCTTCTTTAGTCCCGAGGTGAGATTTTACGTGGTAGGAAGCCTCGTTTTTGCGATATGAATTGACCATCAAGGATCTGAAGACTTCCAGGGATGGTTCTGTTACCTTGACGGGGAGGTTGCGGTTGAGAGCGGATATTATAGTTTGTTTCGTATCGCTGCTTCCACTGGGCGCACCACCCTTAGGAGCAATGTCTGTCACAGTGAAGAGCAAAGGGTCGGTCCCGAAATCGCTGATCCCGTGACTATTCTTCACAAAGACGGCAAAGTTCCATTGTCTGAGATAATTCATCAATGATCGGACTATAAACCTCATGCCGCGGCAAGATGGCAGCGTACGGATATATAGACGGTGATACATACTTTGCAGCCTTTTCCGGGACAGGGACACATGCCACATAATCTGTATTAAACACTAATCAGCTTTCAGGTGCGTGGGGATTTCTGGTAAATATATATTATTTATTTACCAATTTCTTTAAGATTGACCCCAAACTCGACAGTATCGTTGGGACCAACAGCCCCGAGAGCGTTGGCGGTTAATACAAGGGTGAACTTCTTTCGTTGTGGTATTGAGAAGGAGATATCGGGGACACGAAGCAAGGTCGGCTGAGAGCTCAATTCAGATGCCAACTTAGATTTGCCGACTATCTCAATTTGCGAACCCGGGTCGTTTTCAAGCCTCCGACGTTTGGTGGCAGGACCATCTCTATCCTCGGCGTTGGCTTGTTTGATGTTGACGACATAGCGAGATATTTGTTCAAATAAATCCAAAAATTGGGGATGTCTGGCTGCGATGTGCAAATTGGTATTAGCATGAATATGTAAGCACGACATGGCAACAATGGTAGTATGCTTGCCGTACAGACATGTTCTAGTACCGCCTGGCATAGGAGCGGGTTGTCAGAGAAGGCGTTCTCGAGAGCAGATGTAGGTGTAGTCATCATGCCAGGTCGGGATACGAGTCCGAGTCCGAGTCCGAGTCCAAATCCAAGCCCAAATTCAAATTCGGTTTCAAATTCAAATCCAAGTCCAAGTCCAAGTCCAAGTCCAAGTCCAAGTCCAAGTCCAAATTCGAGTATAAATCCAAGATTATTTCCAGATCTAGGTCCAATTATAAGTCTGAATCCTAATCCGAGTCTAAAATACGAAATCCGAGTCCAGTTCCAACTGTCAAGTCCTAAAAGTCTAAGAGGCAGTAGTGTCGATGAAGCTACGGTTCAGAGTTGCGGGAAGGTAGGTGCTTAAAAGTAGATAAGTCGGCAGGTACCTATATTGCTCAAGTGTATATAGGTACTTGGGTAAATACTCAAGTATATATCGAGGTGTATGTGTGCGGGTTTAGAAGAGAGGGGGCGCGCTTGGAAGGAGGAAGAGAGGGAAAGAGAGGAGGAAGGAAAGAAAGAGAGGAAAAAATGAGAGAGAGCAAGGAAGATGCTACCTAAGTGACTACCCAGGCACCTGGTTACTAGGTAAGTTTCTGAGTAGTGCCTGGGTCGGTAGGTAATAAGCTAGGTACCTAGGTGCCTACTAAGGAAACAAAGTAACCTGCGCGTTGTATCCGCCCGGTTTGGTTGCTTTGGTGAGTTGATCTGTGTGTATGCTACCAAATACCCCCGTAGCTGGTCGCCAACCCGGCCTTGCACCCCGTCTCGCCCAGAAGCCTGTCTCGCAATCAATCCATCCCAATCCATCCCAATCCATATCCATCCCCAACCACCACCACTACTACAACCACACACTACCACAACCACAACCACAACCACCGCCCATCATCTCGATACCACAGACGCAGCTTCAAAACCGCACACACACACGCACACACACGCACACACACACAGTACAATACAAATACAAAGCATTTACACAACAAGGTAAGTAAACTCCCTCAAATAAACACAGTCATCTTGAAAGAAAAAAAAAAAAACCTCCTCCGGTTTACCTATCGTTTGTTCCGTTTCTTCGTTTCGTGTTTCCCACCGCCACCATCTCCTTCTCCTCCTCCCCTCTAGAGAGTCTATCTGGTCCAGAAAGCAAAGAAAGATAGAAAGGGAGATGATTGAATGACGGTGATAACAATAATTAATAATTACTCTGCCTACCTACATGATGCATTGGATGATATGGAGGCGAAGAGGAAGGAAGATGAAGAAGATGAAGAAGACGAGATGAAGCTCCTTTTTGCGCATGTTGCCAAAACATTGTCGTCATCATTATTATCATCACCACCACCACCACCCTCATCCTCATCATCCTCATCATCACCACGAAAGCCGTGCTTCAAACGTGCTTTCTCTTCCTCACTCCCTCCCTCCCTCCTCCTCCTACCCTTTCCCGTGTGAACTGGCAGGGCAGGGCAGGGCAGGGCAGAACAGCTACTTGGGTACTTAGCTAGCTCCTTTGCCTCTTTTCTACTCCGTCAATGGCTTCACCGAACCCAAACCCCGTCTTGTCCTGGTTCTGGTTCCTTTCACACGCGCTGCCATCATTCCTGGCCGCTGCCACTTGAGACCTTTCGGCTTTGGTTTTCGTTTTCACACGCCTCAGCATCAGCCTTTTTCTGCCTTAGCTGAACTGAACCCCCTAGCTTCTCCCTCTTCCTCTTCTCCCTCTTTTCTCCCTCTTTCTCCCTCCTCACACCCTCCCTTCGATTTCTCCTTAACCTTCTTCCTCCCTCAACCTCACCTTTTGCCTGCTTTGCCATACATCCCCATCGTCTGCCTTTCCGCTGTTCATCCAAGAAGAAACTCGCCTTAACAAACGCCTACGACCTTTCGGCCCAACCCTTTCCAAACAAACTGTCATAGTCGGCATCACATTGTTGTGGTTTCGTATCCTCCCAAAACGTAGTCACATTCTCCCCAATCATCCTTCCGATCCTACCCCGTTTCATTCTCCTTTTGCACTTCACTCTCCTCTTTCCCAAAGGAAGGACCAAAAGCGACCGGGGAAACAAAGCCAGATCAGAAGAGAGTGACCTGGAGTGAGAGAAGAACAGAGGAAAAAAGAAAAAAAGAAAAAAGAAGAAAAAAACAATAAGATTTTATTCTTGCCTCTGAGCAGACGACTGTATATATATCTTCTGGCAACATTCCTATCCATCTAACCCCATACCCACGAAATACACACTCAATATACTTCACCTGTGTTCTATTTCAGCCCCCCAAAATTATCTATTTTCTATTTTTTATTTTTTATTTCTCTTTCCCTCTTTCTTTCCCCGGGAATAACTCTAACCCAAACTTACGCACGCGCTAACATCTCTTTGAATCGATTTTCCAGATGGCTGATATCAGGAGAAAGCTTGTTATCGTCGGCGATGGCGCGTGTGGCAAAACTTGTCTTTTGATGTGAGCACTCGATTCCTCCGAATACCCCTGTATCCCTTACACATGTAGGCCATTTGCTGACTCTCCCGGTTGCTTTTACCCAGTGTCTTTTCCAAAGGAACTTTCCCAGAGGTACGCGAACGGACTCGATACAAAAAAATCGGCACCTAATCTAACAATAAACAGGTCTATGTTCCCACAGTATTCGAAAACTACGTCGCCGATGTTGAGGTCGATGGAAAGCACGTGGAGCTTGCTCTTTGGGATACAGCTGGCCAAGAAGATTACGACAGACTCCGACCACTCTCCTACCCGGATTCCCACGTGATCCTGATCTGCTTCGCCATCGACTCGCCTGACTCCCTTGACAATGTTCAAGAAAAGGTTAGATTTTATCTCTTTCAGAGATTCATGCAATATTTGCTGACAATTGTCTAGTGGATCTCCGAGGTTTTGCACTTCTGCCAGGGCCTCCCGATCATTTTGGTTGGATGCAAAAAGGACTTGAGATTCGATTCCAAGACCCTTGAGGAACTTCGAAAGACATCGCAGAAGCCCGTTACCCCAGAAGAGGTGAGCTTTCATATCCTTGGTCACTAACATGGTTTAATCGATGACTAATTAGACCTTGCCTCTGCGTTTAGGGAGATGATGTCCGCAAGAAAATTGGGGCCTTCAAGTACTTGGAGTGCTCCGCCAAAACAAATGAAGGTGTTCGTGAAGTTTTTGAGCACGCCACCCGTGCCGCCCTCCTCACCTCCAGGAAAAAGAAGAGCAAGGGATGCAGCATCTTGTAAGCGAACTTAACAGGTGCGCATAAAGACACTGGTTATTGCAGACGAGCGATCGAAACACGGATAGGGAACGTGGTCTTCTTTTTTCTCTCTTTCCATCTCAAGATAATTTTACGCGCTGAGCGTGAAATTTACTCTGTCGCTTGTGATGAACCGACACATGGGGAGCTTTTTTTTTTTTTTTTTCCGGGCCGATTGTAATACTACTGTTGTGCACCCTCGGGCCACCAGGAGCGGGCCACCCGTACTTTTGAAATACCGGATAGCTTCCACACTGAGAATTCCCACCTGAAGCCTGCACTTTAGAATCCCCTCCTGTCTCAGGCCGCTTTGCACTTTCCGTCCGGCTTAATCATCTGTCATAGATTGTAATGTTTCTCTTTCCTCCAGATTCTTAATTGCCCTTTTGATTTTGCCTTTGCCTTTGCTTCTACTGTAATTCTGTCTGTCCATCTCTTTTTCAGCCTTTTCCAGTCGCTAGCACTTTATTTACTTTTTCAAGCACGATTGATTGCCCGCCATATTCTTCTCAAGTATATCTCAACGAAAGCCTTTTAAGTTTTAGATTATTTTTTTTTTTAAAAAAAAAAAAAAAAATTGTTGATGATAATAATAATAATAGAAAGCTAAACAGAAAGCCCAGCGGGTAAGTATTCTCATTGTGGCCGTTGACTATCAACACTGAAACCTCGAGCCATTTTAGGTCTGAAGACGAACAACCCTTAACAATAGAGTGCAATGGTGGACTAATATGAATTAAGCCTCTGAACATTATTGCGGGACAGCCAGCCAAACTTGAAAATCTTATAACCTGTGTTTCCCAGGGTCGCTCGTTGACTACAGGCTTCTAACCCAAATGATATTTGTACTATCTTCGCCTTTCTGCTTTGAAGGCCTCAATTCTATTTTTCAATTCGACATCTTATTATTTGTTAGTAATGTGTCAGAAGTAAATAAGTTATGGGCCACCTACCTGGGACTACTTGTTCAATTGTGAGAGGCGATCGATTAAATGGGTCAGTGGGATCACTGAGGAGGTGTGCCTTGATGGTCGAGAGGTCGATGCTAGTTTTCGAGGTTGGGAGTATAACCGGATTTTCCATAAGGGTAAATAGCAAAGGGTCTGGGAACCTCGTTAGTGACGGCCTAGGTGATGGAGAAGATAGCATACCTAGGAATTCGTCAGGTATATCTCCTAGTTCTTCTTCCCCTTTCGCATCAACCCTTTTAGCTTCCTCGGCAGCCGCTGACATCGTCCGGAGCAACAGAAGTTCTTCATTGGATTTCAGCCCAAATCTTTCAAGAATCGCGTAAGCCCTCGGAAACAAATCTGCGCTGTATGAACGCCCATCCATAGCAATCGCTTTCACGAATTCTGGCCGAGTCCCTAGATTCAAATACACATCGATCACCTCGGAGAGGAGAGCCCTGGGGTTAAATCGATATTTTTGGGGATCTTTAACACGCAAGTTGGCGCATTTTGGCCCAACCAGTGCCACCAGATTATAATCCAGCATCCCAGCTAGCCGGTGTACTAACTCGGGTGAAACGAAGGCATCGGGGATAGCTGCGGTAAACCTTTTGACCATAAGTACCGTCTCATTGGCAAGACTAACATACGTAGTAGCATGGTGCTCGTTTGATGAGAGCAATCGCTCCTGTTCCGCTCTGCTCCTAGCATCGTTTGACTCGCCTTCAAGTTCATTTTGCAAACGATGGATCTCGGTAAGCTTTGAAAGGGACTCGTCGAGGAGGAACGTAACATCGTTCAAAAGAAGCGCAACGAATCTAACAAAAAAGTCCGGATTGAGACTGATGCCGTCAATTTAGGTTTCTGAATAAGATGCACCAAGGGTTGGGCTAGCAAGAACTCACCGACTTTCTTGCGCAAGTTTCTCTCGGTAGGTTTGGTTTCGCCAAATAGACTTCACAACCTGAGATATGTTGTAGCGAATGTTAAATTTATCGTAGAACTGCGTATGCGCTCCGGTTTGTTCAACCTCTGTGTTCTGCATCAGCCGGTGAATAAACCAATAAGAATCTAGGGAATATACCAATATAGAAGGACATCAAAGAGTGCATAAGGTTATCCAGCGCAAACTCGTGGCCGTTCAATAAGTCACCCAAGACTCCTCGATCGCCACCACCAGGTCGGACCGGCAGAATTCCAAGATATAAAGATTCCACCAGCTTTGCTTTTAGGTATGGATTCTTGATGTAGCTCGACATTCGAAGGAGCGTGATAGCCAAAACCATCACACCTTCGCTTTGTTGTGCGGTGACCCTTGATGGATATGATCTGTATATTGCTGTTAATATATCAAATTTGGGCCTGTGGCTCGGGAAACCGACCTGATAACGTGACAAAAGACCGCTGCAATATCGTCGATCATATATTCGGGTAGGTTTGAGAACTCGGGGACTGCTGTTGCTGGGAGTGGAAGTTTAAATCTTGTTTGGGGGTATTCCATTTTTGGGGAAATGAGTCGAAGGAGCCAGACTGTCAAATAATTCATGAAGGACAAAGCTTGGAGTTGTGAGGTTTCGTCTGCTAGGAGCCCTTCAAGAGCTGCTTGATAGGAATAGCCCTTTTGAAGCCTTTCCTTGAGCATCTTTAGGCTCGCATCCAGTTGTGCGAGTTGGGGTGACTAGTATTGATGTGAGCTACTCTAGTGCCATATAGTGATAGTCAAGAAGCAAATAGGTCTCACGTTGAGGAATCGTTCCCTTTCCTGCTCGAGTCTCTCGACGTTTTTTTCCATATCTGATAGATGGTGTGACAGGTTTGTGGCATTATTGATGCAGGCGATATATCCTACGTGGTGCGCAGCCACATTTAAAAAAAATACTTCCGAGTTGAAATTCGCACTACCTTCAACTATGTTGTCATAAAAAGCATCAGAAGCGGCTTGGTCAGCCTGTATCTTGGTCTCGTTTTTGATGTCAACTCTGGGCTTCTGTCTGAAGTATCTCGCGTCAATTTTGTCCACTTTAGTGTAGGTAGCATCCATAAATGGATCGCATAATTTATTAAGGACGGCTGTGATATTCAGCAAAAACCCATCCGACGAGACTGTATTTTCTTGAACCTGGATGGCTCGCCTTTTTGAATTCGAGTTGAGCACGCTAGCGAAAAAGTCGAGAACTCTGCCTCGTGCTTCTGGTGATGCTCTGACGAAATGGTTAATGATAACTGACAATTGATCCTGATAGGTTCTGATTGATATTCGAAGCGAACTACTTGCTAGATTTAGTGTAGAGGGGGCCTGTGTCTTAGGGCTGGGAAAGTAGGTCTCGACAACCCGTGCCTGGAGGGGTGAGATTCTGAAGTACGGCCCGAGGAGTGTCTTGACTTCAAAATCAGGTGGGCGGAGGTTGGATGGCAAGAAATTGGGGCTAGTGGTGAAAAGGACAGCCATTGGCTTGATTGTAACCAAACGGTAAAGCGCATTAGTATATAATTGATAGTCATCTACCAATTCGAGGCGTTTTAATCCAGAACTCATATCCCCAAAGGCCTGAAGGAAGACCTCCTTGAGGCTAGGATTTCCAACAAAGGTTTCTGCCAAATCATTGATTAATTCGGATGAAATGACAGGTTCCCCGTCTGACACCTTTAGTAAATCCTCGGCAAGGTTAAATGGGCGGGAAGAAGCACTGGTAAAAATACAAGTATTATGATATTAACTTTCTCTGGGCTCCTAGCGAATGGATTGCGGGGAACTCACTCAAATATGTCTGGTTCAACGAGTGCGTGGCCGCAGAAATCAACACAGATTCTCCGAAGTTCTGTCAGAAACCTTGTTTGATACGCTGTATCTAACCTAGTGTTCGGCGGCTTATGAACCATTAATAGAATTCGTTTGTGAGACTCTCGGAGAAAAGTGAACGGTTGTTGAGCTACTGAAGCAGCCGATATGATTATCTGGTCGAGGTCCTGGAGGCTTAATCTCAGATCTAAAGAATATAGATGTTAATATTTGCATCAACGTAGTATTAGGCAGCTTGTTGTTGTACCTCTCCCCTGTGCCTTTATTTC
This sequence comes from Orbilia blumenaviensis, assembly GCA_036872755.1. NCBI lineage: Eukaryota > Fungi > Ascomycota > Orbiliomycetes > Orbiliales > Orbiliaceae > Orbilia > Orbilia blumenaviensis. The sequence goes on from JAVHNS010000014.1 coordinate 1,274,395, forward strand.
GTCAGATAAATCACTAAGGTAGAGATAACCTTCAGTCGAGGGCTGTTCCTAGTCGGTCATGTTAGTTTGACGGAATCCAGAGCGACATAGAAACTAGGACACACATTTACTGTAACACAGAAAACTCGGGCGATGACATCGTTCTCCCACTGCTCTAGGGATTGGCTAGGGAGAGTCTTAAGATTGCTTCCTCGTGGAGAGGGTTTACCACGAGCATGATCGGTAGGTTGCCCGGCAGAGGGCGAGACAGGTCGCTTTAAGGAAGGTACTGGCGGCGCTATATTTGTTGTTGGAGTGTGGAGTGTTTGGCCTGCGGACGATGCTTGAGACTGCGCGTCCGAACTGCTCGGGGCTGTTGAGCTGGAAGGAGATGGGGTGTTTTCCGGGGCGTTTCTGAGAGAGGCTCCAAGTCGAGCTAATCTTTTCAGGCGGATCTTTCCGGGAATCGGTTAGCAAAGTATCCGACGATGTGAGGGTTCGTAGGTATTCTACAGTCTCAGCATCAGGAAGATTATCCATTCTAGGGGGGTCTTCTAAGGCCAGGGAGGGGCGTTGTGGTCTGCGTGTGGTGGGGTTGGTGGGTTCAGAAGTGCCCTCCGAATATCAGGCCGGTACGACGAGTTGCTTCTTGAACAGACAACTTAGGAAAAACGTTTATTGGGTATTGGCTAGAGCGTGAGATGAACGGAGCGTGGTTGAAGTAAGTGATTCGATTCTTGAAGATCACAGGATCTCGTCGATGGGAGCTAGATGTTGGTGACTAGGTTGGGAAGCAGCTTACCAGGCGTGAGCTAGCAAGCCCGCGTTTGCGTGCTGTATTACATAAGCAGAAGCCGCGAAGCAACAGAGAGCAGACGAGGCTGGTGGATAGTGGCGTTCTCCATTTCAATGTGGCTGATGCTACAGACCTTTTCTAACCACAAAATTTGATTTGCGACTAGGATACAGACATTTTACCTTTACATGGTTCGCGCTCGATACACATAGAACCTGCGCCTGCATGCGCAGAATAACATCACGGAACCTTCCAACATGACGTTTTCAGCACTCCTCGACTCCTTCAACGACACCAAAAGGAAGTCCTCCAAGCCACCTCACTCACAGGAGCCCTCGCAAAAGCGCCGAAAGCTTCATGCAGCCAATCTCGAAATCACGGACCAAACTACCACCGATGGTAAATCAAGCACGAGTTTCGAAGTTACACCCCTTGGCAGCAATATTACGAACGCAGCCCTGTACAAAGCACACTTTGACATAGAAGAGGCCCCTGAGTGCATTCCAGACCCTTCAACGGTCCTTCATCCAGTGTTAGGCAGGGTGACCGTATCCAATATCCAGCTTCTGTCAGAATACCCTCCCAATAACCCTGGGAGGCCGGTATGTTTCCCAGACTTCATCAGCATGCCATCGCTCTGACCACTGTGGTAATTGTGTAGTCTGGCGAAACACCTTCGTACCGATCCCAGCTATCCCAATACGTATCTAATTACACGGACACCACCCTCGCAAGTACTTCGGGCGCAGACAGAGACGCCTTTCGTAAACTTGTTTGCTCACACGGTTTGGCTCATGTTCTAACGTACGGCCATAATAAATTTGATACCCTCGATTATAAAAGGATTCTGACACAGTATAACGGCACTTAGCACTCGGCAAACAGTCCTGAAGAACAGCGCTAAGCTCTCAAAACAAAGCACCAATAACAATGAGGCTAAGATTGGGAGAGACCAGGGTTTTACGAGGCCCAAAGTACTCTTCGTTCTCCCCACGAGGAACTCCTGCTATGACGTTATCAATCATATAATCGCCCTTGCACACGGACATGAATGCGAAAACAGGCAGCGTTTTAACAAAGAGTATGGGCCAGGTGCTGAAAAGTCGTTCCCCGACACGAAGCCTGAAGACTTCAAAAGATTCTTCCACGGGAACAGCGATGACATGTTCAGGATCGGTGTCAAGCTAACCCGTAAAACCATCAAACTATTTTCAAAGTTTTATCATTCTGATATTATATTGGCGAGTCCCCTCGGGCTAAAATCGGTGATCTCAACAGCGGCAAAGGGGGGCGGTGACGCGGATTTTCTCAGTTCGATAGAAATCCTCTACTTAGACAGTGCAGATGCCCTCCAGATGCAAAACTGGGACCACGTTGAATCAATATTAGCCAGTATCAACCAAATGCCCAAGGACGCACACGATTGCGATTTCTCCCGGGTGAGGAATTGGTATCTGAACGGGGCTGCCTCGGCTTTCCGACAAACCATTGTTTCAACCAATTTCTTGTTCCCAGAAGCCAATTCTCTTCTATCAAAATTCGGCAGAAACTACGCCGGATTGATCAAATTTCACAATGTGCATACTGGGGAGCTTAGCCCATATATACCCCAGATTTTCACGAGGGTAAAATCTGCCAATCCTGCACATGACCCCGATGCTCGATTTGAATACTTCACAAAGAATATCATGCCGTTCTGGAAGAGCAGCGGGACAGTAGATAGAGGTGGCCTTCTCATTTTCTTATCGTCATATCTGGATTCCATCCGGCTCCGAAATTATTTTAACAAGATCGGTCAAAGTTTTGGCGAAATCAACGAATATACCTCAGCGTCGGAGGTCACGCGCTCTCGTGCACACTTTTCATCTGGAAGGCAGAAAATCCTCATTTACACGGAGAGAGCACATTATTTCAGACGCTATAACTTGAAGGGAGTATGTAACGTCTTTCTCTATAGTATGCCTGCCAACGCAATCTTCTACCGGGAGATTGTTGGGTTCCTCAGAGAAAGCATATCAGAAGGTAAATCTCAACTAGAGGAATCCAAGGTGCGAGCTGTTTTTACACCGTGGGACGCTCTGAGGGTGGAAAGAATCGTGGGGAGTTCAGGGTATGAAGAAATGAAGGGGAACAATGCTGAGGGCGTGGATTTCGAGTTCCCGTAGCTGAGCAATCCGAAGAGATATCCATACACAATGCAATGTACCAATGGTTAATTTGTTCCCTCGACTCCCGATGGCTTATCCAATGAGGCGTGAAATCTAATGCTCAACGGTCAGGGCCTAACTTGCCCGTTTGAATGTGACGATGAATGGAGGCTACTCACTGCCATTACTATACAGCAGATACTAACATAGGGGGACAGCCGTTCGCCTATCCGTGCTGCTTTCCAGAACCTTATGGGTGGAGATTAGATAGGGTCGAAAGGGGTAACAGAACTCAGGACGTACACTCCCAGGAATCCATGTTTGTGCCTGTCCATGAGGGCCGGGAAAACGCTTCGGGTGTATGCACACGTGCAGATGAAGAGAAGGATGACGAGGAGGAGAGATTGGAAGTTGAAAAGGGCAGACTGCAATAAGGTATCATTGTTGTCAGTATATGCTCTAAATGGTGGGGTTCATCTGGGATGCTAGCTACCATTTTCGCGCTTTCTAGAGATGGAAGGCCCAATTATTTGAAGTAAAGCTGTGCGATATATATATCGATAGAGGTATATAAGTGGTTTTTTTTTTTTTTTTTAAAAAAAAAAGATACCTGTGCCGATGCTATCTCAGAGTAGAGCTTCTGGTGGTGCGCGCACTAAAAAAGTCGATGTGCTTACCTAAGCTAAGTTGGTGCTTGCTTGCTTGCTGTGAGTATAGATAAGCACTTGCTTAAGTCCCTGGGTACCTAGGTAATCGGTATATATGTGGCCTTTGGTTGCATGTTGCCCGGGGGTTGTCGGGGGTTGTTTCTCAATCACGTGACTGTCGGAGGTGAATTGTACTGCCGCACCTCCAACGGACAAACAAACAAACCTTCACGTGCACCCAACTACTGCTTCTGTTACCGCTATTACGGCTGCGCGCTCTCTGCTCAAGCATAAGCTAGATACCTTTTAGCTAGTACCTAGGTACCTATCTACCTAGTTAGTAGGTAACTCTCAACACCAAATCAACCCAATATCCAATCAATCCTCAACCGTAACAGTAACAGTATGGAGCAAAGAAGTGAAGGCACCCGAAGAGGTCCACGACCTCAACGGCGCCAACCTTTCTTTTCGAAAGATTGTACGTTCGTTCCCTTCCTACCATTCTCACGTTTGATCACGATTGTGAGATCTGATGTTCACATTGGAGGCCTGCAGTGAAAGTTATCATGTACGCGTTTGGGGATGATTTCCAACCCTTTACAGAGAGCGTCAATACTCTTGATGAAATTGTCACGGAGTAAGTTAGCTAAGCCCCCGACTTGTTATATATCTTCCTCCTTAGTCCTACGTAAATCGTCCCTCTAATAATTTCTTAGGTATATCATCGAGATGGTTGGTAATAAGTCCCAACTCAGCAATCAAATAGGGTGCTAACCAAGTCCAGTGCCACGAAGCTGCGAAGTCTGCGTCGCACGCGCGAAGGAACAAAATCAAGGTAGACGACTTTAAATTCGCCCTTCGACGAGACCCAAGGAAACTAGGGAGGGTCGAGGAACTACTTGCGATGACCAAAGTAATTCAGGATGCACGAAAGCAATTCGACGAAACGGGCACCACTATGAACCCTAGATGAGCTCGCGGAATTTAGTCTTATTGAAGACAGCCTATGTACAAAATCGGTCCTCCCTTAATCAGTATACGCACGCACCCTCGCTGGCTAGTACCGCTCGGCCAGCCACCCTTTACCCAAACCATTTTCAGAGGTCTTTCTTCATCCTGGAAAGCCGATGTTCGACTTCGGACACGTCAGGCCCGCGGGCCCCTTGTTCAATCCATCTTATTTTCACAACTTCCCAAACCTCCTTCGCTTTTTTCTTTCCAGCAAGATTGACGTGTGCTCGAATACACCATAATGTTGCATCTTTGGTGATACAATAACCGCCTTTTATGAATGCGTCAAAAACTGCATTCAACCGTTGCAGGGTCCACGGTGTATATCTGACTTTCCCATGCAAGGCGAATCCCTTGAACAGAGACTGAAGAATGGATACTTCGGAGTTAATTCCACACTCCGAAAGGTCGTTCAAAAGAGATAGAATTTTTCCAAAATCTGCTGTTTCTCTAGCATGGTAATCTATGAATATCGCAAAGGACACTAGGTCTGGAGACAGAGGTTTCAGACGTAAATCCATCTTCGGGTCGAATCCTTGCTTTGCTAAGATCCCCCTTAAGCTTTTGATATCTTTGTGGAGCTTCCTGATATTCTGTTTGCATTCCAAAGAATTTGGTTTTAGTTTGGTAGGCGACTGTGAAAGGTGTGTCAAAACGTCTTCGGCGGCCTGGGGTTCTCCCGCGTCAATTAATGCGGTCATGATGGCATTGAGGACGATTATATCGACAACTTCTCCTGTCTGGACAAATTCCCGATAGGTGTGTCGTATGCCACGACCATCTCCCTGTTTGCCATAATACATGATGAGATTGACATAACTGAACCTGTCCATCGGTATATTCCTTCTTTTCATTTCTTTTAGGATCATCAAAGGGAGGTGCGCCATATTGGAATTTGTAGCAAGATGGAAAAGGATGTTGAAGGTCGTAATATCAGCTGGTACCCCCGCAGACTTCTCCATCTCTTTCCATAAAAACAGTCCGGATTGCAGGTCGTGATCTGTCAGATGACGATAGCACTTTGCAACAAAGCTAATAGCGGTATTCCAGTGATACCTTGGAATGGGAACCCTCCCTGTTTTCATATCATCGATGACCGTCAGATACTGCAACATAGCTCTCTCGTCGCCTTTCTTGATGACGGACATTTTTGAGAGTAACCCGTAAACTTGTTCTTGTGACAGGTACCGAAGCCGTGGAGCCGGAAGCTGAAGGTAAGATTCGAATAGCTGACCCGGTGTGGTGGCTGTGGAATTGAAGCTCCTCCAGAACGCTGCCAGCCGGCTATCGTGCTGGGACCCTTCTGACCTGTCCCCAGCTGTGCTCTTCGAGCCTTGGGGAAGATTGGGCTTGAGAGCGGGAGGTATCACGAAAGCGGCTTGGTTGGCTAGCCGCCGCTCCCCGTTCTTAGATTCAGTGTCGCTGTTCCGAAAATTCGTGAGCGTCCGGTATAGCGTTCCATATGGCACTGTTAACGAGATGAATCGAGAACATAGCGCCACTGGAAACTGATTCCGAGCGGATAATACCCCAATACCATTAGAGCCCTTCCATAAAGAAGAGGTCTGACGGCCTATCACATCGGTTCGAGAAAATAGATGGGGACGCATCCATCTTCCTTTTGTTTCGGTTGACCGTAGCAACCAGCGAGCGGTGTTCGAGGGAGCGGCTCTGGTAAGACTATGCTGGCCGCTATTTTCTTATGGGCGTAGCAAGCGCTGACGTCGCTTTGGTATATGAGTTCCGAATCCCAGCCTACCGCGAAGACATTTCTGTAACCGAAGCCCGAAATTTGAGGTTGAATGTGTTTTGTTGTTGGAAAAAAAAAAAAAAAAAAAAAGGGCAGCTGCTCGGTATTCAATTGGTGTTGCTGGGTTTGGTTTTCTCGTCGTTTTGAAAACTTAGATAGCCTAGCCAGGATGCCTCATCCACCGCGGCAAGTGTCGCGAACCAGCCAAGCGCAAGCCATACGCACTTTTGCTATCAATACGGAGCCATAGGCGACTCTATAGAACTTTTTACAGGTAATTGCCTCCTCTTGATTACTAAGCTGACAAGTATCTATTTCTTCTACTTCATTATTTGGGATAATTGGCCTTTACTAAGAAAACAAAAAAGAGTCTAAGCACGAGCAGTATCAGGACAAATATACTGCCCCAAACTACCAGCAGGGACTCTGGAGCACAATAGTAGGTTCTCTCACAGAGACCAAAATGGCATTGTCTCAAGGCGCGAGGCCGCTCCGAGTTTACAAGGAAACAACTCAGCTGCTCCGGCTGGGGGTTCTGGCAAAGGAGCCCCCATGGTATCAGGTTGTTGCATCTGTTCCGCCATCGACCATTCTGATCAGAACAACCCCAGTTGAATTCACTTCATCTGCCCAAGACGGCCCTAGGGTTTTGGACCGGAAGGTTAAGAAAAGCAAGAGATTTTTCCGTCCCCATCACATTCAGTACCCGGAGGATGATCTCCGCAGAACCTTCTTCGCAGACCATCCTTGGGAACTAGCTCGTCCGAGAATACTGGTTGAAGACACTGGAAACGACAGCTTAAATTATGATTGGAGCAAGTTGCAACAACCCGGGAAGGCTCTCGATGGCGAGAGGTACGTTGGTTAATACCGAGAATCCCAACATGATTACGTGCTTCCGTGGATCTATGAAGTGTGCTAACGGGAAACTTGCACTCTCTCTCAGCGTTATTCAGAGGCAAATGTGGCTAATGGACCACGAAAAACTATCGAAATCTGCAGCATATGATGTGGCGAGAAAGGAATTCTATAGGGTGCGGATGCGATCAGACATCGAACGAAGAATTGCAGCAGAGGAAGCGAGATCTGTCGGTGCATTCTTTGGCAAGACACACCTGCAGATCGGACTCGAACTAGAGGAGAAGGCTCTATTGGCCTGGAAGGTTAAGGCTCAGGAAGCGGTTGCGAAGAGACAGCAGAGAATCGAGGCTATGGCTAGCCCTGGTAGTATTGATGCGGATGCCACGGATGAAGACACAACCAACGAAGCATCTGGCACCGTCGAAAACCAGCCAAGTGCTGCGGAAACGTCAAAAGTGTAGGGAGGGTAGGTCAATCGTCAGCCTTGCGACGACCATAGGAGTTGAACTGGATTCAGTGCAACCCCATGTATAATGCACGTTAGTATTTAGTATTTTTGTGCTGTGTATTATACTGCGAAGTATGTCAATACAATGCATAGCTATATCAAGGTATTGCTTCTAGGAATCCGATCGGATATCTAGGGTCCGGAAGCAATAGCCCTTGTACATTATATGTATATAAATCAATTGCGTTTATTATTCTCGTAGTTTGTCTCACATAATATCGGGATGGGGGTGGGATGGTTACCAATCAGGTGAAGCACACACAGCTTCTAAGGATCAAAGCTTAATTAATACTGTAACTACCTACCTAGGTACCTACCTAAGGTACCGTATTAATTCAATGTAGCCTCAGCACCCGCACATGTGCACATGCCCATCCGCCTATGCCCCTTACTCTCAACAGCTATATATACCTTATACACTTAGTATGTACCTAGGTATGCCTACGTAACATAGGTAGATATGTGTATGATCACTATTTCCTTATTACTCGGCAACTAGTTTAGCTAGGCTGACAACAAGTCTTAGCTAAGTCCGAGTTATCATGGTACTTAGGTGCTTACCTAGTGTTTATAACGTTTTAAGTCCCCTCTGATCAGCTAAGCTGAGGTCCCTATATATTTATACCTACGGCCTAGGTACCTACCTAGGTACCTGTTACATGCAACATTCAGCACGGCTGCACACAGGGCGGCCCACCAAGACTACACCCTTAAGTTTGAGAACCGCTTACTTAAGTATACTTTACAACAACAGCAGCAACAACAACAACAACAATAATAATTGCACGCAACCATCATCCCATCTACACATACCATCGTTCAGCATGGAAGGCCCAAGCACAACAATACAAGACCTACCGGCATCATCAACAACGACGGAACAGGTTTCTGCGGAAGAAGTTTCCCCTAGAGGTTCTTCGGATGGGGTCCTACGCCTGCGGGGGGCGCACCCAGAACGGCGCCGTGTGACCTGGACAGAGGAGGTTGTTGATAACGAGGGGTTGGGTCGCAAAAAGACTAAAAGTAGGCCAACCCGTCTAAAATAAAGCCTTGATTTTCCTACACTGGCTTTATATGAAGCTGATGTTAATACTTTCTAGTATGCTGTATCTACCATAAGCCCCGAGAGTTCGGAGAATCATCCAGCGAGGAATCGGATTCGTCAAGCTCATCCGAGGAAGAAAATGACCATGGACCAACAGGCGAGAGCGGTTCATCAGGAAGCGGCCATCCCTCAACGGGGCAACACAAAGCCCACTCGTGTCGGAACCACAAAGGCAATGGCAAGCGGCGGAAGAACGCTTATGAGAAAACCCCAACACGACAGAAGCCAGGCTCTTGAAAGACTTCGGCCCCCCGGTAGTAGTGAGGGGTTCAAAATGCTGACACTGCCTAATTTTGACGAAGAATAAAATGAAGAATTGCAAATAACGAAAGACCATTAGCATATGGCATAAGCCGAAGATAGACAGCGTGTAGGCATCACAGCTTGTACCAAATATACACATTCCCGATCACAGATGCATGAGCGCCGCACCATTGTTTCCTATAACATCATGTCGATTGCTGTCGTTTTCGCCTTTCAATTTTTAGGCCCGTTTTATTTGCTTTTAACCCTATTTCCTTGCCTCCATCTGTATCAGGTGAGAGAGGCGAGTAATCGGTCTGTTTTCTTGGGCGGCCCAGATTCGATGATGTGCGAAAAATACCCATCGACCGAGGAGTTGTGGGGACAGAAGAGGCGTGATGCTTATGGTTTCTGCCAGATAGTAGTTGGTTCTTGCGTGTTTTGACAAACTCACTTGCAATGTTGCGCACAAGAATTGCCCCGTCGTTTTCTGCTAACCATAGAATCATTGGGAACAGCCCACCCCTAGTTAATAGGTCTTCTTGGTCCCCGTTCGCATCACAAATGCTACGAACGATTCGTAGGAGACTCAGTCTCACCACTGCCTTCGGGTGCGTAAGCTTTTGTAGAACACGCTCGAAAAAGTCAGGATGTCCCATCGCGCGAGCAATTGGGCCACTCAACCGACAGAGTTTCTGGAACGGCTCCAGTATGTTTTCAAAGGTATTTGTTTTGGATTCAGTGAAACAAGTTATGAGGGCACGAGTCGCATTTGACTGGAGGAGCCTCTCCTCTATCTGCGCCGGTTCTTCATGTAACCTGGTTGGTTCACAGATAATTTTTAGTAATGCCTAAATGGATTGAGTATATGACGCATATAACATACCACACAAGAATTGCTTCTAATGAAGCGACTTGCCAATAAGGTTCGGAGAGCAATGTCACGAAGAATTCTAATCCATTGTTCTGCCAGAGGTATTTCCGACCTAGCCGGCCCGAGTGTGCCATATCACATAAGATTGGAAGGGCGAATTCTTTCAAAGGCCGATCGGTTCGCACGATCTTCTGCAAAACCGGAATGATGCCATTGATAGCCGCCTCCTCTTGTCTCGATTTACTATGCCTGCACAAATTAAACATAATACTGAGTATTTGATTTGAGAGCTCCTATCCAATGCCAACAGGGTTAGCCTTGTCATCTAAGCGTTCAAATAGGAGATAATGCACCTTAAACTGGGGTTTATGTGTGTTCTCCGATAGCATTTCGATCAGTACTTCGATTGCATTAGCGTTTTGCAATATATCTAAGGTTGTCGATAACATTGACAAATTCTTCAAGAACTTAAGGAAGGTGATTTGGCAAGTAAGCGGGAGGTCTCGGAGGTCCTTCAATACCCCTAACATGATGTTATATTAGATTAAGCTTCATATCTTGCAAGCTGCGGGGGGGGGACTCACTTTTCAAGGTTACTCTATCTGCAATAGCTTCTTTAACCTGGTTCTCTGCTTGCGAAAACAAGTAGAAAAGATTGACAATTTTATCACAATAAACTTCATATCTATCCTCCTTTTCTTTGCATATTTGGGAGAGAACCAAAGATAGTGGGCGCAAAACCATATGTCGGGAGAGAATCCGACAAAAATCATTTTTTGGGGTGGATCCCTGGAGTTTGAAAACATCTACCACCCCTTCTATACCAGTGAGAACTAGCTCTTTGTGAGTTGAATAGTCATCTTCAATTAATTCTACGAGCACATTCAGCCCCCCACAGCTTACAAACATCTGGAGGGTCAACCTTGACATATGACAAATTTGGCGTATAAAGATTGCGGCCTCCAGTCGAATCTCCTTATGATGGTGTTTTGTTGCAAATTTTGTGATAGTGGGTATGCCCCCCACGAAGCAGAGGTTCTCGAGCAGTTCAATGTCATCAAGAGTGATCTGATTGCACCCGATTAGTTTTTACTAGAACTTCAAATTCACGGGATTATGGGCTTACTGCGTTGATAACTCGTAGAAGTGTAATATTGACCTCTCGGTTCCGACCGGACTCAAGCACTTCAAGTATGGGGAGAAGGCCATGGGAAGTAATAACTGCTGTTTTAGTTTCCGGTGAATCCAAGAGAATTCCGAGCAATTTGGCAGTTGTATCTTCCAGAAAAATTCCTGTGTGCTGTGATTTCAAAGATTCTATATGGCTAGAAACCTCTGTACACAGACGGGCATGTTGATCACGAGCTATGTTTGCGTCGAGGTCCAGCTCCGTGAGGCCTTCTTCGAGCTCTGAGAAAGGGTCATCTTCTTCGTATTCGTCCAGTAGACCCACCTTCAGGTCTGAACCCTTGGGTGCTAGAACCAGATTGTTTTTTTTTGAGGCCCCCCCATGCTTTTGGCCGAGCGAGTCTGGCGCCCAGAATATATCCGAGAAGTCTTCTTCTTCTTCCGCCTCGGTATACTTGTGAATCTTAGCTGCCACTTTCAGCTCATCGAGTGAGGAGTCATCTTTGGACCCCAACTTCAGTAACCGGTTATCCCCAGAGATACGAGGGTGTTCGACAAGTTCATTAGAATGACTCCGCCGAAACCTGTCGGTTTGCTGCCTCGGGCTTATGTTCGACAAACCCTGCCCATGTTCTGATCCAAATGGGCTCTCTGCGTCGTTAAAGTCGAAATCATCCACATCATCGACACTTTCGCTAGTAATTCGATCCCCAAATAATGATGGGAATATTGATTTCCCTCCCGGTGGGTATGACTCCGAGAGCGGTACCGTAGTTGGCACATTTGCGCGAGAGTTTTGTTTGCTCTGCTCTATATATAGTGCTTTCAAGAAATTGGTTTTTTTAGGCTTAATGGTATCCATGTTATCATCATCCTGTGCGAGGTATCCGAGATATGTTGCTAGAGGTTCGTTTCAGTAACTCATCCATTATCAATGGATAACACTTAACAGATTATGTACCTTGTTGATTACTATTCGGCTGGTTCCGATGCACGGAATGGCTACCGAGAGCATCGTGTGACTTCAGGTGTGTAAGGTCGAAGCTACTGGAGTTTATGGATGGCGTGAAGTCATCATCCCAGTTATCATCAAAAGCTAAAGAGATCGCGTAAGTATCCTCTACAACAGAGTGGCTCAAATAAGGGCCTGGACCATACACGATTCTTGGAGGGCGGCAAATCCATCCCTATTAGTACCTTCTACCTTTGATTGGGATACTAGAAAGATGAAGGTGTGATATCAGCTCCGGTAATGATTCCAAAATGGAATTCCTGCAATTCCCTAGTAACCTACCTTGCTGAGAAGGCATTGGTTTGGATCGTGCACCATGTGCATCTAGGGGCATCTTTAGAGCCTCGTTCCATTGCTGAACGCTTCTCACATCGTCGACATATTTTGGATTCGGCTCTTTCGACACGGGTCTTGTCTTCACAATCCAAGGATGTCGAAGAAGTTTTCTTGCAGAAACCCTGAGGTTTGGGTCTTTTTGAAAGCACTGCATTAAAAAATCGCGGACAGCCTAGTATTCCAAAATCTTTATTAGTTGCTCACCCTAATTGAAGGAGGGCAAACGGCTTTTGAGAAAGTCTTTTCTTACTGGAGAGGCACCATCCGGCAGGCTTGGGTGGTCGTCGCTTACGATGCGGAAGAGGGCTTGCATCGGGCTAAGGTCGTAATATGGTGGGTCACCAGTGAGTAGTTCGATAACGGTACAACCTACACTCCTATACCAGCTATTAGCAGGATTCTGCAGCTATGCCATCGACATTGATTTACCAGATGTCTGAAGCTGTTGTTGCACCAACGAGCTCGATAACCTCCGGCGCCATCCAGTAAGGCGTCCCAACCACTGTGGCATCGTTCGCCCGAGTAGCAACGCCAAAATCGGCCAGTTTTATATGGCCTTCTTTGGTGGTTAGTATATTTGCGCCTTTAATATCTCGGTGTATAACACCCTGCTCGTGGAGATAGAAAAGCCCGTCAAGGACCTGTCCAGTATACCGCCCTACAAGATGCTCAGGAAATTTTCCGAAGTTTTTGCAAATGCTGTGGAGGGACCCGTTTTCGCAGAACCTAATGGTGCCGTTAGCTTTGAAACAAGTAGGAGAAAGGGCTAAATCCACCAGAGGGTTGTAGTACTCTAAAATAATGTAAAGTGAGTCGACCGATTTGACGAACCCATGATATTGAACAATGTGGGGATGCTGGATACATATCATTCAGCTTTTGATCTGCGAACAGGGGATTTACCTACTATTGAAGGTTTAGGGTGGGGGGGGGGGGGGGGGCGCACATTCAAGTTTTTGAGGAGATCAATTTCCCGCTAGGTTTTGTGATACCAATTTAGCGGTATTCTCTTGATTTACCAAGTACAAGTACTTGGACGGAACATACCATGATAGCCCCTAGCTCACTCTGTGGCAGGTCGGAAAGTCTTATTTGTTTAATTGCTACAGTTTCCCCGGTGGTATAATTGATAGCCCTGTAAACTGACCCCGATGCACCTCGTCCCAGGCAATCCCCAAGCGTGTAATCCGAGAGGGAGGAGCTACCCCGGCGCCTCTTGCCTTCGTTCAAGGCAGCTTGGGCCTTTGATGACCTAGATTCCGCCATTTCTGCCGAGTCGACCATGTCGCAAAGCAGAGGCCCTTGAGATATGGCGCCCTTCGGAGAGATGGTGTTACGACGGCTGCGTATCCGGGGGGACCTAGGCGTGGAGCCGAGTTCGACGACAAATTTGACACCAGAGATACGACGTGTGCATGGCGTGTGGTAAAAAGAGGTTTGGGAAGGTTGATGATAACGGGCCTCTTTTCTTTTTCCTTTTTCTTTTCCTTTTTTTTTTTTTTTTTTTTTCTAGGTGGAGGTGGAGGGGTGTAACTCGAGACTGCCTAGGAATTCTTATTCACATCGACTCGAGTCTTTAGGACCAAGATCGGTTAAGGCGTGTAGCGGGTATTTTTGATACGGGAGGACTCCGTTTCCGTAGGCAAGTAGGTAAGTACCTAGTATTTCAGGTATACCTAGATAAGAGGTAAGGAGGTAGAGCAGGACTACCTGGATATGCGTGACGAGTTTGTACCTACCAGCTAAGTCAGTATTTACTCAACCTAGAGTCCGGTTGGAGATGGAGGATATATATTGATGGTGCATGATGATAATGGGAAGCTTACGTACCGGCTGGGTATGCAATTAACTGTTTGTCAACCAGACTCCATCTCGACCCCGCAGTATGATACTCGAATCTGAATCTATGATCCGATCGACCAACCAGTAGCATTGACGTACCAAGCCTAGGTGCGGGCGGGATGCATGAATTCAAGCGTTGGCCCCGCCAAGAGAGCCTCATGCAGCCTGTCATGCTTAAGTATACCTACCTCCCCGGCCAGCTAATTATAACCACCAAGAATATACTCTAGTGCATATACCAGTATATAAACTGAAACTGAATTACCTAACTACCTACCTACGTACCTCCCGACATAGCTGGCTAGGTGCCTACTGGGTACCTTGGGCAAGTAGGTGCTTACCTAACTACCTCTTACTACCTGTACTTAGTGGGTAGGTTATTAAGTAAGTAGTAATCTACATAGTAACTAGGTAGGCTAGGTAGTTAGGGAGTATATAGGTACCTAGGTAGGTAGGTACCTAGGTAGCTGGATTATAAGAAGTGGTGGGTGGCGCCATGCCCATGCCATGCCCATGCCTGCCGCACAGTTAATTTCGTTCCCGATCTTCGGACAGCCGCCGCCCTGGCATTTAAAGGGAAAAAAAAAAAAAAAAAAAAAAAGGATTTTCGACACAGACTCAGAACATCGATATCTCCAAAAAGAACAGATACAGACAAAGAGAGAGAGAGGGAGAGGGAGGGAGAGAGATAGAAAAGGGGAACGGAAGCAAGAAGGAAAAGAAAGAACAAGTATTTTCCGTTAATCAGTAGGTACCTAGCTTAGGTAGATATCTATACCGCGGGTACCGTATCTACCCCCTTCAACTACCTACTTCCTTAAGTACTTACCTACTTAAGTAAGAGGTCGATCACAGAACCACTACTCTTGACCTCTTATATAAAGAGGTATACATGGGACCTACTCAAGGACTTACTTACTAGACCTACAGACAGTCCCCGGTTAAAACAGAGTCGGTAAGCTGGGCTGACCCAATCTAACCGCGTCCTCTTCATCCTTTCCTTCCTTCCTCCCTCCCTTCTTCCTTCTTCCTTTTTCCTTTTTCTTTTTTTTACTTTTTTACTTTTTTACTTTTTACAGTTTATTTTGTACTTTTTACATTTTACTTTTCCCTTCTTCATTCTTTCAAAACTTCCTTTCATCCATCCATTCCTTCCACACCCCCCTGTCGGCTCTATGTTGGTCGAACCCAGAGCCTTGTGATACCTCGCTGACTATACGGCTTCATATCGTTAATAAGTGGCCACTCACCTTGAATGAATGTTGCCAGCCAAGGCGCCATATGCCATCCGCGCCCTGCGCAGGCCTTCATCTTCCACCTATCGCCTTCTCGCCAATGCGCCGTCCCTGAATGTTTTATATCATGCCCACTTTGGGCCGGGCGGATTTCGCAATGTACCATCAGCTGCGAGGACGCTTTACATTACAATCCCGAAACCAAGGGTCCGGTACCTTAGGCCCAGATGGTTGGTTGCCGGCGTTTCTTTGGCTGCTGTTATCGTCGGGTCCTATATATCCGAGAGTCCATACCACGCTATAATGGCACTGGAAAGGACTATGCGGGTGGCGTCTGCGACCGCCAGGTGCATCCAAGAGTCAGTAAACCAGGAAAGCCATACCAAATCGCCTCAGAACGGCTCACATCTCATCTCCCAGTTATCGACACACATTGGCTTTGGACAATGACTCACCCGACTACGCATCATCACTTAGCGCATGCCACCAGAGATGCGCCAGACGTGCGCTTAAAGTGTAAGATGACACTGTTCCCATCGGAACGCCTTACCGTGATGTTGAAAAAATGACTCCCGTTGAATTAGGATGGAGAAGAACGGCTCCATATTTATCAAACTGGGACAGCATCTGTCGAGTATGACATATTTATTGGTGAATTTCCCCGGTAGAAATCAAACTTGCAAATTTGTATCAGCCCGAGCTAAATACCATCTACCTATTTATATAGCCTATCGAATGGACGGTATGTGTGTATCCCGTGACCAGTACGTCTCAGCCTTGTTTGTTAATAAATATATAATATATACAAGTCCACGTTTGTTCCGTTGCAAGACAGGTGTCCGAGATCCTCGATCGAGGATCTGGACCGCATGCTCCAACAGGATACTGGGTTTAAAATATCGGAATTGTTTAGCGAATTTGATGAGGAGCCAATTGGCACGGGTGAGCTCTGCCTATGCACTCTTGGTATAATCATATCTGCCAGTAGAACTAATTTCTCCAAAGCATCACTGGCCCAGGTCCACAGAGCCCGACTTCGGGAGAGTGGTGAAGAGTGGGTTGTTCCTTCCCTAGTACCACCTGGAAGGGTATTTGGCTAAAGCTCGGACTAGAGTCGCTGTTAAGCTGCAACACCCCTCACTCGCTGAGTGGGTTCCTCTCGATCTCGTCCTTACGCGATTCGCTTTAACGAATATAAAGTTCTTTTTCCCAGAATACCCAATGGATTGGCTAAGTGAAGAAATGGAGCTCTCGTATGTTTTCTCCGCCTTTCTTACCCCTATTCAGTCCTTCCTTTCTCTCGAGGTCTTGAAACCCCCCTCTAAAAGAGTCTAACAGAGTCTAACATTTCCCTCAAAGTCTACCTGTGGAACTCGATTTCGAAGAAGAGGCAAAAAACATACATCGGGTTACAGAACATTTTAGGAAAATACCCAATACAGCGCTTGTAATCCCCAAAGGTAAGAATGATTTGTATCAAACCACTGATATTCTCTAACTCCTATCAACGAATAGTTATATGGGCTAAGAAACGGATACTATTGTTGGAATACCTACGCGGGTATCGTGTGGATGACCTTGCGTCACTTGACCAAGCCGGAATATCCAGAGATGAGGTTTCCGCATCGCTTGCCCATATTTTCAACGAAATGATTTTTGGAAATAACGCACCGTAAATATCCCAATCCTTGATATATCTAAGTACCTATTACTTTTGAGTATTTACCCCGCGTCAATTCTAACATGTAGGGCAGTTTACACTGTGATCCTCACCACGGCAACCTGGCCATCCGCCCCAACAAACGCCGAAGGGGTCCTAATTTCGACGTCATTCTTTACGACCATGGCCTCTACAGAGAGATACCCGTTAGTATGCGGCGAAGTTACGCTAAATTATGGCTAGCTGTCCTAGACGGAGACGAGGCCCGCATGCGTGTTTACGCCTCAGAAGTCGCCGGTATCACGACGGAACAGTTCCCGTTATTTGCGAGCGCGATTACAGGTCGAGACTTCGTCACTGTGAAAGCATCCGTTTCAACTGCCCGTTCTGAAACCGAGAAGGAGCACATAGCAGCCGCAATGGCAGATGGAATGCTCTCACAACTCATACAGTTACTCGCGAATGTACCCCGGATTATTCTCCTAATTCTCAAAACTAACGATCTTAGTATGTACCCTCGTCCCTAGTTCTATGACTTCAGACTGGATGCGCGCTGATACATACGACCCAAAGCCCGAAGTCTAGATGAGAGCTTGCAAAGCTCTATCGGACCAGAACGGACCTTTCTCATCATGGCTGACTATTGTTCTCGCGCGGTATTTGATGAGGAAAAGGAAATCGTCGCCAACGATGGTGGGCTTCTGAAACCCCGGAATATTGCTCGTATGGCTTGTGCTTTATTCTTTTTCTTCAGAACCAAACTCAAACTCGTTGTATTTGAAATGTATCTCTATTATTGGAGACACCCCAGTTGGGCTTACCAAAGGAACCAATCCATATGACCAGACAGGAATGCCTCCAGTTTGGTAACAATTGTCCAAAAAAGCTACTCGATACAATCTGTTTAGGAATAAGGCCTAGCGGAATGCTTAGCCAAGGTGTTTACGTGGCCCTGGACCCAGTTCCATCCCGCCCGGCCTAACACGATGCTCTAATTAATATATACACACGCGAGTTCAAATGAAATATAAGGTAGGCTTGTATGCCTTAGAAGTACCAGTTGTTTTTTATCTGAACGCGAATTTGAATATTATTGTATAGAGCCATGGCCTAACAGCTGAAAACATTCACGTCCCATCACGGCAAAATAATACCTTTCTGTGAACACTCAATCCCGTTCTCTTGGTTGTCGTTTATGGTCTGGCTTCGGGGGGGCTGTAATGGTTCCCACTGTGCTCGCAAGTTTGTTGGAAAGATCAATTTGTGTCCGGATCGTATTCGCAAGATAGGATACGAGTAAAACATCCTGGAGGTGTGTGTTGAAAAGTTTCTCAAGCTCTGACGCGTCGACTTTAGGGGCTAAGTTTAGAGTGTTCAATAAGGCTTGCCCAATGGCAACCGAGGGAATGGTTTCACCAGCCTAGACCGCAATCAGATGTTGATTTCATAACCATAGGGTCCACAGAGGCAACTTACAAGGATCTGTGAAACATAGTTGCTCACTCGGCTAACCATTTCCAAGAGTTCAACAATGCCAGCTTCCAGGCTATGGATATCAACAATATTGCTGACCTGGCGATCCGGAGTTGCCTTGCCTAGAGACAAGGATTCCACTACAACAATTTATCAGTATAAAGATGGGGACCAGCAAGAATTTGTGAGGAGAAAAACACCTACGGGCGTTACGTTCGGTCTCTGCATATTTTATTTCATACGGAACTGGAACAAAGAGGCAACTGTCTGCAGCTCTGTCGGCTGTAGTACCAACAGATGAAGATATATATGTACGACAGGTAATGTCCTTGCCTGGATTCGAGGAAACTGTCAGGTGCACGGCCGGGTACGGGTGCGTCCCATCACCGTTTGATGCGTAGAAATTCTGGATGAGGGCGCTGAACGTGTTTAGTTCTGGTGACGTTGCGTACCTATCGTAGATTACAGACAAGAATTAGTCATCGTAATTAGATACGGCAAAAGTCTGGTGGGAGATGGTACAGGCGACATACCACCCAACAAGGACCTCCTTCGGATTTGCTTTGAGATGTAGGTTATACATCTGTTTGTGATAATCCATATCAACCTCAACCTATGCCACAAAGAATTAGTCGTCAAGGCTAACAGCCATGTATTTCTGGGTGCAGCTGAAAGGGCTAACCTGCTCCTGGCTTTCATTGTGGCCAACCGCGAAACAATTTCGTATCTCGATTTCGGAACCATCTTCAGATCTCACGCCAAGTAAGGTTCCAATTACTCTTTCTTGATCGGGGCTCCGGCGCAAAGAGTGGTCAAGAATTGCGAATAGTGCCTAGGTGATGAATATTCATTTAGTGTCGAAGGCCTACAGCGAAAATGGCAGGATAGTGTTTCTGGATACCTGAGCATAAATGACCACCTGAAGCGGACTCGCCGTAGTAGAGCCCGCCGCCACGGGCTTCGTAAGGTGTATAAATGATTCTCGGTCCATGGTTGATAAAGTTATTTGGGGAGGGGGGGGGGGATGGTAGGCAGTTATGATATCGAGGTCTGGTAGCGAAGATTCGAATCGATAGCGTCCCAATCCAATGTGGGAAAACCTTTTTTAGAGCCTGCTAACATCCCACAACCAGCGCGTTGTGCGCCAAGAGAGGACGTTCAAACTACAAGCCAATCAGGAAATAGTTTGCCAACCCTGGCAGCGCTACTGAATGGATATCTCAATATTGATAAAAGTTATAGAGGTAGACCGCGTGCACCAGTACTGGCAAAGCAAAGTAGGTACCTATGCTAGGTAGGTAAGGTACCTAGGAGGTATGTACGCCCGCCACCAATTGACGCCAGTGACTTCTAGAAGGACTAGGATTTGGTACCTGGCTATCGATCATGGTAGATCGCTAATCTTCCCCCACGCCCCTTCCCCCCCCCCCAAAAAAAAAAAAAAAAAAAAAAATGAAACCAATACCCGCTTCAAAGCTGTCTGCCAGGCGTATGTAGGTAGGTACCTATACAGGGGTCTTTAATGTTCTCTTAAGGCGGTCGGTGTTATCAACACATCTTAGCTTAGCATACACAAAATCCAGCACTCCTCCCCGTATGCCAAACAGGCCCCCATCGCGCCCTCACGCGGCATCATTCTCCGCCAAACTGGCTTCCTCGTTCTCTCTCTGCCTTACCAATTCAGCAAGGTTTTCATCGTTGGGGGTAATCCCAACTTTTGCCTGTAAGATGCTGTCGTGAAGAATCCTGGCGATAGCATTGTTTGTCATCAGATCCAGCCGTGAGAGTTTCTGGTCAACATCACGCTTCAAATCCCAATTGAGCTTCTTCGGTTGAAGTGAAAGAAGATCAATTGATGCTCCTGCTTCTTCCTCATCCTGTATTGCGGCCCTGGTCTCAGCCGCTATGTTCTCCGCTCGTGACTCCAAGGTTTCCTGGTTTTCGGAGGGCGCAATGTCGAAACCAAGCCTAGGTGCTTTCGTCTGTACATCGTAGTTTCGGCCAGAAAGAACCACGGCTGAGGCTTCCGTCTCCTGTGCGTTCTCAGAGCCCCCGGCGTCCGGTTCTTCTTGTTTTCGCTTGAGGCTGCGAAGTTTCGCCAATCGGTCTTTGCGTGCAAGAGTCTGTGCTTCCAGAGCTGTATCCATGTTGAGCTTCAGGATCTTGTGATGTCCGAGTTCATTCGTCCAGGCGCCTGTGTTTTGAAATGTGACGTGATGTGGTGCAGGTTGTAGGTTTTGCTGGGCGGTTCCCCCTTCACGGTCATTTTTTCCGGGTAAGCTGCCCAAGTACAGGAACTTACTGGTCTCGAAAACCCTACCCCATGTGCACAACGTATTTCATAACCAACGGAGCACCTACAAGCATTAACCAGGTAGGTAGGTGCCTAGGTACTTACCTAATTATTCCACGACTTCGATAAATTTCTCTCTCTCTCTCTTTTCTTTTATCTACTTCCTCCACTTGTCCTCACCCTTCACCCACCAAAACCCCTCAGGTGTCTAAGTATCTCTATACCACCAGCGCTCGCACGCTGTACGGAGCAGCCCTACCCTAATGGTGATTCACTCTGGCCTAACCCAAGGCCTGGAGTAACCAGCACCATTCGTGCTTATATGTATGCCAAGGTGGACAGAATACGTCTATCTGTTTCTCTCAATACTCCCAGCTCTAGGATTTATCTCCGCCACTCAGGTATCCCATCTCCATTCTGTTTATCCGAGAATCGAGTTTAACATTGTACTAAACGGTCCTTATTTCGGCCGCCTTAGCCACTGCGACGGTGAATATCAGCAACCGGAGCGATGATGGAACCTTGTATAGACCGGCCCCCAACCCCCCACAGGATACACCGGTCAGACGACTCGTTGCCCAGAAACAGAAATTAAAACCAACTTCTTACCAAGAACATAAACATAAAAAGCCTATTCAATATCACAATTATTTGAAATATCACCAGGATGCTCGCCTAAAGTATCTATCCGCCAGTCATAGCCGACGGCTCTGCGTTCAGCTGCTATCTTGTGGACACAGCCCAGGATCAGTTGCGGCGCGATGGTGTGCGAATTCGAATAAGATTCAAATATCCACCGTGGGTGCGTATTTGGCCTCTACGGGTAGAGATCGGGTTCTCCTTCGGATACTCGAGGGCTATTTATCTGCTGCTGCTGCTTCGCAGAGGTGGTCACTGGACAGGAATGCCAGCTGTAAGATCCTGATATGGTGCATCGAGAACCTTCACATGCAATACAGGTCGAAGTCTATCTCGTCTGAATCCTCGAAATCCCGGGCCGAACGCATCGTGAGCCTTCTAATACAGACGAGCCGACAGGTATTTGGGGGCCGGGCTCTTCCCATCGGGGTTGGTGCTTATCGAACCAAATTCCTTCTTCATTTAGCAAGCCCAGAATCTGCCTTCCGTTTCTACAATAGTTTGCTTTTGAGCAAATGCGAAATTCCAGAAAGAATTTTGCTTAGCATCTTACACTCTCTCGAAAACGGCGGGTTATTCATCCAAGCCTTACAGGTCTTCCAAAAGCTCGCGCTTTCTCCTTTACAGACCGAAAATTCTTTGATGATTCGAACATGGCAATTCAGGCGCCTATTTCTCAAATTATACCGGGTCGGTATTCCGATACACAAGTCAGACATCATAGGTTTCTTCTCTTCGATTGGAAAGGTGGATCCCATGATATACAAACTTTTGGTATACGCCGCGGTCGGCGTCAATGATGCCAACAGTGTCCTCAGACTCACAAGGGACTTTGAAGACCAAACCGGAACCACGCTCCCGTTGGATGTGATGTCTGCTGTGTTTCTTATGTATCATCGGCTCGGGGACGCTAGCAAGCTTAAAAGCACGTATGACGAAGCCCACAGGCGCAGCCTGCAACCTCTATCGGATAGCTTTTTCGTTACTGCTGTTATGCTAGTGGAGGCTCATAAAGAAAATGCAAATTATTGGGAGCTCTGCAGGGTTTACGGGCGCTTCTTCAAACCTTTGGCATTGAATCTCCTGGGGCTCCCTCTTCCGATACAGCACGAGGCGGTACCTTCCCCGAAAATACTTCTTGAGCCCATGGTCGGATCTTTGACTATAATGCTCAATTCATATCTTAGAACAGTTGCAGGAAATTTGGAAGGTTCGAGATATGCTTTAACCGTATACAAAAAATACATAGACCTTCTCCAGGACAGAAAATATATCCCGCAATTTCAAACACCTAGCGAACATTTTATCGCCTGCATTGTTTCGGCGGTCGCCAGGTATAAGCCGAATTTAGGGTTGGCTCTCGGGATTGTGCAAGATATGATCGACTTCGACAGCTTACCTCACCCATCAAGCCTGACCTGGGACTCGTTGCTTCGGGCATCGACCACTCACGGCGACCCAGATATCTCCGAGAGAATTTGGGAAGCAATGCTAGAACACGGCATTCCACCAACAACCGATACATACAGCGCAATGATAATGCTCTACGCTAACATCGGGGATCATGAAAAAGTGGATATTCTGCGAAGTCGCCTGGAACAAGAGGGATGGACACGAACCTTGCACCTGCAGAACGCCCTAGATTTCGCCGAGAGGAAGCGACACAATTAAAAGGACACGGTATCCGTCAAGTTTGAATATATCCCAGTCTCGGTCCCGATATATTCCACAATCCAATTGAATTTCCCTCCTTTATCTAGAACACGGGATCGAAAATCAGATGACATGTGTATTTAATATTTCTATTGCATAATTACGATTTTTTAGGAACAATTGTTTGTATCGGCGCCAAGAACCGAAATTACCTCGATATTAAATGGGTATATAATTAATAATTAGTGGCAGGAAATTGGGATTCGTCAATCCGCATTACATACGGCCTCAAATGCCGTCGGACTTTGCCTCCGTCTGTTGCTGAAGGAAGGACGCCCACAACTCCGCAAGATTCTATAATCATGATTAGCACGTGATTAACTTCGCTCATCTAATTGCTGTATGTATCATGCTGACCTCTCCGCTATTATTCCCATCACGGGAATCGCTCAACTGTGCCAGAGTAAGAGGCGACTGAATGTTGCGCGACGGAATCGATCCAGGGTAGCCGGACCCTCCAGGGCGGGAAAGCCCCGCTGTCTCCCGATCTTCATCAGTCCATTTCAGGTAATTTGCAATTAATTGCAATACTTCGAAACGCTTCTGGTCGCCTCTTGGAAGCCCCAAGAATGAGATGAATAAATTGGTAACAAGCTGGCTGAGAGCTAAATTAGTGGTAATGATAGAGAATAGCCCTTGTCGCACGTACCGGTCAACATTGTCTTGCGGGTCCCCTCGCTTGATCATTCTGAGAGCTTTTGTCAAATGCTCATTAAGTATTACGCCTACATATTATAATATTTTTAGGTCCAAATAACTTGATGCTAGAACGGGATATTGACCTTGGTGTCTTAGCTTCCCTATTAAGAGTGTTTTTTCTTTGACTTCGCTCTCGAGATGGGACATCCGTTGGATCTCCCCTGACAAATGGATCGATCGAGCCTGTCTCACGATTAGGGCATTGCATAACACTTGTGGGGCTGTCTACCTACCTCTGCAGCAGACAATTCTTCTCTCAGTGAAGTTTTCTCGAGAATGAGTCCTTCGATCTGCGTTTGCGTGCTCTCTACAATTTCTCGGAGCTCTTCCTTTCGAGCTATTCACAGAACCAGTAAGCCGCGGTCTTTAATCGATGGAATTTGATACGTACTTTGTTGTATATCATGAAGAGCCATCTGAAGGTCTAACAGTTTAGCCGCTTGTTGATTTTTTATTAAAGTTTCTTTTTCCAGTAACGCCTTTTGAGATGTATATTGTTCTTCAAGATCGCTAGTCCTTTCTTCGAGTGCTCTTCGGACCGAGCTTTCTTCCATAGCTAGTACTTCCCAGTCCTGGCCCGCCTTTCTGGTTGTTTCCAATTCATCTGCTAAGCGTCGTTGAACGATATCCGCTTCTTCGCGCTCCTTTGACCAATTTTGCTGTGAGACCGAGAACCGCTGACGTAAATCTTGGACTTCCTGAGCTAATATTTTCTTTTCGGATATTGTCTGTTTCAAAGCAGCCTCAATAGCCTCCTTCTCGCTAATGACAGTCTTATTTTGTTCCTCCAATATATCAACCATACCTTTGGTCTGTTGCAATTCTTCCTAGCCAGCACCGATGTGTAAGTATCTTAGGAAAGGCGCAAAGGTGTTAGAGACGTACTGCGTCTTTGTTGAGTCTGTCCGTCAGAGTTGTCCGGATCGACGCTACTCTCCCAAGGAGACCTTTGTATTTGTCGTCAAGCTGAGCATTTTCCGCCAGGGCCTGGGCAAGCTGTGCCTCTAGTTCGTAGATCCGGTCTTTATCAACATTATTATGAACATCGCTATCAGGGCCAGATATCGGAATGTCCACATCCTCTGAATGAATAACCACAATCTCCTGTCCTACGCCTATGGGGGATACCGGGGCTGAATATTAGTCCCTATCCTCTACCCTATAAGGCTGACACAAGATGATTCAAGACCAACCTTCTCGAGGGGTGTTTGACCCTGCATCATCTTCTAACTCCTCCTCCTCTGCTTCTGGACGCTATAAACGGATCAGCCGACTGCCTACTATGTCCAAAAAAGCGAACCACGTTCATCACTCGAAACATAATGCCGGAAATGGATCCAACCTCATCGTGCGATATAGACTGCGGTCTAGAGGCTCCTTCAATCTGCTTTTTAGATGCGCCCTTACGCGCTTTTTTACCCCTTTTTCTACCGATGGTGCCTTTATTACATCTCGTCAGCAAACCCGGTCGTTCTAAGCAAGGGACTATAGCTTCGTACCTCCGGATTCCGAATCATCCATTCTGATGTATCACCGGTCCATCAATTCCCGGTCCTTGTATTTATTTTTATTTTCTTCTTTATAAAAAAAAAAAAAAAAAAAAAAAAAAATTCCGGAGAGGGGGGAAAGAGGTGAGAAAAAGGGACAAAGAGATTGTGAAATCAGTAGGGGTGTGTGTACGAATGACTCGAAAACCGGCCAGCGTCGCCGCACGGGTCGGGAGGTGTCGCGAATGAATATATCTAGTGGTTGGATAGGTGGAAGTCCGAGGCGAAAGAGCCGCAGCTTAAGTGTAGGTATATTCTTCAGTACGGAGTGATTACCCCAACACATGAAACCGACCACGCTCGACACTAGAAAAACCAAGTGCTTCAAGCTCTTGGGTACTTAATTAGGTACTTACCTAGGTACTTACATATGTCAGAACAATGGCGTATTTGAATACCGTCGCAATCCAACTATATTGAAGCACTGTGATTCTAATACTATATTAATCTTGTCTCGTAGACGATAGAAGTATTGTTTTCATTTCGATTCAAGTTATAATACTACAATGATACTACATTAATCCCTAGGGTATTTCTAGCACGGCAGGTAAATATGGACGAGACCCCAAGCTGTGATTGGGTTTGATAACCCCCGACCAAGGCAACGAGCTTTAATATCAACATACGTGTTTACACATTCGCTTTTTGATGCAGGACTGATAGGAGCCGGGGCTCTGTAGAGACCGCAGCGCAATTTTCTTTTTCTTTTTCAACGGGTCTGGCAGTACCGTGATGGATTAGACCAGTCACATGTGCCTATAGAACTTCGAATGTGGTACCAGGTTTGCTTAGAACTAGTATTTAAACATACTTGTGATAACTCGTCTTGTATGACCCCCTTCAATCTATACGTAGGCGTAGCCCAACCCCTTGAGAGTAGTAGATCGAAAGTTGCCTTCACTGAACCGGGCAATTCTCAATATCGGGTGGTAAACCATCTCCCTGGCCCATATCTCCCAGCAACTCTGCAGGAGGCGAGCCGACAGCTTGCATCTATAATTCGAAGTGTGGGTTAGAGAGAGTTACTCCTTTGGGGTGAGAAGATAGGGTGATAACGCTGACACACCTTTTGCATTCTTTCTACGATGTACTCTCGATCCATATCGCTGGAGTCCGAAAACGATGGTTGTTCGAACTTCGCAACAATCTCCCGCACAAGCCTCGCTTGCTCTCTAAAATTATCCATCTCTTCCACTGAGTGTTTTCCCTCATTCTCCACAAGCCAACCAGGGAACTTTTCATTTAGTTCCTTCATCGGTTCATAGAGTATTTCTTTGTTTGTGAGCTGTTCCATCATGCCCATCAGCATCTTCGAAAAATCTTCATCAGAGCCCCCTCGTCCTGTCGCCATCTGCATTTGTCGCAACATCTCAGCTAGAAAATCATCTGATTGTGAATCTGCCATCTCAGTATCTATTTCTGCTCCAGACTCCTTCATTCTCTCCATGGTCTTTGCGATAGTATCATGAAACGACGAAGCACCTTGCGCCACATCTTCGTCAACCTCTAGTTGCACACTCGTCGCATCGGGTGCAGGAACGGGCCCCTTCCCATTATCTGCCTGGTTTGGAACTGGGCCAGCTGATTTATCCAGCTCTTGAACTAAAGAATCGAACTGAGCTTGGAATTCCGGCTACACGAAATGATTGCGATTAATCCAGATGCCAGGTTTTGGTAATTGGTTGAAGATTTTCTTCCTTACGGATTCTTCCATTTCTTTTAAGAGATCCGCCATCCCTTGTTGCAGTTGTCTTGCAAAATCGTCATCGAGGCTGTTCAACGAAGGTTGATTCAAGGAGGCACCTTGTGTAGACGTTTCCCCGTGCAAATTCTTCGCCGATTTAGACGAGGACCCAGCGTTAAACTCGTCGAGAATGTCTAAAGTTTGAGATTACGATTAGCACGACGCCTGCTGCGTAAAGTTTCAGCGTATTGATTTACCAACCATCTAGCTCGTCGAGATCGTCGTCATCGTCGTCGTCGTCGTCATCGCCATAATCGTCGTCATCTCCGACATAGCTGCGCAATCCGTCGACTTTGTGAGGCTGGATAGTTGCACTGTTTCCAGCTACACTGCGCCCTCCAGGTAGTATATTTGGCGAAGCGCTTTGGGAAATCCCAGATTGTGATTCTGTTGCTGGTTCGGCCGGAGCATCTGGTTTTGTCCCGCCCGTCATATGGACATCCGATGCAGGGCTTCTTAGAAACGGTAATTTAAAAACCATTTTCAATGAAGTATCTCAAAAAAGCAAGCGAACAAGGTCTGTTTTCCGGGGTGGGGGGTCCTGCTCTGCACGATGATGGGTGTGGAATCTGTCTGGCAGTGGAGCTCGAGCCTCAGAGGATTTTCCAGGGTTTCACTGATGCCTCGGCCTCTGGCAGTCTTGGCTCCCAGAGCCATGCTTTGCGCCCAAGCCTGGTTCCATAGCAGGATCTGACTTTTAATACCTCGCGCTGCTGATGGAGCAACCATAGACTAAGTACTAACCTAGGTAGCTACAACCTTCCAAACCACGATTCTCATCCTCCGTCCACGCACCATTATCAATCCGCAGGCCCCGCTCAAGCACCCCAGCGTATACTAGCTGCTAATCACTACGGCTCTGCTAGATCAGTATACTCGTTACATTAAGTTCCCACCATGTCCTCGCTTTGTCTTAACCGTCTACAGGAGGAGAGGTCAGTCTACACCTCCGTCCTAACCCTGTATTCCGCCGTCCTTCCATCCCTCAAGCATTGCTGAAAGTGATATAGAAGACAGTGGCGTAAAAATCACCCATTCGGATTTTATGCGAGGCCGCAACGTGGCGCTGACGGGATAGACCTCCGGCAATGGAGCTGTGGGATCCCTGGCAAGGAAAAGACTCTGTGGGAAGGAGGTCTATTCAAGCTCGAGATGGCATTCCCTGAAGGTATTGAACAATATTTCCCGACAAGTTGTAATGGCCTTGATACTTATGCCCCCCTTCTTTTCACCGACCAGAGTATCCAACAAAACCACCAAAATGTTAGCCAGGTCCCGTACCCTCAGTGTCGATTTGATTTAGCGATGATAAGTTAATATAGTTCTAGGTAAATTTGTTCCGCCCCTGTTCCATCCGAACGTCTATCCCTCCGGCACCGTATGCTTGTCAATCCTCAACGAAGACGAAGGCTGGAAGCCAGCCATTACCATCAAACAAATACTTCTCGGTATCCAGGATCTCCTAGACGATCCGAACCCGGAGTCACCTGCCCAAGCCGAAGCATACAACCTGTTCAAAAAAGACCGCGCCGCCTACGAAAAACGTATTCGAGCTCTCGTGAAGGAAAACCAAGCAACCTAGAAAACTTCGCTTGGGAGATAATACTTTGAATTATACTAGAAAGGTCCGGGTCTGGTCGTATATTTCCTCTTTCAGCACAAAAATCCGAGGGTGGTACAAATGCTTGTTGCTGGTTTCCGATATACGGCCGCCCTTTGTCTTGTCTTTAGCCGTCGAGGCACAATGTTTTCCTGCTGGAGTTACAGGTGTATAAAGATACCCTTGGAATCGTCAGACATCTTGGTAAACTATAACACTACAGCTTGATTGTTGGACAGTGGATAAGATATTAATCGATGTCTGTCATTTTTTCTGAGCGAGCACACATGAAGCTCGTGATTGCCTTGACATTGTGCTGGTCTGGGTCACGCAGCCTCAGTCTTACTAAGAAGCCAAAACAGAGAAGGAAGAAAATAGGTGACAAGGAAGAGAAGAAAAAGAAATTTCAACATCGAAACGAGACCATTTTGCTATTTCATAGAATTTCCTGCCGATCCACTTGTCGTAGAATTGCAGGTATCAGTATCGTATTAGGTCGCAGGCCTTTTGCTGCCATCTCGTAGTCTGCGGTTCTAAAATGCCCGTCCTTTTCATAATACATACACAACAGAAACGCCATAGATGAGGAGGAAACAGGGAATAAAGCAATGGGTTGGCGATTGAAAGGAGCAACTTCAACTTCTTGGCTTTTCCTTCTTCTCTTTCCACAAGGCCGCTACATGTCCAATTAGCAGAAGCTTAAACAGGAATTTCAATAGTGGTGACTTACAAAGACCGACACCGGAAACCTTCACGACCTTAAACCGGACACCGGGAATATCACCCTTAGCTTTACCCTTTCTACCGAACCCTGCCAGGAGAACTTCATCGTTCTCATCGACGAAGTTCAAGCAACCGTCATTAGGAACTACAGGGTGTGGCCGTCAGAAAACACACAATATGTATTATATATATATGTATAAATATCCTCTATGGAGGGGGTGTTAGTATGAAAACTCACCGAAGGCTGTGACTTTCTTGCCGTTCTTGATAAGCTGGACTCTGACACATTTACGAATAGCGGAGTTTGGCTGTTTGGCCTCGACACCGACTTTTTCAAGGACGATTCCTTTAGCGTGCGACGAACCGCCGAAGGGTGATGACTTGAATGCGGTCCCTAAAAGGCGTTTCTTGAATCCCAAATCCGCCCATCGACTATTTGTTGTCAATTAGTGTTCGGGATACGGCGATGCTAGGTTTCGGGTTGGGTAAGAACTGTACTTGTCTCGACGATGGTTTCGTAGTTTACGAGCGGAATTTAGACCTCTTGGCTTGCCTCTGCGATTAAAATTCCATTAGTTTTGGCTACAGAAGGCGATACTTGTCTGTGTATTCGTGAGCTTCAGCTTACTTTCCCATTTTGAAGAAATTGGTGATGGATTCTGCGGTTAGGATGAAGTTGAATAGATCGAGCTTTGTGATGGTCGCTTCAAGTTTTCGGCAAATGTAAGTGGGATTAGTTTTTGTTGATTGCTCCAGCCAAGAGCCTCAAACGATAGTTTTAGAGCCTATACCTAATATGGAAACGCAGTCACGATCGGGCCTTGAGACCCCACACACCGAACAACACAGAATCGCGCAAAAGTGATCTAAACAGTACTGCAATTGATTGTCCTAAGTACTACTCAAGTTGCTCGGCATGCATATGGCAGGTAATATGCGCTATATAAGGTATAGAGAGACATATATACTTAAGTACCTAGGTATCTAAACTAAAGCTTAATCCGTGACCCAGAAGATGTGATCTTTCCAGTGCGAGAACTCCCTAACGAGACCTGTTGGCCGTCCCGACCAATAACCGCGACATCAGCTTTCTGGAGAGTTTTCAGTACAGCAAAATTGCCATCATGACTCCCGGTTTTAGATGAATCTGATGTATGATTTTTCCTTCCCTTTTTCCTTGTTGTGCTACCCCTCTTCGCCTCTGAAAGGGACACAGGGATCCCGGATATCTTGATTACACCATCCGATTGATGCGCTTTTGTCGATGGGTTATAAATCTCTTGAGGTGCCAGTGCAGCCGAGGTGGGCCCAGATAGATGATTCGAATTCACCTGTGCTTCTTCAAGATCGAGGGTTCGAACATCTTGGGCAACCGAAAGAGCTGGCTGCGCTCTCTTTGGCGTAAAATGCCAAGAGCTCAACATATCTAATTGGTTGCTAACCGTCGAGAACAAACCTACTATCTCTGACTTGAGAGCATTTTGTTTCATGTCCAAGCTTTTCCCTTGCACTGGTGCTACTTGTTCCAGGTGTTCCTTTTCATATACTTCGGCCAACCCAATCCTCGACTTTGAATCCTCGAGTTCGACGGCCGGACGCCGGGATTTCTCATAATTTTCTGGGTTCCTCCGGAGTAATTCGTCAAAGCGCCCAGTAAGAATCCTTCCCTTGATCATATCTTCAAGCGTTGTTGTCGAGTCTTGGGTGACGATAGGCACTGGTTTACCGATCCTTTCAAAATCCAAATCTTCTTGTAAGAGAGAGTTGAATGGTCTTTGCTTTGAATTTGTTTCGCCCGATAATGTCCATTCTTGTTGCTTTATATTTTGCTTCTCCAACTCTCTTATACGTCCACTTAGCCGGGCCTGATCATTTCTATGTGAAGAGAGATTCATGTCCCTGGAGATATCAGATCTCGAGCTTTGGTCGTCAAATTCCAGACTTAAAGGGGCCTTGTCAAACAAATCCCGCTTAATTTCGTCCAATAGTGCCTCGTTGTCATCAATGAGCCTGATCTCTTCATCTTGGGACCGAATGTTCCGTAGCGCATTGGTATCACCATCGAGAGGTCTACTCCGGCCCTTAGGAGGCAGAAAAAAATCCGTGTACATAACCGTGCGATTTGCGTCTGTGGATGAATCGGAATCCAAGCCAGCATCATCTTCCTCGTCGAAATTCGCGTGCC
This sequence comes from Orbilia blumenaviensis, assembly GCA_036872755.1. NCBI lineage: Eukaryota > Fungi > Ascomycota > Orbiliomycetes > Orbiliales > Orbiliaceae > Orbilia > Orbilia blumenaviensis. Next base: position 1,306,145 of record JAVHNS010000014.1, read on the forward strand.
AATCAATTGTCGTATCAAGCCCGCCGAATGATTCTCCCACTTCATCCGCCTGTTCAAACCTTTCAGTTTCGAGGTTGAACGCATCGATAGAAAAGAACCCATCGTCAAGGCCGTTCTCGCCCCCCCGGGTCTTGCTTGGGAGACTCGAAAATTTAGCGGCCTCGCGGGAAGTTTCAAGATGACTAGATCCAACTTCAGAGCCGGTGCTCTCAGGACAAGAATCATCCGTGCCGTCAGGAGAACGACAATCAGCCCGTGGGCTTTCAGGACATTCGAGATCTGGAAAAGCCGAATGGCTAGGTTGCTTACGGTGCCTTGTTCGTTTCTTTGGTCGCTCGGCACCAGTATCGGCCTCGGGCGCGCTGGATCGGTAGGCTGTTTTCTTTATGGCATGTAGAAGTACTTGGCTTTGCATCCAGATTTGGTCGACGTCAAAACCTGTGATGTAGACGTTGTGGGCGATGGCCTCAGCGCCTGCGATAGCGTTGAAATAGAATTGGCTACTTGTGATAGATCCATCATAGGTAGTGCTGTCCGAATCGAGGTAACTTGATGGCTGATGAGCAAGTGAGGTCAGTAGCTGACTTGCCATTGTGATAAATTTGTCGCGCAAATAATCCCAAAGGTCTGTCTGAACAGCGATATTTTTTATTTTTCCATGTTTTATATATCCTTGGCATTAAGCTTGTCCTTGGCAGATTCTATGTTTGACTTGCCACTTCAGCAACACAAATCATAGATCCCAACTAAGATATAGCAAGAACGGTTGGCCGCCCAAAGTCAGCAGGGCGGGCATACAACCCTCGCCTGCAGGATCACTCTGCTCTGCAACAGAGCAGTCGGGCAATAATTTATATATTAAATTTATTTTTGTTAAAAAAATTTTATTGAAGGTTTTTAGTATAAATTCTAAAGATAAAAACTTTGCCTGACTGCATTTATGCAGTAGGGTTAAAGTTGAACCAGTGCGAGGCGCGGTCCTTACCTGCAAAAAAAATGTGTTGTTTTTGATTGACTTGGAGAAAATTTGTATGAGGTTTTGTAAGTTTTGGTATATATTTTTTGGCGTTTTGGTAGTTTTGTGCTTAGTTGTTTGATATAAGAAATCGTATACTAGTTAAAGTAATACATAAATGTTACTAGGTAAGAAATGTATTAATGTAAATATAGATTAACTGTCATTAACATCAGGAAAAATGAGTTGTGTCATCCTGGGCATCTGACGGCAGGACGACCAGAACACTTTCAAAATATCTCACACCATCTAGATAACAATATTTAAAATTTTATTTTAAATAGTCAACATTTATAAAACATTTCAAACATTTGATATAATTTTATTATTCTAAATTATTATATAGTTTTATCATTTACAATATTTTAATTGAAAATAATCTATAATCAAATAATTAATATTTAATATTAGTTTATAAATTTTATAATAATATTGAAAATTTTGGGAAAAAAAATTTTATATTAAAAATTTATTTTGAAATTAATAATATATTTTATAAATTTTTAATATTTATATTTAAATTTACATCAGGAAAAAAACACATCTCCTTAATATCATCAGATAAAACACCTCTCCATTAGACTTTATTATAGTTTATTATATTCTATTAGGTTTTATTATAATTTATTATATTTTATTATAATAAATTTATTTAATATTATAATAAAATTAATAAAGGTTTGTATTGGTTTTTATTTAAAGTTTAAAATTTTCTTTAATATTAAATTTATTATTAATAATAATATTTAATTTTATATTATTTTTATGCCTGACTGCATTTAGGAGGGTTAAAGTTGAACTAGCACGAGGCGCGATCCTACCCAAACCTGCTAAAAAATGTGTTGTTTTTGGCGAATTTAGAGTTTTTTTTTAATTTTTGCTATATAAATTTGTATGGGATTTTTGAAGTCTTAGCACTATTTTCAAATTTTAGCAAAAAATTATTAAGAACTTTTTAGAAAATTATAAATTTAAGTTCAGAATTTATATTCACCATTTTTATATTTTTAAGTCTATGACTTCATAATTATAATATACTTTTCTTTAACTATTTATTTAGCTTTAATTAAGTGAATAGGTCTCTAACTATTATTTTTATATTTTTTTTATTTTTTTTAATTAAGTCACTTTTAGCAAAATTACAATCACGTGACTATTTTCGATATCAAAACTTTTTTTTCAATTTTTATTTTAAATTTAATTTAATTTAGTTTTTGCATGCAAAATGGTTACGTGACACATAAAAAAGTGATGTCACAAAATTTTTTAAAATAAAATTAAATAAAATAAAATTTAAATAAAAATAGATTTGATGTCAAAAATGGTTATGTGATCACATATAAAAGTTATATTAAAATTATATTAATTATTATATTAATTATTATATTAATTATTATATTAGTTATTATATTAATTATTATATTAATTATTATATTAGTTATTTTATTAGTTATTATATTAATTGTTATATTAATTATTATATTGATGGTTATATTAATTATTATATTAATGGTTATATTAATTATTGTATTAGTTGTTATATTAATGATTATATTATATATTCATTTAAAATCAAGATGCTGCAGTCGGGTTTGAGTGCTGCGCAGCAGCCTCCTAGTTATTATAATTTTTTTTATAAAAATAAATTTTATTTTAAATTTTAAAATTTATATAAATATTTATAAAATATAAATTAATTTTATAATATATTAAATAAATTAAATTTAAAATATTATAAATTAAAATAATATTTTGATAAAATTAATAATTTTTTTTTAATAATTAATAAAAAAATATTAATTTAATTAAATAAAGTTGTATAAATTTTATATAATTTTTTTAATATATAGTTTAAATTTAATAATAAATATTAATTTAAAAATTTTATTATTAAATTTATTATAAAAAATAAATAATAATTTTAGTTTAATTATTATTTTTTTTTTAAAATTTTTATATTAATTTGTATAAAATTTCTAAAAAATGATGAAGTTTTTGTAAAATTTTATTTTTTATTAATTAAAATTAATACAATATATTTAATAAAAATATTATAATATTAAAAGTTTTTAATTAAAATTATAAAAGTTTAATATATTTATCACAGCCAGCCATACTAAATATGTCTTGGCATGTCAAACATAAGCTTGTTTAATTCTGGATTCAGCTTACAAATCAGATTTACAATATAAATATTTGAAAGACAAATTTGGAAATAAATTAGGTTAAAATTGAACTATTTATAAATATATTATTTTAACAATATATTTAATTATTAAGTTTATTTAACATATTAAGTAAATAAAAATGTATTTAATATTATTTTAATATTTAACATTTATATTTATAAATAATTTACATTTATATAAATAGTATTCATATATATAAAAATTTTTAAATGATAATAATTTTAAAATTTTTTTTTAAATTTCATTAATTAATTTATTAATATTTAATATATTTTATTTATTATTTTTATTTATTAAACCTAATATACTTTTATTAAAAATTATATTATTTAATATTTCTATATTTAATTTAATTTATTTTAAAAAAATAATTTAAATATTTTAAATTAAAAATATAATTAATTAAAAAATATTAAATTATTTTAAAAATTTTTTATTTAAAAAATATTTAAAATAAATATAATATTTTAATTAATTTAATTTTTAATAATAAAATAAAAAATATATATTAAATAATAATAATAATAAATATTACAATTTTTATAAAATATTTTATAAATTAAAAAAAATAAAATTTTTAAAAAATAAAAATTTAATTATAATAAAAACAAAATAAGAAAATCTTTTATAAAAAAAACTAATTTTAAATTTAAAAAATTAAAAATATATAATAATAATTAATAGTTTATTTAAATTAAAAAATATTAAAAATATTAATATTATAATTATTAATTAATTAATAATTAAAAATAATATAAAAAAAAAATAACTTAAAAATATAATAATTAATATAACAAAATTTTTAAATATATAAAACTTAATTATTATTAAAAAATTTAAAATATAATTACAAATTCTAAAAACAAAGTTTAAGCAATAATTAAATAATAAAATTAATAAATTTACAAAATAATAAATAAAATATAAAAGTCTTAAAATGAATTATAATAAAGAAAAAATTAAAATTAATATTAACAAAATATTTAAAATTAAAAATTTAATAAAGTATTTTAATAAATCTAAAAAAATTAATTATTTTTTTTATTAATTTTTAATTTATTTTAAAGTATAAAACAATAAATTTTCAAATAATAAAATTAAAATCATTTTTACAAAAATATATTTAAAAAACTTAATTTTTTAAATATTTATTAATTATAATAATTATTATATTAAAAATAAAATTAATTTTAATATTTATATTTTTAAAATTATGATAAATTATAAAAGATTTGTTATGTTTTTTAAATAATAATATAAAAAAAATAATAAAATTAATAAAATCTATAGAGATTTTGAAAAACTTAAATAAACTAATTTAGTTTATAAATATTTTTATAAATTTAATTAAATTACTTTTTTTATTAAATAAAATAAATTTAATATTATTTACTAAATTCAAAAAAGATTAAAACCAAAATTAAAGATTTAAGTTTTTTTTAAAAAATAATAATTTAAAATTTTTTTAAATAAATAAAAATACAAAAAATGATTATTAAAATTAATAATATTTATTAATATAATAAATATAATCAAAAAAAAAAAACTTTTATAATTATAATCTTAAAAAAAATAAAAATAAAAAAAAAATATTTCAAAATTAAAATAATAAAAAAAATAAGAATTAATATAAGAATAAAAATAAAAATTTTATTTTAAATAAGATTTTTAACTTAATTTTTATAAATTTTAATATAATTTAATATAATTACTTATACAATAAAAAATTTAAAAAATTAAAATTTAATAATTTTATGTATTATAATTGTAATAAATTTGGATATATTGCTAAAAATTACAAAAAATTATAATAAAATAATATATTTTAATAATATAGAAATATTAGATTTATGAATATCAACTTTTCATTACTATTTGTTATAAAAAAATTTAAATAACATATTAATTTATTTTTTAAAAAATTGAATAATTTTAATAATGAATTTTTAAACAAACTTCAAATTATTTAATTATTTTTAATTAATTTATAAATGATTTTAAATTTATTACTTAAGAAAAAAAAATTAAATTTAAAGTTATTTTAATTATTTATAATTTAACTTTTTAAAAATATTATTAATTTTGGAATAATTTAACGTTTAGAATTTATTTAAATTATGAAAAGTATTTTAATAAATAATTTATTTAAAAATATATATTTAAAAAAATTTATTATATTTATTTAATTTATATTAATTTTATATTATAAAATTCTAAAGTTTATTTATAATTTATTAATATAATAAAAATTTTTTTATTAAAATGAATTTATTATTTACTTATAATTAAATTATGTTTTATAAAAATTAGAATAATAATAAAACTTTTATTTTTAAAATTTATATTAACAACATAATTTTTATAAAATTTGAAAAAAAATAAATTTAATATATAAACTATTAACAAGGAATTTATAATTAATATAATAATTATAATTATATAATTTAAAATTAATTGGATTTTAAATATTTAAATTATTATATTATTTTTATTGTTAAATATATTAAATATAAATATATTAAAAATTAAAAATAATTTTTTTTTTATGTTAATAATGATTTTTATAAAGTTGATTTTATAAAAAATTAAGAAACTTATTATTATAAAAAAATTAAAAATATTAATTTTTTTATTATTTATAAATATATTAATAAAATTAAATATATTATTTTGAAATATTAGGAAATTATTTTTGATTATTATTTATATAAAAATTGATTTTTAAATATAAGATTTTATAATTATATTTTTTATTTTTACAATTTTTACTATAATAAATAGAGTTTATATATTAGATATTTTAATTTTATTTAATTTATTTTTTATGATTTTAATATTTTTTTTAATTATAGAAAATATTTTTATCAATATCCTTTTCAAATTATTATTTAATTTTTAATTTATTAAAATATTTGTATTACTTCAACATTAACTACAAAAAAAAATTTATAGAATTATATTATAAAAAGGATAAATACTATTATATAATTAATATTAAATATATTATTAAATATAATTTAATTAAAAAAAAATTATTAATACTAATTTTGCAAAAAATTAATTATTTATTTATTTTATGGAAAATATAATTTTTATATTAGTTATATTTAAAAATATGTTATTTTTATTAAAAATTTTTATATTTTAGAAATTAAATTAAATGTTTAAAATATAAAATGGTAATATATATATTATTAAAATTTTATTTTTAATATTTAGTTTAATTTTAAATATTATTTTTAAAATAATTATTTTAATTATAAATAAAATAACTTTATCTTACTTTATTATTAATTTAAAATTATTAATTTTAAATAAAATTATTTTAAATAAAAATTTAATAAATTCCTCTATAATAACAAAATTAAATTTGTTAATATTTATAAAAAAATAAATATAAAAAAAAAAAATTAAAAAAATTTTAAAATTTAATATTATTTAAAAAATTTAAATTATGTATTATTAAAAACAAACTATTTAAATAACTTTTTTTATAATTAATTAAAAATTATTTTTTTTTATTAATTAATAGTAATAGAAATTTTAATATATTTTTATTAAATTGTAGAATAAAAGATTTATTTATTTATTTTGAAATTATTAAATAATTTAATTTATTTTATATTTAGAAATTTTAGAAAATATATATTATTATTTTTGATAATAATTTTTTTAAAATAATTATTTATGAAATTATTTTTATATTTTTTATAAATAAATATTTAAAAATAATTATAATAAATATTCTAGAAATTTTTTATAAAATAGTTTTTGGATTTTTTTGGTTGGAAAAATATAATTTAAATATTAATTAAAAAATTTATTATTTTAAATTTTTGAAATGTGATTATAGAAAAATTTATTTTGAAATTTGATTAAATAATTAATTTTTAAAAGAAATTTATTACTAATTTATTTAATATATATTATAAAAAAAATTAATAATTATTTTTAAAATAAATTTTATTTAATAAAATATGTTTTTTTTAAAATATAAAAAATTAATAAAAAAAAAAAAAAAATTCTAGATTGAATTTTTAAAAATAATAAATTAGTTTTTGAATTTTTGAATAAAAGGAATTTTTTATTAAAAATTAATTAATTTATATATTATATTTTTTTAAAAGAAGGAATTTAATTAAAATTTTTATTTATATATATATATATATATATATATATAGAAAAAAAAATTATAATTTTATAAAAATATATTAATAAAAATTTTTATAATAAATTTATTTAATTTTTAAATTTATTTATAAAATATTTTATATTATTTATATTAAAAGTTAATAAAAAATTATAAATATATATTAATTATAAAAATTTAAATAATATTATAATTAAAAATATTAAATTTTTATTATTAATAAATAAATTTTTTAATTATTTAGTAAATATAAATTATTTTATTAAATTAAATATTATCAATATTTATTATAATATTAAAATAAATTTAAAAAAAAAATAAAAAATAATTTTTCAATATTATTATAATTTATTTAAATATTTAATTATATTATTTAAGTTAATTAATATATTAACTTCTTTTTAAACTTTTATAAATTATATATTTTAAAAATATATAAATATTATTTATATTATTTATTTAAATAATATTTTAATTTTTAATAAGATGTTAGAAAAATATAAAAAAAATATTAATGTAATATTAAAATTTTTTTAAAATTATAATTTATATATAATATTAAATAAATTAAAATTTACTATTATTGAATGTAAATTTTTAAAAATTATAATTACTTTAAATAAAATTAAAATAGATTTTAAGAAGGTTTAAATTATTTAAAATTAATTTTTTTTTAAAAATATTAAAAAAATATAATTATTTTTTAAACTTTATAATTATTATTAACAGTTTATTTAAAAATATAATTTTATATTAATAATATTTTTTAAATTTATTAAAAAATAATTAAAATTTAAAATAATATTTAAAAAAATTTAATTTTTTAAAATTTTTAAGAAATTATTTATTTTTATTTTTAATTTTAAATTTTATAATTTAAAATTATTTATTAAAATTAAAATTAATATTTTTATAATAATATTAAAAATTTGTTTATTATAATTTTATAAAAATAAATAATAATATTTTATTATTTATATTTTTTATAAATTTAATATTATATAATTATAATATATTATTTATAATAAAAAATTAATAATTATTATAAAAATTTATTAAAAATAATATATTTATTTTTAAAATAAAAAATTTTTTATAATTTTATTTAATTATAAGAATTTTATTTATTTTTTAATTATAAAAAAATTTAATAAATAATAAATTTAATAATAAAAATTTTTTAATAAATATAATATAAAAATAATATATTTTTAAAAAAAAAAAAAAATTTTATAAATATAATAAATAAAAAATTAAATTTTATTAAAAATATTAAATTTAACAAAAAAATAATTTTTAAATATAATAATATTAAAAATTAAATTTTTATTAATGTCACGGCCAGCCATACTAGATATATTTTGGCATATTAAACATAAGTCTGTTTTCGCAGGCTGTTTCTCACACCAAAATAATTTTTATTATAAATATTTAGTAAAAGAAAATTATATTAAAAAAAAACAGATTAAACTATATTATACCAATAAGACAATTCCCAAAACAAACCATATAAAAAACATTATATATAATTTAGTATATTATATATATATAATATCCTTCAAAATATATAATGCCTAAGTTTATAAACAATTCATATTTATATAAATAATGTTTATATATATAAAAATTTTTAAATAATAATAATTTTAAAATTTTTTTTTAAATTTTATTAATTAATTTATTAATATTTAATACATTCTATTTATTACTTTTATCCATTAAACCTAATACTCCTATATTAAAAATTATATTATTTAATATCTTTATATTTAATTTAATTTACTTTAAAAAAATAATTTAAATATTTTAAATTAAAAATATAATTAGTTAAAGAATATTAAACTATTTTAAAAATTTTTTATTTAGAAAATATTTAGGATAGGTGTAACATTTTAATTAATTTAATTTTTAATAATAAGATAAAAATTGTATGTTAAGTAATAGTAGTAATGTCAAATATCATAATTTCTATAATGTTATTTATAGAATAGGAAATATTTTTTTTAATAGAATAATATGTTTATTAATTGTAATTTAAGATTAATAGATATAAATAGAAGAATTATTTGTAAAATAAATTAAATTATTTTTTTTAAAATTAATTATTAATAGTGAAAATTTAAAATTAATATAAATTAATAATTTATTTAGATAATATAAAAATATTAAATACATTAATATTATAATTAAAATATAATTAATATTAGATTATTTTTAAAAATATAAATAATTACTTAATATAATATTAAATTTATTTAATATAATAATTAATATAAAAAAATTTTCAAAAAAATAAGTTTCACCACCCATTATAAAAGAATTTACCAAAAAATTAACTATTTTGGAAAATAAACATAAACAAAACCTCACAAAAAAAAAAATACACTTATATAAAAATAATTAAAATTTAAATCTTTTAAAATAAATTATAATAAAGAAAAAATTAAAACTAATATTAATAAAATATTTAAAATTAAAAATCTAATAAAATACTCTAACAAACCCAAAAAAATTAATTATTTTCTCCACCAATTTTTAATTTATTTTAAAATACAGAAAGATAAATTTCTAAATAATAAATTTAAAGTTATTTTTATAGAAATATATTTAGAAAATTTAATTTTTTAAGTATTTATTAATTATAATAATTATTATATTAAAAATAAAATTAATTTTAATATTTATATTTTTAAAATTATAATAAATTATATAGAATTTGTTATGTTTTTTAAATAATAATATAGAAAAAATAATAAAATTAATAAAATTTATAAAGATTTTAAAAAATTTAAATAAATTAATTTAGTTTATAAATATTTTTATAAATTTAATTAAATTATTTTTCTTATTAAATAAAATAAATTTAATATTATTTATTAAATTTAAAAAAAATTAAAATCAAAATTAAAAATTTAAATTTTTTTTAAAAAATAATAATTTAAAAAATCCCTCAAATATATAAAAATATAAAAAATAATTATTAAAATTAATAACATTTATTAACACAACAAATATAATTAAAAAAAAAAAAAATTTTTACAATTATAATTTTAAAAAAAATAAAAATAAAAAAAAAATATTTTAAAATTAAAATAATAAAAAAAACAAAAATTAATATAAAAATAAAAATAAAAATTTTATTTTAAATAAAATTTTTAACCCAACCCCTATAAATTTCAAGATAATTCAATATAATTATTTATATAATAAAAAATTTAAAAAATTAAAATCCAATAATTTTATTTATTATAATTATAATAAATTAAAATATATTATTAAAAATTATAAAAAATTATAATAAAATAATATATTTTAATAATATAAAAATATTAAATTTATAAATATTAATTTTTTATTATTATCTATTATAAAAAAAATTTAAATAATATATTAATTTATTTTTTAAAAAATTAAACAATTTTAGTAATAAATTTTTAAGTAAATTTTAAATTATTTAATTATTTTTAATTAATTTATAAATATTTTTAAATTTATTATTTAAAAAAAAAAAATTAAATTTAAAATTATTTTAATTATTTATAATTCAATTTTTTAAAAATATTATTAATTTTAAAATAATTTAATATTTAAAATTCATTTAAATTATAAAAAATATTTTAATAAATAATTTATTTAAAAATATATATTTAAAAAAATTTACTATATTTATTTAATTTATATTAATTTTATATTATAAAATTTTAAAATTTATTTATAATTTATTAATATAATAAAAAGATTTTTTATTAAAATAAATTTATTATTTATTTATAATTAAATTTTTTATAAATAAAAAAATTTTTTTATAAAATATTTAAATAATAAAAAAAAAATTTATAAAAATTTTTTTTTTAATTTTTTAACTATATTTTATAAAAATTAAAATAATAATAAAACTTTTGTTCTTAAAATTTATATTAATAATATAATTTTTATAAAATTTAAAAAAAAATAAATTTAATATATAAATTATTAATAAAAAATTTATAAATAATATAAAAATTATAATTATATAATTTAAAATTAATTAAATTATAAATATTTAAATTATTATATTACTTTTATTATTAAATATATTAAATATAAATATATTAAAAATTAAAAATAATTTTTTTTAAAAAATATCAAAATATTTTTTTTATATTAATAATAATTTTTATAAAATTAATTTTATAAAAAATTAAAAAATTTATTATAAAAAAATTAAAAATATTGATTTTTTTACTATTTATAAATAAATAAATAAAATTAAATATTTAAAATAAAAATATTAAAAAGAAATTTTAATTTATTATTTTTATAAAAATTAATTTTTTACTATAAAATTATATAATTATACCTTTTATCTTTATAATTTTTATTATAATAAATGAAATTTTTATATTAAAAATTTTAATTATATTTAAATTATTTTTTATAATAATAATTAATTTTTTAAATATTAAAAATATTTTTGTTAATATTTTTTTTTTATTATTATTTAATAATTTATTTATTAAAATATATATATTACTATATTCAATATTAATTTTAAAAAAAAATTAATAAATATTATTAAAAAAATAAATATTATTTTATTATTAATATTAAATATATTATTAAATATAATTTAATTAAAAAAATAAATTAAAAATATTAATTTTATAATAAACCTATTATATATTTATTTTATAAAAAATATAATTTTTATATTAATTATATTTAAAAATATATTATTTTTATTAAAAATTTTTATATATTAAAAATTAAATTTAATATATAAAATATAAAATAATAATATATATATTATTAAAATTTTATTTTTAATAATTAATTTAATTTTTAATATTATTTTTAAAAATTTTATTTAAGTAATAGATAAAATAATTTTGTTTGATTTTATTATTAATTAAAGATTTTTGATTTTAAATAAAAATATTTTAAAAAAAAATTTAATAAATATAAATATATTAATTTAATTAAATTTAATAATATTTATAAAAAAATAAATATAAAAAAAAAAAATTAAATAAATTTTAAAATTTAATATTATTTAAAAAATTTAAATTATATATTATTAAAAATAAATTATTTAAATAATTTTTTTATAATTAATGAAAAATTATTTTTTTTTATTAATTAATATTAATAAAAATTTTAATATATTTTTATTAAATTATAAAGCAAAAAATTTATTTATTTATTTTAAAATTATTAAATAATTTAATTTATTTTATATTTAAAAATTTTAAAAAATATATATTATCACTTTTAATAATAGTTTTTTTAAAATAATTATTTATAAAATTATTTTTATACTTTTTATAAACAAATATTTAAAAATAATTATAATAAATATTTTAAAAATTTTTTATAAATTAATTTTTAAATTTTTTTAATTAAAAAAATATAATTTAAATATTAATTAAAAAATTTATTATTTTAAATTTTTAAAATATAATTATAAAAAAATTTATTTTAAAATTTAATTAAATAATTAATTTTTAAAAAAAATTTATTATTAATTTATTTAATATATATTATAAAAAAAAGTTAATAATTGTTTTTAAAATAAATTTTATTCTATAAAATATATTTTTTTTAAAATATAAAAAATTAATAAAAAAAAAAAAAAATTTTAAATTAAATTTTTAAAAATAATAAATTAATTTTTTAATTTTTAAATAAAAAAGATTTTTTATTGAAAATCAATTAATTTATATATTATATTTTTTTGAAAAAAAAAACTTAATTAAAATCTTTATTTATATATATATATATAAAAGAAAAAATTATAATTTTATATAAATATATTAATAAAAATTTTTATAATAAATTTATTCAATTTTTTAACTTATTTATAAAATATTTTATATTATTTATATTAAAATTTAATAAAAAATTATAAATATATATTGATTATAAAAGTTTAAATAATATTATAATTAAAAATATTAAATTTTTATTATTAATAAATAAATTTTTTAATTGTTTAATAAAAATAAATTATTTTATTAAATTAAATATTATTAATATTTATTATAATATTAAAATAAATTTAAAAAAAAAATAAAAAATAATTTTTTAATATTATTATAATTTATTTAAATATTTAATTATATTATTTAAATTAATTAATATATTAGTTTTTTTTTAAACTTTTATAAATTATATATTTTAAAAATATATAAATATTATTTATATTATTTATTTAAATAATATTTTGATTTTTAGTAAAATATTGGGAAAATATAAAAAAAATGTTAATATAATATTAAAATTTTTTTAAAATTATAATTTATATATAATATTAAATAAATTAAATTTTATTATTATTAAATATAAATTTTTAAAAACTATAATTATTTTAAATAAAATTAAAATAAATTTTAAAAAAATTTAAATTATTTAAAATTAATTTTTTTTTAAAAATATTAAAGAAATATAATTATTTTTTAAATTTTATAATTATTATTAATAATTTATTTAAAAATATAATTTTATATTAATAATATTTTTTAAATTTATTAAAAAATAATTAAAATTTAAGATAATATTTAAAAAAATTTAAGTTTTTGAAATTTTGAAAAAATTATTTACTTTTATTTCCATTTTTAAATTTTATAATTTAAAATTATTTATTAAAATTAAAATTGATGTTTTTATAGTAATATTAAAAGTTTATTTATTTTAATTTTATAAAAATAAATAATAATACCTTATTATTTATATTTTTTATAAATTTAATATTATATAATTATAATATATTATTTATAATAAAGAATTAATAGTTATTGTAAAAATATATTAGAAATAATATGTTTATTTTTAAAATAAAAAATTTTTTATAATTTTATTTAATTATAAAAATCTTATTTATTTCCTAATTATAAAAAAATTTAATAAATAGTAAATTTGATAATAAAAACTTTTTAATAAATATAGTATAAAAATAATATATTTTAAAAAAAAAAAAAATATTTTTATAAATATAATAAATAAAAAATTAGATTTTATTAAAAATGTTGAATTTAATAAAAAAATAATTCTCAAATATAATAATACTAAAAATTAGATTTTTATTAACAAATTCCTAAATCTAATAAAACACAATATTAAAAATAATTTTTAACAAAAAATCTTTAAAACTTATAAACAAAATCTTATTATATAATAAATTTTAAAAAAAAAAATATATTTCCTTATTTTAAATTAATTAATAAAATTATTATATTTTAAAATTTATTCTATATTTTAATTAAAAAATTTTAAAAAAAATTTATTTTTTTATATTATAATCATTTAATTTATAATTATTTTAAAATTAATTATATTTAAAAATTTATTATAAAAATTTATTTTTAATTTTAAATAAAAAAATAAATTAAAAAATATATTAAAACTTATAACTTTTATTATAAAAATAAATTTAACTAATATAAATTTTATAAAATTTTTTAATTATATAATATATCAAATATATTTTTTAAAATTATTATTTATAATTTTATATAAAAAATATTTTTAGTATAAAACTTTTTTATTAATAAATTATATAATAAAATATTAATTATTATAAATAAATTAATAAAAATTACTATTTTTATTTTATAAAATAATTAATAAAAAGTTAAAAAATTATAATAAATTTATTATAATTATATTTTTTTTAAATATGGAATTTAATAAAAATATATTTTTGATTATGATTTTTTTTTTATAAATAAATATTAATAATTAATTATAAATTAAATTAATATTAAATTGAATATTGTAATTAAAAGTTATGTTTAAATAAATAAAATTTTTAAAAAATTTATTTAAATTTTTAAGATTTATTTTTAAAATTTTTTTAATTATATTTAAAATAATTAAATATTTTTTTTATTTATAATAAAATTTATTTATAATATTTTTTAATATTTAATTATTAAATATATTTTATACAAAATATTAAAAAGATGGATGTTTAAAATTATTTTTTTTTTTTTATATTAAAAAAATTATTTTTAAAATTAAAAAATATATAAAATTAATGAAAAATATTTATAATATTTTTGTAAAAAATTTTTAGTTTTTATAAAAAAAAATAAACTATTATTATAATAAATAATAAAAAAAAATTTTAAATTTTAAAAAAAAAAATAAAATATATTTATTTATATAAAATTTAAAAATTAAATAATTTAATAAAAAATTTAATTTTTAAAAATTTAATTTATACATAATTAAAAAAAAATTTAAAAAATATTATTTTAAATTTAATATATTTAAATTAATATAAATATATAAAATATTTTATATTTTAATTTTAAAAAATTTTTTTTAAAATTTAGAAAAAATTTAAATAAAATTAAAATTAAATATAATAATTATATAAAATATAAAATTAAAAAAATTTTTAATAAATTTAATAATAATAATAAATATTTTATTTATTAAATTATTTTTTATAATTTAAAAAATAATTTTTAATAATTAAAAAAAAATATTTTATTATAAATTATATAAAATTATTTTAAAAATAAAAATTTATTTTATTAATTTAATATTTTTATATTTAAATAAAAATAAAAAAAACTTAAAAAAAATTAAAATTAATATATTTTATAAATTTTTAATTTATAAAAATATAATTTTTTTATTTAATTAATTTTTATATTTATAAATTTTTTTTATAAATATTTATTTTTATAAATATATAATTTAAATAAATATTTATAATATTATTTATTTAATCACTTTTTGATTTTTTTAAATACCTTATTTCCTTAATTAACAAAATCTTATTTTTTAGTAATATTAATAAGTAATTATATAAAAATTATATTAATAAAATAATATTATAAATTATTAAAATTAATAATTTAATATAAATTATAATAAAATAATAAAATATAATTTAATTTAAAAATAAAAAATTATAAATATATAATAAAAAATTAACTAAAATTTTAAATAATATTTTAAAAAAAATTTTTTATAAAAAATATAAAATAATTTTTATTTTATTTAATAAAAAAATTTATTATATTTATTAAAATATTATAAAAAAAATTAAATATTTTATTAAATATTAATAAACTTTTATTAATTTTTTTTTTAACAATTAAATTATTTTTGAATAATATATTATTTTTAATAATTTTTTATTTTTTATAAGAAAGAAATTTATAATATTTATATATAATTATTAATATTTTAATTAATTAATATTTAAGTTTAGTTGTAATAATATTAAATTTAATTAAAAATTTTATAAATTTTATTTAATTTTTAATAATTTTTTAATATATTATTTTATATTAAGTAAAAGTTTCTTTTAATTTTTTAAATTTCTTATTTTAAATTTTTATAATATAATTTATTAAAAATTTTAAATTAAAAATTATATAAAATAAAAAAAAACAAAAATTATATATATAAAATAATATTATATTTTTTTATTTAATTTTATTAATAATAGATTTTATATTTAATAATATTTTTTAATATAATATAATTATAATTATTTTTTTTATAAAAAAAATATATATTTATAGTAAGAATATTTTTTAATTTAAAATATTTAAAAAAAATATTTTATTTTTATTTTATAATAATATAATTTTTTAATTTTTTAATAAAAATAGATAATTAACTCTATTACATGATTAAGAAATAAAATAAAATAAAATATTTAATTATATAAATTAAAAAATGTTTTATAATTTATGTTTTAAAATTTAATTATAATACAAATTATAATTATTTATATTTAATTTCAATTATATAATTATATAATATAATTATAAAAATTAAATTTTTAAATATAAAAATTTTTATATATAAATTTTTTTTAAATAATTTTCTTATATAATAAAATTTTATAAATAAATTTTATATAAAAATTTTATATTAAATTTTATTAAATTTTCTTTTTATAAAAAGATTTTATATAAAAAATTTTTTTTAAAAATTTTTTTTTAAAAAAAAAGATAATATTATAATTAATCATATTAAATATATTTTAATATATTAAATATAAGTTTATTTAATTTTAAATTTAATTTATAAATTAAATTTACAATATAAATATTTAAAAAATAAATTTAAAAATAAACTAAATTAAAATTAAATTATTTATAAATATATTGTTTTAATAATATATTTAATTATTAAATTTATTTAATATATTAAATAAATAAAAATATATTTAATATTATTTTAATATTTAATATTTATATTTATAAATAATTTATATTTATATAAATAATATTCATATATATAAAAATTTTTAAATAATAATAATTTTAAAATTTTTTTTTAAATTTTATAAATTAATTTATTAATATTTAATAAATTTTATTTACTACCTTTATTTATTAAATTTAATATATTTTTATTAAAAATTATATTATTTAATATTTTTATATTCAATTTAATTTATTTTAAAAAAATAATTTAAATATTTCAAATTAATTTATTTTAAAAAAATAATTTAAATATTTCAAATTAAAAATATAATTAATTAAAAAATATTAAACTGTTTTAAGAATTTCTTATCTGGGAAATACCTGGGATAGGTGTAACAATATTTATATTTAAAAACTTATTAAAATTAAAAAATAGAATTTTAATTAAAAAAATATTTAAAATATTAATAAAAGTTTTAAATATATATATAATATTTAATTAAAATTAAATATAAAATATTGATTTTATATTTTATTTATTATAATTTATTTTTTTCTATATATCAAAAATTTAAATATTTTTTAAAATTAATTTAAATTTTGATATTAAAAAATTATATCATATAAATTTATTTAAATCTTAATTAAATTGATTATAATTCTATTAATATTAATAATAATTTAATTAAAAAAATTAAATATATTATTAATTTTAAATTTATTTATTTAATATTATTTATATTTTTATTAAATTAATAATATATTTAAATAAACTTTTTTAAATTTATTAATTATAATTTTATTTTTTTTTAATTATTAAAAATTAAGAAATTATATTTTAAATTAATATTTCTAAAACTTATATTTTATTATTTAGATATATATATTTTTATAATTAAATTATATTTATCTTTTTTTAAATTGTTTAATATAAAAAAAAATTTTTATTTTTATTACTTAAATATTTAATTATTTAAATTTTTTTATAAGATTAATAAAATATATAATTAAATATATTTTAATAAAATTAAAATATTTTATTCAAAAAGGATTTATTTAATTTTTTAAAAACATAATATAATAATAATAAAAATTTAAAATTATTATAAAAAAAAACTTATTATTATTAAAAATTTCTAAAAAAATTTTATTATTTTTTTTAATAATTTCTTTATTTAATATAAACTTTTTTATTTTTATTTTAATTTATTATAATTTTATTTAATTTTTTTAAAATTTTTATAATTAATATTATATATTTAAAAGTATTTATTTAATATATAAAAAATAATTAAAATATAAAATAAAATTTATAAAAATATTTATATAAATAATTATTTAAATAAATATAAATATCTTATAATTTAATAAATTTTTTAAAATATTTAATAAAATAGTAATAAAAATTTTAATAATAAAATTTATTTTTTTATCTTACCATTATAAAATTTATATATAATTTTTTTAAAATAATTAAAATTTAAAATATACTAATATAATAATTTAAATTTTATTAAAAAATTTTATTTTTTTATATTTGTTAAAAATTTTATTATTTATTTTATAAAATATTTTATTATTTTTAAATAAATATAATATAAAGAAAAATTAGATTTATATAAATTTGTTATAATAATATTAAAATTCTAAAAAGTTTTGATTAAATTAATTATTTTTTTTAATTATAATTTTGTTTTTATAAGTTTATTATTATTTTTTAATTATTTAATATAAAATGTATAATTTTTTTTAAAATATTTAAAAATTTAATTAAAATTTTAAAAAATTATTATAAATATTATATAAATAAAATAAATTTTAAAAAGTACTTTAAAAAAATTAATATATTTTATATAATTTATTATTTATTTATTTAATTGAAAATAACAAATTTGTTTATATTTATTTTTATAATTTATAAACAAATTTTAAAAGAATTTATTTAAAAAAATCAAAAATTATTTTATAAGATTTTGTATTTTAAAATTAAATAATTTTTTTTTTATAAATTGTAATAGGTTTTTTTTAAATAGAATAAATAATAAAATAAGTAATATTTATATATAATTAAAAAACTAATTTTTACATTTTAAATTAAAATTTTTAATTAAAAAATATATTAACCAAATTTTTTTATTATTAAAAAAATTAATATAAAAATATAATTAGAAAATAAATTTTGGACTCTTCCTAAGCGAAGCGAAGCGTAGCAGGGAAGAGGACTTTATAAAAAAAAATAAAAATAACAAATCTGAAGTATATTCTTATAAAATCCTTATAATTCTCTATATTTTTAAAGAAAATGGGTTTCATTGTTAGTACAACTTTTCAAAAAAAAATATATACTTTTTTATAAAAAATCTAGTTATTTTTAGTTAAAAATAGTTATTTAAAGTTATTTAAATAAATAATTAATTTAAATTTTTTAAAAATAATATTAAAATTTTATTTATTATAAAATTTATTTTTCTTATATTATTTTTTTAAAAAATTAATAATTTATATAAATTAAAAAATAAAACATACATATTATATAATTAATTTTTTAATATACATAATAGGTACTATACTAAATTTTTTTTTTTAAAAAAAAAATTAATAAATAATTAAATTGCAGTTTTATTTAAAAACTTTTTTGAAAAATAGAGAAAATAAAAAAAATTAAATTAATTTTTTTATTAATAATATAATAAATTATTTTATATCAATAAAATAAATATTAACAAAATTTTTTAATCATTTTATTATATTAATAAAAAATTGTTTAACATTTTTATTTAAAAATATTATATAAAAAAAGGTTAGATATAGGTATATTTATTTTTATATTAAAAAAATAATAATATATAATTTAAATTTTCTTAATTTTTTTTTAAATATTTTTTAGTTTAATATTATTTTAAACTTAATTAATTATAAATATTAAAAATTAAATATTAATAAAATTTTTATTTATTCTAATATTTTTAAGATTAATTTTTTAATTTTATTATTTAATTATTGTCAGATGTACAGAACAAAACAGTGTCACACATAGAGAACAGTCTGTAGTCTGCATACAGCAAAGCTTAACCTATGCCAAGCCCCCTATTCACTACCCAGCCAAATAAAAACTGTTATTCTATAAACAATATAATATATATTCTGCATATAATATATAATTTATAATATATATACTATTTTAATATATTATTAGCACTAAATCTTTAAAAAAAAATTATTTAAATACCTATAAATTATTTAAATAAAACAATTATAATTTATAAATTATAAATTATTATTTTAATTTTTATTTAATATATTATTTATATTATTAAAATAATAGAATAATCTAAATTAACTATTTATTTAAAAATATTTAAATTAGTAATTAATAAAATAAATTATATTACGTAAAAATAAAAAATAAAAAATTATTTTAAAATACATATTTAAAACAATTATCAACTTTTTAATAATTTAAATTATAAATAAAAAATTGTAAATTAAATTTTAATGCCCGACTGCATTTATGCAGGAGGGTTAAAGTTGAACCAGCGCGCGAGGGCGCGATCCATACCAGATCTGACAAAAAATGTGTTGTTTTTGGCTGACTTAGAGAAAAAAATTTTTGATTTTTGCCATATAAATTTATATGGGATTTTGCAAATCTTGGCGGGTCTTGGCACTATTTTCAAGTATTGGCAAAAAATTGCTAAGAAATTTTGAAAATTGACTCTGACAAAAGTCTTCACCGTTTTTGTTTTTTTGATTCTCCGTCTCTAGTATTTTAATATGACTTTCTTTAAGTAATTATCTAGCTTTTCACGAGCCGCCGTCTGTCTATTTTCATTTTTTCTATTTTTTTTATTTTTTTTAATTTTGTCACTTTTAGTGAAAATCAGGTCACGTGATTATTTTCGACGTCAAAACTATTTTTCTTTAATTTTTATTTAATTTTTATTTAATTTAATTTAGTTTTTGCATGCAAAATGGTCACGTGACACACATTTAAAATGACGTCACAAAATTTTAAAAATTAAAAAAAATTAAATAAAAATTAAATAAAAATAGTTTTGACGTCGAAAATTGTCACGTGATCACATACAAAAGTCACATCAAAATTATATTAATTATTATATTAATTATTATATTAGTTATTATATTACTTTTTATATTAATTATTATATTAGTTATTATATTAAGTATTTGATTAATTGTTATAATTATAATATTAGTTATTATATTAAATATTATATTAATTATTATTGATTTATAATCAAGATGCGGCAGTCGGGTTTGAGTGCTGCGCAGCAGCCTCCTAGTAATTATTTTATATTTTAAAAAATTTTTTATTAATATATAATTTTTACTTTACTTTTATTTATCAAAATATTATAAATTAATATAATAAAATTTAAAAATTTTTTTTTTTTTTTATAAAATTTATATTTTTTTATTTTAATATATAATAATATTATTTTAAATTATTATAATATAATATATATATATATATATATTATATAAAATTTATAATTTTTAAAAAAAATTAAAATATTATTTAAATAAATAATAATAAAAATATTTAACAAATTATAAAATAATATATTTAATAATAATTAAAAAATTATTAATATATTTATTAATTTAAATAATATTATTAAATATTTATAAAAATTATATTTTATTTTAAATATTATTTTTTATTTTTTTTTGTTATAATATATATTAAATTATAAATTTTTTTTAAATCTAATTTAATAAATATTTTAATATTTCACAATTAATTAAAAAATTTATTTATTAAAAATAATAAATTTTAATTTTTTATTATTATATTATTAAATATTTAATAGTTTATATAAAATTATAATGAATTATTTTTTTTTTTTATAAAAAAAATAAATATCTTTATTAATAAAAAAAATTTATAAATAAAACTTTTCATTTCTATTTTTTTTATATATAATTTTAATATTTTATTTTTAATTAAAAAAAACTTATAAATTAATTTAAAAAAAAATATAATATCTTACACTAATAAAATTTTATAATTTTAAAATTGGTATTTTAATAACTTATTTATTATTTCTTTTTCTTTTAAATCTACAAAATTAATATATTCTTTTAATATATATTATATTAATTCATTTTAAAAAACAATTTCTTTTAAAATTATTATTTTTATTAGTACAAAATCTTTTAATAAAAAATTAAATTATTTTATTTTAATTAATTTTATGGTGATAATATAAAGTTTTATAATTTATTATATTAAAAAATAACTTATATTCTAATTAATATTTAAATTATTTTTGTATAATTACACAAATCCCAATATAAAATTAAATAATTTAATTTTTATAATATTAAAAAAAATAAATTTTTTAAAATTATTTATTTTTATTTTTAAGTTTTTTATTTTATATATAATATTATAACTTAATAAAATATTATTTATTTTTTTAAATAAAATGATTTTATTTTTTTTTATTAAAAATATGTTATATTTTACTATAAATTATATTATTATAAAATTGTTAAATATATTATAATTTATTAATATTCTAATTTATATTATTTTGCTATTTTATAATAATATTATTTTTATTATTAAATAATTAAAATATTTTTTTAATAATTTTATTTTATATATTATAATTAATATAATATTATGTATAATACTCTTGAGGAAAAGGCTATTTCATAGCAACCATCAAACAACCGTTGGAAAACCAGTAAACTGTTTTTCGGTTTTTAATGATTGAGCCACATAAGTCAACTAATCTAACAACCTTTATTTAATAATTGAACAACCAGAATTTTGCTGTAGGACAACTGTTGAAAACTAGCAAGTTAATTACTACTATAGTTGCTGCTACAGTTGCTGTTATGGTTGTTACACAATTATTCTTTATTAATGGTTTTATTAATTTATGACAATTATAATATAAAATTCACAATATTTAATAAATTATTTAATAGATTAGTAGAATAATTAATAAAACAGCTAATAAAATAGCTAATAAAACAGCTAGTAAAACAACTAGTAGAATAGTTAATAAAATAGTTAGTGGAACAGCTAGTAGCACAACTAGTATGATAGCTATTATAGTAGTTAGTATGGTAGTTAATATAGTAGTTAATAAAATAGGTAGTAAAGCAACTAGTAAAGTATTTAGCAAGTTAATAGCTAGTATGGCAATTAGTATAATAACTAGCACAGTAGCTAACACAGCAATTAACACAACAACTAAAACAATAATTAGTAAAGCAACTAATAAAATAACTATTTAACAATTGGCAATTAAAAAAACAATTAGTTAAAAAAATAACTAATTATTGAGATAATAAAATAATAACAAATGAAAAAAGAAATTAAACATAAAATCAGAAATTATTTGAAATTAATTTCAAAAATAAATTTTAAAATTATTTTTTTTATATATATCACATAATTAATTTATATATAAAAATTAAATTAAATTGAAATTAAATAAAAAAATTTATTAAATTGATAAAAATAATCATGTGATCCTTATATTTTTTATTTATTTATTAATTTATTTATTTTTAATTAAAATAATTAAAATAATTATTTAATAATAATAATATAATTATTAATAAACAATTTGTAAATAATTGGAAAAATAATTGTTATAACTGTAATATAATTATAATAATAATTATAGTATAATTATTATAAAATTAATTTCAAATAATTAAAAAAATAATTTTTCAAATAAATTAAAAATAATTATTAAAATGATTTTAAAATAGTTGTTATATTATTGAATTATAATTTGACAATTATTAAAAAATTATTAATAAATCTACTAAATAATAATTATTATAACCATAAATTTATGGTAACTGAATCAGCAAGAAACCACCCAACCGTTATCTTTTAGTTGTCCAACCCCCAGCTTTGTCTCAAGAGTATAAATATTTTTTTTTTAAATAATAGAAATTTTATTATTTTTATTATTTTTTTAATTTTTTATATTATATATTATTATAATATTATCTTATTATATAATTAAATTTTTTATATTTAAAATAAAAATTATTTATTTTGTAATATTTATATTTGTTGAAAAATAATTTTTTTTATTAAAAAATATTTATTTTTATAAAATTTAATTAATTTAATATTAATATAACTTACTATAATATAATTTAAACTTATAAATTATAAAATAAATTATTTTGGGTTTAATAATTTTTAATATATAAATTTTATAATTTTTTGATGTAAATTATTAATTATATAAATTTTTGTAAATTTTTAAATTCCTCTAATATATTACTAATTATAATAAAAATAATTTTTTAAATTTTTTTTTTAAAATTTTTATAATAAAAAATATATAAAATATTTTTATATTATAATAATAATTTAATTTATAATATATTAAAATAAATTATATAATTAATAATTTTGCTTTTTTATTATATTTTTAAAATAATAAATCTAATTATTTTTTTTTTATTCAAAATTGTAATAATTTATTTAAATATTTTTTATATTATTAATTTTAAAAAAATTTTATTTATATTTATTAAAATTATTAAAAATTTAAATTATTTAGTTATAATATTTTATAATTAGTTAAAAATAAAATTAATTTTATATTTTTTATTATTTTTAAATATTTAATAATTAAAATTAAAAAATAATTTTATTTAATAAATAAAAGTTTATATTTTATTACAATTATTTATAAATTAGTTTAATTTATTAATTAATTTTATAAATTAAATAATTATAACTAAATTATTATTTTTAGATTATAAAGTAAGTTGTTATATTTTATTACTTTTTAAAAATCTAAAATTTATTAAATTTTATAAAATATTTTATATTAATTTATTTTTTTTAGTAAATGTTGCAAATACTTGCAAAATATTTATAATAATAAATTAAAAAATGGTTTTTTAATATATAAAATTATATATATAAAAATATATATATTATAATAATTAAAAATATAATCTTAATTATGATTATAAATTAAAAAATAAAAAATTATATATATAATTATTATTTATATTTTATATATTAAAAAATATATATATTATAATATTAAACCACAACTCTTTATTGCTTTTGGATTAAGGAAATTAAATTGATGTTGGTTTAAAAACTAAAATTGCCCAAATAGATTTTTGGATAAATCATTGTATATTTATATTATCTGGACCGGGTAGCTCTAGCCGTTGTGTTGACCTTGTTGTATTTTGCGCATTACCGTGTGGGTGCGCGGTCTGACATAACTAATTAATAGAAAATTTAACAAATTAGCAACTAATATGATAATTAATAAAAAATTTAATAAATTAGTAACTAGTATAATAACTAATAAAAAACTTAATAAGTTAATAATTAACACAACAATTAATAAAAAATTTAATAAATTAACAGTTAGTATAGTAGTTAGTAAAATAGTTAGGTAATAGAATGATGATAGATTAAAAAAGAAGTTGAAAGTAAAATAATAGTTGAAATTTTAAAAATAAATTTTAAAGTTACTTTTTATATGTTATATGATTAATTTACATGTAAAAATTAAATTAAATTGAAATTAAATTAAAAAAGAGAGTTATAACAGTGAAAATGGTTATATAACTATTATTTAATTTATTTAATTTATTTAATTTATTTAATTTATTTAATTTATTTAATTTATTTAATTTATTTAATTTATTTAACTTAATTAGTTAAGATTACAATAATATAATTATTGTAAAAACAATCTACAAATAATTTGCATATTATTAAAATGATTGTTGAAATTGTAATACAATTATAATAAAATTATTAGAAAACTGTTAGAAAACCATTAGAAAATCATTAAAAAACAATTATAAAAAGAGTTTTTTTATTATTTAAAAAACAATTTTAAGAATAATAAAAAAACTATAAAAAAATTAGCAAACCATTACCAAACTGTTCGTAAAATAGTGAAAAAATTGAAAACCTGTTTTGAATACAGTATAACAACCCGCAAACCGTTTTCACCCCGTTTGCCGCCGGTCTTGCAACTCCACCCTTTGTCTCAAGAGTTTATTAATTATAATAAAATTTTTTAATATTATAAATATAATTTAAATAATATATCTAATTTATATTAATATAATTATTTATAATTATAAAAGTAATATTTAAATTAACTATAATAATATTTAAATTATTTATAATAATATTTATATTAACTATTATAATAAATATATTAATAAATTATATTAAAATAATAATAAATAAGATAATAAAGAAGAGAATTATAAATAATAATAATAAAACAATTATAAAAAACAATAATAAAATAATTATAATTAAAATCTTAATTAACAAAATATAGAAAAAAATAATTTTCATATTTAAAAAATTAGAAAAAAAAAGTTATAAAAATTAAAATTATAATTATAATTTGTAAATTATAAGAAATTAGTTTTGGAAGTATTTTCAAAATTTTGATTTATAAATTTTTAAAAAATTTAAAAATAATAAAAAAAAATTTAATATTAAGTGTAAGAAATCGTATAGGTATTAGTCAAGGTATTAAGATAATATGCAAATATTGTAAAACAAGAATAAAATACTAATATAAATATAAATTAATATTTAAATTATTATTTAGTTTTTTAAATATATAATAATAAATATCATGATTTAAATAAATAATTGATAAAAAAAATATAATATTAAATTAAATAAAAAATAAATTTAAATTAAATATTTAAATATATAAAATATTAAATAAATTAAACAAAAATTATTTTTTAATAAATTAAAAATTTATATAAAATAAAAGTTTAAATAAATTATATTATTATATAAATTAAAATAATATAAATAATATTATTTTATGAATTTTAAAAATTAAATTTAGATATTTTTTTATTTTAAATTTATAATTTGTATTATATTATATAGTTTTTGTTTTAATTATAATATTATTTGGATATTTCTTATAATTATTTTCTAATATAAATTTTAAAATTTTTATATTACTAAGATATCTTAATATCTTATATATTATTTTAATATATATTATTATTAATTTTAAATTATATTTAATTAATTGTTTTATTATATAAATTAAGTTTGATTTTATATAAATTATTAAATATATGAATTATTTATTTAATTATTAATATTAGTAAATTTCATTATTTATTAATAATATATTATTTTTAATAATAAAATTTTTATAATATTTATATTAATTTATGTTATAATAAATAAAAATGGATTTAATAAATATTTATTAAAAAATAATAATTATTTTTTTTTTAAACTCTTCCTAAGCAAAGCGAAGCGTAGTAAAAAAAAGAACTTTATTATAAAAAAAAATAAAAATAATAAATCTAAAGTATATTCTATAAAATCCTTATAATTCTTTATATTTCTAAAAAAAATAAATTTCATTATTAATATAATTCTTTAAAAAAAAATATATATATTTTTTTATAAAAAATCTAATTATTTTTAATTAAAAATAATTACTTAAAATTATTTTTAATTATAAATAATTACTTAAAATTATTTAAACAAATAATTAACTTAAATTTCTTAAAAATAATATTAAGATTTTATTTATTACAAAATCTATTTTTATTATATTACTTTTCTTAAAAAATTAATAATTTATATAATTTAAAAAATAAAATATACATATATATTATATAACTAATTTTTTAATATATATAATAAATATTATACTAATTTTTTCTTTTTTAAAAAATCTAATAAATAATTAAATTATAACCTTACTTAAAGGCCTTTTTAAAAGGTAGGGAAGATAAAGGGGATTGAATTAATTTCTTTATTAATAATATAATAAATTATTTTATATTAATAAAATAAATATTAAAAAAAATTTTTAATTATTTTATTATATTAATAAAAATTTTTTAATTATTTTATTATATTAATAAAAAATTATTTAAAATTTCTATTTAAAAAATTTGTTATTATAAAAGATTTTTTTAATAAAAATTTAAAAATGCCCGACTGCATTTATGCAGGAGGGTTAAAGTTGAACCAGCGCGAGGCGCGATCCTACCTAGACCTGCCAAAAAATGTGTTGTTTTTGGCCGACTTAGAGAAAAAAAATTCGAAATTTTCTTATATAAATCTGTATGGGATTTTGCAAATCTTGGCGGTCTTGGCACTGATTTTCAAGTTTCGCTTAAAAAATTTTGAAAATTACCTCTGACAAAAGTCTTCACTGTTTTTGTATTTTTAAGTCTATAACTCTAGTATTTTAATATAATTTTTTTTAACTTTTTATTTAACTTTATATAAGCGAACAACTCTCTAACTACTATTTTTATATTTTTTTTATTTTTTTTAATTAAATCACTTTCAGCAAAATCAAGGTCACATAACTATTTTCGATGTTAAAACTATATTTTTTATTTTTTTTAATTATTTTTATTTTAATTTTATTTAATTTTAACATACAAAATAATCACATAACACATCTTCAAAATAACATCACAAAATTTTCGATATTAAATTAAATTAAATTAAAATTAAATAAAAAATAGTTTTGATGTTGAAAATGGTCACATAATCACATACAAAAGTTATATTAAAATTATATTACTATATTAATTATTATATTAATTATTATATCAATTATTATATTAATTATTGTTTTATATTAGTTATTATATTAATTATTATATTAATTATTATATTATAATAAATATTGGATTAATTATTATATTATAATAAATATTGGATTAATTATTATATTATTATATAAATTATTATATTATAATTAAAATCTTTTGCATAAGTTGTAATTCTTATTTTATTTTAAATATATACAATATTTTTCATTTAGAATCAAGATGCTGCAGTCGGGTTTGAGTGCTGCGCAGCAGCCTCCTAGTATTATATAAAAAAAAGTTAAGTATAAATATATTTATTTTTATATTAAAAAAATAATAATATATAATCTAAATTTTTTTAATTTTTTCTTAAATATTTTTTAATTTAATATTATTTTAAACTTAATTAATTATAAATATTAAAAATTAAATCTTAATAAAAATTTTATTTATTTTAACATTTTTAATATTAATCTTCTAATTTTATTATTCAATTATATATTTTTTAATTTATAAATTTAAAATTTTTAAAAAATAATTTTTTTTATTATAAATATAATTATAAAAATTAATTTCTTTAATATAAATTTTTTTATTAAAAAATAATATAATAAATTAAAAAAATTCTTCAATAAAAATATTTTTTTTTATATATAAAAAATATTATAATTTAAAATAAAATTTTTTAAAATAATTTAATAATTTTTTATAAAAATAATATATTACTTTATCATCTTTTGTTTTAAAATTAATATTAAAAAATATAGTTTTTTAATTAAAAAATTTATATATATAAATTATTTTTAATAAAAATTAAACTTTTTTTTAATAATTTTATTAATAATTTTAAAATTAGAAATTATAATAATAACCTAAATATTATTTATATATCTATTATATAAAACTAATTTATTATTTAATTTAAATTTTTTAATTTAAAATATATAAATATTAATTAAATTAAAAATTATAATTATTTCTATAATTAACTTAAAAATTTATTTAAAAAACATAATTTTATTATTAAAATCTTTAAATTTAAAAATTATATAATTATTAACTATTTTATATAAATTTGATGTAAGATAGGTTTTAGTAAATATAATACTTATAAATACAAATATATATTTAATAATACTTTCTATTATTATCTTAAATAATAATATAGTTAAAATATTTGAATAATAAATAATTATATTCATAGTAACAAATCATATTTTTAATTAATTATTAATTAAGAATTTAAATAATTTATTAATTTTTTTAATTATTTATTTATTATTAATATATAAAAATAATAGGTTATAACTAATTTAAGTAATTAAGATAATATAATAATAGTAAATTTAAAAATTATATTATAATAAAAAATAATAAAACAGATTTTCTATAAAGATTTATATATTTGTAATAATTTTTTAAATTTAAAATATAAATATTTATTTTTATATTAAATAAAAAAAATTTTCTAAATATAATTAATAAAATAAGTAAAAAATTTTTTATAAAAAAAATCATCAATTATCTTATTAATATATTTTATATAAAAATTTCAGATATTAATAATATTATTTTTATTTATAAAAATAATATCTAAATTATTTTTAAAAAAATTTAAATAATTATTATTATACTATTTTTAAATAATAATAAATATATTAAAATTTTTATTTATTACAAATACCAACAATTTTCTTTTTATAAAAACATTTTTAATAAATAATCAAATAACTTTATTATATAATATTAATAATTCAAATTAAAATAGTTTAATTTTTTTTAAAAAAAAAATCTTTTTTACTATAATTTTACTTTAATATAATCTAAAATTTTAAAAATTATATTATATATTTTTATATAATAATTTAAATTAAATAATTTTTTTATTATATTTTAAAAATAATATTTTTATTTAATTAATTTAATAAAATTAAAATTAAATAAAATTAATTTTTGTTTTTTGGCTTTATATTAGAAAATAACTTTTTTTATTAAATTTGTTTTTTTTTTTTATACCTTTACTTTTTTTTTTCTTAAAAAAAAATTTAATAATAACTTTATTTTTTACTATTTTTTTAATTTTTTTAAAATTCTTTTTTTTTAATTTTATTATTAAATATATATATATTAAAATTTGTAAAATTAAATATATTAAATTTTAGATTTTTATAAAAAATTTACATTATAATTAAAATTTTAATAAATAATAAATTAAAATTTATTTTTATAATTTAAATTTTTTAAAAATTTTTTTATTTTTTATATTTTTTTATTTACAATAATATAAATAATATAAATAATAATAATAAAAATATTATTTTTATATATATAAATTTTTTTATTATATAATATATTAATAAATTTTTTATATTTAATTTTAATATTAATTTTAATTTTTAAAAAATTAAAATAATTAATATATTTAATCTTATATAATTTTTTAAAAATATTAAATTAAAATTTATAATTTAATTTAATATAAAAAATTAATTTAAAATAATATAATTATTTATTAAAATAAAAAATTTTAAAAATTCTAATAAAATAATCTTTTTTGAACTCTTCCTAAGCAAAGCAAAGCGTAGCGAGGAAAAGGACTTTATAAAAAAAAATAAAAATAATAAATCTAAAATATATTTTATAAAATTTTTACAATTCTTTATATTTCTAAAAAAAATAAATTTTATTATTAATACAACTCTTTAAAGAGAAATATATATTTTTTTATAAAAAATTTGATTATTTTTGGTTAAGAGTAATTATTTAAAATTATCTAAGCAAATAATTAACTTAAATTTCTTAAAATAATATTAAAATTTTATTTATTATAAAATCTATTTTTATTATATTACTTTTTTTAAAAAATTAATATTTATATAAATTAAAAAATAAAAAATATATATATATTATATAATTAATTTTAATATATATAATAAATATTATATTAATTTTTTTTTTTAAAAAAATCTAATAAATAATTAAATTATAATCTTATTTAAAAATTTTTTTTAAAAAATAAAAAAAACAAAAAAAATTAAATTAATTTTTTTATTAATATAATAAATTATTTTATATTAATAAAATAAATATTAAAAAAATTTTTTAGTTATTTTATTATATTAATAAAGAATTATTTAAAATTTTTTTAGTAAAAGTTTAAAAATATTATATAAAAAAAAATTAAATATAAATGTATTTATTTTTATATTAAAGAAATAATAATATATAGT
Organism: Orbilia blumenaviensis; assembly: GCA_036872755.1. Classification (NCBI taxonomy): domain Eukaryota; kingdom Fungi; phylum Ascomycota; class Orbiliomycetes; order Orbiliales; family Orbiliaceae; genus Orbilia; species Orbilia blumenaviensis. Next base: position 1,338,487 of record JAVHNS010000014.1, read on the forward strand.
TTAAATTTCTTTAATTTTTTTTTTTAAATATTTTCTAGTTTAATATCATTCTAAATTTAATTAATTATAGATATTAAAAATTAGGTGTTAATAAAATCTTCATTCATTTTAATATTTTTAATATTAATCTTTCAATTTTATTATTTAGTTATGTATTTTTTAATTTATAAATTTAAAACTTTTAAAAAATAATTTTTTTTATTATAAATATAATTATAAAAATTTATTTTTTGAATATAAATTTTTTTATCAAAAAATAATATAATAAGTTAAAAAAGTTTTTTAATAAAAACACCTTTTTTCATATATGCCCGACTGCAGTATTGCAGGAGGATTAGAGTTGAATCAGCGCGAGGCACGATCCATACCAAACCTACCAAAAAATATATTATTTTTAGCAAACTTAAAGAAAAATTTTTTGGATTTTTGTTATATAAATTTATATAAAATTTTTATAATCTTGGTAATCTTAACACTAATTTTCAAGTTTTGGTAAAAAGTTGTTAAGAATTTTTGAAAATTGACTTTGACAAAAGTCTTTATTATTTTTATTTTTTTAAGTTTAAATTTTTAAAATTTTAATATAGTTTTTTTTAATTTTTTATCTAGATTTAATTAAGTATATAAATTTATAAATATATTTTTTTTTTATTTTTTTTATTTTTTTTTATTAAATCACTTTTAATCAAAATTATAAATATAAATTAATTTTTTTATTTAAATATATATATATATATTGATTTTTTGTTATTAAAATAATTATGTGATATATACAAAAATTTGATTTTAAAATTTAAAGTTTTTTTTAAATTATTTTAATTGTTTTTATTAAATTTTTAGTTTTTGTATATAAAATTGTTATATAATATATATAAAGTTTAATTTTAAAATTTAAAAATTAATTTTTAATTTAATTTAATTTTTTGATTATTTTAATTTAATTTTTAGTTTTTGAATGTAAAATAGTTATGTGATAGATATAAAAATTATATATATATATATTTTTATATTTATTGTTATTTTTATTGTTATTTTTGTTTTTATTTTTATTTTTATTCTTATTTTTATTTTTATTTTTAATTTTATTTTTATTTTTATTTTTATTTTTATTTTAATTTTAATTTTAATTTTAATTTTAATTTTAATTTTAATTTTAATTTTAATTTTAATTTTAATTTTAATTTTAATTTTAATTTTAATTTTAATTTTAATTTTAATTTTAATTTTAATTTTAATTTCAATTTTAATTTTAATTTTAATTTTAATTTTAATTTTAATTTTAATTTTAATTTTAATTTTAATTTTAATTTTAATTTTAATTTTATTTTTATTTTTAATTCTATTTTTATTTTTATTATTATATTTATTTTTAATTATTTAATTTAAATTTAAATTTTTAATTATATATATTTTTATATATAAAATTAATTAGAATATTTTTTATAATTCTTTTAATTATTAATTTAATTATTAATTTAATTATTAGTAATTATTATATAATGTTTATTATTATATTAATAATTATTATATAATCTTTATCATTATATTAATAATTATATTTATTATATATTAATTTTAATATTAATTCTTAATTTTAATATTAATTAAGTATTATATTAATTATTATATTAATTATATTTATTACTTTTAATATTACTTAATTATTATATTAATTATTATTTAATTAATATTATAAACAAATATATAATACTATCTTAATTATAATATATATCAATAATTTAATAAATTATTGTATATTATAATAAAAATTAGTATCTTAGTTAATATATATTATATTAATTAATATAATAATTATATGTACTTTTTTAAAATTTCTAATTATAATTGTTTTTTAATCAATAATATTTTGATATTTATAAATATTTATTATAAAAATATTTTTATGATAATTTTAAATGAATTTATAAATAATTATTTAATATTATAATTCAAAATAAAATAATAATTATTAATTCAAAATAAAATAATAATTATTAATAAAATTATTAAATAATATTTAATATTATTTGCAAATCTATCGAATTAATCAAAATTTATTCAATTATTATTTTTTAAATATTTTTATTTTAAAATTATAAATTAATATTATTGTATAATAATAACATAAATGAATTTAATACAAATTAATTTTTATTTTATCATAAAAATATATTATAGAAAGTACTAGATATGATTAAGATGTGGCAGTCGGGTTTGAGTGCTGCGCAGCAGCCTCCTAGTAATATTTCTAAAAAATTATATAATATTAGATATATTAATTATTTTAATTTTTTAAAAATTAAAATTAATATTAAAGTTAAATATAAAAAATTTATTAATATATTATATAATAAAAAAATTTATATATATAAAAATAATGTTTTTATTATTATTACTTACATTATTTATATTATTATAAATAAAAAAATATAAAAAATAAAAAAAATTTTAAAAAAACTTAAATTTTAAAAACAAAATATTATAAAAATAAACTTTAATTTATTATTTATTAAAATTTTAATTATAATATAAGTTTTTTATAAAAATTTTAAAAAAATTAAAAAAATAATAAAAAATAGAGCCATTATTAAGTCTTTTTTTAAGAAAAAAAAAAGTAAGGATATAGAGAAGAAAAAATAGATTTAATAGAAAAAATCATTTTTTAATATAAAACTAAAAGGTAAAAGTTAATTTTATTTAATTTTAATTTGATTTAATTAATTAAATTATTTTATAATAATTATATATTAATTATTAATTATTTTTTTAATATTAAAAAAAAAATATATATTATATATATATTAAAAAATTTAAAAATTAAATTATTATTAAATTTAAATTTTATATATTTTTTAAAATATAATGAATTTTTGGTTAGTAAAATATAAAATAATTTTACTAAATTAATTAAATACAAATATTATTTTTAAAATATAATAAAAAAATTATTTAATTTAAATTATTATATAAAAATATATAATATAATTTTTAAAATTTTAAATTATATTAAAATAAAATTATAATAAAAAAATTTTTCCTTTTTAAAAAAGATTAAATTATTTTAATTTAAATTATTAACATTATATAATAAAATTATTTAATTATTTATTAAAAATATTTTTATAAAAAAAAAATAATTAATACTTATAACAAATAAAAATTTTAATATATCTATTATTATTTAAAAATAATATAATAATAATTATTTAAATTTTTTTAAAAATAATTTAGATATTATTTTTATAAATAAAAATAATATTATTAATATTTAGAATTTTTATATAAAATATATTAATAAAATAATTAATAATTTCTTTTATAGAAAGTTTTTTGTTTATTTTATTAATTATATTTAAAAAAAAAAATTTATTTAATATAAAAATAAATATTTATATTTTAAATTTAAAAAATTATTAAAAATATATAAATTTTTATAAAAAATTCATTTTATTATTTCTTAGTATAATACAATTTTTAAGTTTATTATTATTATATTATTTTAATTATTTAAATTAATTATAATTAATTTATTATTTCTATATATTAATAATAAATAAATAATTAAAAAAATTAATAAATTATCTAAATTTTTAATTAATAATTAATTAAAAATATAATTTATTATTATTAATATAATTACTTATTATTTAAATATTTTAATTATATTATTACTCAAAATAATAACAAAAAATATTATTAAATATATACTTATATTTATAAATATTATATTTAATAAAATTTATCTTATATTAAATTTATATAAAATAATTAATAATTATATAATCTTTAAATTTAAAAATTTTAATAATAAAATTATATTTTTTAAATAAATTTCTAAATTAATCATAAAAATGGCTGTAGTCCTTAATTTAACTAATATTTATATATTCCAAATTAAAAAATTTAAATTAAATAATAAATTAATTTTATATAATAAATATATAAATAATATTTAAATTATTATTATAATTTTTAACTTCAAAATTATTAATAAAATTATTAAAAAAAAATTCAATTTTTATCAAAAATAACTTATACATATAATTTTTTTAATTAAAGAATTATATTTTTTAATATTTAAAATAAAAAATAATAAAGTAATATATTGTTTTTATAAAAAATTATTAAATTACTTTAAAAAACTTTATTTTAAATTATAATATTTTTTACTAGGAGGCTGCTGCGCAGCACTCAAACCCGACTGCCACATCTTAATCATATCTAGTACTTTCTATAATATATTTTTATGATAAAATAAAAATTAATTTGTATTAAATTCATTTATGTTATTATTATACAATAATATTAATTTATAATTTTAAAATAAAAATATTTAAAAAATAATAATTGAATAAATTTTGATTAATTCGATAGATTTGCAAATAATATTAAATATTATTTAATAATTTTATTAATAATTATTATTTTATTTTGAATTAATAATTATTATTTTATTTTGAATTATAATATTAAATAATTATTTATAAATTCATTTAAAATTATCATAAAAATATTTTTATAATAAATATTTATAAATATCAAAATATTATTGATTAAAAAACAATTATAATTAGAAATTTTAAAAAAGTACATATAATTATTATATTAATTAATATAATATATATTAACTAAGATACTAATTTTTATTATAATATACAATAATTTATTAAATTATTGATATATATTATAATTAAGATAGTATTATATATTTGTTTATAATATTAATTAAATAATAATTAATATAATAATTAAGTAATATTAAAAGTAATAAATATAATTAATATAATAATTAATATAATACTTAATTAATATTAAAATTAAGAATTAATATTAAAATTAATATATAATAAATATAATTATTAATATAATGATAAAGATTATATAATAATTATTAATATAATAATAAACATTATATAATAATTACTAATAATTAAATTAATAATTAAATTAATAATTAAAAGAATTATAAAAAATATTCTAATTAATTTTATATATAAAAATATATATAATTAAAAATTTAAATTTAAATTAAATAATTAAAAATAAATATAATAATAAAAATAAAAATAGAATTAAAAATAAAATTAAAATAAAAATAGAATTAAAAATAAAATTAAAATTAAAATTAAAATTAAAATTAAAATTAAAATTAAAATTAAAATTAAAATTAAAATTAAAATTAAAATTAAAATTAAAATTAAAATTAAAATTAAAATTAAAATTAAAATTAAAATTAAAATTAAAATTAAAATTAAAATTAAAATTAAAATTAAAATTAAAATTAAAATTAAAATTAAAATTAAAATTAAAATTAAAATTAAAATTAAAATTAAAATTAAAATTAAAATTAAAATTAAAATTAAAATTAAAATTAAAATTAAAATTAAAATTAAAATTAAAATTAAAATTAAAATTAAAATTAAAATTAAAATTAAAATTAAAATTAAAATTAAAATTAAAATTAAAATTAAAATTAAAATTAAAATTAAAATTAAAATTAAAATTAAAATTAAAATAAAAATAAAAATAAAAATAAAAATAAAAATAAAAACAAAAATAACAATAAAAATAATAATAAATATAAAAATATATATATATATAATTTTTATATTTATTACATAACTATTTTATATTTAAAAACTAAAAATTAAATTAAAATAATTAAAAAATTAAATTAAATTAAAAATTAATTTTTAAATTTTAAAATTAGATTTTTATATATATTATATAATTATTTTAATAATAAAAAATCAATATATATATATATATATATATAAATTTAAATAAAAAAATTAATTTATATTTATAATTTTAGCTAAAAATAACTTAATAAAAAAAAATAAAAAAAATAAAAAAAATATATTTATAAATTTATATATTTAATTAAATTTAAATAAAAAATTAAAGAAAATTATATTAAAATTTTAAAAATTTAAATTTAAAAAAATAAAAATAATAAAGATTTTTATTAAAATTAATTTTTAAAAGTTTTTAATAATTTTTTACTAAAATTTGAAAATCAATATTAAAACTATTAAGATTGCAAAAATCCCATATAAATTTGTATAGTAAAAATTTGAAAAATTTTTTTCTAAATTCGCCAAAAACAACACATTTTTTAATAGGTTTGGTATGGATTGCGCCTTACGCTGATTCAACTCTAACCCTCCTGCAATACTGCAGTCGGGCAAATTCAGATTTTTTAAAAAAAAAATTAAAATTTATAATTTAATTTAATATAAAAAATTAATTTAAAATAATATAACTATTTATTAAAATAAGATTTATTTTTTTTTTATAATAAATAAAAAAAATAAAATTATTAAAGAAATTTTATTTTTTAATTTTAATTTTAAAAATTTCAATAAAATAACTTTTCTAAAAATAAATTAAAAAAAAGATAAATTAATAAAAATAACAATAATATTATTAAATTTTTTATTTTTTTAAAATTATTTAATTATTTAAAAAACAAATTAATAAATAATTTTAAATTAAAAAAAATATATATATTTTATAAAATATAATATTCAAGAATTTTAATTATTTTAATAAAATTACATATACGTTAAATACAATTAATTAAATTAATAAAAATAAATTTAATTTTAACCTTATATAACTCAAAAACTATACTAATATAATTTTTAAATATTTTAATTATATAAATAAAAAAATATATTATTTTATATTTTTAATATTAATAATAAATATAATTATTAAAATAAATAAAAAAAATAATAATAATAATTTTAAACTATTTAAAATAAAATAATAAATAAAACTTTAATTAAAAAAATAAAAAAATAATGAATTAAAAATTATATATTATTAAATTTTTATAATTTTATAATATTTTAATTATAAAAAAATTTTATTATTAATATAATTTTTAAAAAAAAATATATATACTTATATATAAAAAAAATTAATATAAAATTAAATTAATTTAAATTTTTTAAAATAATTATAAAAAAAAATAATTATTATTTAATATATTAAAATAAAAATATAATTATATAATAATTATTTTTATTATTTTATTTTTATATAATTTATTATATATTAATATTTTTAATAAAAAAAATTATAAAATATATATTTTTTTATATATATAAAAATTAATATACTATATAATTAAAATTTTAATAATATAATAAATACTACACTAAAAATAAATAATTATTTAAATTATAAAAAATTTAATAATAATTAAATTGCAATTTTTTTAAATGAGTTTTTTTAAAAGAAAGAAAAAATAAAAAAATTTAAATTAATTGATATTTATTTTATTTAAATTAATAAATAATATTTTTATTTTATTATAATTAATTTTATATAAATAATTATTAAAAAAAATTTTTAATTTTTTTATTATTTTATTAAAAAAAAATTATTTAAAACTTTTATTTAACATATTTTCTATTATAAAAAATTTTTTAAATAAAAATTTTAATATATAAAAAAATTATTAAAAATCAATATATCATATTTTTTTTTAAAAAAAATAAAAATATATTATTCAAATTTTTTATACCTCTATATTTTCTTTAAATTAATATTATTTTAAATTTAATTAATTATAAATTTTAAAAAAAAAATATTAATATTTTTATCAGAATTGATGAGGTCAAGTGTAGTGTATTAGACAAAATCTATTGAGTTCAGTAGTATCTTCAGTCAAAATTTATATATATGAGTGGGCCATATATAGAATGGTTTGTAAGCTAATTATATAAAGAATAGTTCAAATATATAAGGAGTTAGAGTTATTTTAATTAGTAAATTATATAAAGAATCAAAAAAGTCATATATAAAGTAACTTATTTAATTATTTTGAATATAATATTTTAATATTTCCACTAAATTTTATAATTATTATTATGACTTTTTTTTAAGATTTTTTTTTTATTTATATAATTATAATTATATTTACTTATTATATTAATAAAATTAATATAATATAAATAGTAGATTTAATAAATGCATTGCAATTTATATTTTAAATAATATTTTAAATTGTAGAATATATAAAAAGAATACATAAAAATATGTAATTTAATATAAGATAATTATAAATAATTAAGATTTATATTAAATCATTTTAAATATATAAACTAAAATTAAAATATGAAAAAAAAAAAAAATTAAATATATAAAATAATAGAATTATTTATATATAATATAATTAAATCATTATAAATAATTATATTATTAAATAAGAATATCATATTTTATTAAAAATTTTAATTAAATTATAAAATTATTTTTATAAGTAAAAACTATTTAATTTAAAAAAAAAAATATATAAATTATAATAAATATAAATTTATTATAATTAAATATTTTTAATATTTAATTTTTATTAAGAACTTAATTAGCATCAACAAAAAAAAGTATTGGCTTCCCAGGCTTCTGAAACTAATAAGCTGGGAAGCCTTTTAACTTAGAATATTACTTAAAAGTCAGAATTTTCATCTGTTTTTTAGAAATTATAAAATGATTACTATTTATTAAATAATATTCTTTAAATTTTTATAAATATTAAAAAATTTAAATTATTTTAATTATTATATAAATATTAAAATTTAAGATATTAATAAAATTTATATTTTTAAAAATTTAATATAAAATAATTTTTTTTATAATAATTTATAAATAATTATTATTAATAATTAAATATAATATAAATAAATTTATTTTTATAATTTAAAATTATTATTATTATTATTAATATAATTTTAATATAAATATATATTTATAATAAAAAAAAATAAAATAATAGTTATTTATTAGATATTAATAAAAAAATTATTAAAATTTATTTTTTTTTTTATTGTTAATAATATCAAATTTAAATTTTAAACTTTTTTTTTTAATTAAATTATTTTTTCAAAAATAATTTATATTAAATATTAAATAATTTATAAAATCTTTTTTTATATAAATTAATAAATTTATAAAAATTTAAAATATTTTTTATAAATTATTAATATTTATTAATTTACAAAATATATTAATTATAAAATAATAAATATTATATTTTTATTAATTATTATTATTATAATTATATTTATATTTTAAATTTTAATTTTTTATTATTTTAATATAATAAATATTATTATTATAATTTAAATTATTAATTTTATATTTATCATATTTATTAATTTTAAATTAAAAATCTTTTAATTTATGAAAATTTTTTAATATTATTTAATTAATATTATAAAAATAATAAAATATATAAATTATATATTTATATTTTATTATTATTAATTATTAAATATTTTTTATTTAAAATTATAAAAAAATAAATTTATTTTTATTATAAGATTTTTATAAATAAGATATTAATTTTTAATTAATAAATTTTATATTTAAATTTTATAATATTTAATAATATTTTCTAAATAATAAACATTTTTTATAATTTTTTTAATAATATTAATAAAATAATTTTAATTAAAATTAAATAATTTTATAAGATATTCTATATATTAATAATTTAATTATTTATTAAAATTTATTAAAAAATTTTAAATATATTTTTAAATATTTTTACTAAAAAAAAATAATATATCTTAAAATTATCAAAAAAAATATTAATTTTAATATTTTTTATAAATATTAATTTTATTTAAAAAAGAATATAATTTTTTATAAATATATTAAAAAGTTTTAATATTACTATTATAATTTATTATTTTCTTATTATTTACTAAATATATTCTTAATATATTATTAATTAATTTTATTATTATATATATTATTAAAAAAAATATTTTTAAATTTTTAAATTTTTAATATATTATAAAATATAATATTATTAATTTTTAATTATTATTTATTATTTTAAATTAATAAATAAAAATTATTAAATATTTTTAATTAAATATATAATATTTAATAATAAATAATATTATAATTATAAATAATATTTTAATTATAAATTCATTATTATTCTTTATTATTTTTTTTAAAATAAAAATTATTATAATAAATAATTTAATTAAATTTATTTATATACTAAACAATAATAATTTATTAAAATTTATTAAAAAAATATTATAAAATTATAATAAAATAAATTTCAAAATTAAATTTATTTTTTTATATATTTATTTATTTAGTTTTATAAAAATATTAATAAATTATATAATAGATGGTAAAAAATCAATAAAAAATAATATTAGTAAAAAAATTATAAAATAATTAATTTTTTTAATTAATTTTTCTATTTTTTTTGTTAAATTTAATATTTTATAATTTAATTTTATAAATAAATTCTTTAATATTATTATATTAAATAATATAAAATTTAATAAATTATTATTATTTATTATTATTTTTTATAATAATATATTTATAATAAAATTTACTAAATTATCATTATTTATTATCATTTTTTATAATAATATAATTAAAATTTTTATATTTTATTAATTATTAATATATTTATAATATAAATATTATCAAATAATAAAAATTTTATTATAAATAAAAAAAATTTTTTATTTATATTATTATTTTTTTTATTATTTTATTTTTTATATTTACAATAGTAAATTTTATAGATTTTATAAATTTAATAAATTTTTTTACTTTAATTATAATAATAATAATAAAAATATATCAAATAAATAATATTTATTAAATAATGTAAATTAATAAAAAAAAAAAAAAAAAAAAAAAATAAAGAAAAAAAAGGGGAAAATTATTTTAAAATATAAATTTTAAAAAAAAAATAAAATTATGTTTTAATATTTTAAATTTACTTCAATTGAAATAAAATTAAATAATAAATAATTAATAATTATTACTTATTATAATTTATAATTTTATTATAAATAATATTATAAATTTTTAAATTTATATAATTATTAATCTAAAAATTTGTTAATATAAAATTTAAAATTAATTATATTATATAAATAATATTAATAATTAAAATAATTTTATAATAATTATAATTTAATAATTAATAAGTAATTAATATTAAACCATAAATATTATATACTTAACCATTATAATTAATTTGAAATTCTGTAATTATTGTGATTTTAAATATTTTTGTTATATAAAAATTTTAAATTTTTAATAATAATTTGATAAAAAACAGTTAATATTTTTAAAAAATTTTATATATTTTTTTTTTATTATAAAAAACAAAATTTTAATAAAATAAATTTTTTTTTAAAAAAAAAAAATTAATTAAATATATTAAATATTTAATATTTATTAAAAAATTATTAAAATTTAAAATTTTAATTTTTAATTAATTATATAATTAATAATTTAAAAATTAAAATTCCTTATATATAATTTTTAAAAATAACAATTATTATTTAATATTTAATATAAAATTTTAAAATATTATTTAATATTATTAATTATATATATATTTAAATATTAATTAATTAAAATAAAAAAAAAAAAAAATATTAAAAATTTTTTAAATAAATTATTTATTACCTTTAATAATAAATTAAAAATTTTTAAAAATATAATATTTAATATTTAATAAAATTTTTTAAATAATATTTAAATTAATAATTAAAAAATTCAAAAATTGTTTATTTAATTTAATATTTTAAATATTAATTTATTAATTTTTTTTTAAGATAAAAATAATTGAATTTTATTATTTTTAATATTAAAATTTGGATTTTTAATGTTATTATTTAAATTTTTAATTTTAGATTTTAAACTTTGATTATTATTTATAATCTATTTTTTATTATTTAATAAAATATTTTTTGTTTTATTTGTAGTTATTTGTAAAAATAATAATTAAATTAAAATTTTATAAATATTAAAAATAAATTTACGCAAAAAATTTAAAAAAATTTTTAATAAATATTAAATATCTAAAGTAAATTATTAAATAACTATTAAAAAATTAAGATTTTATAATTAAAAAAAGATTTTTCTTTAATATATAGCAAAAATTTGAGAATAAAAATTTATTTAATTGGAAATTTTATATTTTTTTTTTATTTAATATTAATATATTAGTTTTAAAATATTTATTAATCAATTTATTAACGTTTTTTATAAATATATAAAATTTTTATAATGATTTAATTAATATATTTTAATTGTATTAAAAAAATTAAATTAATTTAATTTTTTATTAAATTAAATATTAATTTTTATATATTTATAAATAATATAATTATAAATAAATATTTTTAAATTATAATTATAAATATGTAATTAATATTTAATATTTTTTAATTTTTTTTTATATTTTTTTTTTAATTTTTTTTTTAATTTAAAATTATAATAAATATGAAATATATTATTATATAAATAAAATTATTTTTAAAAATATTTAAAATATTTTATTGTTGTTTTAATATGATTATAATATTATATAAATAAATAAAATTCAAAATAATTTTAAATATATTAAAAAAATTATTAAATATTAAATATTAATTAATTATTAAATATTAGAAAATAATTATAAATATATATAAAAAAATTTATTTAATTATTTTTAATTTTTTTCTTTATTATTATATAATTTAATTAAAAAATTTTTAAAATTTAAAAAAATTAAAATATAATAAAAATTTAATTTAAATTTTATTAAATTTATTAATATATTTATAAATTTTTATAAACATTATTAATTATATTAAAATATTTTTAAAAATTTTAAGATAAATTTTTCGTAATAAATTAAATTTAAATATTTATAATAATTAAATAAAAAATAATTAATAAAAAATTATATTTATATTATAAAAATATTATATTTTTATTTTATTAATATATTTTTTTTTATTTATTTTATTAATTATAATTTAAAGTTTGTTTTTAATATTTTTATATTATTTATAATTATATTTAAAATCTTAAAAATTATATATTTTTAGATTTTAAATATTTATTTTATAAATTAAATAAAAATTTATTTTGATATTAAATAATTTAATATATTTTATATGATTTACAATTTAATTAATTAATTTAAAATAACAATTTTATATTTTTTTATTTTTAAAAAAAAATTTAAAAATATGTTTTAAAAAATTTTAAATATTATTTAATAAACATTAAAAATTATTTAATAGTTTCAAAAATTTAAAAATAAAATTTTAAATAATTTAATTAATTAATAATTTCTAATTTTTAAATAAAAAAACCTTTTTTAAAAAAATCAATAATAATATGAAAAAAATCCATAAATAGTATAATAATTAAAAATAAATAATTAATAATAAATTAATAATAATTATATATATTAACTAAGTTTTTTTATTTTTAAAAAAATTTATTAAATATATAATATTAAATATAAAAATATATAAAATAAATATTACACCAATTAAAAAAATTTTTTATTAGATAATTAATAATAAATTATAAATATATTTATAATATATTTAATTTATATATTTTATTATTAATTTTTTAATTTAATTTTATTATACATATATTTATTTTTATTATTATATTTTTTATAAAATATAATTATTAAATATTTAATATATATTAATTAATAAAAAAAATAATAAATATAATTAATTAAATTTTTTTAAAAATACAAAATTACTAATAATCTAAAAACTTCAAAATCATAAATAAATTTTTAGAAATTTAATTATAAATTATTATTTATAATATTTAATAATTTTTAAAAAATATAATTTAATAAAAAAAAGTTAATATTAAATACTAAAAAATTATTATTAAAATATTTATTAATTTTAAATTTTATAAGTTTATTTTAAATAAATTAACTTACTAAATTATATTCTTATTTATTTTTAAATAAATAATAAAATACATTAAAAAAATTTATATATATAAAATTATTTTATAATAAATATTTAATATTTATATAATATTTTTGTTTAATAAATTTTTTAATTAATATATTAAATTTTTAAATATTTATTAACATTTTATAATTTTTATTAAATATTAATTAATAATTAATATTATTATTAAATTACATTTATTTATTAACATATTTTTTTATTATATATTAATTATAAAATTTTTTATAATTATATTTATTTTTATATAAAAAATATTAAAAAATTTTAATAAATATTTAATATTTTATAATTATTCAATAAATTTTAATTATTTATTAAAATTATAAAAATAATATTAATAATATAAAATTATTTTTATAAATAATAAAAAATTAATATATTATTATAATAATTATATTTATTTTTATTAATAATAAATTTAAATTAACCATAATATTTTAATATAAAAATTTTTTTTAATAAAATATATAAAATAAATTAAATTAAAACCAAAAAAAAAAAAACAATATATATATAAGAATTTTATTAATTAATATTTTATTTAAAACATACCATCATCATCTAACAATAATCTTTAACAAATATAAAAAATTAATAATATAAAACTTTAATATACAAAATCTTATATAAAATATTTAAAATTATAATATTAAAAATATATTAAAAATTAAATTTAAAATTATAAATACAAAATTATTAATAATTATTTATTATAAATTAATTATATAATACTATTATATATATAATAACTACTATAATATTTAAAATCTTCTTTATTTTATTTAATAATATTATATAAAATAAATTAAAATCTATTTATTTTTAATTATATTTTTTTTATATAAAATAAATATTTTATAAAAATTTTATCTATAATTAATTATTATTTATAATTATTCTATTTTTATATATTTAAAATAAATTTTAAAAATTTATTTATAATTAATTTCTATTTATAATTATTTTATATTTATAATCTTATATTTATATATTTAAAATAAATTTATAAAATTTATTTATAGTTGGTTATTGTTTATAATTGTTTTATATTTATATGTTTGAAATAAAATTAAAAATTTAATATTTATATATTATTTATTATATTTTTTTAATATAAATTTATTAAATCTTTTTCTTTTTTTTTATTTTTTTTTAAATTTTTTAAATTTATTAAATAATATAAATTTTAAAATTTTTAAATTAAAATAAACTTAACATTATTATAAATAATAAATTTTAAAATATTAATTATTAATTAATAAATTTAAAAATTAACAAATATCATTTAATTATTTTAAATAAAATCAATATTAAAAAAAAAAACAAATATAAAATTTAGGAAAATTTTTAAAGTTTAATTAGATTTTGTGATTAAATTTTTTTTAAATATAATATTAAACTTTTTATATTAAATTTATTTTTTTAAAATTTATTATATTTTGAATTATTATTTATTAATTTAATTATATTAAATAAAAATTAGTTTTTTGAAAACTCTTAAAATTTTTTAAAATTTTTTTTAAAATTTAAAATTAAAAAATTATTATTATATTAATTTTTTAAATATTATTATAATTTAATTTTATATATTTTATTAATTTTAAAATAAATTTTAAAAATTATTAATTATTTTTTAACTCCCTTTTATTATTTTTAAATTAATTAAAAATTATTAATAAAAAATTTATTTATTTTTTAACTTCTAAAATAACTTTTAATAATTTTATATTTTAAAAAATATTTTTAATCTTTTATTATCTAATAAAAACTTTATATTATTAAAATTTAAAATTAAAAATATTATTAAAAAAAAAAATTTAATTTTTAAAATTAATTTACATAAAACAAACAAAAAATTTAATATTTTAATTTAATATATCTTAAATTCTATATTAAATTTTAATCATTTATTAACAATTTAAATTAATTATTATTTTAAAAAATTAAAAATATAAATATAATAAAAATAATAATAATATTTTTATTAAAAATAAATTTAATAATATATAATTTAATTTTAATAATTTTTATAATAATTTTAATAAATTATTAAATATATTAAAAAAAACTAAAAACATTTATTAATATATTTTATAATAAATAATAATTTTAAAATTTAAATTCAAAATAAAAAATTTTTTAAATAAATTAATAATTTTAATAATTTATATAAATAATAATATTAAATATTTCAAATTTAAATTAAAAATAAAAATATATTATTAAATAATTTTTAAATATTTAAAATTTTTTAATTAATAAATATTATTTTAATAAATTTCATTAAATTTTATAAAATTAATTTTTTTACCAATAAAACCTAAAATAAAAAAATATTTAATAATTAAAATAATAAATTTATAAAATTAATTAATATTATAAAAATAAATAATAATAATTTAGGAAATAATAAAAATAATTTAGATGTTTTAAATAATAAAAATAATAATTTAAATATTTTAAATAATAAAAATAATAATTTAAATATTTTAAATAATAAAAAAAATAAAATTAATATTTTAAAAAACAGAAATAATTTTCTAAACAAAAAATAAAAAATTATATAATATACTTTTAATTAATAAAATTAAAAAAAATAAATTAATATAAATAATTAAAAAAATATAAATTTATTAATTTTACAATTTATAATTCTTAATTTAATTTTATTAAAATTTTAATAATTTTTTAAAAATAAAAAAATATTAATTATTTTATAATTAATAATAACAATTTAATTATTAATATTTTCTATATTATTAAAAATCTTATTTTAAATTATTTTCAAAAAATAAAAAAAAATATAAAAAAATTATATTACTTTAATATTTATTAAAAAATTATAATTTTTAAAAATAAAAAAATTATAAATTATATAAAAATAATTATAAACATTAAATATTTAAAAAAAATTTTTAAAAAAAAAATAAAAAATAATATGAGAGTTAAAATTATTAAAAATATTATATTAAATAAATTTATATATTTTAAATTTTTTATATATTTATAAATATATTAATAATTTTTATTATTTAATATATATTTTTTTAATAAATAAAATATTTATTTTATTTATTTTAATTTTTTTATTAATTATTATTAAACTTTTAGTATTAAATATCATTTTTAAAAAAATTATTTTAAAAATTTATTATTTACTTTTAAATAATAAATTAATTTTTATTTTTAAAAATATTATTATAAATATTTTAAATAATAATATATATTTAATTTAAAATAATAAATTTAATATTATTTAATAAATATTTTTAAATAATTATTATTATATAAATTATTTTTAAATTATTTTAAATAATATTAATAATTTTTATTTTAATTTAAATAATTTATTATATATTTATTATTTATTTAATATTATATATAAAAATTTTAAAAATTATATTGTTTTATATTTCAATTAAAATTTAAAAAACTAAATTAAAAATTATAAAAAATTATTAATAAACAAAAGAAATATTAAAATTTATAAATTATTTAAATTTTATATAATTTTATATAAAAATTTATAAATAAATAATATATTTTTTTTTAAAAAAAATATTTAATTAAATATTAATTATTATTTAATAATAATTAATAAAAATAAAAATAAAAATAAAAATAAAAATAAAATTACTTAAGTATTAAATAATTTTTAAAATTTATATTAAAAAAAAAAAAAAACTTAAATATAAAAAAAAATTAAAAAATTTTTAATTATTTTAAATAAATTAAAACTTTTAAAAATTTAATAATAAATAATAAAAATTAAAAAATAAATAATAAATATCAAAAAATAAACTAAAAATTTAAAAAAAATAATATAAAAAATAAAAAAATCCTCAACAAAAATATCAATAATTATAATATATATTATTATAACAAAAAAAAAACAAACAATAAAAATTTAAAATAAAAAAATAAAAACTACAATAAAATCAATATTAATTTTTTTTATTTTTTTTTTTAAAAATTTTATAATTTATTTAAAAATACAATTAATAAATTCTATTATTTCTTTTTAAAAATTTTATTATAAATTATCAAAATTTACTTATATTTAAATACCAACTTAACTATCAAAAATGTGAATATGATTATATATATTATAATAATTATTTTAAACTACTAATATAAACTTTTAATATTATACATTTATTATAAATTAATTTTTAATTATAGACTACTTAGAATAATTTTAATTATTACTAAAATTTTTAATATGATTTTACCTAACTTATTTAAGCTAGCAAATTCTCAACATCCACCAATTACCTTTTAAAATCCTTACCTGCTTCCCAGCACTTCGTATATTAGCTTCCCAGCTCGCTTAGTTTTTTCCTGATGAGGAAGTTAATTAAATTATTAATAAATATAATTTTTTTAATATTTAAAACTTTTTTTGTATAAAAATCTTTGATTATATAATATTTAATGTTTATATATTTTATTTAGTTATATTATTTAAAATTAATTATAAATTATTGAATAATTATATAATTAAAGTGAAATAATAATAATATAAATAGTTTAATTTTTATAGTTTTTATTAAATATTTTAATTAAATTATGTTTTTAATTATTTTTATCATAATTATATATTTAATATATTATATATTATTAATTATTATTATTTATTTTTTAAATTTTTAGATTATTAAATTTTAATTATAAAATTATAAATAATTTTTGGTTAATTTTTTGTTATTTATATTATTAATTAAATTAGAATCTAAATAATTTTTTAACAATTTTTGTTATTTATTTTTTATATTTTTTAGTATAAATTTTAAAATTTTTATATTATTAAAATATTTTAGTATTTTATATATTATTTTAATATATATTATTATTGGTTTTAAGTTGTATTTAATTAATTATTTTATTATAAATTAAATTTAATTTTATATAAATTATTAAATATATAAATTATTTATTTAATTATTAATATTAATAAATTTTATTATTTATTAATAATATATTATTTTTAATAATAAAATTTTATTTTATTAAAATTTTTATAATATTATATTAATTTATATTATAATAAATAAAAATAAATTTAATAAATATTTATTAAAAAATAATAATTATCTTTTTTTTTTTATTTTTTTTAATAAAAATTTTTAAAAAAATTTTAATTTTTTTAATATTAATTATTTTATATTTAATTTTAAACACTTTTTTAATTTTAATTATTAAAATTAATATAATAATTATTATAAATAAGTTATTTATATAAAAAAAAATTATAATATTATTATTTTTATTAATATATAAATTTTTATTATTTTTATATAATATAAAACTAAATTTTTTAAAAAAAACATTAATATTTATATTCTAAATTTTAAATATTTAACACAAATTATATAATATATATTTAAAATATAAAATTAAATTTTTAAAATTTTTAAATATTTTTTTATAATAATTTTTAACAATATTATATATATTTTTTTTAAAAAAATAAAAGTTAAAAATATAGTTTTAATATTTAATTAATATAATTTTTAATTTTTAAAAGTAATTAATATTAAAAATAATTTAAAAATTATTAATTTAATTATAAGAATATATATATTTAAATTAGTATTAAATTAAAAATTTTTATAAATTATTAGTTTAATTTTATATTAAATTAGATTATTTTAGATTTTTATTTTAAATATTTATTTTAATATAAAAGTTTTACTCTTGAGACAAAGGGTGGGGTTGCAAGACCGGCGGCAAACGGGGTGAAAACGGTTTGCGGGTTGCCACACCATTTTCAAAACCGTTTTTCAATTTTTTCACTATTTTACAAACAGTTTAGCAACAATTTACTAGTTTTTTCATAATTTTTTTATTATTCTCAAAACCATTTTTCAAATAATAAAAAAACTGTTTTTATAACAATTTTCTACCAGTTTTTTAATAATTTTCTGACGATTTTGTTGTAGTTTTATTGCAATTTCAACAATCATTTTAATAATAATTTACAAATTGTTTTATAATAATTTGCAGACTATTTTTATAATAATTATATTACTATAATCTTGATAATTAATTAAATTAAATAAATTAAATAAATTAAATAAATTAAATACATTAAATAAATTAAATAAATTAAATAATTAAAAAACAGTGGTTACGTAACCATTTTCGCCGCTTTAACTTTCTTTTCTATTTAATTTGAATTTAATTTTGTTTTCGCATGCAAATTGGTCACGTGACACATACAAAAAAATGACTTTGAAAAATTTTGAAAAATTTTTTGAAATTACTTTTAACTAATTGATTATTTTACGTTCAACTTTTTTTTTAATCTATCATTCTACTATCTTACTAGTTAACTGCCTCACTAGCTAATTGTTTTATTAGCTGCTGTGCTAGTTGCTGTGCTAGCTGCCAACTTGCTGAGTACTTTACTAACTGTTTTACTAGCTGCTTTGCTAACTGCTGTATTAGCTGTTCTACTAGCTGCTGTACTAGCTGCTGTACTAGCTGCTATGCTAGTTGTCAATTTGCTAAGTGTTCCACTAGTTGCCTTACTAGTTGCTTTGCTAATTGTTGTATTAGCTGCCGTATTAGCTGTCTTATTAGTTGTCTCACTAGCTGTTTCCCTAGCTGTTGTACTAGTTGTTCTACTAGTTCTTCTATTAGTTGTTCTATTAGCTGTTCTACTAGCTATTCTACTAGCTGTTCTATTAGTTGTGTTACCTATGTAGCTAGTTCTTAATCTATTAAGTGATCTGCTGTGAATTTTGTGTTGTAATCAGCATAAATCAATAAAACCATAACAAAACCGTTAAAAAACTGTTAGAAAACCGTCAAAAACCATCAGAAAACTATTGAGAAAACCGTTTGCTCATCATTTTTGAGTAATATGATGGTTGCGCCACTGTTATACCACTGTAATACAACTGTTATACAGCTGTTATATAGCTGTCATACAGCTGTTATATAGCCGTCATATAGCCGCTATATAGTTATTATATAGTTGTCATATAATTGTTGTATAACCATTATATAATTATTATATAACTGTTATATTATCATCTTGTAACCACGAAACCATTTACCAGTTTTCTGACTGTCTTGTAACTGTCTTGCTAGAACATGCTTTTCCTCAAGAGTATATTTAAATAATAATTTTATTAATTTGAAAAAATTATTAGTTTTATATAAGTTTAATTTTTTTTAAATAGTTTTACATTAATAATTTTTTTTAATATAATTTATAGTTTTTTTATAGTTCTACAATTTTTAATGAAAAACAATT
Organism: Orbilia blumenaviensis; assembly: GCA_036872755.1. NCBI lineage: Eukaryota > Fungi > Ascomycota > Orbiliomycetes > Orbiliales > Orbiliaceae > Orbilia > Orbilia blumenaviensis. The sequence goes on from JAVHNS010000014.1 coordinate 1,359,544, forward strand.
TTATTTTAAAATATAATAAATATTTATATTTTTATAATACTAATAATTTAATTATTTTAGATTATTTTAAAAATTAAATTTTTCTTAAATTATTTATAAATAATTTTATATTTTTTAATATATTTGATAATAAATAAAATATAATTATTATCTAATTTTTCTCTAAAGGAAAAGGAATTTTGGTTTAAATTAATAAATTTGATAATGTATTTTTATTTATATAATTTAAAATTTATTTAAATATTTTTGTTGGTATTTTTTTAATTATATTATTAATTATTTTTATTAATAATAATTAATCTTAAATATTTTTTATTTATTTTAATTATTACTCTAATAATTCAATAATTAATTATTATTAAATTTTTAACTAAATTACTTAATCCAATAATTCTATTTTTTTATTTATTTTTTTTATTAATTAATTAAATTTTTAATTTAATTAATTTCATATTATCATTAAATAATATAAAAAAAAAAGAATATAAATATTATATAGATTACATTTTTTATACAAAAATTAATATTTTAATATAATTTAAAAATTGTTTTTTAATTAGGTATTTATTTTAATTTTAATTAAAAAATTAGATGGTTTTATAAATTATAAATAATTTTTTAATTATAAAATTTTAATTTTAATTTTGATATAATATTATAAATATTTAATTTTAATATAATTTTTTTAATAATAAATTTTAATATAATATTAGTAATATTTAATTTTAATATATTTAATTAAATAATATATTTTAATTAGATTTTAATAATAAAAATATTAATGTAGTATTATTTTTATAATATAGTTTTAAATTTGGGTTTATATTTTTTTTTATAAATTAAAAAATTCTATTATTTTTAAATTTATAAAAACTATTAATTAAATGATAGTTATATTAATTTATTAATTTAATTAAATTAATTTTTTTAAAAAATATTATTTTTTTTAATTAAGATTTTTTTCGTTATAAAAATTTATTTTATTTTAAATTTTATAAAAAGTAATGTTATTTTTTATATAATTTATAAATAAATATAAATTAATATATACAGTAAATTTGTTATATTTTTTTTTTTTTAAATATCTAATATTAAGTAAAATAATTAAAAAATTTAAAATAATTTAAATTAAATAATTATTTATATAAAGTTTTGTATAATAATTTTTTATTATTTAAATTTTGTAATAAAAATTTGTTTTTTAAATAAACAATTATAATTATAGTTTTTTTTAAAAAAAATATTAATAAATTTATTTTTTAAAAAAATGTTAATAAATTTATTTTATATAATAATATTATAATTATAAAAATTAATATATTTATTTATTTTTTAATTATATTAATAGAATTTTAATATTATAGTAAAAAATATTTAAATTTTATTTTATATTATAATAAAAATTTTAAAAATTTTTGGTTGTTATATTTTTTTATTTTGTTATTTAAATAAAAGTTAAAAATTTTGTATAATTTTTTATATTAGTTTTTTTTTTTTATTTTAATAATAAATAATTTAAAATTATTATAAATATTAATTTTATAAATTATTATTTATATTTTTATTTATTTAATATAATTATTTATAAAAATAATAAAATAGTTTTTATCTTTTTTAGTTAAAAATAATTTATTTAATAAATTATTATAAATTTTTTTTTAAAACATTTTATATTTAAATTAAATATTATTATAATTAAAAATTTTTTTTTTTTAATTTATATATAGATTTAATAAATTAATAAAATTTTTTTTAAAAATTAATTTAATTTAAATTTTTTTATTAATTTTTGTTAAATATAATATAAAATATAGTTAAGTTTGTTATATTATTTTATAAAAAATTTAATATTTTTATTTAATTTTATTTTAATTTTTAATTTAAGTTTATTTTTTTTATTGGGTGTTAAATTTAAATTAAAAATATTATATTTTATATTAAATTTTTTATTTAATAAATATTTATTATTAAAAATATTAATTAATATAATTATTAAATTAATATTAATAAATACTACTAAATTATTGATTTTTTGGTTAAAAATATAGATTTTTAAATTAATTTTTATTTTATAATTATACTTAACAAAAATATAGGTAATAATTTTTTAAAAATTTTAATAATTTAATAATTTAATAATTTGAAATTTAACTAAATATTAATTATATTTATTTTAAAAATATAAATAAATTATTTATTAATTATTTTAATTTTAATGGATTTAAGTAGTTATTTATATTTTTTTAAATCTAATTTAATTAATATATAAATATTAGAAATATTAAAATCAACAATTTATTAATTATTTATTATAAAAAAATTTTTAAATATTATAATTATTATATTTATTTTAAATTTTATATAAATTTAAAAATTAGTTTTAAATATTATTTTTTTATTAAATAGAAATTTAATTTAATTTATAATAAAATTTTTTTTAATTTTTTTAATTTATTGTTTATAATTATGTTTATTTTTTATTAATTATATTTTTTTTTTTTTTATTTTATTTTATTTTTTTTTATTATTAATTTTTTAATAAAATAGTTTTTAATTTAATAATCAAATTAATTATAATAATAATAATTAATATTATTATTAATTTTATTTTAATTATTATAATTATAATTATAATTATTTTCATTATTATTTTTTTTATTATTTTGGTAAATTCTTTTTTTTTTATAATTATTACAACCTTTACTACTATTTTAATTTTTTTTCTTATTTTTATTATTTTTTTTATATTTTTATAAAATTTCTTAATTTCTATTATTTATTTAATTTGTTTAAATTATATTATATTATTTTTAATTTAAAATAAATTTATTTCTGGATATAAAATTTTATATAATCTCTTATACTTAATAGGAGATTAAGTTTTGATTTTCTTATTAACAAATCCAAATATAGTTAACAATAATTAGTAGTATTAGTTTTAATTTTATTAGGTATTGATTTTTAACTATTTTATTATTTATTTTATAAATAATATTAAATAGTTTGGTTTGGAGAGTTTTGAGTTTTTTTAATTATTTTATATATTTTTTTTTTAAAA